>JAWHQI010000003.1:31750000-33142500 GCA_033032865.1 Dactylorhiza incarnata | reverse complement strand
AAAATAACCCGGCATCACCCTTACAAGGTGGTTAGGGCTTAGTAATAACCTTACCCTAAACTTGGTTTCAGCTCCCCATATGATAAATGTCTCGTTGCAGGTATGATGTCGGTGATTTCCCCTAATGCCACCTGGCCGAATCTCGCCTGCATGGATCGATCTGCAGACCTGAGCTCCACCTGTTTAAGAGGGTGCACTTAGCAGGATCCATGAATTGATAAATTCCCTGCAAGGGATGGATAATCTGAAGACAAGTTTTCTTGAGGCGTCTGTATCATGAAAAATGAAAACAAATGGATATTAACAATTAGTACCGCAGTAATCCTTTAGTTTCTCTTTCTCCTTCATTTTCACAATCACCTAAAATTTACAGATAAATAAATTTTGATGTATCTAAGTTGACTTCTATGAATTATAATTTCATAAGCTGTATAAATGATGCCAGTTACACATTATTTGAGATGTAAAATCATAAGGCTAAAGATGATATTCATAAGCTAAGGCCCAAATGCTCAAGGTAAAAGGCAAGAAGCAATGCATAGACCTTTTTAAAAGGAGGCCTAATTTATCGAAGAACTCATATTGGGCTTAATACCAAGACAAGACAACTTTTGATTGAAATATTGACATATATATACATCTATACTATATTAAAAAGAAGTATCAAATAAGGGGCGTGGCTTGAAAAAATAAGACATGGAAATCATCTCAGCCCTCCATTCAAACTACGATTCATTCTGATTTCACTTTAATTTGAAATACCTCCTCACACCCGCTGCCCTTGACTTCTCGGATCTCCTCATTCCTGATCTTCCACTTCTCGTCTCACCCGGTCGCCGCTCAATCGATCGAAAGCTCGCCCGCTCGAACGCGAAGAATCCTCGCCGGTGAAGGGTCGATCTCCTCCCAGATAAAGCTTCCCGTCTCAGGAAATCCCTTCTCCCACGATGAAACTTCCCGATCTCCTCAGTCGATCTCCTCCCGGATGCCTTCCTATGAGTTTGCCGAACACCTGCAGGACTCCTTCCAAGACAGAGCTTCAACTTCATTTGGTCTCCACATCGAAGCTGGCCCTCAAGGATTGCAGCTGACTAATGCAGCTTTCATGATTTTTGGGCATCATCGCACCAACCTCCTGCTGCTCGCAAAACTTGCAAAGAACGACGCCATTGCCTATCGGCCCTCCATCACAATCGATCTTCCCTGCTCAAAGATCAGATAGCCTGAAAACTATCTTCCATTCAGGTTTCTACCTGTTTTTTGTTCCATGACGGTTTTTTAACCCCGTCCATTTTTTCCGCTGCTTGAATTATTTTGTGCTAAGTTTTATCTGGAATCTGAGGATAGCCCAGTAGGTGCACTGACTGGAGGTGTCACACATGTCAAGCTCGAGCAAGTGGAGGAATCTAGTCTGAGCAACAAAGCTGGAACCTTGGTTTACAGATCAAAGAAGGTGACTATCTACCTTTCTCGATCAGTTCATTGCTGAAGTTTGAACTTAAATAGTTTTCTTTGTTGTTCATATTTGTACTACTGCTAGATGGGTATCTTAAATGTGTGTATTTGTAATTAAATTATTACACTTCTGGGCATGCCGTTGAAGGATGGAATTATGAGCTTAAAATGACAGTTTTTGTTATTTGTTTTACCACAACATTATATTTGAGCTCCAATATTTCAGCGTAAAATGATCTTGATGATTTTCATATAGGCAAAATGCATAATACTTGCACGACAAACTGTTGATAAATCTTTTTTGTAGGATGTGTCCTTTCTATGTTTTCTAAAATTTGCGGCCATTTCAAGCTTAGTTTTGTAGCTTTGTCGGTAGTATAGCTCTAGACCAAGTCACTGTTTCTATGGTTATGACTGTAGGCGAAATGATATTATTCTCCATGATAGTTTGGTCCTAATACGGTCTACCTTTCTTAGAATCTTCATGTAACATTGAAACAAGTTAGTAGGTGATTGATGGATGGCATGTATTTGGTGTTTGATTTGCTTATAAAACATGTTTCCTTTTATTCACATTATTGATTTTTTGGTTCCATTCGCTTCATCGGGAGCTTTCATCTTACATTTTCCCCGATTTTAGTACACTCCACATTTTAACCTACACCTCTTTCTGATTTCTTTAATTACTTTCTACATGTGCATCTCCATCTTTATCCTAAGTTTATATAGATTTTTCAGGTTTGGAAGCATCACTCTCATCTTTACGGCCAACACTGCTGCTAATACCGGAGGTATAAGCCCTTCAATCATGTAATTCTTCATTGTACTGATCTTGAGTGTTGTTTTGTTGATACCCTAGAACGATCTGAATATGGATGCATGTACTGTAGTGTACTGATCTTGAAGTGTTTAGTACATTTTTATTGTTTATTTAAAAAAAATAATGATCAACCATGGTGGAGCACAAAATTTAAATTGTAATGATGAATTTGTAGTGCTCAAGGATGCGTGTACTTTGCCGGATTTCTGTTGGGTTCAGGTATGTTATTTATTACCTTCAGATGAATTTCTTGAAAACACTTTTATTACCATTGGTTCAGGTTCATTATTAATTGATTCATGTTCAATAATGATGGGTTGGATTCTATGCGGATTTGGGTTTAGCAAATCTGCAGTAGTTATATTGAAAAGAAGTTATTGGGCATGGGTCTTGATGTGAAGCATATTCATAAGACTTATAGTCATTGATCCAACTCATGTCATCATATGTTGCCTGGTAGGCACTTCAGGAATTAGGGCAGGGAGAGGAAGGGGAAGAGAGAGAGAAATTAGAAATTAGGAGAGAGAATCCAAAATTCCAGTTACTTCCAAGCTAGCCAAAATACAAAAGTTCCCCGGCTTACATACGTGCCGGACTCATAATGAAAAACAAGAGCGGTGCAGAAAGTAAAATAGATACATCACCTCCTCGGCATGGGCTGGCTAGGCCGGCATGTGCGACGGTATACTCGCCACACCGGCGGGTGCCCCTCGCCCTCGTCCCCTTCGTCGGCCTCCGTAACAATTCCGCCATCTGGGAAATTCGCCTTGTCCTTAAGGCAGAAGTCTGAAAACTGGCGGCGGAAGTCCGCTCGATCTACCCATGTCGCCTCCGAGAGCGGGTGACCCTGCCACGCCACCAAAATCTGTTCCACTGGTTGCTCCGAGCGATGTATCGTGCGGGTGTCTGTAATATGCTGGGGAAGGAATGCTCGTGGGAGGGCGTCAGATGCCGATGGCGGGAGCGTCTCCTAGACTGGGTGATCCCCGATCACCCGCTTGAGCTACGATACATGGAATACGGGATGGATGCGGCTCTCCGGAAGCAAGTGGAGACGGTACGTCTGAGTGCCCACCTGCGCGAGGATCTCAAAAGAGGACCGTAGAACTTGGCCGCCAACTTGGAGTGACTTCGAAGGGCGCAGTCACCTGGCTGTGTGGCCAAAGTTTGAGGAAGACTGAGACCCCCTCGGTGAACGGGACATCGCGCCGGTGGAGGTTGGCCGCGGCCACCATCCTATCCTGGGTGCGCTGGAGGTGCCGGCGCAGTTGCTGGAGCATGGTGTCTCGGTCGCGGAGTAGGCTATCCACGGCGGCGACCGCACATTCGTCGGGAATGGTTTGGCCCAGAACTGGTGGGGGTCGACCATAGACTTCCTCGAACGGGGTGGTGTCGGTGCTGGAGTGGAAGGAGGTGTTGAAAGAGTATTCGGCCCAGGATAGCCACTCGTCCCAAACCCGCGGTTGGTCACACGCGAAGAAACGGAGGTAGGTCTCGAGGCAGCGATTCATGACCTCAGACTGTTCGTCCGTCTGAGGGTTGTATGTGGTGCTCATGCGAAGCTGTGTGCCCTGCATCTTGAATAGCGCCTGCCAGAAAGCACTCAAAAAGGGGGTCGTGGTCGCTCACGATGGAGCGAGGGAACCCATGTAGGCGGACCACCCCGTCGATGAAGGCGGCGGCCACCCCGGGGGCCGTGAACGTGTGACGGAGCGGAATAAAGTGAGCATACTTGGACAGGCGGTCCACGACCACCAGTATGCAATCCCATGTCTTGGAGCGGGGAAGGCGGGAGATGAAATCCATGGAAATATCTTCCCAGATTTGAGTCGGAATAGGGAGCAGTTGGAGGAGACCCCCAGGAAAAGTCGCCTCGTACTTGGGCGCTGACAAGGAAGGCAGGCTGTGATGAAGGCCTTGATCCGCTGGAACATCCCCGGCCATTGTTCTTGTTGGTATTCGGGAAATGAAATGTTTCCTGTTGATTCAGTCCAACCCTCTGTTTTTCTCTTATCTGTTCATGTTGATTCCGCATTTTCTAGTTGGTTTTCTTAATTTTCCTTGTTCCAGTCCAATTTTAGTTTTGGGTAAATCATGTGTGGCTTCTTTTGCTTGAATGCGGGATTTCTAATTACATTTGATCTAGGTATCCATCATCTTCGGGCATTACTGTCAATAAGCATTCAAATTTGCATGGTAGTGTTATTCCTCTATCCTAGCAATCAATTTCAGTAGATGAGAGGCCCGTTTGGCGGGGAGGATCCTCAGCAGTCGCGCAGACGGCACCGCCCGGTCGCGACCGTGCACCGTTTGGCGGTGCCATGGCTGGGCGGTGGGGATCTTCCCTGCCCATTAAAACTGCAGACTTCATCTGCACGGAGGTGACCGTGGTCGCAGTCCCCTCCACGCGGATTTCCTCTGCGGGAAATCCGTCGTGCCAAACCAGACAGAGATGATGGTTACAATTAATTATACCCTGAAGATAATGTTTATGTTGGTTGTTGAATTCCATGTTTTAAGGCCATCTTATTCTTTAACTTTCATCTTTGAATTCTTAATATAAAATTTCTGATAACTTACTCTAATCATGGACTTCGTTTATTTTTATAAAGCATAATGGAGAAAATTGATTATAGTGACGATGATGACAAATGTCAAAGTGATGATAGTGCTATAGATATTACATTTGAGGGTGAGGACCTATTTGAGGATGATTTAGTTGATAGCATAAGTAACAAAGTAGCAAACAGAGTTACAGATGTAAATTTAATTGAAGGAGATTGTAGTGAGATGAATATCCATCAAATTCCCTTCGATCTATTCCAAGTGACAGTGAAGATGAAATGTGCAAGATTTCTGAATCTAGTCAGCCTCTTTTTTCATTATCAAAAGATACGAAAAATATGAAATGACAATCAAACAGTGTTCAGGTCGAAAGAAGATTTTAAAGATGTAGTAACGACCTGTGCAGTGCAGTCAAGTTTGGGTCTATGATGAAAAATGGCAATCAAGTAGTTAGATAGATGCAAATGCAAATGCAACACCTATAAAATAATAAAGATACCCAGAAAGTGAGGACTAAAGAAAATTTTCAAAATGAAGATTTTCCTCCACCCCTACTCTATAAAAAGAAGGGAGTTCCAATGTAATTCTTTAGTTTTTTGGAATAATAATATATTTATATTTCAAATTCTCACATGGCATCAGAGCATGACGAATTTTTTTGTTGCTCACTACTGACTACTCTCGCGTAATGCCTCCCGTTCTAGCATGAACCTCTTTGGTTTTGCGTGAACCACCAGGCCTTACACAATAGCTCCCTCGCAAATGCATGTTGCTCTCCAAATGTTCACAACTCTCGCTTACGGGCTCGCCCACTACGGCTCCCGTACATGTACACTCGGCTCCCGTGACTCGCACGCTGCACCGGTCGGAACTTGTCACCTTATGCAATCTCTACTACGAGAACTACTCCAACCACAACCTCATGCGAGAAATCCAAGCCCCAACCTCTCCAATGAGAACCCCTTGCAATCTCTCCAACGAGAACTCCATGCGAGAACTACGAGTTGCAACCTCCTGAAATCTCTCCAGCACTCAGTGAGTTCTCCTTCCAACCGCGTCTCTTTAACCGAGCTCCCAACTAGCAAGTTCTGAGTGACCTCTCCTATCAAGCTCCAGTCAGTGAGTTCCCCTGTCAAGCTCTCAGCCCGCGAAATCTCATCCAGACAGTTAGTTCATCAAGTTGTATATAATGCAATTTGTGTAGGTGAAATGGTTACCACGAACCTACACTTGAGGCTTATTTTCTCTACCAAAGAATATAATGGGCTAGAAGCTTTGAATTGTATTATTTTGATCAATAGATTAATTAAGTACACATAATATTGATTGTTCATTGGGTTATGCGGCAGGCGCTTTAATGGTCATGCGCAATCCTTGATTTTCATAGAGATTATTAAGGTTCAGCTCAGATCTCAAATTCACGGTCTCGTGACTACCCTCACATAGGTGGCGTCTCAAAATATATTTCGTAACTAATATCTTGAGGCGAAAAATATCTTTGGCAATCATTAAAAAAATGAGTTCAACTTATATGTTACATAGAGCACTACATCATAGGAATAAGGAAAAGATTATCTTGAACATTTTAAATTAGTGCTCTCAATTACGCTACATCAATGGTTTTGTTTCTACCACATGAAACCTAATTTATAGAATCTTCAATCACATAGGTTGGATATCCATCATTGGTAGCAAATTATATAGGCTTAACTCACATTTCCCTCAATGACAACAAAATCTCTCATCGGAACAATCTCTTTATAAGATAATTAGCCAGATTCAATTTCGTTTTTAGATAGTTAAGTGATATCACTTCTTTTCTTCTCGATTTTATTGATTTGTACTTGATTTCATGAATTTATTCATTTTTGAATTAGTAACAGTAGAAAGAGTTAAATCTATCACAGATTTATTATTACAATGTAATAAATAACATGTATTGGTTTTGGATAAACAGGAATTTTAGAAAGTAAATTCTTGAGTTATTCGACTTTGGTACAAGTTGTATTTGAGGTTATAAGTTAAGACTTTATAGTACTTTTAGATATAACGGTTTGTTTGGTAAAAGCTCGTGAGATGACAACTTCTTCAAGGAAAACATATCATGTTATAGACTTAACATCTAATGAAACAATTATTCAATTGGTATCTGAATATCCTTCTAGCACTTTCAAACCGTCTGTATATATAAAGCTATAATCAACAATTCCTCGAAAATATTTAAATATCCGAGTTAGTGTTATCCAATGTTCACTACTAGGATTATTAGTATACCTACTCAATTTATTTATAACATACGAAATGTCAAGCCTAATGTGATTAGCAATATATATCAATGATCATATCATTTGGGCATAATAATATTGATCAATAGATTCACCTATATTTATGCAAAAAAAAAAATCGCTAATAAGGAGCGGAAGCGAGTAGAATCATATAAACTAAATTTGTGTGATATTTTCTCTGTCGAATGAGAAATAGATAATGATAAACGCGTGTCGATTTTAGCTAGCTTCATGCCTAAAATGACATTTGCTCTCCTAAGGGTCTGTTGGGGGCGGTTTTGCAGCGGTGACGTTTATTTAAAAAACCACCATTGTTATTCATGTGTTTGGGAGTGGTGAAAAATGTGAAACGCAAGTATTCAGACTTTAGTGTTTTTCGTGTATACGCGATGGTGGAAGAGGCAGAGCTTACGCGGTCATAAAAATCGTGATTTCTCTTCCGCGGTCATAAGCCCTCCCGACTCCTTCGATTCTCCTCTCCCGTAACCCTACAAGCGCCTGAAGCCCACGATTCACGGGCTGCTGCGGTCGAGCTCCGACATGCCAGAAACCAGGTAGTCCCTCACCAGCTTATTCTCCAATTCCATGGAGAGAACATCCACAACAGAGATTTCGCTGGTGAAGAAGCATCGCCTCTCCCTGCTATTCTTTGGACAGATACGAGATTGTAGCAGCACCATGCCCCACCCGATTCTAGCACCCACTGTTTTGATGGTTTCTTTTGATCAGCAACTGAGAGTAACAATTATATTTCTATCGTGGAATCTTCTTATACAACAGTGGAAATCAAAGCTTCCTTTGGAAAATCCTTCTTCTAATGTTTGAATTTCTTACCGTAAATACATGTATTTTTGTTAACTTTAAGTTTTAACTTTTTTTTTACCCTTCTTTTTCAATTGCCTTCATCAAAACTCGTGATGTTAATCCAACGACAGAACTTTATTCAGAGTCATACAATCTTTTTCAATGCGTAAATAATTTACAAAAAATCTCATATAATGCATGTAAAAATTCAACACAAAAATGCAGCATCCTCATGGAGTCCTCATCTTAAGATCCATCGATATAATTCAGTTCTCTGTGTTTTTAGGGTGTCTTCTGTTAGATATTTTTGATCATCATGAAGTTTTTTCTTTGGATCTTCTTATTTGTGGAATAGATTTAGGTTATAAAGGAACGGAGGAATGTATGTTTGAGGAGAGTGATATCGGTTGTAAAACATTTTTATGCTTGGAGTTCAATTTTATGTTCATAAGTTTTATTTTTTATGTTGTGAAATTGACTTCAATCGCTACCACAGTTTTATACTACCAAACAGATAAAACTGCATTCACATTCATGACAGCAAGGAAAACGCAGTTTCTCCAAGCAGCGCAACTGCATTCATGACTGCCACCGACCGTTACGTTCATGACTGTCACCGCCGCGCCAAACATACCCTAAATCTTTCATATCAAATTTAGATGATAAACGATGATTCGCCATTGTGCGATCAGTGAACGGTGAACATCAAATACAGTTCAATGCATGAAGAAACCATAAAACTTTGAGCAGAACCACCATAGGAGCCTAGGGGATCAAGTGAACTCACCTAGAGAACCCTTAACCTAACTAGGTCAACCAACCCTAACATGACTCAACTTGACCTCAATTGGTCAAATTGACATCAACATTATATCCCTAACCCTAGGGATTAGTCAATTGACCTTAGACCACATGAATTGGTCGACCAAATTAGGCAATTTGACCAAAGTCAAATCTAACTCAAAATAGGTCAACCTAATCTAATTTGGTTCAATTGGACTTCAATTGGCCAAATTGACTTCATCAATACCATCCTAACCACTAAGGTAGGTCATTAGGTCAATAATAATCAAAGGGGCTCAATCAATTTCATGAAATTGACCAAAGTCAACTTTGGGTCAACTTGGCCTAATTCAACCCTAAATGGACCAATTAGCCCAATCATGACTCCACCATGATCCAATCAACATTGGATGGTGTCATAGGACCTGTGACCATCAAGTAGGGTCAACCCCACCCTTAGTTGACCAAGTCAACCATAAAAAGCCAACATGGGTCAAATTGACCTAAATATGGATTTTCAAAGGGCTAACCTAATCTTCATGAGCTAAAGCCCACATGGGCAGGCCACCCTGCAGCCCATGAACACAATTACCCCCTTGCCCTTCAATTTCGGAAAAATAGGTGACATGCAAGGCTAACTTGAGAAAATCCCCAATTTGCATAGGACAAAGTGATCAATTCATGGAATTGCCTCCACTTATCATCCAATTTCCCTCCCAATTCATTTCTTTGAACTCCCCTGATAATTCCCCACTGATTCCAGCATAGTGGATGCCAAATGGCAGCCTTGGTGAAGCATCCTATGTGTTGGCCGACCATGCCTTAATGACATCTCCTCATAAAGCCTTCCTCAGCCAAAATTAAACACAACATTAGCTTCAGAAGGTGGAGAGCAGTCGAAATGGAGCTTGAGATTGCATCTTTTGGTTGAGAAACAAGAAATTGGCAGACCTAGCTCTATTTAGGGAATCGGTTTGACTGGACCAGTTGGGTTCAAGCCCGATTTTGAATAGGTTCCAGTCAGATCTAGTCCAAGGGCTCAACATGAAAGTTGTAGCCCTTGGAAAGACCATTCCATATTGGGGTTGAATATCCCAAGGGGTGCCCTACAGCCCCAGAATCATTGTTTTGGTGGAGGGTGTCCTAAAGGTGCCCTGGACACAAAATGAAGATTTCCAACTATTGGTTCATTGACATATGCATGCATTAATTTTGGAAAAATACCCAAAATAATATTTTGTGCTACATGCACATTATTTCTCCAGATTTACAAATCTTGCAAATGCAATTCCTTCACATGCACTAAACCAAATGATCCCATATTTTTACCGGGGATATTGGATGACCTAATTAACCATCAACCAAAGATTTAGGTCAATTTGAAGAGATCTAACCACACATCCAATACATGCATGATTAATTAAATGTTTTCTAAAATCTTAGAAAAAAATTTCCCAAAAATTCTAATAGGAGTTAGATCTAGGTGACACTCATGCATGGCCAAAATTTCAGCCACATGCAATGAGCCAATAGTTGGGAATCTTCATTTTTTGTGTATAGGGCACCTTTAAGAAACCCTCCACTAAAACAGTGACTCTGGAGGTTGTAGGGCACCCCTTGAGATGTTCAACCCCAATCTGGAAAGGTCTTTCCAATGACTACAACTTTCATGTTGAGCCCTTGGACTAGATCTGACTTGAACCTATTCAAAATTAGGCTTGAACCCAACTGGTCCAGTGGACCGATTCCCTAAATAGAGCTAGGTCTGCCAATAGCTCATCTGCACTAATCCTGAAGCAGATCCAACGAATTCGGGGTCTTCTTCTTCCTCTAGTCGACGGGTAAGCAGCTTTTAAACTTGTTTAAGTCAATACTCCCTCCACAGTCCACCATTTCTCACGAAATAAGTTCATATAGCTTTGTTTTGAATCAAGGAATCGATTGGGACTTGAATCAAGGAAACTCATGGCCTAAATCTCGACTTCTAGCATAAGCTTTTTCTCCCATTCGGCCATGGATTTTTGAAATCAAAACCTCAATTGAGACTCGATTCTCATCACCTAAAGATCAAAGAGGCTAGCACAGAGGGAGAGGAGGAAACCTGCCTTATTTGAAGCTTGGAATCGGGTATTTTCCCTAGGCGCCATTGCTGACAACTTGAGTTGAGCTCCTTGTCGATTTCTTGTTTCTCCACCAAAAGCTGCAATCTCAAGTTCGATTTTGACAGCTCTCCACCTTCCGTAGCTAATGGTGTTCAATTTTGGCTGAGGAAGGCTCTATGAGGAGATGTCATTAAGGCATGGTCGGACAACACATAGAATGTTTCACCAAGGCTGTCATTTGGCATCCACTCTGATGGAATCAGTGAGGAATTATCAGGGGAGTTCAGAGAAATGAATTGGGATGGAAATTGGATGACAAGTGGAGGTAATTCCATGAATTGCTCACTTTGTCCTATTCAAATTGGGGATTTTCCCAAGTTAGCCTTGCATGTCACCTATTTTCTGAAATTGAAGGGTAGGGGGCTAATTGTGTCCATGGGCTGCAGGATGGACGGCCCATGTGGGCTTTAGCCCATGGAGATTAGGTTAGCCGTTTGAAAATCCATATTTAGGTCAATTTGTCCCGTGTTGAATTTTTATAGTTGACTTGGTTAACTAAGGGTGGGGTTGACCCTACTTGATGGCCATGGGTCCTATGACACCATTCAATGTTGATTGGGTCATAATGGAGTCATGATTGGGCTAATTGATCCATTTAGGGTTGAATTGGGCTAAGTTGACCCAAAGTTGACTTTGGTCAATTTCATAAAACTGATTGGGCCCCTTTGATTATTATTGACCTAATGGCCTACCTTAGTGTTTAGGAGGGTATTTGTGAAGTCAATTTGGTCAATTGAAGTCCAATTGAACCAAATTAGGGTAGGTTGATCTATTTTGAGCTAGATTTGACTTTGGTCGTCCAATTCATGTGGTCTAAGGTCAATTGACTAATCCCAAGGGTTAGGGATATAGCGATGAGGTCAATTGAAGTCCAGTTGAGTCATGTTAGGGTTGGTTGACCTAATTAGGTCAAGGGATCTCTAGGTGAGTTCACTTGGTCCCCTAGGCTCCTATGGTCCATTCCTTGACCCAGGTCACATATCATGACACTTGTCATGCCATAATTCACAACAGGGGCCTAGTAGGAATGGAGATGTTACAAATACCAATAAACAAATAAATAATTTTGTCCCCGAAATTTAAGTTTGGGTCTACGGGGTTCTATGCATGATGAAAGAAAAAGTAAAGTACACTGGGTTAGGTTGTACCTAAGGCGAAGATTCTCGGGTAGTGTTGCAGCATGAGATCCAATGGCTCCCATGTATGCTCCTCCCGTTCGTGGTTGGACCAGGACCACAAGACTTTGACTAATGGGACCTTCTTCCGCCGCAAGATCTGGACATCAGTATCATCTATCTGGACTGGCTCCAGATGAATGGACCGCTCAGATGCTACTGGGCCTGAAGTAGACGTGACGTGCTGCTCAGGACGAAGTAAGGCTCTCCGGAGTGAAGAGACGTGGAAGACGTCGCGCAGGTTCGCCAACTCTGGCGGAAGGTCCAGCCTGTAAGTCAAGGGGCCGGTCCGCTCCAGGATCGTATAAGGCCTCATTTATCGTCGCTGAACTTCTTCTGCCTCCGTATCCGCGAAACACCGTGCACCGGACGAATCTTCAAGAAAACTGTCTCCCACCTGAAATTCCACCTTACAATGCCTCACATCATAATTCTTTGCATGCCTGCTCTTGGCCTCCAGCATCCGCTCCCATATCATCCGAACTAGAGCGTCTGTGTCCTTTATATAATATGATCTCAGTGCCTTCGGTTCCTCGTCCTGGACCCAAGACAAGGGTGTCGGGCATCTCCTCCCGTACAATTCCTCGTAGGGAGCCATGTTAATGCTCGTCTGGTGAATGTTATTATAAGAGAACTCAATCAGTGGCAACAATCTCTCACAAGGCTCTCTTATATCCAAAATGCAAAGGCGCAGCAGATCCTCCATATTTCGGTTGGTACGCTTCATCTGATCGTCGGTCTGTGGATGGAAGGCGATGTTGAAGGTCAACCGAGACCCCAAGTAAGCCTGCACCGACTTCCACTCCCTGGAAGTGAAGCGATCGTCTCGATCCGACACTATCATCCTGGGCACTCCATGATATCTAACATGCTGCTCCACAAATAGCCGCACAAGAACGCTAACCGGAGCATCCTTCCTAACTGGGATAAATCTGGCCACCTTTGTCAGTCTATCTATAATTACCCAAACAGAATTGTGCCCGGAGCGGGAGCGAGGCAAACCGTGCACAAAATCCATCGAAATGTCCTTGAACTTCCATTCCGGCACCAGCAGTGGTTGCATCAGCCCTCCTGGGCTCTTGCATTCAGCCTTCACCCGTTGGCAGGTCCCGCAGCGCGTCGTTAACTGAACGATCTCCCTCTTCATACCGGGCCAATACATAATCTTTCGCAATCCATTGTCATCTTGGAGATCCCCGGGTGCACCGAGTACCTGGTGCAATGTGCCCTTCTAAGAATATCCACTTGAGGGTCCTTAAGTATCTATCATTTGTGATGAGGATGTAGTTAGTGGAGGGAAGTCTTAGCTTGGTTTAAGGTTATGCTATCAAAAGATGGGAGTACAACATAACTGAGGCTTACGATCAATGATTTTCATATCTTCACATGTACCTTTCTGATTCAATAGGTAAATCATCAAGTATACTTACCGTAATATTATCAAAATCAACCTCAATTATATCTTAGCTCAAACTATCTTATGACCAACGATCATTATGAATATGAGGTCAACACTGTTGTTCATAAGGTATCATCAAATAAAATCTAGACTTGACTTCCAAGATCATGATATGCTTAGAACTTATGCAATATTGATTCTTTAAATTTTAAGACACAGGTCACTCGTTTAACATTTAATGTCAAGGGTTAATCATGTTTCTGGATTCTAACACTACGTATGAATGATTAATATGATGTCGATCACTTTTTGAAATAAAAAAAAATTGTATTCATAGTCATCTAGGTCATCAATTTCAAATCTCTAAGAAATCATATCTTATACATTCTCCGATTAAATGTCCCGTTATCATACATAACAGTGACGTAAGTAAGGATTTTCCAAATTAATTCTCCAAAAGGGGTGCTTGATTTATAAAAATAAAATCATTCTCAAAACTCGTAAGTTTTATCACGAGTCAATCCCGTCCTACGGAAGGTTTCATTTAAATTTTTGCATTTCTTCCAGATGTATAGCTCATGTGGTTTTCAAAATATATACGTTGATATTTGATAGTCATGAATTATTGTCCCAAACCATGGATCTTTGAAGAAAAAAATTATAATATCATCGTACACATGCGACCCAATTCTCAAGAGATCATCGGAGTCATATTCAAAGGGTTATAGACATAATACATAGCTCCTAAGATTAGCATAAAAATCACTTAATTTTTGTGTTTTCTATGAATCATTATATTTCTAAGATCATGACATGGTAAAAAGAAATTTACCGTTGTTCAAAATTCATGAATTTCCACCTCTTGGCGTAAACAAAATTGCATAATTCAATATGTAAGGGCATGCTTTTCAGTAATTCATAAGTACACCATTTCCCGAAAGCCCTGGAATGCAAGAAATTCCAAGTATAAGTCTAATTTGTAGGATTCCAAATTTAATTCATAAATTCCCAAACACGATGTTATTGCCTCGGGGATTCGAGCTCGGCAACCTTATGATTCTAATAGGTTCATAAATCAAAATTTTGTTCGACCAATGATGTTTAAGTGAGGAAAAAATACAAGGCCTTATACATCTAAGACAACCCAAGTCAATGCATGACTTGCCCAATAAACAAAGAAATAAGATACGCCCCTATAATCTTGGTTGGGTTCCTTTCACCCAAAGATATAGGTATTCCATTTATGCGCATAATCCTTAGGGGCATAGATCATCGTCTTAGTATCCTACTAACTAAGTTCTCGCATCAAAGTGCTTTTATGACAACCTCTGAGACTTATTGATTTAATGAATGCTCGGGACCCTTAGCGTTCATGTAACTCTTAATGGTTTAATGCGTGGCTAATCTACGTCTCGGTGCGGGGTAGTCCGGGTAACTACTCTAGAAAGGCGTCGAAAAAGTCCCAAACTACCGAGATATCAGCTATGGAGGCCTCCGCTTCCACCATCTCGAAGCAAATAAGGTATACCTTGACCTCGAACATCTGGCCTGAAATTTGGACGAGGATGTCCTCTGCCTCTCCGATGCCCTATAAATTGGCCTTTCTGGTGGCCTCTTCTCTTGCTCCCTTCCCTTATCGCCATTGCATCTGCCGGTCTCTTCCCCCTATTCTGCACCATGAGGCGGTCTGCCTCTATCCTTTTCGTTGCCGCGCTGATCGTGGCCAGACTACGGTTGGCTGCGAAGAGTAAGACCTGTTGGGTTCTGAAGGCATCTAGGATAGCTGTCCATGTCTGCCCCAACTCCGACTGCTGGGACGGAGTGGCAGCTGATGGAGGGGGAATTGTAGTCTGCGGGTTAAAACACCAAGCTTATTAGGAAAGGTTTGCCTAATCTCATTTTTAAGTGGACAAGATAGGCACCGCTGTTTTAGTTTGTCCGCAAACTAAGCTCACGCGGGGTGTCCCAGTACTTTGTGAATTTCTTTACTTAGGATCGTGTGCCTCTGATACCAGTTTGTAAGACTCCTTATTCCTACATTTCTTTTTCTTTTCCTCGGGCCACGCACCGGTCCGAGGGGAGTCTTACCGTCCAGAACCGCCGTCTTGCGGTGACATCAACACTCGGGTTAGTTGTCACTACAAGACGTCGATCCTGCCGGCTATTTTATTCAATCCAGGCCAACAACATATATAAGTAAGAAACATTTTATTTGCCACCGAATCCACATCACACAGAATAATATATAAAGTCTGAATAGATAAGTCCACAATGAGATACATTAATAAGAATGAAAATGGCTTATGCCCAGTACATCAACATTTCTCAACGAACAAACTTGCAGAAGCAAACTAAACTCTCACACTCATGTCCGTCCGAGGGAGTGTCGTGGTACGCTACATTGGCTCCTACAGCTCTACCACCATGTCCTGATGTTGTTGCCCCTGCTCTGTATGCTCCTGGTTGTTATGTCACATCTGACCGTTAGTTAAAAAGACTAAGCGGTTCCGTCCACCACTTCCCCCATGACTCCTAGGCACCAGGCGGGAGGACGAAGAGAAAAGGTATACAAAGCAGTGTATATATATCAACAGGTGACATGGCTCTATCGAACATAGTAGTGTATAGTAATGTATAGCTACACTGGCAGTTCAACTATATAAGGTACGGTAAAGTTATACTAGCAGTTCTACTATGTAAGGCATTGTAAAGTAGAGCAGTAAATAAAGGGCAGTAAGTAAAGCAGCTATCTATCACATAAAAGTAACTTAACTTATATGAATATTCATACAAACTTATAAGTTAAGGTTCGGGTTGCTTAATTAACTCATCATATAAAAGAGCTCATACGAATTTATATGATGACGATCTTGTTTTATGCAATGATACGTATGTTGTGCAAATGCAATGATTATGCCATGATTTCACATAAGTGCAACTCACACACACGACTCCATACGCACGGACCTTTCATTCTGGCTTTTCGGAGTTAGCTAAACTCTCAGGTACCTCCCGTCGTGGCTATCAGGGGCAGTGGAACGGGTACCTCCACTCCTAGGCGGGTATGCAGATTACCGGGTCCGGGCATAGACCTTGAGTTTGAGTGCGCCTCTGTAAACGTCCTAGGTGCACTCTAGAGTCTCTGCGTACTTTTGCTGGAATCCACCAGTCTTTTATGGCCAAGTGTAGACCGTAGGGAATTGTGCCTTTTGGACGCGCAGCAAAGCTGGCCCTCTGAACGTCTACCACTCGCCAGAGTCAACGTACTCTCATCAATGTGCAAACAGGTATAGTACCGAAGACCCGCCACATCATATGCACATAAAAGTGTATCACCTCAACCACACACATATTCGAGCCTCCATCTCTCGGGACTAACCAATCCTCCATATCACAACCACACCGAGCCTTAGCTCCCCGGACTATCCAATCCTTCTCAAACTCGCCATCCCGAAGGGATGCAACTAGTTTCATTTATATATTTATTCATCTTACTCTTTGCTTAGGGTTAATTAGACCTAGCTATTTAGGTTAGACTTTGGACTTCCCGAGGATTACCCGGTGAAGGGCTCGCAACGGTAATAGGAGATATGATGGACTGACATCCCAAACCTTCCTTTCTCAAGATATTAAATCCTATTGATGACTACCTTTCATTAAAGCCCCCTCTCAATGTTACTCTTATTAACCTAAGATAGATTTATAACTCTTTTAGAAGAGAGTTGATCTATCTCTTGAACTCTGAATATTGGCTACTCCCCATAGTGTTCATGTACTCTAGCACTTATTGCTACTTAGCTAATTGTTTTATGACTCCAATCAAATGTCTAACATACTCCAAACATGTTACTAACCCACTTGTAATCAGTTCTTATGTTTAGCATCTAGGTTTACTCACTAGCAAACGTTTTGTTAAACGCAGCTCATTTCTAACTCTTTAATCAAGGCGAATAGTGTGAACCCCAATCATACTAATCTATATGCTCCAAGATTAAATACATAGATGCAACATGATCACACTAATGTTTTATCAGGAATCTATCATTTTCTAAAATGATTTTTAAGTCTCAAATATTTCCTTAATTTGATGTGTGACAATTCTATTTTAAATCAAACTATATGGAAAATGTGCTCCAAAAATATTACCATATTTTGGAGTTTATCTAAGTGTTACCCTACTGCCACATTCCAGATTTCATCCAAATTCAAAGTGATATTACTGATCAAATCAATAAATTATGTTTTTGTTAAACTCAGACCAAAATGTTCAAATGGTGTTATACATGTCATGTATGAGGTAACTATCAAAATTACATGGCCAATAAATCTAAGATAATTTCCAGAGGTTCATCATGACATTAGATGTGTTCTACCAGAGATTCATCATTTTTCTAATTAATTTGACCATGCTAATAATTTCCGTTAAATCAGGGCAAAATCTAAGTTTATACATGAAGTACAGAAAATTGATGACCAAATATTTCCAGGAAATTTCCAGTGGTTTGTTATGTCATAAAAATGTGTCTAGCAGAGAACAAATATTTTCCATAATTATTTGATCACTAAACTTCCACAAATACTTTCATGGAACAATATCAACATTACACAGGAACTATATAATATACTCATCCAAAAATTCTATATAAATTTTCAGAGATTCATAATGTCATAAAAAGGTATCTAACAAAGAACCAATATTTTTCACAATTATTTTCTCACTAAAATTCCATAAATACTTTTATCAGACACATTCATCATTACACATGAACTATATAATTTACTCATCCAAAAATTCTAAATAAATTTCCAGAGGCTAATTATACTCTAAAAATGTATTTAACAAAGAATCAATAATTTTCACAATTATTTGCTCACTAAATTTTCATAAATACTTTCATGGGGTAATTCTAACATTACACAGGAAGTATATAAATTACTCATCCAAGAACTCTAATTAAATTTCCAGAGCTTCATAATGCTCTAAAAAGTGTCTAGCCAGAAAATTAGAATTTTTCTAAGATAAATTGATCAGGTATTCATCATATATACATAAATGAAACAATCTCATATAATGATAAATTGTAGAGAAAATGATATTCTTAAATTCCTAATAAATTCTCAATAAATTCTCAGAGGTATGATTTGACCTAACTAACCATATGCCAGAGATTTGGATTTTTTTCTAAATTGATTGGTCGCATACACTTCATTAAGTTCAATATGTGCCCTAATTAATAATAATTCAAATATTAGGAAAACTAAGTCCAAATATTCTAATTTCTCCAGAGGTGATGCATCTCATCATAATATGAGCATAGACAAAATTTATATATTGATGTGTCGTAATGCCTTTTACTTACTTTACTTACTACTCTTTACCTACTCAGTACTCTACATGGTAGAATTGCTAGTATAGCTTTACAGTACTTTACATAGTAGAATTGCTAGTGTAGCTATACAATACATTTACATATACAATGCTAGATAGAGACACTGCCACCTGCTTGTACTCTATTGCCTACTATTGTACCTTTCTATTCCATCCTCCCGCCCGGTGCCTAGGAGTCGTCGGGGGAGGGGAGGACAAAACCGCTTAGTTTCTTTGACTAACGGTCGGATGTGGTCGTAAAAACCAGTAGCACATGGAGCCGGAGCAGGACCAGCAAGCCAGGGAGGTAGAGCATGAGGAGCTGATGCAGCGTACCACGACACTCCCTCAGACGGATGTGAGTGTGAGAGTTTAGTTGCTTCCGCGAGATAATTTAGAGAGATTTGATGTATCGGGCATAATCCCTTCTTATTGTAAATATATTGTCTCTTACATACTTTTTGTGGTTGGCCTGGGATGAATGTATAAGCCGGCGGGATCGGCGTCTTGTAGTGGCGACTAACCCGCGAGTTGGTGTCACCGCAAGACGACGGTTCTGGGCGGAAAGACTCCCCTCAGACCGGTGCGTGGCCCGAGGAAAGTAAAAAACAAAGGTGTGGAAAGTGGAGTCTTACATAAGATCATCTCTTTTAATAAAACAAAGTCATAATGTTTACCTGGACAGAGAGGGTAATAGAAGTTGAACATCATCTCTTTAAAAAAAAACAAAATCATAATGTTTACCTGGACAGAGAGGGTAATAGAAGTTGATGGTGTAAAATGAAAATGACCCTATTCGGCAGATCCATGACGACAATCGTAATCCCAAAATAGAGAAGCAGTAGTATAGCATTCAAATAAGCTTAAGAGAAGCAAAATTACCATGGATGTCCGCGTTCTGAGCAACTTTGATAGGATTGAGAAGCCAACCTCGCCGATCCCTCGATATTAGCTGGGAGACACTAAATCGCGCGAGGTTGGCGTCGGCGTCGATCCCGCCCATCGTCTGTGCTCGAAAATGCAAGGAGGCTGAAGAAGAACTAAATGAAGAAAAGAAAGCAGGGGAGCGCTGTAGACGGAGGCAGAGCCAGGTGAGGACGACAAAGAGTGAGAGGAGGAATGGGAAGGCCGATGGTTTCTTCAGGAACGCGGCAATGGAGGAGAGGGAAGCCGCGGCGGCCAGCGGAGGGTGATTCGAGAGAGGAACGGTGGAGTGGTGATTGTTCAGGTGGAAACTGCTCCTCCTAGGGTTTGCCATCCTGATAATCAGCAAAAGATCGATGGCAGGCTACACGAGCAGAGTGAGATTTCCAGGTGGAAATAGAGCAGTCACTCGGAACCGTAAATCGAACACGAACAACAATGGTGGTTTGGATGCAATTCCTTGTATCAATGCTCTTCCGAGACTCGACCCTAACCGTAGCAACAAATTTTAAAGGGAATTGTTAAAAGGCAATTCATAAATGACTAACCGCACACCAACCCAACTTAAAATCTTCATCTAAAAACAGTTCTGAATTTTTTCACAGGCAAACCCTAAGCCGCAAACCTGCGCCGAAAAACCTCCCTGATTCCCTCTCGCGCTTCACTGAAACCTCCTCGCCTCCATTGGTCGTCGCCTCGTCGGACTTGTGGAAGATTGTCGGCGAGCCTCTAGCCACCTCTCTCCGAGCGATGCCCCTGGTACCAAGCAGTTCGGCGGCGAAAATTGGCTGTTGGAGGACGTTCCGCCCACAAAGATGGAGGTTCCAGGGCTCCGTATGACGGTACGAAATATGGCGGAGAAGTGCAAGGAATCTGGGACATGGCTCGGATAGTGCAGGGTGGGCAAGGAATCCCAACTCGTGGTGCAGAGAATCGTAGAAACGACCGCACACCAACACAACTTAAAATCTTCATCTAAAAACAGTTTCGAATTTTTTCACAGGCAAACCCTAAGCCGCACACCTGCGCCGAAAAACCTCCCTGATTCCCTCTCGCGCTTCGCTGAAACCTCCTCGCCTCCATTGGTTGTCACCTCGTCGGACTTGTGGAAAATTGTCGGCGAGCCTCTAGCCACCTCTCTCCAAGCCATGCCCTGATACCAAGCAGTTCGGCGGCAAAATCTGGCTGTTGGATGAAGTTCCGCCAGCAGAGATGGAGGTTCCAGGGCTCCGTATGACGGTACGAAATATGGCGGAGAAGTGCAGGGAATCTGGGACATGGCTCGGATAGTGCAGGGTGTGCAGGGAATCTCAACTCGTGGTGCAGAGAATCGTAGAAATGACTGGCGACGACGAATCGTAGAAATGACCGGAGACGACGAGTCGATGATGTTCGAAGCTCTGAATCTACACGATGAGCTCGAGCAAGTCCTCACCAACTACGCGAATCTCTAATCCATCAAGCAGGTGTGTTGATTTGGGTGCTCCAGAAGAGCAAAATTTAGCTAGTTCTGGCGAAAAGGATCGGAACACGGGCGGGACATTGTTGAGGCGAAAACATCGAGGTTGTTGACGACCATAGAAGTGTTGGAGTCTTTATGATCTAGAATTAGTTAACGAGTTAGATTCACTGCCAACGTAATATGAGTTTATGGGATCACATATAATAACGTACGATAAATAGGTTATTTGATCTAGTTGGCTCAACTTATATGAGTGAAGAGCCAAGTTTGATTTGAATGGGAGAAAACTTGTGTCGGTTGGACTCTATGTCGGTATGATAATATCGACTAGAGATCAAGACAACGTAATGTATGTCGACTTAATAGTCTGCTGACAGAGAAAAAGTCGACTAGACGTCTCATTGATATAATGAATATCGACTAGACGTCTCGTCGATATAATGTATATCAATTGGACAATGTCTATTAGAGCTTTAGTCTGTTTGGCATCTCGTCAATATAGTGTATATCGACGAGAAGTCTTGTTGATATAATGTATATCGACGAGACAGTGTCTTCTAGGCATCTTGTCGATATAGTGTATATCGACGAGACAGTGGCGGCTAGATATCTCACCAATTTAGTGTATATCGATGAGACGTCACGTCGACACTGTCATAAAAGGTTTATTCTCATGTTATAAATCATGAACCCGGTTCGACGTTTCTTGGGGTAATTCTTGCTGTAGTTGAACCCGGTTCACTAGGTATTATATATTGATATAATATTTTGTTTTAGGGTTAAGATTTATCAATCTCCCGAGCCCTCGAGAAGTGTTCTGTAGAGTGGCGATGGCGAACCCGGCAGCTTTCCTTTTGCGAATCGAAAACCTAGCGTCAACAATCTTTTCCTGGAATCAGATCTAGCAACTTATGGAGACGAAGGCCCCGATTCCTCCAGCCTACTTTCGATTGTTGACGACAAGGTGTTTCTCCTGTTAGTGTGGAAATCACATAAAGACGCAGACCTATTTTTGCATAATCGGAACTCGACAGAACTAGTCAATATTTTATGGAGCATCATGATCGAGTTGTGACTCGATTCCGCACATGTAATCATTTATTGCATTTGATACATTTATTTCTTGATTTGTGGTTATCACAAGATCCTATAATTTCTCTTTTGGGTTGTTCTTATTTCTATTCCGCTGCGCACATATGATGCGACTTCCCATAAGGAAAACCCAACAGTGGTATCAGAGCCAGGTTATGCGATTTTCATGTTTTCAGAAAATTGTTTCTCTTAGTAGTAACCGTCCCTCTATGTTAGTTTGTGAAACTATAAGCATATAGAGACGAGCTTGTCTACTGAAATAAGGGTTTTCGCATGTGCTAGCATCTGATACATGTAAATCCGAAGATTTAGAAATATTCTAAATGCTCAGATTTAATCCAAAACATCAATTGTTGATGGTTTTGTGCATCTGGAATGTTTCTGGATTGTGCTTGTTGTTTTTCATGATTATGAAATTGTGTGCACATTAATTAAATGTTAATCAACTTTAACTGTTAATGAAGTATCATGAAAATCCCTTAAAATTAAAATTAAGTGTCTGGATGCCTTCCGATGGATGACAATTTTTCTACCTCGATCGATGAAGTGTGGGTTTGCCAAAGCAAGGTATATTAATCTATCTTGGTAAGGGTGCGAGCGGATATTGTGATATCCCACTGTCAACATCGGGTCCAACTTAACTAGGCGACCTCAATGGTTGAGTGCATAGAGGCATAAGGTTGGCATGCACCATTTGATGGATGTAAATAAATGTTATTCACCAACCATACAAGAGTTGCATAGTGATGCAATTGGCAAAGGTTGCATACCTAAATAGCCACATTATGGGTAATCAGCCAAAACTGACTTATGATGGGGGTGAAATATGGATCTTGTCCACTAGAGAGTAGCTCGCATAAACTCTCTGAATTGATATTAAGGGTTATCAATTTGAATAAAATTGTGAGAGCTTTTAATAAAAGTCTATTAAAATAAAATGTATTTTTAAAATATAGTACTAAAGTTTATTCTGCATAATTCTCGTAGAACTTTCATGACAAGTGGATCACACTCCACTTTGTCCCTGAGATCCATCCTTGAGAAGGACAAGCTCAATCAGACGAATTTCCTTGACTGGTATAGGAACCTAAGGATTGCCCTCTGGTAAGAGCGTAAGCTTTATGTCTTGGAAGAGGATCCCCCCATAGAGCCAGACGGGAATGCTCCACGAGCAGACAGAGATACTTACAAGAAGTATCAAGATGATTCCCTGGATGTTGAATGTCTCATGCTTGCTACCATGACCTCTGAGCTTCAGAAGTAACTCGAGAGCATGTGTGGTTATGAGATAATCGAGCACTTTAAGAAAATGTTTGAAAGGCAAGCTCAGCAAGAGAGGTTTGATAAATCATAGGCATTGCTTCAGTGCAAGATGGGAGCTCAAGATCTAGTAGGGACTCATGTACCCAAGATGATTGGGTACATCGAGAACCTTGAGAGACTGAGTTTTCCCTTGGGCCAGGAGTTGGCTACTGATCCGATCCTGCAATCATTTTCGGATAGTTATGAGCAGTTTGTCTTGAACTACAATATGAATGAAATTGACAAGACACTGCCCGAGCTCATATGCATATTAAGAAATGTCAAGAACAACATGAAGAAGGTCAAGCCTGCTAGCCTTATATTGATGGTGCATAAATGCAAGGGCAAGACCAATGGATCAAAGAAGACATAGATATGATCTAAATCTTATCTTGATCTCAAGTCTTCGACACTGAAAAAGAAAGGTCTGGCCAAAGAAGGGAAATGCTACCACTGTAGTAAGGCAGGGCACTGGCGGAGAAACTGTCCCCTCTATATTGAGGATCTGCAGAACAAGAAAAGAAGTGTGACTTCTGCTTCAGGTATTTATGTTATAGAAATAAAGTTTTATACTCTTTCATCTTGGATATTGGATACCAGATGTGGTTCTCATATTTGAACAAATGTGAGAGAACTGGGAATGAGAAGAATGATGGGTAAAAGGAAGATTGACCTCCGTGTTGGAAATGGAGCAAGAGTTGTTACTATTGTTGTAGGAATTTATCGTCTTTGTTTTCCCACTAGGCTTATAATAGAACTTAATAATTGTTATTATGTTCCAGTCATAACTAGAAACATTATATATGTTTACCCAGAAGACCGCTTCTGAATAGTACTTCTCGCAGACCGGGCGGTCTGATGTGGCAAGTCGTATAGTTCGGATTCAACAAGGTCCATCGGCCCAGCCAGTACAAACCGGGCGGTCTAATAGAATCCAGGTCGCCTCCAAGGACTAAAGACTGTCAAGGCTCAAGTCCAAAAGGCAATCCGCGGTCTCAGGTTAGAGGCCGTCCGGGTTGCACCATTGCCTTGATCGCAGCGCCTTTGGTCTCCGGCTAGGACAGATCGGAAGAGCAAGCCTCCAAGCCGCGCTGCTTCTTTCTTTTCTCCTTTCTGTATCCCGTCACCTCCTGCCTGATTCTCCTGTATCCGGGCAGACGGTTATTTTATCCCTGCCCGTTTGGGCAGGCCCCCGAGCCTATAAATAGGCGACGACGACGTTCCCAAGACACGCACACTCGAATCCTGGAGCTCGCTTGTTAGAGCTGCGGTCTCGACTTTACCGTCTTACGACCTGTCTGACCGGTCGGCTTCTCCTTTCCTGGTTCTGTAACCCGCTGTAACTTTTTCATCTTAATCAAAGGAAAGCCCATCACAGGAGTGGCATTTGCCGTGACGGGAGAAGTCTGGCATCGACCGCTGCCAGCCGTCTAATTTTCTCTAATCAAATAGTAACCGACAGCCCGCAACCTCCGTTTTCCTTCGGAGGTGCATTTTCGGATTCAACGGAAACACACGACCTTCAGATCACGAACTGTAAGTGAAATCTTTGATAAAGATGTCAGACCGCCAGTTCCCTCTAAGAGACCGCTCTGACCATAGTGATGATCCTCTATGGGAGGCCTTGGAGCAGTCAAAGAGAGAAGCCGAGCGGGCTCAAAAGGCTACTGATCAACGTCTGGAAGCGATCAGTTAGGCCTTGGCATTGTTAACCGAGCGGCTAGTTCCTCAGTAGGCCGCGGTTAACCAGGCGGTGACTCCGGTCCCTCCTCCTCCGTACCCTCTACCGCAAGTCGCCAATTTCCCACCACTCCAGGAAGGTTTTGCAACTCGGCAAAACTTCTATCAAGAGGCCGTGCAAAGCATGCCGACCCGAGTTCTAGATTTTCAGGGGGCGGCTTCTCATGCAGCCCGCCTTTCCTACCCAACGATCTACCCCCCAGAAGCCACGACCCGCTCTTCCTACCCGGCGGCTTGTCCGCTAGTAGTTGCAGCCCAAGCGACTTACTACTTTGTCCCTCTCCTGTATGAGGATGCTGAAGAAACCTCTCGCTTCGTGGACGAAGTCCGAGGGGAGCCAGCCCCAAATAATTTCAGGGAGTCGCACCTGCCGGCATGGAGAAGTTGATCCTGCTATCCATCTCCAGGCCTTTGAGTCGGCCATCGCTTTGAGAACCCTGACGGATGCAACCAAATGCAAGCTCCTTGTGACATCCTTTGATGGACAAGCAAGGGAGTGGTTCTATTCGTTGCATCCCAGATCAATTAGCTGCTTCGCTGAGCTACGCAGGGAGTTTCTGCTCAAGTTCTCCACTTCTAAGAAGAGAAAAAGTGGCCCGGCGGCCCTTTTTGAGATCAGGCAACGAGAAGACGAGACGTGGGCCCGTTTCGTGGATCGATTCCAAAATGAGATCATGGAGATCCAGAATGTGGATCCCGAATTATACAGGGTAGCTCTGATTCACGGCCTGAGGGAAGGTCCGTTGAAATTTGAAGCAAATATCTGAGAACCGAGAATTTATCAAGAGATGATAAGTTTAGCTAATATGTTCATAAGGGGTGAAAAAAGTAACCCCGGGTACGTCGCAAGTTGGTTAGCGACAAGGACCAACCCAATTCATCCTTCACCCATCCACAAGCAAATCAACATCATTTCGAGCCCCGTTCCCAGAGGGGAAGGAACTACAAGCATAAACAACCCTTCACCGGCCATCAACAGTTTCAGGATCAGAAACCGACGTTGGCCATCGCACCAGCTCCATCCATTTCCATTCCACAAATAATGCCAGTATACCTGCCACAGTATACTGCGCAGCCATCTACAGCTATTCCATCCACCCAGTATGATGATTCGCAAGAGTCATTTACTCCTCTTAATGTTACCATGGACGAGGTCGTTCAAATCCTTCAAAAGAGGCCGGATTTTAAAAAGCCTGCTCCTTTAAAGTCGGATATTCGTAACCGAAATCCGAACCTCTTCTGCGAATATCATAAGGAGGGAGGGAATCTGACTGAGAACTGTCGGGCCCTCCGCTTATTAATAGAAAAGCTTTTAGGAGAAGGAAAGCTCCGAGGCCTAGTCCGAAAGGAAGTGACTGCTGAACCAACAACTGAGAAAAAGAAGGAAGCAGTCGAGGTAACTTGGGAATGTGCCGATGTGGAAGACGCCAGCTGTAATGGGGATATTCATCCCTCAACAGAATGCATAGAGGTAAATGATGTGGCCCCCTCGGGGACATATACTGCATTCATGGAGGAGCTGGAGCTGAATCCTCCCGCAAGTCTAGTATTGCGAGAGTTTTAAAGCAAGAAGTGGCGACAACTACAACTTCCGCTCCCGAGAGCTCGATTATCACCTTTGGTCAGGAGGATCTTCCTCCGAATGCCAATCCTTTCGACGACGTCGTGGTCATCAAGGCTATTATTGAAAATTATATAGTTCACAAGATTCTGGTTGACACAGGCAGTTCTGTCAATCTTCTCTTCCGGACCACTTTTGATGCCCTGAAAATTGGGAAGCCACTGCTTTCCACCGAAGGCCCCTCTACGGCTTCTCCAGAGAGAAAAAAGAAGTAGAAGGCTCTGTGAAGCTTCTGGTTTCCCTGGGTGGAGTAGTAAAACTGATCAACTTCATGGTGGTGGATGCCCCAAGTAACTATTGCGCCATCTTCGGAAGGCCCGTTCTCAATGCTTATAGAGTAGTGGTATCCACTTTCCACCTAGCCCTCAAATTTTCTGCCGAGGGAAGGCAGTACCGGATCCGGAGCAACCCAAAAGTGGCTCGGGAATAATATGTACGAACTGTCAATATGATCACAAGCATTCCGCTTCCCGAGTCCCCAGTTGAAGTTCTTGAAGTTACTGAGCCTTCGAAAGCTGCAGAGGAAAGGAAGGATCGAGAAGGGGCTCACCTGGAACCTGCTCAGGCGACCCAAGAAGTCCCCATTGCTGAGGGGGAGGAAAAGAAGTTGATCATCAATGCAGAGCTGCCAGAAGAGGAGAAAGTTCAACTGATCTCCTGTCTTCTGGGGAATTTGGATATCTTCGCTTGGTCAGCGGAGGATATGCCCGGAGTGGATCCGGACGCGGCTTGCCGTCATCTCAACATATCTCCCAAGTTCAAACTAGTCCAGCAGAAGAAAAGGGAGGTGGCAACCAAGTTGGTGGTGTCTATCAGAGAGGAGGTTGCCAAGCTTCTGAAAGAAAGCTTTATTTATGAAATTCAATACCCCACTTGGATGTCTAACGTTGTAATGGTGAAAAAATCCGGTGGGAAGTGGCGTATGTGCGTAGTCTTTACAAAACTTAATAAAGCGTGCCCCAAAGATTGCAACCCTCTGCCTCGGATAGATGTTTTAGTAGATTCCGCGGTTGGGTATAATTTCATGAGTTTTCTAGATGCATTTTCTGGGTACCATCAAATCAAAATGCATAAACCCGACATCCGGCACACTTCTTTCAGCACAAACGATGGGTGTTATTGTTACTCGTAATGCCTTTCGGTCTTAAAAACGCGGGTGCAACGTATTAGAGAATGATGGAAACGGTTTTCAAGCATCAGAAAGGCAGAAACCTTGATGTCTACGTCGATGATCTACTCCTCAAAAGCAAAACCTTTTCAATACATTTGAAAGACCTTGTAGAGACGTTCGTTACTCTATGGAGGTTCAAGTTAAAATTGAATCCATTGAAATGCATGTTCTGGGAGAATAATGGTAAATTTCTTGGGCATCTCCTCACTCCTGATGGCCTTGCACCGAACCCAGATAAGGCGAAGGCTATCCTAGACATGACCCCTCCTCGTAATCCGAAAGAGGTCCAACAACTTGGAGGAAGGTTGGAAGGGCTGAGTAGGTTCATTTCTAAATCAGAAGATAAAAGTACTCCATTCTTTAAAACGCTCTGAGGAGGATCCATGTTTGAATGGAGCGAAGAGTGCAATAAAGCTTTCGAATAATTAAAAATACAGTTAACTTCAACCCCTCTACTTCAAAGCCCCCGAGAAGGGGAAATATTGTTTTTATATTTGGGGGTTGGTCCAGATGCAGTGAGTTTTGTCCTCGTCTGGGAGAAAAAAAAAAGAAACAGTTTCCGATATATTATGACAACCACATCCTTAAGGATGCGGAAACAAGATACTCGATCTTGGAGAAGCTAGCTCTGGCTTTAGTTATGTCATCACGAAGGCTTCGCCCTTACTTTCAAGCTCATCCTATCCAAGTAATTACAGATCATCCTCTAAGAAGTATTCTTGAAAAGCCAGATCATTCAGGGAGATTGGCTAAATGGGCTATCGAGCTGAGCGAATTTGAATGTCCTACATTCCCAGAACGACAATCAAAGAACAAGTCTTGGTATATTTCTTGATTGATATAGCGGAGTCCAGTCCTGGACAAATAGAAAAATCCCCTTTGGCTTGGATTGTTTATGTGGATGGGGCTTCTGGTAAAAACTCCGTGGGAGCCGGAGTAGTTTTAATCAGCCCAAATGGCATCAAGCTTGAACAGGCTATCAAGTTCTTCTTTCTGGTCACGAATAATCAGACAGAGTACGAGGCACTTCTGACCGGTCTTAGACTTGCAAAGGAGCTGGGGATAGAGCATATACATGTCAAAACTGATTCGCTAGTAATGGCTTCTCAAGTTTTGGGGAATTATGAGACAAGAGAACCAATGCTGAGGAAGTATCTGCTGCTAACTAAGGAGGAGATTGGAAGATTCAAATCATTCATCATTGAGCATATTCCCAGGACACAGAATGAAGAAGCAGATGAATTGTCAAAGTTCGCTCTTCCATCAGGGGGAGTGACCTCTGAAATTTTCCATCCGGCGACAGAAGAAGGGGAACTCATGCAGATCGATCAGCATCCTTCTTGGAAGGATCCTTATGAGCTATACTTATCGAAAGGAGAATTTCATCAATCCATCAAAGACAGAAGAAAATTCTGTTGGAACCTTAGTTTTGATTTGAGTTAGGATCCACCTTTAATGTCTAAGTTTCTATCATAACACATTATATAACTTAGATCAAATCCCATTAAGAAAGAAGGCTGAAAATAGATATAATTAATAGGCTGAGAAAATAAGAGAAAGATAAAAATAACATATGTTCTCTGCGTTCGACGAACGACGCTCTGCGCTCGACGAATGGTATTCATTCTTCACTCGACGAAATCCAGCCATCTCAGCGGTCGACGAAGAACATCTATCTCAGCGGTCGACGATCCCGTCTCAGTGGTTCAGCGGTCGACGAACAGATTGTCTCAGCGGTCGACGAACAGATCCCAGCTCAGCGGTCGACGAAAAGCTGCGTTCGACGAACTCAAGTCTGTGTTCGACGAACATCTCAATATTCAGCGGTCGACGATCCAGCCCGTCTCTGCGTTCGACGAAAAGTTGCGTTCGACGATCTCCAGTCTGCGTTCGACGAATATTCAGCAGATGTTCAGAATGACGAATCAAATGATCAGGTCGACGAACTTGAAGCTGAGCTCGACGAAATATCTGCAGCATTATTTTAATATCATTCTCAGTTCGACTAATATGCTGTCAGATTTATTAAAGCAATATTTTATTAATTCTATTTATATATTGTTATATATATTGCTGCCTTTCCTTTGTTTGAAATAGCCGTTGGCAGAAGCATTAAATGTTAGAGCCGTTACAGCAAAGCCAAAGACGGAAAGTGTTCTGCTCGAGGAATCAGAATTAAAGAGACTTTATCTCCTTTCCTTTCTGGTCGGCAAGAAATCAAATCAGCCGAACAGATCTCCAGAATATATACAAAGAAAAGAGCAGAGAAGAAGAACATGATATAGCAGCTAGCGGCGAAATAGGAAGAAGAGAAAAAGAAGAACAACAACAAAAACAGAGAACAACAACATTATTCTATCTTGTCTCATTTTTGCTAAACTCTTTCTTGCAGATCATCTATATCCTGAGACACCAATCAATACTATTTGCTCAGGATCTAAACTGCATGATGGCGCGTCACCTCCGACACTCCTTGATGATGATGACCCGACTGCCGAGGCGCTGCGCCACAAAGATCTGAGGCGCCATGATGATGCTGTTGGAAACCCGCATTATAATCTCCGCCCGCGGCGTGCCCGAACCGCCATGAAGAATTAAAACTTTTTCTGCATGCACTTTTATTTTATATTAATAAATATAAAATTATTTCATGATGATAATTTTATATTTATTAAAATGTTGTAATTTTAATTTTTGAACCGTTAATTTTATTTTGGTGTGTATTTAACCATGCGGATGGATGAGATTTCATCTCCATCATGGATGATTATTATTGTGTGTAAACTCCTATTTAAGAGAGTCTTTATGAAGGAATGAAGGAGTTGAAAATTAAAACCCTAAACCCCTCTCTTTGAGAATTTCGGCCAAAAGAGGAGCCTCCTTCTTGCCGCCCCCCCTCTCTTGGTGTGATTCCAAGGCCGCCTCCCTCCATCCTCTTCGGTGCGACTCCGGCGAGACTTCTGCGGTGCGACTCCAAGGAAGAAATGGTGCTTCTCCGTTCGGTGCGACGCTGATGGAACCGTGGAGAGAGAGATTCTCCCACATTTATCTTGAGTGCATGCTTGTTCTTGGTTGGGTAACCTCTCCCCTTTCTAGTGATTCTTCTACGCTTGTTTTGTGGAGGTTTTGTCGAATCGTTTTCTCCGAGATCTTAAATCTTTCGCTTGCAAAAATATGAACTATAAGCGTTGTTATTAAACCTCTTGTTGTTTGAATCGGGTAGATCCGGTGCGGGAGCGAAACTCGGCCTAGCCTTGGGTTGCTCTCCAAGATTGGCGCACTTAGCGCTAACAAGGGAGTTAATCTCAACTAGAGCTTAATCGCCGCTTGAATGTTCACCACCGCTCCAAAATATTGCCCTGCGTTTTGTAAAGAATCGATTGATGGAATAGATGTTTGTGTAGGTGCGGTGAGTTGTGTGCTTGTTGGAGAGGTAGGTCCTAAGGACGTTGTATCGAGTCCGGCTAACGGTGAGTCGTGTGCTTGTTGGAGAGGTAGGTCTTAAGGACGTTGTATCGAGTCCCGCATATTTATTTTCAATCGGATTTGGGAGCCAACCGACCCCTTTTTGTTCGCTCTTGGTCGGAGCCCTCCTATGTTGTTTTACCTTTTGTGATGAATATGTTTCCGTTAGCGTAACGTCCACGTCGTCACAGTACCCCTACATCAATTTGGTATCAAAGCCGGTTGTTTCAACTCCCACGTTGCAAACATCCTCGCTGCGATCCTTGTTGGTCGTTCTAATCAATAGGAAAATCTGAAAATTTTCGGATTGGTCTGCGTTTAGCAAAATCTCAGAAATTTAAAACTTGTCAGAAAATTCTGAAATTTTTTGTGTAGCTTCCTGCACGTATTTCCAGCAACATTAAAACTGAAACTTTTTCGATTCGTCCTCGTTAGGTTGGCCTAAAAATTGGAAGCGTCATAATTCTGTCCAGGTGGTGTGCGAATAGCGGTTTGAAATCTGAAATTTTTGTCAAACTTCAAAATTTTTTTTTAACGATCTCCGTACTACGCACATCAGGAATCTATAAAATATCCTATGTTCAATCTAGCTACAGCCCTAGGAAAAATCATCTCCCCAAAATTTTCCTGAACCTGAATGCGAACTAGGCTAGGCACGGAGTACACGACACCGTCTACGTCTAGGATGGCCGCGAATCAGCACGACGATCCCAACACCGAGGCCATAGCAGGCCTACGCACCGAGCTGACTGACCTTAGGACGATGTTAGAACAAATCTTACGGAATCAAGGAGCTAGGACCGCCACCACCACCCGGTGATGTTGAGGGGCCCAACCGGCACCAACCGGTCTCTGATTCGGATTCTGATGGGGGCTATCCCCGAGTGCCTCCTCGAGAGCGCCGCCCCGAGCGTGCTTTCGACATCACTAGAGCCATCAAGATTGATGCCCCCACCTACGATGGCATGGGAGACCCCCAGGTCTTCCTTAGCTGGGTAGTTGATATGGAATGTTACTACCAGTGGCACAATCTCACGGATCTCCAAAAGGTCCAAGTCGCCCGCATGAAGTTGACAGATCGTGCGAAAACCTTTTGGCTGAATGAGGAAAGGAGGTTGGGAGCCGGACAGGAAGTCCCACCTATCAGATGGGCGGTGATGAAAAATTTGCTCACCGACCAATACGTTCCCGCTTACCACCGAACACAAATGCTCGATGAACTAGCCACCCTGCGGAAAGGTTCAAAGTCGGTGGCCGAGTATATGGGAGAGTTGAAAGACCGTATGGTGCGTTGCGAGCTTAGGGAACCCCTAGAGGTCACATTATCCAGGTTTCGTAAGGGGCTTCAACCCGATATCCAGCGGAAGCTCTTGCGCTATGGGCACACAGATCTGAACACGACTTTCAATGCCGCCCTAGACATTGAAAAACACTTAGCCGCCAAGGCTCACTCCCGTTATTCCCACACGAGGAATAAGACCACCGTTGGAGCGTCTTCTTCCACCTATCCGGACAGGGGAAAATCTAGAACCACCGAGTCTAAATCCGTCGTGATCACCGCTAGGAACACTAGGAACCCCACAAGTGAGCGTGTTCCCATTGGGAAAGTTAGCAAGGCCAATGCCATGTGTTATTCTTGCGGTGTTCAAGGCCACTATGCCTTTGAATGCCCAACTAAGACTAAGGTCGTTGCCCTCTTAGACATAGCCGCCGATTCTACTGATTATGTGTATGAGGCCGCTGAGGAGAGCGACCCCGAAGGGGTCCCAAGCGATTTGGAAGACGATCCCCCCTCATGGTGATGCGTTGTATTCTGACCACTCCACGTCCACTAGATGATTGGAGGAGGACGAGTATCTTCTCTCTGATCTTTAAGAGCGGTGACAAGCTGTGCAAGCTCATTATAGATAGCGGTAGCTGTGTGAATGTCATCTCTGAGAACGCCGTTAAGCGTATGAATCTGACCACAGAACCACACCCCACACCCTACCAGGTAGCTTGGATTAGCAAGGTTACCGTCCCGTTTAGCAAGCGTTGCCTGGTCCCCCTTACCTTTAAATCTTACACGGATGAGGTCTGGTGTGACGTCCTTCCCATGGACGCGTGCCACGTGTTATTAGGCCGCCCTTGGCTTTATGACCGTGACGTCACACATTTCGGTCGAGCCAATACTTATGAATTCAAATTCAACGGTAAGACCATCACATTGAGACCGACCGTTCCGAAGGAGCCGGTAGCTTTGGCTAAGGACACTACTGTCCCGGCCGAGAGGAAGGCTTTGAGCCTAGTTAGTAGGAGAGAGAGTTCGTGAGAGATCCTTTTCTTGAGGGAGTTATGTACGCATTAGTTATTATGAGTGCGAAGGGTGAATCGGAGGCGTTGAATGATTTGCCTAAGGAGTTACGGGTACTTTTAGACGAATATAAGGACGTGTACCCAGACGAGTTGCCTTCTGTGTTACCTCCATTGAGGAACATACATCATGCGATAGATCTTATTCCGGGTTCGTCCCTGCCGAACCAACCCCACTATAGGCTTTATCCCGCGGCCCACAAAGAGCTGCAGACTCAGATCGAGGATTTGATGAAAAAAGGATTCATCAGGACTAGCATGAGTCCTTGTGCGGTGCCAACCCTTCTTGCCCCCAAGAAGGATGGTACGTGGCGGATGTGTGTTGATAGCCGCGCTATCAACAAAATCACCATCAAGTACCGATTTCCTATACCGCACTTAGATGACCTTCTAGATGTCTTGTCTGGCGCCACGATATTTTCTAAGTTAGATTTACGGAGCGGCTATCACCAGATAAGGATCCGCGAGGGAGATGAGTGGAAAACAACGTTCAAGTCTAAGGACGGGTTATACGAGTGGCTTGTGATGCCCTTCGGGCTATCCAATGCCCCCAGCACATTCTCCCGGATGATGACGCATGTCTTTCAGCCATTCATGGGGAAGTTCGTAGTTGTCTACTTCGATGACATCTTGGTTTACAGCACTACTACCACCGAGCACATCTCCCACGTGAGAGTGGTTCTTTCCACCCTACGGAAGGAAACATTATTTCTGAACCTCAAGAAATGCACTTTCCATGTTACGGAGGTGGAGTTTTTAGGCTACATCGTTGGAACGGAGGGCATTAGAGTCGACCCTAGCAAGGTTAAGGTGATTAAGGACTGGCCCATACCGACCACGATACGTGAGGTGAGGAGCTTCCATGGGTTGGCAACTTTCTATCATCGTTTCATCAAAGACTTTAGCAGTATCATGGCCCCCATTAGTGACTGCATGAAAAAAGGTGAGTTTACTTGGACGAAGTCCGCCACCTTCGCTTTCCAACGCATCAAAGAGCTTATGACTGAGGCACCCGTCTTACGTATACCTGACTTCTCGAAAGTCTTTGAGCTTACTTGTGACGCTTCGGGCGTGGGAATAGGAGGTGTCTTGAGTCAGGAAGGGCACCCTGTGAGTTTCTTTAGTGAAAAGCTGGCGGGCGCTAAATTGAATTATTCCAACTATGATAGGGAATTTTATGGGGTCATTAGATGCTTGCACCACTGGCGGCATTATCTCCTCTCTAAGGAGTTCGTGATCCTCTCCGATCATGAAGCTTTACGATTTATCAATGGCCAACATAAAATCAGCCCGCGTCACGCCAAGTGGGTATCCTTCCTACAGGGTTACACATTTAATCTCAAACATCTTAAGGGAGCGGACAATCGGGTTGCGGACGCTCTTAGTCGCCTAACCCTTTTAGTCACCACTATGGAGGTTAACGTTGTCGGGTTCGAGCGAATCAAAGATGAGTACGCTACATGCCCAGATTTTCAGGATTCTTACCTATCTGCCCAGGATAGTTCCCCCACCACTATTACTGCGTTCGTTATCAAGGATGGTTGCCTCTTTAGGCATGGGAAATTATGTATTCCGCAGTCATCCCTACGTCTCCATATCATCTGGGAACTGCATAGTGGCAGGTTGAGTGGCCATTTCGGTAGAGATAAGACTATCACCCTGGTTGAGGAAAAGTTTTATTGGCCAAAGTTGAAGGCAATGGTAGGACGAGTAGTGAGTAGTTGTCGTACTTACCAAGTTTCCAAAGGCACCAAAACCAACGTCGGGTTATATACTCCTTTGCCTATCCCATCCGTACCTTGGGAGGATGTGAGCATGGACTTTGTCTTAGGCCTACCCACCACTTTTCGTCGTCACGATTCTATCTTCGTAGTTGTGGATAGGTTCTCTAAAATGGCCTATTTTATATCATGTACTAGAACCGACGACGCATCTCATATCGCAAAGCTATATTTTAAGGAAGTTGTTAGTCACCGAGGAGTGCCGAAGACAATTGTCTCGGATAGGGATGTTAAGTATACGAGCTACTTCTGGAAGACACTTTGGATCCTAATGGTACCAAACTATTGTTTTCCTCCGCCTATCATCCTCAAACCGATGGGCAAACTGAGGTAGTCAACCGGAGCCTAGGGAACCTTCTTAGATGTCTCGTGAGTGATCATAAAGGCACATGGGATCTTCTTCTTCCCCACGCTCAGTTAGCCTACAACAACTCCAAAAATTGGTCCACCGGTTTGTCGCCGAATGAGATTGTCCACGGATACAAGGCCCCTGTGCCTCTTGACTTGGTTCCCTTGCCCCCAACATACAAGGCAAGTCAATTCGCACAATCCTTCGCCCAACATATTCACGACCTTCATGCACGTATACGAGCTACCTTGACTGCTCAGTATGATTCTTATCAGGCACACGCCAATATACATCGGAGAGTGTCACACTTCAAGGTTGGCGATTTGGTCTTAGTACGATTAGTTCCCGAACGTTTGCCCTCTGGCACCGTTAAAAAGTTAGCACCTAAGCGCGCCGGCCCTTTTCGGATCATCAAGAAAATAGGTGACAACGCTTTTGTTTTGGATTTGCCTGCCGAATGGGGAATCTCCCCTATTTTTAACGTCTCGGATTTAAAGATGTTCGTATCGCCTCCACATGAGTTGAGTTCCTTGACGTCTTCTCCTTCCACCAAATCTTCTAATGGGTTGGGGAGTGGTAGTACGGATGACCTCTCTCTATCCGTTCCCACAGGTATTTCACTGGATGGTAAGTCGCATACTTTTATTCCTACTGCTGACATGTTCCCCAGGTTTCCGAAGACTTTTCTCACTCCGGACATGATACTTGCTGCGGAGCCTCTTACTACCACGGAGGGTGCTACTTACCGCTTCCTCATTCGTTGGCGTGATCGCCCTCCTTCAGACGACTCATGGGTCCTCGCGACGGAGCTTCAACGACTGGATGCTGATCTTCTCCGCCGCTACCTTTCGGACCACGCATCGGAGATGCTTGATTTTGAGTGGGGGAGGATTGATGGCGCGTCACCTCCGACACTCCTTGATGATGATGACCCGGCTGCCGAGGCGCTGCGCCACAAAGATCTGAGGCGCCATGATGATGCTGTTGGAAACCTGCGTTATAATCTCCGCCCGCGGCGTGCCCGAACTGCCATGAAGAATTAAAACTTTTTCTGCATGCACTTTTATTTTATATTAATAAATATAAAATTATTTCATGATGATAATTTTATATTTATTAAAATGTTGTAATTTTAATTTTTGAACCGTTAATTTTATTTTGGTGTGTATTTAACCATGCGGATGGATGAGATTTTATCTCCATCATGGATGGTTATTATTGTGTGTAAACTCCTATTTAAGGGAGTCTTTATGAAGGAATGAAGGAGTTGAAAATTAAAACCCTAAACTCCTCTCTTTGAGAATTTCGGCCAAAGGAGGAGCCTCCTTCTTGCCGCCCCCCTCTCTTGGTGTGATTCCAAGGCCGCCTCCCTCCATCCTCTTCGGTGCGACTCCGGCGAGACTTCCGCGGTGCGATTCCAAGGAAGAAAGGGTGCTTCTCCGTTCGGTGCGACGCCGGTGGAACCGTGGAGAGAGAGAGATTCTCCCACATTTATCTTGAGTGCATGCTTGTTCTTGGTTGGGTAACCTCTCCCCTTTCTAGTGAATCTTCTACGCTTGTTTTGTGGAGGTTTTGTCGAATCGTTTTCTCCGAGATCTTAAATCTTTCGCTTGCAAAAATCTGAACTATAAGCATTGTTATTAAACCTCTTGTTGTTTGAATCGGGTAGATCCGGTGCGGGAGCGAAACTCGGCCTAGCCTTGGTTTGCTCTCCAAGATTGGCGCACTTAGCGCTAACAAGGGAGTTAATCTCAACTAGAGCTTAATCGCCGCTTGAATGTTCACCACCGCTCCAAAATATTGCCGCTGCGTTTTGTAAAGAATCGATTGATGGAATAGATGCTTGTGTATGTGCGGTGAGTTGTGTGCTTGTTGGAGAGGTAGGTCCTAAGGACGTTGTATCGAGTCCGGCTAACGGTGAGTCGTGTGCTTGTTGGAGAGGTAGGTCTTAAGGACGTTGTATCGAGTCCCGCATATTTATTTTCAATCGGATTTGGGAGCCAACCGACCCCTTTTTGTTCGCTCTTGGTCAGAGCCCTCCTATGTTGTTTTACCTTTTGTGATGAATATGTTTCTGTTAGCGTAACGTCCACGTCGTCATGGTACCCCTACATCACTGCAAGAAGAAGAAGAAGAGTATTTGCAATCTAGAGAAGAAGCTCCATCCACAATCTGTCATCTAATCTAAATCAGACAGGGGGAGCTTTCTTCAACATCATCATCAAGATCCAAACTCAACCACCCATCAGGATCTTCAAGAGTCTTCTTAGAAAGAGAAGAACAATATAATCTTTTCTGTTTTCTTTATTCCTTCCCATCTTGTAAAGGGTTATAACTCCCTTCAAAAGTTAACTCCCGGTGACAGGGCACCTTAGCAAAAACTTGCATCTTGGTTTTGAGCACCTGATCAAAAGCTCTGTGGTGTGTGGACACCTGAACAAAAACACCTTGGTGTGAGGGCACCTGATCAACAACCTCCTAGTGGATTCCTACCAGTGGGTAGAAGAGTAGATGTACCCAGGTTGATTGGGGAACTACTATATTCCTTGTGTCATCTGGTTTGCTTGTTTGTTTTATGTTTTGTATGCTTTGTTGCTGTGCCTTCTAGGTGTTTGTTTTTATTACTCACTCAGCACTCATATATTTATATATAACATTATTTTGAAATAAACTTAAACAAGAGCTTCTAAATATTTAAGAACTAAAACTCACTTTCAAATTCAGAAGAAAGACAGCCTATTATTGCTTAATAGCGGGAATCCTGTACAGAAAAACTTTGATTTCTCCCTTGGTGTGGTGTGTTTCTGAGGAAGAAGTTCCAACCATACTTCAGGAGGTTCACTCTGGAGAATGCGGTAGTCATTCGGGAGCAAGGACCAGGATCTTGAGGCAGGGATATTTCTGGCCAACTATGAGAAAAGATGCTGAAGCATTTGTCAAACGATGTGTTCAGTGTCAGAAATTTGCTCCTCTTCAACATCTACCCGCTCAATCACTTAGATCAATAACTGCGCCCTGACCCTTCGCAGTTTGGGGAATGGATCTCATCGGACCCTTCCCAATGGCTAGTGGCCAGCGTCGCTTTATAATTGTGATGATTGATTATTTCAGTAAGTGGATTGAGGCAAAGGCATTGGCAAAGACTACAACGCAGGTTATCAGAAACTTCATCTGGGGAGAAATAGTTTGTCAGCATGGAATCCCGCTGGCAATTGTCACTGACAATGGTCCACAGTTCAATTATTCAGAAATGATAAACTTCTGTGACCAGGTTGGAATTGATCTTATGTTCTCCTCGGTACATCATCCCAGGACTAATGGTCAGGTGGAAGCAGCAAATAGGCAAATCCAGCAGCTTTTGATGAAGAGAATTTTGAATCAAAGAGGGAATTGGGTAGAACAACTTCCTTCCATCCTTTGGAATCTTCGGACTACTCCATCTTCAACTACGGGGGAAACACCGTTCAAATTATCTCATGGCTCGGAGGCAGTCGTTCCTATAGAATTTGAAGTGGTCACCCCCATAGTTGTATATGCAAAGGAGGGAGGAGAAGCATGGATCGATGATAATGATGAAGACATCAAATACAGTCTGGATTTAATTGAGGAGCTTCAAGATGAAGCAACAATCAGGCAGGAGGAAGTGAAAAGAAGAATGGCCAAATACTTCGACTGGAATGTCAGAGTTAAACAGTTTGCAGTTGGTGAGGTCGTGCTAAAGAAAGTAGATGTCGCAGCCAGAACTGGCAATGTCGGAAAATTAAGTCCCAACTAGGCAGGGCCATTCATTGTCAAAGAAGCATTGAAGAGTGGGGCTTATCGCCTCCAGACAAGCGAAGGAGAGGACATCTCACGCACCTGGAGCGGTGACGATCTTAAATGATTCTATCCTTAAATGTTTCTTTCATTTCATGCATTTTTGGATATTCAATAAGAAGCCCTATACTGACACTTTTCCTTGTCTGGTGACTTTTTTTACATTTTTTTATATATATCACTCACTGAACCACGGAGACATCGCCAAGTTCTGCTCGAACCCCCTCGGATTGTAGTCATTAGCGTAAAACCACGAAGATCATGTGTAGCGAGGAGTTTTCGTACACGTGTAGTGGTAGCTTGCCAATTCCTGTGCAGTGGTCTTCGGAATCTTGGATCCCGGCTGATATCTAACACACCTCTGCATCAAGGGAGGTCTAGGTGACTGTTAGCTTTATCATGCCCCGAAAGGGATAATTACAGCTTTGATGATCTTTCTGAGGAAAGCAATGTTCGCCGCCTAGGCCCACCTGCCCAACTGATCATCTTAGTTTGTAATCATCGAATACTCCTAGGTACTCTCAAGCGATGCCTAAGTGGGACCCACAACTGAGTTGATCTCTCTGAGGAAAGCAATGTTCGCCGCCTAGGCCCACCTGCCCAATTGATCAACTCAGCTTGTTACCCTAGGCAAGAGAGCAGTTGAGTCGTTTACAACCCTTATGACCACTTGAGGAAAGCAATGTTCACCGCCTAGGCCCACCTGCCCACTTGGTCATCTGGGTCTGTACTTACTTTTTCTTTATTTCTACAGCTCTTATGACCACTTGAGGAAAGCAATGTTTGCCGCCTAGGCCCACCTGCCCACTTGGTCATCTGAGTCTGTAACCATTTCTTACTTCGTTACAGGAAGTTATTTCATCTCATATGGTCCTTCAGGACCATTTGGGAGAAAACAGGATTTAACAGGTATACAACAAACCGGGTGGTTTGACCTATTAAACCGATCGGTTTGAGATAAGCAGGTACATCAGCATAATATATCAGGCGGTTTGGTATTATCTTAGCCGTAAAAATTGGAAATGGGTTATCATAAAATGTCGTAAGGCGAGGTCAGAGTATCGAGTATATCCAAGATCGATTGGTCTTCTCACTCGGTTTTTGATTCTATGATGCTTATGGGTATCTGTTTTATTCGCTCGGTTAAAATAAAAAAAGCAATTAGGATTTTTACGAGCATCAAATCGTTGACCACCCGGGTTATATATAGGCCGCACGGACTTATCAATTAATGCTTATACTTGCAAGTATTACAGAAATTCGAATTACAGGTCGTCCGAATCGAATGCTTATCGCGCGACTCGTTGGTTATTCTCTTATGGCTTATTCATTATTCTGTGAAATAGTTATGCAAAGCCGAAAAATAATCACAGGCTTGATCTCAAATATGTGAAGCTACTAATCACACAAGATACATTCAGATTGCACAACTCGAAATCGGGATTTATTTATAGCGGCTTAAAGTTGTGATCGGCTTCCGATTGACTCGAGATATTCATATTGAGATTCTTTAGAGCTTGAATTCCTGTCCGCTCGATTATATGTTATAACCGCATCAATTATTTATCAGAAGATCTATCATGACTGACGTTTTTTCGGGTTATAGCAAATTCGACGAGTCAGAATCGTGGAGATAAGCCGCCCGAACAGGCTTTACAGTGTTCGAGTGGCTATCTAATTGGAATTCTAAAAAACTCAAAGTTCTGACCATCCGGGTTGTTATTAAACCGCACGATCGGATTAAAAGGGGGTTAACCGTTTAAAGAAGAAAGAGATCTCAACAATCACAAGTAAGTCGCAGAAAAATAAACAGTTGAACAAGTAAAAACTTTCATTTCATTATCAAAATGTCTTTACATCATTATAAACCGACAGGATAAACAGGCTTAAGTCGTCAGATACAAAATAAAAAACAAAGCACAAAAAATAATAATAACAATCATAACTGTTCATCCGGCTTGAGCTTTTTGGTCGCAGGAGAGCTCGAATCCTCGCTGCCATCGATATTAACATCAGGAGAGTATCCTTCGCTACCTGACGAAGATGAACTGCTCAAGCCGCCCGACTTACGTCGCTCGGATTCTTCTCCAGAATCGCCAGACTCTGAACCCGAGCTGCTTTCCTCCTCCCCGTCAGCCACGACAGGTTCCTCGGCGCCTTCTTCCTCCTCATCGTCGCTCTCTTCCTCCGAGCTACTCCCGTCGACTTTATTTTTTCCTTTGGCCCGGCGCCTGATCTTATCCAGCTTCTTCTGCAAGGTTGCATAGGCGTCCGAGAAGGTAAAATTCTCAAAACCCGGTGCAAACCCACCGAGCTCTCTCACGTGGTCAAAAGCCCCGTCAATCCCCTCAGCGACATGAGGGAAGAGCTCCTCTTGATAGACCGGGTCCGTCTCATCATATTTTTTAGCAAAAAGGAATAAAGGTGAGACCGCACGGTTTGAGGAATGAGAGAGTCGACTAACAAGGTGATAACTTACCAACTCCGCCTCCTTTAATCGCGCGACCTCTTTTTTCAATTCGGCATTCTCCTTCTCCACATAATCATTTGCCCTGATTAATCTTTTGAAGGTCATACCCATGAAATGGTTGGTGACGAAGCTCCCAGTGCTAACCCGCGCGGCCAGCCGCGGGAGCTCTTCCTCGGGGACCTTTCTTAACCTCCTGATATTTCGTCGGCCATATAGGGCAATGCCGGCGGCCTCTACGTGAAGGCCAGATTTTTCATCCTCCCAATGGGGGAGCGCGGTGGAGACTTGAACACCATCACCATCTAGGTGCCAGCACAAGGTCACGCGACCTTTCAAGTCCTTCACCTTGCTGAAGGAGCGGAGAGAAGAGAAATCGCCAGAAGAAGCCGATTCCTCATCATCAGACACCTGCGGCTTGCTCTTACTCAGCCGCTGTCTCTTCTCCCTTTGAGTCAGAATCAAACCGCCAGGACTGATCAGTTTGTTCTTTGGGACGATAGCGGCAACTGCAAAACCAAAGTAAAATGTCAATAAAGAAGCCGAACGGTCAGCAGGAAAACAGACGGCAGGTAATAAGCAGCTTACTTTCTTCAGGCCGTATGTTCTCCAACTTAGAGAGCAGCGGAATGTAGTGATCTACATTAAGCCGCTCGGTTTTAAGGAGCGTGTAGGTCTCCATCTCGACCTGGTTGACAGCGACTTGATGAAAAGCTTCCTCCGGCCGCACCTGCGGGTCGACTTGCAGCAAGCCGAGCCGGCCTTCGAAGATAAGATATCTCTCGGACCAGTTCGCCACTTTATTCGACAGGTTGACCATCTTCAACCCCCTGCAGCCGAAGTACAAATGGCCTTTGAACACCTTCGTTTCTGCGTCGGGGATAGCCCACACCGAGAAGATCTTCCTGAATAAGTTCATTGAAAAACAGACTTTCTCAGACCGCAAGTAGGAAACAAAGCTGAAAATGGCCGCTATCGAGTTGGGAGAGAGTTGCCCTGGAATGACCCCATAGTGGTCAAAAATCATGGCGACTTCAATGGGGATCGGAATCCTGAAGCCGCAGTCAAAATGGTCAATTGGGATGACAATTTGATTGGGGGCGGAAGAGTTTATCCGCTTGTCACGGAGTGGAAGCCGCGCAAGCAGCGAACTCCCTACCATATGTTTTCAACGAACTCGTCCAACTCCGCCATAGTTAAACGACATTCCTCATGGTCGGCCGAATGGAAAGCCAAGGCCTCATTAGACCGCATGGCAGATACTTTTTCAGGCCGCTCCGGCTGGCGCTTAGCTCCCATCTTAAAATTTTGCTGAATGGGTCTTCGAAAGGTCCGCTACTTATATAGCCCGTGATCTGCGTTTAGCAAAGTCAAATCACGGCTAACGCATTTAACCGCGCGACCAGACTCTAAGTCATTCTATGAACAACAAACCACAGAAAACAAAATTAAGACAAACGGTTTGAAGAACAGCAGAAACAAGCCGAACGACTTACAGAGCAGTTCAAAGGCGTCAATATATTTAAAGGAAGAAAATATAAGCATTCAAATAACAGACCGCACGGTCTACAGAGTAAATCGGATATCACAAAGTTGAGTACAATGATTAAGGTTGTCCCAAGGACCGAATAAAATAATATTACAAACATTGTTTTAAACCGCTCATTACTGGCGAGAATCATTCTGAGCATCTTCTCGGTGAAGTCGCGCGACATGATCGCCGACATGAAGGACAGTACCGTGCATCTGATTGATACTATGATGAAGGTGGTTAATAATGCTGTGAAGCAGTGCAGCATCTCGCTCTACTCGCGCGGCTAGAATCATGCGAGCAGGCAAGGCCGTTGCGGTCTCACTCGCATTAGCAACAGAATCAGCTATCCTGACCGCTGGAAGAACTGAACTCATCCCAGCAGCCGGGTGGTTTGATCCACGCCGTCCTTCATCAGTCGTATTAAAAGATCGACGACTTCCACCGACTTCCCTTATCAGATGGAGGTATTTGTCCCTATAGTATGCGCAGTCATCCTCGAGCTTTCAGATCTCTTTTTTCCCTTTGTCAAGACGAGCGGTCAAAGAAATGACCTGGTCCTGCTGCATCTTTTCCTTCTCCCGTCTCTCCTTCCTCTCGGCCTCTAGCACAACCTGCATGGCGGCATTTTCATCCCGGGCGGCCTTCTCTCGCTCCTCGAGGTCTTTCACCTGTTGCCTGAGAATCTCAAGGTTGCCTTGAAGAGCGGCTAGTTCCCTTTCCATTCGGGTATCCAGTTTCAATGAAGAGCTCGGGATTGATGTAGTTAATGGAGGAAGGCAAGCCTCTAAGTCACCCTGTTTCATGGCGAGTTCCGAGTCATCTGCAGTAAAGAAAATATGGTTAGAAAAATCAGGAGCATACGACTTAATGCAAAAAGAACATTATTGAATGAAGACCGCTCATTCCGAATTCTTCTCGCTTACTAGCCGTGTTGGAACCTTAGTTTTGATTTGAGTTAGGATCCATCTTTGGTCTAAGTTGTTATCATAACATATTGTATAAACTAGATCAAATCTAATTAAGACAGAAAAAGAATATAATATAATCCGCGTTCGACGAAAGGCTAGCAGCGCTCGATGAAATATCAAGGAAGCTGCGATCGACGAAAGGACTCTGAAGCTGCGTTCAACGAACGGCTTACATTCTGCGTTCGACGAACGGCTTACATTCTGCGTTCGACGAACGACTTGATTCAATCTCAGCGGCCCAGCGGTCGACGAAATTATCCAGTCTCAGCGCTGGACGATTTTATTCAGTCTCAGCGCTCGACGAGTTTATTCAGTTTCAGCGGTCGACGAATTTGCTCAGTTCAGCGGTCGACAAATTTGCTCAGTTCAGCGGTCGACGAATTTGCTCAGTTCAGCGGTCGACGAATTCTTCAGTTCGACGAACTTTAAATTGAGATCGACGAACTCCAGCCTGTGTTCGACGAATCAGTATCAGATGTTCAGTTCGACAAACTCATCCTTCAGATCGACAAACGTCGAGCTTAGCCCGACGAACTTCAAGCTGAGATCGACGAAATATGTTCAGCTTTATATATTCTCATTTCTCAGATCGACTAATATTTAATATTATGACAAAGCAATATTTTGTATAGTTTCTATTTATATATTTGTTTGAATTATCACTGCCTCACATTTATGATATAGCAGTTGCAGAACAACAATTAATATAGCAGTTGCAGAACAAATTAATATAGCCGTTGCAAAACACTAATGATATAGCCGTTGCAGAACAACATAAATTAAAGATGGCAGTTTATCTTCTCGAGGAGTCAAGTCAATAAAAGAGACTATCTCTTCCCCTTCTCGACTGAAGAAATATAGAACAAGAGAGAAGGAACAGAGTGTAGAACTCAACATAAGAGAGAAGCTCTCCAGATTACACATACAGACAAAGCAAAGCACAAAGAACAACATATTGTTATTATCTTGTTTGCTAACTTTTCTCTGCAGATCATCTTCATCCTGAGACACCTAATCCAGATCATTTGCTCAGGATCTAAACTACAAAAGAAGAAAGAAAGAAGTACTACATTCTAAAGAAGAAGCTTCCTCACCTGATCATCAAACAATAATCAAATCAGGGGGAGCTCTTCAACATCATCAAGGATCAACTAGAGTCTTCTTAGAAAGAGAAGAACAATATATTTTCTGTTTTCTTTTACCTGTATAAAGGGTTATAACTGTAACGCCCCTGATTTTCGTTAATTATTTTACGTACCCTCTGTGACGTAATTTTGGCGTAAGGGCGTTACGTCAGCTCGTCTAGTAGTGTGTTGAGCCTTAGCTTAGTTAAAGTATGTCTTGTAGATCGAGCGTGCGAGTTTTCGCATCGTTTCGGGTTAAAGTAAAGATTTTGGGTGGATTTCAAGATTTTAGCTTCGGGAGGCTTTAGCCCGATTTCGGCCCGTCGGAATTGAATTCTGACTTTGCCGTTGGATTCGTAGCGCCGTGTTTTAGTTAAGGTGCGAACTTCGTAGAAATCCGAAGTGTTTTGGTCGCCCTCGAGGGTTAAGTAAGATGTGAGAATTATTTAATTAATTTAAATAATAAACTTAGGTTAGTATATAAGCCTAAGTCTCTTCTTTCCTATTCATTATCTTCCTCCTCGATCAAACCAGCCGCCGAGCGAGAGAGGCGAGAGCGGAGGTTTTGTGAGCCTTCAACCGGCGATTCCTAGGGCTGTAGTGGTCGGAATCGAGTTTGGTTTGAAGATTTGGAAAGCTCTCGGCGAGATCTTCGTTCTAGCGGTAAGCTTTTCTCGTTTCGTGGAGTTTTGGGAGATTTGGCGGTAACCTAACTCTTCCTTTTGGTCTGAATCGTTCTAGGATTTCGTGCTTGAGTGTTTCCTTAGCCTTCAGAGCGGAGGACCTCGAGTTTCGCAAGGTTAAGGCAAGTGGCTTCCTCCTCCTTCTCTTTCTGTTCTTGAAGTATTGTTTCGCTCGTGTCGATTTCATGTCGCTCGGTTTAACTTAAGTTTTGGAGTGTTAATGTAAGCTTCCTTGATTATTCTTCCTTTGCTATGAATCGGGTAGTTGTTCCCTGGAGAAAACCGTCCTATCTATACCCAAAGGATAAATAGCTTCCAGGAGAATCGCTATCCGCAGACCACACAGCAGAATAGGGGATTCTGTTGCAATTCGTCGAGATTTCACGGGACATTCCGTGTAATCCCGACGAATTCCGACGAATCCCGTGGAATTCCGACGAATCAAGTTAAAGATTTTCTGTGTCAATTCGTCGAGATTTCACGGGACATTCCGTGTAATCCCGACGAATTCCGACGAATCCCGTGGAATTCCGACGAATCAAGTTAAAGATTTTCTGTGTCAATTCGTCGAGATTTCACGGGACATTCCGTGTAATCCCGACGAATTCCGACGAATCTCGTGGAATTCCGACGAATCAAGTTAAAGATTTTTCTGTGTCAATTCGTCGAGATTTCACGGGACATTCCGTGTAATCCCGACGAATTCCGATGAATCTCGTGGAATTCCGACGAATCAAGTTAAAGATTTTTCTGTGTCAATTCGTCGAGATTTCACGGGACATTCCGTGTAATCCCGACGAATTCCGACGAATCCCGTGGAATTCCGACGAATTCAAACAGCAAAAATTTCTGGACCTCCCCCATTCTATGTGGTGATTGGTAACCTTTACCAACACAGTCAATCTTCCATCTTCTCCGCATGCTCTTAATTCTATGTCTCGAAAAACATTCAAATGTCTCGAGAAATCCCTTGCTTCATCTCGATAAATCCTTCCAGTTCTCGAGAAGTGCTGCCTTGAATGTTGTCCCTCTTCTTCTCGATAATTGATGGTAAGAACCCCGCCTGGAACGCATGTGATTTCGTTGAGTTTTTTTTTGTTTGAATCTCGTGTCCCCTCGGGTGCACTTGGATGATGGCCAGAGACCTTTCGGTGCTCCTGATCTCGAATCCCTCCCGTTTGAACTTCTTTCTACTCGTTGTGGTCTGTTGACATTTGAGTTACTCTTATGATTCATATTGATCGATGTGTACTTTGCCTTGACCCTAATTCTTAGGTCCTTCCAGTGATTATTCTTTCGGGCAGCGTCCCGTGTTTAATTAAAATTTAAGTAATAAGAACTACTGTCTTTAGCTTTACACAGTAGTTGTGTTTGGGAGACAGTGGGGGAAAATGTTATAGCCTTGCACGGTAGTCGTGTTTGGGTGGTAGGGTCTAGTGGTACCCCCACCTGGTTTTGGGCTTTGGGTAGCGGAGGTAGTTAACCGCTCCCGTATAATTTGAGCTGATCAGTCTCTTTAATTGATGAAACTAAATAAATGAACATGTTTGTTCCTCTTTTGGTATATAGTGCACTTGATGCTTGTTGGTTCTTTGTTGGAGCTCTCTTTCGGTAAACTTTGGCTTGGGTTGGTACCCCTTATGCCTTGTTTGTTTTTCTGCTAATCTTCTGCCACTTGTAATTCCTTGCTGAGGCGTTCTTTGTTTTATTGAATGCCTCAGGTTCAGAGCCGTAGCGGCTAGTGGTGTTGCCTGGAGTTCAGAGTTTGTAGCTGCTCACCCCGCTGTTGCGAGGTAGTTGTTTTTAGTTGCTTCTTGTGCTCAGACATACTAGTTGGTGCCAATGGGTTAGTGTCATGCTGTTGACGCCCATTGTGCCCCTTTTATACCTTATAGTTACTTGTCAGTTTATGCCACTACTTATAGATCTTGTGTATCTTACTCTCTGGGAATGATTTATGCTAGGTGCACTATAGTCATAAAATGGTTTTTCTTCATCCTCATTGCATTCTTTCTAACTAAAACCCTTAACCTTAAAGTCGTCTAAAGGTATTTTCTACTCTTACAGTACGCCTAGTTATGTGCATATCACTTACGTCATGCTCCGTCGTTTGCATACATGTAGGACTTTAAGTAAACTAAATTAAGTATTTTTCCGCTGCAATTATACATACTTTCTCGGTGGACTAGTTGATCCACGAACTGAGAGACACAGTTCTTATCTCAAAACCCCTAATAAATGATTTCAAACGATGACTTATCAGATAATCATGTTTGTTTAGTTAAGTAATAGGATCCCGCCTGAGCGTCTACAGTTGTCTCCTGTATGACGTGGCATCACGACGTGTATTTTCTCTTACTCTGATATTCTTAAATTCGGAGAAAATGCGGGTTGTGACAATAACTCCCTTCAAAAGTTACAGCCATTGGTGGTAGGGCACCTGGTCAAAAACCTGTAGTTGGGTTAGAGCACCTGATCAAAAGCTCACTTGGTGTGTGGACACCTGATCAAAACTCCCTTGGTGGCAGGGCACCTGATCAACAACCTGTAGTGGAATCCTACCAAGTGTGGTAGAAGAGTAGATGTACCTAGGTTTAGTGAGGAACTACTATAAAATTCTTGTGTCATCTGTGTTGTGCTTATTTTATTGTGCTGTGTTGTTGTGCTTCTTTATTTTGTTTTATTACTCACCCAACATTACACATATAAGTATCACTACTTTAATTCCGCTATAAAATTAAGTGAAAAAGTTTTTAACACTCTATTCACCCCCTCTAGAGTAAATTTAAGATCTAACCTCACTTTCAAGCCGTAATGGTGGGGTTAAAGTTCGGCTTGACAGATCGTCTCGCTTGCTCAGGATCCATCCTTCAGCGCTGCTCTCTCCACGACCTCTCATTCTGCATCTACTTAGCAACCGAGAATTAATCATCGGAGGGAAAGAAGCTTGGTGGCGGGTTCAGTATCAAGTCATTCAGCTTTTTTCGAGACCGCATTTGGAAAAAACGGACAGGGCGGTAACCCACGACTTCTTTACCTTTTGCAAGAAGATTGAGCGGCGACGGAGGCGGCTTGTCCAGAAGCTCCATCGTCTTCTCCGCCTTTATTTTCATGATTCGCATTCTGACCATCACAGGGTCCTCAAAAGTCGGTGCGGCCATCTCAGTCCTAGTCGCGTCTTCGTCGGGGCTATCATCCTCATTCAAGTTGGCAGGGGTGTCAAGTAGTTCGTCCTGCTTCTTCAGAGAGTCAAAATCCTTGATGATCTCGCTCACAGTCATGCTATTCGCAGAGGAAGATACCTGATCGCCCGGCTTGGGGTAAGGAGTTATCAGTCCCTCAGAGACTTCTCTTTCATGCGCCTTATTTTGAAGGCTGCCCGCTCCCGGTTTCCTTGAGGCCGCTCTATTCATGGCCTTTAGACTCTTGGCTTTTTTCAAGATCCTTTCTGTTGTAGTCTCGACCCTCTTCCTCTTCTTAGACGACTCCTGGTCGGCTTGTTGCGAATGGTTAGGGCTGTCCTCGACATTTACCACCAGCATAGAGCCTTACTGTTTGGTAGGCTTGGGAGAGTCGATCGCCTCCCCTCCATCACCAATATTCAGGTGAACTACCCCTGAAGGAGTGATATCGACATTAAAAGAATCGCCGCCACCAGTCTCCACGCGAGCAACTTCAGAACCCATCTTGTTAGAGGGGGCGGGCAGATCAACCGCCTTGTTAAAAAGAACCGGTGGATCGGTAGGGGGCAGGTTGGAACAACCCGCTTCTCCTTTGGTTGACAGATCGCTGTTAGCGGGAAGGCCAGGTCGGTCGGCTTCTCCACAGAAGCAATTGTAACGGTCAGATTAACATTTTCAGGTTGATGAGGCCTCCTCTTCTTCTTCTCCGAGCGGTCTCCCCCGCGGTCTTTATCCTTCTTTTGGCGACTATCAAGCTCGGCCATAAGATTGAACATCTTAATTGGACTAGTAAGCCGGAAGGTTCTAACCGCAAGAGGCGAGTAATGACTTGTGGTAGCGCTGCAATTATATAGAAAAAGAAGCTTCCAGAACATTTTATAACCTTCGAGGCAAGGTCGGCGCGGTCTCCGACTAGAACTAATATTTTCAAAATTTCTTCGGGATTTGAAAATATGCGGGGATTATGTTTACCAAGAAGACCGCTTCCGAATAGTGCTTCTCGCAAACCGGGCGGTCTGATGAGGCAAGTCGTCCAGTTTGGATTCAACAAGATCCATCGGCCCAGCCAGTACAAACCGGGCGGTTTGATAGAATCCAGGATGCCTCCAAGGATTGAAGACAGTCAAGGCTCAAGTCCATAAGGCAAGCCGCGATCTCAGGTCAGAGGCCGCCCGGATTGCACCATTGCCTTGATCACAACGCCTTTGGTCTTCGGCTAGGATAGATCGGAAGCGCAAGCCGCCAAGCCGCGCGGCTTCTTTCTTTTCTCTTTTCTGTATCCCGTCACCTCCTACCTGATTCTCCTGTATCCGGGCAGGCGATTATTTTATCCCTGCCCGTTCGGGCAGGCCCCCGAGCCTATAAATAGGGGGTGGCGACGTTCCTAAGACACGCACACTCGAATCCTGGAGCTCGCTTGTTAGAGCTGCGGCCTCGAGTTTACCATCTTGCGACCTGTCTGACCGACCGGCTTCTCCTTTCCTGGTTCTGTAACCCGCTGTAACTTTTTCATCTTAATCAAAGGAAAGCCCATCACAGGAGTGACATTTGAATGTGAGGTCCTATGTTTTTTAAAAGCACCATTCTTAAATGATCTCTAGCCGATGTATCATTTTAGAAATTAGGACGAGGATGATACATTATGACTAGTATGTGGGTTGACTGATGATTGGTTCTCACAGGTTATGATATGGGATATCAAGTCATCACATAGCTACTTGTTAGGAACAAGTTATACTGGACAGATCCACCCTCGGACTACTTTGTGGATTGTTATATGAATGTGTCACAAGTTGGTCTCAAGTGACAATGGTGTTTGTGGTTCTTCGACCTGATGTCACAACATTCATCAAGTGAGGAAGAGCATACTTTGATGCCATCTAAATTCTTCCTTGAGAAAGGTTGATGATAAGAGTGTTTATTGAGTACGTTACGAATCATTTTGGTATTTTTGCATGGACAAAAATGGAATTTTTCCTCCTATATGACACGAGTTACATCCATGAGCCCCTTGATGGAATGAGACAGAGAAATGCATAGTCATGCTCGGTTGAGTCAATATATGATATTGAGCTCACCGATTTCTGGGAGTCCATTCTAGATCAAGAAACTAAGATTGAAGGGACAAAGGAACAAGACAACACTGAAACATTGGTCATAATAGGTTCATTGAGTTAGGAACTCTTGTGCTACTTGGGTAGCAATGATGCATTGCTTGTGAGACTGTAATTGATACGTTCTAGCTCAAGTGGGAGATTGTTGGAGTCTTTGTGTTCAAGAAGTAGTCAATGAGTTAGATTCACTGCCAACGTAATATGAGCTTATAAGGTCATACATAATAACGTGTGAGAAAATGGTTATTTGATCAGGTTGGCTCAACTTATATGAGATATGAGTGAAGAGCCAAGTTTGGATTGAATGAGAGAGAACTTGTGTCGGTTGGACTCTATGTCGATATGGTGATATCGACTAGAGATCAAGATGATATAATGAATGTCGACTTGATAGTCTGCTGACAGAGAAAAAATCAACTAGACGTGTCGTCGATATAATGTATATTGACTAGTCTCGTCGATATAATATACATCGATTGGACAATGTCGACTAGAGCTTTAGTCTGTTTGACATCACGTCGATGAAGTGTATATCGATGAGACGTCTCGTCGATATAATGTATATAGACGAGACAATGTTGACTGGATAGAGTCTGCTAGGCATCTCATCGATATAGTGTATATCGACGAGATAGTGTCGGCTAGACAGTCTTAGATAGACATCTTGCCGATATAGTGTATATTGACGAGATTTCACATCGACACAGTCATAAAAGGTTTATTCTCCTATTATAAACCTTGAACCAGGTTCATCTTTTCTTGGGGTAATTCCCGTTGTAGTTGAACCTGGTTCACTAGGTATTATATATAGATATAATATTTAATTTTAGGGCTAAGGTTTATCATTCTCCCGAGTCCTCAAGAAGAGTTCTATAGAGCGGCGACGACGAACCCGACGACTTTCCTTTTGCGAATCAGAATCATAGCGCTGACAATCTTCTCCTGGAATCAGATCTAGAAATTTGTGGAGACGAAGGCCCCGATTCCTCCAGCCTGCTTTCGATTGTCGACGATAAGCTAAGGTGTTTCTCCCGTTAGAGTGAAAATCCAGTAAAGACACAAACTTATTTGTGCGTAATCGAAACTCGACAGAACTAGTCACTATTTTCTGGAGCATCTTGATCGAGTTGTGGCTCGATTCCGCACAGGTAATCTTTTATTGCATTTGATGCATTTATTTCTTGATTCAAGGTTATCGCAAGATCCTATTATTTCTCTTTTGGGTTGTTCTTATTTCTATTCCACCGCACACATATGATATGACTACCCATAAGGAAAACCCAACAAGAAGAATCGAAAAGGCGGAATGAAGCTTCTGTTGTTATTCTTATGATGATCAATTTTACTTGTGTAAATGAAGTATTTTATTGCTGCTAGGGACTGTTTTTTGCTTATATTTATGTAATGTTGTAATCATACAGAAGCATCAGTGTTGATGCTCCCCTGATTATACAAATTTGCTGCTAGGTAGAGGATAAAAATGAACATTACCTATTGATGATATTTTAATAGGGAAGAGGTTAGCAATATCTGAATTTATGAAAAGAGTTTAATTATTGTTGCTAGGAAGATACATACAATAAGGAGAAAATTGAAATTTAAGAGTTTAAATATTATATCTGAATTTATGAAAAGATGCAGAAATAATTGCATTTGATAAGAAATGGTTGTTGGATTCCAACCAATATCAATTTGGGTGATGTTTTGTGGCAAAATTATTTTGATATCGATTTTAGTATTTTATGTTGAAGCGGAAAAATGACAAAATTTTGAATTTTAGATTTGATTTTTTTGTTAACAATATCGGTTTGTCGTTAACAATTTTTTTTGCACCGAGTAATTTCCAAAAAACATGGGTTGCTGTTAGCAATAGTGTGCGGTTAGCCATTTCTGGTTTGCCTTTAACAATTCCCATTTTAAACCGTTCTGCTGGGCTCTCTTTGGCTGAGCATCTTGGGAGCAATGGTCTACGATTTTTTCCACTGCCCTGCCAAACGTTCATTTTTAATCCCCGCGGTGCACACAACCACCACGTTTTTGAAGGAAATATTAGAGCCTCAACGGTCGGGAGTCGTGAAATCATTTTCACTACACTAGAATCTCGACCACGCCTCTCTTCTCGTTTCGACCTAACAGAGCAAAGTTTCTCATTTCCACCGCACACTGACGTCCTTCTCGCGGACAATATCCACAACGAGGCCGATCTCCAGTACATCTCCTAGCGGCAAGCCGATCTAGCGCCTCCCTGGCTCATCTTTTCTCGTTTCCACTACATGTCGTTGATCAGTTCTCCGCCGACTAACGTTAAGTTACAAGACGCAATTAATATGTTTTTAGCATTGTTGTTGATATTGAAATATTTTGCTACATCTCATTGTAGAATAAGGCTTTGTTTGGCTCAACTGCACCGATTGAAGAAGTGGTGGTAAGAAGCAGAGGTGGAAAATCTGATATTTTGCAAAGTGGTGGAAAAATAGTGAAATTGGAAGAATAGTGTTTGCAGTGTCATTTCAAACGGAGAACCTATATACCATAGGGATGAGCATAATAATCGAAGCCCAATAGTAGCTCAAAAATCGCTCTTATTTTTAGTCGAATTGAAACAAAATTATCTGAATTAATTTGGCTCGAATCAAAATGGCTCCAAAGCGATTTTGAGTCTAACACGAGTAGCTCAATTTTTTATTCGAGTCGGCTCGAATTAGTTCAATTTGTTAAAGCGCACAATTATTTATTAGTATTTTATTACTTTTGCCAGAACCCAAGTATATCTTGTGATCCTCGGGAAATTTTTTGGTATATTTTTACATGCGCGAATAAATAGTTGTTTAGTGGTCGCGGAACCCTCATTCATTTTCCCCTTTCGCTCAAAATTTTCACCGCTGAAAGCATGGAGAAGTCGACATTGAGGGACCGAGGTCTGCACATCCGACGACGAAATACGCACCATTTGACCGCTGGAATTGGAAAATTTGCAGAGCTGCTACGTTAGAGTACGTAGTAGACGAGCTGTGCGAACCCCATTCACCTACTCCTCATGACATCTCGCCGGCGGTCCGACAACTCCTCACTAAATCACTGTTAGAAGCCTAAAGTTTCTTTGAATCGCGGTCATTTTTTTGTCCGTAGTAGAAGATCGCGGTTCACACATCTCTGGAGTATTTCGACCAACAAAATGCTCTCCGGGAAGGTTAACGAGGACATGGATACTGTAAGATGCTTATTCCGCTGTTGTTTTTTTATTCGACTTGCTTGTTGCTCTCTCTTATCAGTTTGTACTATGGAAGACCAAGCATATTATCTGCTATACTACTACCGTATATATTAAACATGTGCCGGATTTGTCTCTAAACCTGTTGTATTTGTCAAAAAACCATGCGAAATTATGATAAATCCTACATTCATTCAGTATAAATTAAACCTACATTAATTTAGTAGAAATTAAAGCTATATTTTTTGCAGGTCAAGAAAGAGGTTGTCTGATGTTTAATTTTATGCTTTTGAAAGCTTTTGGGAAATTTAGCCAAACTTCTATTCGATGAAGGCATGTATACCTTATCGCGTATAGTATATGCTATTTTTAGAGAATATCAAGGTCGTATTTTTTCATGAATCGCGTTAATTATTTTTACTTGTAAGGAACAAACTATTATTTTATCGGAAAAGGATTGTTGATCAGGTTTATAGATTTTAGAGAGCGATAGTGATAAAATATTTAAGGTTTGAAAATGATGATAAGGATAACACCTGATATTGAATTACCTTGAGACAAAAATAGTTTTTAAGAAGTAAAAAATTCTGATTTTTTAAATAATTAAAATAGCTTGGACGTGGATGTTCCATAAGTATGAGCACACCTCTTTCTCGAGGAATACGCCCAGCTGAGATTAAGAATATTCGACCGAACTCTCATTCTTTAATCGAACCTCCCTAATACTCGCTTTATGTTGTGAACCCCCTCTATTGGGTTTGTTCCAATTCGGGAGACTTACGCCATCCTCTCTCGAGGGTAGCGCATAGTTCTCTTTACCCGCGAGTGATCGATCCGTACGAACGAGCCTCTCGACTAACTAGTGTACATAAACGGAAATGAAAACATAAATCGATTATATGGTTTCACTCAACGATTTTCTCGGGTAAACCTTAAGCTCGCTAATTGATTTGAAAAAAAGGATATTTTAAAATTTAGAAAAGAATTAATTTGTCCCAATGCTCTTCGACATCGAGTGCTAAAAGAGACTAGCGACTCATCGGAATGTTGACGAATTTAGAAATTTAAGAGTTCATGATATTTTTCTAAGCGGTTATGAGTGCGTTTAGTAAAAACGAAGAAAGATGATTAGAAAAAAAGAAGAAGAAAAACACACTAAATTGAAAACTCGCACACTCTACAATAATTAAATGACATGTAATAAATCTATATTAACACACTCACACACTATACAATAATTAAAACTAAGTTAAAAAAAGATAAAAACACTATCTCATACACTCACACACAAAAACATAAATTAAAACTGAGTTACAACAAAGATAAAAACATTATCTCATACACTCACACACACAAACATAATGAAAGCTAAATTAAAAGAAAACAAAATCTAAACTCATACACACACCCACACAAACATAAATTAAAACTAAATTACAAAAAAAAAGATAAAAATACTATGTCATACACTCACACACACAAACATAAAGAAAGCTAAACTAAACGAAAATAAAAACTAAACTCATACACACACACAAACATAACGAACAAAAGAACAAGTTAAGGAAACAAGCTATTTTATTTTCAAAATGAAGATTACAACTATACTAGGAAAGAGAAAATTGTATTTGCTAAAAAAACATAAAAATAAATAAGGAAAACACCCAAATAGCAGCTCACAAACATTCAAAATGTTGGGTATTGTGCCTTCAATGTTCCTAGATTTGAAGAAGGAGCACAAGTATAGATAAACAAAGTTGTTTTTGATGTGTGTTTTAGTTCATGATGTGACAGATATATCAAGACTATATTCAAAGTATCAAAACTATAATAAAAGTGAAAAATCACTAAGTCAAATATCGGCTTTAGCCTTAACAGACAAATCGTTGAGACATGAAAAATATCGTCGAGACAGTCTCGACAATATTGTCTTAAAAAAGCTTTATCGTTGAGAAAGCCAAGTTAAATCGTGTAGACAACATTTTGACAATATCGTCTTGAAGAAGCTTTATCGACTTGAAGATTAAAGATAAGGCGTGTAGAAATAAACATCTCGACGATATCATCTAGAAGAAGTCATATCGTGTAGAAGATTATGGTAAGTATTAAAGAAAGGGCATGTTGACGATATCAACTTGAAGACTTAATATCATTTAGATGATCAAGACGATATCGGCTTGAAGACTTTGTATCATCCAGATGATCAAGACGATATCGACTTGAAGGAAATTTATCGTCTTGACAGATGCAGAGCTGCATTTAATGTACATATTTTTTTGGAAATTGTTATACAACGAATGTGCACGCTGCCTAATTGTGCATCAATCAAGGAATAATTAATGATATATTCTCTGCAGATCTAGCCGCTACACAGGAATTAAAGAAAAATATATAATACTTCTTTATTATGCAAGTTCCAAAATGGCAAAAGCATTTATGACATATTATTCTGCCGTTTCAGTCAATATTCCTTAATGAACCAATTAATTACTGAATAAATTATTAAGAGCTTTTATGCATAAGTGTGGGGGAATATAAATAGAGAAAATTTCGAGTTCTAAAGACAGTTCTGATTATTCTCTTACTCTCACATTTACAATCGAAAAGGAGAAAAGTGCTGAACAGGAAGTTTTCATTGTTGGGCTGTGAAGATCAAAGAAAGAATCTTCTTCCTACAAGAATTTCATTCTGATATTTTTCAGAAGAAGATTCTCAAGAAAGCTTTGGTGATTATACAGGTCTCTGAGGCTACATCTGCACGGAGAAGATGATGATCATTCAGTAAAAGCCTTATTCTTGAAGCCTTCTCTTCTGCAACAGCAAAACAACCATTTCTTTTGGTAGGATTTTGGTGAAGATCTGAGTTTGGTAGGATCTTTGTGAAGATCTGAGTTTGTTAGGATCTTTGTGAAGATCTGAGTTTGGTAGGATCTTTGTGAAGATCTGAGCTTGGTAGGACTTATAAAGTCTGAGTTATTGGTAGGGTTTCATAATTAACCTGAGTGTAAGATTTTCTGTGTGAGGGCTGAGGTAAGATCCCTTGCGGTCTGAGTTGTAAGATCTACTATATTGTAAAGAGATGTGATTGTTTGGAGAAGTTGCCTAGTCTAGCACATTACTAGATAGGTGGAAGGGACAATGGACTACCTCTTGACACATTGTCTTGAAGGGAACCACTATAAATCTTTGTGTTTTCTGGCTTGCTTGTGTGTTGTGCTAAATAATTTCAAAGGACTAAATAACATTGAAAAACATAATCACCCTCCCTCTATGTGTACTTTAGTAAAACCCAACTCTTTCAATTGGTATCAGAGGGGTGTTAAGTTCAAAGTCCTAACATCTTAGAACAAGATCCTTAAACTATTTTGGGTTATTAGCAAAATATGGCTGGTGAGCATCACAAGGAGATGAGTTCAATGAAGCCGTCCATCTGCACCAAAGAAATTTTTTCCATCTAGAAGCAGAGGATCAAATTGTACATGGAAGCCTCAGATCCTAGAGTCTACTTAGCTGTAGAAGAGGGACCATATGTTCCCATGACTGTTCATGTGGATCCAACATTAGTCCTTATTCCTAAGATTTTGTCTCAGTTTACCAAGGATGAAGTAGCCATGGTCACCATGAACAAGAGAGCCCAAAATATAATTGTGAATGCGATTGATGACTCCACATTTCAGAACCTGATCCATTGTAAACAACAAAAGAAACGTGGGATTCATTAGTTGTCTACATGGAAGGAACTGGAGAAGTTATGGATGACATAAAATCCCTTCTGAATCAGGAATATGAATCCTTTAGACAAGACAAAAAGGACAACATAGCTACCTGCTATGAAAAATTCATTGGAATTGTGAATGGGCTCAGAACTTATGAAAGAGAGTTCACAAATTATGTGTTCAATGATAAATTCTTGAGATCCCTGAACAAGGAATGAGATATGAAACTTTGTGCCTTCAAAGAAGTTGGCAATCTAGGAAACATGGAGCCTCGACAGCTATTTGGCAAACTCCTATATTATGAGCTGTAGTTGAATACCTGAAAATCAGAAGAGGAGAACTTTAAGGCTCACAACAGAGAAAGGGCAGTGGCCTTCAAAGCTGACACTTCAAGAAAGCACAAGGCTGTGGAGGCTGCTTGCATCTCAAAAGATGAGATCATCAACATTTCAAGTTCTGATCTCTTAGATGGAGAACTGTCCTTGTTCACCAAGCAGTTCAAGAAACTGCTGAGAAACAGAAGAAGAGGGAACAGAGGCAGAAGGCTTCTCCCTCCAGTTCAAGGAGAGAAGACAAATCTAGGAGCAGTCACAAATAAGACTGGTATGGTTCTAAATCCAACAAACAAAATTCTTCTAATATTATTTGTTACAGCTGCCAGAAGCCTGGACACATCATAGCTGAGTGCCCATATAAGGGAAAAGAGAAGAGTGAAGAAAGGAAGCACTCAAAGAGCAGGAAGATGGAGAAGAGCTATGTAGCTAAGAAAGTGAGAACCCTCAGTGACAGTGACACCGAGTCATCCTCGTCAGCATCAGATAGTCATATAACAGCTATGGCCTTTTCAGATGAAGGGAGTTGTGATGAATCCTATCACAACCAGTTAATTCCTAAAGCCTATCCAACCATATCTGACACAGATTCAAATGCATGCTCCTCTTCAACAGTAAGCAAAGATGACTCTGAATACATTGAAAAATTTGTTGCCCTGCTTGAAGCACTTAAGAAAGCAAAAGCTCTCTGTAAGGCACAAGCAGCTGAGATCATCTCCTTGAGTGTCAAGAGAGATGGACTGCTTGAGAAAGTAACTGATCTAGCTCAAGATAAGGCCAAATTATCAATGTCTACACTGTGTACCAACACTCTAACTGAAGTCATTAAGCATTAGAATAATAGAATCAAAGAGCTGGAGGATAAGCTCTTAGAGGAAAGGAAAAATATGGTCAGTTATTCCAAGCCACAAACTATTCTTCCCTTAATTGATGGCTTTTCACAAACAAATAAGAAAGTTTGGGCTATTATCAAGGTGAAGACAGTGGGAAATCTACTAACGGAAAGACAGTCTTCAGAAAAGTGGTCATACCCTCAAACCCCCATGATCATAACAACATCTATGGATGCAAAGAGAGCAATAAAACAGAGGGTGGTCTTAATCTCCCTTCTACTTGACTAAGTAAAAGATAGACTTTCCTTGGGAAGAGTGCTCTATCAGCACCCCAAAAGAATTTTCCTGTGAAAGCATTTAGAAATTCTCAAACTGGGGAAAGTTCTTCAGCTCCTAAGAAGGGAGGGTTAGCTGTCAAGCAACAGCCTAACTTAGTCAGACCAAGCAAAATAAAAAAAATCTAGATACAATAGATTTGAATGCTGGTCCTGTGGTAAAGTAGGGCATTTTGCCTTAGACTTTTGGTTCAATCCAACTGTCCAGAATGATCCCCATATGAGAATTAGAATGCAAGATGTTAATCTTCTATTTAGACCTTTTTCTAACAAGCACCTAGGACCCAAGAAAGCATGGGTTCCTAAGGAGGTGTAGCTATCTTGCAGGTATGTCCCAAAACCACCAAGACTCCTGTGTGGTATTTGGACAGTGGTTGTTCCAGTCATATGACTGGAACTAGAAGCCTCTTGAAGGAATTTACACCTGTAGAAGATGGACCCAAAGTCAAATTTAGTGGATCTGACAGAGGTGTAGTCAAAGCCTATGGTAAGATCACTAATGGTAGTATCACTATGACAAAGGTAGCTTATGTTGAAGGGTTACAACATTATCTCATTAACATAAGTCAACAATGTGACTTGGGATATACTACTGCTTTCCACAAGGATGAGTGCTTGATCAAGGATTCTAAGAATGCTGAATCATTCTAATAGGCAGTAGGAGTGGTACTATTTATTATTTAAATTTTATTTGCATTAAAAAGAATGAACATGTATGCCTTGTAGCAAATTATAGAGTGTCTGCTTGTGGAAAGTGACACAAGAGATTAACCCACATTAATTACAAGTCTCTTAAGAAATTAATGACAGAAAATTTGGCAAGAGATGCTCCTAAGTTGGATTGTTTAGAAATGAGTCATTGTCATGCATACCAAATGGGCAAGCAAACAAGAACTTCATTTAAAAGCATACATGACAAATAATCTACTAGATGCTTATACCTTCTGCACATGGACCTATTTGGCCTTGTGATAGTTCACAACTTAGGAGGAATGACTTATACATTAATTATTGTTGATGATCACTCTAGATTTGCCTGGGTGTTCTTTTTAAAACACAAGTCTGATAACCTAAGTACATTCAAGAATTTTGTCAAATAAAATTCAGAATGAAATAAACAGCTCTGTGGTCAAGATCAGAAGTGATCATGGAACTGAATTTCAGTCTGGTTCAATGACCAAATTTTGTGAAGAAGAAGGTATCTTACAAGAGTTTTCTTCTCCCAGAACTCCCCAATAGAATGGGGTAGTTGTGAGGAAAAATAGAACACTTATTGAAGCTAGTAGGACCATGCTAAGTGACTCCTCACGCCCAGAATACCTTTGGGCTGAGGCGGTCAATACTACATGTCATGTGCAAAATAGAGCACTCATCAATAAGAACCATAACAAGACCCCTTATGAGCTGATTAAAGGTAAAAAACCAACACTAGCTTACTTCAGAATTTTTGAAAGTAAATGCTATGTGCTGAAGAACAATAAGCATTACATTACCAAATTCTCTAAAAAGAGTTATGAAGGTATCTTTGTAGGATACAACAAGCATAGCAAAGTCTACAGAGTCTTCAATAAGAATGCTCTTACAATTGAAGAATCTATTCATATAGTTTTTGATGAGAGCAACATGCTGCATAACCCTATTTATAGTTCATGTAATGCAGGAATTAAGGCTGGACTGGACAATCTAAAAATCAGAGAAGAAAAGTCTAGTGAGAAAGAAGAACTCTCCATACAAAACTCCATCCCTGAAAAGGTAGAAGAAGCTACAAAAAATACAGATTCTTAAAATGGTAGTCCTGAAGCAGCAAGTGAAGAAATTGTTGAAGTTGAAGAACCTCAAAGGGTGCTACCTATAATAGGAAGACATCTTAAAAATCACCCAGCAGATCAGATAATTGGTGAGCTTAATCATGGAGTTAGAACCAAAAGAAATGCTTTGAATTAAAGCTTGCACCTCAGTTTTCTATCACAACTTGAACAAAAGAAATTTGAGGAGGCCAACAAAGACCAATTTTAGGTTATGGCCATGTAAGAAGAGCTCAACCAATTCAAGAGATGCAAAGATTGGAAGCTTGTCCCAAGGACATAAGGGCATAATATCATTGGGACAAAGTGGGTTTACAGAAACAAGATGGATGAAGCTGGAGTGATCATAAAGAATAAAGCAAGACTAGTAGCCCAACAATATAGATGGGAGGAAGGCATAGAGTTTGATTAGACATTTGCCCATGTTGCTAGATTGGAGGCCATCAGACTTTTTTTAGCATATGTTGCATTCAAGAGCTTCAAAGTCTATCAAATGGATGTCAAATCAACATTTCTGAATGGAGACTTGAAGGAGGAGGTCTATGTGTAAGACACCAATTTTTTTGTGCACACAAAGTGGAGGTGTTATGAAGCTGAGGAGCTAGCGCCAGGCGCTAGTGCTAGCACCGACGGTAGATCTATAAATGAATGTAGCATATCGATGAAGGGACTTGTGTGTATCGACAAAAGCATCAAGAGGATTCGTCGACGAATGCTAGCGACGGCAGTAGCGCTAGCGCTAGTGGTAGCTGTTTTGTCGACGAATGTGTCCCGACGAATGCATTTCGACGAACCGTGTTGAACGCAAGAAGATTCATCGATAAATGCTAACGCAGGCAGTAACTCTAGCGCTAGCGGTAGTGCCCTAAAGAATCGTCTGACCACGACACCAATTTTGTGTTTGCCATGTGGTACAGAAGGCTATGAAATTTACAGTGATACGCCAGGGAGCGGCTTAGGCTGCGTACTTCTTCAGAATGGTCAAGTGATAGCTTATGGCTCTCGCCAATTGAAAGTGCATGAGCGAAATTATCCGGTCCACGACTTGGAGTTGTCGGCCGTGATCTTCACTCTGAAATTGTGGTGACACTACTTGTATGGTGTGAAGGTTGATATCTTTACAGACCAAAAGAGCCTAAAGTATATGCTAAATCAGAAAGAGCTCAATATGCGACAACGATGGTGGATGGAGTTCCTGGGGACTACACTTTCGAGATACACTATACTACCGAGAAGGGAAATGTCGTCGTAGATGCTTTGAGACGGAGGGCTTCTGCGCAAGCCAGATGGATTTAGATGCATGATTCACGTCTGATCAGGGACTTGGAAGCCTTAGAGATCTCCTGTGTGGAGAGGAGTTCTAGTGCGAGTGCGTGCTTGAACTAGACGGAGGTGCAGACCTCGCGAACAGAATACGACAGGCTTTGGAGCTTGATTCGAGCATGCATCGCTACTTGGCAGAGACTGGAGTTGGGTCTGCTGCAGAGTTTGTGTTGGACGATGGTCTTATGTGGAAAGACGGTCGGTTGTGCATCCTAAATGTGGGTAAATTGCAGGAAGAATTGATGTACGAAGCACATTTTACGAAATACTCAATTCACCCGGGGAGCACAAAAATGTACCAAGACATGAAAAAGTTATTTTGGTGGCTAGGTTTGAAGAAAGACATCGCCCTTTACGTGGCAAAGTGTAAACTTGTGCACTAGTGAAGGCCGAATGTCAGAAACCTGGTGGGTTCCTGAAGTCGTTGCGTGTACCAGAATGGAAATTTGATGACATTTCGATGGATTTCGTGCATGGGTTGCCGAGATCGCAAAGTGTGAATGATGATGTTTGGGTGATCATGGATCGCTTGACGAAGGTAGCCCACTTTTTCCCAAACCGAAATGACGTCTCAATGGATAAGTTGGCAAAGCTATATGTTGATAACATTGTACGATTGCACGGTGTGCCCCGTAGCATCGTATGTGACCGAGATGGGCGCTTTACTTCAAAAGATTGGAGGCTAATCCACCAGTTACTAGGTACCAAGTTGAAGTTTCGTACTGCCTTCCACCCTCAAACGGATTGACATACTGAACGTACTAACAAAGCGTTGGAGGATATGCTCCGCATGTGCGTCCTAGACTTCGGTAAGAAGTGGGAAGATCATTTGTTTATGATCGAATTCGCTTATAATAACAGCTATCAAGCAAGTATAAAGATGACGCCCTTCGAGGCCCTCTATGGTAGAGCTTGCCGCACTCCCTTGGGTTGGGCAAAAACGGGCGAGACAAAGCTATTTAAGCGAAAGGACGTCGAAGATGCAAATTCGACTATCTGAACAATCCGGGAGCGATTGTTGGCGGCGCAAGATAGACAGGCAAACTATTACAATGCCAAGCACAGAAACATTGGTTCACTGTGGGCGAATGGGTGTATCTCAAGATCAATCCTTTCAAAGGTGTGTCAAGGATTAGACGCTTGAAGAAGCTGAGTCCGAGGTACCTTGGGCCGTTTGAGATACTAGAGCGTGTTAGTGAAGCTGCCTATCGACTCGCTCTTTCGACGGAGCTGAGCGGTTTGCACTATGTATTTCACATTTAAGTGCCGAGGAAAGCTGTGCTAGAGCCTAGCCAGGTGTTGGTGGCGAATCAGGTGTCGGTCAATGATGGGCTGAAGATGTTGGTCACACCTATTTGCATTGAAGACACTGATGTCAAACATCTGTGGAATAAATGGATCAAGATGGTCAAAGTCCGCTGGAACAACTGCGGTCGTGAGGAGCTTACATGGGAGCGTGAGCAAACCATGCGTGAGGAGTTCCCCGAGCTGTTCCTTTGAGGTACAAGTTATATTTTGTGTTACTTGCAATGTTAGAGTTTCGGGACAAAATTCTTTTAAGAGGGGAAGAATTGCAAGACCCCAATTTTTGTGTGCACACAAAGTGGAGGTGTTCTGAAGCTGAGGAGATAGCGCTAGGCGCTAGTGCTAGCGCCAGGCGCTATTGCTAGCGCCAACGGTAGATCTATAGATAAATGTAGCATATCGACGAAGGGACTTGTGTGTATCGACGAAGTCATCAAGAGGATTCGTCGACGAATGCTTGCGCCGGCAGTAGCACTAGCTGTTTCACCGACAAATGTGTCCCGACGAATGCATTTCGACAAACCGTGTTGAACACAAGAGGATTCGCCGATAAATGCTAGCACAGGCGGTAACTCTAGCGCTAGCGGTAATGTCCTAAAGCGGTACCGACTCTAGGCTAGCGCTAGGCGCTTGTAGCTAGCGCCGACGGTAGCGGAAAACTATATATGAGATGGTATTCATCTTTCCTTCTTATTTTCTGAGAGAACCTCTGCCCTTCCAAGAGTGGTAGGCTGAGAGCTTGAGGAAGGAGACCATTTGGGGCAAATCCGCGAAGGAGATCATGCGTGCTTGTACCATCGTCGACTCCGTGGAGAGGAAGCTATTTCAGCAAGTTCCCTCCGGATCAAGCGCAACTATATGGCACTGAAACGAGCACCAAGGGTAACGATTCTCCTCCTTCATCTCTGGACATGTTCGTCCTTTGATTTGCATAGTAGTAGGCAGATTTCCACTAATCAGTGGATAGGTTTCTGTCGACGGGTCGTTGTTATCCCTGTAGAAATTGCATATCGAGTCCGGAATAGCAGTACGGACATAGGCATGCTGTGTGAAGCCCTTCTGGACAGGTTGGTCTGGAATGGTGATGTTGATATGCTATGTTGCACTCCAGAGAAGACTCCGCGTATGTATGTTTTCAGGTTCTTGGTACTGTATTGTACTGCAGGGAGTCCTGGAGGTTACCCTCAGGAAATACCCGAAAGAGCTAACAATATGCGTTCTATTGGCTAGCGCCCGGCGCTAGCGCAAGCGCCGATGCTAGTGCCAGTGATCCTTGAGATTGCTTGGGGCACTCGAAAATAGCCCCTGAGGCTGAGGTGATGACCCTGTGAGGTTATAGTTTGTCGGGCACAAGGGGAAGCCAAACCCGTGTCAGGCTAAGTTGAATCCTGACATTTATGAGCGCGGGCACAAGCTAAACCGAACCTAGGCCAGGCATAGGTGAATCCTGACATCTATCTCATAATGATCGTGCTGGAACTTTGTGTGTACGACCAAGCTCAAAGTGTGCCAGAACTTCGTGTGTACGGCCTAGCTCAATCTGATCATCCAAGTTGAAAAAGGACTTGAGGATGACGTGTCGTGTGTGTACATGACGTGTGACTTGACGTCACCGTGTGATGAATGTTTCTATGCGGTGCTTAGACGTACATGTGAAATATATATGTTGCTATGGATTACTTGCAGGGAAGGAGTACCGCCGCCCCGAGCATGGGGTGGGGTCGTTATATTCTGGGTCAGCTAAAGCTGATCGGTTACTTGTTTTCCCACTCTTTTGGTGGATTTGTTTGTACAGGTCCTGGCAAGACTAGCGGGAAATAACGGGCTGAACCCCTGCTGCTGAGCTTTGCTGGCCCTTGAAGGCCAAGTGCTTTATTTACTGTTTTCATGTGTGGCCGTCCTGCGTGCCAATGTTTGCAAGCCACCTAGTTGATGTAAAACAGATTATATAAAGCTCTTTGTTGTAATTCCATTCCCTGTAAATAAGTGGACAAGTTGTGAACTGATTTTATCTTAATAAATTAAATGCTTCTGTTGTACGACTCTGTGTGCTGAGATGGTTATGTTCTTAACTATTTAAAACTAATTCAGTAACGCGCTCTTCTGTTCATTTAATATGGCGTGGGGTCCCAGCCGGACCTATTGCTATATTCTATGTAACAGGGTGGGTGTTACACTATGTAGCTCAACCACCAGGTTTTATCACTTCTACTCATCTTGATCATGTCTACTTTCTAAAGAAAGCCTTGTATGACGTGAAGCAAGCTCCAAGGGCCAGATATGAGACACTGTTTACCTTTCTCCTTGAAAATAAGTTCTCAAGAGGGAAAATAGATAAGCCACTTTTCTTGAGAGAATTGAAGGGCCAGATCCTTTTGGTCCAAATATATGTTGATGACATCATATTTAGATAAACTGATGGGAGTCTTTGCAAATTTTTTGCTAAACTCATGCAAATTAAATTTGAAATGAGCAGTATGGGAGAGCTTAAATATTTCTTAGGTCTCCATGTAAAGCAATCTAAGGAAGGAATTTTCATTTCTTAGACCAAATTTACCTTGGATATTATAAAGAAATTTGGAATGGAGAACTCTACCCCTATGAGAACTCCCATGGGTTCAAATATGTCTCTAGACAAGGATGGGAAGGGGAAACCCTATAATGAGTCCATGTATAGAAGCATAATTGGCTCATTGCTCTACCTCACTGCTAGTAGGGCAGACATCATATTTGCTACATGTGTATGTGCAAGGTATCAAGTGAACCCCAAATAATCTCATTACTCAGCAGTCAAAAGAATTCTGAGATATCTGAAGGGTACTCCCAATTTAGGGCTCTGATATCTTAAGTCAAATGACTTTGAGTTGTGTGGTTATTCTGATGCAGACTTTGCTGGGTGCAAAGAGGATATAAAAATCACTTCAGGAACTTGTCAGTTCTTGGGGAGAAGGCTTGTGTCCTGGAGTAGCAAAAAGCAAAACAACATTGCTATCTCTACAGCTGAGTCAGAATACATCTCTGCTGGTAGTTGTTGTGCACAACTTCTTTGGATTCAACACCAATTAGAGGATTACAATTTGCAAATAAAAAGAACACCTCTCTTTTGTGATTCCTCTAGTACCATTTCTATTGCTAAGAATCCTATGACACATTGTAGAACAAAGCTTATTGAAATTAAATATCATTTTATTAGGGAGCATGTAGAAAAAGGGGACATCTGCCTTGAGTATGTCAATACCGAAAGACATCTGCTGACATTTCAATCAATTCAAAATTGAGTTGGGGATGCTCAGTTCTTAAAAATTGGGCATGCTGAATTCCTTATGTCTCTTGTTAGAGGAAGTTAAATATTTTGATAATGGGCAGGATCTCTCACAAGGTCCACCCTAAAGTAGTCTAATAACTTTAGTTTTTTAGACAGGAATAACATGAAAATGGCTAAGGCAGAAGTGAAAAGTCGTCTAGAGAAAAGTAGCTTTGACAAAGAAAATCGTCTTGATGGTCAAGAAGACATTGCTAGTGTCTCGACGACAAACTTAATGAGATCTCGATGACATTCTCGATGACAAAACCTAGTCAGGCCGACAAAATGACGTCACAGTCACGTGAGCATCATAATTACACTGTAATTACGACTTTTCAAAATGATTCGGGAAGATTTCATCATGTACGCACCTCTTTACCTTCCAAAAGCATAATAGTATATATTAGACAATGTGAAAGCATAGAAATTGCGCACACACAAAAACCTAGAATCCATATTTCATCTTTTTCTTCCTCTCGACGACTCCCTACAACAAGCAATGGCTCCAAAAATCACAGATGAGAAAGTTCTTTCTGGAGGAGAGTTAGTCAAAGCTGGATTCAAAGGTGCTGCTGAAGAACTTGATATGATAATTACCTTGCTATATGTTTCAGAATTAGAGTATGTTCTCACTGAGCCTACTCGACTATACTACACATCATTGTCTAAAATATATGAAAATGCCCAAATTAGCAAGGTAGGAAAATCAATTCTCACCACTATGTCTTGAGAATATATAAGGATTACTGTCTTGGGCCTAACCAATGCCCTTAAACTAACTGTCTTCGATGAGAATGAAGAAGAAGAATCAGTCAACCCTGAGGATTTCTTGGAAGGATACAAATGGTGTGGCCTGGATGGCAAACCTTATGACAACATTCAAAAAATAAAATGAATATGCAAGGTAAATTGTTATCATATATCATTGGGAAAGTATTGATATGCGAGGCTGGGTCACATGATAGAATCTCCAAAGAAATGTTTGAGCTAATGATTAGTCATTCTTGAGAAAAAGACTGACTGGGGCAAAGTCCTGTTTGACAAGATCAAAGAAAGCCTGAAGACCCCCAACTTTGGCAGAATACTTTCATTATACTTAAAGCACTCCATTCATTATACTTAAATGAATTTGAAACAATACCTCTCTATTATCTGAAAAGAATAGATATGAAGACTATTAGCAGGTGGGAGAAGAAGTTCACCAAAAAGATAGTAGGTGAACCTTCCTCACAAAGAATTGATGACCCTCAAAGCCCTGCTCAACCTCCACTTGTTACTCAAAACTCGCATGCTCCTATTGAGGGGGATCCAATGAGAGAAGATAATGTTATGATTGACAGTGACCCAGTACCTCAAGAAGAGGTGTCCCCAGAAGATGTTCGAATCATTGCTAAAGAGGTTGCAATGAATGTGGAAGTTGTCGAGACTGAGAAAAGTCCAAGTAGTGGACATGAAGATCTTGAAGAGGTGGAAAATTCTGAAAGGTCTTTTGAAGACTTTCTCAATAATGATGTTATGCATCATAACTCTCCTGAGAATGAATGTGAACAACCCTCTGAGATCCCTGCAACAATGGAGGGGAGTCTACTATTCAAGTCACACTGCAGCCCTCACCTCCAAGAATTGTAAATGAGCAACAGTCTCCAATCTTCACTCCCCCATAACCACATCTACTGAGTTCATGTCCCAAATGGAAGCCCTGCTTGAAGGGCAGAGAATACATTTTGAAACATATGTCAATGATGTTGTCACAAGTTGCAAAGATGAGTTATCTGCCAGAATAAATGTGTTGCAAGAGGACATTCAACATATGAATCATCAAAATGCAAATGTATATCATACTGCTGCAAATGTTGTTGCTAACACAGGAAATGAGATAGCTCATATCAATGAAGCAACTTTGCTAATTGGACAACAACTTAACATTATACTTGATAGAATGTCTACTCTAAGAGACAATCAGCAAGTAATTATTCAAAATCAGGATATAACCTTCAATGACTTAGAAGATGCTGTTAATACTATACTTCAAAGAATATCCTCTAATGCTCAAGCCTATCAAGAGCTAGTAGACAATGTTGGTGAAACTCTACTCCAACAACTTCAAGTCACCCAAAATCAGCTCTCCTCACTTCTCACTCAATCCCTTAGAACTACTCAAGGCACACTTATGGATGCAGTTGGCAATCTTCATGCGCTTCTCTCTAGACAACTTCAAAATTCCCAGGCCACTCTCTGTTGGGAATATTGCCCTCAATGTTCTTTTGATTTGAAGAGGCATCACTTCCAATACTAAGTACATATTGTATTTGATAAAGCTTTGTTTTTGTAAGTTAAATAGGCTTAAGTGACTCAAGAGAAAGGGATAATCAAGACCCAAGGTTAGGAGAAATCTTCTCCTAAGTTGATGAAGAAATGTCTCAGCTAAACCGCTGAGACGAGGAGCCGTCTCAGCGGATCCGTTGAGAAGAAGGTGTCTCAGCTGATAAGTTCATTAAACGCTGAGAATCAGCGTGTTCGTCGAACGCAGAGTGCCGTTCGTCGAACGCAAGACTCAGTTCATCGACCGATGAGACGAGACCAGAGAAGGAGCCGCTGAGAAGGCACAAAGGGCATGTTCGTCGAACGCAGAGAGCTGTTCGTCGAACGCAGGAGTAAGTTTGTCGACCGCTGAGATGAGATAGAAGAAACAACTGATAATAGCGTGTTCGTCGAACGCAGAGTGCCGTTCGTCGAACGCAGAGACAAGGTAGATCGTTGAATGCAGAGACAAGGCAGATCGTCGAACGCAGAGTGCTGATCGTCGAACACAGAGTGCCATTCGTCGAACGCAGAGACAAGGCAGATCGTCGAACGCAGAGACAAGGCCGATCGTTGAACGCAGAGTTTGGCAAGTTCGTCGAACGCAGAGTTTGGAAAGATCATCGAACGCAGGATACAACGGGTTCGTCGAAATCAGAGTATAGCGCGCTCGTCGAGCGCAGACCTTCTCTACAGATAAGTAGGGCGGCAGGACCTGCGGCTAGTTCAAGTTGCAGAAAAGCTACAGGGGACCACCATTCTCTCCCATACTTCTTGGGAGATCAAATTAGAGCCGTTGAAAGACAAAAGAAGTATAAAAGAAAGTGTTAGGGCATTTTCTAACAGCCATCCAGTTACGTGAAAATCTCGATTCGCCATTGACGGCTGCTACTCTCGTCTTTCTTCCTGCTCACTGAAAGAGAAGAAGAAACTGAGAGAAGAAGATAGCTCCTCCACTAGAAGGGGCAAGGTGATCTTCCACCCTTCTATTGAAGAGGAAGATCAAGTGGTAGATGTTATCAACAATCTTCAGCTACAGGATAGCACAAACTATGCAGAAACAACAGGAGACACCTTTACTGGGCCGTTAGCTGTTGTAAGTTCAAACACTCTTTTACTGTAAGGCATTTTGCCTGAGTTTGTAGGGCTGGTTTGCCTGAGATTGTAGGAGCTGGTGATAGCTCTGAGTTGTAATGCTTGTTGCCTGAGGTAGGACCAGGAGGTGGTCTGAGCTGTAGGAGGTGTTTTCCTCTGAGTTGTAAGGCTTGTTACCTGAGGTAGGACCTAGAGGTTGTCTGAGTTGTAGGAGGTGTTTTCCTCTGAGTTTGTAGGGCAGCCGTGCCTGAGGTAGGAGCTGGTGATAGCTCTGAGCTTTAGGGACCTTTGTCCTGAGGTAGGATCATCCTTGATCTGAGATGTTCTGAGGAACTTGTGCTGTAAGCTCTTTGAGCCGAGTTTGGAGGAGTTGGCCTTGTCTAACACATTGTTAGAAAGGTGAAGGAGGAAAGAGGACTACTCAAGACACCCTGTCTTGACGAACCTCTATACATACTTGTGTGCTTTATGTGTTGCTTGACTCTCTGATTAGATTAGTTTTAACAGGCCATAAATTTCAAGTAAAACTCAAAAGACCTATTCACCCCCCCTCTAGGTGAATTAGTTAGCATACCTATATTCTTTCAAGTGGTATCAGAGGGAGGTTGGTCAAGAAAGACTTAACAGTCTGACCAGTTCCTAAATAGGTATTGCTGATACAAAATCAAATGGCCTCCAGTGGAATGAAGAAAGAGTTGGGGTCAATGAGGTTGCCCATATGCTCCAAAGAAAACTTTGGCATATGGAAGCAAAGGGTGAGGCTGTTCATGGAAGCCTCAGACCCAAGGTTCTATGTAACAGTCAAAAATGTTCCTTATACCTTTGAGAAGGCATCCACTATTGACCCTACGAGAAAAGTACTCAAGATATTTTCTGAGCTGACCAATGATGAAATTGCACTATACACTATGGACAAAAGGGCCCAGAACATAATTGTTAATGTAATTGATGACACTACATTTCTGAACTTGGTACACTGCACAACTGCCAAGGACACATTGGTTGTATATATGGAAGGGACAGCTGAAGTAAGGGATGATAGAAAATCACTCCTTAACCAAGAATATGAAGCCTTCAGGCAGCTGGCCCAGGAAAGCATATCCTTGTGCTATGAGAGGTTCTTCAGAATAGTCAATGAGCTGAGAACCTATGAGAGGGTGTTCACTGATTTTGAGCTGAATGACAAGTTCCTTAGATCTCTAACTAGGGACTGGGACACAAAGATATGTTCCATCAGGGAAGTGGCCAAGCTAGGTGAGACCCCAACTCACACACTGTTTGGGAAGCTGCTCTCCTATGAGATGCAGCTGTATGTAAGGAAGGAAGAGGACACCTCCTCAAGGGCTCAAGCAAGGGAGAACTCTGTAGATCTCAAAGCTGACAGCTCCAAGAGAAGCCAGGGCAGGTTGGTGTCTCCTCAAAGGAGAAGTGCTGAATCAGAAACCAGCACCTCTGATAGCTCTTCCTCTGATGAAGAGTTTTCTGCCTTTTTGAGGCAATTCAAGAAGATGATGAAGAGGAGGCAGTGGAAGAACAAGCCCTCTTCCTCATATCACAAAAAGGAGGACAACATGGAGTCAAAGCATCATTCAGGAATGACAGGTATGGCTCTAACTCTAAATATAATTCCTCTAAAGTTGTCTGCTATTGCTGCAGCAAGCCAGGGCATGTCATTACTAACTGCCCATTCAAGAGAAAAGAGAAGGATGAGAAGAAGGGACATCAACCTAAAGGCAAGAAAGGAGAAAAATCCTTTCTAGCTAAGAAGGAAAGGAGCTGGAGTGAATCAGACTCCAGCTCTTCTGAATCTGAAAAGGAAGAAGCCCTTATTGGGCTGGTTGCTGTTGAAGAATGTGCAGTAGAAGAAGATGAAGATTGCCTAGATGCAAAGGTTGGAATCAGGGCCCCTCTTTCACACTCAGATAGTGATGAAGAGGAGGATGAAGAAGACTGTGTTCAGCTAGGCCTTATGGCCCTCACTGATGAAGAGGACAGTCAGAATAATTCAGAACATGAACAGGTATTAATTCTTTCTATATCCTCTTCTGATTATGAGACAGGTCCAGATTCTATTGCACCTTCATCAATTGATGAAAGTGTTTCAGAAGCTGAGGTAGATGTCAATCAATTGATTGACAAATATGATGCCTTGGTTATTGCTCCAAAAGAGAGCAAAAAGCTTGTCAAGAGGCAAGCCCAGAAAATTGCCTCCCTTAAGAAGACTGAAGGTGACTACACTGGACCTACCTCCCTGGTGGCCCAGATGAGTAGACAAATAAGTCATTTAAAGGGTATGACAAGTGCTCAATTGAGCACCATTTCCCTGAAGAACAAGGTCATCAAGGACCTTGAGGAGAAGCTGGTGAAAGAGAATAGCCTGGTGGCTCAATTCTCCAAGCCCAAATCTGTGCTTCCCCTTATTGACACCTTCTCCTCTCAAACCAATAGGAGAGGACTTGGATTCAATAAGATGGAAGTAGGAGAAGGGAGTGGAGTAAAGAGCAAGGAGAAGGCTAAGCCTTAAACCACCTTTCAAAAGGTGCTATTTCCCTCCAACAGGTATGGCCATGAAAGCATTTATGGTCACTGGAAGAATGGGAGATCCTTTAGGAAGGAAAATACTCCTTCCCATAGTGGAAGAAAGGGCATGGGATTGAGTGCAATGAAAGCTCCCCATGAGGAAATACAAATGGCCCAACCTGGACCATTTGTGTTTGGTGTCTCAGCACCTTCAGTCAAGAACAAGGAAGCAAGCACTTCCAAATCTGCTTCAGCAAAAAGCAAGACTACTGTCAAATCTGTTGACAAGGCCTGCTGCCCAGTGTCTGATTCCATCAGATCTTGTATGGCTGCCAAGCCAAAGCAAGTTGAGGCCATCAGGACAAAGAGCAGCAAGACTGTCCATAGATTATCCTCCAGTCAGATTATTGCTGAAAGAAACAGGAAGAATGCTGCAGTCTCTTATGCTGAACATGTGCACAGTGCTGTACCAATTCAGAAAAATGTTCAGAAAAGGAGATACAATATTCATGATTGTTGGTGCTGTGGCAAGGTGGGACACTTTGCCAACAACCCCAATGTACCTAATGAAAAGAAGAGCTTTCCTGCTAGGAGTGTAGCTAGTGTGAGATTATCTCATTAAACTAACAAGAACCAAGGACCCAAGTCATCTTAGGCTCCTAAGGGACATTAAACTCTGTTTTGTAGGATAGTTCAAGTACCAGTCTCAATCAAATATGGTACTTGGACAATGGGTGCTCAAGGCACATGACAGGAACCAGGAGTCTTATACATGATTACAAGCCTATGAAGAATGGACTCAAAGTTATATTTGGGGGAGGTGAAACAGGAGTCACCAAAGGCTATGGTATGATCTCCAATGACATAGTTACAATCATAAGGGTAGCTTATGTTGAAGGGTTGCAACACAACCTAGTAAGTATAAGTCAACTATGTGACTTAGGGTATGTCATTGAATTCCACAATGACAAGTGATTGATCAAATAGTCAAATGACTATTCTCTCAGGCACTAGGAGTGGAAATGTTTATTGCTTAGATTTCATTTGCAGTAATTCTTTTACTTCTGTTTGTCTTGTAGCTAATGAGAATGAGTCTCTTTGTGTTCAATGGCACAAAAGACTTGCTCATATTAACTACAAGACAATGTATAGACTTTTCTCTAAAAATCTTGTTAGGAATAGTCCAAATTTAAAATGTATTAAAGATGGTCCCTGTCATGCATGCCAAATGGGTAAGCAAACTAGGGCCACCTTTAAAAGTATTGGCTCCAAAGACACTGAAAGATGTCTTTATCTCTTGCATATGGACTTGTTTGGTCCTTTGCCAATTCAGAGCCTAGGTGGGAAGTTGTATACTTTGGTGATTGTTGATGATCACTCAAAATATACATGGGTATTCTTCCTTAAGAAGAAATCTGATACTTTAAATATCTTTATCAATCATGTCAAGGCAATTCAAAATGATCTACAATGTGCTGTAGTCAGGACTAGGACTGACCATGGCACATAATTTCAATCTGATGCAATGACAAGATTTTGTCAAGAATTTGGTATCACCCAAGAGTTCTCCTCCCCAAGGACTCCACAACAAAATGGTGTGGCCGAGAGGAGGAATATGACCTTGATAGAAGCTGGGAGAATACTGCTTAGTGACTCCTCACTCCCAGAATATTTCTGTGCTGAGGTAGTCAATACAACTTGTCATGTTCTCAATAGAGCTTTTATCAATAAGGTTCATGGGAAAACCCCCTATGAAAATCTGAAAGGCAAACAACCTACAATTTCATATTTTAGAATCTTTGGCTCTAAATGCTACATTCTAAATAATGGAAAATCCCAATTAACAAAGTTTGCTGAGAAATGCAATGTAGGTGTTCTTGTTGGCTATAGCTCTCATAGTAGAGCTTATAGAGTATACAACAAGAAAACTCATGTTGTAGAGGAGTCAATGCATGTAGTTTTTGATGAGACCAGCCTAATATATAAAGGCTGGTCTAGATCTTCTGTTTTGACAGGAAATGAACAGGAATTGGAAAGGATGTCTATACAAGATACTCCCAGCTGCAGCAAAACAATTTCTGATGCTGCCATCCCTGAAGAGGAAGAAGTCAACCTTGATGAAGATGCTGCTGAACCTGCAGAAACAGCACAGTAAGCTGAGAACAGAATGACTGGAGCTACCAGACATCTAAGGGATCATCCCATTAAGCAGATAATTGGGAATGTTCAGCAAGGTGTAACAACTAGGAGCAGGGCTCACAATGAGGCCTTGTTCCTCAGTTTTCTGTCACAGGTAGAGCCTAAAATGTTTGAAGAGGCCAACTTGGATCCATTCTGGATTCAGGCCATGTAGGAAGAGCTTTTGCAATTCAAAAGATGCAAAGTATGGACGTTGGTGCCAAGACCAGAAGGACACAACATAATTGGCACCAAATGGATATTCAGAAATAAGTTGGATGAGAATGGGACAATCATCAAAAACAAAGCAAAGCTGGTTGCAAAAGGGTATAGGCAAGAGGAAGGAATAGACTTTGACCAAACCTTTGCCCCAGTTGCAAGGTTGGAGGCCATAAGACTATTCCTTGCATATGCTGTTCACAAGGGCTTCAAATTCTACCGGATGGATGTCAAATTAGCATTCCTAAATGGAAATCTAAAATAGGAAGTATATGTAGAGCATCCATCGGGTTTTGTTCATCCTACTCTTAAATCTCATGTCTATTTTCTTAGGAAAGCCCTGTATGGTCTTAAGCAAGCTCCAAGAGCTTGGTATGAGACTTTGTCCAACTTTCCCCTCAAGAATAAGTTCATGAGGGGAAAGATTGATAGCACATTGTTTCTTAGGGAAACAAGGGGCAAGTGTCTCTTAGTCCAAATTTATGTTGATGACATAATTTTTGGGTCTACTGATGACAACCTCTGCAAGCGATTCGCTAATCTAATGTAGGGAGAGTTTGAGATGAGCAGTATGGGTGAGCTCAAATATTTCCTTGGGCTCCAAGTGAAACAGTCTGATGATGGATTTTTCATCTCCCAGACCAAGTACACTAAGGAGCTCATCAAAAAATTTGGGATGGAATCTGCCTCCACCATGAGAACACCCATAGGATCTAATGTATCATTAGACAAGGATGAAAAGGGGAAGGCCTTTGATGAATCCTTGTACAGGTGTATCATTGGATCCCTGTTGTACTTGACTGCTAGTAGGCCAGACATTATGTATTCTACATGTGTTTGTGCTAGGTATCAGGCCTATCCTAAGGAATCTCACTACACCTCAGTGAAGAGGATCTTGAGATACCTCAAGGGAAGCCTGAATCTTGGCCTTTGGTACCCTAGGAACAATGATTTTGAACTGATAGGCTACTCAGATGCAGATTTTGTAGGATGCAAAGAGGACAGGAAAAGCACAAGTGGCTTCTGTCAATTCCTAGGGAGGAGGCTGGTCTCATGGAGCAGCAAAAAGCAAACCAGTATGGCAATGTCCACTGCTGAGTCAGAATACATAGCAGCAGGTAGCTGTTGTGCTCAAATACTGTGGATCCAACATCAGTTGGAAGATTACAACATAATGGTAAGACAATCTCCCCTGCTGTGTGACTCATCCAGTGCAATTTCTATTGCTAAAAATCCTGTCTCCCATAGCAGGACCAAGCACATAGAAATTAGGTATCATTTTATTAGAGAGCATGTAGAGTGTGAAGATATCAAACTTGAATATGTCCCTACAGAAAATCAAGTAGCTGATATCTTCACTAAGCCACTGGATGAGGTCAAGTTTAATTCTTTTAAAATTGACTTAGGCATGCTGAATTTAGAATGAATTCATTTCTGAATATATGTTCTTTGTGTTGAAACTGCTTATGCATTTATCTTTTCAATTTATCATAAAATGTCATGTTATGATAGATTAATGTCTGAATTGATCTTCCTTCAATAGGCATAATCCACTGATAGGGTAGATAATCTCCCTAAGTTGTTAACTGTAGAATAGATTAAAGTGATCAGCTGGATCTGAAACATCAGGATCAGCTGTAATTCCAATTTTTCTTTTAATTAGAAGGGCAATGTCTAGGTCAATACAGGTGCTCCAATTTAGGGGGAACATGCTCCTGCTCAAATTGAGGGGGAGTTGGCTATAAGTTGAGGGGGAGATAGCTGATGCTCAGTAGGTCAGTAAAGAGTAGAGGCTGAAGAATCCTATTCCCTAATGAGAAAGAGGTTGAAGAACCCAGAAAGTGGGAGATGGCCAATGCTAAAACCAAATTTGGTCTTGCTAGATGCAAATAGGAGATGGAATGCTAGCTGCTAAGACCAAAGAAGTGTTAGCCTTCTAAATTAGTTATCATGATATGCTATTCAATCTGAATTAGAAAGGGGGAGATGCCCTCTAAGCTAGTCAAAGCTTTATATAATCTGTCATGAAGTTGTTAGCTATGTTATCATGTTTATCATAATATGTCCTTTAAGTGATATCATGATATGTTTTTGTTGGCTATGTACCTTAGCATTGAGGATGTTCTGCCTTCTTCAAATAGGGGGAGATTGTTGGGAATATTGCCCTCAATGTTCCCTTGATTTGAAGAGGCATCACTTCAAATACTAAGTACATATTGTATTTGATAAAGCTTTGTTTTTGTAAGTTAAATATGCTTAAGTGACTCAAGAGAAAGGGATAATCAAGACCCAAGGTTAGGAGAAATCTTCTCCTAAGTTGATGAAGAAATGTCTCAGCTAAACCGCTGAGACGAGGAGCCGTCTCAGCAGATCCGCTGAGAAGAAGGTGTCTCAACTGATAAGTTCATCAAACGCTGAGAATCAGCGTGTTCGTCGAACGCAGAGTGCCGTTCGTCGAACGTAGGACTCAGTTCGTCGAGCGCTTAGACGAGAACAGAGAAGGAGCCACTGAGAAGGCACAAAGGGCGTGTTCGTCGAACGCAGAGAGCCGTTCGTAGAACGCAGGAGTAAGTTCGTCGACCGCTGAGACGAGATAGAAGAAACAGCTGATAATAACGTGTTCGTCGAACGCAGAGACAAGGCAGATCGTTGAACGCAGAGACAAGGCCGATCGTCGAACGCAGAGTGCCGATCGTCAAATGCAGAGTGTCGTTCGTCGAACGCAGAGACAAGGCATATCGTCGAACGCAGAGACAAGGCCGATCGTTGAACGCAGAGTTTGGAAAGTTCGTCGAACACAGAGTTTGGCAAGATCATCGAACGCAGAGTATAGCGCGTTCGTCGAGCGCAGACCTTCTCTACAGATAAGTAGGGCGGCGGGACCTGCGATTAGGGCAAGTTGCAGAAAAGCTACAGGGGACCACCATTCTCTCCCATACTTCTTGGGAGATCAAATTAGAGCCGTTGAAAGACAAAAGAAGTATAAAAGAAAGTGTTTGGGCATTTTCTAACAACCGACCAGTTACGTGAAAATCTCGATTCGCTATTGAAGGCTGCTGCTCTCGTCTTTCTTCCTGCTCACTGAAAGAGAAGAAGAAATTGAGAGAAGAAGATAGCTCCTCCACCAGAAGGGGCAAGGTGATCTTCCACCCTTCTATTGAAGAGGAAGATCAAGTGGTAGCTGTTATCAACAATCTTCAGCTACAGGATAGCACAAGCTGTGCAGAAACAACATGAGACACCTTTACTGGGCTGTTAGCTGTTGTAAGTTCAAACACTCTTTTACTGTAAGGCATTTTGCCTGAGTTTGTAGGGCTGGTTTGCCTGAGATTGTAGGAGCTGGTGATAGCTCTGAGTTGTAAGGCTTGTTGTCTGAGGTAGGACCAGGAGGTGGTCTGAGCTGTAGGAGGTGTTTTCCTCTGAGTTGTAAGGCTTATTGCCCTAGGTAGGACCAACAGGTGGTCTGAGCTGTATGAGGTGTTTTCCTCTGAGTTTGTAGGGCAGCTGTGCCTGAGGTAGGAGCTGGTGATAGCTCTAAGTTGTAGGGACCTTTGTCCTGAGGTAGGATCATCCTTGATCTGAGAAGTTCTGAGGAACTTGTGCTGTAAGCTCTTTGAGCCGTGTTTGGAGGAATTGGCCTTGTCTAACACATTGTTAGAAAGGCGAAGGGGAAAGAGGACTACTTAAGACACCCTGTCTTGAGGAACCTATATACATACTTGTGTGCTTTCTGTGTTGCTTGAATCTCTGATTAGATTAGTTTTAACGGACCATAAATTTCAAGTAAAACTCAAAAGACCTATTCACCCCCCTCTAGGTGAATTAGTTAGCATACCTATATTCTTTCACTCTCTCTAAAGATATATTTTTAGAAGCCAGAAATGGGGAGTTCATGTCAAGCTATCATACCATGTGGCAATCCAATGAAGTAAGATTCTCCATGGATCTTGATCCAATAGACTATGGGATTGCTTATCAACATCCCATTCCAGAAGGAAGTCTCCCTAAAGGACCTTCAAATGATACAATGGAAAAAGACTTTCTAGAGCAATATCAACAGCCTGACAGCTATCAAGGATGTTTTGCTGATGAACCTGTTAGTGGAAGTGGTCAAGTCAGAAAGGGAAAAAGACATCATGCTGATAATGAAGATCAAGAAGCTAAAAGAAAGAGAATGGAGGAAGTCAAGAAAAATCCCAATTTTGAAGAATGGAGCCCTTGTTCAAGGGATATCATCTTAAATATTTGGACTCTATACCAGCAAGGAAAGCATGACAAAGGTAAATTATACAACTCTGAAGATTGACATAAATATGAAATGGGTGAAGCTGGAAAAAGAGATTGTTGGAACAAGGTCAAGATGGGAGATCCTTCAGTGCCTGTTCATCCTCCTCTTAGATATCATCCTAAGCCATACAACTATTTTGAAAGGCAAAAGCAGAAGTTGGCTGAAGTTGAGCAATCCAAGAAGGCTATATCATATAGGAAAGGGAAAGTTGTTCATGATGATTGATGATGAAAAAGGATTTTAGGAATATACTGCACAACTATGTTTTCATTTATGACTGATATTTCTGTATGCTTGGGACAATGTTTTAATCAATATATCAAATGCTTTGAGTTTTGTTTAATCTTTATTGAATTTTGTTAGTCAAGCTTATCTATAATTGTAAGTTCCGACTTCTTTATATAGGGGGAGATTGTTGGGTATTGTGCCTTCAATGTTCCTAGATTTGAAGAAGGAACACAAGTATAGATAAGTAAAGTTGTTTTTGATGTGTGTTTTAGTTCATGATGTGACAGATATATCAAGACTATATTCTAAGTATCTAAACTATAATAGAAGTGAAAAAACCACTAAGTCAAATATCGGCTTGAGCCTTAACAGACAAATCGTTGAGACATGAAAAATATCGTCGAGACAGTCTCGACAATATTGTCTTAAAAAAGCTTTATCGTTGAGAAAGCCAAGTTAAATCGTGTAGACAACATTTTGACAATATCGTCTTGAAGAAGCTTTATCGACTTGAAGATTAAAGATAAGTCGTGTAGAAATAAACATCTCGACGATATCATCTAGAAGAAGTCATATCGTGTAGAAGATTATGGTAAGTATTAAAGAAAGGGCATGTTGACGATATCAACTTGAAGACTTAATATCATTTAGATGATCAAGACAATATCGGCTTGAAGACTTTGTATCATCCAGATGATCAAGACGATATCGACTTGAAGGAAATTTATCGTCTTGACAGATGCAGAGCTGCATTTAATGTACATATTTTTTTGGAAATTGTTATACAACGAATGTGCACGCTGCCTAATTGTGCATCAATCAAGGAATAATTAATGATATATTCTCTGCAGATCTAGCCGCTACACAGGAATTAAAGAAAAATATATAATACTTCTTTATTATGCAAGTTCCAAAATGGCAAAAACATTTATGACATATTATTCTGTCGTTTCAGTCAATATTCCTTAATGAACCAATTAATTAATGAATAAATTATTAAGGGCTTTTATGCATATGTGCGGGGGAATATAAATAGAGAAAATTTAGAGTTCTAAAGATAGTTCTGATTATTCTCTTACCTCACATTTACAATCGAAAAGGAGAAAAGTGCTGAACAAGAAGTCTTCATTGTTGGGCTGTGAAGATCAAAGAAAGAATCTTCTTCCTGTTCAAGAAGTTCATTTTGATATATTTTAGAAGAAATTATCAAGAAAGATTTGGTGATTCTAAGGATCTCTAAGGCTACATCTGCAATAATAAGATCATTCGGTAAAAGCCTTATTCTTGAAGCCTTCTCTTCTGCAACAGCAAAACAACCTTTCTTTTGGTAGGATTTTGGCAAAGATCCGAGTTTGGTAGGATCTTTGTGAAAATCTGAGTGTGGTAGGATCTTTGTGAAGATATGAGTTTGGTAGGACTTGTTAAGTCTGAGTTATTGGTAGGGTTTGTATAACCTGAGTGTAAGACATTTTGTGTGAGGGCTGAGGTAGGATCCCTTATGGTGTGAGTTGTAAGATCTGCTATATTGTAAAAGAGATCTGAGCGTTTGGAGAAGTTGCCTAGTCTAGTACATTGCTAGATAGGTGGGAGGTACAATGAACTACCTCTTGACACATTGTCTTAATGGGAACCATTATAAATCTTTATGTGTTTTCTGGCTTGCTTGTGTGCTGCGCTAAATAATTTTAAAGGACTAAATAACATTGAAAACACCTAATCACCCCCCTCTAGGTTTACTTTAGTCAAACCCAAATCTTTCACAAAACACACCAAATTTCTGAACCCCAAGACTCAGCTGAATCTCTGTATTTATAGGCAAAATTTTGGATTTACACACCCCAGGTCACGGGCGTGTATAGGGGTATGACCTACAGTGTGCCCGAGAAGTCAAGATGGCTGGCCTTTTGGATGTCTCTGGAAGAGTTGATGGGAAATGTGGTTGAACACGGGCGTGACATGCTACACGACCTCGATCATGGGCATGACTTGATCAAATCGGAGATGCACTCCATATCATCTAGATGAGGTCGGGATCGTCGAGACATGGGCGTGACATGTTACACGACCTCCATCACGGGCGTGACTGAGGGAGTGACTTGATCATTTTTCTGACTTTGCGCTGAAAGTGCCCGAGAGCTGAGATTTTGGCATTTTATGTTTACACGCCCTATGTCACGGGCGTGACATGGGGGCGTGACCTAACAAAAAACCCCCCAAAAATGCAAAACAAAAATAAAGCTAAGTTAGTAAAGAAAATAATAAAGCAAACAATTTATTCATTAATTTACATAGAATATTTACAACTTTAATTAAAACTATACTAAAAACTATAATAAAAATATGTATAATTTACTACTCATCATAGTCGTTTCCCTATTAGTTCATTCAGATGACGAGACATGCAATGTACTTAGATTATGCTCACAAAATTGATTTCAGTGTTCGAGAAAAACATATTTTCTATTGGACGCATTCAAGGATCATCAAAGGGAGAAAAATTCTTATGTTAAATCAGATCATAATATTTCCAAGCAAGTGATGGATGTGTAGAAGAAGTTTCATAGACTGGATACCCACACCGAATGTTCGGCATCCATATGATTCACTGCCAATAAAGATGGGAAGATTTACGAGGTCTCCAAATTTGTAGAAGAGCACAATCACCTGCTTGCATTATAGAAGGACACATATTTATTGAGATTGCAGCACAATATATCTGATGGACAAGTAGCCCTCATAAAAAATATGACATGAGTAGGAATTAGAACTGATAGGGGCCCCTTTAATTTATAAGGAGAAATGGGCTGCGAATATCCAAAAATCCACCTCCCCACTAGCTTAGGTAGTGCCCACTAGTGGGGGAGAACCCAAAACACCCACCATAATCGCGACTAAAACCGCGACCGAGCCAAACCGCCAGGTTGCAAGTCGGCCGCGCGGCCCCTTGTCCGTACGACCGCGTGTGGCCACATTGGCCGCATGCGACCTCCATGTTGCCCGACTACGCGACAGCCCAGCTGAGCGCCCCCTCGCCGTCCGTGCCTCGGCTGCACCGCTGAGCGACCACTTGGTCACACGAACATGCATAGGCCGCGCGCGACCACCTTGGCCGTAAGTCCGGGTGCCATCCCGAGCGGCCACCTTGGTCACACGATTGGGCGCTGGCCACGCGCGGCCCCCTTACAGCCCGGCTGCGCTTCCCCTCACAAACCGCGCGACCTCTTGGTCGCATGCCTGCCAGCGATTGGCCTCCCGGCCGTGCAGACCCGTACTGACCGCGCCGCTGGCCGCTTCGCCCGGCGCTGGCCGCCCACCCGCCCGGCTTCACGACCGCCCTGGCCAGGCAAGCCAGCGTGACCACCAACATGCCTCCCTACGACCTCCTCCATGACATTGCCGCCGCGACACACCTACTGTAAAACCACATATTGTGGGTGTGCGTATTATAAAATACCCCATCATGGGGCTACGCATAGCCAAACATATGGTTATGGGTGTGCGCCTACCAGAATACCCATCAAGGGGGTGCGCATTGCCAAATATATGGTTATCAGTGTGTACATAGTAAATTACCCAACAAGGGGGTGCACATAGCCAAACATATGGTTATGAGTGTGTGAATAGTAATTTACCCATCAAGGGGGTGTGCATAGCCAAACATATGGTTATGGGTGTACGCATAACAAAATATCCATCAAGGGGGTGCGCATAGCCAAACATATGGTTATGGGTGTGCGCATAACAAAATACCCATCAAGGGGGTGCGCATAGCCAAACATATGGTTATGGGTGTGCGCACACCAAAATACCCCATCGTAGGGGTGCGCATAGCGAAACATATGGTTATGGGTGTGTGCATAGCAAATTACCCCATCACTGGGGTGCACATAATATAATATATAGTTACAGGTGTGTGGATAACCAGATTCCCTAGCAGCTTAATTACCAAAGTGCCCATCTCAAAATCTATAAAAGGGACCCAAGGCTCTCATTTGAAGACACATTCTCTTCTATGCTTGAAAGGGCTCAAGAGTCTTCCTTCGAAGTACTTCCTAAGTTCTCCTTGAGTGCTTGAAGATTCCCTTGAAGATCTTCTTCGGCGCTCAAAGATCTCCTCCAGCGTTCGAAGACCTCCTCCAGAGTTCAAAGATCTCCTTCGCTCCTCGAAGGTTCCTCTGAATACTGGTCAAAGACCTTGTCTAGCTCCAAGCTTAGAGCCCTCCATTGCCGCGTTCAACGTCCCAGATTGCTCCCAAGCTTGCTCATCATCATACTACACTAAGCGACCTTAGCAATCAAGAAGAATTGTTGCAATGAGTGGTGGCATGTCACCCTAGAGAGATAAACTTTTGTAATCCTCCAAGAAATAGTGAAATTCGGCCGGCACAGACCTGACCCCATGGTTTTTCCCCTTTCCGAGGTTTTTCACTAAAAAGCTCCTTTGCCAGCCGTTGGATTTTCCTATGATCGTTTGCGCGTTCGACCCGCTCCTGAGCTAGGACTGTTTGATTCGACTGGTCTACGAGCGCTTTGAGTGACCCACAAAAGTTTGACGTCGTCTGTGGGAAGGTGTTCCCCAAACTCTACAAAGACTCTATGAACACAGTATTTGCTTCATCGCAATATTCATGACTGACGACTATGGCAAGAAGGAGTGCCCATACAACCAAAGGATCAATCCCAGGGGGACACGTCACCCAACTCCCTCACTCGCTCATCAACACACCTCTCGCAGAAGAGGTGATGGTCTCCCCCGTAGCTCAATTGGAAGGACACATGCGACAGATGGAAGAACAACATGCCAAGATGTTGCCCATGCTGAGAAACTTAGGAGCCCTTCGAGCTCCCATTCCTCCCCCGCGCTGGTCAATCCGCCTTCCTTAGCTCCGAACCATGCTTCAGCGCAAGAAGTCGCTCGAGAGGAAAATATCTACAAATAAGAATTCTCCGATGTGGCCAGCTCCAAGTATCCCGCTCGACCGGCCAGGTGCTTTGGAATTAACTTTCATCACCAGCAGCAGGAAGTAGTAGGCGTTAGTTATGAAGTTGGAAGACTAACTAATGAGAAGATACGCGGCGTGATTGCAGAAGAGTATGGACAGATCGGTCGATGGGCCGCTTTTTTCTGCCATCCTCATCACCACGGCTCCCAGCTGACGCCTCAAGTTCTAGCTCACCCGATCCCACATGGCTTCAAGCTCCCTAACGTCGAAAAGTCCGACGGGATGGACGAACTGCTAGAAAATATTAACCACTTCACCACCATTATGAGAATCTGTTATATCAAGTGTCCTCGATAACACTCAAGGAATTGGCTCATGCCTGGTTGCACTCTCTGCGAGCAGAACCATCGATAGTTGTGAGGAATTGACACGACAATTCACAGACCAATTCATCACCAACCACAGAATTGTCTGAGATCCCTCACACCTTTTGGAAATCTGCCAGAACGAGGGAGAGACCTTCAATGAATTTTTCAGCTGCTTTACAGCTGAGGCGCACCAAATCCCAGGGGTCGACCCCGAGCTCATGCACGATGTTTTCCTAGGAGGGCTTTGCCCAAGCGGGTTTTATTCAGCATTGATGAGGGAGAAAATGCTGAGATACCCAGATCTCATACATTGGGTCGAGGCCCAGATAGCAGCTGATGAGGAGGAGGAGGGTGCAGGAGCAGGCCCCCAGGAGGCAGGAAGAAAGGCGTAACGAGGAACACCATAGCGACGAGCGTCGCTGAGACCCTCGGAGAGATCAGAGTCCGCAAACACCTTGAGTTTTCACTCCACTGAACACGTATAGAACTAATGTGCTCTATGCCATCTAGAATAATCCAGCATTCCAGAGGACAAGAACACTTCCCCTGAATCCCCAGAACGATCAGTCAAGGTACTGTGAATTCCACCGTGCAATTGGGCACAACATTGAATAATGTTCTATCCTGAAGGAGGAAATCAAGCGCCTTGATCGGCAAGGGATCCTCGGATGGTTTCTATAAGGCCAGGTGGGTGAAGTCGAGACCATCGCTGGGTCTCCCACCCTCGCTGCATAGATCCTGTCAATCACCATACCCAGGAGGGGTCATGAAGACAAGAGGCTCAAGCAAGTACCATCGCCTTCAGGGATGAGGAACTGCAAGGGTTGCAGAAGCCACATCATGATCTGTTCATGAACATCATAGGGATCGGTGACCCCCGCTTCAATATCAAAAGAATATTAGTCAATAATGGGAGCTCCGTCGACGTTCTGTTTCTCTATACTCTCTAGAGTATGAAGCTTACCAAAGAACACCCCAGTCCCACTACAGAGCCCGTCTACGGCTTTGACAACCACATTGTCCCGGTTTAGGGAATAATCTCCCTCCTAGTCACGTTGGGAGAGTTTCCAAGGCAAGCAACCCACAATATCCAGTTCGTAGTTGTGGAGTCCAGTTACGCCTACAATGCTAGTTTTGGGAGGCAGAGCCAATCCATCTTTGGGGCAGTCTCATCCATCCCGCACTTAGCTATGTAGTTCCCTACCACCGGAGGAATAAAGGTCATTTGTGGGAACCAGGAGGTAGCCAGAACCTACTACTTGAAGCAAGCTCAGCCAACAAAGGCGTCTTCTCTTAACATTGACAACTTCAACCTATTGGACGAAACTACTCTGTAGCGCAGGGCGCCTATTGAAGGTCTCGTGGAAGTGCCACTCTCCCAGCAAGATCTGACCCAGACGGTGCAGGTTGGGTCCCTCCTTTCCTAGGATGAGCGAGAGGAGTACACAGCTCTACTCCGCGCAAATGAAGACATCTTTGCTTGGAGCCCAGAAGACATGTCCAGAGTAGACCAAGAAGTTATCATCTATTCTTTATATATTAACCCTTCTTGCAGTCCGGTGATCTAGAAGAAGCAAAGTTTTGCCCCCGAACGACTCCAGTCAATTGAGGAGGAGGTGACCAAGCTCTTAGAGGCGCATTTTGTCCGCGAAGCAGAATACCCGACGTGGCTCGCAAATGTGGTCATAGTGAAAAGGCCTCCGAGAAGTAGAGAATGTGTGTCGAATACAACAATCTAAACCAGGCGTGCCCAAAGGATAGCTTCCCACTTCCAAGGATCAATCAGCTCGTCGACGCAATGGCCGGACACAAGCTTCTCAGCTTCATGGACGTTTACTAAGGATACAACCAGATAAGGATGAACAATGCCTTCCAAACCGACAAGGGAGTCAACTGCTACAGAGTGATGCCTTTCGACCTTAAAATGCTGGATCTGCTTACCAAAGGTTGATAAAAAAGGTGTTCAAGGACCTCCCAAATGTGGACGACATGTTAGTGAAGAGCGTCCACCGCTCTGACCATTTGAAAGTTTTGGAAAAGTGCTTTCAACTCCTCTGCCACTTTCAAATATGGCTCAATCATAGCAAATGTGCATTTGGTGTGACGATTGGAAAGTTATTGGGTTTCATGGTAACCCACAAGAGGATTAAGGCAAACCCTGAGAAGATCAAGGCGCTGGTGGATATGTCGCCACCTCGCTCAATCATGGAAGTACATTGTCTGAATGGGAGGAACGCCGCACTATCCCGCTTCCTGGTATGGACGGGATACAAGTACCTCCCCTTCTTCAAAATTCTCTGAGGGGCGTGCTACTCTGGATTCCAGTGGACAGACGAGTGCTAGATGACCTTCAAACTCCTCAAAAAATACCTGGCCTCGCCCCCGCTCCTATCAAAGCCAATCCCCGAAGAAGTCTTGTTCTTATATTTGGCAGTATCACCAACCGCCCTCTACTCGATGCTTGTTAAAGATGAATGAGGAATTCAACGACTGATCTACTATCTCAGCAAGGTCCTTAACGATAACGCGACCAGATATCCAACGGAAGACAAGACAACCTTAGTGTTGGGTCCAACGTTCCTTCACTTGACTTGTGACGCTTTGCTACTTCCTTAAGGGAAAAAGGAGCTCCATTTCCATAAGTACAGGATTTTGGAACAATTGTGTATGCACTATATTCTACAAGTGGTATTAGAAGAGGTCACGAGTTTGAGATCGGGGGGGGGGGGGGGGGGCGCTAATAAATCCCAAAATTACTCTATACCTGTGTGGGTCCGGCGGGTCAGGAAACCACAACCATGTGGCAACCCTACCTGTAAGCTATGTGTTGCACCACCTATGAGCCATGTGGGGCCCACCTCTAAGCTGGCGGGTCATACTGGATGCTGGGGGCGGGATTGTTGGGTCCAACATTTCTTCACTTGACCCATGGTGCTTTGCTACTTCCTTAAGGGAAAAAAGTAGCGCCTTTTCCATAAGTCCGGGATTTTGGATTAGTTGGGTAAGCACTCTATTCTACACTTAGCTCTCATCTTCTCGGCAATAAAGCTTCTGTTGGAGCATGCGTTCCGCACTCGTCCGGTTTGAGAATAACAAATCCCGAATGTATTTGATCCTATTTTTGATTAATGGTGTGCAGATAACAGGTGCTAGAATAACATGACTTCAATTGGAGCAAAATGACATTTTCCAGAAATTTGAGCTATCGGATTTCCGACAGTGCTATCGGATTTCCGACAGCTCGTTTATTTAATCTCTGCGCAACGGTTTGGAGCTATCGGATTTCCGATATCGCTATCGGATTTCCGACAGCCCATGATCTGCCAATAACGCCAGGACGTGCAGCAGTTATCACACAGTGGTTAGGAGCTATCGGATTTCCGATATCGCTATCGGATTTCCGACAGCCCATGATCTGCCAATAACGCCAGGACGTGCAGCAGTTATCACACAGTGGTTAGGAGCTATCGGATTTCCGATATCGCTATCGGATGGCGACAGCCCACGATCTTTCGATAATGCCAGAACGTGCAGCGGTTACCTTGACTATCGGATATCCGACAGTGCTATCGGATATCCGACAGCCCACGTCTCAACCACGACCTCAACACGATGCAGAAACTTCGTTTTAGCGGGACACGTGGCAGCCTCTGGAGCTATCGGATATCGGCGACAGCAGCTATCGGACGGCGACAACTCCTTTTTATTAAAAGGGCTCAAAACTTCGTGGAATTCAATTCTTCAGATTTCTAAGCCTCCTTCCTGAGTGTTATTGTCCAGAGAGCTCCAGAGAACGAAAATCCCCATCCTTGAAGAAGAAAAGAGAGAGCGAAGCCGAAGATTGTTCACGCATTCCAAGGAGACTTTCTCAAGGGCTCTTCGCTGTTTTGGTCCAGAAATTCTAAAGGGGGTTTTTCATATTGTATTTTCATTCATTCACTTTTCATTTTGTAATCGTTGGTAGAGAAATCGTCGTCTTGCGTGCGACGTCTAAGTCCTTGCGTGGCTTAGGGGAAAATCGCTTCCTTGTGTGGAGCGTCCAAGTCCTTGCGTGGCTTGGTGGGAAATCGTGGCCTTGTGTGCTACGTCTAGATCTTGGGAAGATCTAGAGGATAGGCTTGGGCTTGGTCTTGGGAGAGACTAGCAATAGCCTTCCGATCCTTGGGAGAAGGATTGGTAAACCAAAATTGTAGAATTTCTTATTAACTTATTTGTGCCTTGATCTTAAGCATTGTTAAGATCATTTTTATTGTACTCAAATTTCATGATTAATATAATTATGTTTTTTTTTCTTTAAATACATATTTTGTGGCATAATCTTTATCTTGGAAATTTGTGTTTTGATTTAATACTAAAATTGCATTGGTTTGAAAATATTTATAAGTAATTTTTTAGTAAAGTAAATTCTCTTTAAAAAATTACTAAGTCAAAAATTAAATTTTAGACACACCCTTATTCACCCCCCCTCTAAGGGCGTCATACGATCCAACAGCTTCGACCCTACTTCCAAGCCCATACGATTAAAGTGCTGACACAACTACCACTACGAGCAATCCTCTAGAAGGCTAATGAAATGGGCGGTCGAGCTCGGCAAATTGGACATCCAGTTCTTACCCCAATCAGACATCAAATCTCAAGTGCTCACCGATTTGGTTATGGAATACACCATTCCATAAGAAGCAACTCATACTGAAGATATGGCTGTCGCTTGTTGGACTCTCTATGTCGATGGCACTTCAGGAGCCAAAGGAGCAGGAGTAGGATTGCTCCCTGTCAGCCCTGAAGAAATCACCACAGAGTATGGTCTCGGACTAAAATTCCCAGCCACCAACAATATTGCGGAGTATGAGGCCCTCATCGCAGGCCTCCTGCTCACCATCAACTGCAAGGCGGGGAGCCTGATGATTCACACAGACTCCCAACTTGTGGTCTTACATGTCGAAGGAGACTACAAGGCAAAGATTGAGTAGATGCCACAATACCTCATGTTCGTGAAATCACTCCTCCAGAAGATTCCATCACACCAGATTCCGCACATCCCTAGGGAGCAGAACTCTAGAGCAGAAGCACTCTCCAAGCTCGCAACCTCATCCATCAACTATTAGTCCCTAAGACACTGAGTTGAAGAAATCATGGTCCCAAGTATCCAAGGACCATGGGAAATTCCTGCAACCAGTGAAGAAGAGTCATCCCGGATGACCCCTCTGCGGGCTTACCTCGAGCACGAGCTATAACGGACCGTAGTCCGCCACAATCCACAGTAATACCATAACATGAATTCATATAGCATTGAGCGCACAATATCATAACATTAAGCATTCACAAGGAGTATGTACATACGTACCATGACAAATATACTATATAACAGATCATGTTCATACTTATTAGAGCTTTAACTACTCATACAAAACATGATTTATTGAAAGTTCTACATAGCCACATCTAAACATAAGGTAAACTATACTATTACACAAGTAGATGCACATCCTTCAGAACACTGAACACTCCTTCATAAACACCGAACATATCACTAGCGCTGTCATGCGTGTGACTTTGCTTTACCTAAAAATTTTAGAGTTGGAAACCGTTAGTCTTTAATAAAGACTAAGCGAGACTTTACCTTTTTAACCTGCTGTACATGCAAACAAGGGGAGTTACGTATAACATTATGCATATTATTTTAACATTTATTTTCTAAGCAGGTGACAAATCCAATGCAATAAAATTGTATAATTATTTCTATGAATAGTAAAGTACAGACATATCAACAAGTATATATATAACAGTGTGAACATTCATTAATAGCTACATATACAACCAAAGTAATAAATTATATGTTTCTATGCAAGTTTCAATCAAGTTTCAATCAATAGGAAATATTAAGGGCAAATGAATCTATATTCCGTATACATTTCATTCTTTCATTCTTTGGGCCCGACCCCTTAGGGTCCGTTTGTTTGCACGAAATTGAAGGCTCGGAATTGGAATTCGATGACGAATTTCAATTACGTAGTTCATTTCTTAGGTATCTTTAATAATTGGAATTGGAGTTGAATATCACAGAATTGATTTTAGCCTAGGCACAAAATCTAGCTGGATATATCAGAATTGGGGAGTTTGGCTCTCTCAATTTACTCCCGATAAAAAAAGGAGAAATGACTCCTTAACTGTGCTTCTCGTTCCTCCTCGACATTCTGACTCGGCCGAGTAAGCATTTTTGCCCGGGTGCGCAGTTTTTCGCTCGAGCGCCCGTTTTTCGCCCGGGCGTGCGCTTTTTCGCCCGGACGCGCATTTTTTCACCCGGGCGCGCGTTTTTTCGCCCAAGCGCGCGTATTGTCGCCCAAACTCTCGTTTTTTGCCGGGGCGCACATTTTTCACCCGGGTGCGCGTTTTTTTTGCCTGGGCGAACGGTTTTGCCCGGGCGCGCGTTTTTAGCCCGGGCGCGCGTATTGTCTCCCGGGAGCGCTTATTGTTGCTTGGGCGCGCGTATTGTCTCCCGGGAGCGCATATTGTTGCTCGGGGGCCCATTTTCCGCTGATGCACTTGTTTTTTGCCGGGGCGCGCGTATTATCCCTTGGGCGCCCGTTTTTCGCCGGGGCGCGTGTTTTTCGTCGGGGCGCACGTTTTTCGCCGGGCGCGCGTTTTTTCGCCGGGGCACGCATTTTCTCCCGTGCACCCGTTTTTCACCCGGGTGCCCATTTTTCTCCCGAGAGCGCGTTTGTCGCCCGAGAGTGCGTTTGTCGCCCGCGCGCGCGTTTGTCGCCCGCGCGCGCGTTTGTCGCCCACGCGCGTTTGTCACCCGCGTGCGCTGTTTGTCTCGCGGGCACCCATTTTTCGCTCGTGAGCGCGTTTTTCGCGCGGGCGCGCGTATTGTCACCAGGGTGTGCGTTTTGCGCCCCGACGTGTGTTTTTTGCCCTGGCGCCCTTTTTACGCCAGAACGTGTATTTTTTGTCCGGGCACTCGTTTTGTGCCCGGGCGTGCAATTTTTTCAGCTGACGCATTTTTTATTATATATGTAAAGAATATTAGTTTTTTCGTAATATTTTTCAATTCTTATATTAAATTTTATTTAACAAACGAACAAAATAATTGATTAATTCACAATATTCACCAATATTGTTTATTCGGCGAACGCTGGAATTGGAATTTGAGCAATTCAAATTCTGAATAATGAATCCTAATATCGAATTCCAATATCAAATTCCATTTCTGTCCAAACGAACGGGCCCTTAGGGCAATCAATGTCCAAAACCAGTACGTTCAACATGCGTCTATGCCTTTCGGCCGACTGGTTTGTCAAATCATCTATATCATTTCATTCATGTACATGTAATTCAATTCACCCTTAACATTATGTTGGAACCTTAGTTTTGATTTGAGTTAGGATCCACCTTTAGTGTCTAAGTTCATATCATAACATATATTATAACTTAGATTAAATCTCATTAAGAAAGAAGGCTGAAAAGAAATATATTTAATAGGCAGAAAATAAGAGAAGAATTAAATTTACATAAGTTCTCTGCATTCGACGAACGACTATCTGCGTTCGACGAACGACGCTCTGCAGTCGACGAATAGTATTCATTCTGCGCTCGACGAATTCTATCCATCTCAGCGGTCGACGAAGAACACTTATCTCAGCGATCGACGATCCCGTCTCAGCGGTTCAGCGGTCAACGAACAGATTGTTACAGCGGTCGACGAACAGACCCCGGCTCAGCGGTCGACGAAATCCTGCGTTCGACGAACTCAAGTCTGCGTTCGACGAATAGCTCAATATTCAGCGCTCGACGATCCAGCCCGTCTCAGCGGTCGATGAATCCTTCTGTTCGACGAACTCAAGTCTGCGTTCGACAAATATTCAGCATATGTTCAGAAATAGTAAATCAAATGTTCAGGTCGACGAATCAAATGATGAGGTCGACGAACTTGAACCTCAGCTTGAAGAATTTCTTCAGTATTATTAAATATTATATATATGCTGACAGATTTATTTATAAAGCAATATTTATTATTTATATATATATTGCCGATTTAACATTTCAGCCGTGCAAGCATTTAATGCTATAGCCGTTGGCAGCAAAGCATTAAATGTTGTAGCCATTGCAGCAAGCTAAAGAAGGACATTGTTCTGCTCGAGAATCTGCGAGATAAAAGAAATATTATTTCTTTCTTCATCCGTCAGCAAGGATTCAAATCAGCCCAGGAAAGAGGACAACAGTTTTACATGACAGCATGAATCAACTCTTTATACAACAGATAATTATAAAGCAGAATATATTTAGCTGTCTCTCTCGACAGAATAAATATATACAGATCATATATAATATATTGCTGTACATAATATATATGTACAGATTTTGTATAGATTGAATATATTAACACTTTCTGTACAGGAAAAAGAGAAGAAGAAGAAGAAGAGAAAAAGAAGAACAAGAGCAAAAACAAAGAACAACAACAATATTATATTGTGTCTCATTTTTGCTAAACCTTTTTCTTGCAAATCTTCTATACAAACTTGAGACACCAAATTAATATCATTTGCTCGGGGATCAAAACTGCAAGAAGAAGAAAAGAGGATTTGCAATCTAGAGAAGGAGCTCCATCCAAAGCTGTCATCTATTCTAAATCAGACAGGGGGAGCTTTCTTCAACATCATCATCATCATCAAGATCCAACTCAACTACCAATCAGGATTTTCAAGTGTCTTCTCAGCAAAAAGAAGAACAACATATCTTTTTTCTGTTTTCTTTTATTTCTCCCATCTTATAAAGGGATAAAACTCCCTTCAAAAGTTTACTCCCGGTGACAGGCCACCTTAGCAAAAACCTGCATCTTGGTTTTGAGCACCTGATCAAAAGCTCTATGGTGTGTGGACACCTGAACAAAATCACCTTGGTGTGACGGCACCTGATCAACAACCTCCTAGTTGATTCCTATCAGTGGGTAGAAGAGTAGATGTACCCAGGTTGATTGGGGAACTACTATATATCTTGTGTCATCTGGTTTGCTTGTTGGCTTGTTTGTTTGCTTTGTTTTATTTCCTTATTTGATGTGCTGTGTTTATATGCTTACTTTTTATTTATCATTCATACAGCTCACAACACACTCATATATTTATATATATCATTTATTTTGAAGTAAAACTTAAACAAGACTTTTAATAATACTTAAGAACTAACCTTCCTTTCAATTGGTATCAAAGGAAGTTGATTTTATTACTTCAATTAGGAAGTTGATTTTGCCCACAGGCTAAGACCTGAAATCACAAAGATCACTTAGTTCTTTTGTTATTAAAAAGTATTTTTCTAAATGGCACTAGCAGATTTTTCTTTTTCAGATCCACCTTTATGTAATTTGGATAGTTTTTCTTTATGGCAAGTTCGAATTAAGTTATATATGAATGCCATAGATGAAAATAATTATAAATCTGTTTGACAGGAATTCCATCTTCAATCTCTTCATCTGATGATCAAGAAAAGTTGATCAGTGCTGATGCCATGGCCATGAACATATTGGCTAAATCAATGTCCACAGACATTCTTCTTAAAGTGGCTGATTGTACTTCAGCAAAGGGCATTTGGAACTCCCTCTCAAGGATGGTAAATGAATCCACCTTTACTTCATTCTCTAACTGCATTTTTGATGCAGAACCATCTTCAACTCTAAGTGAAGAAGAAGAAAAAGAACAGCAGGCCAGAAATTTCTGTATGATGGCAATAAATGGCTCAAACTACAAATCTGAATCTGATTAAGAAAAGGTAGTTGAGGTAACTTCACATTTTATTTCTACCTCTAAATCTAAATCTGTTTTCACTTCATCATGCACAGATTTAATAAAATTTGATTTTAAACCTGTTTTCAATTCATTATATACAGATTTAATAAAATCTGAAAATCACATATCAGATTTTGAGTTAATATATACAGATTTAATAAAATCTGACAAAGAAATAAAAGAGTTAAATTTAACTTCTGAACACACTAAACTTAAAATAGATTTAAAAATATCAGAAAAGAAAATTACTTCTTTGAAAAATAAATTTGAACAACCTGTTAAGAAGAAAATTCTTTATGTTCAGCAAAACCAATTTAAAAATTCAAATTTATATTTCAATAAAATAAAAAGGCCAACTTATCTATCTATAAGGCAATTTTGTTTTAACTGTTTGATATCTTTACTCAAATTAAATTAAACCGCAGTTTTAAGATTCTTTTGAATTTTTATATCTCAAAAACAAAGTCAGATAGACTTTACATTCTTCCAGATTTTCTCCTAAAATGAAGTTGAGCATTCTACTCAGATTGCATAGATCAGAAATGATCAAAGCACTAAGTGTGAGTCTCTTCTGATTAAGGGGATTCTATAGAAAGAAGCTATTAGGCATTGTCTTTTTGATTTTAAAATTCCTAGAATCCAATAAACAGCTAGCAATTCATTTCATTTAAATTCCTATTTAAATCAAGATTTAGGAAATCTGAAATTTCTTAAATAAAATTTATAAGAAGAAAATAATCTCTAACCCTTAAGCCTTAAGTTATTCAAAGACTTTTATGCTCAGGAATCCTAAACCAAATAGGGGGAGATTGTTATAACCTAATCTTAATTTGGATTAGGATCCCAACTCAAATAGGGGGAGATTGTTGGAACCTTAGTTTTGATTTGAGTTAGAATCCACCTCTAGTGTCCAAGTTCATATCATAACATATCTTATAACTTAGATTAAATCTCATTAAGAAAGAAGGCTGAAAAGAAATATATTTAATAGGCAGAAAATAAGAGAAGAATTAAATTTACATAAGTTCTCTGCGTTCGACGAACGACTATTCGCTTTCGACGAACGGCGCTCTGCGGTCGACGAATAGTATTCATTCTGCGCTCGATGAATTCCAGCCATATCAGCGGTCGACGAAGAACACTTATCTCAGCGGTCGTCGATCCCATCTAAGCGGTTCAGCGGTCGACGAACAGATTGTTACAGCGGTCGACGAACAGACCCCGGCTCAGCGGTTAATGAAATCCCGCATTTGACGAACTCAAGTCCGCGTTCGACGAACAACTCAATATTCAGCGGTCGACGATCCAGCCCATCTCAGCGGTCGACGAATCCTTCCGTTCGACGAACTCAAGTCTGCGTTCGACGAATATTCAGCAGATGTTCAGAAACAGTAAATCAAATGATCAGATCGACGAATCAAATAATGAGGTCGACGAACTTGAACCTCAGCTCGACGAATTTCTTCAGTATTATTAAATATTATATAAATGTTGACAGATTTATTTATAAAGCAATATTTATTATTTCTATATATATATTGCTGATTTAACCTTACAGCCGTGCAAGCATTTAATGCTATAGCCGTTGGCAGCAAAGCATTAAATGTTGTAGCCATTGCAGCAAGCTAAAGAAGGACATTGTTCTGCTGGAGAATCTGTGAGATAAAAGAAATATTATTTCTTTCCTCTTCCGTCAGCAAGGATTCAAATCAGCCCAGGAAAGAGGACAACAGTTTTACACGACAGCAGGAATCAACTCTTTATACAACAGATAATTATAAAGCAGAATATATTTAGCTGTCTCTCTCGACAGAATAAATATATACAGATCATATATAATATATTGCTGTACAGAATATATATGTACAGATTTTATATAGACAGAATATATTAACACTTTCTGTACAGGAAAAAGAGAAGATGAGGAAGAAGAGAAAAAGAAGAACATGGGCAAAAACAGAGAACAACAACAATATTATATTGTGTCTCGTTTTTGCTAAACCTTTTTCTTGCAGATGTTCTATACAAACCTGAGACACCAAATCAATATAATTTGCTCAGGGATCAAAACTGCAAGAAGGAGAAAAGAGGATTTGCAATCTAGAGAAGGAGCTCCATCCAAAGTTGTCATCTATTCTAAATCAGACAGGGGGAGCTTTCTTCAACATCATCATCATCAAGATCCAACTCAACTACCAATCAGGATCTTCAAGTGTCTTCTCAGCAAAGAGAAGAACAACATATATTTTTTTCTGTTTTCTTTTATTTCTCCCATCTTGTAAAGGTTTAAAACTCCCTTCAAAAGTTTACTCCCGGTGACAGGCCACCTTAGCAAAAACCTGCATCTTGGTTTTGAGCACCTGATCAAAATCTCTATGGTATGTGGACACCTGAACAAAATCACCTTGGTGTGAGGGCACCTGATCAACAACCTCCTAGTGGATTCTTACCAGTGGGTAGAATAGTAGATGTACCCAGGTTGATTGGGGAACTACTATATATCTTGTGTCATCTGGTTTGCTTGTTGGCTTGTTTGTTTGCTTTGTTTTATTTCCTTATTTGCTGTGCTGTGTTTATATGCTTACTTACTGTTTATTATTCATACAACTCACAACACACTCATATATTTATATATATCATTTATTTTGAAGTAAAACTTAAACAAGACTTTTAATAATACTTAAGAACTAACCTTCCTTTCAATTGGTATCAAAGGAGGTTGATTTTATTACTTCAATTAGGAAGTTGATTTTGCACACAGGCTAACACCTGAAATCACAAAGATCACTTAGTTCTTTTGTTTTTAAAAAGTATTTTTCTAAATGGCACTAGCAGATTTTTCTTTTTCAGATCCACCTTTATGTAATTTGGATAGTTTTTCTTTATGACAAGTTAGAATAAAGTTATATATGAATGCCATAAATAAAAATATTTATAAATCTGTTTTGACAGGAATTCCATCTTCAATCTCTTCATCTGATGATCAAGAAAAGTTGATCAATGCTGATGCCATGGCCATGAACATATTGGTTAAATCAATGTCAACAGACATTCTTCTTAAAGTGGCTGATTGTACTTCTGCAAAGGGCATTTGGAACTCCCTCTCAAGGATGGTAAATGAATCCACCTTTACTTCTTTCTCTAATTGCATTTTTGATGCAGAACCATCTTCAACTCTAAGTGAAGAAGAAGAAAAAGAAGAACAGCAGGCCAGAAATTTCTATATAATGGCAATATATGGCTCAAACTACAAATCTGAATCTGATTCAGAAAAGGTAGTTGAGGTAACTTCACATTTTATTTCTACCTCTGAATCTAAATCTGTTTACACTTCATCATGCACAGATTTAATAAAATCTAATTTTAAATCTGTTTTCAATTCATTATGTACAGATTTAATAAAATCTGAAAATAACATATCAGATTTTGAGTTAATATATACAGATTTAATAAAATCTGACAAAGAAATAAAATGTTAAATAACTTCTGAGCACACTAAACTTAAAATAGATTTAAAAATATCAGAAAAGAAAATTACTTCTTTGAAAAATAAATTTGAACAACCTGTTAAGAAGAAAATTCTTTATGTTCAGCAAAACCAATTTAAAAATTCAAATATATATTTCAAAGAAATAAGAAGACCAACTTATTTATCTATAAGGCAATTTTGTTTTAACTGTTTGATATCTTTACTCAAATTAAATTAAACAGCAGTTTTAAGATTCTTTTGAATTGTTATATATAAAAAACAAAGTCAGATAGACTTCACATTCTTCCAGATTTTCTCCTAAAATCAAGTTGAGCATTCTACTCAGATTGCATAGATCAGAAATGATCAAAGCACTAAGTGTGAATCTCTTATGATTAAGGGGATTCTATAGAAAGAAGCTATCAGGCATTGTCTTTTTGATTTTAAAATTCCTAGAATCCAATAAACAACTAACAATTCATTTCATTTAAATTCCTATTTAAATCAAGATTTAGGAAATATGAAATTCCTTAAATAAATTTTATAAGAAGAAAATAATCTCTAACCCTTAAGCCTGAAGTTATTCAAAGACGTTTTATGCTTAGGAATCCTAAACCAAATAGGGGGAGATTGTTAGAACCTAGTCTTAATTTGGATTAGGATCCCAACTCAAATAGGGGGAGATTGTTGGAACCTTAGTTTTGATTTGAGTTAGGATCCACCTTTAGTGTCTAAGTTCATATCATAACATATCTTATAACTTAGATTAAATCTCATTAAGAAAGAAGGCTGAAAAGAAATATATTTAATAGGCAGAAAATAAGAGAAGAATTAAATTTACATAAGTTCTCTGCGTTCGACGAACGACTATCTGCGGTCGACGAACGGCGCTCTGTGGTCGACGAATAATATTCATTCTGCGCTCGACGAATTCTAGCCATCTCAGCGGTCGACAAAGAACACTTATCTCAGCGGTCGACGATCCCGTCTCAGCAGTTCAGCGGTCGACGAACAGATTGTTATAGTGGTCGACGAACAGACCCCGGCTCAGCGGTCGACGAAATCTTGCGTTCGACGAACTCAAGTCTGCGTCTGACGAACAACTCAATATTCAGCGGTCGATGATCCAGCCCGTCTCAGCGGTCGACGAATCCTTCCGTTCGACGAACTCAAGTCTGAGTTCGACGAATATTCAGCAAATGTTCAGAAATAGTAAATCAAATGTTCAGGTCGACGAATCAAATGATGAGGTCGACGAACTTGAACCTCAGCTCGACGAATTTCTTCAGTATTAATAAATATTATATATATGCTGACAGATTTATTTATAAAGCAATATTTATTATTTCTATATATATTGCTGATTTAACCTTACAGCCGTGCAAGCATTTAATGCTATAGCCGTTGGCAGCAAAGCATTAAATGCTGTAGCCGTTGCAGCAAGCTAAAGAAGGACATTGTTATGCTCGATAATCTGCGAGATAAAAGAAATATTATTTCTTTACTCTTCCGTCAGCAAGGATTCAAATCAGCCCAGGAAAGAGGACAACAGTTTTACACGACAGCAGGAATCATCTCTTTATACAACAGATAATTATAAAGCAGAATATATTTAGCTGTCTCTCTCGACAGAATAAATATATACAGATCATATATAATATATTGTTGTACATAATATATATGTACAGATTTTATATAGAAAGAATATAGACAGAATATATTAACACTTTCTGTACAGGGAAAAGAGAAGAAGAAGAAGAAGAGAAAAAGAAGAACAAGGGCAAAAACAGAGAACAACAACAGTATTATATTGTGTCACATTTTTGCTAAACCTTTTTCTTGCAGATCTTCTATACAAACCTGAGACACCAAATCAATATCATTTGCTCAGGGATCAAAACTGCAAGAAGAAGTTAAGAGGATTTGTAATCTAGAGAAGGAGCTCCATCCAAAGCTGTCATCTATTCTAAATCAGACAGGGGGAGCTTTCTTCAACATCATCATCATCAAGATCCAACTCAACTACCAATCAGGATCTTCAAGTGTCTTCTCAGCAAAGAGAAGAACACCATATCTTTTTTCTATTTTCTTTTATTTCTCCCATCTTGTAAAGGGTTAAAACTCCCTTCAAAAGTTTACTCCCGGTGACAGGCCACCTTAGCAAAAACCTGCATCTTGGTTTTGAGCACCTGATCAAAAGCTCTATGGTGTGTGGACACCTGAACAAAATCACCTTGGAGTGAGGGCATCTGATCAACAACCTCCTAGTGGATTCCTACCAGTGGGTAGAAGAGTAGATGTACCTAGGTTGATTGGGGAACTACTATATATCTTGTGTCATCTGGTTTGCTTGTTGGCTTGTTTGTTTGCTTTGTTTTATTTCCTTATTTGCTGTGCTGTGTTTATATGCTTACTTACTGTTTATTATTCATACAGCTCACAACACACTCATATATTTATATATATCATTTATTTTGAAGTAAAACTTAAACAAGAGTTTTAATAATACTTAAGAACTAACCTTCCTTTCACATTACCTCGTGTCGACACGTTTACATAATAATAAGTTATTTATTTATAATCCCCTCAGATTTTCATTCGCCTGCTTGCCTTTTTATTTCCAAGGCCATACATCATAGCAAGAATTATTTTCAGTGATATATATGTGAGAGTTTGCTCGAAGCATCCGGAGGAGGATCGAAGTGGAATGCACTCCCCGTTGCCCCTAGCGGGTATATATAGATAAAACCCTAGGAGTGTCTACGGGGATGGGTATCCGTGTACCCAACTGACCCGTTATACCTTCGAACCCATTATTTGACCAAATATACATTAACAATCTCCTCCTATATTTGTGACAAATAACGTATACGTTTCGAAGTGCAGAAAGTAGTTAAAGCAAAAAAGAGTTTTCGACTTAACATAAACAAATGAGTTAGCACATTTAAATAACAACAGGATTTTCCACATAAATATAAATCATCCAGAATAAAGGTGCTACTCAGTAATATAAAGTCTGAAAACAAAATGATAGGGATAAACAAATGACAATTCTACTCGTCTAGTAGATCATCAGCATCCATGTCAAATACTACTCTCTCTCCTCCATCTCCACCATAGCCTGCAAGGAATTTCATGAGTTAGAAAACTCTATGAATTAATGAACATATGCAGTAACGTAAAAAGAGAACTAGCTCTTACATAAGTGAGCTTAGAACCTGTAGCATTAGTGAAGTAACACTGTCAGCATCTCTATCTGGTCTAGCAGGAACCAGTCTAGTGTTGATTTTGTAAATCAACCGTTATCATATCCATTAGTGATCATTATGTGCCTCATTAACAAAAGTTGAATGATATGTCACAACAACGTTTGCAACATTATCAGGTGTGGAATAATGTGCTATGATCATCAGTGTTAGATAACCGACTACAACGACTTTCTATTCCCAGTTGAATAATTTTCGAATCAACTTACAATGAGAAAGATGCTTAGTTATCAAATGTGGAATAACAGGCATCTAACCATCTTGCGTTTTCATCAAAAAATTATTTGGGGTTTTCAGTCTGTTATTTAGATGCTTGAATGTTGCGAGTTTAGGTTCTCACTATCAAAACATAAACTGCGGAGGAAAGTTTCATATTTCTATGAACTTTAGTCCCATCTCCCCCGATGTTTTTATTGTGAGGGCTCTATTCAAGCCTTTGGTCAAGGCGTCTGCAACATTATCTTTCGATCTCACATCAATTAAGGTCATCATCCCTTGACTAGTGAGTGAGGTCAACCAGGATTGTTTCAGCCTGAGATGCCTTCTTTTTCCATTGAACAAAGTGTTCGCAGCAATCGTTTTAGTAGCCTGATTGTCACAGTAAACTGCAACAGAACTCATTTTCAGGCTCGACAAAGGAATGTCCATCACCAAATCTCTTAACCACTCTGCTTCTTCTCCTACTGCAGCAAGAGCGTAGAGTTCGGATTCCATAGAAGAGAATGCAATACAAGATTGCCTCTTGGACTTCCAGGCTACATATGCTCCTCCTAGTGTGAATACAACCCCACTAGTAGACTTGCTGTCGTTTAATTCCGAGCACCATGATGCATCAGAATAACCTTCAAGAACTGAAGGATGACCAGTGTAAACTAAAGCATACTTTTGGGCATGCTTTAAGTATCTCATGAACCTATCTAAGGCGTTCCAGTGGTCTTGGCCAGGATTACTAGTAAATCTGCATAACATGCCGACCGTAAAGGCTATGTCAGGTCTAGTGCAGACCATAGCATACATGAGACTACCAAGCAGTTTAGAGTAATCTAACTGTCTAACCATAGCTCCTTCATTGGGCTTTAGGCGGTCAGTGTAGTCGTATGGAGTCTCAAATGCTCTACTGTCACTGTATCCCCACGTGTCCAACATGGACTTTATATAGTGGATTTGACTTAGGGAGATGCCATTCTTCCCAAAGCTCACTTGCATGCCTAGTATAGTGTTAGCTATACCTAGGTTTTTTATGCTAAATTCTTTAATTAGATCTGACTTAACGTCATCCACTTCGGATTGATCAGATCCTAGAATGAGCATATCATCTACGTACAATCATATTATGACGACTTTATCTGATCTATTACGTATGTAAAGACATTTATCCGAGAGACTCGACATGAATCCCATGTTCTTTACACTATAGTCGAACTTCTCATGCCATAATTTCGGTGCTTTCTTTAGTCCGTATAAAGATTTAAGTAATTTATAGACTTTCGTTTCGTGACCATCTACAATGAAACCTTCATGTTGACTCATGTAGATCTCTTCGGTCAGATCTCCGTTCAAGAACGCAGTCTTAACATCCATTTGATGAACAATAAAATTCTCAATGAACGCAATAGCAAGGAGGGCCCTAATGGTTGCTAAGTGACACAGGGGTGAGTAGACATCAAAGTAATCTACTTCGCTTACTTGTGTGAAACCTTTAGCCACCAGGCGTGCTTTATACTTAGCTACGCTACCATCAGGATTTAGTTTCTTTTTCAGAATCCACTTACACCCTACGGTTTTAGCCCCTTTTGGCTTATCAACCAACGTTCAGGTGTTATTCTGAAGTAGAGAATCCATCTCTTCATCAATAGCTTCTTTCTAGAGTAGGGAATCCCTGGATCTCATCGCGTCCTTATAGGTGGATGGATTAGCCTCAACGTGGCAAGTGACAAAGTCACTACCGAAGGTTCTGGGAATTCGCTCTCTTAGAGAAGTTCTCCTAGACTCTAGGCCAGAGTTATCTACCGGAACAGAATAGGAGGTGCTCGATACTGAAGTAGGATCTTCTTCAGTAATTGTAACTTGCATACCTGGGAAAGACATGTTCTTATCCTTGAGGAACTAATATTCAAAGAACACTGGGTCCCTAGATTCTATAATGACATTATTAGAAATATCTAAGAATCTATCTGCAACACTATCCTCAGCACAACCTAGGTAGACACATGTATTGGTCCTAGGTCCAATCTTAGACTGTCTAGGGTCAGGGACCCTGACATAGGCAACGCAGCCCCAGGTCTTAAGTCTAGTAAGAGACGGGGGTCTCTTAAACCAAAGCTCGTAGGGTGTAACCTCTAACTTGGCATGAAGAACTTTTTTCAAAATGTGATTTGCAGTTAAGACTACTTCTCCCCAATAAGCGGAAGGCATGCCTGCAGTCAGGAGCATAGAGTTTAACATTTCTGTTAACGTACGATTTTTGCGCTCAGCTATGCCATTAGACTAGGGCGAGTAAGGAGCAGTGGTTTCTGCAATGATTCCATGTTGGGCAAAGAAACACTTGAACTCACTGTACATATATTCTCCTCCTCTATCACTTCTAAACCTTTTGATTTTCATGCCTAATTGGTTTTCTACCCTGGTTTTAAAAATACAAAATTTTTCAAACGCTTCGTCTTTAGTTTTAAGAAGATAAATGTGACTAAACCTAGAACAATCATCTATGAAGGTGATCAAATACTTCCTGCCTCCTCTAGTGACAAAAGTTTTGAAGTCACAAATGTCGGAATGTATTAGTTCTAAGGGTGTTGTGCTCCTAGTAACCGCACTAAAAGGTTTCCTAGTGATCTTAGTCTGAGCACACACTTCACATTTATCAGTTTTGACTGTAGTGTCTAAAGCTATCTGACGAGTTCTAGCAATTTGGAACATTTTCCTATAGTTTACGTGTCCCAGTCTGTCATGTAGAGTCTTAGGGCTAACTAAGTTTGTTTGAACTTGTTGAACTATTTCATTTGCTAGAATTAATCTGTACATCCTATTTTGGACGTATGCACATCCAAAATAGTGTTAGTTAACTGACAGTGTTACTCTACCGCTACAGAAAGTAAAAGACATACCAGCATCACAAAGTAAGCTAATAGACACTAAGTTAGCAGCTAAATAAGGAATAAACTTAACATTCTTTAAAGTTAAAGTCTTACCTGAGGATAGCAGCAAAGTTGCACTCCCCACCTTCAGATGTCAGCTGTCTCACCGTTGGCAATGGTCACAGATTCTCTCGCATCAGTAAGACCTGTCATCAGAGTAGGGTTGTTGCAAACATGGCACGTTGCCCCCAAGTCAAGGTACCACTCTGTACCGGTCTTCTCGTTTCCAACCATGGCAACAAAGTTTGATGGCTCAGTGAGGCTAACCATATTAGCATGGTTGCCTTCTTGTGGTGCCTTGCCCCTTTCCTTACGAGGAAGCCTGCAATCAGATGCACTGTGTCCCCACTTGTTGCAGTTAAAGCACTTGCCCTTAAACTTTTTGATTTGTTTACTTGGTCCTGCAACCTGAGAGCTACTAGGGTTAGGTTTTGACTTCATAGGGTTCGGCGCGCGTCTAGAGTTCGTAATCATGTTAGCAGCAGCCTTCTGCTTGCTAACGACTTCTAGAGCGTGCCGAGTCCTATTTGCGTCCTCAATGCATATAAACGCTTGAGTTCGTTTAAACCCACCTGCATCTTCTTGCGGTACATTTCAGTTTTGAAATTGTACCACGTTGAAGGCAAATTATACACAATTGTGCCAACAACAAAGCTATCTTGCAACGCAATGTTCTCGCTATGCAAGGAATCAACTAAAACTTCAAAATTTGATACCTGAGGGAGAATGACTTTCTCCTCGTCGAAGGTGAACTAGTGGAACTTGTCCACCAAGTGCGCCTTGGACAGGTCCTCCTCCTGCCTGAAGTGCTCCTGCAGCGCATCCCAGATTGCCTTAGCGGTCTTCATCTTCATGTATGTCTTCGCCAGATTGGAAGACATGCAGTTCAGCAGGTAGTCACGACAGTAGTCTTCATCAGAAACCCACTGTGCCTCATCAGCAGTCCCTACGACCTCAGCACCATCAGACTGAACTGTGTAGAACACGTTCATAAACTTCATCCCAAACTGAGTATTCAACTTCCAGTAGTTGAACTCAGTCGCCGTGAACTTCTCCAGCTTTATCATCAGAACGGGGGACGCCATGTTGTTCCCCTTCATCATTGTGCGCCCGACAGGCAAGAACAAGCCACCAGACAGAGGATTCAAAACTCTGTAGCTAGCGTCGGCGGTAGCCTGTTCGGCTGCTAGCGCCAGGCGCTAGTAGGTAGTGCTGGCAGTAGCGCTTAAGGCTGCACTTCCTTGGGCTTGGAGACGGCGGCAGCGGGAGATCTGAAGGCGGCTGGGTGGGATCTGGAGGCGGAGGCGGCGAAACCTCCTGAGGCAGCGACGGCGTCGGCAGATCTGGATCACGGCGGCGGCCCTGGATCACGGCGGCGGCCCTAGATCACGGCGGCTCTGGATCACCTTCACGAAGAGCGTTGTGTCCCTAGATCCGGGTGACGACGCAGGAACACAAGCGGAGACCGGCGAAGCTGGACGCGCCTCCAAGCGAGGACTGGAGAGCAGTGGCAGATCCGCGAGATCTCCTTCTAAACGCACGGCGACGGCGAAGACTCAGCGACGTCCTTCACTCTCGCGAGCGGCGATCTTGGCAGTTACGCGAATGACCGGTGACAACGAAAAAGGATTCCTCCTCTACCTTCTCTCGCGAACGGCGGCTAGAGACCTAGATCGCGAAAGCTACACGAGAACGGCGACGACACGATCCCTTGCGAACGACGGAGACAACCTTCCTCGACAGCAACGACGATAGCCTTCCTCGACAGCAGTGGCTAACGATGATGGGAGCGAGGAGATCGTCGAATGATCGGCGACAGGGAACATAACGACGATCTTTGCGATCAACGGGCGACGGGGAAGAAGTTGGAAGCTCGCGATTTCTCCCAGACGAGCGGTGGCAGCGACAAGATTGCGATCTCTTTTCCTTCGCGCGAGCACTAGAACCGGGCAGACTTCGAGATTGTGAGAGTTTGCTCGAAGCATCCAGAGGAGGATCGAAGTGGAATGCACTCCCCGTTGCCCCTAGCGGGTATATATAGGTAAAATCCTAGGAGTGTCTATGGGGATGGGTATCCGTGTACCCAACTGACCCGTTATACCTTCGAACCCATTATTTGACCAAATATACATTAACAATATATACTATATTCATGATGTCACATGCCACATAAATCTCATTTTTCATCCTTTAGAAATAGTGCAATTAAGTAAAATACTTAACATAAGCATAAATTAAAAAGATAAGTCTCACCGTTCCTTTTTCCTTCCCATTGTCACGGCCCACGTCATCATCACGTCTATTTTGGGATGCCATCCTTCGCGATATCTGTTTAGGGCATATCGTTAGGGTCTTTTATATCAGGGTTGCATCTTGTTATAGCTATGACGTTGACACTAAGGGTTGACTAGACATTTTAGGGGTTTTCTAAGGAGAACACATGGAATAGAAGTCTCAATAAAGAGGAACAACACAGATACATAACAAGAAATTGCCAATTGTTGAACTGCCAAAATCACTAAAAAACTGGACTGCCTAAAATTTGACAAACCCTCAAGTGAAACAATTCTAATTAAGCACAAATACCAGCATACCATATGATATCATTGCTATGTTATGTGATGAAGTTCCTTTCCACTCAGATTCATGCAACATTACTCAAAGAAAACAGTAAGAAAAAAATCAGCGGCTGATTATAATTAGTCAAGATCTACAAGATGAGAACCCCCAAAATCCACTAGAACCAAACATCTACAAGCTCAATATCCGGCCAACTAAAAGCCCCAATTTATTTCCATAACTCTTAGTAACTAGAGCGAGGGGAAAAACGAGATAACAACCAGCCATGCTGCAGCTACTGAGTGAAGGCAGTTGATGTTTGGAGTTGAGATCTACTGAGTGAAGGCACAAGTTCCTCCTAACACAGTGATAGCAACACAAGGAACCAAAGGCCAGCTCTTACCAAGTTTTTCTAATCAAGCTGACGAGAAGGAGAAAGACTGTCAAATAGAGAGGAAAAGAATCGAGCCAGCCCTAGCATGAACTCCGCGCAACAGAACTCCAAGCAGTTGAAAAATAGAATGTGGTTTTGGGAAAGAAGTCATGCATATAAAATAAATATTGGTATTACCAAGAAAGCCACCGCCTCAACTAAATTGAGGTCAACAGTTTGCTAAGCTTCTCATTAAACAATTAACCTGTAAACATTGGTACAGCCGATCAACTTATAGCCATTGCTCAAACAACACTTTGATGCATGCGATACATACTTATAATTTTCCTACTGTCTCAAAGAAAGCAATCATAGAAAATTTCATATTTTACTAAAATAATTCGAGCGCCGCAAAAAGTCAAACTCATACTCAACAGTCAAAGCAACGCCGAGTTGGCACTGATTTATATTTTCATCTTAGGGCATCTATTAAATATGATGAAATTATTTAATACTATGTAATTATTAAATCATGAATAAAAGAATTACGAGAACATAACATTAAGCCCCGAAAATGCCGAACATCACACATGCATCTGCCCGAAGACTACATGAAAGCACGACGGCTGCGAATGCGGGCAACGACATTCACCATCATCGATGGAGAGCTCTACAAATGGGCCTTCTCTGGCCCTATTTGAACCGTCTACCAGCCGCTGAAGCAGAGTACACCCCACGGGAGGTTTATGGAGGAGTCTGTGGAGAGCACTTGGGCAGGATGGCCCTAGCTCAGAAGATCTTACGCCAAGTTTTCTATTGGCCAACGATGAAGAAGAACGCAGCTGAATTTGTCAAGAAGTGTAAGAGTTGTCAGCTTCACGTGAATATTCCTCATCAACCTTTAGTAACACTCATGGCACTCCAAAGTGCCTGACCGTTCACGCAGTGGGGAATCAATGTCCTCGGTCCCCTCCACTAGCCTCTGGTTAAAGGAAGTTCATCATTCTGGCTATTGACTACTTCACCAAGTGGGTGGAAGATGAGACCCTTGCTAACATAACTGAAGAAAATGCCAAGTAGTTTGTCTGGAAGAACATTGTCTGCCGATTTGGCATTCCGACAGTCATCATCGGCGATAATGACACTCAGTTCACCGGGAGATGATTCACAAAGATGTGCGGGGACCTGAAGATCAACCTCCGCCACATGACCATAGCTCAACCACAGACCAACAGACAGGTGGAGGTAATGAACCACACCATCCTCAAAGGCCTGAAGACGCGCCTATACTAGGCAGCAGGTCAGTGGGTAGACGCACTCCCAAATGTATTATGGGCATACCACACCGCAGAGAGGACTCCAATAGGAGAGATGCAGTACAATCTCTGCTACGACATTGAAGCTATCATCCCCGTCGACATTGGAGTCCCAAGTATCCGGGTGTTGACCTCGATCCCAAGAAGAACGACGAAGTGCTCAGGAAAAACCTTAACTTAGTCTCCGAAGTCAGGGATGCAGTTGCCCAACGTGTCACTGTCTACCAGAGGCACGTGGCCTGACTTTATGATAGAAGGGTAAAACCTAGACCAATCACTGTTGGAGATCTCATCCTATGTAGTGATGAAGCAGCTGGTAAAGGCCCACAAAAGGATAAGCTTTCACCAGCATGGGAAGGGACATACATCATCATCGCGGTCGTGAAGCCTGGGATGTTCAAGCTTAGAATGGTGGAAGGGAAGACTCTCTCTTGTACCTGGAATGCGCAGAATCTGCACCAATTTTATCAATGATTCCATGTATTTTATTATTTAAAAGCCACGAGCTTTAACTCGCACAAACGATCTTTTAGTATTCATTATCATATTTTGATTCTAAATCTTATTGCCTAAATCAAACTCAAATAAGACCGCACATTACTGGTTTGAACGTATCTACTCTTCACCATCATAGTAGGCCACGACACCGTCAGGGCCTGCCCCCTCCAAGTCCCCATCAGTTCGAAACATTCGCTCTTCACCGCCATTCAGGGTCTGTCCCCCTGACCGCACACCATCGGCTAGAATGTATCCGCTGTTGGGAGGAATACCCTTTGATTAATCTCACAAATTATATACAAGTGATTTCATTATCTAGGATGTATTACCCATGTTGTATAGAAAGGGTAATTTGGTCATTAGATGTCTTAGGATGTCACACTCTCATTAGAGTGTCAAAGACCATTCCAAAAAGAGTCCAAAATTCAGTTGAGTTAAACCAGCGTCAAATAGAAGTCGACGCAACTTCGACTGCAAGTCAAAGTAACTTCGAATAGAAGTAACAATAACTCAGACTGAAGCCGATGTATAAGTTGAAGACGACGCAGAAGACATAGTCAGTCGAAGCAGTATTTGAAGTCGACAGAACTTGGACTTATAATCGATGCAGAAGGAAGTGCTCTAAGTTCAGGATTTCATCTCGACGGATACATCGATAACTATTTGACACAACGTCGACTGCAGAGATCATTTCTAAGCTGAAGAGGATTTCGACGCTATGTCGAATACAAACAGAATTAAAAGTTCTCCTTTATTCTTTTCTAAAGATGATTCAGAGGTTATACATGGAATAGTTTGGATCTATAACGGGTCGATTATATGCAAGAATGGAAAGAAGGAATACAGAGAGACAATACAAACATTTTTGGAAGTTATTATAAAAGGATTTGATGGGTCATCAAAATGGAAAGAGAATGTTAGTATCCCGTGGACTTTCCTATTAGGGATACAACAGAAAAGTAAATGAATTTGAATTATATTCGACAAAAAAATAAGGGTATTGAGATAGATTCAGAAAATAAGAATTCAATCAGTCTTCATCTTCTTCTTTCTAAAGTGCTCTCTCCCCCTCTCTCTCAGAAAGACAGATACAACAAGAAATCTGTCCAGGAAACATCAATAAAAAGGCTTCTCCTTTTTCTTCATCTGCTCCTACAATAAGAAGCCTACAAAATACTAAGTGCCTGAATCCTCAGTGATTGCAGAAGGAGGATTCAATCAGAAGAACATTCTTCACTTCTTCTTCTTTCTTATACTCTCTCTGTATTCATTGTAATCTGTGTAAAGATTCTAAGAATCTCTCTACAAAGGATTCAATTGGTTCAAGATCTCCTTACCAAAAGATCTAGTGTGGTTCTAAGAGTCTTCTTACCAAAAGACTCAGTGGTTCTAAGAGTCTCTTTGTCAAAAGACTCAGTAGTTGGTTCTAAGAGTCTCCTATCAATAGACTCGAGCACTAGATAGTGTATTCCTACCAAGGTGGTAGAAGAGTGGATGTACCTATAAGTTTTGGGGAACCACTATAGCTCTTGTCTCTTTGTGCTGTGATTTTCTATGCTGTCCACTTATTTGATTTCTGCACTCTATGATTATTTTATTCTCTGTTGGCAAGCTGAATACATAGTAATTATAAGTATTTTTTATTGTGTGTATATAATAATTATAAAAAAGTTTTTAAACTCTATTCACCCCCCTCTAGAGAATACTCAGAGGACTCACTATGCACTTTCAATTAGTATCAAAGTAAGGTTGATCATAAAAAGGGTTAACATCTTGATCAAAAGATCCCCTCACTTAAATTTTATATTCTAAAATTATTTTCAAAAAAATGAGTTCTAAGGACTATGCATCCAGTAGACCACCAGTGTGTTACCTGAATAATTTTACACTCTGGAAGGCCAGAATGAAATTATATATGAACTCTATTGATGAAGATATTTTTGATGTCATTATCTCAGGTCCTCCAACACCATACAGAAAAGATGCCAGTGGATTTGTGACACAAGAAATTGTGCTTAGTGCTGAATGGACTGATACTGAAAATAAGCAGAAGACATGTGATGCCATGGACATGAACATTCTGGTCTCTACTATGTCATATGACATTTTGTAGAAGGTGGCTGACTGCAACTCAACAAAAGAAATCTGGGAATCCCTTTACAGATTGATTGAGGGAAGCTCAGATGAAAGAAAGGACAAAAAGTCCCTTCTCATGTTCCAATATGAGAACTTTCAAAAGAGGACTGAAGAGAATTTTGCTGAGATGTATGAGAGATTCATCATCATTATAAATGAGCTGAAAGGACTGGATAAGGAGATTTCTCTAACAAGATCAATGATAAGCTCCTCATGTGTTTCCCAAGCACATGTAATTCAAGAATCTGAGCTATTAGAGAGTCCAGATGTCATAGAGAAATCTCCAATGATGCTCTGCTAGGAAAGCTCAAGTCCTATGAGCTGCTACTAAAGAGTAGGGCTGAGGCAGAATCCAAGGAGAAAGTCTCAACTCCCACTAAAGGAGTATTGCTCTGAAGGCTACTGAAGGAGAGCCTTCCACTTCAGAAGAAGAAATGTTCAACCTCTTGGCCAGAAGATTCAGAAAATGGTTCAAGACAGAAGACTACAAAAGAAAGGAGTGGAGCTCAAGCAAACCAAGGTTTGATAAGACTCCAAAGCAAAAAGGAGTGGAGCTCAAGCAAACCAAGGTTTAGGAGTGGAGCTCAAGCAAACCAAGGTTTGATAAGACTCCAAAGCAAAAAGTAAACTGCTTTGCCTACAAAAAGCCAGAGCACATTGCCCCTGAGTGTCCTGAGGAGCAAAGGGACAGAAGCAACAATAAAAAGGAGCACAAGAAGAAGTCCTTCAGGAAGAATGATAAGAAGAAGAGAAAAGATTTCATTGCTGAAACCTGGAGTGACTCAGAAATTGAGTCAAGCTCCTCTTCATCTGAAAGTGATGAAGAAACTGCTGCAGAAGAAGCTTGCCTATTGTCTTTGGAAGATTCCTCTGAGGAAGATCAGGTATCACTCTTTGATGACTTTGATTTTACTAGAGAAGAATTTAAAAATTGTTTTAAGGAATTTTGTAATGATTATCTTAAGGTTCAAAAAGAAATAGAAACAGTTAGGGAACAACTAGAAGACTTTAAGAAAAATGATTTGTATTCAGCAAATTATGATTTAAGGAATCAGATTTATAAAAAGGGAACATAACTAACTGAGCTAACTAATGAAAATTCAACTTTAAAAGAAGAGCTTACAAAGGAAGAAGCCTTTGAGGACTCACTCAATGGGAGGTGTCAAAAGCTAAAAGATATTACACAAAATCATTCTATGAGGTTCAAGCACCTTGGTTTAGGAGCAGATCCATCCACCATCATAGTAATCCCTAGCAAACCTACCTCGGAAAATCCTATAGTGTTCATTAGATCTAGTGAGAATCAATCTAATAACAACCCTAATAAGATCACTGTATTCAGTAAGGTAATTAGTACTGATCAAAAAGGTATTCTAGGTTAGCACCCCTCAGAAAACCCAATCAAAGATTATCAAATTACAAATAAAAGGAATTATGCATAGAATAGTACTCGATGCACTTTTAAAGATGTGTCGAATACAACTCAACGGAGCTCTGCATATGCTTCCACATAAATTCAAAGCAGGTATGAATGAGCGTTGAATTACACTCGACGCAAACATTACTATGCATCGACTTGTTATCGACGCAACTATGCAAACACGTCGAATTTCACTCGACACAACTCTACAAATGCATCTAATTCTTCTCGACGCATGTTTCCAGCAAGTAATTATAAAACATCTAGACCTCTCTCTCTTATTCCACATTATAATTAGAGATGTTTCTACTATTTTAAGTATGGGCATAAGGCCAAACACTGCTGGCATAATAAACTAGCACTTCTACATGAAAGATCAACTTATTCTTTCATGACCCCACATGATGCTAGAAGGAATGGACCCCAACAAGTGAGGGTCGATTTTAATGTTTAAATTTATGTGCTGAAATGAGGCTGTTCTACCACTAACCAGCAGTGATATCTGGACAATGGATGCTCCATGCATATGAATGGAGCAATAGAGGTGCTGGAAAACTACAAGGCCAAGGAAGGCCCTAAGGTAATTTTTGGTAACTCCCACTCTGGACAGACCAGAGGATATGGTGTGTTCAGAGTTGGAGAAATCTCTTTTTCTAAGGTAGCTTACGTTGAAGGACTTCAACATAATCTAATTAGTATTAGTCAATTATGTGACGGTGAATACAAAGTTGTATTCACTAAGTTCTTATGTCATATAGTTAGTTCTGCACTAATCAAATAGTATTAACATGACTTAGAAAAGGTAAGGTATATGTAGTAGATTTTGACTACACTAAATCTGAAATCTGTATGTTTAATTCAAACTTAGAAAATAATGAGTTATGGTATATGAGTATGAGTCATTTAAACTTTAAAACAATATCTAGACTATCCAAACATAATTTAGTAAGAGGCTTACTAATTGGTAAGTTTAAGAAAGACCATCCCTGTAGAGCCCGTCAACTAGGAAAACACGCCAAATTATCATTCAAACCAATTGGTAAGAATGATTCTTCTAGAACCCTTTACCTATTGCACATGGATCTATTTGGTCCTATCTCCACTCAAAGATTAGATGGAAACTCTTATACATTAGTAATTGTAGATGACTTTTCTAGATTCAGTTGAGTGTTCTTTCTAATAGCTAAGTCAGAAACCTTTAAGATCCTCTCAAGATTCATTAGACAGATTCAATATGAATTCAATACTCAGGTTGCTGTGATCAGAAGTGATCATGGTATTGAGTTTGAAACTCAGTTAATTTGTAGATTCTGTGAGGATGAAGGGATAAGATAAATCTTTTTAGCTCCTAGAACCCTCTAACAAAATGGGGTGACTGAAAGGAAAAATTGAACTCTAATTGAATCAGGAAGGACATTATTAGCTGAATCCGATTTGCCAAAGTCTTTCTGGGTTGAGACATTGAATATAACTAACTATGTTCTGAATAGAAGTCTTATCCACAAAACTAATTTAAAGACTCCTTATGAGTTATTGAAGGGAAAGACACATATAATCACATACTTTAGAATTTTTGGGTGTACTAGCTTCATTATGAACAATAGAAGGAGCCAACTTGCCAAATTTGACAAGAAGGCTGATGATGGGATATTATTGGGATACTCCTCATCAAGCAAGACCTATAGGTGTTATAATAAGAGCTCTCTCAAAATTGAGGAGTCAAAGCATGTAGTGTTTGATGAGACTAACATGTTCTCCAAGCGAAAGGAAACATCCACCAATGTCATCTTGCCAGGGAGACGACCAACTAAATGATCAAGTTGAAAGGATCAGCATCACAGATTACCCATCAAGTTGCCAAGACAAAGGCAAATAGCCAACTGATAATGGGTCAGATGAAGACTCAACTTCAGATGATAATGACATTAAGGCACCTGCTCTGCCAAATACAAAAATTATTCTAGAAAATGAAAATGGTGTACCCACAATCAATAAAGAAAAGGAAATCCATGAGGATATCAATCCAGTGAACAACTTAACAAGAAATAGGATGACGCTTAAGGATCATCCTCCAACTCAAGTGATAGGAGATATAACAGTGGGAGTGAAGAACAAGAACCATATCACAAATGAAACTATACTGCAGTTCTTCCTCTCACAGTATGAGGCCAAGAAGTTTGAAGAAGTAGATAGTGATCCCCACTGGATTGCTGTCATGCAATAGGAACTTGTATAGTTTGAAAGAAACAAAGTCTGGTCTCTAGTTGAAAGACCAAGAAATTACCCAATCATAGAAGCAAAGTGGGTATATAAAAATAAGATGGACTCAAATGGAGTCATAGTTAGGAACAAAGCAAGACTTGTTGCTCAAGGATATATGCAAGAGGAGGGTATTGACAATAATCAGACATTTGCTCCAGGGGCTAGACTGAAAGCAATCAAAATGTTCCTTGCTTATGTTGCACATATGAAGATCATGGTATATTAAATGGATGTGAAGAGTGATTTCCTAAATGGAACTCTCCAGGAAGAAGTATATGTGGAGCAACCCCCAGGTTTTGTCAATCCATCTCATCCCTCTTTTGTTTATTGACTAGACAAAGCACTGTATGGTCTCAAGCAAGATCCAAGAACTTGGTATGAGACTTTATCCACCTTCCTCCTAGAACACTTTTTGTAAGAGATAAGGTGGCTAAAATACTTTTCACTAGAGCACATAAAAATCAACTACTTCTAGTACAGATATACAGATATATGTAGATGATATAATATTTGGCTCAACAGACCAAAGACTTTGCAAAAGGTTTGTTGACCTAATGTAGTCTAAGTTTGAAATGAGTAGCATGAGGGAACTGTCATACTTTCTTGGTCTCCAAGTTAAGCAAAATGCAAATGACATTTTATACCCCAATCCAAGTATACCAATGTGCTTATCAAGAGATATAAGATAGAAAATGTCTCTGTCATGAAAACCCCCCATGATTACCAATATTGTATTGGATAGAGATGAAAAGTGTAAGTCATTTGATCAAAAGACTTACAGAGCATCCATTGGCTCACTTCTCTACCTTACAGCTAGCAGACAAGATATCATGTTTGCTACATGCATATGTACTAGATTTCAGGTTGACCCCAAAGAATCCCACAAGAGTTTTATAAAAAGAATACTCAGATATCTAAAGGGTACACCTGAACTTGGCTTGTGGTATCCCACAGAATCTGGATATGATTTAGTAGGCTATTCAAATGCAGATTATGCTGGATGCAGGCTAGATAGAAAAAGCACCTCAGGAACTTGTCAATTCCTGGTTTAGCAAGAAGCAAACTTCAGTCTCTACTTCTACAACTGAAGCTGAGTATATAGCTGCAGGAAGCTGCTGCTCACAAATATTGTGGATGTAGAATCAGTTGTTAGATTATAACTTTAGTTTGAGAACTCCACAATATTCTGTGACAGTTCTAGTGCTATTTATATATCTTTCAATCCTGTTCTCCACAGTAGAACTAAGCATTTAGAGATAATGCACCACTTTCTCAGGGATAATGTAGAGAATCGTAAGATCAATCTTCAATACATCTTGAAAGTGCACAGTGTGCCTTTGAGTATTCTCTAGAGGGGGGGGGGGGGGGGGGGGGTGAATAGAGTTTTAAAACTTTTATACCCTAATTATTCACACACAATTAAACTACTAAGTACTATGCAATGATCAATATCAAAACAGAATAAAGTAAACACAAAAAATATGAAATAGAAAATAAGTAAACTAGACAACACAGAAAAGCAATGCAGAAGACATAGAAATTTTATAGTGGTTCCCCAAAATGTGGATAGTCCACTCTTCTACCTCCCTGGTAGGATTGCACTGATAATGCCTGAGTATTTTGATAAGGAGACTCTAAGAACCACTGAGTCTTTTGATAAGGAGACTCTAAGAACCACTGAGTCTTTTTGTTAGTTATTGGGTGTCGACTTATCACCTAGAGGGAGGGGGGGGGGGGGGTGAATAGGTTTTTCAAATTATTTTATTCCCCTTTTTGTGTTCATATTTCTGGTTAATAGATTTAGAGATTGAAAAGCACAGTACAGAGAACACATGAAGACTTATAGAGGTTCCTCAATACAGGGTGTCTTGAGTAGTCCTCTTTCCCTCTGCGCCTACCTAGCAGTGTGCTAGGCTCGGAAAACTACGCCAATGTCTCCGGCCCGCAAGCCTTACAACTCGGACCCGCAAGTCCCTGCAGCCTAGGCCCGCAAGCCCCTTCACTGCACCTGAGCCTGCAAGCTCGACACTCAGGCCCTCAAGCCCTACACAACATAGACCCTCAAGTCTTGCCTGCATCCTAGGCCCGCAAGCCCTTCACTACACCCGAGCCCGCAAGCTCGACACTCAGGCCCTCAAGCCCTACACAGTACATACCCGCAAGTCTTGCCTGCAGCCTAGGACCGCAAGCCCCTTCACGGCACCCGAGCCTGCAAGCTCAACACATTTGGACCCGCAAGTCCCTCTGCCTTAGCCTTCAAGCCTCACAGATCTCAAGCCCTCAAGCTTGACACATAGATCTGAAACCAGATCTACAGTTTTGTCCCGCAAGCCTTACAAGAAAGATTTACAATATGTTCTACTGCCTGGTGGAGATCAGCTTCTTTTCTTGCTTTGCGTGATGTTGACTGGATTCCTTTCTTGAACGATTCTTAGCAGTCGATGAGACTTGACTGCAACTTGAAGAACACAGCATGATCGTTTTGTTCTTCCCTTCTTTCTTTCTTCTTCACCGTAGCTAGTACCGTTGTATTCAAAATGCTCAGCTGGATTCTTTTTTGTTTCTTCGTTCTTTTCTTTCTAGGGCATCACTGTTCCCTCTTATAGGAAGGATGAGCCGCTTAATGGTCAGCTATGATGTCCTTTACTGACAGACGCCCATCCCTCAAGAGCACGCACTGATTGGACAATTAGGCGGTGGCATTAAATGCTGACAACGTGTCCGACTACTTTTGAATTTGTCTCGATGATGTTTCCACTGTCACGATGACATGGACAATATCTTGACGACAGGACTTGTCATTGTCTTGAACTAGGACAGATCTTCAAATGTCCTTCCCTCTTCTTCAGATAGAGATATCTAGATGACACGGGATATCCCTTCTGCACATGCACTTAAGACATTCATGATGTCATCTTATTGAAGTCAGAGTGATCTTCTTATCTGCTCAATATCGTTGTAACCACCTTATCTTGTCGACGACATAATTGATATCATGTCGACAGACTATTCTTCAGCAACTGTCTGTCTTCATATGACCTTCTTTAGTCTTCTCGACGTCACACCTTCTTTATGACGATGTCATCGACATCAGTCTTACTTAGCCTTTCCAACGGTAAGGCTTCTTTACGACGATACCTGTCTTATTCAGCCTTATCGACGACATGCCTCTTTTACAACGATATCTGTTCTTCCTTAGCCTTATCGACGTCAAGGATTCTTTTGGACGATATCGTCGACATCTTGTCCTGTGTTGTGCCTAAGTCTCCTTCTTCATCTCGGATTTCTGATATCATTATGAGGTGATGTAGTATTGAAGTCACAACTATATTATCATACGCATGTTGTCTCGACGATAGCCGATATGATCACTCTTCTTTGCTCTACATATAATTTCAACGATATGCCTACTGTTGTCGACAATACGTTTGGTCCTTTTCGACGACAACAGACATGATCATTCTTCTTTGCTTTGCTCATCATTTCAACGATGTGCCTATACTTGTCGGCGATATGTCTAGTCTTTTTCGACGATATTGTACTCAGAGAATTATTGAAGTACTGGACATATTGTCTGATCTCTGCAAACATGAACTAGACATAACATCAAATACACAATGCTTTTATCATTGATCTGAGTGCTTCTTTAAATCATAAACATTGCAGGGCACATTTAACAACAATCTCCCCCTATTTGAAGAAGTCCTAACTCACCTCAATGATAAATGCCACATACATAAAGATTTAACATTTCAGATAATAAAATCACATTAAGCTGCAATCACAAAAATAGATTAAATGTTCTTGACATTAGGCACCATTCATATAGATAGATTAAATGTTCTTGAATAAAAGTTAGCATTCATTTGCCCCATTCTAATTTTTAACTTGATTTGGAGCTCCTCAATGTATGCTGCTGCTTTCACCTTTGTCTTTCTTCCTTTGCCTCTGATAGTAGTTGATGGGCTTTGGAATCTTCTTAGGAGAAGGAGGAGGACCATGTGGGAATGCTAGTTTGTGATTCTTCCTTCTTTCTAGCTGCTTCAGATGTTTCTCCCATTCAACCGACTAGTATACCCTTTGATAGCTCTCCCAAGGGTATCCAACATGTATCCATGATTCTATTATAATTTCTCATGAGTCAGGACTCCACCTTCCTGATTGTGGATCTAGCTCAACTTCCCTCAGACTCTTTTGCCTGTACTTGTTACTCTGAATTTTCTTCCTTTTCCTGGAGGTTGCTGATTCTCCGATTTCTACGGCATACTCCGCTGAGTTAGTGCTTACTGTTGGGTTAGCAACTTCATATACTTATGGGGGATTTTACATTGTCTGCTTCACTTGATTTGCTATCCACATGGCTTGATGGGATCCAACATTTATTATTTCATTCTCCCCCTTTTGGCTTTTGTTCAATTATCAATTCTTCAAGACCTTTCCTGACCAGAATCAACTGTTCATCCAGGTGTTGTTCAGTCAAATATAGATTGTTCCTTATTTCAAGTAGATTAGCATCTAATGTATGAGCATTCTCATTGACCTTGTTCAAAATTTGATTCCTATGATTGGTAGCACCTATTTCTATCTGCTCAAAAGCATAGTCCACATTTTCTAAGAATGGTATTTGATTTTTCAGGATCTTATGGGTTTGATGTCCCACCTTGTTGACTTCCTCACCCATCATTTCTATTGACGGAGCGACCAGAGTGTAGAAGTGGGCACACTGGATGTTGAGATTGAGTATGTCTTTCTTTACAGCCTTTATCTCAGCCTTCAGCTCCTTCCTTTGAGCATCCACAGTCTTTACAACAAAAGTTTCCAGTTGTTTCCGCTGAGCAGTCATCAGGGCTGATATCATGTGAAAGAGAGAACCCAACTGAGCCGAAGATGGCTCAATAGCTTGTTCTTCTTCATCTTCTCTTTCCTGTGGAGCTTCTTCAGAGATATCTTCAGATGATTCTTCACTGATGTGGACTGTAACTTTGGCCTTCCCCTTGGAAATATCTGGCATTATCTCACTTGGAGATGTAAGCACAATCTTACTTGCTACGATTAATTCTCGGCAGTCTGAAGGAGTGGTGTCTTCCATGGGCTCAGGCACATTGCCTTGATCTTTTACAGCATGGGGTACATTTCCTTGATCTTGTAGGGCAGAGTACCCTAGTTGGGTCTCCCCCTCAACTTGAGCATCTCCTTGGGCTAAGCCTCATCCTGGGAGATCCCCATCAATCATCTCATCATCTTGGGCTGAGCTCCCATGTTGGGACTCCCCTTCAACACGAACACTCCCTAAGTCGGGGTTTCTATCTTCTTCAATAACCTCTTTGTGAGCAGGTGCAGGAACTGATGCAGGTGCATCCCCTTGAGCAGATGTCGCACCAGGATGTTGTTGAGGTGGGGATCTATCATCAGAACTGCTTGATGACACTTCTTCGTCAGAGGGGACAGCTTGGACGACTTTCTTCTTTTGCTTCTTTAAGGCGGGTGCTGCATCAGGGGATGCTTTGGGAATTGACCTATCCCAGCGATCAAGAATCTTTGCGTCCAGCCGTTGGGAGTAGTGCATGGGCACTCCCATTCTTCTATGTAGCACTTCATCCAGACTGTTCAGAAGGAAGAGGGACATAATTCTTCCATAGGAGGGGGTCTTCAGGGCACTCTTTATTCTCTGGAGAAGAAATCCGCTCCAGTTGGTCTTCTTGGTCAGAATTATCCTGGCCATGATGACAAACATCTCCTTAGAGATTCAGTCGTGCGACCCAGGTTTGCATAGCAGCACCTTTCCCACGATGTCTACTAGGAAATTTCCTTTCTGATTGAACTCATTCCTCTTGATTGACCCGTAGGTCTTCCCGGTATGGCCGCACCAGAAATAACTGGCTGAGACATCCTCCGTCGTCAGCTCTTCTTCTTCTCACCCTTCAATTATCGGTAGATGGAGCGTTTTCCTGAGACTCTTGGCAGATATTTTGACCTTCTTACCGGCTACAACAAATTTTATCTGAGATTTTGAATGGTTGAGTCGGGCTTCACCGAAGAACTCTGTCAGTTCTCTATGAAGAAGAACTGAGGGCTCACTCAACAGATACTCTAGGCCGGTGGATTCCAAGAGCTCTAGCACTGACCTGATTACCTCAGAGCATGAGTTGAACCCCCCCCCCCCCCCCCCCCCCCCATGCTGGAGTTCACAACCAGAGATTACTTCTTCTCTCTTGAGAGCCATCAATTTAGAGCAAGAGAGGAGGCATAACGTCGGAGATGAACCAGTGTTTTGTCGAAGGAATAGCTTAGGGCAAATGATAGCGTGATTTTTATTCTTGAGCATTCACTCTATTTAGTGTTGGTAGGTGAAGGGGCGCGTACCTTTGACTGTGTTGGTGAAAATGATCAGATGGCTCTGATGGATCGATCTAGTGCCGTGTTAAACAACTGGACTCTGTTTCGATGATACTTTTGATTGTCTTCGAAATGGTTCATGGATACGCATCCTTCCAGCTTGATCCATTTAACGTCGCAACATCTGCTATGTCGTCGTAATAAATTATTGCATCAACGATACAGATTTCTTAAGCTTGTAAGCCTAGGGCAACTTTCGGCCCTTCTTAGGAGACAACTTTTGGCATCGCCCCTGCACTAAAAATGTTAGTAAATTAATTTTGCTGTTCCAGCCAATGAGCCAGAACAGCCAACCTATCCAAGGCCCAGATTTGCTTCTGGTGGGTTCTTTGACTACCTGCACAAATGTGTTTACAAGCCCTTAGGTACCCAAGTAGATTTGGGTCCTGGGATATTGTTAGCTTTAGAGTGCATACTGGATCTAATTGCTCCAGGATATGCATAGTGATAATGAACAAAGTTATTTGCTAGTTTAGCATGTGTTACCTTTGGAGCAGTTGGATTGTACCAACAATCAATTGCAAAGTGCCCAGTCTTTCCACAACACCAACATTCAAACCTGTTGTATCTTCCCTTCTAGCTGACTGTGTGAGCATGAGTCCTTTGTGTGTGAACAGAAGGATATTTGAAGGAGTCTGATCTGTACTGATTGTGAGTGGCTTTCCCTCTGGAGTCAGTCTTCTTTAATGATTTCTTCTCTTCTCTAGATCCAGTAACTTCATGCCTCCTTGTGATCATCCTTTCATGAGGTGCCCTACAGGTTTTTGGCATATTCTTGGGTTTGGAGGAGCTTTCTACAGGCTTCCTTGTAGTGATAGATTTTTCCTCCACCTTTCTGACATTATTATTCTTAGATTTCAGGTTACTAGACTGGTCTCTATCCTTATTTAGAAGTACAACCTCTTTGGTTAGAGACCAACATAACTCCTTACTATCAATCAATGCCTTTAGAGTTTTCCCAAATTTGCTTATCAGATCAAGGTTGGAGCTTGCCTTGAAGTCCTTTTTGAGTTGACAAAACTCTGCATTCTCTAGAGTTAGCTTTTCAGCTTTTTCGGAGAGATCGAAATTTTTGGCTTGAAGGATTGAGATCTTTTCAGCTTGCTCCTTGCAGAGCATCTTGATCTTTTTGAGATCTTCTAGAAGGACATCATATGGCTTGGACAAGTCATCATTTCTTGATGAGCTTGTCTCATATTTTGAGTCTGAGATAGATAGAGGAGCTCTTATGCATACCTGTTCAGGAGAGACATAATCCTGAGTTTCCTCTTCTGACTCAGATAAGGCAGTCAGTCCGAAATCAGCATTCTCTTCTGAGTCTGAATAACTTGAGTCACTGTCACTCAATGTTCTGACTTTCTTCTCAGCTACCTTGCTTCTTTCTTCTTTCTGATTCTTGGAAGGCAGCACTGATTCTGCACTTCCTTCTTTTGATCCTTCCATAAGGACTGTTTGAGAGTCCCACATCTCTTTTGCTATTATGCAGTGAGCTAGTTTCTGAAATATTGAGATGTCAACTGAACCAGCTACAATATCTTTGGCTTCCTTGTCCAAGTTGACTAGGATGATCTCATCTTCAGTCATTTTCTTGGGCACTGTCTTGGGGACATATGACCCTTCTTGAACAATTTGAAACATTCTAGGGTCCATAGACTTCATGAATATTTTAGCTCTTACTTTCCAAAGGGCAAAATTCTCCCTAGAACAAGTAGCTATTTTTAATTCCATAGCTATGATGAATGGACACCCACTGGCAGATCTGTTCAAGCTATTAAGCTTTTCTTTGAACAACCTCGCTTTAATACCACTTGTTAGTTATTGGGTGTCGACTTATAACCTAGAGGGGGGGGGGGGGGGGGGGGGGATAGGTTTTTCAAATTGTTTTATTCCCCTTTTGGTGTTCTTGTTTTCTGGTTAATAGATTTAGAGATTGAAAAGCACAGCACAGAAAACACACGAAGACTTATAGAGGTTCCTCAAGACAGGGTGTCTTGAGTAGTCCTCTTTCCCTCTACGCCTACCTAATAGTGTGCTAGGCTCAGCAAACTCTGCCAATGTCTCTGGCCCGCAAGCCTTACAACTCAGACCCGCAAGTCCCTGCAGCCTAGGCCCGCAAGCCCCTTCACTGCACCCGAGACCGCAAGCTCGACACTCAGGGCCTAAAGCCCTACACAGCACAGACCCGCAAGTCTAGCCTGCAGCCTAGGCCCGCAAGCCCCTTCACTGCATCCAAGCCCGTAAGATCGACACTCAGGCCCTCAAGCCCTGCACAACACAAACCCGCAAGTCTTGCCTGCAACCTAGGCCCGCGAGCCCCTTCACTACACCCGAGCCCACAAGCTCGACACGTTTGGACCCGCAAGTCCCTCTGCCCTAGCCCTCAAGCCTCACAGATCTCAAGCCCTCAAGCTTGACACAGAGATCTGAAACCAGATCTACAGTTTTGGCCCACAAGCCTTACAAGAAAGATTTACAATATGTTCTACTGCATGGTGGAGATCGGCTTCTTTTCTTGCTTTGCCTGATGTTGACTGGCTTCCTTTCTTCAATGATTCTTAGCAGTCGATGAGGCTTGACTGCAATTTGAAGAACACATGATGATCGTTTTGTTCTTCCCTTCTTTCTTTCTTCTTCACCGCAGCTAGTACTGTTGTATTCAAAATGCTCAGTGGGATTCTTTTTCGTTTCTTCATTCTTTTCTTTCTAGGGCATCACTATTCCCTTTTATAAGACGGATGAGCCGCTTAACAGTCACCTATGATGTCCTTTACTGACATACGCCCATCCCTCAAGAGCACGCGCTGATTGAACAATCAGGCGGAGGCATTAAATGTTGACAGCGCGTTCGATTACTTTTGAATCCATCTCAACGATATTTCCACTGTCACGACGACATGGACAATATCTTGACGACAGGACTTGTCATTGTCTTGAACTTGGACAGATCTTCAAATGTCCTTCCCTCTTCTTCAGATAGAGATATCTTGACGACACTAGACATCCCTTCTTCACTTGCACTTAAGACAATCATGATGTCATATTACCGATGTTGGCGTGATCTTCTTGTCTGCTGGATATCTCTGTAACCACCTTATCTTGTCGACGACATAATTGATATCATGTCGACAGACTATTCTTCAGCAACTGTCTGTCTTCATATGACCTTCTTTAGTCTTCTCGATGTCACGCCTTCTTTACGATGATGTCATCGGCATCAGTCTTACTTAGCCTTTCTAACGACAAGGCTTCTTTACAATGATACCTGTCTTGTTCAGCCTTATCGACGACATGCCTATTTTACGACGATATCTGTTCTCCCTTAGCCTTATCTACGTGAAGGCTTCTTTTTGATGATATCGTCGGCATCTTGTCCAGTGTTGTGCTTAAGTCTCCTTCTTCAAATCGGCTTTCTGATATCGTTGTGAGGTGATGTAGTGTTGAAGTCACAACAATATTATCATACGCATGCTGTCTCAATGATAGCCGATATGATCACTCTGCTTTGCTCTGCATATCATTTCAGTGATATGCCTGCTATTGTCGACGATACGTTTGATCCTTTTTGATGATAACAAACATGATCATTCTTCTTTGCTTTGCTCATCATTTCAACGATGTGCCTATACTTGTCGGCGATATGTCCAGTCTTTTTCGACGACATTGTACTTAGGCAATTATTGAAGTACTGGACATATTGTCTGATCTCTGCAAACATGAACTAGATATAACATCAAATACACAATGCTTTTATCATTGAGCTGAGTGCTTCTTTAAATCAGAAACATTACAGGGCACATTTCCCAACACTTTTGTTAAGGAGACACTTAGAACCACTAAATTCTTTGAAGAGGGATTCTCAAAACTCTTTTACAGTTGTAGAATAAGAATAGTAGAAGAAGAGGAAGAAGAGAATAAGATTCTTCAGTTAGAATCCTTCAGCAATTATCTCTATGGATGATGTTGCTTCTATATATTTCAGGATCTGAATATGATGAACCATTGCTTAAGATAGTGATGATTGCAAGGGATATAAGATTTGATCCTGATCCTCTCTGCACTTCTGTTGGCTTGCTACTGTATGATATAGAAGAAGAAGCAGTAGTCTTGTTGTGATCTTTTCCTGTGCAGAGAAGTTGTTCTTCTATTCTGTCTTAGGGGTTGGAGGAAGAAGAAGAACAACCTTATTCGATAGAGAGAATAATGAATGATCTATTTTATTTCTTGCTCAACATACTTACTCTCTATTGATTTGTGTTTGAATTTCTTTCTTCTTCTGGGCTGTCCTTAGAAGGAAAGTCCATTGGACAATAAATGTTTTCTTCTATTTTTGTTCCTGACCCGTCTATCTGATTTGAATAACTTCCAAGAATGTCTTTGATGTATCTCTGAAATACTCCATTCCATTCTTGGCAATAAATGAGCCATTAGAGAACAGATTTCAGCATTGAAGATCATATGGAAAAGCACCAGAAAGGACAGCAGAAATCCTTCCTTTTCTGTCTGTATTTGATGTTGCATCGAATTCATTATCATTCATATCGATGCACCTCTGAGTTCTTATATAAGCAACTTTGAATTCCTTCTTAGCTTTGACTGAACAAAGTTATCGACGTTGTGTTGACTTCTTATCAACGCATCCGTTGAGTTGAAGACTTGGACTTGAACTTCATCTTCTGCGTCGAATTGAAGTCTAAGTTGCGTCGAATTCTAAGATGGCTTCGACAGGCTCTACCTTCTGCGTCGAGTTCCTTTCGACGTTCCGTCAACTTGACTTAATACTTTGACAGGTAGTTTGAGTTACTTTGACTTTGAGTCAGAGTTGCGTCGATATCTAGTCGAAGTTGTGTCGAAATCTATTCGATGTAAGTTTTAACTCAACTGAATTTGTGCTTCTCTTAGGCCTGGTCTTGACACACTAAGTGAATGTGATATCCTAGGATATCTAATGACAATTTTAACCTTTCTATACAATGTGGGTAATACAACCTAACTAATGAAATCACTTTACAATAATTGGCCCACATTGTATAGAAAGTGATTTCATTATCACGTGGACTTTCTTATTAGGGATTATATTCTTAATTAAATCTGAGGGGATAAAAGTCTCCAAAAATTCCAAATAAATTTCCTAGGGCTTGAAACCACCCTATGAACCTCTCTACCAAATTTCAAGTCAATCCAACGACATATGACTCTATGTCCTTCAATAGGTTCAATGTACAACCCTAAGGTTTGAACAAGGGTCCTATGGCAAATTCACCCCAAATCACCCAAAATCCCTTGTGGGGGGTGTTATATGTGATAATAAATTAGTGGCCAAGATTTCATCACTTTTGGATGAGGATTGACCACTCAAACCCAACATGTGCACTTTTGACCTTATAACCCATACTTTGACCAATCTTGGGTTAATTATTTGCCCTATAAAATCAATCCCAAATGAGATGAAATTTTTACCAGAGTCATAACATGACCCTAAGGACCACCACCAAAATTTGGTGGTGTTTGGATGTCCCTAGACCCTTTAATTAATTGATCCATGGATTATTAAATATTTGCAAAAACTTTGGAAACCGTTTATCCAAAAATTCTCATTTTTGGATATGTTAAGGGTGTGGGTATGAAAAACCTATATTTCAAATTTCAAGTCATTTGGATGACTGGATTGATGGGGGCACACAAATCAAACTCTGGCCACCGCTTTCTATATGTTGCACCATTTTGAGTGTTGTAGTCAGACCACAGACCCAAATGGTATGAAACAAATTTTAAATTAAAGTTGACCTCATGGCCTACAACTATCATGTAGACCACTTCTGCTAAATCAGAGCCTAAGTATTTTTAATAATTAAAACAAAACATTGCATATTATGTGACACGAAATCAAACACCATAAGTATTAAATCATCTAAGTATGTGAATAGCAGATCATGACGGATCGGACGACGCCCAATCATCATCCCCAATAATTGGACGGTCCTTGACAGCCCATCCTGGGTGATTTTTGCGCTCGATTTTCCAGCCACTCTTGCATCATTCCGGCCGGCTGATGCCACCACCACCTTCGTCGAGGTGGTGGCAGGCGATTGTCGGTGGTTTGCCGGCCGGTGGTGGCCGGAGGGGGGGTTTTATAGCGGGGGCAAAGAGCTCAAAAATGAGTCCTTTCGGGAGCATGATTCAAGCCCGATTGAGCTCGAATCAAGCCCCAAATTGATTGGGATCTATGCACTAGAGGAGGATCGAACCTTTGATTGGGCATTTGCCTTAGTGATTCGGGGGTTGGCCATGTGAGGGAAAGTTCTCTTTGGAGCCATGCCGATATTGCACTTGGAGAGCTCAAAATTTTCAGGAAAGTGGGGGGGGGGGGGGGGGGGGGGGTGGGGGGGTTTCTCTCCTCTCCGACCTCTGAAGGTGTTAAAAGCTCCAATTGAGGGAGGGGGAGGTTACAATATTGATTGCCATTAATAGCCATTAGAGGGTGATTTTGGTTTCACTTGGGGGAGGTGAATGGGGCCTCAATATGACCAGGAGAAGGCTGGAAACTCCTCCTCTCCCCAAGAGGAGATGAATGTGGCCATTAATGGGGGGGGGGGGGATTGAAGGTTTCTTCTTCTTCCCCATTAATTCCCCCTTTCTCTCTCTCTCTTTCAATTTGGGGCTTTCTCTCTCCTGGTCGAATCCTTTGAAATTGAATGTTCAATTCAGTAACACCCAACCCCATTAGGTGTTGGACCACCTTAATTGAGTCTAGCCCTAGTGGATTGGGCTTGATTAAGTCAAAATAGGTCATTTTTATCTAAATTTAGGGTTAAGTTGACTTTGGTCAATTTGACCATTTGGGTTGATCCCAATAGGTGCCTAGTCACCCATTGGCCTCCCTTAAGGGTTAGGAAGGTCTAGGTAGGGTCAATTTGGAAAGGTGAGGGTCAATTGACCCTTAATAGGCCACTTTGACTAAAACATGGCTACAGTTGACTTAGGTCAAATTGGCCAAATTGGTGGCCCCATGATGGGGAGTTTTGGTCCATTGGGTCCTAATATCCTTATAAGGGTAGGGGCATTGTCAATTTGGCATGGTGGAGGCCAATTGACCCTAATTAGGCTACTTTGACCAATTTAGGGTTAGGGTTGACTTTGGTCAAATTGGCCTCTTTAGTTGACCCCAATGGGTCCTTGGTGCTCCAAGGGACCCATAATGGGTTAGGGATGCTATGGTGGGGGTCAAAGGGTAAAGGTGAGGCCCTAAAGTCCAACCCTAGGCTTGGTATCAGAAAATTGCTCTTTGCAGACCACTGTAGTTTTCCTCCTTGTCTAAGTTCACCTGGTCTTTTGTGCTTCCTAGGGCTTTGTCATGACCTGGTCATGAAAAAACCACCTTAGGGGCCTAGTTGATTGAGGGATGTTACATATCCCAATACATAAAAATAAAAAATTCATCACCGAAATTCAGGTTAGGCCTGTTGGGTTCCTACCGCAAGTGATTAAATGTAACATCCCAATAAATTAAATTATACCTGTCGTAAAGAGCTCCAGATCATCCTCAAATACTAAGGAGATCTGCATGTCCTCGAGCATCCATACCAGCTCCATGGTCATTAACTAGGGATCTGCTCCCGACATGGTAGCTCTCCTGCTCAGTGCGTCCGCTACCACATTCGCCTTCCCCGGGTGGTAGTGCATGGTATACTGATAGTCCGATAAGAACTCCACCCATCACCTCTGTCGGATATTCAGCTCCTACTGTGTATCCACGTACTTCAAATTCTTGTGATCTGAAAATATGTCGCAGTGGACGCCATAGAGGTAGTGCCGCCAGATGTTTAGAGCGAATATGACCGCTCCCATCTCCAAATCATGCACTAGGTAGTTCCGCCCGTGATTCTTCAACTGCCGAGAGGCGCATGCTATCACATGACCATTCTGCATCAGAATGATACACATCCCCTGGTAGGATGCATCTGTATACACCTAGAATCCTTCCTTCCCCGATGGAAGGGCAAGGATGGGGGTCGTCATAAGCCGACCCTTCAGCTTCTAGAAGGCCTCTTCGCACTGCGGCGTCCAAATGAAAGTAGTATCCTTCTTCGTCAAGGATGTGAGCGGGAGGGCTACCTGGGAAAACCCCTGTATGAACTTCCGGTAATACCCGACAAGTCCCAAGAAACTCTGCACGTCGGTGGCCGTCTTCAGCGGTGGCCAATCCCACACTGCCTGGATCTTCACTGGATCCACTGCTAGTCCAGCTCCACTGATAATGTGACCCAGGAAGGCCACCTCCTTCAGCCAGAACTGACACTTGCTGAACTTTGCGTAGAGGCCGTGCTCTCAAAGTTTCTCTAAAGTCAGTGCTAGATGCCGCGCATGCTCCTCCTCCGTCCTCGAATAGATGAGAATGTCATCGATGAACACGATGTTGAAGAAGTCGAGATAAGGCTCAAAAATCCACTTCATCAAACTCATAAATGCTGATGGTGCATTCGTGAGCCCGAACGACATCACGATGAACTCATACAGTTCGTATCAGCTGTTGAAAGCCATTTTTGAGATGTCCTCCTCCTGAATCCGCAACTGATAATATCCCGACCTCAAATATAGCTTCGCGACGTAGTGGGCTCCCTCTAACTGGTCAAATAGCTCATCTATCCTCAGCGATGGGTACGTGTTCCGAACCGTCAGCCTGTTCAGAGCTCTGTAGTCGATGCACAGTCTGAGGGTCCCATCCTTCTTCTTTACGAATAGCACCAGAGCTCCCCAAGGTGAGGAACTCGGTCTAACAAACCCTACATCCACCAGATCCTGCCGCTGGCTTCGAAACTCCACTAGCTCCTTAGGAGCCATCTGATAAGGAGCTCTAGATACCGGCTCAGCCCCCAGCACCAGCTGGATCTGAAAATCCTTCTCGCGGTGCGGTGGCAGTCCGGGTAGCTTCTCTGGAAATACGTCGGCAAAATCCCGCACTACCGGGATACTGGTCACATAATCCTCCACCTCGAATGCCTTGAGCAACACCTGATACACTTCGTCTCCCTGTAGGTGGGCCTTGGTGGCTTGAATATATGATAATAAGAGACGGGAGGGGGTCTAATACCTTCGATTACTACTTCCGTGTCCTCGTGCCTTAAAACAATTCTCCTTGCCAGACAGTCAATCCTTGCCTGGTTCCCGTGCAGCCAGTTCATGCCCAGGATCAGGTCGAAGTCTTTGATCTTCAAGACCGTCGCCGGTGCTTCGAACAACTTTCCTCCAATTTCCACGTTCATATTGCACTTAGCATTCATTACTATCTCTGATCCATCCAGGAATCGCACCTCCTGTAGATGCCCTTGAAGTGCTGGACTTGGTCCAGATCGTCCACAAATTCTTCCGAGACGAACGAGTGCAGGCACCCGTAATGAATAAAGTGTATGCGGGCTCACCACATGCGAGTACTATAACAAGGTGAGTCTTGTTTGTTTGGTTCAATGCTAAGGTAAAGCTATGGTTTATAAGGTACTAATAATTATTAGAAAAACATTAAAGTACCTGTAATGACCCTTGCCATGTTCCGGGGTTGAGCTAGGTCCAAGGCATACATCTGATCCCTGTTTTGTTTACGATCTCCGCCCTGGAATCCATGACCTCGACCCAAAATGCTGGGCCGGTGGGGCAGCCTGTAGTGCTGGTGGTGCATTCCTTTGAGGATAGTTCCTCCGGATGTGGCCTGGTTGATGACATTGGTAGCACTCTGGTGAGGGAGGTGTCTAATGGCGCAAATCTCACACACCGCTATAGGCGGTAGCTCGACTGCGACACGAAACAGCAGTGTACCGATCGTTCAAGTAATATAAAATGAGGAGTAAATCCCCGAGTATCGAATCTCTCAAGGAACACAGTAAGGTGGAGTTAGGTTTCGAGGAAGGACTTGAGATCGAAGTCCTAGGTCGGAGTTACAATGGATGATTGGTTTGGTTTGCGAATAATAAAATAAAAGATTACAACTACTCCTATGCAATGCCGCTATGCAATGCTTCGCTTGGCGGGATGGAGACTAGGCAGGCCTTGAGCGCGCTGCGTCGCAAGGGCAGATGGACGAGTAGGCAAACGGATCGAACTATGCAGGCCTTGAGCGCGCTGCTTCGATAGGCGGGATGGAATACACGGGCCGCTATGCCACGCTTCGCTAGGCGGATGGAAGAGTAGGCATACGGATGAGGGTCGCAAGCACCTCGTCGACAAGCACGCCACTAGCAATTGCTAGTGCGGCACCGGGCATGGTGGAGGAGTGGAAAATGGATGGGGGCGCACCTCATTAACACATATGAACTAAATAATTCCATAAACATGAAATAAACAATAATACACATAGTTCATAGCATTCATCATCTAAATATAGAGATTACAAACAACTACAACCACACAAGTAGAAGAAAAAGGCAAGAGATACGACCGAATCCGGAGTCTCGTTGTAGATTCACGGTAGGAATCGTTGGGTTGTCAATCCACGTCCTAGCTCGGTCCCAATTGCGTCCGGGGTAGAGGAGGGCTGTCACACCTCCCAATGGACCCGTCTTGTCCAGCGCTTTACCATCCGGCCACGTCTAATGCGAAGAACTCCTTGCTTGGCGATGAAGATGCGTGGAATCTCCTCCTTGAAGCTCTTGGATGATGGAGGAGGCCTAGGGGGGCGGAGAACCAGCGGAAAAGGGCGAAACGGCGGAGTCGGGCGGAAAAACGGCGAGCGATCCAACCTAATTCGCGAGCAGGGCATTTTATAGGCGCTGGAATAAACAGTGCGCACGGTCAGTGGCGCACGACCAGTGGTCGTGCGCACTATCATCCTGTGATCGTGCGCCTGCCTGGACGGAGCCTGCAGGAAAAGCAATTTATAAAATATAATGTTCGCACGACCAGTGGCGCACGACCGGTGGTCGTGCGCACTATCGTCGGTGGTCGTGCGCACTGGTCAAGACAGAACTCATAAAATTAATGATAAGTGCGCACGAACAGTGGCGCACGACCGGTGGTCGTGCGCACTATCGTAGATGGTCGTGCGCACTGCACCAAACAGAACTCATGAAAAAGGGTTAAGTGCACACGATCAGTGGCGCACGACCAGTGGTCGTGCGCAATAGAACCGGTGATCGTGCGCAGTGTTCCTGTGTAGAATTGCACCGGGAACACCTGCACGACTCCTAATCCAGCTCAACCACGAATCCAGCCACTGAAAGTGGCACCTAACAGTACATGAAAACTACTAATGAAGATAAGCATGAAATCACACCAAAATGGGCCTAGAGGTGCACCTAGCATGGAATATCAAATATAAACAATAAAAGGGCTAAAGTGCGGTGAAATGACTGAAAAATGGCCCAGATGAGTCCATAAAAGTGTATATGATCAGGACTCATCACACCCCCAGACTTACCTGTTTGCGCGTCCCGAGCAAACAAATTCTAAGCGAACGGGGAAAGAAAAGTAGATGGCTTAAAACTACAATACAGAGTACCATGCGAAGTCGCATGCTCACGTGCATACGAAGAATAGTAGAGAAGATTTCTGATTATATAAACAGTCTATATATTTCCAAAGAGTAAAAGCATATTACAACTACTCAAAATGGTGAACTACGGTGAATTGTTCGGTCATGCATACGGAGAAAGTAAACTAAGCGCTGAGACGAGCATTGCTCAAGATCGGGATGCGAGAAAAACTCCACTGAAATCCATCAGTGTCGGTGACCATAAGCTTGCCCGGTCACATTCTCTCCACGACACTGGTTTGACTCAAATGCGTGAATCAATAGGACTTTAGGTTTTAAATGGGGCTTGGGTTTAGGTGAGGTATACAATGATAAAGACGATGGTTCAAATACTAAACTCAAATGAGCAAATGCATAACATTATCCAAGTGGCCACAAAACACGCGGATGCACCACACCCCCAGACTTGGACTTAACAGCATGGGTGCGTGCACCGCCTACTCCCAAACATAAATCTATACATAAAGATTTTCAATTAAACACTCCTTCTCTTTCCTTTTTTTTAACTTCTTTTCTTTTTCTCATTTTTTTTTCTTTTCTTATCATTTTCAGCAAATAAACAAAAGGACACATCCACATCTTCACAAACATATTACCACATCAACAACCCAACTCATGAAAATAATAAACAGCTAAAGCTCAGATTTGGGTGTGCGACTAGGATTGGCTTTTGGGCTTTGGTGAAATAAAAGTGGGGCTGAATCAAAGAACGGGTAGGCACAACTGGGCTAGCGAGGATATAGCGGTAGGGATAGGCACAAAGGCTCAACCGGGCCAAAATGATGGCCTATATCACATTCACACAATTGACTAACCGTATACCCATGCTTCAAGAATCGCTTGGGGCAAGTTCTAGCCACCGAGAAAGATTCTCCTTTCTCCCGACTCAAGCAATACGAATCTAGCGATCGTTTACACACATCCCTATGCTACCGTTTGATTCCACCACATTCACCATTTGAGTAGAGTAAACAACATTTACAGTAATAAGAAAAATATAAAACCATAAGTATAAAGAGAAGTCTACTCTACACAAATTTCTATGCAACCGAGCACTCGACTAGGAGCACTACTAGAGTCAACATTTTACTCTGCTACATAGTCCTAAGCCATCACCTAGACTTTCCCAAATAAGCAGAAGAATTAAATTCACAACAGAGCAAGCAAACAGATGTGTACGCGCTCAAGTGGGTGATGTGGTGTGCAATGAAAATAAACAAAACATTTTAAATGAAATCTTCTAGCATGCAGTGCAATAGTGCACGTGAGCGGGTAAACAAAACAACTCTCCCCCAGACTTAAACTAAACAATCCGCATAATATATGACATGAAAATCAGAAAAGGCTAGGGGAAGAGAGTACCCAATGCTCAGCAAGTGAGCATACCAGAAGATTGGCGTTTAAACCAAGACTAAGCTGCAGCATCCGCCATCCAGAGAAGATACCTGCAGGGGTCAGCTCCGCAAAAACAAAAGACAAAAGAAAACTGAAATGAAAATACTACTAACTAAACATGATTAGATGAAATAAAAATGCAGAAAAGAAGATAACTACTGGGGTTATTGTCCTCCCAGCACGACTTATTCAAACTTTAAGAGTTCTAGCTAATGGGCCTATGGAAGGAGAAGTGGACAGGTAGCTGGCCTAATATCCGTGTCGGTAGCGGGTACCGATACGGTGATAGAACAGTCACCCCTCTACCTAAATATAGATACCTGCTCCTCACAGGTAGAGGGTAGAGAATGTTAGAAAAGGAGGAGGCATGGTCCTCACTCATCTCACAAAACACATCCTTGCCTAGCAAGGTATCGTCAACAGGGAGGCAGCAGGAGGAAAAGGCAATGAGTGGAGCTTCCTCAACGGAGGGGGAATAAACCTCCTCACATGAGAGGATACTCTCATCATTGACTTGAGCAAAAAGCTCCAAGTCCTCCTGGGATACCTGTGAAGACTCAACCTACACAGGCTCGGATGAAGAAAGGGGATCAAGAAATAAAGAAGACGAAGAACATAAATAAACATCAATCGGGGGAGTGATCCCGGTCTCACTCCCAGCAGGATCCAAGGGTAGATCACTATCATCATCGTAAATATCATAGCAAGGGGGACTTGAGAACTCAGGAGCCTCAGTGGTGATTTGGACCTCCTCGTCCCATGAAGAAGTGCAAACCTCCTCATCAGAGAGAGTATCCTCCTCATCCCACCGAGGTGCATCATCGTGTTCAAAGTATTCATTCTCCCCCTCAGGGAAAATGACATCCTCATCCCACTTTGGAGCACCCTCCGAGTCAGAAGCATCACCCAGCTCCTTTACTTCGATAGGATCATAAAGAATATGTGTAGAAAAATCTTGCAAAGAAACTGGAGGGACAAAAATATTCGGTTCCTCCGCAAAAAGATCTGCTAAAGCCTCCCCGATGGAAAGAATACTTTCCTCATCATACTCAGGTGCATCTAGGAGCTCCCATTCCTCTCCTTGTTGGCTAACAGATGAGTGATCATCATCACTGGGAGTGAAGCCATAAACAGGGAGTGAGGAGTCCGTGCACGAGACAAGCTCGGGGGTAGAGGGCACAATTGCCTCCATGGGTAAAGAATGAGCGATAGGGACAATGTTGTCCTGAGTGGAGGAGTGGCGGTCAGGCTTGAAAAGACTAGGACAGTCCTTCAATTCATGACCCTCTCCTCGACACAACAAGCAAACAATGTTCCTACACTGCCTAGCATTCAACTCATTCATTTGGTCTATATAATAAACCATCTTATCATTAAAGCTAGGCGAAATACCCCATGACGACATTTTCAAAATTCAAAGCAGATAAAAAGAAACTGAAATTCTTTGCAAGGAAATCTACACAACTAGAAAAACTCCTTGAATAAAACTTGCCTAAAACTTTAAAATAGGGGAGGAAGAAATAAAAACAAACAAAAGATAATTAAAAGGCAAACAAAAATAAGAAAGCGGCTATACACACTGGAAGAACTACTATCTCTCGGCTCTCCCACTCAAGAAAACTCACACGACTATGTTCCCCGGCAATGACGCCAAAAACTTGATGGCGCAAATCTCACACACCGCTATAGGCGGTAGCTCGACTGCGACACGAAACGGCAGTGTACCGATCGTTCAAGTAATATAAAACGAGGAGTAAATCCCCGAGTATCGAATCTCTCAAGGAACACAGTAAGGTGGAGTTAGGTTTCGAGGAAGGACTTGAGATCGAAGTCCTAGGTCGGAGTTACAATGGATGGTTGGTTTGGTTTGCGAATAATAAAATAAAAGATTGCAACTACTCCTATGCAATGCCGCTATGCAATGCTTCGCTTGGCGGGATGGAGACTAGGCAGGCCTTGAGCGCGCTGCGTCGCAAGGGCGGATGGACGAGTAGGCAAACAGATCGAACTATGCAGGCCTTGAGCGCGCTGCTTTGATAGGCGGGATGGAATACACGGGCCGCTATGCCACGCTTCGCTAGGCGGATGGAAGAGTAGGCATACAGATGAGGGTCGCAAGCACCTCGTCTACAAGCACGCCACTAGCAATTGCTAGTGCGGCACCGGGCATGGTGGAGGAGTGGAAAATGGATGGGGGCGCACCTCATTAACACATATGAACTAAATAATTCCATAAACATGAAATAAACAATAATACACATAGTTCATAGCATTCATCATCTAAATATAGAGATTACAAACAACTACAACCACACAAGTAGAAGAAAAAGGCAAGAGATACGACCGAATCCGGAGTCTCGTTGTAGATTCATGGTAGGAATCGTTGGGTTGTCAATCCACGTCCTAGCTCGGTCCCAATTGCGTCCGGGGTAGAGGAGGGCTGTCACACCTCCCAATGGACCCGTCTTCTCCAGCGCTTTACCATCCGGCCACGTCTAATGCGAAGAACTCCTTGCTTGGCGATGAAGATGCGTGGAATCTCCTCCTTGAAGCTCTTGGATGATGGAGGAGGCCTAGGGGGGCGGAGAACCAGTGGAAAAGGGCGAAACGGCGGAGTCGGGCGGAAAAACGGCGAGCGATCCAACCTAATTCGCGAGCAGGGCATTTTATAGGCGCTGGAATAAACAGTGCGCACGATCAGTGGCGCACGACCAGTGGTCGTGCGCACTATCATCCTGTGATCGTGCGCCTGCCTGGACGGAGCCTGCAGGAAAAGCAATTTATAAAATATAATGTTCGCACGACCAGTGGCGCACGACCGGTGGTCGTGCGCACTATCGTCGGTGGTCGCGCGCACTGGTAAAGACAGAACTCATAAAATTAATGATAAGTGCGCACGTACAGTGGCGCACGACCGGTGGTCGTGCGCACTATCGTAGATGGTCGTGCGCACTGCACCAAACAGAATTCATGAAAAAAGGGTTAAGTGCACACGATCAGTGGCGCACGACCAGTGGTCGTGCGCAATAGAACCGGTGATCGTGCGCAGTGTTCCTGTGCAGAATTGCACCGGAACACCTGCACGACTCCTAATCCAGCTCAACCACGAATCCAGCCACTGAAAGTGGCACCTAACAGTACATGAAAACTACTAATGAAGATAAGCATGAAATCACACCAAAATGGGCCTAGAGGTGCACCTAGCATGGAATATCAAATATAAACAATAACAGGGCTAAAGTGCAGTGAAATGACTGAAAAATGGCCCAGATGAGTCCATAAAAGTGTATATGATCAGGACTCATCAGTGTCCCACCTCCTCTTATCCTCGACTCCTCCTGCATATGTAGAGGCTGAGGACCCAACACTGCTGGCTCCCTCTGCTCCTGCCTCTCCTCCTAGCGGGGTCGGTACTCAATTCTTCTTTCCCCTATAAAATGACCCCTCTGCTGGTCCCTCCTGCCACTCCTTCCCTGCCTCTATCGGCCTCTGCTTACCTCGAACGATGAGCTAGTCGGCCTCCAGCTTCTTGGCTGGCCATCTCCATGACCTTGGCCAGGCTGCTGTCAGAAACAAAGAGGAGGGTCTGCCTCAGGTCATCACGGAGGCCCTTATAGAACCTCTTTGCGTAGCCCGCATCATCCAGCTGATAAGAGTCCGCGAACCGGGCTAGGTGTGTGAACTCCCGGTGATTCTCCACAACAGTCCTGCTACCCTTCCTCAACTGCAGGAACCTGTCTTCTAGCTCATCTCTCACAGACTGTGGTACATAGTGCTCCAGTAGCGCCGTCTTGAACTCATCCCATGAGATGTCAGCCGCCTCCAATCCAGCATAGGTGGTGTCCAGAAGTGACTTCCACCACCTTTTCGCATGAGATTCCACGCACTAAACCACCAAGGGTACTGCCATATCCGTTGGGCACTGAATCCTTGCCATCATCTCGTACATGATGTCTACTCACTCCTCAGTCCGAACGACTGTCTCGATCCCGAGGTATGATGGAGGGTAAAGACCTCGGAAGGCACTCATCAAGTTGGCCCCGGGGTTTGGCTGAAGAGCCGGTGCCTGCTGTGCCCTGAATGCCTCCAGTATGGCAGTTAATGTCTGTCCCATCCCTGTTTGCTAGAAAGGAGTAGGAGCCGGTGGTGGTGGGACGATGTTTGGAATCAGAGGCACTCCATGTTACGGGGTAGGGTTCGTCACAAGCTACAAAAGGAAATTGACACTCATAAGGAGATTAAGCTAAAGAAAATTCAGTTAAAAGTGGACTTTTCATGTGATTCCCCATATGGGCACACCAATGCTTCCGCTACTAGTTTGTCGTCAAACTAAGCTCGCGCGGGGTGGCCCAGGGTTTGTGGACTTCTTTTCTTCGGATCGAGGTTTCCTCTGATACCAGTTTGTAAGACCCCATTTTTTTTGCTTCGCTACCGGGTCTTATGCCTAGAACCGCCGCTTTGCGGTGACACCATCACTCGGGAAGGTCGTCACTACAAAACACCGATTCTGCCGGCCATATCGATCACAACAGAAGAAAAATATACATTTGAATATATAGAAGTCAAGTCCACATCACATGAATTATAATATCTCAGACTAAAAGAGGTCTACATATAATAACTGAAATTAAGATAATAATAATAAGGGCTCCTGCCCGATACATCAAATCCTCACTACAATGCCACTCGCAGAAGCAAATCAACTAGTAACACTCACAGATCCTAAGATTGGTGCTCCTATGATAGACTGTCTCGCCTCCATCTACACCGGCCTCTGGTGCTGCAACGTCTCCTCGGTCCCCTAAAATGATAAGGTCCACTGACCGTTAGTAAAAAAGACTAAGCCAATCGCCCACCCCTCCCCCGGTGACTCCTATGCACCGAGCGAGAGGAATGAAGCTGAGGACAGCAAGGGGTATAAATAATAGCAGGTGACGGTGAATCTAATCTACGGGAAAAGTCTACCACTACGCAACAGATAGTACAATGAGTAAAGCAGTATAAGTAAAGCTGTAATAAGTAAAGCAGTAATAAGTGAAACAATAATAAAGTAGAGTAACCTTGATTTATAGGAATGCCCATATAGACCTCTAGACCAAGGGGTCGTTTAGCAGGGCCTATCGTATAAAAAGTCCCATACCGATTTATACGATAGAGGTAGGGGTTGAAATGCAGTGCTTATGCCATGACATGCAGATTTATGCAGTTTAATGCTATGTTCATGATGCGTGTCGGCAAGTGCACCGGTCGCTGTCAAGTAATAATTGTGGAGAATAAATTCCCCGGATGTCGGTCTCTTGAGGAACACAGTAAGGTGGAGTTTATTATCGAGGAAGGACTTGAGATCGAAGTCCGGCGGTAGGTGGAATGCGAACGAAAGGGGATTTGAGGTTTGCAAACAAAAGTAAATACTACGCCTACTCCTATGCAATGCCGCTATGCAATGCTTCGGTCGGCGGGATGGAAACTAGGCAGGCCTTGAGCGCGCTGCGTCGAAAGGGCGGATGGACGTGAAGGCTAACGGGAACGAGCTATGCAGGCCTTGAGCGCGCTGCTTCGTTAGGCGAGTGGAATACGGGCCGCGATGCCACGCTTCGAAGGCCGGATGAGCGAGTAGGCTTACGGATTGAGGGTCGCAAGCACCTCTTCGACAAGCACACCACTAGCAATTGCTAGTGCGGCACCGGACATGGTGGTGGAGCGGAAAATCGATGGGGGCGCACCTCATTAACACAAATGAACAAAATGATTTCATAGACATGAAATTAACAATACTAACATAGTTCATAGCGTTCATCATCAAGATAAAGAGAGTACAAACAAATACAACCACATAAGTAGAAGAAAAAGGCAAGAGATACGACCGAATCCGGAGTCTCGTTGTAGATTCACGGAAGGAAGCACCGGGTTGTCAATCCGCGTCCTAGCTCGGTCCCAACTGCGTCCGGGGTAGAGGAGAGCTGTCACACCTCCCAATGGACCCGTCTTCTCCAGCGATTTACCATCCGGTCACGTCTAGTGCGAAGAACTTCTTCCTTAGCGATCAAAATGAGTGTAGAATCTCTTCTTTCAAGCCCTTGGATGATGGAGGAGGCCTAGGGGGTGAAAAACCTCTGGAAATGGCGAAAACGGCGGACTGAACGGAGTCCAAATGCGTGATCCCGACCTAATTCGCGATCAGGTCATTATATAGGCGCTGAATTAAACAACGTGCACGGTCATTGGCGCACGACCAGTGGTCGTGCGCACTAGAATCCTGTGATCGTGCGCTTGTCTGGGTAGAACCTGCAAGAAACAGAATTTATAGAAGATAATGTTCGCACGACCAGTCGCGCACGACCGGTGGTCGTGCGCACTGGAGTTGATGGTCGTGCGCACTACATCAAACAGAACTCGGAAATTAAATGATAAGTGCGCACGAGCAGTGGCGCACGACCGGTGGTCGTGCGCACTGGCGTTGGTGGTCGTGCGCACTACACCAAACAGAACTCGTGAAAAAGGGTTAAGTGCACACGATCAGAGGCGCACGACCAGTGGTCGTGCGTAATAGAACCGGCGATCGTGCGCAGTGTTCCTGTGCAGAATTGCACCGGGAACACTTGCACGACTCCTATTCCCGCACAACCACAGATCTAGCCACTGAAAGTGGCACTTAACAGCACATGAATACTACTAATGACAATAAGCACGAAAATCACAACAAAGTGGGCCTAGATGTGCACCTAGCGTGGATTATCAAATATAAACTATAACAAGGCTAAAGTGCGGAGAATTGACTAAATAACGGCCCGGATGAGTCCATAAATGTGTATATGACCAGGACTCATCACACCCCCAGACTTAACTGTTTGCGCGTCCCGAGCAAACGAATCCGGCGGAGTGTGAAAACGATAGTTAACATAGAGAATTACACAAGGGAGTACGGTGCGAAGTAACATACGCCTGCGAGTAGAGAATTTAGTAGAAGGAGATTCTAACTATGCTAACTAATTTACAAGAGTATTAAAGTGTAAGTAAAGATTTAGTTATGCTCAGTTGGAGAATTATGAAGAATTTGACGATCATGCCCGATGTGAAAGTGACGAGACACTGAGGCGGGTGTTGCAAAAGATCGGGGCTTAGGAATAACTCCGCTGAAATCCATCACGTCGTGAACCATATGCTTGCCCGGTCACACTCTCTCCACGGCGCTAGCACTCTCGCAAGTCAAATCAGTAGGGCTTTTAGGATTAAAACGGGGCTTAGGTTACGGTATGATATTTCAAAGTTAAACACGGCGGCTACGCAACCCAAGTGAGCTAACGGAACGCTGCACCACGCAAGACCAACAACTATGCTCGTGTGACACACCCCCAGACTTATCATGAAAACCGGGTGTGCACACGGCCTACTTCACAAATACCAACAGATTTTCTGTTTTTAGCTCGGGAGGATTTTTTTTCAAAATACTCTTTTTTTTTCTTTTACATATTTTACTTCTTTTATGTAACCTCCGGTTGGTTCAAAATCAGCAGATGGACGTTATTTTCCCATCATAACACAATGATTCCACACTCCACACAAGTTTAGAATTATGAGCGCAGTTAAAAACAATTTGGTTGCGGGCGTGGGATAGGCTTCAGGCTTTGGTGGATGAAGAGGAGCTGAACAAAGGATTGGTAGGCACAAAATAGGCTTGCAAAGGTGAATGAAATGGACATGGAATAACAAAGCTCAAACTAGCCAAAGGGTGGCCTACATCATGCTTGGCTCAACGAGTAGCTCTCACCCATGCTTCGAGAGTCGCTTGGGGCAAGTTCTTAGCCCACGAGAAAGATAAACCTTCCTCCCGACTTGAGCAACACTTGACTAGTAATCGCACACACACAACACCGGGTTATCGTCAATTCCATACAAATTCACCACTTGAGTATATTAAATCTAAATTTACGCAGAAATACTAAACATAATTTAGATGCATAAAGAAAATCTAGTTCTACTCACATTCTACCATAGCATGCGAAGTGACTAGAACACTACATGAGTCAACATCGCACTCCAAATAATAATTCCTACGTTAACAATCTATTTCACATTCCGACCAAAATAGTTTAAACGGAACAACGACAAAAAGATAAACACGCACTCAAGTGGGTGAAGTGGTGTGTGAAGCATGAAAAACAACGATAATGAAGAGATAAATAAGAAACAACCTTCTAGTATGCGGTGCAACTCGTGCACAGTGGATAACAACAACCGCTCCCCCAGACTTAAGCTAATCAATATATCTAGAAATTTGAAGCTAAAAGAGGGGAGGAAGCGTTACCCCATGCTCAGAAATGAGCATACCAGACGATTGGCGTTTACGATCAAGACTAGTCCGCAGCATCCGCCATCACAAGGAACAAAGGCCACCTGAAAGTGACACACTAGAACAACAAAAATAGTAAAAACTGAACTAAACATATGAGAGCACTAAAAATCAAGAAATCTGGGTTATCACCCATGGGAGGGAACCTGTTCCTGCAATTAATATTAAGCACTCGCACACAAAATAAGGGAACAGAATAAGCTGGATACATAAAACTATGCCCAGAAGAGCATCCACAAGCAAAATGTCATTATTACAGTTAACAAAATAGAAGGAGTTCGAACGACTCAACAAAAGACCTAAAAAGCAACAAGAGAAAACAGACAACAAGGCTTAGAATAGCTCGCATGCAGGGAGAAAGATCACTCGTCGTCACTGTCGCTATCTAGAACAACAACGGACGGCGGCGGTCTGGAAGATGATGCGGCCCGACCCGGAGGTGGGGGAATATTTAACCCTCCCCGCAATGCTTGCTGATAAACGAAATCCGTCAGCCAATACTGGTTCGCTTCCAGATCGGAGAGCCGCCGATCGAAACTTGGCACCTCCGGCGCTCTAGAAGAACTGCCTTCCTCCTTGGCTCTCCGCTCCTGCTGAAATGAATGCCTTCGCGGCTGCAGAAGGGCTACCTCGCGGTGAGTATTTGGCGGCTCAGCCGGCTCTCCGTGCTCCTCGTCGCCTTGCCTCTCCCTAGGCGCATCACCCGGCATCACAACCACAAAGCGTCTACTACTCTTCTTCCCCACGACCCGTAATAGATGGAAACTCACCATGGTGGCCCGAGTGATGAAGGAGGGCGCAGTCACCTGCACCATCGGAGGCAGATGACTCCAAACCCCCAGGCTTTTGGCAATGCGGGTAATATAGTAGGCACCACCAATGGCACCTGTGAGACCGTAAGTGGCCTCGTGGTGGAAGAAGAAAGCTAGCATGTAGCCAAGATGCAAAGGCTGCCGAAATTCCATACTATAAAGGGAGATCAGATCTTGCCACCCCACCACGTTCTGACTAAGGGCACGGGCGACAAGAGAGTGGCTAAGGACGTGCTGCAGGAAACGGAGAGCAGGCGCGACGATCCAGGTAGATTTGCTTTTCCTGGCAACATATTCTTCATCACGACCCGTGAGAGCACACCACGCAGCACGCGGGGTGACGCCATCAGGGAAGGAGACATCCAAATCCAGAAAAGGGATCGCCGCAGCCTCAGCTTCAGTGTAAAATCCAGCATGCACCGCCAGCTCAGACAAGGATAGAGTGAAGACCTTGCCCAAAATGCGGAAAGAGCACTTTCCCGGACGTTGACCGGAGGGCAACACATCCCACTCAAACGTTGCGAGAAATTCCAAGGTAAGCTCCCGGTAGCCGAGGTCATTGCACTCGAACACCCCACTCCAATGATCGAAATAATAGCGTTGGCGGACGGCCTCCCCCAACTCTCCATTGTCGCCGATAGAGTTCAACTCGTTCCAATCCACGAGACGCTGTGATAGGAATGGCTTCTCCTTAAGAGAATTGAATCGCCGCGTGTGCGAATCCTTGGAAAAAGTAGCCATCCTAGCGAGGATCTGAGCAGGAGAGGCGGAAGAGCAGCCGGAGCGTTGGTAGACCTTTTGGCGATCTCTGGAGCTCATGGTGGTAGGAGGGCAAGGGGAAAGAGGAGAATAGGAAATGGGCTCACCGGAAGGAAGGCGAGCGCACGATCGGCGGCAACCCAACGGAGACGGCGCACGGACGACGAAAAACGAAAGCCCTAGATCGTGCGTGAAAGGCTCGGGCGGACGGGCATTTTATAAAAATCTGGGCCGATCGCACGACCAGTGGTCGTGCGCGATAAGTAGTGCGCACGACCAGTGATCGTGCGCCATAGGAAATTTCCAGCGGCCAAAATTTTAGTAGAATGTCCATCCACCGTGCAGTTTATGCACAAACAGGAATCAGCACCAGCAACGAGGTATTCACAGCCTTAACAAAACTTAACTAAACTAGACAAAATAAAATTTCAGGAAAAAGAAAGATAACTACTGGGGTTACTGTCATCCCAGCACGACTTATTTGAAAACTTAAAGGTCCTAGCTAATGGGCCTATGGAAGAGAAAATGCACAGGTAACTGTTCCAAAATCCGTTTCGGTTGCGGGTACCGATACGGTGATAGATCAGTCACCCCTCTACCTAGATATAGATACCTGCTCCTCACAGGTAGAGGGTAAAGAATGTAAGAAAAGGAGGAGGCCTGGTCCTCACTCATCTCACAAAACACATCCTTGCTTAGCAAGGTATCGTCAACAGCAAGGTGGCAGGAAGAAAAGGCAATGAGTGAAGCTTCCTCAAAGGAGGTGGAATAAACCTCCTCACATGAGAGGATACTCTCATCATTGACTTGAGCAAAAAGCTCTAAGTCCTCCTGATGTACCTGTGAAGACTCAACCTGCACAGGCTCAGATGAAGAAAGGGGGTCAGGAAATAAAAGAGAAGAATGACATAAATAATCAATCATCAGGGGAGTGATCCCGGTCTCACTCCCAGCAGGATCCAAGGATAGATCACTATCATCATCGTAAGTATCATGGCGAGGGGAACCCAAGAACTCAAGAGCCTCGGTGGTGAGTTGGACCTCCTCGTCCCATGAGGAAGTGCAAACCTCCTCATCAGAAGGAGTATACTCCTCAAACCACCTCGGAGCATCCTCCGAGTCCGAAGCATCACCCCGCTCCTTTACTTTGATAGGATCATAAAGAATGTGTGTAGAAAAATCGTGCAAAGAAACTGGAAAAACACAAAGATTTGGTTCCTCCGTAAAAAGATCTGCTGAAGCCTCCCCGATGGAAAGAATACTTTCCTCATCATGCTCAGGTGCATCTAGGAGCTCCCATTCCTCTCCTTGTTGGCTAATAGATGAGTGATCATCATCACTAGGAGTGAAGCCATACACAGGGAGTGAGGAATCCATGCACAAAATAGGCTCAGGGATAGAGGGCACAATTGCCTCCATGGGTAAAGAAGGAGTGATAGGGACAATGTCGCCCTGAGTGGAGGAGCGGCGGTCAGGCTTGAAAAGACTGGGACAGTCCTTCAATTCATGACCCTCTCCTCGACACAATAAGCAAACAATGTTCCTACACTGCCCAGCATTCAACTCATTCATTTGGTCTAAATAATAAACCATCTTATCATTAAAGCTAGGCGAAATACCCCATGACGACATTTTCAATAATTAAAGAAGATAAAATGAAGCAGGAATTCTTTGCAAGGAGAATCCACACAACTAATAAAGCTCCTTAGATTTAAACTTGCCTAAAACTTTAAAATAGGGAAAGACGAAATAAAGGCAAAACAAAAAAAAATAGAAATGCGGCTAAACACAAAGAAAGAACAACTATCTCTCGTCTCCCTCTCAAGAAAACTCACACAACTGTGTTCCCCGGCAACGGCGCCAAAAACTTGATGCGTGTCGGCAAGTGCACCGGTCGCTGTCAAGTAATAATTATGGAGAATAAATTCCCCGGATGTCGGTCTCTTGAGGAACACAGTAAGGTGGAGTTTATTATCGAGGAAGGACTTGAGATCGAAGTCCGGCGGTAGGTGGAATGCGAACGAAAGGGGCTTTGAGGTTTGCAAACAAAAGTAAATACTACGCCTACTCCTATGCAATGCCGCTATGCAATGCTTCGGTCGGCGGGATGGAAACTAGGCAGGCCTTGAGCGCGCTGCGTCGAAAGGGCGGATGGACGTGAAGGCTAACGGGAACGAGCTATGCAGGCCTTGAGCGCGCTGCTTTGTTAGGCGAGTGGAATACGGGCCGCGATGCCACGCTTCGAAGGCCGGATGGGCGAGTAGGCTTACGGATTGAGGGTCGCAAGCACCTCTTCGACAAGCACACCACTAGCAATTGCTAGTGCGGCACCGGACATAGTGGTGGAGCGGAAAATCGATGGGGGCGCACCTCATTAACACAAATGAACAAAATGATTTCATAGACATGAAATTAACAATACTAACATAGTTCATAGCGTTCATCATCAAGATAAAGAGAGTACAAACAAATACAACCACATAAGTAGAAGAAAAAGGCAAGAGATACGACCGAATCCGGAGTCTCGTTGTAGATTCACGGTAGGAAGCACCGGGTTGTCAATCCGCGTCCTAGCTCGGTCCCAACTGCGTCCGGGGTAGAGGAGAGCTATCACACCTCCCAATGGACCCGTCTTCTCCAGCGATTTACCATCCGGTCACGTCTAGTGCGAAGAACTTCTTCCTTAGCGATCAAAATGAGTGTAGAATCTCTTCTTTCAAGCCCTTGGATGATGGAGGAGGCCTAGGGGGTGAAAAACCTCTGGAAATGGCGAAAACGGCAGACTGAACGGAGTCCAAATGCGTGATCCCGACCTAATTCGCGATCAGGTCATTATATAGGCGCTGAATTAAACAGCGCGCACGGTCATTGGCGCACGATCAGTGGTCGTGCGCACTAGAATCCTGTGATCGTGCGCCTGTCTGGGTAGAACCTGCAAGAAACGGAATTTATAGAAGATAATGTTCGCACGACCAGTCGCGCACGACCGGTGGTCGTGCGCACTGGAGTTGATGGTCGTGCGCACTACAGCAAACAGAACTCGGAAATTAAATGATAAGTGCGCACGAGCAGTGGCGCACGACCGGTGGTCGTGCGCACTGGCGTTGGTGGTCGTGCGCACTACACCAAACAGAACTCGTGAAAAAGGGTTAAGTGCACACGATCAGAGGCGCACGACCAGTGGTCGTGCGCAATAGAACTGGCGATCGTGCGCAGTGTTCCTGTGCAGAATTGCACCGGGAACACTTGCACGACTCCTATTCCCGCACAACCACAGATCTAGCCACTGAAAGTGGCACTTAACAGCACATGAATACTACTAATGACAATAAGCACGAAAATCACAACAAAGTGGGCCTAGATGTGCACCTAGCGTGGATTATCAAATATAAACTATAACAAGGCTAAAGTGCGGAGAATTGACTAAATAACGGCCCGGATGAGTCCATAAATGTGTATATGACCAGGACTTATCAGTTCACACAAGTGCAACTCACACACTTCCACTCTATGCGCACAGACCTTTATTTCTCCCCTTTTTGGAGCTAGCAAAACTCCCAGGATACTCCCATAGTGGCAAATGAAAGGGGTGGGTTGGGCCTCGCACACCTCTAGGTTGGTATCTATACTACCTTACCTAGACCAATCGTACGCCTCAATGCTAAGAACATAATAACGGAGCTCCTGCGTACTCTTACTGGCTAGTCCACCAGAATTTTCTTTGGCAAAGTGTTAACCACACTTACCGAGCCAAAGTATCGACGTCGGTGCGACGACCATCAATACTAATGACCCACCACCTTAATGCACATGCAATATGATTACTTACATCTCCGAGCCAAAAGCTCCCCGAGCTAACCTGCCCGTCACTATAACCTCCCGAGCCACCAGCTCGCTGGACAAACCCGTCCGTAACCATGACCACTAAGCCTACTGCTCGTAAGACCAAAAAAACTGGCACACGCATCAACAGTATGTAGAGTGAGTGTGTTATTAAGTTATTCTTGCCTAACTATTTATTCCTACAATTTAGGGTTAATCTTGAACTTCCCGAGGTCTACCCTATGAGGGGCTCGCAGCGGCACTAGAAGGTGCGATGGGATGATAGCCTAAACCGCCCTTTCCAAGACACTTATTTTTTATTGATGTCTACCCATAAGAATACCCCTCTTATCATTATACTTGGATTAACCCTATGTATTTATGACTCTCTAAGGGAAAGATGATCTTTCATCGATCCTGAGCACAACCTTGCCCCTTAGCTTATCGGGCACACTCAACATACAAGCTCCTATTGATGACCTCAAATCCCCTCAACCAGACTATGTACACCATCTACCTTCCATTCCCACCTAATGGTCTACAATTTACTCAAGTTTTACAGTTTTACTATACACAGACCAAATGAGAGTCTATCATGATATTATAACACCATCTCCAAAAATTTATAATTTTTCTAAATAATTTGGTATTTATTATAATTTCTCCAAAATCAAGGAACCTATGATTTTGTACATCAAGTGTGTTTTTCTGACATGGTATGGCTTCACTAAAATTTGTACAACTAAATAACAGTGAAATAACAGCCAAACCTGAATTTCACAATTTTCCAAAAAGATTTTGACCACCAATTAAAATATTTACTAATTAGTCAAGATAAATGATTAACAAAGGAAGTACAAGAAACTTTTATTCAAAAATTCCACGAAAGTTTGCTGGTGTCTAAGATGGTCAGAAAAGTTTACTGGTGGAGTTCCATAATTTTCTATTTAGTGTTGACCAGGTAATTTCATTATTTAAATAATCAAGCCTAATGGCACTTTAAGAAGGAAACCATATATATTGCTCCAAAAAGTATACCAAAATTACAGATCACATTATTGCCACAAAAAGTCCTATCACCAAGTTTCATTATTTTTCAGAGAATAATAAACCCTTAATTAAGTTTTCTCACAAATTGTTCACATAAAGGGTTTGTGAATGAAGTACCATATATATCATCCTAAAAATCACAATAAAATTAACAGGGAACAATAACACTAACACAAGCTAACTGACAAAGTTTCATAATCATCCTAGGTTATATAAACATGTAATTCCTTTTTGTAAGGAGGTGCCCTAAATGATTCTTAATTAAATATGAGGGGATAAAAGTCTCCAAAAATTCCAAATAAAATTCATAGAACTTGAAACCACCCTATGAACCTCTCTACCAACATTCAAGTCAATTCAAGGACATATGACCCTATGTCCTTCAATAGGTTCAATGTACAACCCTAAGGTTTGAACTAGGGTCCTAGAGCAAATCCACCCCAAATCACCCAAAACCCTTTGTGGCGGCGTTATATGTGACATTAAATTAGTGGCCAAGATTTCATCACTTTTGGATGAGGATTGACCACTCAAACCCAATAGGTGCACTTTTGACCTAATAACCCATAGTTTGACCAATCTTGGTTAATTAATTACCCTATCAAATCAATCCCAAATGTGATGAAATTTTCACTTGAGTTATAACATGATCCTAAGGACCACCCACTTAAATTTGGTGGTGTTTGGAGGTCACTAAACCCTTTAATTAATTAATCCATGGATTATTAAAAATTTGCAAAGACTTTAGAAAAAGTTTATCCAAAAATTCTCATTTTTGGATTTGTTAAGGGTGTGGGTATGAACAGCCTATGTTTCATATTTCAAGTCATTTGGATGACTGGATTGATGGGGGCACACAAATCAAGCTCTGGACACCCCTTTGTATATATTGCACCATTTTGAGTGCTTTGGTTAGACCACTGACCCAAATGGTGTGAAACAAATTTAAAGTTAAAGTTGACCTCATGGCCTACAACTATCATGTAGACCACTTCTGCTAAATTAGAGCCTAAGTATTTTTAATAATTAAAACAAAACATTGCATATTATGTGACAGGAAATCAAACACCATAAGTATTAAATCATCTAAGTCTGCGAATAGCAGATCACAATGGATTGGATGCCGCCCAGTCATCGTCCCCAATAATTGGACGGTCCCTGACAGCCCGCACTAGGTGACATTTGCGCTCGATTTGCTGGCCACCCTTGCATCCTTCCGGCCGGCTGATGCCACCACCACCTTCGTCGAGGTGGCGACAGGCGATTGGCGGTGGTTTGCCGGCCGGTGGTGGACGGAGGGGGGTTTTCTAGCGGGGGCAAAGAGCTCCAAAATGAGCCCTTTTGGGAGCGTGATTCAATCCCGATTGAGCTCGAATCAAGCCCCAAATTGATTGGGATCTATGAACTAGAGGAGGAGAGGAGGATCAGACATTTGATTGGGCATTTGCCTTACTGATTCTCGGGTTGGCCATGTGAGGGAGAGTTCTCTTTGGATCCGTGCCAATCTTGAACTTGGAGAGCTTGAAATCTTCAGGAAAGTGGGGGGTTTCTCTCCTCTCCGACCTCTGAAGGTGTTAAAAGCTCCAATTGAGGGAGGGGGAGGTTACAATATTGATTGCCATTAGTGGCCATTAGAGGGTGAATTCGGTTTCACTTGGGGGAGGTGAATGGGTACTCAATCCGGCCGGGAGAAGGCTGGAAACTCCTCTTCCCAAGAGGAGATGAATGTGGCCATTAATGGGGGAGATTGAAGGTTTCTTCTTCTTCCCCATTAATTCCCCCTTTCTCTCTCTCTTTCAAATTGGGGCTTTCTCTCTCCTAGTCAAATACTTTGAAATTGAACGGTCAATTCAGTAACACCCACTTCCATTAGGTGGTGGACCACCTTAATTGAGTCTAGCCCAAGTGGATTGGGCTTGATTAGTTCAAAATAGGTCATTTGACCTAAATTTAGGGTTGTTGACTTTGGTCAATTTGACCATTTGGGTTGACCCCAATGGGTGCCTAGTCACCCATTGGCCTCCCTTAGGGGTTAGGAAGGTCTAGGTAGGGTCGATTTGGCAAGGTGAGGGTCAATTGACCCTTAATATGCCACTTTGACAAAAATAGGGCTACAGTTGACTTAGGTCAAATTGGTCAAATTGGTGGCCCCATGATGAGGAGTTTTGGTCCATTTGGTAACTAATATCCTCATAAGGGTAGTGGCATGGTCAATTTGGCATGGTAGAGGCCAATTGACCCTAATTATGCTACTTTGACCAATTTAGGGTTAGGGTTGACTTTGGTCAAATTGGCCTCTTTGGTTGACCCCAATGGGTCCTTGGTGCTCCAAGGGACCCCTAATGGGTTAGGGATGCTATTATGGGGTCAAAGGGTCAAGGTGAGGCCCTAACGTCCTACCCTAGGCTTGGTATCTAAAAATTGCTATTTGCAGACCAATGTAGTTTTCCCCCTTTCCTAAGTTCAACTGGTCTTTTGTGCATCCTAGGGTTTTGTCATGACCTAGTCATGACAAAAGCATCTTAGGGGTCTAGTTGTTTGAGGGATGTTACACTACCAGGGGCTGCCCCCTTATGGTTGGCATCCGTTCAAACACATTCACTCTTCACTGCCATTAAGGGTCCGCCCCCCTGGCCGTGCACTACCAATTCGAATGCATCCGCTCTTCACTGTCATATTAGGTCATGACACCGTCAGGGCCTGCCCCCCCTCATGATCACCATCAATTTGAACACATTCGCTCTTCACCATCATAATAAGTCATGCCACTATCAGGCACTGTCCCCTCGTGGTCAGGACTAAAACAAACTCAAACCCAATAATGTCGCACACTAAAAAGCAATACAACATGACAAGATGAACAAAAAAACAAAGTCACCTCACAAGCGATACGATGGAATAATAAATTCCACAAAATCACGATATATAACATACAAGTATAGAGCATCAAAACGCTACACCATATAGAACGAAAGTAAACTACAAAAAAAGAAACAAAATATATCCACAGATACACATTGACGTGAGGATCAATCCTCAATGTTTACATCAGAGCACTCATCTACAGAAAGGTCTCCAGCATAAAGGCCAATAAAGTTGCATCCAAACCTGTGCTCCATCATACGATGGGTCGTCCTCATACCCCTCTTAAAGGCGATCTCACACTCTTCCTCCAGCATGGGGTCCACCTTCGTAACAATGATCTATGCGTGAATCTCCTCCAAAAGCTGAGAACTCTAATGCATAAAGCCTAGAGAGTCCTTCTACTTAGCGACTCCCATGGACTTTATCTCCTCAGCTCATCGCTCAAGGGGAAAAAGTATCTCCACCTCACATCTCAAGAAACCCAACTCACCATCCTAACGAAATATTTCTCCCTGGGCGTCCTCCAGCTGGCAAAGAGTCTTCTGGGCAAGAGCTTTCTCCGTGCTATGATCCCCTTGTAGTTTCTCAAGCTCGGCTCGAGAGGAAGCTAGATCAGACTCCAGTAATTAAATGTAAGAAGTATCATGCTCCCGCTTCCTCTTCAAGTCAGATAAAGCACACTTCACCTCGCACATCTCCTCCCAAAGGACAAAATATCCATCTTTAAGACCCACGTAACAGTCATTCCAAATATGGGCAATACTGTTCAGAACACTAGTCTACAAAAAGAAATAGAGGATTAAAGCTTATCCAAATAATAAGAACCTGAACAAAGACAACTCTACTTACCGCATAAGTCATGGTCTGAAGGGTAGAAGAGACTCGCTTCATAGTCACTAAAGGGGACTGAGGATCACCCCCAGGGGGCAGCTCAGCAGCAGGACAAGACAAAATCTCACTCAGTATCAGTAGTTGCATCCACCTCGAGACTGTAACTAAAAGGACCATAAGAACCTAGGTAAATAGGCGAAATCACCTTGGTCTTCAAATATCAATTTCTCGTAAATAGGCGAAATCACCATGATCTGCTATACGCAGACCCAAATGAATTAATGGATAGGTTTATTTATATTTTGTCACATAATATGCAGTGAATGATTTTAATTATTAAAAATACTTATTGGCCATTGCTGTAATAGTGGTCAATATGAAATATGTGGTCCGTGAAGTCTAGTTTAATTTAAAATTTGTTTCATTCCATTTGGCCCACATGATCTTCCTCAGCACCCTTTTTGGTGCAAGGTGTCCCTATAGCTAACCATAAATTTCTTTGAGTGCCCCCATTGATCCACTCAGTCAAATGGCCTAAAAATTTGACCATAGGCCAGCCTAGCTATGACTCACATCATGTCCGAAAATAAGAATTTTTGAAGATGATTTTCTATAGTTTTTGTAATAAATTAATAATTCATACATGGCTCAATTATAGGGTCTATGGACATTCAATTCCCACAAATCTCTGGTGGATGGCGTGTGGGGACATTATATGGTCATGGTAAAAATCTCAGCCCATTTGGGTTTGATTAGACTTGGTAAACTAGTATCCAATCATAGTCACCTAGGGAAAGTTAACTCTAGTCTACCAAAAAGTGCACTTTGAGGATTTGAGTGACAATCCCTAAAAAAATGTGATGAAACTTTGGTCACCTCTTTTGTTATCACATAATACATTCCCACAAGTAATTTTAGAAGGTTTAGGGGTGGAACCAAGAAAACCTAGTTCAACCCTTAGGGCTGCATATTGGGGTTATTGAAGGGAATAAGGTCATATCTCCGTTGATGGGCTTCAAACTTTGTAGGTAGGTTCAGGGAGTGAATAGACACCATGGATATTTTTTTTTTGGAATATTTAGAGACATTATCACCCACTGAGCATTTAATATTTAAATTGAGAATTTTCATTTCAAGTGCAAAATATATGGTCATAGGTTTTAGGAAAGTTATGAAATTTGGACAGTGAACTTTTCATGATGCTATGAGACTCTGGAAGTTTTATTAAAATTGTTTGATAAGGTAATTTGGTAGATCCTTCACAATGTGCCAAAAGTTAGTTTCCATGAATTAAATTAGTTATGTGGTCATATGATTATATGAAAAATGTGAAATTTGTTCAGAGGGCTTCTAGGGTTATTATAATGCTTTGTAATTATTATTATAATTATTAGATGAGGATTTATAGTGCCACCTTCACAAATTCACTATATGCACTTCTCTTGAAATAGTTAATTATACGACCAAATGATTTATGAAAAATATGGTGCTTGGCCAATAAACCTTTTAGGTCATCATGATGCTCTAAAATTTTTGTTATAATTTTTGAATGAGACTATGTAGTGATTCCTTCACAAATTGGTGTACACCTAGTTCCTTTGCAATAATTAATTATGTGGCTAAATGGAACTAGAAAAGTATAAAAATTGGCCAGTGAGCTTCTCTAGTCAATATGGAGCTATGGTAATTTTATCATAATTTTTGGATGAATATTTACTGTACTTTGTTCATTCATTTGTTAAAAGTAACATTTGTGGTTTTTTTAAATTATATGGGTTCATGATCTTGTGAATAGCCAATCTCTGTTGGAGGACATTTTAGATTCATTAGAACCACTGGAAATTAATTCATGTCATTTGGGTAGTAGGAAGTTGAAGTTTCTTCATAAATTTGGATTACGCCTTAAATATTAATATAATTATTTCCAAGGAAATAATCAGGGAAAAAATATAAATTCTTGATATTTCTTCTAGATAGACCATAACCAACCTTTAGATATGTAGTTCATCATATGAAAACTTTGGAGACATGTAGGACCTTTTCAAATGTCAATCTTTCCCCTTAAGATTGAAGTAGTCCACGGATAACCAAAATGGAGTTGGTGTTCAAGAGAGCATTAATCCTTCTGGTGAATATTAATCCGTCATAGGATACTTGAGTAACATAAGAGAGTGGGTGTTGGGTAGTCACTAATAAAATTAAGTGTCTTGTGAAAGGGTTGTTTGGGGTGTCATCCCATTGTACCTCCTAGTACTGCTGCGAGCCCCTCATAGGGTAGACCACGGAAAGTCCAATACTAACCCTTAAACTGATTGAAGCATGTAACATGAAAAGGTTAATCAAATAACAAGATATCATGCACACATTCACACACACCCCATAATAAAGGGAAAATAGTTTTGGTTGGTCTAGTCCTGCGAGCAGTGGGATCGGTATGAGTCTGATGAAGGAATGTACTGCAAGCTGTGGCTTGGTGTTAAGACCATAGAGTTCCCGATGTACCCGTATAAGGTGTTCCCATGCCGATGATTGGTCCGATACTCAAAATGAAGCCAACTTTTATTGCTGAGCACCACGATCCGGCCCCCGACATCAGTAAAGAGCTCACACCAATCGTTGAATATGTCCAACGTAAACCATGAATTGCACTCTTAGAAGAACACAATCAACCCTATGATCCTTGTCATTCTAGCAGGAGTAAACTAGTAGACCACACACTACAAAATTTGAAGAGCTCGATCGCCTCCTCCGAGGGTGGAATGTGGAACCCCCTGACTACAAGCAACTCTTGCAAAGTGTGACGCTGCCAGTTTGAGGATTTTGCATACGCTCTTCCGGACGCGGGATCTTCACCTCAATGCTTACAGGTAATCCATTACACTTTCTCCACAACTCAATTTGCTCACCATTAGGGGTGGAGCGCAGTCGCATTGGCCTTCCTTGAGCACCTCATTTCATCACATGAAAAAAATAAGTTGTGAGTCATTAAGAATATTCGCACAAGATTTTCACATCTCATAATGACTGACCGGGCTGAGTGGTTACCCAAACATGCAACCACGAGCAAGCAATCACATTCGCACGCCATTGCCCACACACACAACCGCACATGTGTCCACACCTGCTTCCACATGCCCACATAGTTGGCCGCACAACCGCACGATTGCCCACATGTGCGACCATGTGCCCGCATAGTTGACCTCCCGCTTGACCATCCTCCTTTGTATTCAACCACATGTGTAATCGCACGCTCGCGCATTCAACCGACCTCACAAAACACGCGCCCGTGCTATCGGTCATATGCACTACCGCGCGCTTGCATGGTTGGTCATATGAGCAACCGCACACACAACTGCTCTATCATGCCGCCGCGACCACCCATGTCGAAGAGTCGCGCCTCCTCCGTTAGTCGGGGTGGCTGTCCACATCAAATTAGACGTGGTGTGCGCATGAGCGCTCAAAGCTCCCTTACCTTAGACATGGCTTCGACCGACTTCCCATGTTCGTAGCTCCCACACACAGTCAATAATGATGAGGAGATATAAATCCTCGCACTCCCCTCAAATAGGCCGCAGACTCCGAGAATTTGGGGCGCAAATGATAGGGACTCCTTCAATTTATTAGGAGAAATGGGTTGCGAATATCCAAAACTCCACATTCCCACTAACTTAGGTAGTGCCCACTTGCGAGGGAGAGTGGGGAGAAACCAAAATGACCCACCACCACCGCAACTAAAATCGTGTGCAAGCTAAGCCGCGTGGCCGCGCCGGCCGCACGACCCCTTGGTCGTGCGGACACACTAGCCGCACGGCCAGGTGCCCGCCAGCGCTCGACCATGCACTGGCCATGCGGCCGCATAGCCACTTGGCCGCACCGCCGCGAGTGGCCCCCTTAGCACTTAACTATGCGCAGGCCGCAAGCAGCCACCTTGGCCGCATGGCTATGCGCTAGCCAAACATATGGTTATGGGTTTGCGCATAACAAAATACCCCATTATGGGGGTGCATATAGTTTAATATATGGTTATGGGTGTGCAGATAACTAGAGTCCTTACCATCATAATTACCAACGTGCCCTTCTCAAAATCTATAAAAGGGACCCAAGGTTCTCATTTGAAGACACCTTATCTTCTCTTCTTAAGAGAGCCCAAGAGTCTTCCATCGAAGATCTTCCTAAGTTCTCCTTGAGTGCTTGAAGATTCCCTTGAAGTTCTCCTTCAGTGCTCGAAGATCTCCTTTGGCATTCGAAGATCACCTTTAGAGTTTGAAGATCTCCTTCGCTCCTCGAAGGTTCCTTTGAAGACTGCTCGATGACCTTGTCCAGCTCCGAGCTAAGAGCCCCCCCGTTGCCACGATAAACGCCCCAGATTGCTTCCAAGCACGCTCATGACCATCAAACTCTAGACGATCTTAGCGGTCAAGCAGAATTATTGTAAAGAGCGGAGGCCTCTCACCCTCAAGAGATAAACTCTTGTAATTTTCCAAGAAATTGTAAAATTCGACAGACACAGACTCGACCCTGTGAGTTTTCCCCTTTTCAGGGTTTTTCCACGTAAAGAGCTCCTTTGTTAGCCATTAGATTTTCCTATGACAGTTTGCACGCTCGTGTTGGAGTTTCTGAGGTGATCTCAAAGCAATCAATAGTTAGTCTTGCTGCCAATGCAATATGAGCCTATAGGGTCGCACATAAAAGCGTTTGGAGAAATTGGAGAAAGGATTGTGTTGGTCTTACTCATATTGGATATGAGTGAAGGACCAATCCTGTGACTTCTTGGAATCAAGTTGAGAATGTCTCAAAAGGGAAATCATTTAAAGTGTTTAAACGAACGGATTTACACTAGATAATTCGGCTAATGGCATTAACCGAATTCGGCTAAAGGGTTTAGACGAATTCGGCTAATGGCAAATTTGGCTAAAGGGTTTCGCCGAATTTATATAGCCGAATTTTTATATAGTTGAATTCATCGAAATGGTTTCGCCGAATTCGGTTATAGTGATTAGTCGAATTTGGTTAATTTGATTAGTCGAATTCAGCGAATGTAAATCTGGACAGTTTTTCCTCTGGTCTGCGGATAGCCTATTTTATACCTTGCTTATAAAAGGGAATGCGATTAGGTCTTCGACATGACTTCATCTTTCCTTGAAGATGAGAACTGCCGACCGGAACCGTTCCGCGCGAGGGCACGTTCTTCCCGTCCGCCGATCATTTTCCCTCCGCCGCTAGTCGCCGCCGTCGATCGCCGCCTCCCCTGGATCGGATCTAGCAGTCCGTGGGGATGTTGAGAGCATCCTTCTCCGACCTAGTTCTTGTGTGACAAGAAGCTAGGGTTCTCCATCGTTCGTGTGGACTTCTGTAGAGGGATCGATCCATTTCGATTCTTGAAGAACTCAAAGACAGAAATTCGGATTTTATCTTGGAGCACCTTGGTTGAGTATTGACTCAATCCCGCAAAGGTACATTGTACTTAGATTTGTTATTTTCTTGAATCATGAAAACCGCAAGATCCGTTGATATCTTTTTGGGTTGTTCTTGTTCATTTCCGCTGCGCATATTTGATATGTCATCCCTTATGAAGGGGTATAGAAAACCCAACAGTGGTATCAGAGCTAGGTTGCGGTCAAGTGCGTGTAAATTGGGACATTTAGAAGCGTTCTAAATGCCCTAATTTCTTCTTGGAATATCACATTTAGAAGCGAGATCACCGCCAGGGGCGCTGCCCCTTGGACCCCGTTAGGGGTTCTGCCCCTAAGACCCCGCCAGGGGCGCAGCCCCTTGGAACCCCGCCAGGAACGCATGTGATTGCGTTGCGATTTTCATGTTTCAGAGATTGTTTCTCCTCTGCAGTAACCGTCCCTCAAAATGGTTTGTGAAACCAAATGTTTAGATTATTGAATCTGACATGAGAGATGAGCTTGTCTACTGCACAAGTGGAGTTGCTTTGCTTATGTTCAATGCATGTAAATCTGAAGATCTAGAAGTGTTCTAAGTATTCAGATTTAACCCCCTTTTATCAAACTGTTGATAATCCTTTGATGTGCACATAAGGGATGCATTTGTTTTGTGTATGTGCATGGTGATTAAATGTTAATCACGATGAAATGTTCATCTATTGAAAACTAAAATCCCTTATTCAATAATAAGTATTCGGATGCCTTCCGATGGATGACACTCTTCCTGCCTCGATCGATGAAGTGTGGGCTTGCAAAAGCAAGGTGCATTAATCTATCTTGGTAAGGGTGCGAGCGGATAATTATGATATCCCACTGTCGACATCGGGTCTAACTTAACTAGGTGACCTCAAAGGTTGAGTGCCTAGAGGCATAGGGTTGGCATGCTCCATATGATGGATGCGAATAAAGAGTTATTCACCAACCATACAAGAGTTGCATAGTGATGCAATTGACAAAGTTGTCTACCTAAATAACCGCATTATGAGAGGAACGCCAAAGCGGACTCGTGGTGTTGGTGAAATACGGATCTTGTCCATTAAGAGAGTAGCTCGCATAAACTCTCCGAATCGATATCAAGGGTTATTGATTTGATTAAAATAGTGGGAGCTCTTTAATAAAAGTCCTTATTAAAATATATAAAATGTATTTTGAAATATAGTACTAAAATTTTACTTTGCAAAATTTCTTGTAGAATATCCATGGCAAGTGGATCTCACTCCGCCTTGTCCCTAAGAGCGATCCTTGAGAAGGATAAGCTAAATGGGAAAAATTTCCTTGACTGGTATAAAAACTTGAGAATTGTTCTCAGGCAAGAGCGCAAGCTCTATGTTTTGGAAGAAGATCCCCCTGAAGAGCCAGCCTCTAATGCACCTCGTGCAGATAAAGATACTTATAAGAAGTATGGAGATGACTCCTTGGATGTTGAATGCCTTATGCTCGCGACTATGAACTCTGAGCTTCAGAAGCAACATGAGAACATGAGTTGTTATGAGATGGTTGAGCACCTGAAGAAAATGTTTCAAGGGCAAGCTCGCCAAGAAAGGTTTGATATATCCAGGGCGTTATTTCAGTGTAAGATGGGAGCTCGAGACCCAGTAGGAACTCATGTACTCAAGATGATTGGGTATATAGAGAGCCTTGAAAGACTGGGGTTTCCTTTGAGCCAAGAGTTGGCCACTGATCTGATCCTACAATCGTTGCCGGACAGTTACGAGCAGTTTGTCTTAAATTACAATATGAATGAAATTGACAAGACACTGCCCGAGCTCCTAGGCATGTTAAGAACTGCCGAGATCAATATGAAGAAGACCAAGCATGCTAGCCCCATACTGATGGTGCATAAAGGCAAGGGCAAGGTCAAGGGAACCAAGAAGACTAAGGTAGGACCTAAGTCACATCTTGATCCCAAGTCTTCAGCACTGAAAAAGAAAGGTTTGGCTAAGGAAGGGAAGTGCCACCATTGTGGTAAGGCAGGGCACTGGAGGAGGAACTGTCCTCAGTATCTAGAAGATCTGCAGAAGAAGAAGGGAAGTATGACTTCCACTTCAGGTATATTCGTTATAGAAATAAACCTTTCTGCTCCTTCAACCTGGGTATTGGATACCGGATGTGGTTCTCACATTTGTATAAATGTGCAGGAACTGAGAAGGAGAAGAATGCTGGGTAAAGGGGAGGTAGACCCGCGCGTCGGGAATGGAGCAAGAGTTGCTGCCGTTGCCGTTGGTGTTTACTATCTTTCTTTGCCCACAGGGCTTGTAATAGAACTAGATAATTGTTATTATGTTCCCGCCATAACTAGAAACATTATTTCTATTTCATGTTTGGACATGATTGGTTTTTCTTTCGTAATTAAGAACAATTGTTGTTCTATTTATAACAATGATGTTTGTTATGGCGTAGCCCAAATATTTAATGGTTTATATGTTTTGAACTTAGACCATCTGATCTATAACATAGAAAATACTAAAAGACTAAAAACAAATGACTTGAATCCTATGTACCTTTGGCATTGTCGTTTAGGCCATATAAACGAGAAACGCATATCCAAGCTCCATAAAGATGGACTACTGGACTCATTTGATTATTAATCATTTGAGAGATGCGAGTCATGTTTATTAGGCAAGATGACGAAAGCTCCTTTCACTAGTCGTAATGAGAGGGCTAATGATCTCTTGGGTATAATACATAGTGATGTATGCGGACCCATGAGTTCTATGGCTAGAGGTGGGTTCTACTACTTCGTTACATTTACTGATGATTTCAGTAGATACGGATACGTGTTTCTTATGAAGAACAAATTCGAGACCTTTGAAAAGTTCAAAGTGTTTAAAAATGAAGTGGAGAACCAACTGGGAAAAAGGATAAAAGCACTCCGATCTGATCGAGGTGGCGAATATCTGAGTCATGAGTTTCGTGATCATCTAAAAGAGTGTGGTATTGTATCACAGCTCACTCCACCCGGAACACCTCAACATAATGGTGTTTCTGAGAGGAGGAATCGTACCTTGTTAGACATGGTGCGATCGATGATGAGTTATGCAGATTTGCCCGTTTCCTTTTGGGGTTTTGCTTTAAAGACTGCTGCTTTCACACTAAATCGAGTTCCAACAAAAACGGTTCTAAAGACACCATATGAGATATGGACTGGGAAGCGTCCTAGCATGTCGTTCATCAAGATTTGGGGCTGTGAGGCATACATGCGACGTCAAATGCCTGACAAGCTGGAACCCAAATCGGATAAATGTTATCTTGTGGGGTATCCTAGGGAAACCAAATGATACTACTTCTACTTACCGTCCGAGGGCAAAGTGTTTGTCGCAAGGACTGGTGTCTTTTTGGAGAAAGAGTTCTTATCCAGAAAGACTGCAAAGGTAGAACTTGAAGAAGTTCAAGAGCCACAAACAATGAATGAACCAAAATTGGAACCTGAGCAAGGACTACAAGAAGTTGTAGCTGGAGAGCCTGCTCAAGAAACACAAGTCCTATGTAGATCTGGTAGACCAAGATTTGAGCCTGAGAGATATGGATTTCTCATGACTCAAATAGGTAATGTGTTGCTTATGGATCATGATGATGAGCCTGCAACCTACCAAGAGGCTATGAATGGACCCGTCTCCGAGATGTGGCTTGAGGCCATGAAATCTGAAATGGACTCCATGTATGCAAACCAAGTTTGCACCTTGGTGGAACCACCTGAAGGGGTACGACCCATAGGGTGCAAGTGGGTCTTCAAGAAGAAGACTGACATGGATGGGAATGTACATGCATTCAAAGGCCGGCTGGTGGCTAAAGGTTTCAGGCAAATTCATGGTGTTGACTATGATGAGACCTTTTCCCCTGTGGCCATGGTCAAGTCCATCAGAATTCTACTTGCTATTGCTGCGTATTATGACTACGAGATTTGGCAAATGGATGTCAAAACGGCTTTCCTTAATGGAAACCTCCTTGAGGAAGTGTATACGACACAACTCGAGGGTTTTGTATCTCCAGATGAAGCCACTAAAATATGCAAGTTGAATCGATCCATTTATGGATTGAAACAAGCTTCTCGAAGTTGGAATCTACGTTTTGATGAGAAAAACAAAGAGTTTGGTTTCATCAAGAATGAAGATGAACCTTGTTTTTACAAGAAGATTAGTGGGAGCATTGTTGTCTTCCTGATATTGTATGTAGATGACATACTGTTGATCGGGAATGACATTTCGACCCTGCAAGTTGTTAAGAACAACCTAGGGAAGTGCTTTTCTATGAAAGACTTGGGTGAAGCGACTTACATACTTGGTATTAAGATCTATAGAGATAGATCGAAGAAGTTGCTGGGTTTGACCCAAAGTACATACATTGACAAGGTGTTGAAATGGTTCAACATGCTTGAGTCCAAGAAAGGATTCTTACCCATGTCACATGGTGTGAGTCTCTCTAAGGACCAGTGTCCTAAATCTTTGGAAGATAAGGAACGCATGAAGATGATTCCATATGCTTCGGCAATTGGATCAATCATGTACGCAATGTTATGTACTCGACCCGATGTCTCATATGCTTTAAGCATGACTAGCAGGTATCAGTCTGATCCGGGTGATGGTCACTGGATCGCAGTCAAGAATATCCTAAAGTACTTGAGAAGGGCTAAGGATACATTCTTGGTGTTTGGTGGAGAGGAAGAGCTCGTTGTAAAGGGTTACACGGATGCAAGCTTCCAGAATGACAGAGATGACTCAAAGTCACAGTCAGGTTTTGTGTTTTGCCTTAATGGAGGAGCTGTAAGCTGGAAGAGTTCCAAGCAAGAGACAGTTGCTGATTCTACGACTGAGGCTGAGTATATTACTGCAGCGAATGCGGCGAAGGAGGCTATATGGATTAGGAAATTCATCAGCGAGCTTGATGTAGTTCCTAGCATTGTTGATCCCGTAGTTCTCTATTGTGACAACAACGGTGCAATTGCACAAGCTAAGGAACCTAGATCTCATCAGCGCTCCAAGCACATACTTCGGCGCTTCCATCTTATTCGAGAGATTGTCGATCGAGGAGATGTGAGCATATGCAGAGTACCGACTGAAGAAAATATAGCGGATCCACTAACAAAGCCTCTTGCGCAAAAGAAGCATGATGGTCATGTTAGATCAATGGGTATTAGATACCTGAATGATTATCTTTAGTGGGAGCCTTGTGGATTGCATATTTGTTGGTTGTTTGTTCATTGGATGAATTGTAATATGTACTATGTATTTCATTTTATATTTATGGCAGGTTCTTTTATTATGTCATTTATATCTGTCTAATAAGATTAATTAGCATAATAAATGCCCTTAGAGTGTTTGCTTCCATAGGAATTCAAGTACGTGACTTGAATGCGAGGGTCTATGTTTAAATGAAGCTTCATTCTTAAATGGTCCCTGGTCGAGGTATCATCCTAGAAATTTAGGGCGAGGATGAGACCATAAGACCAGCATGTGTGTTGACTGATGACCGGTTCTCACAGGTCATGATATTGTGATATCAAGTCATCACATGGGTACTTGTTATGAATAAGTTGTACTGGACAGACCCACCATGAGACTACTTTGTGTATTGTTATATGAACGTGTCACAAGTAGGTCTCAAGTGATAATGGTGTTTGTGGTCCTTTGACCTGAAGTCATAGCATTCATCAGGTGAGGAAGAGCATACTTTGATGCCATCTAAATTCTTCTCTCGAGAAAGGTTGACGATAAGGGTGGTTGTTGGGTATGTTACGAATCATTTGGATGTTTGTGTGTGAGAATAAATGAGATTTGTCCTCCTGTATGACAGGAGTTACATCCATGGGCCCCTTGATGGAATGAGACTGAGAAATGCATGGCCATGCTTGGTAGAGTCAATATGTGATATTGAGCTCACCAATTTTCAGACAGTCTATTCTGGATCAAGAAACTAGGATTGAACGATTATGAGGGTGACACGGTCCATGCCTCTAGTTCTATCCGGGTGTAAAGGACAAAGGGACATGACAACACTGATACATTGGTCATGACAGGCTTGTTGAGTTATGAACTCTTATTGCTTGGGTAGCAATGATGTATTGCTAGATGCCGCTCATTGTTTGTGAGACTTTTGTTGATACTTTGTGATCAAGTGGGAGACTGTTGGAGTTTCTGAGGTGATCTCAAAGCAATCAATAGTTAGTCTTGCTGCCAACGCAATATGAGCCTATAGGGTCGCACATAAAAGCGTTTGGAGAAATTGGAGAAAGGATTGTGTTGGTCTTACTCATATTGGATATGAGTGAAGGACCAATCCTGTGACTGCTTGGAATCAAGTTGAGAATGTCTCAAAAGGGAAATTGTTTAAAGTGTTTAAACGAACGGATTTACACTAGATAATTCGGCTAATGGAATTAACCGAATTCGGCTAAAGGGTTTAGACGAATTCGGCTAATGGCAAATTCGGCTAAAGGGTTTCGCCGAATTTATATATAGTCGAATTCGTCAAAATGGTTTCGCCGAATTCGGTTATAGTGATTAGTCGAATTCGGTTAATTTGATTAGTCGAATTCGGCGAATGTAAATCTGGACAGTTTTTCCTCTGGTCTGCGGATAGCCTATTTTATACCTTGCATATAAAAGGGAATGCGATTAGGTCTTCGACATGACTTCATCTTTCCGCGAAGACGAGAACTGCCGACCGGAACCGTTCTGCGCGAGGGCACGTTCTTCCCGTCTGCCGATCGTTTTCCCGCCGCCGCTAGTCGCCGCCGTCGGTCGCCGCCTCCCCTGGATCGGATCTAGCAGTCCGTGGGGACGTTGAGAGCATCCTTCTCCGACCTAGTTCTTGTGCGACAAGAAGCTAGGGTTCTCCATCGTTCGTGTGGACTTCTGTAGAGGGATCGATCCATTTCGATTCTTGAAGAACTCAAAGACAGAAATTCGGATTTCATCTTGGAGCACCTTGGTTGAGTATTGACTCAATCCCGCAAAGGTACATTGTACTTAGATTTGTTTATTTTCTTGAATCATGAAAACCGCAAGATCCGTTGATCTCTTTTTGGGTTGTTCTTGTTCATTTCCGCTGCGCATATTTGATATGTCATCCCTTATGAAGGGGTATAGAAAACCCAACAGCTCGACCCGCTCCCGAACTAGAATGGTTTGATTTGACCGGTCTACGAGCGCTTCATTGACCCGTAACAAGAACCATTGCCACATTCAACTTCTTAGCTGAAGAAGTTGGCAGTGTTCAAAATATTGGGTTTCTAAGATCAATGCATACAACTTTGTACATCGAGAAAGAAAAGTTGTGATAGAAAATGGAGAATTGGCCAGTTTGTTGCAAATATTTAAGGAGAGGCAGTTTAAGGACAACATATTTTCATTTGATGTGCAGATGGATGAAATAAATAGGCTGAGCAATTTTTTTTTGTTTGACGGGCATGATAAACTTGATTATGATTGTTTCAGTGATTTCATCATTTTAACACTACTTATATGCTGAATAAGTACAATTTGAGTTGTGCTCCCTTCATTGCAGGGAACCATTACTAACTGAATGTTTTTATTTGCGGGCCTACGTAGCACATGAGACAAATGAATTTTTTGTTGGGTATTTGAGACTTTAAGGTTTCTTGGTGGTAAACAACAAACCACCATTTTTGCGGACCAAGATCAAGCGATGACAGCAGCTATTGAGAGAGTTTTTACCACCATTCGACATCGTTTGTGTCAATGACACATTTCCCAAAAATACCATCGAAGACTCCAACTTTCCACCATGACAAACATATAATATACTTATTTTATTATTGCATGAGCAAATTTGGTAGTTATATAAAGTTCAAAAAACATTGGAGAGAGATAATCACAAGGGGTAAGTTGGAGGATAATTGATGGATGCATGTTCTTTACAAGATAAGAATAAAGTGGTACTTTGCATTAAATAAGATAGTTTAGATCTTGACATTTTATCCATTGGAATTAAAAAAATGATTTTTGTTGGCATATAAGTGAACATGAAGACTTCAAATGCAAGCAAGGAAGTGTAACCTTAAAATTCAAAAAATACTTATTACTTAAGCAAATGTCGAATGTCTATACAAGATTTTTTTTTCAATCTTTGAGCAGGCTTTTATGAAAGGCACAATTGATTTGATTATTGAAGAGGAAACAAGGTATGGCAATGATCAAGTTTTATATATCACACGACATTATGATGGTGCCGATGTGAATAAGTAATAGATTGTGAAAGTAGATTCTAAGAGTTTCGATGTGGATGCTCTTGTAGGGGGTTTCAAGCAAAAGGCTTGTTATGCAAACATGTATTATGAGTGTACAATATTTAGAATGCAAACCATATTCAACAAAAATACGTACTTATGAGATTTACTCTACAGGCCAAGAAGGGAATCTATCTTTGCCAGACCGTATCCTTGAATGACTATGTTGGGAACACTGCCCACAATGTTCCAGATTTGGAGAAGTCCCTAAGTCAATGAGAAGTACAATTTGTATTTGATGTTCATTTGATGTGACATGAGCAGGTCAGGACATCATACATTCTAAGTATAATGTATTAAGATCAGGCAAAAATGACTAGACATATATCATCGTGTCAATAAGGTACACACAATGATATCATTGAGATCACTCACAGAATACAACAGAAGAAATCAGTCAAGAATCATCGTGACAATAAGAATAACATGACAATATCATTGTGTCAATAAAATACACACGACGATATCGTTGTGAGAACAAGAAGAAACAAGTAAGTCAAATATCGTCATGACAATAAGTATAACATGACGATATCATTGTAACAACAAGTATCACACGACGATATCATTGTGACGACTACTGAAGGGATAGCTAAGTCAAATATCATCGTGAAGGAGCTATGTCGTCCTGAAGGCTTCTAGATATCATGGAGACAGGGGATGGAGTTGAGAAGTTCCATATCGTCGAGATGTTCACGACGATATCGATGAGAAGACCTTATTTTGTTGTAACTGAACAAGTCGTTGAGATGGGAAGATCTATCATCGAGATAGCTTTCATATCCTCGAGATATCTATTGGAGGGGAATATCCCAGAAGACTTGAAGAGTTGTACAAGCTGGATCGCTGAAATGACAAGTTCTATCGTCGAGACGATGCTCATATCATCGAGACAAACTGAGATTTTTTTCAAAATGCGCTGTCTGCATTAAATGCCACCGTCTAAGGGTCCAATCAGTGAATGTAGTTTAGGAATGGGCTTCTGACATTTATGATACCTCGAAATAGACTATTATACATTCCTGTCATATAAAAGGATAACTTGTTTGCCCTAATGAGCACGAAATAAAAAATAGAAAATAGAAAGAGAAAAGAATAAATCGAACAATGTAACAGCTTTCAGAAGAAGGAACATTCTCGAGAACATTCTCTCAGTTCTCCAAGGCTCAGACAGGCATCATCAACAGATAAGCTTGTTCCAGATTGAAGAAGAGGATTAAAGAGAACCTTCTGTGCATCCGTGAATAGATCTTCAAGGTTTTCTCTTCAGATGCAGAGCCCGTCTACTTTAGGCCTAAGAAGACTCTTTAGGATATTTCGATTCCCTATTATGTGAAGTGTTCTTCAATATTGTAAACCTAATATAGTCTCTATGGGGACTTGTGCCTGAGTTATAGGGTTCCAGGAACCTGATGTAGGATCTATTGTAGATCTGAGCTTGTAAGGCCTGCTGTGCATAGTTGTAGGGTTTTGTGAACCTGAGGTAGGATCCTGACTAGATCTAAGTTGTATGTCATGAAGTGCCTGAGCTGTAGGGCCTTTGTGCCTATGGTGTAGGATTTGTGAAAGAGATCTGAGATTTGGATAAGTTGGTTGAGTCTAGCATACTGCTATATAGGTGAAGTGGGACAGTGGAGTACCCATACTGGGGAATCACTATAATTATTGGTGTGCTTCTTGTGATGTGATCTCTGGTTGTGTTTTCTCAAGCTGATTTAGTCTTAAACTCTAAAAGACCAAAATAATTTTAAAACATCTATTCAACCCCCTCTAGGTAATTAGACTACACCCTAAACAAACAAGTGGTATCAGAGGAAGGTTATTCAAGGAAAGCTTAATAGCTTGAACAGATCTGCCCTTGGGTGTGTCAAGTTATCACTATAGCTCCTCAAGAAAACTACAAAAAGTTAAGCTTCATGAAGAGGGAAAGGATCTGATGCCAAGAGTTCAGATCTCTAAGTTAAAGCAACTGCTACTCATCATACCTTGAAGAAGAAGCCTATATAGGGCTAACTATAAAAGGAACAAGAGCACCCATTACTCTCTCAGATAGTGAGTCTGAAGATAAAGGCTGCCCTGCAGCTAGAAGAGGGATAAAAGCACCTCTCACCCTCTCAGACAATGAATTTGAGGATGAGGAGTTCTATGGGCTTGTAGCCCTATCTAATGAAGAAGATCAGGATGATTCACATCCTGCTCAAGTATGCACTCCTCACACATTTTTATTATCTGCTTCAATTGAAAATAGCATGAGCGCATCAGATGATTGCTCATCATCTGATGGTGAAGCAGAAGACTGCTCATCATGCAACAATGAGGACCATATTGATCTAATGGAACAATATTGTATTCTCATGGCTGCTCTCAAGTAGAGCAAGAAGTTGGTCAAATCACAAGCTGAGGAAATAAGGATCCTCAAGCCATTCAGATCTCAAATAGATGAGAAGACTAAGGAGGTGACTAGATTGTACAATGAGCTTATCCTACTCCAGAAGAGGTCTGAAGATCAGGATAGTACAATTAAGTCTCTGGAGAACAAGCTTATTTTAGAAAGAAGGCTTGTTGCTAGCTTCTCTAAACCCAAAACTATTCTCCCTATTATAGATAGCTTCTCCACTCAATGTAGAGGAGGACTAGGCTAAAAGGAATTTGGTGAGACTTACCAAGCTAGAACTGTCTTCTAAAAGGTGGTCTCTCCACAAGCACCATCAACCAAAGAGAAGGAAAAAGATTTACCTCAAAAGCCTATTCCTAATGTAAAATCATTGACCGTGCAACCAACTCCCAAGTCAATGCACAACCACATGATTAGTAGAAATTCTTGCTATAAAGTAGCCTGCTCTTCCAGTCACCTGTCCTCCATTCAGAAGGTGACTCAAAAAAGGAGGTATAATAAATTTGAATGTTGGTGCTATGGAAAGGTTGGGCACTTTGCTATAGACTGTTGGTTCAACCCAATAGTACCTAGAACAAGGTATGAGAAGCCTGCCAGTAGTTTAGTTATCAAGCTTCCAGTAGTTAAGGCTAACAAGAACCTAGGACCCAAATTCATTTGGGTTCCTAAGGAATACTAATCTTTGTCTTACGGGTTTGTCCAATGGCCAGTCAAAGGAAAATGTGGCTGTTGGATAATAGATGATCCTGGCATAAGTCTAGATTAAGAAGCATTCTATCAAAGAAAAATATTATTTTTAACAAATATATTAGATCTTGAAATCATAGTCGTTGATTCTAAGATCAATACAGTAAGTATTCCAACTCAGGTATGCACCCCTTCACATTCTAAAGTAAGATATATATAAATAAGTGACATGTTTAGAAATAGAGTACAACCTACATTTGCTCTAATCCATCACGGCGAGTTCTCGAGTTCTCGCGACGCCAAACCTCCACAAACTCAATGATTCTAAGGAAATGGCACCTTTGAAGAATGATGACACCTACAATACTAGATGTGAGCTGGTGCGTGGCATGTTCATGAATGCCGATGAGGAGATAAAGTCAGTGATCGGCCAAATTGATGCCGTGGGGGCTAGAATACATGCTTTCAGAGCCAACTTTCATCAGGCATACAGAGCTTCTGGAGTTCTATGCTGAGCCAAGAAAGACCTCTAGAAATGCCATTAAAATAGGGTTGGAAATACCCTATTAAGAGTAAGACAAAAGGACTCTCCAAGGTACTCCGCCTGCATAGATTTTCAGGAGACGAGATAGAGGATATGATCTCAAAGGAAGATCTTTTGACAGCAAAGAAGTGGTGCAACCACACTGGAAAAACTCATGGCACCTTGAAGAAGGCCGACTTCAATTAAAAAGGAGAACTTTTGGTTGATATTGTTGGCAAAGCACTGATATGCAAACATGGATCTCACGACAGAATATCGAAGGACATGTTTGAGAAATTGACCAGAATAATTCTCTGCAAGAAAACTGACTGGGCTCAGTTACTTTTCAAAAAGGTCTAGGGATGTCTCCAAGCACCAAACTTTGGAAGAATCTTATCCATATATCTCATTAACACTCTTCAGTTGAATGAAAAGATGGGATCACCAATCCATCACATGAAGAAGATAAACTTGAAAATTCTGGGGAGGTGGGAGAAAATCATCCCTAAAAACGCAAGGAAAGGGAAGAAGATTGATAGTACATTATTTATGTTTAGTTTTGTTTAATTTTTATGTATTAAATAATTAGTTAATTCTTTATTTTGCATTAATAATGGCCTAAAGTATGTTTATTTTCTGTTTCACGGATTTTTGGACTGCTAATAACATTTTGGAGCTAACAACAATGATTAGAAGAAATTTAGAGCTATTCTGCCAACAATTTTAGTTGCATGCTCTAGTTCACGCTCGTGACCTAGGGGCGTGACTCCTGTAACAACAGTGTTCATTCCAGCCAGTACAAAACTAGTTTCGGTGTAATTCCAATTTACACGGCCTTAGACATGCCCGTGACCAGAGAGCGTGTCTCAGGTCTCACGGCCGAATGCTACTTGCAGCCCAGAACTCCCTGCCTGCTCATTTAAAATTATACGCCCTGAGTCACACCCATGACCATAGGGAATGGATCAATGTCACGGCCATGACATCTCCCGCGATCCAAAACTGCTGCCAGCTCAGCTTTAAAGTTACACGGCCTGAGTCACGCCCATGACCGAGGGCGTGACTTCTGAATTAATGCGGAAATAGTAGCTATTTACTCCCATGCGTGCCCGTTTCAGATCCTGCCAGACACGCCAGGTTACACTCCTGTGACCGAGGGCGTGTAATGTCAAGTTACGCCGATTTTGGAGGTTTCTTGCCCAATGTTCCCGGGTTTTTTAAGAAAGTAGTTACCCAACTCACGCGCTTGGTCACGGGCGTGACTCCCCAATTCTCACCTATAGAAGGCAGGAATCTCCAGAAGATGAGGAGTTCGATTGTGGAGTCTATTTTCAGCTTTGTTTTACTATTTTCATGTATTAGTTAATTTCTTTACAAGTTGTAAGTTTTTATTTCTCACAATTTCAATTCAAGTATTTATCTTATTTTTGTCTCTTTTGAATCATGTCTTCTTCTATCTATACTTGTATTCCCATCGTTATAATGAGTAGCTAAATTTCCTTTAGCACTTAGTCATGATGAACTCTGGAATGAAATAAAATGAGTTTTGTATTTTTCTAAATTAACAATCTCTCTTTTTATATGTCTTCATTTTATCTTTGATGTACTTTGCTTTGATTTCATATGTGAAAGTGCACAGTGTGCCTCTGAGAATCCTCTAGAGGTGGGGTGAATAGAGATTTAAAAATATTTCTATCATATTAGTGCAGTCAATAAAACTAACTAAGGTATTATGCTTACAAACAACACCACATGCAGAATAAATATTGCTGGAAATAAAGTGAAGAAAAGATAAATGGACAGCACAGAAAATCACAACATAGACATAAATGATTTTATAGAGGTTCCCCAAAATATGGGCACTTCTCTCTTCTACCACCTGGTAGTAATGCACCACCTGTGCCTGAGTCTTTTGATAAGGAGACTCTTAGAACCAAAGATCTTTTGATAAGGAGATCTTGAACCACATATCTTTTGATAAGGAGATCTTGAACCACCGATCTTTTGATAAGGAGATCTTGAACCACTTTGAAAGAGGGATTCTAAAAACTCTTTTACAGTTGAAAGGAAGGTGGAGGAGGAAGAAGTAAGGAGGAGAATTCTGCTCTCAAAATTTTGATGAAGCCTTCTGCTTCAATCTTTCTCTTTTCTGGATTTGCAAATGATGAACCCTTGCTTTAGATAGTGATGATTTGCAAGGGTTATGAGCTTCAGATCCTTTCTTCTTTCTTCTGATTGAAATCTGGCTGCTATAAGATATTGATGAAGAGCAGCCTTTAGTTATTCTGTTCTGAGAGAAAGAGTAGTTCTTATTTTCTGTCTTTTAGGGTTCCAGGAGGTAGAAGAAGAAGGAGAACCCTAATCGACCAGATGTAAAATATTATGATGACTGCCCTATAATTCTCTCTACTCTCTTCTTATTTATTGTCCATGATTTAATTTTTGAATTCCTTTCCTCTTTTAGGTTGTACTGAAAAGGTATTGGCCTGGATAATTTCTCTTCCTTTCCTCATTTGTTCACGACCCATTCTCCAGCTGTATTCATCCTTTCCAAGAAAGTTTTTTGTTGTCGTCTTTATTGCTCCTCTCTATTCTATGCGATAAATGAGCCATTGTAGAACGGTCTTCAGTACCGTGGGACTTGAGAGAGAGTTCCAAAATGATAGTTGAAAATGTTTCCTTTTTAAACTGTATTCGACGTTGCGTCAATTTCTCTTTCTCTCTTATAGACGTACCTTCGAGTTCTTGTAAAAGCAGCTTTGAATTCCTTCAAGCTCTGGTTGAACTCAGATATCGATGCTACGTCGATTATTTATCGATGTAGCAGTCGAGTTGAAGTCTCCATTATGAACTTCATTATCTGCGTTGAATTGTAGTTGACGTTGCGTCGACTATAGATGGCTTCAACAAATTCTTCCTTCTGTGTTGAGTCGAAGTCGAAGCTACGTCGACTTCTAATGATACTTCGACATGCTCATTTCATCTACGTCAACATCCTTTCAACGTAGCGTCGACTTGATCTACTTCGACAGAGAGGTTGAGTTGCTTGGACTTCTAGTCTAAGTTACGTCGACATGAAGTCGAAGTTGCGTCGAATACTATTCGACGCAATTGGTTACTCAACCAAATTTGTGCTTGTCTTTCTCTGGTCTTTACACTCCAAGTTGTGTGTGATACCCTAAGACATCTAATGACCAAATTACCCTCACTATACAATGGGTAATTAAAACCTAAGAGTTAAAATCACTTTTAGATAATTTGTTAAGTTAAATCCAAGGAGTTTTTCCCAACAATCTCCCCCTATTTATCTTAATAAATTTTACAGTCTTGGTTAAAGTGATTTTATACAATATTTTATATAAAAAGAATTAAATACAAGACAATATAAGCAGTAAAAGTATGATAGCATGAAATCACAGAATCAAATAAGTTATATTGTTCACAATACCACATTCTGTTTGACTTTCCTTAGAGGATATAAATAGATATACCTGAATGTCATTGATCTTTCTCAGGAGTTTTTCTTTTCCTTGAAAATACTTTTGGAGGTATCATCCTTGGGGCAATCCTTAGATGCTCATCATCTTCAGAAAACATTACTACTTCTTCAGCAACATTGTCATTGGGAAACTCCCCCCGAGTCTATGTATTCAGCTCAACATAATGCACAAATTCCCTGGAAATCTTTGCCACCTCATCCAGTAAGTCATATGCATGGTGCTCCCCCTGAATAGAGGGAATCAACTCCCCCTGGTTCACTGCTATGTCTTCAGCAATCACATCCCGAATAGGTTCTTGACCTGGGAGCTCCCCCTGGTTGTCTGTAGCTGTTTCCTTTTGGTTCTCTGGACCTTTACCTGCAGCTAGCTCCTCTTGATTCTCTGGAGATGGCTTCCCTAGATATCTGGACCTTGGAAGATGGTCACTTTATCAAGAGCTGCATCATCATTCTCTTTATTGATGCAACTCAACTCTAGGACTGGCCCTTCCTCCCCTTGAATATTCTCCCCCTTCTTAACCTTGCTGGTCAAAAAGGTTAAGAACTCCTTTGTCACTAGGGAGGAAGACATGAAGTATTTGATTCCCTATAGAGATCTTTTGGAGTCTAGGAGTTCAGACTCCATTTGGGAGTATTTCTTCTCAAATCTTCTGGCTTGGCTGGCCAGGAGGTCTGCAAAGGTGCTTGAAGCCATCCCTACAACCTTATATATTGCTTGCTCAATGTTAAATGAAGGTGTAGGATGGGAGGTAAAGGTAGGTGGAGATGGAGGTGGAGGTGGAGAAAGGGCTTGGTAGGTTTCTGGAGGGATATGATATGATGGTGGTGGTGGAGGAGGAACAAATTGATTGCTTGGAAGTGGTGTGGATGGTTGTTGTGGTTATTGGTGGATAGGAGATTGGGGTGTTGTCTCTGGGACTATAGTAGATGGGATGGATTGGAGGTTTTGCTGCTGTTGTTGTTGTTGTTGAGGAGAAGGTTGTACTGGAATATCATCCCTTGGGAGATCTGTGACAGTATCCTGTAAAGTTGGAGTGAGAGGAGGTGAAGAAACAACCTGACCAGGCTTTAGGATCTGCCTGGTCCACTTAGAAAAGATACCAATATTGAGCCTTTTTCCTGGAGGAATGGACACTCCCTTGGATTTGCACACAATAGGATAGTGGTGGAAGAGCACTTGGCTCATGATTCTCATGTAGGCATTTTCTTTGTGGGCATATTTGTGCCCAATGATTCTTAGGAGCCATCTCCCCCAATTTATCTTCTTCTGAAGGACCAGAATGACCATAATCTGCAGCTACTGTTAGGGAATAGCATTATGCGCTGAGATTTTGCAAAGGAGGACCTTCCCTACAATATCAACCAGAAATCTATAGTCCGGTCCAAGATCCATCTTCTTTAAGTTGATGGCCCTATATTTCTTGAACTGCATTATCTCTATGACCCTTTTGATCTCTTCCCCTGTTAGTTCATCTGAGTCATTTCCATTTGTAAGATCAAATGGCTGGTTGAGCATCTCCTCTGTGATGTCTATGTCTGTTTCAGAAACTTTCCCATTAAGGGAACCATCATCTCCTATCTGCACACACTCTTTGAATTCTGTTAGTTCTATATCTAGTATCTTGCTTCTTGTGGAAATCACCTTTGTTAGCCCTACTTTGTGAAATAGGCCAAGGATGGCCTTGAAGCTTTCTGCAGCAGCATTGAAAGAATCAACATCCACATCCAATCCTGAATTGATCTTTGGAGGAGCCATTGATTTCGAGGTACCTGCAAAGAATAGAGAGAGAAAGAGGGAGAGAGACAAGGATGCAAGAGAGCTGGAGAAGAAAGGAGCATGAGAGCTTGGAGAAGAAAATTCAAAAGCGTAAATGATTCAACACTGTAATTGCTTAAATGAAGATGAATCGCCACAACTTAGGGTTTAAGTCGAAGTACCGTCAATATAGAATTAATATTTGGCGCGCAAAAGTATGTCGAGGCTGCTTCTAGTGGCAGTTTTGCGCGCACTGCTATATCGACGTTGCGTCAATTATCATTCGACGCTACTTTGAGATTGCTCAGTAATTCTTAAGTCGACACAGGGATGTCAATGTTGGGTCGGTTTGTAATCGACGCGACCACGAAATTGATCATCCGCTATTAAGTCGACGCATGCGTCGATATGAATTTGACGCTGCGTCGATTAGCATTCGTATGATCACCCCGATTGACTCTTGCACTTGCGTTGAGTGGAACCCGACGATACGTCGAATTCTATTCGACGCAACTCTGAATAAATAGTTCTATTTTCGTAGAAAATTCATACTGTTTTTCCCAGCAATGATATGTGTTGAAAATAGTGTCTATGCTATTAATTTTATGAGCTATAAAGATAACAAAGGAATTAAGAGAAGTAATCACTCCCTTGATTGAATTTAGTTCTTCCTTCCTTTTCTCACTATCTCTCAGATAATCCCCTACCTTACCCTGCACAAGTAATTCAAACATTAGAAGGAACCCAGGTTACCTTGGGCCCTTTGCTTTTACCATTGTAGGGTTCAATGAAAGAATAAAGGGTCTCTCATGATACCCTTTTGGATGAAAAGGAATTGGTTTCCCGAACCTAGGTTTATTATTTTGCTACTTTGATGTAGGTCGTCGGGGCCCCGACCGCACCCCGTGGCATCACACCTGCTAGCGGACCACGGCCAAGCACGCCTACCAGAAGTACTGCAGTCCAGGCACCCCAACCTATCTCCACGCCTGTTCTCAGCGTGACGGGTTGTTGAGGCTGGGGCTCGATCCCCAGACCTCCTTGATAAGAACCTCTCCTAACAGGCCTTATCACCTGGTCAGTGGGTGATAAGGCCTGTTAGGGAGGTTCTTATCAAGGAAGCCTGGGGATCGAGCCCCAGCCTTAACAACCCGTCGCGCTGAGAATAGGCGCAGAGATGGATTGGGGTGCCTAGACTACAGTCCTTCTGGCAGGCGTGCTTGGCCGTGGTCCGCTAACTGGTGTGATACCACGGGGTGCGGTCGGGGCCCCGACGTCCTGCATAAAAAAAGTGCACTTTTTTGATGCAGGGCGTCGGGGCCCCGACCGCACCCCGTGGCATCACACCAGCTAGCGGACCACGGCCAAGCACGCCTGCCAGAAGGACTGCAGTCTAGGCACCCTAACCCATCTCCGCGCCTGTTCTCAGCGTGGCGGGTTGTTGAGGCTGGGGCTCGATCCCCAGACCTTCTTGATAAGAACCACTCCTAACAGGCCTTATCACCAACTGACCTGCTGGTGAGTTGGTGATAAGGCCTGTTAGGAGTGGTTCTTATCAAGGTGGTATGGGGATCGAGCCCAACCTCAACAACCCACCGCGCTGAGAACATGCGCGGAGATGGGTTGGGGTGCCTGGACTGCAGTCCTTCTGCCAGGCGTGCTTGGCCATGGTCCGCTAGCTGGTGTGATACCACGGGGTGCAGTCGGGGCCCCGACGTCCTGCATCATACTTGAAATGTGTATAGAATGTATATAGATATAAAAGATCAGGAGAATGTTTTATTACCCTAGGCTTGGCTTTAGCCTTTTGATTGGTTAATTTCTCTGCATTACTCTTCCCTTGGAATTTCTTTACTTTGTTAAGATTTGCTTCATTACCTTGAGTTGTTTTCTTTGATTTACCAGTTTCCTGATTTTTAGTTTTTGCACTGCCCTCACAGGATTTATAGTCACTAGGTCTAATGAAGCTAACTGGATTTTTCCAGGCAGGTTTCCTAGGGATTTCTGTGCTAGTGGATGGCTCTGCTCCTAGCCCTAGGTGATTAAATCTCATGGAGAGATTTACTGTGATGTCTATGAGCTTTTAACTCCTCCCATTGAGTGAGTCCTCAAAGGCTTTGGCCTTTGCTAGCTCTTCCTTTAACTTTATAATTTCTTTTCTAATTTCAATTAATTCTAATTCTTTATTATCCATTTCTTCTACTAGGTCTTGATTTCTTACATATAGATCATCCTTATTAAAGTTTTCTAATTCTTCCCTATCTGCTTCTAATCGTTTTTGAATTTTAATAAAGTAATTACAGGAATCTTTGAAGCATGTTTTAAAATCATCAGAACTAAAATCAAAATCATCAAAAAGGGATACCGATTCTTCTTCATCATCTGATGACATCCCTAGTGCCATCATGCAAGCTGCTTCTGCTTCTTCTTCATCATCACTTTTATATGATGAGGAGCTTAACTCTGCTTCAGAGTCACTCCAAGTTTCAGCAATGAAACCCTTGGCTTTCTTCTTGTCCTTCCCTTTGAAAGACTTGTTCTTCTTCTTCTTTTCATCCTTATTACTACTCCCATCCCTTTGTTCTTATGGGCACTCAGGAGCTATGTGCCCTGGTTTGTTGCAGGTGAAGCAGATAATCTCCTTCCTTGGAGTCTTATCATATCCAGGCTTTGAGCTCCTCTCTCTTCTCCTTGAGTCTTCTGTCTTGACCCATTTCCTGAATCTCCTTGCTAGGAGACTGAACATTTCATATTTAGAAGTGGAGGGCTCTCCCTCAGTAGCTTTCAGAGCAAGGCTCCTTTGGACAGGAGCTGGAGTTGTCTCCTTTTCCTCAGATTCAGCCCTGTTCTTCAGAAGCATCTCATATGACTTAAGCTTTCATAGCAAAGCCTCAGTTGAGATTTCTCTATGGCATCTGGACTCTCTGATTGCCCAAATCCTTGAATCCCATGAGCTAGGGAAGCACATGAGGATTTTATCATTAATTTCAACCAAGAATATCTCCTTGTCCAAGCCTTTGAGCTCATTAATGATAATGCTGAATCTGTCATATATATCATCAACTGTTTCTTCAGCTTTCTTTTAAAAGTTCTCATACTGGGATATGAGAAGGGACTTCTTGTCCTTTATTTCATCAGCACTTCCTTCTACAAGTATGGAAAGTGACTCCCAAATTTCTTTAGTTGATTGACAGTCATCAACTTTCTGGAAAATGTCTTCTGACATTGTGGAGACCAGAATATTCATAGCTTTGGCATCACAAGCCTTCTGCTTTTTCTTTGTTTCAGTCCACTCTGCCTTGGGCACAGGTTCCTGAGTTGATGTCCCACTGGTATCTTTCTTGTAAGGAGCTGGTGGACCTGAAATAATGACATCAAAGATGTCTTCATCAATAGAATTCATATAAAGTATTATTCTAACCTTCTAGAGTGTAAACTTGTTCAAGTTACACACTGGAGGTCTTGTTGAGGCATAATCCTTAGAACTCATTTTATTTATAAAATATTTTTGTAGTAAAGAAATAAGAGTAGGAGGTCTTTTTGATGAAGGTGTTAACCTTTTAATGATCAACCTATCTATGATACCAATTGAAAGTGCATAGTGTGCCTCTGAGAATCCTCTATAGGGGGGGTGAATTGAGATTTAAAAATATTTCTATCCTATCAGTGCAGTCAATAAAACTAACTAAGGTATTATGCTCACAGACAACACCATAGGTAGAATAAATATTGCTGGAAATAAATTGCAGAAAAGATAAATGGACAGCACAGAAAATCACAGCATAGACGCAAAGGATTTTATAGAGGTTCCCCAAAATGTGGGTACTCCTCTCTTCTACCACCTGGTAGGAATGCACCACCTGTGCCTGAGTCTTTTGATAAGGAGACTCTTAGAACCAAAGATCTTTTGATAAGGAGATCTTGAACCACAGATCTTTTGATAAGGATATCTTAAACCACAGATCTTTTGATAAGGAGATCTTGAACCACTTTGAAAGAGGGATTCTAAAAACTCTTTTACAGTTGAAAAGAAGGTGAAGGAGGAGGAAGAAGTAAGGAAGAGAATTCTGCTCTCAGAATTCTGATGAAGCCTTCTGCTTCAATCTTTCTCTTTTATGGATCTACAAATGACGAACCCTTGCATTAGATAGTGATGATTTGCAAGGGTTATGAGCTTCATATCCTTTATGCTTTCTCCTGATTGAAATATGTCTGCTATAAGATATTGATGAAGAGCAGCCTTCAGTTGTTCTGTTCTGAAAGAAAGAGCAGTTCTTGTTTTTCTGTCTTTTAGGGTTCCAGGAGGAAGAAGAAGAAGGCGAACCCTAATCGACCAGATGCAAAAGATTATGATGAATGCCCTATAATTCTCTCTGCTCTCTTTTTATTTATTGTCCATGATTTAGTTTTTGAATTCCTTTCCTCTTTTAGGTTGTACTAAAAAGGTATTGGCTTGGACAATTTCTCTTCCTTTCCTCATTTGTTCATGACCCGTTCTCTAGCTGTATTCATCCTTTCCAAGAAAGCTTTTGTTGTCTTCTTTATTGTTCCTCTCTATTCTAGGCAATAAATGAGCCGTTGTAGAACGGTCTTCAGTACTATGGGCCTTGAGAGAGAGTTCCAAAATGACAGCTGAAAAGGTTTCCTTTTCAGGATATATTCTACGTTGCGTCAATTTCTCTTTCTCTCTTATCGACATACCTTCGAGTTCTTGTAAAAGCAGCTTCGAATTCTTTCAAGCTCTGGTTGAACTCAGATATCGACATTACGTCGATTATTTATCGACATAGCCATCGAGTTGAATACTCCATTCTGAACTTCATTATCTGCGTCGATTTGTAGTTGACGTTGCGTCGAATTCAGATGGCTTCAACAAATTCTTCCTTCTGTGTTGAGTTGAAGTCAAAGCTGCGTCGACTTCTAATGATACTTCGACATGCTCATTTCATCTACATCAATATCCTTTCGACGTAGCGTCGACTTGATCTACTTCGACAGAGAGGTTGAGTTGCTTGGACTTCTAGTCTAAGTTACGTCGACATGAAGTCGATGTTGCGTCGAATACTATTCGACGCAATTGGTAACTCAACCAAATTTGTGCTTGTCTTGCTCTGGTCTTTACACTCCAAGTTGTGCGTGATACCCTAAGACATCTAATGCCCAAACTACCCTACAATACAATGGGTAAAAAAAACCTAGGAGTTAAAATCACTTTTAGATAATTTGTTAAGTTAAATCCAAGGAGTTTTTCCCAACAATATGTTCGGAATATGATTTTCAATCTAAGATCCGTATTCTAGTTGATCGAGAGATCCATGCATAAGAGGAGATCGCTAAAGAAAATCATTTGCATGCACTCCTCGAGAGAGGATGACATAAATCTTCTGGATTGGAGTCAAATCCAATAGTGGTTCACCGCTAAAAGCGAGCTTGGGGGTTTCTACTGGCCGAGGGGTCTTAATCGATCAACCTAATGTTTGATGGTAGTATTCCTCGAGAGAGGTGCTATCATTTTTAGAAACCTCCACGGTCGAAGATATTTCATTAAGAATTTGCGAATTTATCTTTTATAAATTATATTTTATTCCAAAGGGATTATAGATCAAGTTCTAATCCTTTAATCATCAATTTTTTTCTTAGTTGAATTACTCCTAATCACTTTCCGAAACAAACCCAACTTTTTGATCGATAAAATAATAGCTCTTCTTTGTGAGTAGAAGTACTCAACAAGCCTGGAAATAACACGACACTTGATTTCTCAGATCCTATACTATAAAATGATAGATACACTTGCCTTATCAGATTATATATGGATCACATTTTAAATTTTATGCAACACAATTTTAGCCATCAAGATCACTGAAAGTGAGGGCAGCTCATCTGTAAGTGGTGATAACACACCAAATCCAGAACCACAGGTAGAGCCCTTGGTTGATACTATAGCAATGCCTGAAGACTCTTCTGTTAGGCAAAGAAGTGCAACAATTGAGGGCGAGACTCATGCTGAGTTCTCAGCCCAAGATACTATGTTGCCTATCAAGAATGTGGCTGTTGTTGAGGGTAGTCTCACAATGAACTCCCTTCTCCAGGGGTAGGTTGAGGAAGCAACTCACACTGAGGTTGCTGTCCAAGAAGACCTAGGAAGTTGCAGGATGGATCAATGGGAAGATAGCTGAGAGTCAGAAGGTGATCATTACTAGATGTATCAATTAAAATGAATTCACCCATGAAACTCTAAACACCAAGATGGAGTAGATTACCTAAGAAATTGTACAAAATTTTATTGAGAAAGTCAGGAAGAAAGAAAAGACTGGAGATAATCAAGCAGTCTGTATTATGAACAAAGCCTCAAAATCCCTGGGACTCTCTCCCGGGGATTCTCTCCCTGGGACTCTCTCCCATAGTGTACAACCATGCACAATCAACAAAGCCTCAAAATCCTTCAAGATATCTTTGTGAATCAAGTCATAAAAGGAATCCAAGACAACCAGATGATGAAATATCTCTTAAAAGGAAAAGGGAGGGAGAATGGCCAATGCTCCAAACATCAAAGTCTTGATTCCAAAGTCTAGAGACATTGTCTTCAACATATGGAGATATTTTGGAGATATTGGAGAAGACATCTCCAGACACTACCCCTCAAGTGAATGGGATAAACACAAGAAGATGGAATCCAGGAGAAAGCTCTATACAAGACACCAACAGGAAGGAACACTGCCTGAGAATGCACCTCCTATTCCTGATAAGTACATCCCAAAGCCATTCTCCTATTTTAAAAGACAAGAGCAGAAGATACAGAGCAAGGAGAAAGGAACATGAAAGAAAAGGAACTATTAGAATAGTACCAGTACATGTGATAGTTAAAAGTAAATGTTGTGGTGACTCTATTTAAGAACATATGGTGCATCTTCAAAACTCAAATATTAGCCAATATTGGCTCATTCATCACAACCGTTAAATTAAGGATCAATTTCCTTAGCAAACATACCCAGGTATGCGCCTTTTAACATTCCTAAAATTGAAAATATATATAGGGTAAATGCTTAAAAATAGATTATACTTTTATTTACCTTAAGCCATACAAAAAACTTGTTCCGCTCGACATCTTGCGACGTTGGCGACCTTCAATTCTCCAAATTTTCTTGCCATGACACCAAGGAAAAGAGAAGATTATTACAATATCGGTTGCGAGCTAGTTTAAGGTGGATTCTGTAGGCCCGACGAAGAGATAAAATCAGTCATTGGACTATTGACAGTCGCCGACCTGGAGTATGTCTTATCTGAACCCACTATGATCATGCATAGAGAACTAGTGGAGTTTTATTCCAAACCCCATATAAGCTCATCTGACAAAGCCATCAAAACAAGGGTAAGTGATACCTTGTTCAGAGTTACAGTTCAAGTGCTGACAAGAGAACTCCGCCTACCAGTTTTTGAAGAAGATGATGTAGCGGATGAGATTTCTGAGGAAGATTACTTTGAACGTATAAAATGGTGTGGACATTAAGCAGAATTCTATGACTCATTAAAAAAGGAAAACTTCAATTCAAAAGGAAAGCTCTTGATAGATGTCATTGTAAAGGTCTTGATCTACATGCTTGGGTCACATGACCGAATTTCAAGTGAAATATTTGAAATAATGACAAGGGCCATACTGAGCAAAATAACAAATTGGGCTCAGATCCTATTTGACAAAATTTGGGAAACCTTTAGTGCCCAAAAGTTTGGTAGAATACTAACCTTATATCTGCTGTCAAGCCTCCTAGACAAGCTGAACAAGAAGTTGGGAACTCCCATCCATTGTATGATGCAAATGGACATACGAACCCTAGAACAGTGGGAGAAAGTGTTCTCCAAGACTCCTAAGAAATCCAAGGGAGTCAGTGCAGTGAAAAGAAAGAGAGATGTTGTAGTTGAGGGAAGCTCTTCTAAGGAAGAGGAACATATTTCCAGCCCAACCCCTGCACAAACTATGGGGGAGACTAGTTAGGCATCGATACTTGACTTCACATTAGAACCATTGGGTGAGCCCGTGGTCACTAATGAGGTTGCTCTTCCAGAATCTATTGCTCAAGCTGAGGATAGATAGGAAGCTACTCAAATAGGTGCTTCAGTTGAGGGGGAGACATAAACTGAGCTCCCTGCTCTAAGGGTTGAGGAAGCAACCCCAACTGGGTTGGCTGTCCAAGAGGACCTAAAAAACTCCCAAAAAATCATGGATAATGTTATTGAGAATGCAGAACCAGAAGTTGCTGTTCTAAGATAGGACTCCCTGATATTCTTTATGATGATGAGGCAATGGATGATATGTATCAAGATGTGATACAAAGAAAGGTTGTTGAGAAAGAGCAATCTATTCCATGCACATATGGTCCACAACTTCAAGAAAACACTTCAGGCTCCCTCTTCTATCAAATAAAAGAATTGCTAGCAGAGGAAAGACTTCACTATCAATCATATGTTGATAATGTGGTGAAGGGATTCAAGGAAGACATCTCTACTCAGATGAAGGAGATGTAGTCTGAAATTGACCATGTCAATACTCAATTCACTGGCTGGTTCACCAAGGAAGGAACATCAGTGGATTGTAACATGGAAACACTTTAATCTTTAGGAACCAGGATGGATTCCGCCATGGAATTTCATCAGAGGTCAGAACAAAACCTAAAAAGTACAGTTGACTTCATCACTAAAAGAATAGTTGTCTGTCAAAAGCTCATAATGAATAGACGTGTGAACACTCAAACGTTAGCTAATGAGATTTTATCAAAGAAGCTGGAAGACTCCACAAAGGACATTCAAAGATGTATTTTTGAATAAGTCAGAAAGGAGGAGAAGATTGGAGCCAAACAAGCTATTTGGATAGTGAATGCACTTCATTACCCCTAGGAATCAATCCCATAGTGACTGAGCCTCCACACAGTGATAGTCCTTTAAACATTTATAAAAGCATATAGGTAGAAGCTTGTTCCAGTTAGCAAAATAGGCAAAGAATTTTAGAGGAAGAATTACCTGTCAACAGAAGAAGAGAAGAAGCTAAAGCAACTGATTCTAGTCTCTCAATGTAGAGTCCAAAGTCAAAGCACATATTTCTACAAACATGGATTGACCTTGGAAGCATTGGAAAATACATTGTCAAATACTATCCCAATGATGAATGAACCAAGCACATGAAAACTGAAGCCCTGAGAAGACTCTATATGAAACATCAGAAGGAGGGAACATTGCCAAAGAATGCTCCACCTATCCCCAACACTTCCATTCCAATGCCTTTCAATTTCTTTGACAGACAAAGGCAAAAGGGGAAAGCTGAAGGAAAGAAGAAGGGCTTTTAAGTTTAGATGTGCTAAGGGCAAATATAATTTTTACTAATGCATTTGCGAACATTTAAGACTTTTATATATGTGATATTTTGAATGTTGTCTCTTCTCTGTGTTATGACTTTAATATTTGAATTTGTAGTTTATCTTTGAATGAGGTTCCAACTTCTTCAAATAGGGGGAGATTATTGGAAACTTTACCCACAATGTTCCTGATTTGACGAAGTCCTCAAGTCAAAGATAAATACACTTTGTAACTGACACATTTGCTTTAGAATATTGCTTTCAGGTACTAGACAGTGCAAGCCTAACATAGGGCTAGAATTAGTGTCATCAGGCATACTTTTGCCAATATAATTTTCATTATGCAAAACACCATGTCGACCTATGATCTAGACTATATTAGACTTGTCACTAACTCATTATAATCATGATTAAATGTCTAACAAGTGAGCTAAAGTAAAGGATCTTAGTTGAGAAGATCAGAAATTCACTAAGTCAAATATCATCTTGGAGAGTGTAAATGTCATCGAGTAAAGGTCTCGATATCCTCTTGAAGACTATAACTCCAAGACGATATCGTCTTGTAAACTCTCAACTACACACATATCATCTTGTCTAGAAGAAGAAGACCAATCTCCAAATATCATCTTGGTAATATACTTTCTAAGACGATATCATCTTGACAAGACTCATTTACTTTTATATCATCATGGAAGTATACAATAGATATCTGTAAGCATTTGGACGAAGGAAGAATATTCCCAAGGCATTTATCATCGATGCAATTTAAATATCATCGAGGTCACGTGAAATGTCGTCGAGGAACCAACACGACATATCACAGGTATGAAAGGCAGATTCGACCAGATAGACTTATCACTTGGATAGAAGATAGAAGGAATCAATTATCATCTTGAAGACTATTAAGAGACATCAAGTTGATTCATGCAAACGATTCAACTAGAAGAGCAAAGTAGTGAAATTTGATCTTGTGAACCACAAAGGGTCATCAAGATGATTTGTGCAAAAGTTTTAACTAGAAGAGCAAGGTAGTGAAATACCGTCTTGTGAACCACAAAGGGTCATTAAGATAATTCATGTAGAAGATTTGAATAAAAGGCTGAAGCAGTCGAATATCGTCTTAAGAACCACAAGGGGTCATCAAGACGATTCGTATAGACAATTTGACTAGAAGATTGAAGCACTGAAATATCATCTTGAAGACCACCAGACTCACCAAGATGATTCATGCAAAAGACTTGAAATAAAACTATACAGAGTTCAAATTTGACTAAAAGAACTACATTTGATTAGACACAAAGAAACTTTGACCAGATAACTAGTCGAATTACAGAAAGGCCAGAATTTAAAATATAGCGTGATTTCAGCATTATGTCTTTTATTGCCGCCGCAGATTGGGCCAATCGAAGCTGAGCTTTATGGAAAGCTGATTTCTAACATAAAGGCCGTATGAGGAAGTGGCCGTTATCAAATATACTTATAAAAAGGAAGAGACGGATTTCATCAAACCCTAATCTTGAGATCACAATCATTTCCTTAATCATTCCGAAGAAAGCGCTCACCGCCGACAACGTGCAATTCATTTTTCAGAGCTCAAGTAAAAAGAAGATATTCTTTGAAGCTATTCATTATATTCTTCTGAAGAAAGATTCAGTTATCTTACCGATCAAAATATTCAACATCTCATTGCAAGAAGATCTCTAAAGAAGCCATTTCCGCAATAGGCTTCAAGAAGACAAAAGCAATACAAGTTAAATTCTCTGAGTCTAACATATATTTGTGAAGTATTATTTTACATATTCTTCTGTAGGATTTCTGAGGAAATCTGAGTGTAGGGTCTTTTACACCTGAGTGTAGGATCCTTGATAAGGATCTGAGGTAGGGAACTTTGCACAGTTCTTGAGGTAGGATTCAAGCTTGAATCTGAGTTGTAGGATTAAGAGATTGGATCCGAGGTAGGGAATATGCTGTTATTCCTGAGTTGTAGGAGTCTTGGACTCTGAGTTGTAAGATCTTATAGATCTGAGTATTTGGAGGAGTTGGACGAGTCTAGCACACTACTAGATAGGTGGAGGTGGAAAGTGGACGTACCAAACTCGGGGAACCACTATAAACTTGTGATGTCTGAGCTTTTCTGTGATTAATTTGCTTGGATAGTTTTAATATCTGAGCTTTTCTGTGATTAATTTGCTTGGATAGTTTTAATATCTGAGCCTTTCTGTGATTAATTTGCTTGTGATGTGTGGAAGAATAGAGAACGTTCATGAGCTAGTCAGAAGTTCACTTATAGGGAGAGATACTCTTATAGAGTGCACATCGATATGGAGAGCACGTATGTAGGGGGATACATATTACTATAGTGCAAGTTCACACTTTATGTTTTATCTTGATATATAAACCTATTCAAGGTTCATGATTATTGTTGAGTACATTATACCATGCTCTTAATGACTTATATCTCATGAACAGGATTTGATATTATCAAAATGGGGAGTTTGTTGGAACATGCGTTCTGCATCTCTTTAGTTTGACAATATCAAATCCCACATTGTATTTGATTATACATGTCTTGGGTATAGTGTGCAGGTTTACAGGTGTGAAGACGTCGAGAATTTTATTCACTATTACAATCGCTGGGTGATAGTCCTACCGCCGACGATAACTATTTCGATGTGAATTGTAATTTGATACGAAGGCAAATATCAACGTGAAGGCTTATGTCGTAGATATGATATCGTCTAGACCACTACCGCCGCACACTACCATACCGCATGCACTAGCTATGTCGACGAGACTACCAGCGTCGACTTGAAGGATGCATCGACTTGAGACCATGACGTCGAGATGAATGCGTCAAGATGATATCAGCGTAACTGCTACCGTGGGTGCTAGCCTACCGCCGTGTGCTAGTTCTATCGACGAGAAGACTACGTCGACTTGATACTCTGCTGTCATTGAGAAGAATTCAACGTGAATACTGCCGCGATACGCTAGCCTACCGCGCCGGTCTATCCATAAGATAGCAAGAGAATGTTTTCCTGCACCCTCCTCATTTGGTGCTAGACAGCTGGCAAAAGCGCATAAAGATGCTACCGCCGCGCAGTAACAATAACGTCGACGGTAACTTAAAGAATCAGCTATAAAAGCATTCTTTTCTTTCCCAAAAGCGTGGCTGTCGAAACATAAAAGAAGAAGTCGATTGTTTTGCCATTTCTGGACCAAGGAGCCATCACTAGAAGAGAATAACACCTTTCCTCAAGCTTTAACAAAGAAGTTCATCAGAGTGCAGAAAAAGGATAAGACTCTGAGCACCAACGTGCACATTCTACACGAAGATCAAAAGCGTGGTTCACTCACCTCATCTGGAGACATACATTGAGGTCCACAAATGCTCATCTCTTATAGTTTTCTCTTTTATTCCTTTTTATTTTGGTATGTGAAATCATCCGGTGTGGACGTCAGAATCCGGTTTGGAATCCATGGAAATCGACCGGGGAGGTCATCGAAATCCGGGGAGGATTCCGTAGGAAATCATCCTGGGAGGATGTCTAGATCTGGGAGATCTAGCGAAGCTCTAAGACCCTTCCTGCATGGAAAGTGAAGAGCGGCTTGAATACTTTTCCGGGGAGGAAAGGAAGAGAGCCAACCGGTCCTTGGATTAGGGCCGGTATAGAAAACCCATGGTTTTAATATTCATCATCTCCGATCTCTGGCGTCATAGAGACCTAAGTGTATTTTATAAACAATGTTTCATTACTCAATGCATCAAGTTCATGTATTTAATTATATAAACTAATGTTATTTTCTGGTGGAACATTGGTTTGATCATTGTAAATCCCGAAATGATATATTGCATTTACTATGTTGTTTCCTTAGCTAACGACACGCGGTAGTGTTACTGTCAAGCGCTAGCTCCAGTATGCGCATTCCAGCAATATTTTATTTAAATCTTCAATTGTTGATTGAATCCCTTATTCACCCCCTCTAAGGGCGCCAATAGATCCAACACATGACACCTATTGGGTCCATCTCTCTTGATATGATTGCAGGGACACCTCTCTTGACGCCAACAGAATGTCAGGCTAACTTGGATTGAACCCAAATTAGATGGCTAAGGCTTGCTCAAAACTACCTTGCATGGGTTTGACCTATTATGGTCAACTCTTGACCAAATAGGTGACATGGAACCATATTAGGGTGGCTTGGGTCTTAACATAGTCTAATAGAACTCAAGTCCCATCCTAAAGAGTCTATGTCACTTTTATAATCCATTGTTGACCTATTGTTGACTTCTAGGATGACGTGTCACATCATGATTATTCATTGGTGGGATTGGTGCGCTCTCCTACACTATGGTTCAACCTAGGCACTCATGACTCTCCTCACCCAATTTGGGTTGTAAGACCCCATTTTTTTAAAAAAACCCGGGTCTTATGCCCAGAACCGCCGCTTTGCGGTGACACCCTCACTCGGGAAGGTCGCCACTACAAAACGCCGATCCTACCGGCCAAATCGATCACAGAAGAAGAAATGTATATTTTAACATATTGAAAAGCTCAAGTCCACATCACATGAAATATATAAAACCATAAATGGTAAATGTCCACAGAGAGTAACTGAATTAAAGATAACAATAATAAAGGGCTCATGCCCTGTACATCAGATCCTCACTACATAAACACTCGCGGAAGCATAAAATACTAAAGATAAACGATGCTCACGGATCCTGCCAATGGTGCTCCTATGTTAGACTGCTCCGCCTCCATCTGCACCGGCCTCTGGTGCTGCAGCATCTCCTCGGTCACCTAAAATGATAAGGTCCACCGATCGTCAGTCAAACTAGACTCAATCAATCCCCCACCGCTCCCCCGGTGACTCTTAGGCACCGAGCAGGAGGAGTGAAGCAGAGGACAACAAGGGGTGTACCAAATAGCAGGTGATAGGGGTACATGGAATATCTACACTACACATGTGTATATATATAATTGAAGCAGTAAAAGAGCATAGTAAGAGCATGTAAAGAATAAGTAAAGTGCAGTAAGTAAAGACATGTAAATAATAGAAAAGTAACCATTGATTTATAGGAATTCCCATACAAACCTATAGACCAAGGGGTCGTTTAGCAAGGCCTATCATATAAGAAGTCCCATAACTGACTTTTACGATAGGGGTAGGGGTATGCAATGTTTATGCTATGTCATGCAAGGTGTGCTGTTAAATGTTATGTTCAAACAAGTGCAACTCACACACTATGACTCTATGCGCACAGACCTTTAGTTCCCCCTTTTTGGAGCTAGCAAGACTCCCAGGATACTCCCGTAGTGGCAAACGGAAGTGGTGGGTTGGGCCTCACCCACCTCTAGGTTGGTATTCACACTACCCTATCTAGACCTATCGTACGCCTCAACGCAAAACCGCAAAGCATCTGCGTACTCTTACTGGCTGGACCATCAGACTTTTATGGCTAAGTGCAAATTCCACACTTGTCGAGTCAACGTATTGACGTCGGTGTGAACGACCGTCCAATACCGAAGACCCACCACCTTCATGCACATGCAAACATGATCTACTATATCCCGAGCCATAAACTCCCCGGGCTAACCTGCCCATCATCATAACCTTCCGAGCCACCGGCTCGCCAGACCAACCCGTCCGCACCAACAACATTACTGAGCCACAATCTCGCTAGACTAACTAGTCTAATGCTACAACCACCGAGCCTACCACTCGTACAACCAAAACAACTAACCTCCCGTAGCAACGGGGTGTGGGTGTGTGTATTGTTAAGTTAATCTTGTACAATATCTTACCCCTACATTTTATGGTTAATCTTGGACTTCCCAAGGATTACCCTGTAAGGGGCTCGCTACGGTACTAGGAACTATAATGGGATGACACCCCAAAGTTCCCTTTCTCAAGACACTCAGTGTTATTGGTTTCTACCCATAAGAATACCCCTTTTTTACCTTTACACTTGGATTACCCTAAGTTTCTTCTGACTCCCCACGGGAAAGATGATCTTTCGTCTATCCCGAGCACAACTTTACCCTTAACTCACCAATCACACTCTCATCACCTAAACTCCTTTTTGGTGACCTTCAATCTCTTCAACTAGGCTTGGTACACTATCTACCTTCCATTACCACCTACTGATCCACAAATAACTCAAGTTTTATAGTTTTACTATACGCAGACCAAATGAGTCATATGAGTTGCATAATGGGAGGTACTCCAAATATTCATCCAACTGACTCAATATTATTACTGAGAGTCTATCATGATATTCTAAGATTAAATCCAGAGTTTCATATTTTCCTCAACATTTTTGCATTTATTTAAATTTTGCCAATATTTGTCAAGTTTGAATATAAACATGAAGTGTAAGGTATTCTTATGATATGACTCTCATAAAATTAGGATAAATCTATCATGCCATAATAACAGTAAATCCAGGGTGTCACAATTTTACAATCAGGAATTGTCCTCTAATTATAATATTTATCATCTATCCAAACCTGAAGATTTATGAAGGAACTACCAAGAATACTTATGCCAAAATTAAAGAAAATTTACCAAACCTCTATTGTGTCCAGAAAAGCTTACTTACAGAGTTTCACAATTTATGGAAATCATTTTCTTACCCAAATAAATATTCAAAATAAATCCTAATATGAACATGTTGTGAAGTAGCCTACTGATAACAATCTCCAAAAATTATATAAAAATTCACAGAGCTTCCTAGTGCTCTGAAATGTCCTATCACCACGTTGCATATTTTTCCAGAGAGGTTTGAACCCTTAATTATATTTCTTAAGATTGAGACAAAATAAGTGCCTTGTAAATGAAGTACTGGTTAAATCATCTAATAAATTTCACAAAAATTTCCAAAGGTCTATAATATGATTACAAAGGCACTACCAAGGTTACATCATCATCCAAGACCATTTGAACATGTGAATGTCTCTTATAAGAAATTTCCCTAACGGGTTTATGACCTAATTTAGGGGGAATAAATTCTCCTAAAACTCACTCAAAATTCCCTATGGCATAAATACATCCCATGAACATATCTCCTAGGTTCCATGTCCATTCCATAACTTTGACCACATGTCCTTCACAAAGCTCTATGTGCACCCCAAGGGGCAAGACTAGGGTCCTAGGGCATATCCACCTCTACACCACCCCATCTTACTCATGAAGGTGTTTTAGGTGATCATAAACCAGTGGCCAAGGTTTCAACTCATGGTGAGGAGTTCTGACCACCATACCCCAAGTTAAACACCATGCCCTAACTTTGACCCAATTTGACCTAACTTGGGTTTACAAATTACCCAACCAAATCAGTTCCAATTGGGCTGAGATTTTTACCAGGGTCATGTGATAACCCTAAGAAGTACCCAGCAAAATTTGGAGGGCATTGGAGGTCATTTGACTCAATAATTAATTAATGTTTAATTTATAATATTATTACAAATACCTTAGAAAAAGTTTCTCCTAAAATTCCCATCTTTGGGTATGATGTCTGGGTAGGTGTAAATAGCCTATGTTTCAATTTTCAAGTCAATCCCATGACTCAATCAAAAGTTATTCCAACATTAGTGGCTATCCAACCCTAAGGACCAGCCCTAGAAAAAAGACTCCACAGAGGGCTATAGCGCCCCTATTGACCTGAAATAAATTTTCACTTAAACTAGACACCACAACATTTATGTTGGGCACTTTTTCATTTGAGGGGTTCTAGTATTTCTAATAATTAGAACAAAATACTGCAGGAATAATTAATTAAAATAAAATTCTGCTTTCGACGAAATCTGAGCTGCGTTCGACGAAATCAATTTCTGTGATCGACGAACGTCACTGCTTTAGTTTGACAAAATCCAATCTCCAGCCGGTTCAACTAATTATCTCTCAGTTAGATGAACTCCAGATCCAGTTCGACGAACTTTAAGTTGCGTTCGACGAATTAATTCAGTTCGGTGAATTCATTCCATTCGACGAACTCCGGGTTCCGTTCAACAAACTCAACCATCAGTTCGACGAACTCCAGTGTGTGTTTGACGAACAAATTCTGTTCGACGAACTCCAGATTCAATTCGACGAACTCAATAATCCGTTCGACGAACGCAACCTACAACTCCACTAATTACTTCTACTCAGATCGACGAATTAAAGAAATAACGTTATAACATAATAAAATCTGAGCACAAACCTTGGCGCAATCAGACGGTGACTGGCCTTCTTCTTCCTTCAGCCAAAGACTGAGATGATCCCATCCTGGGCTTCTTTGCGGGATGATTTCCCGGCCACCTGTGCCGCTTCCCGGCCAGCCAATGCCACCACCACCTCCATTGAGGTGGTGGCCGGCGATAGGGCTGGTTGGCCGCCCAGAGGTGGTCGGAATCAGATTTCAGAGGAGGGGAAAGAGAGCTCAATCCGAGCCCTTTCGGAAGCACGATCCGAGCCCAATTGAGCTCGGATCAAGCCCCAAATTATTATAAGATCTAGCACTAAGGGAGAGGAGGCGGATCAGACCTGTGTGGGGGCTTGGTGGCACGTGTTTCGGCGAGTCGCTATGGCTGGAGGGGGAGCTTTTTGCGCCATGTCAATTCTTGCTTCTCGGGCTCGATTTCTTCGGAGAAGAGGGGGGGGGGGGGGGTTTCACTCCTTTCCGTCCTCTGAATGTGTTAAGGAGATAAATAGGGGAGGGGAAGAGCCTTGGCATTAATTCCTGTAATCTCCATTAATGGTGATTTTTGGTTTCTTATGGGAGGAAATGAATTGGTCATCAATTAGGCCGGAAAAAGGGCTGAAAACTTTTCCTCTCCTCAAGGGGAGATGAATGGTGCCATAAATTGGGTTAAATTGGCCATGGATGCCATTCTCCTCCTCTTCCTCTCTCCGTCATTTTTGGGGAAATGGAGCTTTCTCTCTCCTGGCCGAAATCCTTCAAATTGAATTGCCAAATCGGCAGCATTCAATCCCCATTAGGTGGTGGACCACAACAATTGGGTCTAGCTCAAGTGTGTTGGGTTCAATTTGGGTTCAATTTGACCTAAATTTAGGCTAAGGTTGACTTTGGTCAAATTGACCACTTGGGTTGACCACAATGGGTGGGTAGTGACCCATTTGACTCCCTTGTGGATTAGGAAGGCTTAGTTGGAGTCGATTTGGCAAGGTGAGGGTGAATTGCCCCTTAATATGGCACTTTGACCAAATTAGGGCTAGAGTTGACTTTGGTGAAATTGGTCAAATTGAAGGTCCTATGATGGGGATTTTTGGTCCATTAGGTCCCTAGTGTCCTTATAAAGGTAGGGGCAAGGTCAATTTGGCATGGTGGAGGCCAATTGGCCCTAATTAGGCTACTTTAACCAATTTAGGGTTCGGGTTGACTTTGGTCAGATTGGCCTCTTTGGTTGACTTCAATGGGCCCTTGATGCTCCAAAGTACCCCTACTAGACTACGGATTCTATGGTGGGGTTAAAGGATCAAGGTGAGGCCCCTAAGTCCAACCCTAGGCTTGGTATTTGAGAATTGCTAATTGCAGACCACTTATGTTTTCTCCTTCTTGCCTAAGTTCACATGGTCTTTTGTGCTTCCTAGGGTTTTGTCATGACCTAGTCATGACAAAATCACTCTAGGGGTCTGGTTGTTTGGGGGATGTTACATGGGTGGTCACAAAGTCCATATATAGTCACATAGGCACAGTTGAGGGGTAATATTGTAATTTCTGCATAGGGATAACCTAAGGCATTTATTATACCGCTATGGGTCCAAGTCATTTTACTCTAGGACTCATCTAGGGTACTTGATATATGAGCAAAGGCTTAAGGTTCTCAGGACACCTATCTTAGCTCATAGAGCTGGCCAGGGTGCTCCTGGTCCAACCATCAAGACTCCTAGAATCCCTAATAAACATTGGGATGTTACAAAATCTCTCTGAATTAGCCTTAAAAATAGTCTTTGTAGGGATAAACTTATCATATCTAGAATGCAGCGCTTCAAGAAAATTCCCAAGAATTCCCCCATCGTCGGATGAAATCTAAGGAAACACCTACAAAATTCTCATAGCCACCAAAGCTTCACATCACCCTCTAACATGAAGGCCACAAAAAACTCCTTTCTCTCTTTAGAGGTCTATGATGCCTCTAAGAGTTCCTTAATCCTTGCGAGCCATTCCTCTGCATCGGTTGGTTTCCAGACACCCTTGAATGTCAAAGGATGGAAGCCCCAAAAGTACTTAAGTTGCTGGTCTCTCTACACACCTAAATGTTATGCCAATGGCCCTGCCTGCACTATAGCTCCTTCTGGTGTGATAGGTATGACCCTCATTTCTTGATCCACCATCACTGCTTCTGCTATAATATGATAAAACCTTGCTGGAGACAAGTTTGCATTTACAAGGCATGGGGTAGTATAGCTACTGACCACATGGTCCTCACACACTATGGAAGCCCCCACATTATCATTAACATCCTACTGGAATTAACAAACTATGTTAGATTATATTACATAATCAAAAATCAAACAAATTGATGCTCATGGTCTTAAATAATCAGTCCTATGTGGACAACTCTTCTTAATGTTATAGACACAGTAAACCACTCTCTATCCATCTTACACCCTTAAACTTATCTCTGATACCAAATTATAACCCCTCCACTGCAATGACCATATAATATGGCTCAAGTCAGACACCATGACATATAACAATCACAATCATAATCACAAATGTTATCATTATAATGTGATATAATAAATTTAACATCAAAGTAAACTAAGTAGCATTATGGAAACATTAACCCAACCCAGAGTTAGTACATATACTAATAATCAAGAAAGTGTCTTGGTCCCATGGACTTACAACATGACATAATGTTTAGAGTATCAAGTACAACAAAATAACTTAATCTACCTCAGTGCGCTGGCCAAAACAACAACAAAGGAAAGTACAGTAAAGAAGGAGGGAAAGGAAGAATGCAGCTTGAGGCATTGGTTGTTAGTCGGCTAGCATGCACCCGCCTGAGATTCTTGCCCCACAACCAAGACAACATAAGCGGTACACAAGGGTCATCTATGAGCTGACCATAAACGTTGTAATAACACCCCTCCTTCTGGTCATCCTAACGGACTGGAGAACCAAATCACCATGTAGTTCAGCACATCTTATAAAATCGAAAAAAATGTAAACAAGCATATCACATATTGCGTACATGTCACACGCATCAAACATGTATCTATGTTGAGCATCAAAATAATAGAAGCCTACTTATGCTATCATGCATGCAATTGAGTATTACCCATGTCATCGTAATTAAGCGTATGAGTCTATCAAACCAATTAACACAGTATTAGGACATATAAAATCATAAGTACGGCGACAGTACACTCTACACAATCCCAATGGCTAACAACCTCTTTAACAAAAATATTTGAGTAAATGCGTAGGTATCATGTACAAAGTCTCCTGGCCCTATGGGCAGCATACACACACAAATACTTCCCCTATTCTAACATTTATTTAATGTGTGGCGGCATCATGTGCAAAGTCTCTTGGCCTCATGGAGACATATACACATAAAGCTTATCGCCTCTATTATTTTTACCAACTTGCACATACTTTGGGCATGTGATCTTGGACTATTCGGCGGGAGTACTCATGAGTTCTTATCCGTTAAACATCATTATAATTAATTTATAGTGTTGTCTGGTATCTATCATCGACGGTAGCACTAACACATGACGGTACCTCCTACTTCATGGACTTCACGCCATAGCACTATAATCTGTCCACTATTCAAGCACAATCATGCAAACACATTCATTTAATGTTTACACCTCCTCGAATATACCCAACAAGGAAAACTAGAAGATATCACTAGAGGTGGTGCTTAACACCGCGCAGTATCTCCCAGAAAATGTGAGTCTTTCATTTTTCAATCCCTCTCTAGGCCACTCTATCCTTTGTCCATGCGTCCTAATGGAAATAAGGCATCTCTAGTCTCCCTATTGAACTTCTATGCAAGAGATTCTACAAAACATCACCAATCCGAGTCACACACCACAGATCGGCTTCACAAATCATAAAAATAGGAGAGAAGGTTTGTTACCCTTTGAGTATGTAACACACCTAAATCCTACTAGACCCCATGGAGGTGTTAGGGCATAACATGAGGAGAGAAGGGTGAGTGGAGGCAAGAGATGACATTGGAGTTCACTAAATTGGGGTGAACTCACATAGTGCTCACAAGTGAGCACAAGACAACTTAGGCCAGGTTAAACAAATTGAACCCACAAACACTAATGGACGTCACCACTATGTTCCTAACCCTAAGGGACACTCATTTGACCAAGAACCCCAACAATTGGTCAACCAAATAGTCCAAATTGACTACAGTCAAACCTAGGTCAACATAGCCCTATTCAACACAATTAGACTCAATTGAACTTCAATACCTCAAATTGACCTTACCTAGGTCACCCTAACCACTGAGGAAGGTCATTTGGTCAATAATCACTAATTGGTCTCACCCAATTTCAAGGTATCGACCAAAGTCAACTTTTAGTCAACATAGCCTAAATCAACCCAATCAAGGACCAATTGGCGTTCAATTTAGCAAATTGACTTAACCCTTAACCTTACAACTCCATTAGGAATCTAATGAACCCAAAAGCCCCATCAAGTGGTCAACTAATCCCTTCAATTTGACCAAAGCCAACCTTATGCTAAATTAGGTCAAATTCACACCATAAAGATTAATTAACCAAATTGAAGCCACACCATGACCCAATGGACTTTGGGTAATGTCATAGGACTCATGACCACCAAGTGGGGCTAACCCACCCATTAATTTGATCAAGTCAACCCAAAAGTCAACCATAGTCAACATAAGGCCTTAAGGGAGAAATTGAAAGAATAAGTGAAATCCAAGTGAACCAAGACCCCACCCCATGCCTAACTAGCATGAAACAAGCCTAATAGCACCCCACATTTGAACTTGGAGAGAGAAGGTGAGCATGGGGGCAAAAATGGCATTTCCCCCAAAAAGCTTAAAGGGAAATAAGCTTTTGGAGTAAAGGAGCTTCCATGGCCCCACTACCTCTGCCCAAGCCCCCAACTGACTTCCTCAGGCCATGAACAGTCATTTCAGGCATGGCAGTCGCTCAAACAGTAGGGTGGATGTTGTACATGCCATGGACGAACACCCCACTCCCCATTCTCTCTATACAACCACCCTCTCCCCCATTTGACCCTTCCATCATCTTCAGAAGGTCCTAAGGAGTCGAGCTAGCCTCCTGGAGTAAAACTTTTGGTGGAGAATTGACGGATCGAGAAAGCTCGCCAGAGATGGAGAGATCCTTGGCCACTCGTCGGAGCACCTGCCGCCGAGCCACGATTGAGGTCCGTTTCTCCTCACCTCCCTCTGTGCTAGCTCGCTAGATCACTAGGATGAGAAATTAGGCTCAATTGAGCCACGATTCAAGTGAGATGTGTGAGCATTTTCCTCGCTCTTCACCCCACTCAGGATCACAGGAGGCACCTCCTCCGGTGGTCGTGTCGCCGCCATCGACAGCCACCACCTCAACAGAGGTGGTGGCGGCGGTGGCCGGCAGTGGTGGCCCTCTGGTGGCCGGGAATTGCTAAGAGAAAAGATATAGGATAGTGGAATCCTGGCTGCCAACCTATCTGGGATGATGAGCCAGAGTCGTCCGATCTGGATGAGATCTTTACCCGCAGACCACTCTAATATAAATGAAATTATTTGTCACACTATATTCAGATTTTAGAATAAATATTTAGGCTACTTAGATGCCATTTCGAGAAAAGTGGCCAGAGACAACTTTTGTAGATCTATGTATCTACCTTAATTAGGAACTTGAATCAACTCATTTGGAGAAGTGTAGCACCATAAGCATCAAGTTTAGTGAGACTGGTCCTAGTATAAATCAGAAATTAGATTGTGAATTTCTTTTAAATGGCAAGTCCAATGGAGCTGAAACTTGGGCCATGCATGCATGTGCCAAAGTACTAGCTTATGCCCAAAAATCAGATTTTTGGGAAAACATTTCTCCATGGTTTTGTCCATTATTTTATTTATCAAATTAATGACATTGAAGGAGTTATATAATCCAAATAACCCCAAATTTGGGTGAAATGCTTATTAGGTCACTACCTGACCCTAGTTAAAATATGAGAGCAATTGGCATGTTGGGGTATTCCACTTGCATGTCTTTGCATGATATGTGTCATGGGTGCAAATAGCCAAAAAGGGAAATTTGTGTATTTGACACATATGGCTTGACACTTGCCCCTGGTATTTTGGCCACATCTTTATTATGGCATAATGCATCACCTTTGTGGAAATTAGGATTTTTGGGATTAAAAATCCTAATTAATTGATTTATTTGAAATATTTCACCTTCAAGTATTATTAAAATGTTTGTGGTTAAAACATTTTGGAAAATTTTGAAAATCTGAGTAATCATTTGTAATATCAATGGAACCTCTGAAAAGTTTTGTAGAAATTTTTGGAGATTAATTCCTTAAATATTATCAAAATCATCATTTGTCACATTTCAAAATAATTAAAATTTTATTAATGAAAAAGAGTTGAAAATTTATTAAACTCTGGAAAAATATTTGGGATCTAGTTATAAACCTCTGGAAATTTTGGTAGAATTTTTAGAAGTTATTCACTCTGAAAATTACCAAAAATGCCCTTTCTCACACTTATGTATTAATGGAATTTGTACAGACAATATTATCTAAAAAATTCTGAAAATTTGGCTAGACTGTATTTTGATCATTATAAGTCTATGGTAATTTTTGTAGAATTTGTGAATCAGTTATTTTGGTACTTACTGTGTAATGTCTCCAATTGCCATAAATGTTTAAATATTTTAATGGTGGTCATAATCATTATGCAAAATTTAGAAATCCAGTCAGCCATCATGATTATACATTATATGTCACTGATAATTTATTTGGAGCACTTCGACTTCAGAAAGTTGTACATCATGTGTAAAGTGAGGGGTACATTGTCATTAAAGTATTTTTATAAATGGCTAAAATAAATGGGAAAACTATGAATTTCTGACCATCTTATAATTAGGTCATGATTAACATATGGTAAAAAGTTTAGGGCATTTGGACAAGTTTTAGTGAAGTTCACATCATAGAGATAAATCTAGTTCAATGTTGAGTTGGTCTGGGGATAACATAAACTTTGGGTAGTGTTTAGGCTAGCCAGAACATGTAATAATGGAATAAAATTTGGAACAAAATATTAGGGCATACATAACTACAGTCCACACAAGTTGTAGCTTAATTGGAGGACTTCTACCCTATAGAGAATAGTAAACAAGAAACACGTTTCAGTGAACAATTGAAGTATCCTTGAGTGTTTCCTATCCGTGGCACTTATATTGACACTTAGACTGTTAAGGTGATCATGATGTACTCAACAATAGTGATGAGCATATTGGTGAGCATCTAAGAATTTGTACCACTCATCGTCAAGAGGTCGTCAAGTTACCTAAAAGAATCCTAAGTCATACTTAACTAATCTAGAGCAACCATGAGGGTAGCTTTAAGAAGGGTAGTTACCCATAAAAGTAAATATTCTGAGAAAGGAAAGTCTGGGATGTCACCCCAAATACCATCTAGTACCACTATGAACCCTTCACCAGGTAGATTTCGGGAAGTCCACGATTCACCATAAATTGTTATGGTCGCCTAAATAACAAACAAGAGTAATCCTAAATGAGACAAGTTAAGAAAAGTAAGCCCCATCCTATTAGAGAGGACATAACACTTCAAGAGTAGTTAGTCCTGTGAGCTGAAGGCTCACGTGATGTGATAAATCTTACATGTGCATAAACTAGTGGCAGGTCATCGGTACGAGTCCATTTGTCACACCAATGGCCGTACGTTGACCTTGGTGGGGTGTGGTGAGTTAGAGGACCAGTAGGTTACTTTACTGCGGTCTAGCAAACAATCCCTAATAACCTACACCCGACCATAAAAGTTTGATAGGATGCTAATAAGAGTACACAAAAGCTCACAGAAGTGCACTTAGGACGTGTACAACAGTGTACGTAAGGTCTTGGTCTGGTAGTGTGTATACCCACCTAGAAGTGGAGTGCCTGATCCACTAATTCCATTGGCACGGTGGAAGTACCTGAGAAGTTTGCTACCTCCGAAAAGTGGGAACTAAAGGTCTGTGCGCTCAGAGTCATGTGAGTGAGTTGCACTGTATGAACATAGCATAACATATCATAACATTCATACCTCATAATGACATATACATTTGCAGACCATTATCATATAAATTAGTATGGGCTCTTTTATATGATAAGTTATAATTCAAGAAATCTTAACTTATATGTTTGTATGGGCATTCATATAAGTTTAGTTACTCTAGATTATTGTGTGGTAGTCTTCCTTATTACTTCACTTGCGCTGCTCTTACTTACTTACTGCTCATTATTTACCTACTATAACTGTTCTATTTACTTCTATTATTACTGCTCGCTTATTCACTATACTGCTAGTATAATCCATGTCACCTGTACCTTCTTTTACCCCCTGTTGTCCTCCGCTTCATCCTCTCGCTCGGTACCTATGATTCATGGGGGGAGGTGAGGACAAAATGTCTTAGTCTTTTTGACTAACGGTTGGTTTTGGACGTAACACCAGGAGATCGAGGAGCAGGAGCTGCAGTACGCTAGTCAGGATGTGACGACAGACCCTGAGGAGCAGATGCCGCGCATCACTACTTCCACACGGTGACAAGTTGGAGAATATTTTGTTTTTTTTCTGCATAATGTAGAGTGAGAGCGTGATTTATTCTTATTAGTTACTTTTGGATCTGTATCAGGCTTAAGCCCTTGCACTCTATTTAGTTTGTTTTCATTGTGGACTATTTGCACTCTCTTACATATATACATATTTGCGTGATGTGGTTGTGGACTGGTCTTATTTGTACTTATTACTTCTTGCAATTGGCCTGTGGTATGATTGATTTATCCAGTAGGATCGACGTTGAACGGTGATAGCTAACCCGTGAGTTGGGGTCACCGTAAGACGGCGGTTCTGGGCATAAGATCTGGTAAACTCTCTAGTAAGGAGGAGGGGGGATCTTACAGAGTATGCTTTAAATCCATGGACCTCAGGGAAGTTTTGGCGGAGGATGACCATAATGGCGCTAAGAGTCTTTCACCAGCTATGGCTCTTCGATCCAAGCGGCAGAGCTTCAATAAACCACCTTCTTCTTCACGAATGGAGAACACCTCCCACTTTCCCTCTCCCTATTCCTAGCCACAAAAGGAGATGGAATGAGGACTAAAATGGATTTCATCACTAATTATCTCCTTAGGTGAGCCTGTCATATTTGTAGGATCGAGTTTTAAAATGATTTGAAGACCACAGTCATGGATCACATGTAACTTGATCCGTTTAGGAGTTCTTGTGTCCGGGTAGCACTAAGGCGCATCAGTGTCTACCACGATGGATCGGCTAATCAAAATGGGTGCAACTAACAGCGGTAGAGTCCATGCTGCCCATGATAGCAAATGGAGAAAGGGGGTGAAAATTAAATAGTTTTTGAATTAATTCCCTAAGCCGCGGTAGCCGCTACAAGGACATGGTGGCTCCTAGGTTCCCACCCTTCTCTAGTTGAATTAGGGCATTTCAATTCGCAGACCAAAACCCATAACCCGTATTTCATATTAATTATACCCAGTGCACAAAGGAAAGACACATTGACCCCCCACCCCCACCCCCAAGGTTCCCCATTTGCCAAGTTCGTGTCTTCCTTGTGCATAGCTCAGCTTTGGATTTTGGAGGGAAAGTTCCTATAAACTTCCACGTGTGTGGGAATACCTCCTCACTACAGCATACAAATCTTGCTTGTAGGCAATTAGGCTTATAGTTCTCTATCTCTAACTTTCTCTCTCTCTCTCTCTCTCTCTCTCTCTCTCTCTCTTTCCATTAGATCTGTGGTGCTGGGTTGTAGGGTCAGTAACCGCGAGTATCATATAGGTCTGAACTTTATTGAACTAGTTTCCTAGTTTAAACATATGGATGTATGCAAGTGCACTAATGTGAAACACTTCCTAAGTATGTGCTTCCTGTAAATATGTGCTCCCCTTGAATTCAATGATTTTGTAATTCTCCCATAAATTTCTCAATTTGTTCTCTGATTATGGTACTTTCAAAAGAGGAGCGGAGGGGTGAGATAATTCATGAAATAGTGAACCATAATAAAATAAATAATCATGATCGAGTGAACAAAGAGTGTATGTAGTGAATAATCATGAAAGAATGCATAATGAGTGAAAATACACATGCAGATAATTATGAAAGCATAAGAGCACAACTTCATAAAAAAATAATCGTGATAATCCAAAGATCAAAAGTAAAGATATAATCGTGATGAACCAAAGACCATAATGAATGATTAGCATTATAAATCTATAAACTTCAAAAAAACAATCATCAATCAGCGACAAGCAGACTGCAAAGAGGATAAGTATGAAAAATAATCTTGCAAAGTGTCAACAATAAGAGATAAGCGTGATAAATCAAAGAGCATACATATGATGAAGTATAGAAAGATAGTCATTTGAAATCATGAAGTAAATGATAAGCATGAAAAGCATAATATAATCGAATACTCGTAATGAAAAATGTGATTAGGAATATAAATGCATTCATATAGGCATATGAGTAAGCATGTAGTACTACAGAGATGAAGTTAGAACCAAAACAATAAGAATTCTATTATAGCAATTGAAGGTACATCATAAAACTAAAGTAATAAATAAAAGATTGCTATCACCGACAGTATAGTCTCTCCCATGATGGTATCTTAACAGAAACTAAAATTTGTAATTAAATAATCATATTCCTTTTTAATATGTAATAACTCATTGGAACTCAAAAGATAGATGATAATATTTATAAAATTAGTAAAGTAAGCACATATACGCTTAAAATCTCATATCAACTGATTTTAAAGGTTAAAACTTGGATTATATTTGAAAATTTAGAGGATCATCTTTGAAGCATCAAGTTGCGTAAGAATGATGGATAGCATAATACATATAATGTCAAAAGATTAAATGATTATAATATTAAGATATTTGCAAGATAATCAAAGAAACATTGTAGAGATCATGCAAAACAATCTAGTACAATATTTTTCATATATAGGATATGCAATGAAACTTGAGTCTAATTCTTATGCGTGGAAGTGTTATATGAAATAATGAGTTGTACAAGAGTGTAACATCAATACTTTATACCATATGTAATTAGTAAGAAACATGTTAATATGTAGTGAATTGCACACAAACATCATTACCTTGCAAAGTAAAATTACTTCCAAAACTTCTAAGCACAAGCAATTACAACTACCAAGGTCCTTCATTCACATAATAGTCTTTAAGTCTTATCAGAGATATGAAGTATTCCTTGGTAGATCACAAGAATTTAAATTTTTATTTTTGAGTGATCTAGTGTACCAAAGTGAAGTAGAGAGTGGTCTTTTAATAGTTTATGTTTACACAAGATACTTTACAGTTCTACCCAAGGTGCTTAACCTCACAATACTCTTTAAGACTTATCTAGAGGAGAAGTATTGCTTTAGGAAGTTGTCCTTATCATTAGTTTTATTTAATTATTTTGTTAAATTTTTCTGACCAAGGGCTCCTAATTCACTTATTAGCAAACATACATATATAATCCACACTTCTCTTGATGTAGTGCATGAATATATATTGATCACATGGAGGCAATTTGATGGAATGTAGGTAATTTATACGTGCATAACAATTAGTTATGTCATTTACACCACACCTGCATAAACAAGATTATATGCATAAGTATTTAGCAAGATGAGTAGATGTGTGTAAACATTATTTCAAATAAATCCTCACACATATATAGAGGTATACATAAGTGAATTGAGCCTACCACGATAAATCTCTATAAAGTAAACAACGTTTAACTAAGACAAATCAAACATTATAGGAAATCTAAGGAGTTTATACATATCATTCAATTCATAATGTATTAGCTTAACAACTTTTATATGATTTTATATGTTTGAAAACAAAGCACAAATGAATAGAAACATCAAAACATATTTTTGCAATTTTAATTTAATTCATATTTTTTTGTTTAGAATTTTTTTAAAACAACAACAATCATACACGAAGAAAATAATGCAAAGAGCAAACACATAATGCTAAATAGAATGAGGTGAGGTACCAATCAGTAATAAATTTTCTAAGCAAGCACATAAATAAAAGAAAAGGAAATACTAACTAAAGCAAAGACTATCATTAACAATAGTACTATCACTGCACGACATTAAACAAAGAATTTGAAAAGCAATAAAAACATATATTTATATATTTTTCTTTTTTTGATTTTTTATGTTTTGGTTTATATAAAAAATATAAGGTCTAATGCAAGCAAGGAAATTAGAAAAATATCAAAAGTTGCACATTAAATATTTTAATCATTGAGATCAAGTCACTCAACTCCAATCATAATAGATTGAATCATAAATTGGGAAGTTAAAGCTAAAAACTGCTTATATTTGGTTTTTATGATATTATCAAAAAACAAACAAGTAAATAATTTTTTATGTATTTTTAATAGACATGAAAACTCATAATTAAAATAGTCATAACAAGAAAAAGGATAACGAACTAAATGCAATATTCTTGACTCGAAAGATAATGAGTTAACGTACATGAGTTAGAAAGGCATGATAAGACATCAAATATATCATTGAAGGAAACTGTTCCAACAAAGACACATACACATTAAATAATCTCTTATACATATCAAAGTACATGAAAAAAACAATCTTTTAAAAAAAGTTGCTTTGAGAAATAGAATAAATAATCATGAAACATAAGAAAGTGTTCAAGCAATAAATATGATCAAAGTATGATCAAGACCAAAATATCACAAATATATACATCATAATAACAACCCCGTACTAAGTGACGAATGGACATGAGGATTTGTACACATGTCTTAGTTGGAATACAAGTCCTATATGCATATACAAGAGATCACTCAACCAAACACTCTCTCCCCCTAGTGCCTTGCAAGGCCCACTAGCACCCTCCCTGGTCAAGGACATGACATGAATTATATGTGAACATAAAATGGACATAACTCTATGCCCCCACTATTATGATACACATAACAAATGAAAATGATCATAAGCATACAAATCATCACTCAAGATGTTGACAATGATAATATAGTATGATGCATGATTGATATAAAAATAATGTCATAGTAGAGATAGTAATTTTAAAGCCAGCTTTCAGATTATTCATAAATAATTTAAAAACATATATATTTATATTAAAATATGAGAACACTCATATATCGATATATCATTGAATGACATCATAAATAAAAACCAGCATAAGTAATGTAGTGCATGTATAATAAATTATAATGATTGAGAAATGAGTCAGGATGCTGACATGTAAATATATGACATTTATGATCAAAATTAGTTTCAATACAAGTTATTAAATAAAGTTTATAATGCGTGTATTGAAGATAGAGTTTCAATTATGATTTTCATGAAACTAGGAGTGATTGAAATAATTAAACTTTTAATTTATATATGTGATTTTTCTAGAATTATAATTCATAATGATATTTATGCAGTAGTCATATGATATCAAGCACTCACACAAGGAAATCAATAATCTACCATGATATGAATGGTGGAATTCATGATCAAACATCTAAACCATGTCACACAATAATGATGCAAGATTTTACTAAGTAAATATGAGAAGAAATATAAGTACATGCAATGAAAATTAATACATACACTCAATAATTAGTAGTTCAACATTAGAGAATGAAAAAACATCACAAAGCTTTTTTCATTGCTATCACCGACAAAAGTGACTATCGCGTGTGGTAGCAATGAAATACAGATCTCCAAACTGACCTGCTTGTAGTAGATATACATGATTTTGGAAGCAAGCACAATATATTTCCAACAGGTAGTAATAAGCATAGATTATCTTGCAATATATACATAAACATGATGTAAGAGGGCTCAATTAAAATAAAAAAACAAATTAAAAATAGTGCCAAATAAAAGGGAAAAAAGATAACAAAAGAATTCTCTTAAACTATATGACTAAGGATTAAAGTAGGTTGTTAAAATAATTAAATTGAAGCATATAAAAACCATATCATGATAAATATATCCCTAGTCCAACAAACAAATCAAGGAACATGAAGGCATGATTTGGAAACCCATATGGATGCAAATGACCTGAGCAATAAGGTTTGGGGAAACCAAATCTGGTTAGGTGTCCAAGGATTAGATTTATCCTCACAACAAGATGATGTCTGCCAAAATTTGGAACATACAAAGCACTTGATGTAAGGCATGCTCTCTTGATATACTGCTCTACTAGGTGTGAGTTGCTTTACGAGTTTTGTAATACTAGTAGAGGCCTTGTACATACCTCTAAATAAACTAGACATAAAATATTTTCCATCCATTGATAACTTTTGAACAAACAACTTTATTGAATCTAGTTTATTAGTGAGATCATTATTTTCATTACTCAATAATTAACTATACTATTTAGCAATAAAGACCTCTTTTTCAAACATCTTGAATGTTTCAATAATTTTATTACAATCAAGGTAAGGTATATCATTTTCTAATGTACATCAAGAAGGAGATATAACAACATTCACAAGAATATTGGATTTCACATCAAGTTTTGCTTTTAAATTATTATTTTCTAAATGCAACATAGAATTAATGCTATTCAAATTTTCAATTTTACATTTAGCAATATCAAGCACACAAGATGTAGAAATTGACAAAGAAGGGGGAAATTCATTGTGTTTACAGTGATATCCGATGAAACATCATTTGAATAATAAGATGCACTGCCATTTTCCCTTCCACTTGATGTGCTCGCAATAGAGTCATCCAAACAAGAAACATCTTGAATACTTATGCAAGCATGTAGAATCTCAAATTATTGTAATTGTTTAGTATCTATAGATGAGAATCATAACTTTATTCAAGAAATCTCCAAATCTCATAACAGTAGAAAAAGTATAAATTAGTTTGAAAATGTATTTATCAAGAGCGCAAAATAAGTTATTCATTGTTGAAAGTGCACAGTGTGCCTCTGAATATTCTCTAGAGTGGGGAGAATAGAGTTTTCAAACTTTTACCCTAAATAAGCACACACAATAAAATTACTCTAACAACTATGCATTCATCAATACCAACTCATAATAATATAAGCACAAGTAAACAGAAAATAGTAATAAGTAAGGGGACAACACAGAAAATCAAACACAGAAGACACATAAATTTTATAGTTGTTCCCCAAAATGTGGGTAGTCCACTCTTCTACCACCTTAGTAGGATTGCACTATATATGCCTGAGTCTTTTGATAAGGAGACTCTCAGAACCAGCACTGAGTCTTTTGACAAGGAGACTCTTAGAACCACTGAGAATTTTGATGAGGAGACTCTTAGAACAACTGAGTCTTTTTGATAAGGAGACTCTTAGAACTAATGAGTCTTTTGATAAGGAGACTCTTAGAACCAACTGAATCCTTTAAAGATGGATTCTTAGGACTCTTTATCAGTTTCAAGATAAGAATAGAGGAAAGAAGAAGAAGAATATGATTCTGCTGTATGAATCCTTCAATAATTGTGAGCTTTTGATATTCTTCAGGATCTATATTAGTGAACCCTTGCTTATGATAGTGATGAATGCAAGGGTTATGTGCTTTTGATCCTGGCGATCTCTATACTCTTGTTTGCTTGCTGCTGTTTGATTTGAAGAAAAAGCAGCAACCTTGTATTTCTGTACAAAGAACTTCTTGACTTTCTGTCTTAGAGAACTTGAGGAGGAGCAAGACAGAATGTTGAATTGGTTTTGTTTCTCTTCCTTCTTCTGAATACTGATTCTTTTTCGAATACTGTTTGATTTCCTTTCCACTTCTGTTCTGTCCTTAGAAGGAATATCCATTGGACATTTAGTATTTCCTTTTATTTATGTCTCCCGACCCATCCTTCTGATTTGAATAACTTCCAAGAATGTTTTTGTTGTTCCTCTAAAATACTCCATTCCATTGTTGTCAATAAACAGGCCGTTGTAATTCAAATTTCATCTTTGAAAGACTTTGGAGAAGGATCAGAAAGGATAGCAGAAAAAGTAACGCCCCGAAATTTCAAATAGATTATTTGAAATGAAAATATTAATAATTATTTTAGATCGAATGATTAGTTCTGTCATAGCGAGGGTGTTACCGCTTAGGTGCATCATCGTAGCTTGCCTTGAGTGTTCACGAGGGCGTATTTGATAAAAATCTTTATTTATCCTGGTATGTAATATTTAATTAACATATAAAATATATTTTATAAGAATTCCTTAACAATTCAGTACAAATATATATATTCTTATAAAAATAAATAAATAATATCTATACTATATTAAAAAGAAATATCGTGGCCTGCTAATAGCATGAGATCAAAAATCAAACAGAAAAGGGCGCCCCTTGGATATGGCTTCGTAAAATAAGAGTCGTTGATTCTTTTATCCTGATTTCCAACTCCCCTTAAAAATAGAAGACCCGGCCAAGACACATCCGGATCCCCCATTTCGACGCTTGCCCTAGACTTCCCTCTCCCCCGCAGACAACAAGTTCCCTCTTCGGCTCAGTCTTCTCTTTGCTCCTACTCGCATCTCCGGCATCGCTTCGCATCTCCGGAGTCGCATCGCATCTTCGGCGTTGCTTTGCATCTCTGGCGTAGCTTCGCATCTTCGGCGTCGCTGCTTCCTCCGGGTCTAAGTCCTTCGGCGTCGCTTCGCATCTCTGGCATCACTTCGCAACTACGGCGTCGCTTCACATCTCCGGCGTCGCTGCTTCCTCCGGGTCTAAGTCCTTCTCCCTCACATCTCCTGCGTCGCTTGATTTATATAATGATTTATTCAATTTGTATAGTTATCATTCTTCCTACCAGTTAACATTGTAGATCCAGTGTCCATTTTCAAATAATTGCTTTCTCCTGATTTGTGCAAATAAATTTGGGATTTCTGCAGAGGCTTCCATGGATGCTTACTGGCTTGAACTTCAAGGTGACCGGATCTTTCATGACCTAGCAACAACATCAGGTAGTTGGTTCTCTGTAATTTATTAGCATTTTTAATCAATATTTTTATACCGATATAGCTTTTTAGAACTACATCTTAACCATTTATTGAATGTTTGGTTGATGTTTTGAATTATGATAGATTTCTGAATGGAAGTAACAAATCAGCGTAGAACTTATCCTCGCTGCGCACTCTCCAATCATGCATGCCGCCATTAAAATATGCAGGTATGCAGATGCCAATTGCAGCCATTCTTATATTTTGATGATATATTACATAATTAATGTGGAGGATATTCATATATCACCATGAAAAAGAAGATAATTCCTTAAACTAAAGTGGAGGATATGCACAGAGACAGCAGGGTGTTAACTACCAGAGTTTAAGGTACATTAGCACTCTTACAGAATAAAAAAAAACACAAATAATAAACATTATTCTAGCCATTATATTCCATAGATCACTAAGAGTCTTACCATTATTTATGACAGAATGTTCTTGAGCATGAACCCACCAACAATTTATTTGTAGATAAGGGGTGGCAGTAGGATCTAATATGATTTTTGAAGCGCAAGGTTGAGAACTATCCAAAAAAATTAACTAAGATATATGGCAGGTAGTTATACTTTCTGCACATGCTTTTGTACGATGTTAATATTTCTAACATCAAAATATTGGGTAGTAAATGTAACAATACTATTTACTTAGGCCTCTGTATGCATAAATAATAATAATTGGTGCCTAGAATTTGCCACCAAACTATTCAGAATGTGAGGGTGCTAAAACATATTAGTCTAATTCTCAGAGACTTGGTGATGGGTCTCTTCGATCATTTCTTCTGGTAAATAACATGCCCCTTTACTTCATCTATCCCTTTGCTTTTGGAATAGTTCTAAAAACTTTGGCTTCATGCCATGTATGGCTTAAGATGTATGTGTATTAAATTACTTCATTTTGTTTTAGGATGTTGTACAGTTTGGATCGTTGGTGAAGACTTTGAGGTGGTTATGATACAACATCCCCAGATCTTGCGATCCATATTCAAACAAGTGAGTTTCTCATTTATTAAAAGAGAGATGAAGTTTTTTGGCAATATATGAAGTTTTACTTTTGATGCTAGACTATTATTTTCCTTCAATATGATCATTCAATTTATCTAAACATGATTTACTTACCATCCTTAGTTGAATATGCTCTATTATGGTCAGAATTTCTTCCTTTATTTTTTTCATAGAAACGTGTAAAATATTATTAGAAATATTTTGGTTCAATTTTTTTTAATAATTTGGATCAATTTTTGTGTACTCTCAGCGTACATTTCCTTCTATTGCTTTTTTTTAGAATAGTACTTCCAACACCCTATATGAATTTAGGGTTTAGGGATAGGGGTAAGAATTTCATCTCAGGCATAGGGGCGACCCGTTACATTGCAGCTTATGATAGGGGTGAAGCTCCATCGCGAACATAATTCGGTATAGGGCGGTGCCCCGTCACGATAGTAGTTGGGAGAGGGGCGAAGCCCCGTCACGATCGTTGTTATTATCTGTAACCAACATAGCTTATAGCTTATCCATCCAAAGCAACTTAGGAATGGGCGACGAATGTTGCTACTCGCCTAATGTTGCCGCCCGCAGAATGTCATAACCCGCCGAAGAGCACCGCCCTCCGAAGGTCGCCGCCCGCAGAATGTCACCGCTCATGACCATTGTGATCGCCCATGAACATTATGATCGCCCACGAACATTGTCACCGCCCAGGACCATTGTGGCCGCCCACGACCAATGTCACCGCCCATGGCCAATGTCGCTGCCGACGACCATTGTGGCCGCCCACAACAATTATCACCGCCCACAACCAATGTCGCTGCCCTCGACCAATGTCTCCACCCACGACCAATGTTGCCACCCCCACAGATTGTTGCCCCCCCGCCGTTGAACTCACATTGGGTCGGAGGCCCGTGCCCGTCACTCGTATATATATATGTATATCCTTATAAAATTATGTAAATATAAACTTTTATAAAATCTGTTTATATAATTGGCTTGGAATTTGAGTGGAATCTAGCAAGAACACACATTGGTCTTTATTAGGAAATTTCCTCTTTTCTTCTGTGGCAGGTAGTCCTCCTGTTCTTGTTTTGCGAGCTCCAGCAAGAGAAAGAGAGAAAGAAAGAGAGAGAAGGTGAGGGTTTCCGTTGGAGAAGGTGGGTTGGAGGTCGATTTTGTCGCCCGAGCTAGGAATCAGAAGGCCGTCGTCAAGATTGTCAAGATCCGACGTGCCGTCGTCAAAATCGAGGCAAGTGCATTTTTTTAGGTGGTGATCATAATTTTGTGATGATCTTTTTCCTAGAAATTCGTGGTAGTTCCAAGTTTCTTTTTTTTTCTTCTGAGTATATCATCAGATTTCTGTATTTCTTTTCTGTTTCCATCTCTTTTAGGAAATTTTATGAGTATTTAACTCTTGCAGAAAATCTTCTTGTGCTTAAGCACATAAATAATTTTTTTCTGCTACAATGAATTTATTCTTGTTTGAGTAAAATGTTTCCAAGAAAAATCTGAGTGTTAGACCCCTTCCAGGAGATATGTAATTTGTTGAATAAATTTGTTGTTGAATAATCTGATTTGACTCTAGGTAAGTTCCAGGAAAGCTGTAGCTTTTACCTTGCCTGTAGCTGTAAAATCCTCACAAAATTTTTCTTAAGTCAAAGCGGCGGCGGGTATTCCCGTCGATCGATGGGACGATGAGCCGTCCCATCGATCGGCGGCTTTAGCTGGAGAAAAATTGCTTCCCCGAATCGTTTAAGGCAAAATCGACGGGACTTCCCGTCGATCGACGGGACTTCCCATCGATCGACGGGACTTCCCGTCGATCGTTGGGACTTCCCTTCGATCGACGAGACTTCCTGTCGATCGGCGATACCTCCCATCGATCGACGAGACCGCACATTGATCGGCGGCGGCAGCAGGAAAATTGCTGCCCTATGTCGTTAAGTTGGAATCGACGGGGACCTCCCGTCGATCGACGGGAGCACCCGCCAATTTTTCTTTCTTCTTCCCATTAGAGCAGTTTTTTTTTGCTCTATTGCTTGCTTTTGGTTGGATTATTAAGCCTAGTGTCGAGGCATTTACTCTTTTTTAGTCTTTCTGGTCGTATAATGGGAAATATTCCCTTGATTTCCACTTGTATCTTCTTGTAATATTGTGAATTCTTTCAGCTAGTGTAATGACTTTTTTCCAGCTGCTTGGAAGTACTTCTTTGGTTATTCCAAGGTAAGAATTACCTTAGGAATCTTTTGTCTTGGCCTGACTTGCCACCTTTAAAATGCCAAACCAAGTAAAGTTATAGATTGGTATAATTTATCGATTGGAGAGTGGGTGGATATGGTAGGCCCCCACCACAGTAGTTATTTAGACTAAAGAGTGGGTGAATATGGTAGGACCCCACCACAATAGTTTTGTAGACTAGAGAGTGGGTGGATATGGTAGGCCCCCACCAAAGTAATTTGTAGAATGGAGAGTGGGTGGATATGATAGGCCTCCACCACAGTGGCTTTTATACTGGAGAGTGGATGAGTATAATGGACCTCCACCTCAGTTCTTTCTTTTAGCTTATCATATAAGCATCTTGGTATGGTTTTGGCCTCTTCTTGGATACCCTTGTTTCTCAGGTTACTTTTTAATCATGTCTGAACTTTGTTCGTTGACTTTACTACTCATGATTGCTTATTGCTCCTGTTATTTAATACTGTTCTTATTGATACTGTTCCTTGCTCCCTTTTGGGCTGAGGCATTTTTTCTTTTGAGTGCCCCAGGTTCAGGTTCAGGTCAGTAGCTGCAGCAGGTGGTAAAGCTGTGCTGTCTGGTCCCCGGTAGTGGATCTTCCCTTCCTTCTTAGTAAGGAGCAGTCTTGAATGTTGCCGCCCTGTTATCGCCTTGTGGGCTTTTGTCAGTTATAGGAGCCTGTAAGGTTGTTGTTTTCAGTGTACTTGCATGTTGCTACTACTTGTTCTACTTTTGAGGTAGATAGATGTTGCTCTCTGGGAAATTGTGTACTTTACTGCATTATGTGAAATATTTTGTGTAAAGCATTGCATTGCATAATTTTTCTTATTATGTACCACCTATTTTGAAATCATACCAAGTATTTTTCATATATATATATATTGTAAATCTAGACATGTGCTATCCTTGAAGACCTGTTTGGTCTTCATGCTTGTGTAGGATAGATGAATCTATATTTTCTGCCGCATACGTATTCTTCCTATTTGTGGACCCAGTATTCCACCGGACCGAGGGACACAGTCCCAACTAAAAAGAAGCCGAAGATATCTTTGATTTAATAATATCTATATTTTGTATAAATGTATGTAAAGAGAGCTTGCCTGAGCATCTGTAGTTGTCCCCTGCATGACGTAGTATCATGACACGTATTTTCCCCTTACTCTGATATTACTTAAAATATTTCGGGAAAATGCGGGTTGTGATAGTTGGACAGCTCAGTTGGTGACGAGGAATGTTGAAGGTGCCTTATCAAGGGTGGTGGGGGATCGAGACCTGCAATCAACAATGCACTGTGCTGAGAAACATGCCAGAGATGCATTGGGGTGGCACAGACTGCAGTCCTTGTTAACGGTCCGGAAGGGCAGCCCACTAGATAGGTGCTAGCACCGGCCCGGTAAAGGGGCCGCAGGTGCGGGCCACTAGGTTGAATGTTGGCTCCGGGCCATTACAGAAAACATACTATTTCTGTCTGTATTCGACATTGCGTCGACTTCATTTTTCTTCTTATCGATGCACCTCTGAGTTCTTATTGAAGCAGCTTCGAATTCCTTCTTAGCTATGATTGAACTCAGAAATTGATGTTGCGTAGAGTACTTATCGACGTATCCGTCAAGTACTTATCGACGTATCTATTGAGTACTTATCGACATATCCGCCGAGTTGAAGACCTGGACTTGAACTTCATCTTCTGCATCGAAATGAAGTCGAAGTTACGTCAACTTCTAAGATGGCTTCGACAGACTATTCCTTCTACGTCGAGTTCAATTTGAGGTTGCGTCAACTTCATTTGATTCTTCAACAAGCAGTCTGAGTTACTTCGACTTTTATTCAGAGTTGCATCGACTTCTTGTCGAAGTTTCGTCGACTTCTATTTGAAGTTGCATCGACTTCTATTCAACGCAAGTTTTAACTCAACTGAATTTGTGCTTATCGTAGACCTGGTCTCGACACTCTAAGTGAATGTGATATCCTAGGACATCTAATGACCAGATTACCCTCTCTATATAATATGGGTAATACATCCTAGATTATGAAATCACTTTAAAATAATTTGTTAGATAAATCACAAGGGGTTTTCCCAACAATTGTCTTAGCATTTATAACAGATTTCTCTTTTTCAAACCCATTTTAATCACATGTAAGATTAGGAATATAGATATTATTCATAAAAAGAGATGGTCTGACATATTCATTAATAGTTTTATTCCAAACGTCTATGCTTATGGAGATAAGAAAATTTTTCAATAATAATATCCATGCAAGATAATTCATTCCGGTGAACAGTGGAGACAAAGACTCATCTCTATGATTTAATTCCTCTCTAAAGGTAGCCATAATATACTTTAGGATGGGTAGACTAGACAATGAGTAACCTACCTCTGATACCGCTTGTTAGATCCATAGGAATCCTTAGAGGGGGGGGGGGGGGGGGGGGGGGTGGGGGTGAATAAGGTTTATTAGAATTTTTCTCAACTTTAAATAAGATCTCTATTATAAAGAAAATATTAAACAACATTTTTATATAACTCTATTTAAATACACAAGTCTGATATTAATGATGTTAAGATCATTGGCAATGAAGTACTCAATATTAACACTAAGAGAGTTTAATCATTTAAATTAAATCATATAAGTTTTCTTTTACAAAACATTAAAACATTGCATGATAATATTTTGTGAAGATTAAATTGAAGGGAAGAGAAAACTATTTAAAAATATATAAATCAAGATGAATGATTACTATAATAAAGATCACTGATTCTAAGATCAAAGCGATGAGTCTTACACTTTGGTTTTCTCTACCGAGTTGCACCTCAAACTGGTCAGCCTTATCCTATCTATTCCCAAATTGTCCTCAAACCCCATAGACCTAAACCTCAACCTAGTATCCTAACACAAGAGGAAAAATAACCCCCTAAGCCCAACATAGACCTAGTCGGCTAACACAAGAGGCAAATTCCTCAATGTACCAAAAAGCTATCCAAGAGAGTAAAGAAGAAAATACAATAACGATAAATTCTTCCCTCTAAAGGAACCCATATTGATGTAATTTTTATTGTAAATGTTTGATCTTCGTGGCTTGGGATGCTTTCTCTTTTTTGTCCTTCATATCCTTGGAAATCTCCATTAGATATGAGTTATTGCATCATGAAGACTCCAAGTGAATGTTGAAAGAAGGTGTCTTTGATCATCGTTTAATAGTGACCTTCAATTTTCTTGCATGAATTTCTTTTGAACTCCCTTGATGAAATGTTTCTTGAATCAATGGGAATGACCCCTCTAATACCTCTAGATGACTAGAGCAAACATCCCCTAAAAATTTCATGAAACTATGCGCATAAAAAGAAGCTACGAGATATTAAATAGAGATATTCTTGTTGTAGGGAACTATAGCATAATGTGGTAGTTATTGTGCAGCGGGCAATTTATAATTTCCCCCTTCCTCTGCTCTCAATTTGGAAGCTGGGGTTGTCATCTTAGGCAATAGTTATCATGACATAGTAATCTTATTGCTACATGGTAGCTTGATAAATCCTCGCATCCAAAGTCATATTCCATGCTCCATTTGGATGTCAGTCATCTGCTAATCGTCAGATTTTCCTAAAGGTTACTGCCATACGATAATGTTATCGCCACACTACTATGCCTTACATAATTAACTCATGGATACCGCCAAGTTCATTTGAATTGCTCCTTACTACCTGGTCATTTTGTAATACATGCTACTGTGGGTGGTAATTCTTATTGCCCTGTAGTAAGTTGCAATTCTATCCATATCTCTAATAGAGTGTCTCTATTGAGTTGTAATATACTTATCTCTATTTTACCTACAAAACCTACACACTATAAACATAAGCAAAGATATTTCAAATACATATTATGCTTTGTTACTCTCAAATCAAAATATATGGAACTGATGTTCCAACAAACTCCCCCTTTTGATAATAACCTATCCGATGAATGAGAAATTAGTCATTTATATAAGTGATTTGATTATAGGATTGTGTAGTATTGATAGTCACGAAAATAGGTAATTGTGTGATCATATATGTACAACCCCTATTCATAAAGGGTGGACCAAGCCTCCTTATAGTCCTACAATAGCATGCAGATTGATTATGGACCAGTGAGAATTCCATTAATATAAGAGACGTGAGTAATTTGAGGACAAGGTGGCCAGCTCACCCATAGATGAGGTCCCTCTTGTGGTTGCCCATAAGCGAGGTCCCTCTTGAGGTGTTCCATAGGCGAGGTCTTAGGTAACTCGCCTATTAAGCTCGAAGGGGAAACTTCAGTTCTAAGAGATCTCCTCGAGGAGCCACAGTTACCTCGTTGAGGCCCTACAACATGATAGGGGAAATTATTTTTATGGGATGTGATATTCATAGACCAAACCCTCTAACTTGGATTGCCTATAAATTAGACCCCATGGAACAAATAAAAGGCACGTTGACCTCCCCGGCTTTCCAATTTGCCCAGTTTGTGCATTCCTTGTGCCTAGCCCAACTTTTGATTTTTGAGGTCAAACTCAAATAAACTTTTGGGTGTATGCGGGAACTCCTCACTATAGCATGCGTGTATTATTTATAGGCAATTAGGATTCTAGTTCTCTTTCACTCTCTCTTGTCATCATATCTATGGCATTAGATAGTAGGGTCAGTAACCTTAGGCCATCTTTTTGGTATGAACTTTAGAGAACCAGTTTCCTGGTTCTAACATTTTTAGTTGGGCGAGCCTAAGGGTTTTCTGGTCTCCATTTGGCTGCCAAACATTTGCTAATCATTGGAGTTGCCTACAGTTTACCATCGCATGATAAGGTATCACTACATGGTAATGCTTTATATAATTAGCTCCTTGGTCCCGCCAAGTCCATTTGAATTGCTCCTTGCCAGTTGGTCATTATCTAATGCAGGCTACCATGGGTGGTAATTCCTATTGCCCAGCAGTAAGTGGAAATTCTATCCATATCCCCAATTGTGTCTCTATCATGTTCCAATGTACTTATCTCCACTTTACCAGTAGAACCTTAACACTATAAACACAAGCAAAGGTAGATCAAATACAAATTATGATTTGTTATTCTCAAACAAAGACATGCGGAACTAATGTTCCAACTCTCACTTCTACCCCTCGGTAGGAAATAACAAAATTGTGCTAAGTATTTTTTTAAGGAGACTCTTAGAACCACAACGAAATCTTTTGATAAGGATATTCTTAGAACCATTGAATCCTTTAGAGAGGGATTCTTACCTCTGCACAGAATCCTTTGAAGAGGGATTCTTAAGAATCTTCATTGAAGCCTTTGAAGAGGTATTCTTAAAGCTATTTTCTAAATGATTGGATGTTCTAGGTTTTTTCACAATGAGATTCTTTCGTCGATAAATTCTAAAATGATCTTTGACTTTTATTATATGTGTGGATACTGATTTGTCTTTGATCGACTCTTCTTGAAGATAAGAAGACAGAACACCAATCATCAACTTCTGTATCGTTCATGGGGCTAGTAGTAGCAACTTCCCTTTTCATACCGAGAGAAAAGAATAAGGCTTGGATAGAAGATGAGTCCTTCTGAGATCGTGAGAGAGGAGAAGATACTTCACAATCTTTATGTTGGATCTGTAGGCGCCCTTAGAGGGGGGGGGGGGGGGGGGGTGAATAAGGGTTTAAAAAAGTTTATACTAAATTAAGTTTATTTAAATGAGTGGGCAGTATTTTCAAGAATATCTCAGTTTAAGTACTGCAGTAGGCTTTTTATGAAAGTGGGTTGTATGTGTCACGACAGAAGAGAACCCTGTTACTATCGCTTGCGGTAGCGTTACCGTGCGGCGTAAGTGACAGAGAATCCCTTTTTTGTTTAGATTTCAACAATCAGAAATTGCAAGACAATATTAGAGAAATATGGATAATATTATTGCTTGATGAAAATTACAAAAACTTATCCCAATGAGGCTTGAGATAGAGGCAAATGCGGAAAAACCTTTTTGGATTTCTATACTGACCCTTCTCCCAAGGACTGGTTGGCTCTAGCCTATCTCTCCCCAGATGAGGCCTCGAGCCGCCCCCTCGATCTAACCCTAGACCTAGTCTCCACACCCACGAGGTGAATTCTCCCTATTCCTCGTAAGGCCCTAGTCGCCAACCACGCGACAGATTTCTGTACCAATAAAAATATGAAGGTTACAAATAATAAAAACTAAAACATAAAAAAAAAACTCCCTCAAAGGATGAGCTTGAAGATGAAGTCGGCGTGGTTGATCTTAATTCAAGTCCTTAGCATTCACGAACATTGACGGAGTTCTCTTGGCTACAAAGAGGAGGCTCTCACGAATATAGGAGTGGTGGCTTTGATATCTTCTCAAATAAGCTAATTGGCTCCTCAAAACGGAGGCTTACCACTCTTTAAATAGGCTTGTATCCTAGCACCAGTGGTAGTGCTTGTGCTGGGCGATAGACTCTTTAGGCAACATTCTGGCACGCTGATCGAGCCATTTTTGGCAACCTTCTGGCTCCAGAATAGGTATCCCCTCCTACCGTGCAGCAGTAATGCTAATGCGCTGCGTTAGTATATATTATTTTGATCCGTCAGATCTCCTTCCTTTTCGGCTCCACAATCAGCATCGCGATCGCCAGACTTCCATAAGTTACCGCTGGGCATTAGCCTTAACGCTCCGTGATAAGAGTTTCTAAATTCAGTCTCGACGACCTTCCTTTCTTGACCAATGTTTCCTTTTCAACGAAGTTTCTAAATCTGCATAGCTACTGCCATCGGTAATGTTAGCGCGCCTCGCTAGCACCAGAGCTTTGACCTGGTAGGAAATTCTCCGTCTTTCTTTCTCTTAGTCATAGAGGTTTGAAAGTAGAAGTTCCTGCACACTATAAACACATGGCAAGTATAATAAAATACAATGGGTTTTGTTATTCTCAAAGCAAGAGATGTGGAAATCATGTTCCAACAAACTCCCCCTTTTGATAATAACAAATCCTCTTTAGAAAGAAAGCACTTAACATTAAGAAATGTGTTTATAGTAAAGGATAGGCGTGATAGTACAAATATGCTCGCCCTACATAGATGCTCCCCCTAAATTAAAGCATCCTATGTATTTTGCTCCCTTTAAGTGTGAATTTCTTTCAAAGTTATTCTCCCCCCTTTTGGTATTATCAAAAGAGTGTGGAGAGAAGGGACAAAGCATGACAATGATTTATGGCTTAGTGATACTACATGGTGAATGAGTAAAGGATGGAACTTAAATTACTTAGATATTCTCCTCCTTTTGTAGGAAGTTTTGGAGTAAGAATGAGTATCAATAGATAGGGAGCCAATATTACTTGTTGGGTAAGAAAATATTCATGATCGAGCATACAAGTAGAAAGGATAGTGGAAAGCATGATTCAAGATAAATAAACATCTTTATGGGAGTTTGAAGCATAATAAATAAGTAAGAGTTTTGTGTTAGTAGAAAATAGATGTTGTAGCCATTTAAGTCAAAGATCAAAATATCATTTGTTATCACAATACAATAACACGAGTTTAAAGAGTAAATAGGCATGAGTGTGCAAACAAGGCGTAGCGGAAGATAAGCTCAAAGATTTTTAAAATTAACATCCTTTTTTGAAGTTTGCTAGCATAATAAATAAGATGTTTTGAATTTGAAATCCATGATGTGCTTGTGATATAAAAAAATGATTCAAGCATGATTTACAATTTTCAAGACAAGACAGGAAACTACAATGTTCTAAATTCACAATTCAAGTATACTTGTACATTGTAGAAATCATGCAAAGTTATCTAGTGCATTTACTAAAAATTGTTGAAAGATATGTAAATATGCTTTAAGGTCCAATACTCATGAGTAGAAGTTTTATAAGAGATAATGATGTGTACAAGTTGTGTTTTTAAAAAGAGTATACAAATGATTTAATCAAAACAAATGACTTGGAATAAACACAACATTATTGAAATGCATTTTTGTGTGCATGAAAACAGATTTTATGAGGTGTAGGTAAACTAATCACACATCTAATAATGTTAAGTTGTAACACTACACAATCATGTAAGAGTAATATTAAATTCATATGTAGATTATCAAAGAGGTGAGTGAGTAAATCATTATCAAATATAAAACTTTACTCATACCTAGAGGCATGTTTAAGCAATTCTACACATGATTCCTATAATCAATTTCATTGCATATTACATTATAATGTTCAAGGCATGACACAAAACTGTGTATTAAGATACTTGAATTTAGAATTTAACATTGTATTTAAATCTTGAAAAGATAAACCTAATCATCCTTGAAGCATTTCAATGAATAGTAATCAGTATTTATAAATTTTGAAATAGAAAATACAAAATAGTAAACACTCGTAAAGAAACAATAAGAAAAGCATATTTTTGTTCTTTCAAAATTTTTTTGAAATTTTATATTTGATTTTCTTTAAAGGACTTGTTTTTGATTGATTTTGATTAGTTTTACATTTTTTTTGTTTTAATTATTGAAGGAGAAAATAGGAATTAAACAAAAATAATTAACTGTAAAAATATGTTGAAGAAGCTGGATATTAGACTACCTCCAGCGGTAATACACTATCGCTGTGCGTTAGTGACAGAACACGCGTTTTCCAGAAAAATGTACATTTTTTTGGAATTTTTTGCGTGATTATGTTTGTTTAGAGTAAAGGCTATGTAGTGGAGCCAAGAAATCAGACAAACATACACACAACATGCGAGTTTTATCATTTTTAAGTTAAGATCTCCAAAACCCCTATTTTTAGTCTAAGTAGAGCAAATTGTGCATCGGGTAGAGGCTTGGTAAAAATGTCTGCAAGTTGAGATTCAGTTCCAATAAAGTTTACATGAACATGTTCCTTTTTTGTGTGATCCCTAGTGAAATGATGTCTTACATCTATATGCTTGGATCTTGAGTGATGCACCAGGTTGTTTGTTAGGTCAATAACACTCTTGTTGTCACATTTTAATTCAATATTGGTTAGATGAATTACAAAGTCTTCTAGGGTTTGAGTCATCCATAATGCTTGTGCACAACAACTTCCTAGTGCAATATATTCAGCCTCTGTGTTGGGGAGAGCAACCAAATTTTGTTTTCTACTTGACCATGCAACTAGTGAAAGGCCTAAGAAATGGTATGTGCCACTAGTGCTTTTCCTATCTAGTGAACATCCGACATAATCAGAATCCAAAAAACCATGTTAATTAAAAGAATCCTTGTTTGGATACCATAGTCCTAATCTAGATGTTCTGATTAAATATCTAAAATTTGTTTTACCGCTTTCAAATGTGATTCTTTTGGATTAGCTTGAAATCTAGTGCATAAACATACGACAAAAGTAATGTCGTATCTAGAAGCACTTAAGTATAACAAAGATCCAATCATTCTTCTATACAAGGTTTGGTCAATTAAAATTCCGGCTTCATCTTTTCCTAATTTTAGTGATGCGCTAGCTAGTTTTAAATTTTCAAATCCAAAACATTTTAGCATATCATGTACATACTTGGTTTGACAAATAAATATTCCATCATTTCTTTGTATGATTTGAAAACCTAAGAAATATATGAGTTCTCCAACTAAGCTCATCTCAAATTCATTCTGCATTACTTGTAATACTTCGTTACACAACTCTTCATTAGTGGTTCTAAAGATAATGTCAACAACATAAATTTGTAAAATGATTAAATCATTATTTATATGCTTAATAAAGAGTGTGTTATCAACACTACCCATTTTATAATCGTGCTTTAATAAAAAAAAGATGTTAAGCGTTCATACTAAGCATGAGGCGCTTGTTTTAAACCATAAAGCGCTTTTTCTAACCTATAGATATGATTAGGAAATTTTTCATCTATAAAACCCGGGGGAGGGGGGGGGGGGGGTTGTTTAACATAGACTTCTTCTTTAATTATCCTGTTTAAGAAGGCACTTTTTACATCCATTTGAAATAATTTAAACTTCTTATAACTCGCAAAAGCAAGAATGATTCTAATAGATTCTAGGCGAGCAACAAGTGCAAATGTTTCATCAAAATCTATCCCCTTGATTTGTGAGTATCCTTGCACTACAAGTCTAGCCTTGTTCCTAGTGATTCTAGAATCGCCATCTAATTTATTTTTAATATCCATTTTACACCAATAATCGGATGATTAGATGGTCTTTCTACTAACTTCCAAACCCTATTTCGTAAAAATTGATTTAATTCTTCATTCATAGCATTAAACTAGAACTCATCATTTAAAGCGGTAGAAATGCTTTTGGGTTCAATTTCAGAAACAAAGCGTAAGTTTGAAAAGGATTCATAAATTGAAGTGCTTGTTGTTACCCCTCTTGATGGTTCTCCAATGATAGGCTCCCTAGGATGATCTTTTGTAAATCTGAGCATGCTTGGAGGTATGAAATTTTCATGCACGACCTCTATTTCTTTTTGAACTTTAAGGTATTTTGGGCACTGGCTTCATATGTGCCCAGTCTTCCAGTAATGGTAGCACTCAGGTGGAGGCCGCTCATCGTCCTCGCTTGATTTCTCCTTATTCTCTCTTTTAGATGATGAACCTTTTCGGAAAAACTTACGGAAAGAGTTCCTTCTTTTCGGTTTCTTCATGAACTTTGTGAAATTTTTCACAAAAAGGCTCTCCTCGTCCTCCTCGTCATTGTAGTCCTCATTCCTTTACTTCAGTGCCAAGGCTTTCTTCTTTGGCTCTTTGTTGTATTCTTCTTCTTGATTTTTGATTTCAAACTCATGGGTTTTGAGGTTCCCAATGAGGCTCTAAATTTGAAGCCATCTTAGATCATGTGATTCAAAAATAGCGGTCACCTTTGAATTGAACTTCGGAGGGAGAGACCGAAGGATTTTTCTCACCAAGTCAGCATTTGAGAAGGTTTTTCCATGTATCTTTGAGGCGTTGACAATCTTGGAGAAGTGAGTGTACAGCGAGTCTACGTCCTCGTTTGTATCCATTCTAAACCTTTCAAACTCTGATTCCAGTTGGAATAGATTAGAGTATTTAACCTATGAAGTACCCTCATGCGTTATTTCCAATAGATTCCAAATATCATAAGCAATTTTGCAAGCACTAACTCGATTAAATTCAGTTCTATCTAAAGCATAAAAAGGCATTCATTGCTTCAACATTGTTCTTGCATTTTTGTTTGTCTCCATCATCCCACCTATCTCTAGGCTTTTCCATGGTTACTTCTCCAACAACATATGTAGGAGTTGATGTAGGAAGACTGGAAGACTGGGCACATATGAAAAAAAAGAGAATTTTAAATAGAATTGGCAGATTTTTTTTGAATTTCGCAGAAAAATGAGAATTTTAGGCCGCTATTCGCAGACCGATGAAATTTTTTTTTTTTTTTTGAGCGCAAAATTGTGTGAAGATTGTGAGTGTCGGCGTTCTAAGAAAACCTAAGGAATGCGTCAATTAAGAAATTGACACGAACCTAGCTTTGATACCAAATTGATGTAGGAAATGGTGTTTGGGTTCACTCGCTCGTGTACGATCGATTTGATTACTCCCAACGCTTCCTAATCTCACACAAGCGTAAAAAATGCAGCCAACTCGCGGAATGATTTTTATTCACGTTATTTATCACGCACGGGCAGCCACACCGCGAGGGAACGGAAGGAGGCTATGGGCCAACTTCGCTCCCGACTAAAAGGATCCACACGATCCGGTCGAGCGGTTGTTGTTGTCTACCAAAGAGAGATCCTCCGAAAAGGTAAAGATTTTAGAAACAGAAAAATCTCCCCCAACAAGAACAAAAGAGGATCGCCACTCCTCGTCGAATTAAAACGAAATCCAAGATCGAAATACAAATCCAAAATAAAGAAAATCCGCGAGGAAATCAACGATTCAAAGATCACGTCACAGATCTAGCCACCACAGAACTATCTAAGAAAGGAATCACACGAGTTGAGAGTTCGTTACCCCCTCGGAATCATAGATCCGAGATGTAGGAATCCTAAAGATTGTTCATTCGTGGAGATCACCGGAGATGAGTCAGTTGATGTAGAGCACGTTCGCCTTCGCCACTTCCACCACGATCAAGCCCTTTGAGCCAAATCCGGGCCAAGAGATCTCCTTCCACAATCCCTTGGGGGTTGGCCGAAATTCTTCAAGAGAGTGAGGAAACGGTCGGCCTTGGTAGGGAGACATTGAGAGAAGGAGTGAGGAGGGGAGAAGGAGCCGAGAGGAGGGGAGGAGAGGGCTGGCCCGCGACTAGACGGGAAAGGAGAGGGGCGGCTGATGCGCAAATCCTGCACACCGCTATAGGCGGTAACGAGACTGCGATCCGAACGGCAGTGAACCGGTCGTTGTCAAGTAATAATATGAGGAAGTAAATCCCCAAGTATCGAATCTCTCAAGGAACACAGTAAGGTGGAGTTAACGTTCGAGGAAGGACTTGAGATCGAAGTCCTTTGGGTCGGATGAATTGCAGACACGGGGGTTGATTTGGTTTGTGGAAAATAAAGAGAAAAAGCTACAACTACTCCTATGCAATGCCGCTATGCAAAGCTTCGCTCGGCGGGATGGAAGACTACGTAGGCCTTGAACGCGCTACTTCGTAAGGGCGGATGGACGAGTAGGCAAGCGGATCGAATGATGCAGGCCTTGAGCGCGCTGCTTCGTTAGGCGGGATGGAATACACGGGCCGCTATGCCACGCTTCGGTAGGCGGATGGGCGAGTAGGCTAACGGAATGAGGGTCGTCGGCACCTCTTCTACAAGCACGCCACTAGCAATTGCTAGTGCGGCACACGAACGTGACGGAGGGATGGAGGATGGAATGGGGCGCACCTCAAGCACACAAATAAACAAAAAGGGTATTTCACATAGACATGAAATAACTTTAAATAGCAAGGTCTATAGTGTTCTTCATCAAAATACAAAAGATCTAACTATTACAACAATCAATAAGAGGAGAACAAGGCAAGAAATCGACCGAATCCGAAGGCTCGTTGGAGATTCACGGTTGGAATCACCGGGTTGTCAATCCGCGTCCAAGCTCGGTCCGCAACTACGTCCGGGGTAGAGAGAGCTGTCACGACTCTCCAATGAACCCGTCTTCTTCGTCTCACGATCCGGTAGAGGTTGCAAACTTCCCCTTGCTTGACGGTAATGGCGGCTAGGTCTTCCTTTGAACCTCTAGGATGAAGGAGGAGGCCAAGAGGAAGCTCCGGCTCAAGGTTGGCGTGAGGAACAAGCCCGGAGTACCTCCATATGGTGGGCGACGGTGGAGGGGCGAAATCAGAGCCCTGGAGCGAAAAAACGGCGGAACAAAATCGGGATCCCCCTAATTCGCGAGCAGGTCGTTTTATAGGCGCTGGAATAAACAGTGCGCACGGTCATTGGCGCACGACCTGTGGTCGTGCGCACTAGAATCCTGTGATCGTGCGCCTAACTAGACGGAGCCTGCAAGAAAAGCAATTTATAAAATATAATGTTCGCACGACCAGTGATGCACGACCGGTGGTCATGCGCACTATCGTAGGTGGTCGTGCGCACTGGTCGAGACAGAACTCATAAAATTAATGATAAGTGCGCACGAACAGTGGCGCACGACCGGTGGTCGTGCGCACTATCGTAGGTGGTCGTGCGCACTGCACCAAACAGAACTTATGAAAAATGGGTTGAGTGCACACGATCAGTAGCGCACGACCAGTGGTTGTGCGTAATAGAACCGGTGATCGTGCGCAGTGTTCCTGTGCAGAATTGCACCGGGAACACCTGCACGACTCCAATTCCAGCACAACCACGAATCCAGCCACTGAAAGTGGCACCTAACAGCGCATGAAAACTACTAATGAAGAAAAGCAATGAAATCACACCAAATGGGCCTAGAAGTGCACCTAGCATGGAATATCAAATATAAACTATAACAAGGCTAAAGTGCGGTGAAATGACTGAATAACGGCCCAGATGAGTCCAAACAAGTGTATATGATCAGGACTCATCACACCCCCAGACTTAACTGTTTGCGCGTCCCGAGCAAACGAATCCGGCGGAGTGGGAAAAAAGGTGGTTAGCGTAGAGAATTGCAAAGAAAGAGTAAGATGCGAAGTATCATACCCATGCAAATAGAAATTCTGTAAAAGAAGATTCTAACTATACTAATTAATTTACAAAAGTATACATGCGTAAATAGAGATTTATTTGTACTCAGATGGTGAATCATGAAGAGTTTGTGCGGTCGTGCCCGATGTGAAAGTAAACAAGCCACTCAGGAGGGTGTTGCTAAAGACCGGAATTTGGGAATAACTCCGCTGAAATCCATCAACGACGAGAACCATAAGATTGCCCGGTTACACTCTCTCCACGACGCTAGCAAACTCACAAGTTAAATCAATAGGACTTCGGGATATAATTGGGCTTAGGTTACGGTATGATATTCAATGATAAACGAAACGGCTACGCAACCCAATTGAGTCAAAAAGTAATGTTGTACCAAAACAAGGCCAAGAACGATGCTAGTGTGACACACCCCCAGACTTAGCTTGAAAACTGGGTGTGCAAACAGCCTACTCCAAACAAATACCAACTGAAATTTTTTTTTTCTATTACGCCCAAGGGGATTTCTTTTCATTTTTATTCTTTACAGATTTTTTCTTTTAACATCATTTTTTTTCCTTATCCCCCGGTTGGTTTACAACAATATGTTCAGCACACAATACACATTTTCTTCACATCACAAAAATTTCCAAACATCACATCCAAATATGAAATGTAATTTCAGTTAACTCACTACTTGGCTGCGATAATAGGATAAGCTTCAGGCTTTGGTGATTTAAAGAAGAGCTGAAATAAAGGAAGGGTAGGCACAAACTTGGCTTGCAACGGTAAACGCATAGGTCATGGAAAACAAAGCTCAATCTAGCCAAAAATGGGCCTACATCACGTTTAACAATAGTGAGTTGCTCCCACCCATGCTTCAAGAGTCGCTTGGGGCAAGTTCTTAGCCCACGAGAAAGGTAAACCTTCCTTCCGACTCGAGCAACACACAACTAGCGCTTGCTTACACACAACACCGTGCTACCGCAAATTTCGGTTACATTCACCAGATGAGTACAATAAATCAAAAACTACACAAAAATACTAATTGTAAATTAAAAATATAGAGACAATCTAATTCTACTCAAATTTCTATGCAGGCAAGGGATATGCGACTAGAGCACTACAAGAGTCAACATCGTACTCCAATTTGCAATCCTATGATAACATCCTATTTCACATTCCAAACCAAGATAAGCGTGAACGGAAGCACACAAACAAGTGAGTGAGCGCTCAAGTGGGTGCAGTGGTGTGCAATGAAAATGAACAAATAATAAAACTGAAAATAAAATACTTCTGGCATGCTATGCATGAGTGCACGTGAGTGGGTGCAAAAACTGCTCTCCCCCAGACTTAAACTAAACAATCCACAGAATATATGACATGAAAATCAGAAAAGGCTAGGGAAAGAGAGTACCCAGTGCTCAGAAATGAGCACACCAAAAGATTGGCGTGTAAGCTAAAATGAAGCTGCAGCATCCGCCATCCAGAAAAGATACCTGCAGGGGTCAGCTCCGCAAAAACAAAAGAAAATAGAAAACTAAAATAAAGTGCAATTAACTAAATAAAATTAGAAAAGAAATGAAAATGCAAGAAAAATTAAGATAACTACTGGGGTTATTGTCATCCCAGCACGACTTATTCAAAAACCTAAAGGTTCTAGCTAATGGGCGTATGGAAAAGGAAATGAACAGGTAATTGTTCTAATGTGCGTGTCGGTAACGGGTACCGATACGGCGAAAGAACAACCACACCTCTACCCGAATATAGATAAAACCTGCCCATCACAGGTAGAGGGAAAAGAAAGTAAGAAGAGGAGGAATCCTCACTCAACTCACCAAAACTATCCTTGCCCAGCAAGGTATCATCTCCAGGGAGGCAGCAGGAGGAGAAGGAAATGAGTGGAGCTTCCTCTATAGAGGGGGGATCAACCTCCTCACATATGAGGATACACTCATCAATGACTTGAGCAACATGCTCCAAGTCCTCCTGGGGTACCTGTAAAGATTCAACCTGCACAGGCTCAGGTGAAGAAGGGGGGTCAAGAAATAAAAGAGAAGAAGGACAAAAATAATCAGAAATCGGGGGAGTGGTCCCGGTCTCACTCCCAGCAGGAACCAAGGATAGATCGCTATCATCATCGTAAGTATCATGGCGAGGGGAACCCAAGAACTCAAGGGCCTCAGTGGTGGTTTGGACCTCCTCGTCCCATGAAGAAGTGCAAACCTCCTCATCAGAGAGAGTATCCTCCTCAACCCACTTTGGAGCATCCTCCGAGTCCGAAGCATCACCCCGCTCCTTTACTTTGATAGGATCATAAAGAATATGTGTAGAAAAATCGTGCACAGAAACTGGAAAAACACAAAGATTTGGTTCCTCCGTAAAAAGATCTGCTAAAGCCTCCCCGATGGAAAGAATACTTTCCTCATCATGCTCAGGTGCATCTAGGAGCTCCCATTCCTCTCCTTGTTGCCCAACAGATGAGTGATCATCATCACTGGGAGTGAAGCCATACACAGGGAGTGAGGAGTCCATGCACGAGACAAGCTCGGGGGTAGAGGGCACAATTGCCTCCATGGGTAAAGAATGAGTGATAGGGACAATGTTGTCATGAGTGGAGGAGCGGCGGTCAGGATTGAAAAGACTAGGACAGTCCTTCAATTCATGACCCTCTCCTCGACACAACAAGCAAACAACGTTCCTACACTGCCTAGCATTTAATTCATTCATTTGGTCTAAATAATAGTCCATCATGTCGTAAGTGCCAGGAGAAATATCCCATGAAGACATTTTCAATAATAAAAGCAGATATAAAGAGGCTGAAATTCTTTGCAAGGAAATCTACACAAACTAATAAAACTCCTTGGATTAAACTTGCTTAAAACTTTAAAATAGGAGAGAAGAAATAATAACAAACAATATAAATTTAAAAAGCAAACAAAAATAAAAAGGCGGCTAAAAACACTGGAAGATACTTCTCTCTCTCAGCTTTCCCTCTCAAGAAAACTCACACGTCTGTGTTCCCGGGCAACGGCGCCAAAAACTTGATGCGCAAATCCTGCACACCGCTATAGGCGGTAGCGAGACTGCGATCTGAACGGCAGTGAACCGGTCGTTGTCAAGTAATAATATGAGGAATTAAATCCCCAAGTATCGAATCTCTCAAGGAACACAGTAAGGTGGAGTTAACGTTCGAGGAAGGACTTGAGATCGAAGTCCTTTGGGTCGGATGAATTGCGGACACGGGGGTTGATTTGGTTTGTGGAAAATAAAGAGAAAAAGCTACAACTACTCCTATGCAATGCCGCTATGCAAAGCTTCGCTCGGCGGGATGGAAGACTACGTAGGCCTTGAACGCGCTACTTCGTAAGGGCGGATGGACGAGTAGGCAAGCGGATCGAACGATGCAGGCCTTGAGCGCGCTGCTTCGTTAGGCGGGATGGAATACACGGGCCGCTATGCCACGCTTCGGTAGGCAGATGGGCGAGTAGGCTAACAGAATGAGGGTCGTCGGCACCTCTTCGACAAGCACGCCACTAGCAATTGCTAGTGCGGCACACGAACGTGACGGCGGGATGGAGGATGGAATGGGGCGCACCTCAAGCACACAAATAAATAAAAAGGGTATTTCACATAGACATGAAATAACTTTAAATAGCAAGGTCTATAGTGTTCTTCATCAAAATAGAAAAGATCTAACTATTACAACAATCAATAAGAGGAGAACAAGGCAAGAAATCGACCAAATCCGAAGGCTCGTTGGAGATTCACGGTTGGAATCGCCGGGTTGTCAATCCGCGTCCAAGCTCGGTCCGCAACTACGTCCGGGGTAGAGAGAGCTGTCACGACTCTCCAATAAACCCGTCTTCTTCGTCTCACGATCCGGTAGAGGTTGCAAACTTCCCCTTGCTTGACGGTAATGGCGGCTAGGTCTTCCTTTGAACCTCTAGGATGAAGGAGGAGGCCAAGAGGAAGCTCTGACTCAAGGTTGGCGTGAGGAACAAGCCCGGAGTACCTCCATATGGTGGGCGACGGCGGAGGGGCGAAATCAGAGCCCTGGAGCGAGAAAACGGAGGAACAAAATCGGGATCCCCCTAATTCGCGAGTAGGTCATTTTATAGGCGCTGGAATAAACAGTGCGCACGGTCATTGGCGCACGACCAGTGGTCGTGCGCACTAGAATCCTGTGATCGTGCGCCTAACTAGACGGAGCCTACAAGAAAAGCAATTTATAAAATATAATGTTCGCACGACCAGTGACGCACGACCGGTGGTCGTGCGCACTATCGTAGGTGGTCGTGCGCACTGGTCGAGACAGAACTCATAAAATTAATGATAAGTGCGCACGAACAGTGGCGCACGACCGGTGGTCGTGCGCACTATCGTAGGTGGTCGTGCGCACTGCACCAAACAGAACTTATGAAAAATGGGTTGAGTGCACACGATCAGTAGCGCACGACCAGTGGTTGTGCGCAATAGAACCGGTGATCGTGCGCAGTGTTTCTGTGCAGAATTGCACCGGGAACACCTGCACGACTCCAATTCCAGCACAACCACGAATCCAGCCACTGAAAGTGGCACCTAACAGCGCATGAAAACTACTAATGAAGAAAAACAATGAAATCACACCAAAATGGGCCTAGAAGTGCACCTAGCATGGAATATCAAATATAAACTATAACAAGGCTAAAGTGCGGTGAAATGACTGAATAACGGCCCAGATGAGTCCAAACAAGTGTATATGATCAGGACTCATCAGCGGCCACACTTGGCCGATCGTGAGAAAGAGAGGAGAAGGGAGGGGGCGGCCTTCCTTGACCGAACCTATAGAGAGGGAAAGGGAGAGGGGGGGGGGGGGGGGGGGGGGGGGGGGGGGGGGGGGGCGGCCACAAGAGAGAGAGAGAGGGAGAGATTAAAGGAGGGCTAGGGTTCTCAAAATTTTATTCATCAAAACAAAACATATAATAAAACATCAAGGACTTTTATAGGATACACCACTCCATCACCACCATTCATCCAACCCAAAATTAAGATGGCTAAATGCAGTCCATCAAAATAAAACAAAAAGCTGAAATTCAAAGCCCTAAATTAAAAACAATGCTGAAAATAAAAATGCGTAAATAAAAATATATAATTATAAATATTATCCCAAGAGTTGGAAAATAATTTATAATCATATATTTGCATGTATCCCAAGACGTGGAGATGCCGGCGCGACGTCGACGGTGGTTTTCGCAGCAATGTCCGAATCCTCAAGTTGGCGGCAGCCCCCATCACAATCATCAAACTCCAAGTGGCGGACAGCTTCCACATCATCATCAACGTCCTCATCCCCCACAAAGTGTGGATCCATGTGGGGGTCTTCATCAACAGGGAGATGGAGAAGGACTGAGAGGAATGGGTGGCCTCCATCAATCCTCCCCCACTTGAAAGGACTCATCACCGATGAGTCGGCATCGTGGAGAACTGGAAGGATTGCAACCTCAGAATTCCTATCAAGCACAGAGTTGGTCTTTGGGACCTTGAAAGCAGCATTAGATAACGAAGGAGAATATGCTAAAACATCAACGGACAAAATACCTCCAGTGATAACCTTAGGAGGAAACAATCTACTACCCTGCTCCCCTCTCAACCCAATAGAATGATTAGTAGATAGTAACGGAAGGGGAGACAGTTTAAGTGGTTTTAGAAAGCATGACGTAAAATTTGAAACATCAAAAATAGGGGGCAAACCCCACTCAGCAGAAACCTTCATATGAAAAGTACTCTTTCTTAAATTCAGTGAAATTCGAAAAGGTTTAGCATTCAGACTCATGATGTCCTCTAAAGCGCCGGAAGGCCACCGTTCAGGGTTGAGACATACCATAATTAAATCTCCCATTTTATGATGGGATTCTCTCTTTTGCGCGCTACACATAACGTGATAAGACCAAAATGGGTCGGCTAATGTAATATTCTCATGCTTGGGTTGGTTAGGAAAATTTGGAGCAATCACCAAGTTATTGATTAAATTTAAGGTTTTGTCCTCCATAGGAGTGATGGTCTCACTAAATTGAATCGAAGGGTCCTTAGGAAGACTTGGACTAACAGGGTCAGCCTTAGCTTTATCCATTAAGCTTAAAGTGTTCGTTTCAGAGGGGCTAATACAGTCTATAGGCCGATTTTGACTAACCGGGACAACATCAATCTTAACTATTACACTTAATGTTTTCTGTTCCTCAGGACTAGTTGTGCCCATGGGCTGATTTGGGTTTACAGGCTCAATATCCTCTTTCGTTACTAAACTTAGCGGTGTCGACGCGGTCAAGCTACTAGTGTCCTTAGAGGGGATCGTAGGCCTTTTAGGCGGGGTTGCCTACAGAATGATAAGCTGACCATTATGCTAGAATTCTAACGTGTTGTCATGGTCATCGTGGATGACCACATGGTCAGAAAGCCATGAGCGTCCTAGCAATACATGACAATCCGTCATAGGAAGGACATCACACCAAACGCGCTCAGAATAGACTTTGATGGTGAGGGGCACCAAACATCGTCTAGACACTAAAACAGTGCTCTCGTCAGAAACACAAGCCGATAGGGACGGGGGTGCGGCTCGGTGGTCAAACACATCCTCGTGATAGCATTTTCAGAAACGACATTCATACGGCAAATGCTGTCTACAACTAGTTTGCACCACTTCTCACCGTGCTTAAAATTTTTCGAAAATTTTCTTGTTATGTCACTGTTAAACCTAAACACTCTTGCAATGGTGTCCCACCCTTTATCTAACGCTCGAGGTTCAGTGTAATAACTTTTATTAGTGCGGTGTGGCACTCCATCACGAGGAATAGTGGTTAGAGTTCAGGGGGTCTCTCTAGTCATCACGAGGAATAGTGGATTGAAAAATTTGAAATTTGAATGTGAATTTCAAAAATTTGAATTTTGAATTTTGAATTTCAAAAATTTGAATTTTGAATTTGAATTTTGAATTTCAAAGTTTTGAATTTTGAATTTAAAAAATTTGAATTTTGAATTTGAATTGTGAATTTCAAAAATTTGAATTTTAAATTTGAATTTTGAATTTCAAAAATTTGAATTTTTATTGTGAATTTCAAAAATTTGAATTTTGAATTTAAATTTCAAAAATTTGAATTTGAATTTCAAAAATTTGAATTTGACTTTCTAGAATTTAAAATATATTTTTTTATTTTCCTGTAGAAAATAGTACGCAGATTTGCAAAAAATTTTTGTTTTTAATTTTCGCTGAAAAATAAAAATTTTAAGGCCGCTATTCGCACACCAGAAATTTAGATCATGCCAAAATTTTACGAAAGATAATTTTATTCCCGCCTAATAACTAGGGTAAGTAAAATATTTTTTTGATTTTCTTACATAAAATAATAAGTAGAATTACCAGAATTTTGTTTTTTGAATTTCGCAGAAAAATGAGAATTTTAGGCCGCTATTCGCATACCGATGAAATTTTATTTTTTAAATTTTTGAGCGCAAAATCGTGTGAAGATTGTGAGTGCCGGCGTTCTAAGAAAACCTAAGGAATGCGTCAATTAAGAAATTGACACGAACCTAGCTTTAATACCAAATTGATGTAGGAAAGGGTGTTTGGGTTCACTCGCTTGTGCACGATCGATTTGATTACTCCCAACGCTTCCTGATCTCACACAAGTGTGAAAAACGCAGCCAACTCGTGAAATGATTTTTATTCACGTTATTTATCACGCACGGGCAGCCACACCGCGAGGGAATAGAAGGAGGCTATGGGCCAACTTCGCTCCCGGCTAAAAGGATCCACACGATCCGGTTGAGCGGTTGTTGTTGTCTACCAAAGAGAGATCCTCCGAAAAGGTAAAGATTTTGGAAACGGAAAAATCTCCCGCAACAAGAACAAAATAGGATCGCCACTCCTCGTCGAATTAAAACGAAATCCAAGATCGAAATACAAATCCAAAATAAAGAAAATCCGCGAGGAAATCAACGATTCAAAGATCACGTCACAGATCTAGCTACCATAGAACTATCTAAGAAAGGAATCACACGAGTTGAGAGTTCGTTACTCCCTCAGAATCATAGATACGAGATGTAGGAATTCTAAAGATTGTTCGTCCGCGAAGATCACCGGAGATGAGTCACTTGATGTAGAGCACGTTCGCCTTCGCCACTTCCACCACGATCAAGCCCTTTGAGCCAAATCCGGGCCAAGAGATCTCCTTCCACAAACCCTTGGGGGCTGGCTGAAATTCTTCATGAGAGTGAGGGAGATGGTCGGCCTTGGTAGGGATACGTTGAGAGAAGGAGTGAGGAGGGGAGAAGGAGCCGAGAAAGGAATCACACGAGTTGAGAGTTCGTTACCCCCTCGGTTCTGCCCGTTTGGGCAGCCCCCTCGTCTATTAATAGAGGGGTAGGGGTACCTGAAAAGGGACTTTTGGCTCCGAGGCTCCAGCTTACAACCTGTGTAAGCGGTCTCATTTCTTCGTGATCATTTTCCTTTTTTCCAACATCTACTGTCTTAGTAACCTGCACTTCGCAGTTTTCTCCCACCCCCCTTTTAGTGTGAATTTTGGAGGTACCATTTTTGGCACCAACAACTTGATTGCTGATGGCTTTATCGATGGTTACGATGACTGGGTTTTCCATGGGGAAAGTGATGAGATGAATATTGACAATCGAATTGATGATGGTGGGTTCATCCAGGATGACATCGATGATATGTTGCATGAACTGTATAGAAATGTTGAACAAGATTCTCCTACGCCTCAAGAAGATAGGGGAGAAGCAAGGGAAGGGTTAAATGAAGATGCCAAAAAATTCTATAAGTTGGTGGAGGAAGGCCAAGAACAGCTGTATCATGGGTTGTACTGGCTTTTCTAAGCTATCCTTTACTATTCGTTTGTATATCAGCAAGTGTGTCCATGGAATGAGCAATGAAGCTTTTGATGATCGTTTAAGTCTGCTAAGAGAAGCATTCCCAAATGCAAAACTTCCCAATTCTTTCAATGATGCAAAAAAGACGGTGAAGGATTTAGGTCTTCATTATCAAAAAATACATGCATGCCAAAATGATTGTATGTTGTACTGGAAGGAACACAGTGATGCTTCATCTTGTCATATTTGTGGATCTTCTAGGTGGAAATCTGAAGGAGATAATAAAGAAAAAGAAGCTGATTCATTAGCTAAGAAGGCTCGTCAAATTCCAACAAAAGTTCTGTGGCATTTCCCATTAAAGCCTAGGCTTCAAAGGCTGTTCATGTGCTCTAAAACAGCTGATTTGATGACTTGGCATGCTAATAAATTGCCAAAGGATGGAAATTTAAGGCATCTAGCTGATGGTGAAGCTTGGAAGACTCTTGATGCCTTAGATCTTGATTTTGCTATGGACCCAAGGAATGTAAGGTTTGGCCTTTCTAGTGACGGATTCAATCCATTTCGAACAATGAGTAGTGTCTACAGCACATGGACTGTAGTGTTGATCAATTATAATTTAAAACCATGGCTAAGCATAAAGCCAGAGTTTCTGATATTGTCTCTTCTAATACAAGGACCCCAATATCCTGGAAATAATATTGATGTTTATCTGCAACCATTGGTTCAGGAATTAAAGGAGTTGTGGGAGTTCAGTTTGGAAGTATATGATGCTTCAAAGAATCAAACATTTCAAATGCATGCAGCTTTATTGTGGACAATCAGCTACTTCCCAACATATGCCATGTTATCAGGGTGGAGCACCAAAGGAAAATTTGCATGCCCTTCCTGTAATTATGAAACATCTTCTCAATACCTAAAGCATAGTAGGAAGTTTTGTTATCTGTCCTCTAGGTTGTTCTTAGAGGAAGACCACCCTTGGAGATTTGATACAAGATCATTCAATGTGAAAGTGGAAGTAAGGACCACTCCTACCCCCTTATCAGGGCAAGAAGTGATGGAGTTGACGAATTTTATAACAATGTTTGGAAAAAAACAGAAGAGGAAGTCAGTCAGCGACACCCCATGGAAGAAAAGATCAATATTTTTCCAGTTGCCCTATTGGGAGCATAATCCTTGTCGTCATTGCCTTGACGTTATGCACATTGAAAAGAATATATGTGAGGATGTGCTTGGAACTTTGCTAGACATTCCAGGAAAGATAAAAGATCATGCAAAGGCTCGCTATGAACTTAAAAAGATGAGTATCAGAAAGGAACTTCAACCTTTTTTTTGTAAGAAACGTAAAAAAACCATCTTCAGGGCAGCAACTTTCTCTATGACAGATGCTGAAAATAGAACCTTTTGTAGTGTCTTAAAGGATGCTAAGTTGCCATATGCTTGCTCATCCAATATATCCCGCTTTGTGCAAGACAAAAAGCTTTCTGGAGGATATATGAGTCATGATGCACATATTTTAATGCAGTACTTTCTTCAAGTTGCTGTTAGGAAGGCATTACCGAAACAGGTTGCAATTACTTTAATGAGACAATGAGCTTTTTTCAAGTCCACATGCAGTAAAGTTATCAAAGTTCACGACCTTGATCAATTGCAGAGAGAAATTGTTGAAATACTCTGTCAACTTGAAAAGATTTTTCCTCCAAGTTTTTTTGACATAATGGTACACTTGCCTATTCATCTCATTCATCAAATTAGACTGGGTGGACCAGTACATTTCCAATGGATGTATTGGATGGAAAGATATCTTTGTAGATTGAATTCATATGTTCGTAATTGGAGTCGTCCAGAAGGATCTATTGCAGAAGCATACTTGGATGATGAATGTTTAACATTTTGTTCAAGGTATATGAAAGATGGGGTGAAAACAAGATTGAATAGGTATTCTGGGGGTCAAAACTCAGGTGAAACACATTCCATTCTTCCCTTCGTACAAAAGGGTTATCCGCTATGGGGAAAGAAGAAAAGAGGAAAAGGGAAGAAAAGCTGAAGGGTGTGGCTACTATGCTAGATAATCATACTTTAACACTAGCCCATCGATATGCTATCTTCAATTGTGGAGATGAAACAGTTGAGAAATACATAACGTAAGATAATAATTACTTTGAATCTTTTTCCAATTAATACACATGTTTTATTTTGATTCAATATCATCAGATTATTCATCCTAACTTTATTTCATGTAAATGCAGAGAGCATAAACATTTGATTGATAGTAGACGTGGATCGAGTAAATGTGCTAAAGAAAAGATGCATAGTCAAGAATTTGTGCATTGGTTTGAGGCTAGAGTAACTAATGAACAAGTTCCTGATTACATAAGCTGGCTTTCCAAATTTCCTAATCCAGTGGCAAGGAGATACAAAGGCTATTGTATCTCTAGTTATAAATTTTATACCAGGGAACGAGATGGGAAATGCAAGACTCAAAATAATGGAGTTACTCTTACAACAACAACTCCAAGTTTTGCTAGCTCAAGGGACCAAAACCCTATTGTCAGTAATGTAGAATATTATGGGGCAGTAGATGACATAATTAAGATAGATTATTGGGGAACATCTAGTGTTGTGCTATTTAGATGTGTCTGGTTTGATGTTCTGAAAGATGAATTCGGGCTTACATGTGTTAACTTCATGAAGCTCTGCTACATGGATGATCCTTTTGTGTTGTCTTCTCAAGTCCATCAAGTTTTTTATGTTCAAGATCCTTTAGAAGAAGAACGTCACTATGTCCTACAAAACATTCCTAGAGATTTGTTAGATCTTGACCAATCTCTAGTAGCTACTGAAGAATCATATTGGGCAGATGCGCGTAATGTTGGAGTTGATGTGAGTCCAGCTATTGCGGATGATGATGATACTTGGTGTAGACGTGATGTGGCTCTTGAAATGCCTTTTGGTGCCTGTGATCTTGATAGATAGGAAATTCAAGATGATTCTGAATGATTTTGGATGTGTATTTAGATTATAACTTCCATGCAGGTTTTTTGTTCTTGTACTTTCATATTATAACTTCCATGTATGCTTTTAGTGCCTTAATTAAATTAACCTCTTTTGTAGATTTTCTTACTAATTAGTTAATGTGTTGTGTTATTAGCTTATTACAATGATAATGTTATATTGTATATGCAATATTGGTTGATGTTGATTGTGTTTTAATTTTTAAGCTTCTAAGGCACAATGCAAGGAAAAAATCAGACCAAACAACTGGTGAAATATTGTAAACCGGGCTCCATGGTCCATTATCTACGAATGAGAAAGAGAAAAAATGTGAATGCTGATTTGTTAGAATTACATGAACAAGATCTTCATGTTGTTGTGGATGCTGATGGTGAAAAAAATCTTCATGTTGTTGTGGATGCTAATGTAAATTTACAAGATCTTCATGCTGATGGTGAACAAGTCTTCATGTTGTTGTGGATGATGATGTAAATTTACTTCCGGATAATTGGGAAGATATAGTTCCAGAGGAGGCAGAACTTAATAATTATGAGGAGGATCGACATGAAAAAAGTTTGCCTGATATAGAGATAGGGAAAAAGACAAATCCAGAGTCACAGAAAGGTACGTATGTGTGTGTGGAGTGTTTTCTTACTCTTTTGTGGTTGTCCTTTGTAATTAAACATGTATTTCAACATATTTTTGATATTCTTTGATTTTTGCTGCAGTTGAAGCAAAAATGTGTAGGGGGCGAACCATGATGAAAGAGATACACAGTAGAAAGTTTGAGCATCGTGTTGCCATTATGTTAAATGAGTACAACCAGCCAATAGGCCCTGATAAAGCAACAGTGAACCAATTTTCAAGCTTCTTGGGTACATTGGCTCGAATTCCAAGTCTTTGTCGTATAGATTGTACAGATTGGAGGTTGATGAAGACTAAGGAAAAGATGTGGAGTTATGCACAAGTAAATTGTTATTACTTCTATTTTGTTATGTTACTTTGGATTTATATATAAGTTGCACAAGTAAATTGCTTTTTTTTGTAGAAAAAGTGGGTAATACCGGATGAAGGAAAGAAGTGGGTTCTTGCCACAATTAATTGTAGCTGGAGAAGATATAAGACGATAATCAAACAAAAGTTTTATAAACCATATGACAATGACAAGGAGAGACTCTCCAATCGACCAAAAGGCATTCGTGAAGAACAATTCAAGGGATATCTGGAGATGGTAGGATCCAAGCAATATAAGGTATGCTATTTTGATTTTATATAATTCCAAGGTTATTAAAAGTAATTATAATTAGATGTTTTACCTTTCCTTTTTTTAATTTGCTAAGTTTATAAATTTTGATAATTAATGTGCAGAAATTGGCTAGAAGAAATAAGCGATGCCGTAAAAAGCAAAAAAATATTCACACAACTGGCCCTCGAGCATAATGATGCGAATCGAGCTTGAATGAGTTCGAATATGCAACGCCAAGCAGTTCCACTTTCTCGGTCAACAAGTTTTGCATGCGTAAAAAATAAGCTGGTTTGTGATTTAATTTTGTGATTAATTAATTGGTGTCTACTGAAGAATATAGCTTAATTATATTTAATTATGTTGCCATTTACAGCAAAAGGCAGATCCAAAGAAAGAACCTCCCACAGTAGTGCAGATGTTTACCGAGACCCGCAAAAGAGTTGTTACCCGAGAGTACAAGAAATCATACGAAGATACGCAAAGAAAAATTATAATTATGCAAGCTATCTTGTTTAAGTCTTTAGTTTTTGTTTTGGTAATTACTAAAATGTCTAAGTTGTAATATAGGCTGAAATGGAGCAATTGCAAGCGCAACAGGGAACAAGCGATCCGTTCAATGTTGTGATGCTGAAGGAACATACGGGTCGTGTTAGGCTATTAGGAAAGGGTGTCACTAAATCTGATCTTAAGGCATCATCATCAAGTAATAGTAGTACATTTGTTGATGGCATCAATGTAAAAGTTCCGATAGAGCTTGTGAATTCTATCACAACAAGGGTTAAGGATGAGATGACGCAGGAGATTCTTTCAACAGTCTTAATCAACCTCCAACGTGTCATTCCTAATCTTGATTCGGATTCTATTCTTGCTAGAATATTGGCTACAGGGGTCCAATATCCAGGAGATGCCGTTAGTGGGCATGGGACGACAAGGAATGCAAGCAGCTCATCTTATGTTCATTTGGAGTAATGTCTTGTTTGCAGGATGCATGCATAATTAAGATGTTTAAATATCTTATAGTACATGTTTTATTAGCTTATAGTTCATGTTCGGATAATGTTCTTATGGTGATGATTTATTTTTGGACATTTTGATGATGATATTGGATAATGTTCTTATGTACCCGCATTGCTGAAACTGACCCGCTGCAGGACTGGATGACAGGGTACAACAACAGCTAGCAGAACCCGAGCTGCAGGTTTAGCATTTAACAGGGCATTCTTTGCCTTCCTAAAATAGTTTCTTATTACTCTTCCTCTTCTTCTTTGCCTTCAATATATCTGCCAAATTATTATGATGATTTTGACTGACTATGAATATAAATGGTTGGCTTTTTCTCTTTCTCATTATAGCTATCCATTGGTATCATATATGCCTATTAAGGACTTTGCAACATTGAAAGGAATTTGATTTGTTGCCAGAGTACTATTTGTCATGCATAGAGTGTCTCAAACAAAGGTTTTCTCTTACATTTACTGATTGATCATGTGGTTGTCTTTAGTACAAAGTTAATATTTGAGTATGAACACTTTTGCACATTTAAGCTTAACATGATCTTCATGAACATGAAACTGATCTATGACCTTGTACTGTGCTGAAGAAGTTAATTTATGCCTTTATATTCTCTGTGATCACTGGGTAAGGATAGGTGTATTTCCCTGCTATTTTGCTACAGGAAAATATGAAAGCGGAGTAATCCAAGACCCTACTCGTTGACCTATGTTTTTTCACAATCTTTTTGTTCATTATAACTTGTTGAGTTGTGGATCATAACCATTGTCATGCCAAACATACATTCAATAATGGTTGCACATAATCGAACCTTGAATGGTCAGATTTTTGCATATTTTAATTTGGAATAAAATAGGAGAGCTTGATGGTGGAATAAAATAGGAGAGCTGCAGCTTGATAATGGAGCTTCAGGAGGTATATAATTTCACCGTCGGCACCGTTGTATAAACATAAATGCTGTAGAAGATCACCGTCGGCACCATGTTGCGATTATAAAACATCGTGACTTGGATGTGTGATTTTGATGATATTGACATAATTTTCTTGTTGATATACAGGAGGCATATTGTTGAAAGCAGTTGGATGGTAATGGGTGGTGGGCTTCTCCTATAACCATGGAGCTACAAGAGCCATTTTGTCAACCTTCTTTTCTGTTGTCAGCCATGCTCTGAAGCACATGGAGCATCTTATCTTCTGAACTGCAGGTTTACTGAAATCCCATACATGCATTAACGGTTTGGTGGAAGATTTTTGTGTGATTTTCGGATAACTTTTGTTTAATCGCTGCATGTGAGCAAGTGTTTTTCTTGACTTCTGGATTCTGTCCAACCTCCACTGGCTTAAGTGTGGCATCATTTATTTGTACTGTAGCCTCTACTGAAGCGCCAAATTTCTACTTGGACTCTGTTGCTAAAGTTTGTTGTTTCATTTTTATAAGCTCCATAAGTATGGCAGGGTTTATATCAATGGAATCACCATTAGTTTCTAGTATATATACTGTCTACTGAAGTTACTCCATTATTTCCAGGTTTCCTCAATCCAAATTCCGCATATTATTAGGTTGTTTCAGAAATGACTGAGCTGATATTGAGTGGACTAATAGACGAATGTCTTTGCCTTTTCAGGGAATGTATTTCCATCATGGAGGCATCGACAGCTTGCTGCTTTTTACAATTTGTTTCCGCCTCAACATACCCGTTCATGAATGCCGCACTCTTATTTGAGGAAACACCCACACTTTGATTAATAAATCAAAGTCGAGGATCCCTACTCTTGGCACAAATTTTGCAAGGGGTGGAGGCTGAGCAAGCCAAGGGTGATGAGCAGCAGCTCACATATGTATATCGACTTGATGCGTGGATAAATGATATTTATCTACGGCAACATCATCACTGGGGGGAGAGAGAGAGAGAAATGGTTGGTGTTTGTATGTTGTGATGGGGGAGAGAGAGAGAAATGGTTGGTGTCTATATATTGATTGTATTCATGAAGGGTTTGGGATATCTCCCACCTTCTTTTTATTATTAATAAAAAAAATTATTTGAATTCTTTTACAAATAGATATTATCTCCATTTGTATTCAATTTAATATGTTTTTTTATTCAATTTAATAGAAAATAATTGAATTTATTAAACGTCTGGCGATGAAGAATAAGCGTTGCCAAATACAAGAATAAACGCCTGGTGATGAAGAATCGTAGTCATTGCTGTAGAATGATAGCGCTTAATGACCGCTACCACTGAAAATCATAATTGTTATAATAGATGTACCTATGGTAGCTGTTTCAGGACGCAACAATACATTTTGTAACCGCTACCATACCCTACAACCACGACAGTAGATACAACACACGCGCAACCGCTACCGTATCACTACAGTAACGGTTTTTTTAATATATAGTAGCGATTTTTAGGCGCTACCATATGCATGATATGGTGTAGTGATCACTTCTAAAGAAAGACAATCACTCTTATAATCTTTCAAAGAATCCATATAATAAATTTCATTATGATTATGAACATCAAGCTATTTTGAAAAATAATTTGAATAAACATAAACCCCCAATGAATTATTTTTCAAACAAATATAATCATATAAAGATGTCACATAATCATAACATGAATTTAAAAGATAAGCAACCAATGTATGAATGGAGACCCATAAAGAAAAATGACATATCATTTTTAATTAAAAAAACCCATTCATCATTATCTTCCTAAAAGCCACCACGATGTATTTGGGTACCCAAAGGAACCATCCCACTTGGTCCCCTTTGGATACCTAAATCTCTCATTCATTAGTATCCAATCATTTGCATGAAGTAGAAACAATTAAAAATGAAATATCAATACTCTACTTCATGATATGTTTATTGTCTCTTTTCTTTTGTTTATTTATTATTATTTTTTTTGAACAAATATGCTATGATCACTTTATATTTCATGGGATATGACTTACACATTTTAAGCCTTATATTTATCAAATCAAATTGAACATTAAGTCATATATTTTTCAAAGTGATCTATCTCTCATCTTTGATTGTTCTTTATCCTTTTAAATCCTTTACCCTTAATTGTCTTGAATTATCATTATAAATTGAATATTGAAATTATTATCAAGACTATTGAAACTATTTTAAAGATTGGATTTAAATGGTTTATTAAAGGGCTTAAACTAAAAATTAAAATGCGCAACATTTTTTTTTGATTCTTTTCTATCTTTGTTTGCTGCATATGACCCTTATAATGAAGAATATTATCTAGAAAAATTGAAAACATAAATTCATCTAAATGCATGTTTAATCCTTCAAAAATGTGAGTTTTAGATCAAAACTTCAAATAGCCGTATCTTTTGATCCGCTCGTCCGATTTTCGCGTTTAATATATTTTCGGAAAGAGCACAGAAATCTCCATCCAACGGCAAACTAGACTTGCCCATTTGAGTTTGTTTGGTGCTGTCAATTTGCCCAATTTCAACTCCATTTTTTAAAAGCTATCTTAGTTTGCTTGATTCGGAAATTTCTGTGATGTGTGTCACCATTGTTTGCATGTAATTTCGACCTTAGAATCATCTTGTATCATTAAGATCAAATCAAAAGTTTAATCATTTCATTCTAGGTAAAAGAAAATTAATTTGAAAACTTCTCATATTACATGCAACATTATCTCCATTAATCCTATGTAATAACATTGCATTCAAACTCATCATCCTAGCATCACTTCTTGGTCTATGCTTATATATTTATGCTAGGTATAACACTTACAATGTTATTCAAATTTCATGATAACTATGTGATTTGAAATCATAAATAGAATACTAAAATTCCAACAAACACATAGTTTATGCTTAATCATTAGAATATATATGAATATTGTATCATGAATCATATACTATCATGCAAAACCAAAGATCAATAAATTCAATTATTGAAAGCAATCTTATAAATTTCAAAACTGTATATATGTGATCTTTGTCTTTTATATGATTAGATAATCATCATTTTTCTAGACTTACAAATCAAACATGCTTATTCAAAAGAAAATCACTATATCACTATATCATAAGTCTAGAAGGATTAGAATTTTCATACATCATGATGATCTAACATATATTCTATGCAAAATTGTCTATAATCATAAATCATAATTCATGTTCTATCAAGAAAAATCTCAAAACAATAATACCACCTAGGAATTATGAATCTTATGATAAAAATATGAATATTGTTTTCTATACATTATTTGATGTATGAATATGCTTTGGTAGTAATTGCAGGTATCTCTCATATTTGTAGACTCTAGAATCAACTTTGTAATGAAAATTTAAATCAAACTTAATCATCACTCTATTCTAGATCTATAATTTGAAACTCTATTTTGGAATACATGCAATATTAATATTAATCTTATGACATGATATTAAACCCAAAACTCATCATACTAGCATTGTCACTTATTGAATATTAGTAATTATGCTAGTTATCTCATATCGTTATCTCATAAAAGTAGAAAAACTATGCGGCTTTATATAACTCATCATATTAAACTAAACCCATAGTTTATAAATCAACCCATAGATTTAAAAGCATAGGTTGTCAAAGGATTATTCACCTTTGACTTCATATCTCACAATAGCGGGGGCATAGGGTTGTATGCATTGGAGACCTAACCTCTAAGTCATGTCTTGTCCTTAACCGGGGAGGGTTCCAGTGGGGCCTTGCGAGGCACTGGGGGGAAATAGTGCTAGGTTGAGCGTTCTCTAGTGTGTGCATATGGGATTAACACCCCAACCTACGGCATGTGTGCAGCTCCTCATGCCCATCCGTCACTTAGTACGGGGCTAGGGTGTAGACATTTTAGTCCGGGTAGTTTTTAATCTTAGGACATACTTATATTACTCACTGCATGAACATTTTATTTACTTATCACTTTAATCATGCATATTTTGGGTTGTTCAAATTCTGTCCTCTTGTGTTTTGCATAATTTATTTATTTTTGTGCTTAAATGTTTTTGTAAAACACATGTATTTGAAAATGCTATAGTTTTATGCAAATTTGAGCAATCAAGATATCTCCAAAAATTACAATTTTTTTTGCATAAGACTACTCTAAGGACACTTAATAAATATAAAAAAACAGATTTTTAAAATTCTCAAAAAATCAAGTACTGTTTGCCGCGCTAGCGCTAGCGTCGGCGCTAGCGTGGGTTTATGATTTTTCTGTTTTTTAAAATTTCTAAAAATCAACAAAAATATGTTAGTTTATATGTACAAATTTTTTGTGTGTTTCTGTCTATTTTATTTTTGTTTTATTTGCATTATGAAAAATCAACTACAAAAATTCAAAATTCAAAAATACAAAAATATGTTTGTGTGAATTTTATGTTTTTATCTTATTAAAAAATGATAAAACAACAAAAAAAACTGTATGATCTTTATTGCTAATATGAAGCATGAATGAATTCTATTATTTAGAATTATTTATAATATTAAAATTTATTCCTTCAAATTTCTATAAACATTGTTTTGTTTATCATGCTTTGATATATCTATTTAAAGTGCATCAATTGTATTGAAAAATATGTGTAGAACCATGCTTAGCATGCCTCTAAGTATGAGTAAATGTATTATGATTGATAATGATACCTTTCACTCACTTATTTTGGAATCAACATGTATGTTTAAATCTAAAAATGCTTGCTTGTGTATTGTATTTGTACAATGAATTAAAACTTGCATAAGTTTATTGCCTACACTAAATTTGAATTGCACTTATGAAATTTAGAAAAGTGGTTAAGTTTAAAAAATTGGGTTTGCAAAACAAGTGTATTCGGAGAATGTTGTCTCACAAATATGAACAAAAAGAATATATATGTAGACAAATATAACTCCACCAAGCACTACTTGAACCTCCTGATAAGTCTTCATAAGCATTGTGAGGTTGAGCACCTTGGAAAGAATAATAAAGTGTCTTGTGCAAACCTTTGTTACTACACCACTTTGTTAAAAACTATGTGCATTAAAAGTGTGTGAAAGTTGATATACTTGTGTTTTATTGTGCACTTTACTTTACATATGTCTTGTATTTTGTTGATTTAAATCAATTGTTAACATTGCCCAAAATACACTTATGTGCACATCATTATCTTTCATAACACTTCTTCGCATGAGTATTGGATTCTAATGCTTTATCTATACTACTCTTTATATAAGAAATGCACTTGATAACCTAGCATAATCTCTACAATGTTTTGGTATCTCTTGAACTTAAAATTAAGTAACATTGTAGTATAATCTCTCTTTGATATGTTCATTTCATGCTTGGTATCTTTATGAAAAACTTTGAGATTGCAAAGGTTAAAACATCTTTCAATTTTGAACTTAAACTCATATTTTTTCTTATGTTTTTCATGCTTAGGAAAAGATGTTTGTTATAATCTTCCGCTTGCTTACAACTCTTATCTTTTTATTTGAAATCTCTTATATACTATGCTTAAAATCTTTATCATTATCTATATTACAAAAGCTCGATCATGCTTTATCATTTATAAGAAATGCCTCCTTACTACCCTCACCCCACCTTCTTTTGATAATACCAAAAGGGGGAGATTAATTGAAGAAATCTATAAAGGAGAAATATAGAAGATTAAGGTCATTTAGGGGGAGTAAAACATAAATTGCATTTATGTAGGGGGAGCATTAAGATAGGGGGAGTATGCACATTATCATGCTTATCATATACTATAGTTGCACTATCATCTTGCTTATCCTATACTATAAACACTATTGTTGATTTCTTGCTAGTGGATTTGTTATTATCAAAAGGGGGAGATTGTTGGACATGTGTGTCACATCCCTTTGTTTGAGAATAACAAATCCCAAATTGCATTTGATCTTGCTTGTCGCGTGTTTATAGTGTGCAGGAACTATAGGTGCAATACTCCACAGGTAGAAAGCAGCTGAATTCAAACATCTGGAAGAATGTGCTACCACCAGCGCTAGCGCTACTACCAGGCGCTAGCTCAGGTTCTCGTTCGACGAACTTGAAGCTCCGTTCGACGAAAATTTTCGTTCGACGAAAATTCCGTTCGACAAAAATGTCCTTTCGATGAACTTGAAGCTCTGTTCGACGAAAATTTTCGTTCGACGAAAATTTTCGTTCGACAAAAATTTTCGTTCGACAAAAATTTGTTCCGCCACGCCACCGACGGTTTCACAACCGCTACCGCCAGCGCTAGCGCTACCGCCAGGCACTATCTCAAGTACGTGCACAGCGCCACGCCGCCGATGGTTTTGCAACCGTTCCACACGAACGATACCGCAGGCACTAGGAGCTACCACAGGCGCTAGCGAGAAGTTCTATATATTGGAGCTTTGCTTCTCATTTTGGCTAATCCATCCCAGAGAGAGTGCTTGTGCCAAATCTCCAGAGCTGTTATGCCGTCGAAGATGGATCTCCCACTAAAAGCTTAAGGAGATTTCTGGAGGAGGACAACGTCACGCTACATCCGAAGGACGAACGCTTCAACCTCGCTTATGCTACATCGATCCTTCATCCTCATCTTCAGAAATCTCATATATGGAGTTTTTATTATTGTTATCTTTATTTTTCATTCCATACTTTCTTTGTAACCGTTTAGTTAATTTGCCTTGTGTTGGCGACTAGGTCTGGGTTGGACTTAGGGAGGAATTCGCCTTGTGTTGGCGACTAGTTCTAGGTGATTAGATCTAGGGGGTGCTCAAGGCCATATCCGGGGAAGGATTGGCTAGAGAGGCTTGAGGCCATATCCGGGGTGGATTGTCTAAAGCCAACCGGTTTGTGGGGATACAAGTCGGTATAGAAAAGGAAAAGATATTTACTTTTGTACGCCTCCGATTTTTAGCGATATTGAAATCAAATTTATGTAAACACTTTTTTTATATAAATACAATCATGTCTCTATTTGTGTTTACTTGATTTCTCTCCTTTGGCGTTATCTCCAAAATATTGGTTACAAAGTTTTCAATTCAAATTACTTTATCTAAATTGTTTATTTCAATCTCTTAATCATAAAACAATTTAGTACTTATTTCTAAACTTGAAAATTATGATATTCTCACAAATTAGCTAAATTGTCATTTTTCCTTTCTCATATTATAAAACAATTTAGTAATAATCATAACATTTATTACAAAGAATTTTTATTCCCTTATTCACCCCCCCCCCTCTGAGGGTGCCGAAAGATCCAACACCCAAGAGTGGGGGCGAGCGGGGAGGCAGCCGACCTCTCGCTCATCGAGCTCTAAGAGTGGGGCGAGCGAGGAGGAAGTCGGCCTCCCACTTGCCGAGCCCCAAGAGTGGGGGGCGAGCAGGGAGGCAAACGACCTCCCACTCGCCGAGCCCCAAGAAGTGGGCAGGCAGGGAGGAATTCGGCCTCCCGCTCGCCGAGCTCAAGTAGGAGGGCGAGATAGGAGGCGGCCTGCCCCCTCTCACCCAGCCCCAGTTTAGGGGCGAGAGAGGAGGCGGTCAGCCCCCTCTCGCCTAGCTCCAGTAGGGGGCGAGAGTGTAGGCGGCCTGCCCCCTCTCACCCAACCCCAGTTTAAGGGCGAGAGAGGAGGTGGCCTGCCCCCTCTCGCTCAGCCCCAGTTTAGGGGCGAGAGAGGAGGTGGCATGCCCCCTCTCGCCTAGCTCTAAGAAAGGGTCTGCGTACAACATCTCAGAACAACAGGATTTGGTAGTTGGTAGACCAAACAAGGGGGTATTGTTGTAATCTCTTAGCCCATATTCTGGTTATTGGCACACCAAGCTCGGAAATCTATAAATAGGACTAAGGGGGCACCTTTTGATGCATTACGCTCTTTGGGCTACTCTCTCCCTAGGTTTCTTTGGAGGGGGAAGAGTGCCTCCAAAGGTGCCCAAGCTCAGCATTAGCTTGGGAGGGGAAGCGCTCTAAGATCTTTCAGGTGTGTGGTGGGACCTCCTCTCTGAGCCCTCAGTCTACTTCCTAGTTCCTTAAGTCTTCAGCCTAGCGCTCTCCCTTGAGGGAAGTAAGTGTGAGGTCACCCCCTTTTTTGGGGACCCCGAACTCCACAAGTGACCAAGTATTGGTTTCAACATTTATGGTGCGATGAGCGTGGAGAGTGACCAGCACAAAAAATCTCAAGCTGAGCTCCATGGATGGAGGTGGAGGAGATGGATCCGACCAGGGCCACTCACAGCCACCCGCGAAAGAGGTGATGATGGAAATGTTCGAAGACTTCAAGTGAGAGGTCCTGCAAAGCTTACAATGGGATTTTGCCACGGGCGGCGAGTGTGAGACACCGACAGTCCTGGTGGTCCCGCCCCCGCAGATAGGCGAGAGCACTCCCGGCCAGCATCCCGGGAAGGAGGTGCCGATGGAAGCGAGTGGGCGAGACCTACCAGGGCAGAAACCATCTAGTAGCCCGATGAGTATGGAGGTTTGCAAGCCGACTCCGCGAGAGCGAGCCATTCGCCGAGCCGGGGGGGAGGGGGGAAGTCCCTTTTGTGAGTTGATCCTCTCAGCCCCGGTTCTAGAGGGGTTTAGGGGGCCAGGGATGTCTTACTACTCCAGTAAGGATGACCCAGTCCTGCACCTGCAGTGGTTCAAGGACATGGCCTCTATTAGACCTATGTCAGATGCCTTCAAGTGTCGACTCTTCGTGACCACTTTGAAGGAGAAGGCCAGGGATTGGTTTCACTAGCTGCCCATGGGACCGATCTATGCTTTTGAGGACCTGCGCCGTAGCCTTTTGCTTCGCTTCTCAACCTCGATGAATTGGAAGAAGGATGTTGAGGCACTCTTCAAGATCAAGCAGGGGCCAGGGGAGTCATTGGCCCATTATGTGGACAGATTTCAGGAGGAAGTCCTGCTCGTCTAGAAGGTACCGGGTTCACCCTCCAGCTTTCCTTCATAATGGGACTGCAGGAGGGGTTCTCTAAGATGAATCTGAAGCGGAAGACCCCCTTGTCCTTTGATGAATTGATGGATAGGGCGGTAGAGGAGATCGAAGGCGAGGCGACCAACCCAGAGTTCGCGAAAAGATTGGCGAAGCTGGGTGAATCGGAGCCAAGACCACAGGAGGTCAGGAAAAGGGATGAGCTGAGAGCTCCAGAGCTGGGGGGAGGCAGGGCCCGAGACCACTCATCCCCCGCCTCAGCACGCCATGAAGATTGGTTGGGGCAGAAGGAGGAGAGCAAGGAAAGCATAAAGAAGAGGAAGAGGAGGGGATATGGTGGCGTTACCCGACTATGACTTCCAGCAGGAGGAAGGTCACGCGACGTCCGCCTGCTCTGAGTTTTTGGAAATAAGGGGGACAAGGGGTCCGATGCAGCAATAACAACAACCAGAGGGGATCGAGGAGGACCATGCCTAGGATGTTGGAGATGAAGAAGGGATGTCCCGAGCTAATTGGTGACGACCAAAAACATTTCTACCCTTAAGTCCATGTAGTACGATGGTTTACTTTCAAGCATAGTTTTTTCTTGCATGCAATATGATAACTAATGTTATGAAAATTTTCAAAAGTACTTAGCCCCGATGCTGGCACGCTGACCAGGCTCCCACCAAGCTGGCAGAGTCGAGGATCGCTCGGTGGCAGGAAGGTTTCAAAAGTACTTAGCCCCAATGCTGTCCCGCTGACCAGGCTCCCACCAAGCTGGCAGGGCCGAGGATCGCTCAGTGGCAGGAAGGTTTCAAAAGTACTTAGCCCCGATGCTGGCCCGCTGACCAGGCTCCCACCAAGCTGGTAAGGCCAAGGATCGCTCGGTGGCAAGAAGGTTTCAAAAGTACTTAGACCCCGATGCTGGCTCGCTGATCAGGATCCCACCAAGATGGCAGGCCCGAGAATCGCTCATGGCAGGAAGGTTTCAAGAGAACTTAGCCCCGATGCAGGCCTGCTGACTAGGCTCCTACCAAGCTGGCAGGGCTGAGGATCTCTCGGTGGTAGGAAGGTTTCAAAAGTACTTAGCCCCGATACTGGCCCGCTGACTAGGATCCCACCAAGCTGGCAGGGCCGATGATAGCTCAGTGGCAGGAATGTTTCAAAAGTACTTAGCCCCGATGCTGGCACGCTGACCAGGCTCCCGCCAAGATGGCAGGGTCGAGGATTGCTCGGTGAAAGGAAGGTTTCAAAAGTACTTAGCCCTGATGTTGGGCCGCTGACCAGGATCCCACTAAGCTGGCAGGGCCGAGGATCGCTCGGTGGCAGGAAGGTTTCAAAAGTACTTAGCCCCGATGTTGACTAGGCTCCCACCAAGCTAGTAGGGCCGAGGATCGCTTAGTGGCTGGAAGGTTTCAAAAGTACTTAGCCACGATGCAGGCCCGCTGACCAGGCTCCAAGATGGCAGGGCCGAGGATCGCTTGGTGGCAGGAAGGTTTCAAAAGTACTTAACCCCGATGCTGGCCCGCTGACTAGGCTCCCACCAAGCTGGAAGGGCCGAGGATCGCTCGGTGGCAGGAAGGTTTCAAAAGTACTTAGCCTCGATGTTGGCCCGTTGTTAGGGGCAAGGATCGCTCAGTAGAAGGATGCTTTCAAAAGTACATAGCCCCACCGCTGGCCCGCTGACCAGGCTCCCACTGATAAGTGGTATTTTTATAACTTTTTAATAGAAAATTTTGTAAATATTTAATTTGTATTTTCCTTTTTTATGTCATTTCTAGGTCATAAGTGTTTATTTTGAAATTCTATTTCTAATTTAGCTTAATTTCAATTTTTGCAGAATTTTGGGACAAATTAGAGAAATTGACAAGTACACGCCCTCAGTCACGCCCGTGACCAAGGGCGTGTAACCTAAAGATCAGTCCAGAGTCGATGCCGCGCCAATTGAGCTAGTCCACAGTGAGTCACGCCCTCGGTTTGGCCCGTGACCCAGTGTCACGCCCGTGACTAGGGCGTGTAATTTTAGAATCTTCCCAGCTGGCTGCTGACGAGACGTGGAGATGCTGTCGAGAAGTCAACTTAATTCACGCCCGTGACCCACATGTCACGACCGTGACTTGCCCGTGTGATCTCTGCTTCACCGCCGCGCCGAATTCCAGCCCACGCTGCATTTAATGCAGCCGTCCAAAGTCACGCCCGTGACCAAAATTACACGAGCGTGTAATGTCCGCTTTTCGCCGCGCCGTCCAGAAAGCCCACGCCGCTGTTGGATCCGATGTGAATAGTGCAGTCACGCCCTAGGTCACGCCCGTGACCGAGGGCGTGTAACTTGAAATTTTTGCCTATAAATTCAGAGGCTCTCCTTGAGTCCAGGGTTCAGAATTTTGGAGTGGGGGAGGTGCTGCTAGAGCTGTTAGTGAAGTTTTTCAATGCTTTCTCATGCCTTTCAATTTCATGTTCTTCCTTTTCAATTCATGTAATGTGATAGTTCTTAGTTTTATGCAATAGTTAGTTAAAGCTTGTAATCCTTTCCTTCCTAGCTTGTAATCTCTTTAATTAAAGCTTGTAATCATTTTGGTTTTCAATAAAATTAAGTTTTCTTTCCTTCATGTTCTATTTTTCCTTAAGCACTCTTCCTTTCATGCAATGATATTTCTTTCCTTTTCCCCCTCCACTATGGTTGAACATTAAGTCTTTTTATCTTCGTTTAATCTTTTCATTTAGCTTGCATTTTGTCTTTATTTTAGTTAAGCAAATCAAACCTCAAATTTTCGTCGATAAGATAGTGGTGATTTTCCTCGAAGTAGAAGTAATCAACGCGCCCCGTAGAATACGACCTTGATATTCCTAAATATCCAATACTATAGACGATAAGGTACACTTGCCTTTATCGGATATAGTTTTGAAGAAAATCTCAAACCTTCACTAAATTTCAAAACTGCAAAATCTATATCAAGTTTTTGGCGTCGTTGCCGGGGATTTTGCGTGGATATTTTGAAAAGAGGATAGCTATTAATTCTGTCATGCTTCTTTTTATTTTATTTTGCTTTTTCTAAATTTCAAAAAGAAATTTTTTTTAAGTTTTTCTTCTTCCTTTCTTCTCTTTTTAGTGTATGACCCGATGTAGCACTTCGATTCTTCCTTTTGATCCGGAGATCGAGCGAACCCTTTTAAGGCACCGCCATTCTTGTGATCAGGGAAATCAAGTAGAATCCGAAGAGTCGATCGGGGACACTAACACAGCGAATATGGATCATAATCTTAATCCTCCTAATCTTAACGAGCCAAATCCTGATGAGGACGCGCAACGGACCATGTCCTATTATGCGCGGCCGAATTTGGAAGGCACACAATCGAGTATTGTTCGCCCCACGGTGACGAACAATAATTTTGAGATCAAGTACAGCATCATACAAATGGTGCAACAATCGGTGACCTTTGATGGTCAACCGGACGAGGATCCAAATTCACATATTTCTTACTTTCTTGAAATTTGCGACACTTTTAAGATCAATGGCGTCACCGATGACGCCATTCGATTACGTCTTTTTCCTTTTTCTTTGCAGTCTAAGGCCAAGCAGTGGCTGGGCTCCCTACCTAGGGGATCCATCACTACATGGGCCGAAATGGCGGAAAAATTTCTCAATAAATATTTCCCGCCTTCAAAGACCGCTAAATTGCGCACGGATATTGCGTCGTTCATGCAAATCAACTTGGAGACTCTCTATGACACATAGGAGCGCTTCAAGGAGCTTTTGCGTCGATGCCCTCACCACGCACTTGCCACCTGGCAACAAGTGCAAATATTTAATAATGGTTTAAATCTCGAAACGAGGCAAATGATTGATGCGGCCGCCGGGGGGACATTAAATAATAAAACCCCGGTCGCCGCTCAAGAGCTTTTAGAAGAGATGGCCACAAATGCGTATCAATGGAACATGCCCCGAGCGCGGCCTAATAAGCCGGCCGGAATTTTTGAAATAGACGCAAACGCGAATTTGGCTTTACAAGTTGAGCGCTTAACAAATCAAGTGGCGGAGATGTCTGCTTCCTCCGCCACTCCTCCTTGGGCTAATAACGTTTTAATTGAAGAACATGTTGACTACATGGAAAATCCTCCTCAGCCTTCCTATAACCCCAACACCGCTCCGTATAACAACACATACAATGCGGGTTATAGGAATCATCCGAATTTCTCATGGAGCAACCAAGGAAATGCTCAGCGTCCTATGAATTTAAATCAACCTCCCCCTAATCAACTTCTTAACTTAACTCCGCCTCCAAATTTGATTTCTCAAAATTTTAATCCACCCGGTTTTCCACCACAACAGCAAAAACTCTCTCCTCTTGAAGAGGTTTTTGCAAAATATGTTGCTACAAATGAAACGAACATCCGGAACCTTACCAGATCGATCAAAAATTTAGAGAATCAAGTGGGCCAACTCACAAAGATGATTTCTGAGCGTCAACAAGGAGCACTACCGGGGAATATCGAGCAAAATCCAAAGGAGAGCGCGCACGCGATTACACTCCGAAGCGGGAAGGAGGTGGTTGATGAGTCTGGTTTATACAGTGATTTCTGGCCTCATTTGGGTTTATTTTAGTGTCATTTCACTTCATTTGCTGTTCGTATACGCTTATAGTGATAGCATGGCGTTTCTGTGCCTTTTGTGCAATCCTTTCCCCTTTGTGGCATATTTTTCCTATATATTACTGTATGCCTGTGTTATGGATCCGGTGATGTGCACGGATCGGGGTTATTTGTACTTTTCCTGCAGGTCCTGGGGTCGTGTGCACGTTCGGGATGGTGCGGGGTGATTTTTGGCCTAAAAAGCCTCTGATCATGCACATTCCTTCGCGCACGATTAGGCGCACGATCATTGATCGTGCATTAATTCCTATCCCACATCGAGATCGGACCAAAGATATGCGCACGATCACAGGCCTTTCTTCGCGCACGACCACTGGTCGTGCGCCCCTGACCGTGCGATGTTTTCTATTTTTCCTTTGCTACAGGTTGACTGCGCACGATCACAGTCATTCCTTCACGCACGACCATTGGTCGTGCACCACTGACCGTGCGCAGTACTTATTCTGCTCCCTATTTAAGTCCCTGTTCCGCAATTTTAGGTATTCCAGCGGGTTTTTGGCGCGATTTCAGAGCGCGACTCCGCCGTTCCACCTCTCCAAGGTCCCTCCTTCCATTCCTCCCCTTGGGAAAGCTTCATCCATTGATCCTAAGGTCATTCTAGGGTTCCGGAAGCATTCTCCACCATCTATGGCCAGCATTCCAAGAGGAAGACATCTCCATTGGGTGAAGGAGAAGTGAACCCAGCTCTGAGAAGAGGACGGGCAGCGGTTAGAGGTAGTGACAGCCTATGCATCCCGGAAGCAACCAAGGACTGAGCTCGGAGGAGGCGTGACGACCCCCCATTCCGACCACGATCCGCGGCGAGGCTTCTCATCTCGTGGTTACTTCTACCCCTTCTCTTTTTGTGATTTGTACTCTTAATGGTTGTAATGAACTGAATGAACATCTATTTGTTTATGAATGGAAGTTTATTTATGAACTTGTCTTTACGTTATGCTGTGTTGTGATGCGCTCCGCCCCCGCTCCACTTACACCCACACGTTCCAGCACCCGCTCTAGCAAAAGCTGGAAGTGATAGCGAAGAGGTGCCTTCGACCCTCAACCCTCACATCTGCACTCACCTCATCCATATGCTCACCGGCCATCCGCTAAGCGAAGCACAGCATCGCGGCCTGCACTAAACCCATCCACCAAGCGACGCGGTGATTGCGACTCGCATAGTGTTTAGTTTTCTCATTTCCCGCTCTATAAAATCAACCAAACCCCCTTCTTGTTTTGTTAAACTTAGAACCCCCATAATTAGTTTCCTAACGAGCAAATCGTATTCCCTAACTTGTGGTCCTTTGAGAACGATATTCGGGGAGCTACTCCCTACTTTTATTACTTGACAATGACCGGTGCACTGCCGTCGTACCGCATTTCGTGCCCGCTAATTAGCGGTGTGGAAATAGCGTGTCAAGTTTTTGGCACCGTTGCCGGGGACTGCAAGCGGTTATAATTTGTTTGTTGGGAAATTAGTTTAAGGGTGTTTTTGTTTTTGATATTTCTCTTTTTGGTATAGTGTGCGCATGCATAGACATCATCCTGGTGACTTTGTAGCATTTGATCTTGAGATAGAGCGTACTTTGCGGGCGCATCTACGTGCGGCTGCCACCATGGATGTTAATGAAAATCAGGCTAATCCAGGAGTGGGAAATGCATCGGCCGTAGCTCAAGCGGCTGATGAGAACGAAGTGGTTAGGCCACGGCCTAGGACCATGAGGGATTACACCACTCCTACTGTGGGGAGTGTGTACCCCGGATTTGGCCCGGCTATTACTAACAACAATTTTGAGATAAAGCCGGCCATTCTGAATATGATCCGCAATAATGCCCAATTCTCCAGGTTAACCAGTGAAGACCCCCATCTTCACCTAGCTGAATTTGCGGAGATTTGCGGTACATTTCGGTACGCAGGAATTGCTGATGAGACGGTGAAACTCAGATTGTTTCCATTCTCCCTCCGCGACAAGGCAAAGGCTTGGCTCCACACAATACCACCCGGCGCAGCTACCACATGGGACGCTCTGCAGACGAAGTTTTTGGCAAAATTCCACCCGGTGGAAAGGTTGTAAACTTGCAGGGAGAAATCGCAACCTTCCGGCAGCACGATCAGGAGACCCTTGCGGAAGCATGGGATTGGTTCACGGACCTCCTCCGGAAGTGCCCCCAGCATGAGCTACAGCCTTGGAGCTTGGTGGAAAATTTCTACTTCGCAATTGATCCCAATTATAGGGCCATGATTGATGCTCCTGCAGGCGGCATCCTGATGAACCATACACCCGAGGACGCACTGAGGATTCTCCAGGACACCGCCACTCATAGTTCGTTCTGGACTACTGGGAGAAACGCCCCAAGGAATGCTCGTGGACTCTCTGAGGTGAGCACATCGGGCGCATCTGCCGAGGTGGCATCGGCACCTTATGACAATGTCATGCTACTTAAGAGGCCTGCCCTCCCTCCTGCCCCAGTAATGGCCATTTCGTGTCAAGGATGTGGAAACCTCGGGCATCACGCATATGAGTGCCCCTCAGGTGAGCAACCCACTGAATTAACTTTTGATGAAAGTGTGAATTATTTGAATGATCAAAATCAATGAGTACCATTTAACAACGCTTATAACCCGGCCATGAGTAGTCACCCGAACTTCTCATGGAAACAAAACGTGCCTAATCAACGATGTCAAGGAGGCTCGCATCAATTTGATGCGCAAGCCTCCGGTAGCCAACCGAGGCCACCACAACCGGGGTTTGCTCAAAATGCACCACCACAGAGGAGGAGCGCATTGGAAGAAATGATGGAAAAATTTGTTGATCTGGCTCAAACAAATATGGCCAATCAAACTGCGTCAATGCGGAACTTGGAGATGCAGCTAGGCCAATTGGCCCAGGTACTCTCCGAGCGTACGCAAGGCGCTCTTCCAAGCAATACTGAAAAGAACCCGCGGGAGCAAGGCAAAAGCATTGCTGACGCGGATGGTGGTCAACTGAGCCCTTGCGTTGTTGCATGTACTATCAATAACATCGAGGTTGCCGCGCTTTGCGACTCTGGTGCATCTCGCAACATTCTTGCTCTGCAAGACGTTGAGAGGTTGCACCTAACAATGAACTCTGAGGACCGGAAGTCGCTGGTATTGGCTAATGGAGTGACTGCCAAAACTGAAGGTGAGATTCGTGAGGTTGTAGTAAATTTTAATGGAATGGCTGTGGTCACTTACTTTCAGATTCTCATCCCCATGGAAAATGATTCCATGCCAATCTTGGGGGTTCCTTTTCTGAAGGTGAGCGGCGCAACCCTCCACATCGCCACGGGTTGTGTCACTCTACCTTCCATTGCAGCAAACCTTTCTGGATTATCTTATCTTCCGAACTTCCCTGTAAGTAAAAGTAAGTGCAGGTCTAATGAAGAGAAATCAGACTTTGACATGAAGAATCCGAGAGAGGAGGAAAGTATCACTCTGATGGAAGAAGAAGCAAAGCGGCTCACAAATAATGAGTTGGAGATAGAAGGGAAAAGCAATGAGACTAAGGCGTTGGAAGTCATGGGAGAAGGCGGAGCGACGAGCCTTCCAAACAATGTCTTTATTGAGAACAAGAAATGTAAACAATCTAAACAGGTTCATTGGGCTGATCTACCCCCTCTTGAGGGTGCAGAAATGAAGCCCCTGGCTGATCCCAATCAGACAAACACTATCACTCCTCCCGCACATGGTGCTCGGTGGTGCTCTCCTTCAGTGGAAAAGCTGAAGCGGGAAAGAATTCTGCATGCTGCGCGCTTTGCAGCCCTCCGGCGTGAGAAGGAGGAGGTTAGGGGCAAGGGAGAGACATCTTCGTTGGGCCCTAAAGCTTTCACCTCCTGCCCATCTCGCGTGACTGGGGAGAACCACCACAAATCAGCATATAGCTGAGGCATGCCGGGATCTCCGGGCTGTGCTGTGTGCCATCTGTGATGTTTTTTTTGTGCTTTGTGTTTCATGTTATTTGCTGCGTAGTACTGTCTCTTTAGTTTTTTATTATAATACTTTTGCTATCAAACTATAATACAGGTATTTGGTCCACCTTCAAGGACGTTAAACAAAAGGGCTCTTGGGAGACAACCCATTTGGGATCATTTGGTTCCATTCTTTTTTGTTATTTTCTTTGCTATATTTTTGTTGTGCTGGGATCCTTTTAATCGCAGGTCCGCATCTATTGGAGCACGGTGGGATCACCGCCTTCTGAACAAAATGCCATATCTTCTAGTATGCTCATTTCTGAGCATGGGGTAATCTCTCCTCCTAGCCTTCTTAAGCTTATGCCGCTATCGAACATGTTTTTTTTTTGCTTAGTATAAGTCTGGGGGAGTGAGAGTTATCGTTACCTCGTGCACAAGCATAGTGCACAACATACTAGGATTTACACTGTGTTATATTGTAGCATTGTTCATCTCATGGCATACCACGACACCCACGTGAGCGCACTTAACTGTAGGCGCGCGACGAGTCTAACTAGTCTCGGTTGTGTGAATGGGAAATCACGGTGCTGGGTTAGGATCGCGAGACGAAGTACTTTGTTGAGTCCTGTAGTGCTCCTAGTCGAGTGCTCATGTCTCTTAGGAATCCGTGTAGATTCAATTTCTTTTTATGCTTTTAGTTTACATTTTTCTACTAGCGTAAATATTGTTTACTTTACTCAATTTGGTGAATCCGGTGTGAATCAAACGGTAGCATAGGAATGTGTGTAGACGTTCATTAGTCTCGTGTTGCCCGAGTTGGGAGGAAGGATTATCTTTCTCGGTGGCTAGAACTCTCCCCAAGCGATTCTTGAAACATGGGTATATGGTATGTCAACTGCGTGAATGTGATATAGGCCATCATTTTGGCCCGGTTGAGCCTTTGTACCCTTTCCTATCGATATATCCTCGTTAGCCCAGTTGTGCCTACCCGTTCTTTGATTCGGCCCCACTTGTATCGCACCAAAGACCAAAAGCCAATCCTAGTCACACACCCAAATCTGAGCTTTAGCTGTTTATTATTTTTGTGAGTTGGGTTGTTGATGTGGTGACATGTTTGTGAAGTTGTGGATATGTTTTATTGTTTATTTGCTGAAAATGATAAGAAAAGAAAAGAAAAAAAATGAAAAAGAGAAAAAGATATGAGTTTGAATGAAAAATTCATTTGTAGAAGTATAAGTTGGGAGTAGGCGGTGCACGCACCCATGTTGTTAATTCCAAGTCTGGGGGTGTAGTGTACCCGCATGTTTGTGTGGTGATGAGGATAGTTTTCGGTGCTAACTCATTTGGGTTTAGTGTCTGAGCCGTCGCTTTTATCTTTATTTACCTCACCTAAACCCAAGCCTCATCTCAAACCTAAAGTCCTATTGATTCACGCATTTGAGTCATACCAGTGCCGTGGAGAGAGTGCGAACGGGCAAGCCTATGGCCACCGACATTGATGGATTTCAATGGAGTTGTCCCGAGTCCCGATCTTTGGCAACGCTCGCCTCAGCGTTCAGTTTACTTTCTTCCTATGTACGACCTTATGATTCACCGTGATTCACTTGTTGAGTAAACGTAATATATAACCACGCTCTTAGAAAATTGTAAACTAATATGTATAATTAGAAATTTTGTCTACTAGATTTCTATGCACATGCGTATGAGACTTCGCATATTACTCCACCCTTGCAATTTCTAACCCAACTATGTCTTTTCTCGCTCCGCCGGATTTGTTTGCTCGGGACGCGCAAACAGGTAAGTCTGGGGGTGTGATGAGTCTGGTTTATACAGTGATTTCTGGCCTCATTTGGGTTTATTTTAGTGTCATTGCACTTCATTTGCTGTTCATATACGCTTATAGTGATAACATGGCGTTTCTGCGCCTTTTGTGCAATCCTTTCCCCTTTGTGGCATATTTTTCCTATATATTACTGTATGCCTGTGTTATGGATCCGGTGATGTGCACGGATCGGGGTTATTTGTACTTTTCCTGCAGGTCCTGGGGTCGTGTGCACGTTCGGGATGGTGCGGGGTGATTTTTGGCCTAAAAAGCCTCTGATCGTGCGCATTCCTTCGCGCACGATCAGGCACACGATCATTGATCGTGCGTTAATTCCCAGCCCAGATCGAGATCAGACCAAAGATATGCGCACAATCACAGGCCTTTCTTCGCGCATGACCACTGGTCGTGCGCCCCTGACCGTGCGATGTTTTCTATTTTTCCTTTGCTACAGGTTGACTGCGCACAATCACAGTCATTCCTTCGCACACGACCATTGGTCGTGCGCCACTGACCGTGCGCAGTACTTATTCTGCTCCCTATTTAAGGCACTGTTCCGCGATTTTAGGTATTCCAGCGGGTTTTTGGCGCGATTTCTGAGCGCGACTCCGCCGTTCCACCTCTCCAAGGTCCCTCCTTCCATTCCTCCACTTGGGAAAGCTTCATCCATTGATCCTAAGGTCATTCTAGGGTTCCGGAAGCATTCTCCGCCATCTACGGCCATCATTCCAAGAGGAAGACATCTCCATTGGGTGAAGGAGAAGTGAACCCAACTCTGAGAAGAAGACGGGCAGCGGTTAGAGGTAGTGACAGCCTCTGCATCCCGGAAGCAACCAAGGACTGAGCTCGGAGGAGGCGTGACGACCCCCCATTCCGACCACGATCTGCGGCGAGGCTTCTCATCTCGTGGTTACTTCTACCCCTTCTCTTTTGTGATTTGTACTCTTAATGGTTGTAATGAACTGAATGAACATCTATTTGTCTATGAATGGAATTTATTTATGAACTTGTCTTTACGTTATGCTGTGTTGTGATGCACTCCGCCCCCGCTCCACTTACACCCACACGTTCCAGCACCCGCTCTAGCAAAAGCTGGAAGCGATAGCGAAGAGGTGCCTTCGACCCTCAACCCTCACATCTGCACTCACCTCATCCATATGCTCACCGGCCATCCGCTAAGCGAAGCACGACATCGCGGCCTGCACTAAACCCATCCACCAAGCGACGCGGTGATTGCGACCCGAAGAGTGTTTAGTTTTCTCATTTCCCGCTCTATAAAATCAACCAAACCCCTTCTTGTTTTGTTAAACATAGAACCCCCATAATTAGTTTCCTAACGAGCAAATCGTATTCCCTAACTTGCGGTCCTTTGAGAACGATATTCGGGGAGCTACTCCCTACTTTTATTACTTGACAACGACCGGTGCACTGCCGTCGTACCGCATTTCGTGCCCGCTAATTAGCGGTTTGGAAATAGCGTGTCAGTGGTTCAAAAACAGGACGAACCCAAGGTAATTTCCTCTCCTCCTCCTACTTATTCATCTTCGAATTTGCCAGCTACGATAGCTCCGCGCACTTCTATTTTAAATCCGCGCGCTCCTACTTCTAATATTCCGTATCCATCTAAATTTAAAAATGAAAGCGCCGAAAAAAATTATAAAAAAATTTTAGATGTTTTAAAACAAATCCATATTAATGTACCTTTCTGCGAGGCTATCTCACAAATGCCTAAATATGCGAAATATCTTAGGAGTTGCTCTCCAATAAGAAAAAGTTAGAAGATATTTTGCAAATTTCTTTAAACACAGAATGCTCCGCGGTTGTACTCAACAAATTGCCAAAAAAGGCAAATGACCCGGGACGGTTTTCCATCCCATGTCTATTTGGCAATTCGTTAGTAAAACACGCCTTAGCGGATCTTGGAGCAAGCATCAACCTTATGCCGTTTTCTTTGTTCAAAAAGCTAGGTCTAGGAAATCCAAGGCCCACTCGAATGAGTATCCAATTAGCGGATCGTTCTTTAAAATATCTGATAGGAATAGTGGAGGACGTGCTCGTCAAGGTTGACAAATTCATCTTCCCGGTGGATTTTGTCATTCTTGACATCGAAGAGGATGCCGAAGTACCCCTCATACTCGGCCGCCCCTTCCTTGCAACCTCCCGCGCTATTATAGACGTAAGTAACGGAAAGCTCCTCCTACGGGTTGGAGACGATGAAGTTACTTTTGGCATAAATTCCTCAATGCGGAACACACTAGAAAATGACGATTCGTGTTTTTACTTGGAAGAGTGTTGTGAGTTTGATTCATCCCTCGAGTTAGTTTCATCGGCGAGTAGTGAATCCGAGCCCGTAGAGCTCTTTTATGATGAAGAAGAAGTTTCTCACCCCACACCACCCGAACCATTACTTTTAGAAAAATTAAAAATCAAGACTTCTTATGAAGAACCACCCGAATTAGAGTTGAAACAACTCCCCCCTCACCTTAAATACTTGTTTTTGGAAAAAGAGTCTAAGCTACCCGTCATCATTTCATCCGATCTTAGCAACTCAGAAATTTTTGAGTTGACTATTGTCTTAAGAAAGCACCGCCACGCAATTGCGTGGCAATTATCGGATATTAAGGGTATAAACCCATCTTTCTGCACTCATAAAATCTTTCTTGAAGAAAATTCCCGCAACTCAGTCCAGCCTCAACGACGACTAAACCCGAACATGAAAGAAGTTGTTAAGGCCGAAGTTATAAAACTTCTGGACGCGGGAATCATCTACCCGATATCAGATAGTACTTGGGTTAGCCCAGTACAAGTCGTGCCAAAGAAAGGTGGTGTCACGGTAGTTGCGAATGAAAATAATGAATTGATCCCAACCCGTACTGTTACGGGTTGGCGGATGTGCATCGACTATCAGAAACTAAATGATGCCACCCGTAAGGATCACTTCCCTCTACCATTGATCGACCAAATTTTAGAGCTCCTCTCGGGTCACTCCTACTACTGTTTTCTCGATGGTTTGTCGGGATACTTTCAAATCCCGATTTCGCCTGACGACCAAGAGAAAACCACTTTCACTTGTCCCTTTGGCACCTTCGCTTATCGAAGGATGCCATTCAGTCTTTGTAACGCGCCAACTACATTCCAAAGATGTATGCTGGCAATATTTGACGAGTTAGTAGAGGAGGTGATGGAAGTATTTATGGACGACTTCTCCGTATACGGAAGTTCATTTGAAAACTGTTTAAAAAATCTCGAGCGCGTGTTGCATTGATGTGAGGAAACGAATTTAGCGCTTAATTGGGAAAATTGTCATTTTATGGTCAAGGAAGGACTATTCCTTGGCCATAAAATTTCGGGCAAGGGGATCGAGGTCGATAGGGCCAAGATCGAAGTAATTGAAAAGCACCCCCCTCCAATAAACGTAAAAGCTATTAGGAGTTTCCTAGGCCACGCGGGGTTCTATCGGCGCTTTATACAAAATTTTTCCAAAATCACAAAGCCGTTAACCCATCTTCTCGAGAAAGAATCATCTTTTCTTTTTAACGATGAAGGCCTTTTATCCTTTCAACTTATCAAAGAAAAACTTATAAACTCCCCGATTCTAGTCGCCCCAGATTGGTCGCTCCCTTTTGAACTCATGTGCGACGCGAGTGATATTGCGGTCGGTGCCATTTTAGGCCAACGGGTGAGTAAGTATTTTCACCCGATCTATTATGCGAGCAAAACACTCACGTCGGCACAAGCAAACTACACCACGACCGAGAAGGACTTTCTAGCAATCGTTTTCGCCTTCGATAAGTTTAGGTCGTATATCACTCTCTCAAAAGCTATCGTCTTCACAGATCACTCCGCGCTTAGGTATCTCTTGAGTAAATCGGACGCCAAGCCTCGTCTTTTGCGATGGATCCTCCTCTTGCAGGAGTTTGACTTAGAGATCCGGGATAAAAGAGGAGCCAAAAACTTGGCGGCCGATCACCTTTCTCGTTTAGAAAATCCCTCCTCGGAAGCATTAATAGAGGCCGACATTAACGATTAATTTCCCGAAGAGCGCCTCCTAGCTCTCGAAAATATTAATTCATCTTCTACCCCCTGGTTTGCGGATTTGGCTAACTATTTAGTAGCCTGGGTCCTGCCAAAAGAATTCTCGAGTCAGCAAAAGAAGAAATTCTTTTCTGATTTAAAGAATTACTTCTGGGAGGACCCCTTTTTATTCCGTGTATGTGCAGACCAGGTTGTGAGAAGATGTGTCTCCAGTGAGGAAGGCCTTAAAATTTTACGTCATTGTCATGAGGGTCCCACCGGTGGTCATTATCATTCGAACCGAACCGCGAGGAAGGCGCTGGAGGCGGGCTTTTATTGGCCCACGCTCTTCAAAGATGCTCACACCCTTGTGAGTACTTGCGACAGCTGCCAGCGGTCAGGGAACATCTCTCGCCGGGATGAGATGCCCCAAAACATTTTCTTAGAATGCAAAATTTTTGACCTTTGGGGTATCGATTTTGTTGGTCCTCTCCCTCCCTCTTTTTCAAATAAATATATTCTAGTGGCGGTCGACTACGTATCGAGGTGTGCGGAAGCGCATGCTCTCCCCACCAACGATGCGCGAGTCGTCGTTAATTTCTTAAAAAAGTTATTTTCTCGATTTGGCATGCTACGCGCTATTGTGAGTGATCGAGGCACCCATTTTTACAATAGTACGCACAAATTATCCACCGCATATCACCCACAAACGAGCGGCCAAGTAGAAGTTGTTAATCGAGAATTAAAACAGATTTTAGAAAAAATAGTTTCTATTAATCGGAAGGATTGGGCAATAAAGCTCGATGACGCGTTATGGGACTATCGAACGGCGTACAAGACCGCTATCGGTTGTACACCATATCGAATGGTTTATGGCAAGGCTTGCCACCTTCCGGTCGAATTAGAACACCGCGCATTTTGGGCGCTTAAATTTTTAAACCTCGATTCCACTCTAGCGGGAGAACAAAGAAAATTCCAAATGAACGAATTAGATGAGTGATGAGCGAATGCGTATGAGGGCAATAAATTATATAAGGAGTGAACAAAGTTTTATCACGATAAGCATATAAAATTTCCAAAAACTTTTTCGCTGGGCGATCTCGTCCTCATTTATAATTCCCGCCATCGCCTTTGTCCAGGAAAACTAAAATCCCGATGGTCCGGACCCTTTATTGTTAAAGAGGTTTGGTCCTATGGGACAATTTTAATTTCCCACCCGGAAAAAGGTACCTTCAAAGTTAACGGGCACCTCCTTAAATTATATCTTCCAGGAGAGTTAACTAATGAAAAGAGTGATTCGATTGTATTTCAACCTATAATATGATGGGCAAGTGGGTCAAGCTACGCGACCTTAAACAAAGCGCTTTTGGGAGGCACCCCAAAGTTATCCTTTTATTGTTTTCTCTTGTTCTTTAACATATTTTGTAGGTAATCGTCGCTTCCCCGCGCAAACTTCAAAAAAATCAGGGAAGCCCTTTCTCTTTCTTCCTTCTCTTTTATCATGCTTTTCCTTTTTGTTTTGCACTTTATTTTCTTTTACTTCATACTTAGTTTTAAACATTGGGGACAATGTTTAACTTTAAGTATGGGGGCGTAAATAGTTCTTTGTAAATAGTTGTTAAATTAGAAAATTTTCAAAACAAAAAAAAATATATTTTCTTATGTTTTCTTCTATTTTAGCACTTGTAAAACCCAAAAACTCAAAAAAAATTTAGAAAATAGAAAAATTTAAATCTTGGAAAGGGACGTTTGGGACCTCACCCCATCTCACCTCCTAGTACCGTGAGAACCCTTCACGGGGTATACCTCGGGAAGTCCAAGAATTAACAAAAAAATTGTTAGCTTTTTAGTATATGTTTTTGTTTAGTTCTTATCAAAAATCCAAAAAAAAAAAAAAATAATATAAAAAAAAAAAAAAAATATATGAAAAAACTTAAAATACAAAAATTTAAATCTTATACCTCTCCTATTTGTTGTTTTTGTGATTTCTTAGAAATCTAGTTGAGAATGTTTATAAGCATGTTTAAGTTTTTAATTGGCTAAAATTTTGCTTATCATAGTTTGTTAATTTTAAATTTGAGGTAATCTTGATTTAAGAATCATCTTATGATTTTAAATTGATTAGAGAATTTATTTAGCATGACTTCTCTTTTTATTTTTAAATGGCTTCATTTTGTAGTAAATTTCCTAAACCTCTTTAAATTTCAATTATATTTTCATCTAACTTTTTAGATCTTAGGAAATTTAATGTTACTAGAATTTGCTCTCAATATAATTTAAAGCTAGCTAGATTTATTTCTCTTCCTTACCCCTTTGTGGCATAAAAAAAATGAAGTTTAAAAGATCATATGTCATGGGAATAAGAGGATAAAATTCATTATTTCCTAAAACATATGCACCCAAAATATTTGAAAAGATTATATGGCATGGAGTAAGAGGATAAAATTCATTACTCCTAAACCATATACATTTTGGGTTTTTATTAGAAGAGAAAAAAAGAGAGAAAAAAAAAGAAATTTCATGATGAGGATAAATTCCATTTCCTCCATTCAAAAATATCTCTTCTTATGCCAAATTTTATGAAATCCCCCTTAGCCAATTATCATTGTTCTAGTTTTAGTTGAAAATTATGGAGAGAGCAATATTTAGTAATTTACTTTTCCTTAAGATTCTTTTAAGATAGAGTTCTTATAATTTTAATTTAATTTAGTTTTATAATTTCTACAATTTTGTCAAACTAATTAATTTTCTTGAGAAGTCCTTGCCTAAACATTTTTTCCTATTTTCAAATCATCATCATAATTTAGGACTTAACTCCCCCTTGAATTTACTCTTAACTTAACTTTTGGTTTAAATGAAATTTTAGTTGAAAATAAAAAATTTTTAAGGATGTCTTATAAATTATGTCTCACACTTTTGCTCTGGAATAGCAAAACCTCAAGTATGGGGGTATTTGATAAGTAGTATTTTTATAACTTTTTAATAGAAAATTTTGTAAATATTTAATTTGTATTTTCCTTTTGTATGTCATTTCTAGGTCATAAGTGTTTATTTTGAAATTCTGTTTCTAATTTAGCTTAATTTCAATTTTTGCAGAATTTTGGGACAAATTGGAGAAATTGTAAGTACGCCCTCAGTCACGCCCGTGACCAAGGGCGTGTAACCTAAAGATCAGTCCAGAGTCGATGCCGCGCTAATTGAGCTAGTCCACAGCGAGTCACGCCCTCGGTCACGCCCGTGACCCAGTGTCACGCCCGTGACTAGGGGCGTGTAATTTTAGAATCTTCTCAGCTGGCTGCTGACGAGACGTGGAGATGCTGTCGAGAAGTCAACTTAAGTCACGCCCGTGACCCACATGTCACGGCCGTGACTTGCCCGCGTGATCTCTGCTTCGCCGCCGCGCCGAATTCCAGCCCACGCTGCATTTAATGCAGCCGTCCAAAGTCACGCCCGTGACCAAATTACACGGGCGTGTAATGTCCGCTTTTCACCGCGCCGTCTAGAAAGCCCACGCCGATGTCGGATCCGATGTGAATAGTGCAGTCACGCCCTAGGTCACGCCCGTGACCGAGGGCGTGTAACTTGGAATTTTTGCCTATAAATTCAGAGGCTCTCCTTGAGTCCAGGGTTCAGAATTTTGGAGTGGGGGAGGTGCTGCTAGAGGTGTTAGTGAAGTTTTTTAATGCTTTCTCATGCCTTTCAATTTCATGTTCTTCCTTTTCAATTCATGAAATGTGCTAGTTCTTAGTTTTATGCAATAGTTAGTTAAAGCTTGTAATCCTTTCCTTCCTGGCTTGTAATCTCTTTAATTAAAGCTTGTAATCATTTTGGTTTTAAATAAAATTAAGTTTTCTTTCCTTCATGTTCTCTTTTTCCTTAAGCACTCTTCCTTTCATGCAATGATTTTTCTTTCCTTTTCCCCCTCCACTATGGTTAAACATTAAGACTTTTTATCTTCATTTAATCTTTTCATTTAGCTTGCATTTTGTCTTTATTTTAGTTAAGCAAATCAAACCTCAAATTTTCGTCGATAAGATAATGGTGATTTTCCTCGAAGTAGAAGTAATCAATGCGCCCCGTGGAATACGACATTGATATTCCTAAATATCCTATACTATAGACGATAAGGTACACTTGCCTTTATCGGATATAGTTTTGGAGAAAATCTCAAACCTTCACTAAATTTCAAAACCGCAAAATCTATATCACCCACCAAGCTGGCAGGGCCGAGGATTGCTCAGTGGCAGGAATGTTTCAAGAGTACTTAGCCCCGATGCTGGCCCGCTGACTAGGCTCCCACCAAGCTGGCAGGATTGAGGATCGCTCAGTGGCAGGAATTAAGGTTTCAAAAGTACTTAGCTCCGATGCTGGCCTGCTGACCAGGATCCCACCAAGCTGGAAGGGCCGAGGATCGCTCGGTGGCAGGAAGGTTTCAAAAGTACTTAGCCCTGATGCTGGCCCGCTGACCAGTCTCCCACAAAGCTGGCAGGGCTGAGGATCGCTCTGTGGCAGGAAAGTTTCAAAAGTACTTAGCCTCGATGCTGGCCCGCTGACCAGGCTCCCACCAAGCTAGCAGGGCTGAGGATTGCTTGGTGGCAGGAAGGTTTCAAAAGTACTTAGCCCTGATGCTGGCCCATTGACCAGTCTCCCACCCAGCTGGCAGGGCCGAGGATCGCTTAATGGTAGGAAGGTTTCAAAAGTATTTAGCCCCGATGCTGGCCCACTAACCAGGCTCCCACCAAGCTGGCAGGGCAGAGGATCGCTCGGTGGCAGGAAGGTTTCAAATGTACTTAGCCCCTGATGCTGGACCACTGACTAGGCTCCCACCAAGCTGGCAGGGTCGAGGATCGCTCGGTGGCAGGAATGTTGTAAGAAGTACTTAGCCCCGATGCTGGCCCGCTGACCAGACTCCTACCAAGCTGGTAGGGCCGGGGATCGCTCGGTGACAGGAAGGTTTCAAAAGTACTTAGCCCCGGGATGGTTCCGCTGGCCTGGCTCTCACTAGCTAGTAGGGCAGGATGACCACTCAGAGAAGCTAAGTAATTTCCCCCCAGATGGTTCCACTAGCCTGGCTCTCACTAGCTGGCAGGGCAGGTTGACCTCTCGGGGAAGCTAGGTAATATTTTCTCCCGAGATGGTTCTGCTGGCCGGGCTCTCACTACCCGGCAGGGTAGGTTGACCTCTCGGGGAAGCTAAGTAAGTTTTTTTTCCCGAGATGGTTCTGCTAGTTGGGCTCTCACTAGCCGCTAGGGCAGGTTGACCTCTCAGGGAAGCTAAGTCATTTTTCACCCGGGATGGTTCTGCTCGCCGGGCTCTCATTAGCCGACAGGGCAGGTTGACCTATCGGGGAAGCTAAGTAATTTTTCTCCCGAGATGGTTCCGCTGACTGGGCTCTCACTATCCTGCAGGACAGGTTGGCCTCTCTGGGAAGCTAAGGATTTTTCCCCCGGGATGGATCCACTGGATGGGCTCTCACTAGCCGACAGGGCAGGTCGACCTCTCGGGGAAACTAATTAATTTTTCTCCCGAGATGGTTCCGCTGACCGGGCTCTCACTAGCCGGCAGGGCAGGTTGGCCTCTCTGGGAGGCTTAGTAAATTTTTCTCGGGATGGTGTGGAGTCTTCTCGACACCACTCAGCGGCACTCGCAGAATATGCAGGGTTGGACTTTTCTTTCCGAGCGTGTGACCCGCTTGAAAAGAGCAGGGATTGTGTACAATCCTGTATTCGTCGAGTGGGTCCCCGGGGCCCAAGATTTCATTAGGCCCAATATTTTTTAAGAGGCACTGCCCCAGGTAAGAGTGGCGGGTGAGCCTTTGGACTGGCTCAGGACTGAGGAGCCAGACTAGGTTATTCCGAGAAGAGGGGCGAGTGGCGAGGGAGCCGACCTCTCACTCTCCTAGCTCTAGAAGAAGGGCTAGTGGGGAGGTAGCCGGCCTCCCACTCGCCCGACTCCAAGAGTGGGGGTGAGCGGGGAGGCAGATAGCCTCCCGATCACCGAGCCCCAGAAGGAGGGGGAGAGCGGGGAGGCAGCCGACCTTCCGCTCGCTGAGCCCCAAGATTGGGGCGAGTGGGCGAGCAGCCATCCTCCCGCTCGCCGAGCCATAAGAGTGGGGGCGAGTGGGGAGGCAGCCGGCCTCCCGCACGCCGAGCCCCAAGAAGGGGGCGGGTGGGGAGGCATCCAGCCTCCCACTCGCCGAGTTCCAGTAGGGGAGAGATAGGAGGTGGCCTGCCCCCTCTCTCCCAGTCCAAGTTTAGGGGTGAGAGAGGAGGCGGCCTGCCCCCTCTCGCCTAGCTCCAGTAGTGGGGCAAGAGAGGAGGCGGCCTGCCCCCTCTCACCCAACCCCAGTTTAGGGGCAAGAGAGGAGGCGACCTGCCCCCTTTCGCCCAACCCCAGTTTAGGGGCGAGAGAGGAGGTGGCCTGCCCCCTCTCGCCCAGCTCCAAGAAAGGGTCTGCGTACAACATCTCAGAACAATAGGATTTGGCTGTTGGCAGACCAAACCTCGGGGTATTGTTGTAATCTCTTAGCCTCTATTCTAGTTATTGGCAGACTAAGCTCAGAAATCTATAAATAGGACCAAGGGGGCACCTTTTGAGGCATCACTCTCTTTGGGCTACTCACTCCTTAGGTTTCTTTGGTGGGGGGAAAGAGTGCCTCCAAAGGTGCCCAAGTCAGCATTGGCTTGGGAGGGGAAGCGCTCTAAGATCTTTCGGGTGTGTGGTGGGACCTCCTCGCCGAGCCCTCGATCCAGTTCCTAGTTCCTTTAGTCTTCAGCCTAGCGCCCTCCCTTGAGGGAAGTAAGTGTGAGGTCACCCCCTTTTTTGGGGACCCTGAACTCTACAAGAGACCAAGTATTGGTTTCAACACCATCATACACTATATATATATATATTTATATATATATATATATATATAGAGTGAATGAATGAATTTTGTATATATTTACATATATATATATATATATATTTATATATTTATATATATCGATGATCATCGAATAGTGTATAAATAAACTGTTAGGATATAACCGTGAATGAATGAATTTTGTTTCTCATTTTGATATAGCCTTTATGGTTTTTTATTATTCGACGAGTTGATATTATTATTTCCAATTCTTCTATTTTTACTTCTAATTACTTTCACAGTTATTTCTAATGAGTCTTAAGATATCAACTATTAAGTTATTAGATCATTTGTGTTGAAGCCAAGCGGTCTCGAAGGATTGAAGCCGCGCGATCTGAAGCCAGCGGTCTGTGCGGTCTCCAATAATCAGACTGCGGGTTCTCCTCTGATGTACCAGATCGTGCCAGATGAAGGCCGGCGATCTACAGCTCTATCAGACAACTGTTTGATAACCGCGGTCTGTGCGGTCTCCATGCATCAGACCGCCACTTCTCCTCAAGTATGCGAGGTCGCATCTTGGGAAGGTCAGCAACATTCCGCCTCTCCAAGCAGTCTAGAGCCAGCGGTCTCAGCGGTCTCCAAGTGCAAGACTGCCAGTTCATCTTGGATATACCAGATCGCTTCTTATGGAGAGAAGTGGGCTGGCCCTCCCGGTCTCTCCCTTATGGGGGAGCGTTCGCCAGAACGATCTAACCGTCCGACGGTCTCCTCTGTCACAGGACCTTCCTCCAGTCGTGTGATCGCCCGACCTCACTCCAGATCGCAGAAGTCGCTGCGGTCTCAATATTCCTGCCCGCCCAGACCGCCCAGCTCTCTTGTGTACTGTGTATTTGTATTTAGTCCCACATCGTATATTTGTATTTTACTGTTTCCCTCCTGTCTATATAAAGGAGGCAATACTCCTGTAATGCTTAGATTTTTGGAAATAAATAATTCCTGTTATTTTCAAGTTCTCACATGGTATCAGAGGAGTCGATCTCTTCTGCCGATCTCTACTTTCTGACCGCATAATCCGTACGGTCTCATATCTCTCTCTCCGACCGATCTTTCACCTCCTGACCGCACGATCTCATCTATCTTCTCGAGACCGCGCGATCTCTCTTTTCATGGGTACCCCATCTGAGACTGCAACACCACCTCCCCAACCCCTGCCAACTCCTGTGGCTATTTCTACCCCCTCTGGAAACCTTGGCACCTCCTCCAAGCTCACTGGCTCTAATTATGCTGATTGGAGTGTCTCCTTCACCTTCCTCTTACGCTCTCAACGCAAACGCCATCATCTCACTGATGAATAGTAAATATACGCATTTTTCTATATAATTTTTAGTATAATTTTAATTAGATTTGTAAATAATATATGTAAATTAATGAATAAAATGTTTGTTTTTGTTATTTTTGTTTTTAACTTAGTTTTATTTTCATTTTGTAAAGTTTCTGTAATTTTGTTAAGTCACGCCCTTGGTCACGCCCGTGTCCAAGGGCGTGTTCACTAATCCCTAACATTTTCTTTTCTCTGTTCTTTTTCCAACTCAAACATCAAGTCACGCCCTCGGTCACGCCCGTGACCGAGGCCGTGTACCATGGTCACGCCCGTGTTGGATATCCATCCCAGATTCCAGCCACTTGAAGCATTTCATCCAAAAATCAAAGTCACGGCCGTGACATTTCAGACACGCCCGTGACCCTCAATTCCTTCCAGAAGAACAAAGGACACGCCGCCCGTCACGCCCAGCAGCCGACAGCACAATGCCGACATCGAACACGCCCGTGTTCCCTAGAACACGCCCGTGTACTTCCAAGTCGTCGGTCAAGCCTTCCAGATGCCCGCCTGGATCCAGCTGTTCCGGCTATTCGCACCCCAAGCCGTGTCACGCCCTCAGACACGCCCGTGTCCGAGGGCGTGTAATTTGAAAATTTTGCCTATAAATAGAGCCCCTCCCCCTCACTAATCTCTCCTCTTGGATTGCCCTTTTTTGGGTGATCTTCCACAATATTTCTCCACCATAGTTTTTGTATTTTCTTTTTATGTTTTTTTATGTAATTAATTAAGTGTTTTTTTGTATTTTCTTTTTTTGTAATGTTTTTATAAATGTTGTAATTAAATGTTTTAATTTTTGTTTTTGTAATTAAATTTCGTGTAACCCCGTTATTATGGCAATAAATAAATTTAGTTTTTATTTCGTGCATTTTTTCATTCGTAGCGTAATTTCAATTCTGCAATTTTATTTCTGCATAGCATTTTCAATTTCTAACTTAGCTTTATTTCTGCACCGTATTTCAATTCCTAAACTTAGTTTCATATCCGCACTTCAATTTTGCAATTTATCTTTCTTTAGCTAGATTTATTTGTCGCCATAACATCGTTTTTTTTCGCTTAGATTCGAATTTATGCGTCGTCATAATTTTCCGTTCTTTTCTTCCTTGACACGGTAGTTTAGAATGTGATATTCGGGTTGCGTTTAAAATCGCTTCAAAGTGAGCGTTTTTTCCCTCGTAATGCTTTCTTTGTTTTTGTATTTTCACTTTAAGTTTTTATTATTCGTGTTTTCGTTGTTTATGTTTTCGTTATTTCGTTCAATAGCTTAGTTTTAGTTTATTGCTCATGCATTCATTTCCCGTCTACCCGTTTGGGTAGAACTTGCACTGCATTTATTTCCCGTCTACCCGTTTGGGTAGAACTTGCACTGCATTTATTTCCCGTCTATCCGTTTGGGTAGAACTTGCTTACGCATTTACTTCCCCTCTACCCGTTCGGGTAGAGATTGCATTCCTTTAATTTCTGTCCTTTAATTTCAGTCATTTAAATTCCCGTAGAGTGCATGAGTTTTTCATTTAGTGCGTCTTTTTTGTCTTTTCTATCGCTTTTCTTGGTTTTTGCTAAACGCACACCAAGCCCGCGATTGTTATCATTTTTGTTTTTAATTAATGCATAAACTTTCATCCATTTTTATATCCGATAAAACAATACGCGTAGCTCGAAGTAACAATACTCGACGGGACCCAGGACTAAATACGACCTTGATATGATTTTTCTAAATCGTATATACTACACGCGATAGGTGCGCTTGCCTCCTACGTCGCGTAAAATATTTTCTTATCACTCACCGATGATCCTCCTCCCCGTGGATCTGCTACCTTTGATGATTGGGATGCTAATGATGTTCTAGTCCGCACCTGGCTTGCTAACAGTCTCTCTGATGAGTGCCTTCCTATCATTCGTCATGATGAGACAGTCAAGGCCGCCTGGAACCATCTTGCGGCCCTTTACTCAAAAGGTGCCAAAACCTCCCGCATCTACACCTTATATGCAGATCTCTTTGCTCGCCCAACCATGGATCTCACCACAGCATATCAAGCAGTTCAGGCCCTTGGGGCTGAACTCCTTCAACATCGGCCCTTCTCTGCTGATCTTGCTGAACAACATAAACACTTCAAAGAGCTCCTGGTTGTGTGTTACCTTCTCCGTCTTCCGGAGTCCTATGATCTGATACGACAACAAATCCTTGGAGAAGCTGAATCTCCAACTCTTGATGCCACCGCTGTTCGGGTCTCTGCTGTTACCTCCCTTCTCCAACGACCCTTGTTGTCTTCCCCTCCTCCTCCAGAGAGCTTTGCTCACAAGGCTGAATGTGGTCACACCGGTGGCCGTAGTGGATCTCTTGGTGGTCGTGGACCTCCGCGGCACATCTGTTCTCATTATGGTCGGAGGGGTCACACAATTGATCGTTGCTATCTCAAGCATCCTCACCTTCGCCCTCTGGTTGCTGCTTCTCAACCGGGTACTAGCTCACCGTCTGCTTCTGTTGCTACCTCCTCAGGTAGCGTGCATGTGGTTACTGAAGGTAAATGGCTTATTGATTCTGGAGCAACAAATCATATGACAGGAAACCCTCACCTTTTCTCTCAATTACTAGAACACGAGAATTTACCTCCGGTTCTAACGGCAGATGGTTCTCCCTCACATGTGTGTGGGACTGGAATAGTTCAAGTCACTCTGACTATCTCTCTTCAGAACACACTTTATGTGCCTACTTTTCCATGTAACTTATTATCAGTCAAGGCACTCTCTCAACAATTACAATGCTCTATTATGTTCACTCCGACTAACTGTTATTTTCAGGATCTTCATACGAAGGAGACAGTTGCTACTGGGACTGAGAGTGGAGGCCTCTACTTCCTTGACGTTCTTGCTGCTCACTCTGTTTCTACCGTCTCTGATTCTCTCCATCAATGGCACCTCCGTCTTGGGCACCCTCCACCTCGGCTGCTGTATCAACTTCTACCTCGCCTCATCAAAGATACCTCTCCTCTCAACTGTGAAGCTTGTCAATTAGGAAAGCACCATCGGGCTTCCTACCCTGCCAAACATGGACATAGCTTGACACGTCCATTTGATCTCCTCCACTCGGACATCTGGGGTCCTTCTCTTACCAAGACCGTAGGAGGGAGTAGTTTGTATTTTGTTACTTTTATTGATGACTTCACTCGCTGTACTTGGGTGTATCTCTTAAAAGATCGCTCAGACCTTTTTTCTGTTTTCAAAACTTTCTATAATGAAATTTCCACTCAGTTTGGAGTGTCTATCAAGACTATTCGCACTGATAATGCTAAAGAGTATGTTTCTCATCAATTTTCTGAGTTTTGCATGAATCATGGTCTTATACATCAGACTAGTTGTCCTTATACTTCTCAACAAAATGGGATAGCGGAACGTAAGAATCGTCACCTCCTCGACATGGCTCGCACCTTACTCTTCCAGAAGAATATGCCCAAAGCCTATTGGAGTCATTCCATCCTCATCTCCTGCTATCTCATTAACCGCATTCCCTCCACTCTTCTTCACGGCTCCACCCCCTTCTCTCTTCTATATCCCACCTCACAACCCTTCTCATTACCTCTCAAGGTGTTCGGTTGTACTGCGTTTGTCCACACTCCTTCCCCAAGTCAGGACAAACTCTCTCCTCGGGCCATTAAATGCATCTTTGTTGGTTATTCTCCAACTCAGAAAGGGTACCGATGCTATGATCCCCTTCTCCACAAATAATATGTTTCCGCTGATGTCACCTTCTTTGAAACTGTTCCATACTATTCTCACTCTTCCACCTCTCCGCCTCCTGCGCCTAGTCAAACAACACCGCTCATTTACTCTCCACCACCACCACCTACTCTCCCAACTCCACCACCTCTTCCTTTCCCTCCACCTCCTCCAGCATCTTCTTCCACCTGTCCTCCTACTCCGGGGCCTTCTCTCCCGGCTCTTGGGCCAGCACTATCTTCTTCTGATGATGACTCTCCTGCAGATACAGTCACCACTGAAGACCTCTCTATTGCTCTTCGGAAGGGAGTTCGCTCATGTACGCAACACTCTATTCACGATGTTGTAACTTATGCTCAACTTACCCCCTCTGCTAGGGCTTTTGCTATTGCTATTACAGATACTGCCACCCCAACCAGTTATCAGGAGGCTCTTGCCATCCCACATTGGAAGGCTGCCATGGATGATGAAATCTCCACCCTTCAGGACCGTGGCACTTGGACTCTTGTTCCTCCACCTATTGGGATAGATGTTGTTGGGTGTAGATGGGTCTTTGTGATAAAATATTGTGTTGATGGCTCTATTGACCGCTACAAAGCTCGCTTGGTTGCCAAAGGTTTTACTCAGACATATGGAGTAGACTTCTTTGACACTTTCTCACTTGTCGCTCGTCTTACAACCATCAGGGTCCTCTTCTCTGTGGCCGTCAACAAAGGTTGGAAACTCTCTCAATTGGATGTCAAAAATGCCTTTCTCTATGGTGATCTTCAAGAGGTTGTTTTCATGGAGCAACCTCCAGGGTATGTTGCTCCGGGGGAGACTCGTGTATGTAAGCTAAAGAAGGCCATCTATGGTCTTAAGCAAAGTCCTCGCGCCTGGTTCGAAAAATTTAATGAGGTTATCAAGATCATTGGTTTTGCCCGTAGTTCTGCGGATCACTCTCTCTTCATTCGCAAGACATCTCATGGAATGGTTGTTCTGGCTGTATACGTTGATGACATCCTTCTCACAGGTGATGATGTTGAAGGTGTCTCCCTTACAAAGAAACATCTCCTCCAACACTTTGTGACCAAAGATATGGGGACCCCCAAGTACTTTCTGGGCATTGAAATCTCAAGGAAGCATAGCTCCATTGTTCTCTCACAACGGAAGTATGCTATTGATCTTCTAAAGGAAACAGGTCTTCTGGGTGCTAAACCTGCTAAATATCCAATGACAATTGGAGACGACAAACTCTGGACTGACAAATCCCCTCCTCTACCTGATAGCACTAGATATCGTCGTCTTGTAGGCAAGCTCATCTACCTAACTGTAACAAGACCTGATATCTGCTATGCTGTTGGGAAGGTCAGCCAATTCATGCAAGCTCCGAAGGAATGTCATCTTCAAGCTGCTTTAAAGATATTAGAATACGTTAAGGGATCTCCAGGGAAGGGACTTCTGTTCCAAAGGAACAACCATCTCAAGATAGAAGCCTATTCAGATGCTAGCTACGCTGATGATAAAGGAGACAAGAAATCCACATCTGGGTTCTGCACCTTCGTGGGAGGAAATCTGGTGAGCTGGAAGAGCAAGAAACAAGCAGTAGTATCCAGATCAAGTGCTGAGGCCGAGTACAGAAGCATGACCCAAACCACATGTGAGTTAAAGTGGTTACGAACTCTCCTTCTTGACTTAGGAGAAGTTTACAACCATCCATTGCCAATGTTCTGTGACAACAAAGCTGTAATCTATATATCTCAGAACCCAGTCTTTCATGAGAGAACCAAACACATTGAAGTGGACTGTCATTTCATCAGGGAAGAAATCTTGAAGAAACAAATCTGTACTCCCTTTTTAACTTCGGATAAAGAGCTGGCTGATATCTTCACCAAACCGATATCTTCATCCTTCTCCGATGTGTGTAACAAGCTAGGAATGATTGATATATATGCTCCAGCTTGCGGGGGAGTGTTGAAGCCAAGCGGTCTCGAAGGATTGAAGCCGCGCGATCTGAAGCCAGCGGTCTGTGCGGTCTCCAATAATCAGACCGCGGGTTCTCCTCTGATGTACCAGATCGTGCCAGATGAAGGCCGGTGATCTCCAGCTCTATCAGACAACTGTTTGATAACCGCGGTCTGTGTGGTCTCCATGCATCAGACCGCCACTTCTCCTCAAGTATGCGAGGTCGCATCTTGTGAAGGTCAGCAACATTCCGCCTCTCCAAGCAGTCTAGAGCCAGCGGTCTCAGCGGTCTCCAAGTGCAAGACTGCCAGTTCATCTCGGATATACCAGATCGCTTCTTATGGAGAGAAGTGGACTGGCCCTCCCGGTCTCTCCCTTATGGGGGAGCGTTCGCCAGAATGATCTAACCGTCCGACGGTCTCCTCTATCACACGACCTTCCTCCTGTCGTGTGATCGCCCGACCTCACTCCAGATCGCAGAAGTCGCTGCGGTCTCAATATTCCTGACCGCCCAGACCGCCCAGCTCTCTTGTGTACCGTGTATTTGTATTTAGTCCCACATCGTATATTTGTATTTTACTGTTTCCCTCCTGTCTATATAAAGGAGCCAATACTCTTGAAATACTTAGATTTTCGGAAATAAAAAATTCCTGTTATTTTCAAGTTCTCACAATTTGCTTAACTAATTTTTTTTAATTATTCATTTATTGAAGGGAACATAGTATGACTTAGATTCAAGGTTTTTCTGATAGGAGAATTTCAACCAATAACGTGATTGATTAGGATACGAAGCAATATTTGGAATTGCTAGTTGAGTGTATCAGTAATCCTTCATGAAGTGTCCAACCTTGTGGCAACAATAACATTCAAATCAAATGTATACACTTCTTCTCTTTATAGAAATAGATTTGTTTGAGTATGGATTAATTCTATTATGAAAACTAAAATTCTTCCTGAAAGGCATGCGCTGAGAAGAAATTAATGTATATTGTGTTGTACGTCAATTAGTCTTCGACGCATATTTAGTCATCCATCGATTACTACTCGACATGCGTTGAATTTTATTCATAGTAAAATATTATGCATTCTTCCTTATCAAAGAAGGTTTACCCAGAATTCCTTTTTGTAAAGGAATGTCCATGGGTACCTATTTGTAGTAACTTTTTCTTCTATCTTTCTTATTTAACTTAGTTTTTTGTGTTGTAAAAGCAACATTTGCATAGTCAATTGGCTTCTTCTCCCTTCCACAATGAAACCAACAGGATTCTTCCAAGTTAGAACTTTATTTAAATCCTTTGATGTGGTTTTTTAGCACTTAAGCCCAATTTCTAAAACCATATTGATAGGTTTTCAGAGATAGATTTTAGTTGCCGACTTCTACCATTGAGGTTGTTCTCAAAATGCTTTGCCTTAGCTAGTTCTTCTTTTAATATTTTATTCTCAGTGTTTACCTTGTATGTATCTCTTTTGAGACACACATTGTCAACTTTAAGTTGATAAATACCATCCTTAAGTTGATTTACTAATGTTACTTTCTTTTAACATAGTGTTTTCATTTAAGAGAGAAGAGTTATCTTCTAGATGTATTTTAACTTTCCATTATGCAGCCAATTGGTCCTTGCATAATCCTTCAAAAGCACATTTAAATTTTTCTGAAGTAAAATCAAACTTTTATAAATCAATTATCTCATCTTCCTGAGCAGGAAGATCCAATGCCATTAGGCACTTTTTCTCACTATCTTAGTTTGAAGTAGACTCAAAATCTATCTCACTCTAGGTTTCAGCAATGAGACCTTTTTTCTTTTTCTTTCTTTCCTTTCCTTTTAGAATCAATTTTGATTATATGATCTTTCTTCTTTTGAGACTTCTCCTTACTATTTTATGGGAAATTAAGAGAAATATATCCATACTTCTTGCAGGTATAACAAATAATCTCATTAGAGGGTGCTATGTCATGCCTTGGTATAACACATGAGTTTATCATTTATCTTAGTAACTGAGATTTCTTTTTCTAGTCCTCCATGCTCACTCATAATCATGCTGAATCTTTGATACATAACAACAACAGTTTTGGTAATTGGATCGTGAGATGCACTTAGAGGGTGGTGAGTAAAGGTATTTACAAAATTCCGTTTATCAATCTTTGTCAATGTAAAAACCTTTCAAGAATATAACTTGTAGTTAAGCAATAAGGTATTTATAAAGACAAAAACAGAGACATGATTTTTATTTCAATAAAAGTGATTACAAAACTTTGATCTAGATAATGCTAGAAATCAAGGCGATACATAAAACACCCTTTTTGTTTCAATAGCGACCCATCTCCTAAGATTCGGTTGGCCCTAGACTATTTCTCCATAGATAGGCCTCAATCCTCCCCCAGACTTACTCCCTTGATCTAGTCGCCAACACACATGGCAAATTCCTCACTAAGCCGCACAGGACCTAATCGCCAACTTATGCGAAAAATTCCTCAACAGACAAAAAGGAGTAACCAAAGTAAAAGAGAAAATACAAGGTAGATGAAAATATAATAAAAAGAAAAACTCCCATCTACAGGAACCCTTGTTGTTGATGTCATTTTGCTTTCAAAGGCTTGATCTTTGGGGCTTTGAAGTCTTCCTCTTCGATGTTCTTCAGAACCTTGGATGTCTCTGCTTGATTAGAATTTGTTGCAGCGAGAACACGCAAAGCGTATGTTTAGAGAAAGCTTATTAATTGCCATTTTGATTGCCTTCAATCCTTGTGCATGAATACCTTTTGATCTCCTCTGAAGAACTCTCTCTTTGAATGAGTTGGAATGACCCCTCACTTCTCTCTAGAAGGTTATGGCTTGCAGCCCTTGAAAATTTCATGAATTGTTTTTGAGAAGAACTCATTTTCTAGCTACTTTAAATAGAGGTGGATGTGCAGGAAGTTAACCCCCAGCGGTAGCAGTTATCACCTGGTAGTAGCTCGATGTCATCAACTTCTTGCTTTATTTGCTTTTACCTCCATATCAATGGTTTTCATCTTTGGATACAAATATTGATCTGCAAATATATGATAAATATTTTCCTCTAAAATGATTTTGCATGCTCCTTTTTGCTCCTCAATCATGTTGATTGAATGGGGTTGCTAAATAGTTAACTCCCACAGTAGGTCCTATCGTGGTGCAGTAAGGCATCACCAATTAGGCTTTATGCTCCTGTCAGAAATTGATCTTCTTCTTCATTTGGCTCTCAATTATCGGATGATTGGCGAGTATGGTTACTGTCATGTGATAAGTCCTATCACAACATGGTATCAGTTTTCTTTAAGAGCTTTCACCTCCCACCATATCTTCTTTAAAGTGACCCGGGCCAACAATCCATCTAGAATGACTTCTATCGCCAGTGGTAGTGATCATTTTAATCCTTCTTCTATTTTGATCATCTTGATTAAGTATTTTCTTACCTGTCTTTATATTACCTGTATAACCTGCACACTATAAATAAGGGCAAGGTGGATTAAATATAATATAGGATTTGTTATTCTCAAAACAAAAGCTTGAAACACATGTTCCAACAAACTCCACCTTTTGACTAAAACAAATCTCATAATGAGAAATCAATCATTAATATTTAGGGCTAGTAATCATGAAAATAAGTATAGAATAATGATTAAGTTTAATAATATGATCTTCATTCTAAGTGCATGCTCCCCTTACAAATGTGCTCTCCCTACATATGTGTTCCCCTATACAAAGTGGTGTTATAATTTACTCCCCCTAGAGGTTTAGATTTTTCTATTTATTCTCCCCCTTTTGGTATTATCAAAAGAGGGTAGAGGTGAGTTTAGTCATGAAATTTATTCTCCCATTTATTATAAAATAAAGGACCACTTGTAAAGATAATTATGACTGATTGAAAAGAGTGTATGTAGTGGAATATAGTCATGAAAATACGACAAGATAAGGGAAATGCACATGCAAAAAATAATCATGAAATTGTCAACAACAGAATTTTATCTCCCGCTTTATAAAAGGTAATCTTGTTGAACCATACAGCTAAGCATGAATGATGATAAAAAATGTGATTCATGAAGGTAAATACAATGCATATCAAGGGAATGAACGTATATAAATGATCATGTATATAGTTGAGTGCAATATTGAAAAGATAGGCGTGAAAATTAAGTAAATTGTCGAAAAGATTAGCGTTTTGAATCAATAACCCTTATGAAGATAGTCATGAATATGTAACAGAAAGTGCAAAAGAGAAGTCAACATGTAAGAGATAAGCATGATAAATCAGATCATACATTGGACATCGTGAAGGAAAGGATAAACGTGAAAAGTTTAATATGATAGATGATTACTCATAATGAAAGGTGTGATTAGTAATGTAAAGATAGCCATACGAGTAGAAACAAGTAAGAAAGTATAGGAAATATCATATCAAGTGATTTTTTCTAAAATAAGGCTTGAAAATGAGATTATTATAAGGATTAGCATTTTAGTTCATAGAAAAAAGATTTTGCTTATAAGCCAAAGTCATAATATAAGGAATAGCGTTTATAAATAAAGTGATTTTGTTCCTTTATAAATGATAATCATTACAGTTGAGTTTTATTATGCCAAGCATGAAAGAAACAATAATAAAGAGGTTAGATTAATACAATGTTAAAAGATATGCAATTCAAGCTTTAGTAAACATTGTATCATTCATGCTTCACTATAAGAAATCTGGCTTTTAGTGACGTAAATTTTGGTCACTAAATATTGCGGGTTGGTCACTAAAGACTTTTTGTGACCGAATTTTGTCCGTCACAAGGTGGTTGCAAAAGCACCGTCACCGAATGTATTTAGTGACCAAAATAATTTTCGTCACTAAATGTATATTCTTAGTGACGAAATAATCTCCGTCACTATTTTTTTGTAGCAACGAAGAATGTTTTCGTCACTAATTGTATACACAATAATAGACCAAAATAAGATCGTACCAAAATAATCGTAGTCACTAAATATATTTTGTGGCAAAAATATCTTTGGTCACTAAATATGTATTTTTGTGACAACTAATATCCGTCACTAAATGTATTTAGTGACCAACAAAATTTTTGTCACTAAACATATTTATTATTCAAAACATTAATTGCTGCTGAAATAATACTTTTTGTGACAAAATTATTTTAGTTATTATTTATGCACAATATCATACACAATAATAGAGTTTCAAATTGCTAAAAGAATCTTATTGTAAGGAGAATTTTTATTTTATTAATAAAAAATGAAGGTGGTAGTAAATTATTAGTGACCAAATATTTCTTGTCACAGATTTTTTGTCACTAAAAGCCAATTTTCTTATAGTGCTTAGATATATAGTACATTTACTCATTTATGTAAGAAGTTATATATTTGTACTTAAGTGTCCAATTCTCATGAGTGGAAGAGTTATGAAAGATAATAATGTGCGTAATATATGATTTGATAAAGAATACATAAGCAATAATCAAGAGACATGTAAAGCATAATGTAATGTACATAATATCATTAATATGCAATGTTAAAATTACTTTCACTAATTCTAATGCATATAAAAATTGCACAACTACCAAGGTGCTTCATACATATAATTCTCATTAAGATTTATCAGGGAGTGAAATAGTGCTTGGTGGATCACATATCATTATTTTTCAATTTTATTTTTGTGATCTGGTGTTCTAAAGAGAAGTATAACTATATGGTGTTTTTAGATTGTTTTCACACGACACTTTACAATTCTTTCAAAGTTTCTCAACCTCGCAATACTTATGAAGGCTTAACAGGAGGAGGAGTGCTTGGTGGAGTTATCATTTTCATTTATTTATTTGATTTTTATTTTAGTGACAAATGCCTCTGAATTCACGTGTACGCAAACATTCAATTTATTGTTCAACCACACTTCTCAAATGTGAGTGCATGAATATCCATGGAGTACATGTGAGCAATCCAATGGTGTGTAGGTAATTTAATCCATGCATATTAACTAGTTATGTAATTACACTACACATACATGCGTAAACAAGATTATAAGCAAATGTAGAAATTAAAATGGGTGAGTCTGAGAATTATTATTAAACCTAAATCATCACTCATACTTAGAGGCGCACTAAGCATTAATACATAAGAATCTGACATTTATTTTCATTGTACATTATAAGATAATATGCAAGACATGAATAATCAAGGCAATGTTCAAGAGAGTAGAAAAATAAAAACACACATTGTAGAGAATCGTTAAATGTTATATTTATTCATGCTTGACTCTAACCACTTAATTTAGGCAGTTTTAAGACTTTTTGCTTTATAAAAACAGAAAAAAATTCAGTAATAAAAAAACCAGAGAAAACATATTTTCGTGATTTTGTTTTGTAGTTTTCTCTTCATTTTTTGGATTTTAAGAAAATTTAAGAAAATAATAAATAATGAAATGATTTTGCTGAAAACACAGAAGTCATTGTCGAGTAAGTCAAAATAATAATCTTCTATGCCAGCAAAAAAAATAGATAAAGCATTAAACAAAATTCAGAGCTACTACCGGTGGTAACAGTAAACGTCGGGAGGTATTAGACACTATTTTGAAATTTTGATTGCAAATATGGTTATCATCATTTTTAGTTCTAAATTTTCTTTATTGGGGTTCTCTACTATAAAGGGCACTTAATGGAAAAAAGAAATCTCGAAAATAATAAAAATAAACTTGCAGATTTTATGTTTTGGCCTAAGAATCAAGACAAGTGATCTAAGATAACATTGAAGAGCATGTTCCAACAAACCAAATATGCATGAAATGAGTAATCATGATGTGTAAAATAGAGTTTTGAAATTATGATATATGTAAGCTCAAGACCATAAATTCCCCAAATACATATGAAAACACTAGCCTTGTACTAAGTGATGGATGGGCATGAGGAGTTGCACACATGCCATAGGTTGAGATGTGAGTCTCATAGGTATACATAATAGGTCACTCAACCTAACACTCTTTCCTCCTAGTGTCTCCCAAGGCCCACAAGAACCCTTCCCAGTCAAGACATGAATTATATATTAGGACCTCTAATGCACACAACTATATGCCCCACTATTGTGAGACACATACCATGTGGAGATGATCTCAAACATACTAGACTTCTAATCTCTATATAACACACAAACTTTGGCTTTGATGTATGATGAATTTTAGAATTAGTGTTATAGTAGAGATAGTTATTTTTAAATCCATTTAGAATGTTGTATGTGCTTGCTTTTAGATTATAAATATAGTCATTTTTCAAAAGCATGATTGAATTCAAATAATTATGTGACATGACATGATATCATGAATTAAAGATAACATAGTTATTTGGATATATATACTACATGATAGTGCTAAAGTAATAAATCAAGATGTCAACATAATGATAGGGTATATTTGTTCGACAAAATTTCAATTCAAGATATTCTATAGAGTTTATAGTGCATGTTTTGAAAATAGACATTCAATATGTTTTTCATGAAGTTAGAAAAGATCAAAATGGTTCATTTTTAGATTATTACACTAGAGTTGTAATAACATAAGAATCATGATTAGAGACAAGCAATCATAAGACACGAAGAATTCTTAACCTATGATTAATAACAAATAATGATTCATGTGAATTAAATGCATGATTAATCATAGTTATCCTATTTAATTTGTTATAATGCAAGATTGTGCATGGAAGCACAACATATATCAAATGCGAACAAGTAACATGTTTGGCTCAATTAAATAAAGATAAAGCAAACTAAATTGCACAAAACAAAACAAAATGAAAAGGGTAATTTTTATTTTTTATATTTATGTTTGACTAAGGAGCAAACTAGGTTTGATAAATTTGAAATATGTTTTATGCATCAAACCATAGCATGATGAATATCTCCCTAACCAATCAACAAACTCAAGGTACATGAAAACATGATTTTGGAACCCATATGGATCCAAAAGTTTTGGATAATGAAATTCTGGGAATCGATATTTGATAAGAAGTGCAAGGTTTAGATTTATCCTTACAACAAGATGATATATGTCCAAATTTGGAACATATGGTGCACTTAATGTAAGGTGTTCTTTCATGATTAAATATTCTATAGATGTATGTTGTTTTACAAGTTTTGTAACACTAGTAGAGACCTTACCAAAATTTGTAGATAAACTAGAAATAAAAGATATTTTATTACTTGAATTTGTTTTGGAAAAATGATTTTAGTGAATCTAGTTTATTTGTTAGAGCATTATTTTCATTAATTAATGTTTCACTATACACTTTTACAAAAAGAAGATTTTTTACAAAAACCTTAAATTTTTCTTTAAGTGTATTGTAATCAAGACAAGGCATATCTTTTTTATTTTAGAGCATGAAGGAGAAATATCAATCGACACATCAATGTTAGATTTCATATTAAGTTTTGCTTTTAAGGTTTTATTTTCTAAATGTAATTTAGAATTAATATTTTTCAACTGTTCAATTTTACATTTAGCAAACTCAAACGCATGAGATGTAGAAAATGTGTTTGAATCAAGAAGCGAGAAATTTGTTTTGCTTACATCGCTATCTGATGAAGTGTCATTTGAATAGTAAGATGCACTCCATTTCTCCCTTCCACATGATGTGCACTCCATAGATTAGTTCGAAGAGGGATCCTTTTGAGGGGTGGAGGATGTGTGTACACTTTATTTCTCTACTAAAATATTTGACTCTCCAATTTTTTCAACACCGGTGGAAGACAAATCATAAGTATTTGCAAGAAATTTCCAAATATCAAAAGTGGTGCTAAAAGTATGAACAAGTTTAAATATATTTGTATCAATACCATAAAACAAACAATTCATAGCTTTATCATTCAAAATACATCCATTTTCTCAATTTCATTATAATCAATTATAAGCTTAGGAATTATAATATATTCTTAAAAATAAATGGTGCAATATACTAATTTATAGTTATATTCCACACATCAATATCAATTGAAATATGAACATTTTTCAATAAATCATTCTATTTAGCATAATGATTTTTGGTGAATAAAGGTGGAATTAGCATAGACTTGTCATCACTATACAATGGATTTTTATAGGTCACCATCTAATACTCAAGGTTGTTAAGCTTAAGATGAGAAACCTCCATCTAATACCACTTGATGGATCATCAGGCGCCCTTGTAAGGGGCTAAATAAGGGTATTAAGAAATTCTTTTATCAATCTTTATATATATACAAACCTTTGAAGAATATAACTTGTAGTTAAGAAATGAGATATTTATAAAGACAAAATAAGAACATGATTTTTATTTTAATAAAAAGGACAACAAAACTTTGATTTCTATAATGCTCGTAATAAATTGATAAATAAAAATCCTTTTTTCTTTCTATACCAATCCTTCTCCATTAGGACTGGTTGGCTTTAGCATATCTCTCTCTAGATAGGCCTCAAGTCACGCCCTAAAACTACTCCCTAGATCTAGTCGCCAACTCACATGGTGAATTACTCCATAAGTAGCACACGGACCTAGTCGCCAACATACGCTGAAATTCCTCAACGCTCAAAAAGGAGTAATCAAAGTAAAAATAAAATACAAGGTAGATGAAAATACAATTAAAAGAAAAACTCCCCCCTAAAGGAACCCTTGATGTTTATGTCATTTTGCTTGCAAAGGTTCGATCTTTGTGTCTTGGCAGTCTTCCTCTTCAATGTTATTCAGATCCTTGGATGTCTCTGCTTGATAAGAATTAGTTGTAGCAAGAACACTCCAAGTGTATGTTGAGAGAAATTTTCTTGATCGCCATTTTGATGGCCTTCAATCCTTGCGCATGAATACCTTTTCATCTCCTCTAAAGAACTCTCTCTTTGAATGAGGGGAGTGATCTTCACTTCCCTCAAGATGGCTAGGGCTTACTGCCCTTGAAATTTTTGTGAAAAGCTATTGAGAAAACCTTATTTTTTGGGCTGTCTTAAATAGAAGTTGTTGTGCAGGAACTTAACCCCCTGCGGTCACACACTATCTTACACTTATTGCTTTATTTGCTCTTTAATTCCATAGCAATGGTTCTCATCTTTGGATATAAATATTACCCTCATGAAATTATGATAAATCCTTTCCTCCAAAATGATATTGCATGCTCCTTTTGGCTCCTCAATCTTGTTGATTGAGAGCCAAATAGCTTTGTGCCCCTATCAGGAATTGATATCTTTCTTCATTTGGCTCTCAATCAGCATATGATTGTCTAGGATTTTTACCTCCGTCTGATAATCCATATCACCACGCCGTAGTGGTTTCGTTTAAGAACTTTCACCTCCCGTCTTATATTCTTTAAAGTGACCCAGGCTAGTTGTCCATCTAGAATGACTATTGTCCCATGCAGTTGCAGGTACTATGGCGTTGTAGTGATCATTTTAATCATTCTTCTATTTTAATCATCCTGATCAAGTATCTTTTTGCTTGTCTCTATTGTACTTATATAACCTGCACGTTATAAGCAAGAGCAAGGTGGTTCAAATACAACATTGGATTTTTTATTTTCAAACCAAGAGCTATGAAATGCATGTTCTAATAGTTTCTTCTTGATTCTTCTTGAAGTTTTCATACTGAGAGATCAGGAAGGATCTCTTATCATTTCTCTCTTCAGAACATCCTTCTACAATCCTTATTATAGGTTACCGGATCTCTTTTGATTATTCACATTTTATCACTCTCTGATAGATGTTATCACTCATTATAGACACCGAGATGTTCATGGCCTTGATATTATATGATTTGGCTTTCTTATCACCTTCACTTCATTCTGCCTTTAGGTTCATTACAGCTTCCCCATTGACATTTAGCTTTGTTGGAATGTATGGACCTATAATCACATAATCAAGTATATCATTATAAATAGAATTCATATATTTTTATTCTAGATTTTCATAGTGCAAATTTATCAAGATTACACTTAGGTGGTCTAGATGTGGCATAATCCATAATTTGTGTAGAACTCATGATTTTGTGATGTTGTCAAGAACTAATTCTCAATTATTAGGAACTTGCTTAATCAAGGTGTTAGACATTTATAATTAACCAATCTATACCAATTGAAAGTACATAATTATAATTGAGAATTACTATAGAGGCGCGATCAATATATATTATAACAAAGAGAAGAGGAACTGATGTTCCAACACTGACCTTTACCCCTTGGTAAGAAATTACGAAACAACACTGAGTGTTTTAATAAGGAGACTCTTACAACCACAATTGAATATTTTGATAGGAGATTCTTAGAACCACTGAGTGTTTTCTAAGGAGACTTCTAGGAACACTGAATCCTTTTGAGAGGGATTATTATTACAATGCATTGAATCCTTGGAGAGGGAATCTTAAAACTCGTTACTAAATCCTTTGGAGAGGTATTCTTAAAACTCTTTTCTAAATGGATGGATGTAGCCGGCTTTTCCATAATGAGATTCTTTTACCGACAAGCTCTAAAAGGAATTTTGAATTTTATAATCATTGTACATACTTATTTCTCTTTGATCAGTTGTACTTGAAGAGAAAAAGATAGAACATCAATCAATAACTTCTTTTATGTTCTTAGGGCTAGCATCAACAACAACCTTTTAATGAATTGGAGAGAAGAGAAAAAAATAAGACTCGGAGAGAAGATGAGTCCTTTAGAGATCGTGAGAGAGGAGAAGACAATTCACAATTTTTATATTCAACTACATGATTAGTCTTCTCTCGGATGAACTTTTTGTTTAAATATATATGCCACTGATTGAACACTTTCCTTTCTTCTTCTGGTTTAATATAATCACTTTCCTTAATTAGAGCATCAACAACTTGATTTGAATTGCAATCACAACCTCAATCTACTCAACTACCTTAACTGACTTCCATTTAGAATCTGTCGTAAGCTTAAGAAAACATCGATTGCTTATTGATGTTCATTGATTACTAAGTATATCATAAATCGACATAATATGAGTTCTCTTATTATGATCTTCAACTTTTTCTTTACTGCTTCATAAAAATCAACATAAGTCGCGTTAGCTCTTTGACAAACGTCGAATACTTCTCGACATACAAAGCTTTCTTTTGACATTTTTCTGCCAATAATTCTGACAACTTTTCCTATTTTCACATTACATTTATTGCCTTTCTATACATTCATAAGGCATTCCTAAATCACTTATTTAATATGATATACCTGATCAATCGGTTCTTTTTAACAGATATAAGGTCTAGTGAGCTGCTAATTCAAAATCTTATTTGGATTGCACACTCGATGATAAAGAAAATTGTTGGATGATGAACAATTTTGGACTTGTCATTTAATTGGTTTGGAATTATGATGAGGTTTAGAAATATGGGGGCCTGAGATAATGTGTTTCGGTGAAATGGGGATCCCTTGCATGGGACATATTTTTGTGATCTTATGCAATTTATAAGTAGTATTGTTTGTCAATGATTATGTCATTATTCATCGATGCTAAATGGAAATAGTGTCATTGCAAGTGCACTTCCTATTAACTGTAACAAAATCTATAATCCTTGTAGATGATTCAAATTTTGTTGTGTTAATGGATGTGATTAATTGCTACTCATAATATTATGATTTGTTAAGCCCCACACTTAAATATGAGTTGAGTCTTGGCACTAAAAAGATTTGTTTTTTTTATAATGTGCATGATGATTCTATGTTGAGTGATGGCTCGGCAGGTGATTTGCCCATGTATGGAATTGTTTGTTTATAAAGAATCTTGTTTAATGTAATACTTTCAAAGATTTAAATTTTAGCATGGGCATTATGAGATCCCCTTCAAGGATGATGGAATCTCATTAGTTATTTAGTGTGATTTGTTAGTTTACTAAAACTTGGATTGAAAACCCATCGGTAGGGTTAGTATGGTTATGGGCCATTTATGAAGGGAACCCCATCAGATATTAACCTCTTTCTATGATTGATTTTCTTGGTATTGGATGCTTGATTAAATTATTTAGGTGACATGAACTTGAAAATCTAATTTATTAAATATGAATCCGTTGAGACTATTCCATAGAAAATAATGATGATTATAAAGTATTACGTAGATCAAATTCACGATGATAGAGCCAATAGCCGAGCTAAAAGATGCTTAGGCTTAATGTCTCCTTTAGGTAGAATCATGAGAAGATTCATAAATGATTGGGCATGTGATTGCTCTGGTTGAAATCGTAAAGAAAATTGTAAACACTTGAACCCAATAAAAAGCATCGTGACACATTTGTCATCTCTTGGATGAGAAATGTTCTTGATGTTTGTATGGATTACATAAGTCTCAGATTGATGAAGACCATTTCATTGACCATTGGTGTTGAATGAAAATGATGATGGAGCATGCTTATCGTCTAATAAAGTTGGTGTGGGTTGTTCTGGAATTAATATAATAGAGTTATGGCTAAATTCAAAATAAAGTAAGTTGGTGCGGCCATTTGATTTTCATTTGGAAAGTCAAAGAGCTTATCATTTTGGACAAACACAACCGTTCAAACTATAGTGAAGTGGCTATAGTGCAAATGAATTGTTGGATCTACGGGCGCCCTTAGAGGGGGGTGAATAAGGGTTTTTAATATTTTAAGACTAATTAAAATATTCAATATAAGCAAAGTATTTTCAGGATATTTAATAGAAATACTTTATTCTAACTTTGTAGAGAAGATTATATCGAAGGTTACTTTTGAAAAGGAGGAATTCAAATTTCTTTGATACCGCCAGCTATAAGTGCTAACGCCAAGCGCTAGCTAACATAGAATGAATTCCTTGAATTACAGAACATTAATAAACCTTGCAATATATTTTGAGAATAGACTTCGATAGAAAATATCATTTACAACATTTATGAAGAAGAAATAAAATCCAATTATTGAACAACAAAGAGAGACATAGTTTTATTTTATAAGACTATGATTACAAAATATTTGATCTCTAGGACTCTAAAAATGAAGGCAACAATGAAAAATCCTTTTTCATTTTCAATACCAACCCTTCTCCCAAGGACCGGTTGACTCTAGCCTATCTCCCCAGATGAAGCCTCGAGATGCCCCCTATATCTAAGCCCTAGACCTAGTTGCCAACACAGGCGGCAAATTCCCCCTAAGCCACATAAGGACCTAGTCACCAATAACCGTAATGAATTCACCCTAAGCCATATAAGGACCTAGTCACCTACAACCGGGGGGAATAATTCCTCACACTAAAAACAATAAAGAGAAAATCAAATGCAATATAAATTAGAAACTCCCAATAAAGATTTCTGAAGGAGATGGCAAAGGAATGTAGGAGATCAGCATTGTCGATGCGTTCGTTCTTCGCGTTGAATAAGCGTGATGAATCATCCTTCACAAATACTACTTTAGATCTTGAAGTTGTAGATGGGAGTGCTCTCAAACATTTTAAATAAGGTCCCTCATAGAATGCTCAGCATGGTAGAGTTAGGGTTCCTCAATCATCAATGAAAGCATCAAAAATTGTCTTTTAATATATTAAGACCTCTATCGCTTGCATTATTGATAACGCATGGCGGTAACACTTAAGACCATATTTTGAGCACTAGAATCTTCAATTTGAGAAAGAGATTTTGTGCTTTAGGAAATATTTCATTTTAGGCAAAACTAACGACCGACATTGGCGATATCGCTCAGCAGTAGTATCCTTCCATATGTGCGTCCATCTTCCATGTCGTGTTGAACAATATCCATATCATCGTGAAGGCTCCATGTAATCTTGACAAGCATCCGTATTATCGTGAAGGATCCATGTCATCTTGACCAGCATCAATATCGTCGAGACGCTAACGCCATGCGTTAGTCAGGAAGACTCCATGTCGCCATGCGTTAATATCATTGAGATGTTAAATCCCGCGTTAGAGCTAACGCCACATGTTTGTTGTCACTTTCATCTTTGTCCTGGATCAGTGCCCCATTCAGCTTGTAGTATCCTAGTGTCATACTTTTGAGTTCTTGTAGTTATTAACATAAAACAAGGTTGATCAAATACAATATGGGATTTGTTATTTTCAAACCAAAGAGGTGCGGAAAACTATGACCCAACAATCCCCCTCATTTGATAATAACAAATCCACTAATAAGAAATCAGATAATTTAAATTGTGTTTATAGAGTAGTGATGACATAAGCAATTTTTCCGTTCATAATTTATGCCCTCCCCCTATATTTCTGAGAGTACTCCCCCCCTTAATCTTTAGATTCATTTTCCCCTTAAATCTTTGGATTTATTCTCCCCATTTATCTTAAGATTTCTCAATTAATTCTCCCCCTTTTGTTATTAACAAAAGTGGGTGGAGGTGAAATAAGCATGGAAGAAAGGAATGGTATGGAGAAGACTTATGTTGGAGAAATACTTGTTTTTGAAAAGATATGCATAATCGAGCAACAGTAAAAAAACACAGCTGAAAATAATGAGTAAGGCTTTAGATTACGACCTTTTGTTAGAAAAATAGTGAAAGTGCACAGTGTAACCTCTGAGTATTCTCTAGAAGGGGGTGAATAGAGTTTTAAATCTTTTATACTAAATGTGCACACACAATAAAAATTTCTAATAACTATGCAATCAGAAAACCAACACAGAATAAATTAAACACAGAAATGTAGAAATTTTAAAGGGTACAAAACAGAAAATCACAACACAGATGAGACAAGTTTTATAGTGGTTCCCAAAAATGTGGTTAGTCTACTCTTCTACCACCTTGGTAGAAATGCATTATCTTTTGCCTTAGTCTTTTGATACGGAGACTCTCAGAACCAGTCACTGAGTCTTTTGATAAGGAGACTCTTAGAACCACTAACTGAGTCTTTTAACAAGGAGACTCTTAGAACCAAATACTGAGTCTTTTGATAAGGAGACTCTTAGAACCACTAAATACTTTGGAGAGGGATTCTATGGACTCTTTTCTCAGTTATAGAAAAAGACAGAGAGAAAATAAGAAGTAGTGTAGTAGTGAAGATGTTTCTTCTGTTTGAATCCTCCTGTAGTTGTCACCGAGGATTCTTTCACTTAGTGATCTTTAGGATCTGTTTAGAATGAACCCTTGCTTGAGATAGAAATAATGCAAGGGTTATGAGCTTATGATCCTGATGATCTTTGTACTCTTTATTGCTTCCTGCTGTAAGAGAAGAAGAAGAAGTAGTGTCCTTTTTGTTTTTCCTGTATAGAGATTTTCATTTCTTCTGTCTGAGAGAGAGCTTGCGGAAGAAGAAGACAGAATAGAATTCTTTTTGTGTTGTGTTGTCTTCCTCCCTCTATATACTTATTCTCTGTTAAATAGTATTTGAATTTGTTTCCTCTTTTGTTCTGTATTTAGAAGGAATGTCCACTGGATAATAAATATCTCTTTGCATTTCTTTTCACGACCCGTCACTCTGAATTTGAATAACTTCAAAGAATGTCTTTGTTTTCTCTCTGGAGTACTCTATTCCATTCTTGGCAATAAACCATCTGTTAGAATTCAAATTACATCCTTGGATACCTTCTGGAACAACATCAGAAAAGGATAACAGAAAATGATATATTTCTATCTGTATTCGACGTAGCGTCGAATTCATTTTCCTTCTAATCGACGCACCTCTTAGTTCTAATAAAAGCTGCTTCGAATTCCTTCTCAGCATTGAATAAACTCAAATATTGATATTGCATCGAATCCTTATCAACGTATTCATCATGTTGAAGACTTGGACTTTGAACTTCATCTTTTGCGTCGAATTCAAGTCAAAGTTGCGTCGACTTATGATGTTGCTATGACTGGATCTTCTTCGGCGTCGAGTACATTTTGATGTTGCGTCAACTTCACTTGATGTTATGACTAACCGTCTGAGTTACTTCTACGTGTATTCAAAGTTGCTTCGACTTTCATTTGAAGTTGCGTCGACTTCTATTCGACGCAAGTTTAACTCAACTGAATTTTATGCTTATTTTGGACTGGTCTTGACACTCTAGTGTGAGTGTGATATCCTAGGTCTTCTAATGACCAAATTAACCTCTCTATACAACATGTGTAATAAATGCTAGATAATAAAATCACTTTTATATAATTTATAAGATAAATCAAAAGGTGTTTTCCCAACAATCTCCCCCTATTTATCTTAACAAAATTTACAAATAATTTAAGTGATTTCAATGATGTTGTTAAATAAATAAAAATAGAGTACCAACAAATATACCTTAACACAAAATGACATCATTGCACATAAGCATAGATCAACATGATAAACTTCCAATTGATCATATTGTCTTCCATAACTATATCTTCAAATATGTTTACTGAGATATTATAATAGAAATTATTCATCTGCTGATTACCTGTATTATTCTATTCTTTTGGAGGAGTTTTCCTCTTCCTTGAGAAAACTAGTGGTGTCACCTTTCTTGGTGTAAATACTATAGGCTCATCATCCTCTTCAACAGTCTTATTGTCTTCTTGGTGAGTGTCATCTTCTTTAGGACGCTCCCCCTGAATTTGTGCTTCCTTTTCAGCTATCTGGACAACTTCTTTAGTAATATTTGAGACTTCTTCCAAGAACTGTTCATCTTCCACTACAAGATATTGTCTCTATGATGACGTTTTTTTTGCGACGTTTTTGAAAGCGTCGATGTTAGTTTTATATTTGGCGACTATTTTTTTCATAAACATCGCTAATGCAAAAAAAGCATTTGCTACGTTTTTTTAGCAAAAATGTCACCATACGTGTTTAGCTCTTGTGACGATTATTTTTAAAACGTCACTAAAATAACATTTTTATTGTGTCGTTTTTGAAAATATTGTCGTTAGTTTATATTTAGCGACAATTTTTTTTAAAACATCGCCAATATAAAAATTTAGCATTAGCCACGCTTTGCATGAAAACACATCAGCATACATGTTTATCTTTGGTGATGATTTTTTTTAAAAACATCATTAAAACACATGATCTTCTGTCAAAATTTATTATCAAACATTTCAGAAGATCTTTTGTTAAAAGGGATATGAGTGATATAATTATCATTTATCAAATGATTGAACATGAATCATGTAATGTACTTAGTAAGCATGATGCATGAAATACATGAAGTACGTATACGACGCACATTATGCATGTTTAAGTTGATGATATATATCAGCCTTATTAATATGCATGCAACCATAACCATACACTTGGTTATGCGTACTCCAATGATATGGGGTAGTTTGCTATGCACACATGCACCCATAATGATCATGTGCTTTGGGCTATGCATACCCCATGATGGCAGGATATTTTGTTACGCGCACACCCATAACTATATGCACACACCCATGCATGCACGATGATGTTTTTCGATATGCACACACCCATAACCATATGCTTGGCTATGCACACACCATGATGGGGTATTTTGCTATGAGCACCACCCATAACTATGCTTGTCTATGCGCACCCTCATGATGGCGGTGTTTTGCTATGCGCATACCTATAATCACACGCTTGGCTATGCGCATCGCCATGATATGGTATTTTGCTATGCGGACTCCCATCACTATACACCTGACTATCCGCACTCGCATGGTAGGGAGACAGTTGTGGCAGACGGTGAGCGCGGCGTCATCAAAACATACGATCTTCTGTTAAAGTTCTAATAATGATATTTTTGATGGTAGTGAAGTTATATTGATGATAGCGACGATCTCGATCGTAAAGCTTGATACGAGTAATTGAATATATATAATATGAATGTGTTCACTATGGATATTATACATGTCTCCACAAACGTACATAACTGTTAGGGCCGGCATACATACGTACATCATGTAGCCATGTATTCTTCGGCCTGTATCTCAATGATCTTGTTAAATGTTACTAATTATGGAATACCCTACAATCATACCAAGATATTTCTTTTTGTATGGAGAATATGTTTACATTGATCGATGATGCGTTAGGTGAATGTTCCAATATTGCAAGTATCACGAGTTGCGATAACGATGAAGATGACTGCATCGATCATTGACGAGTTGATTAAACAAAGTATATGAAGATAGATCATAAGCGCATATCAAATGCTCCTACGTATATGAATTTTGTGTTTACCTTCAAAAATAGCAACTATTTTTGTTGGTGCAAAAATAACAATGAATTGTTTTGTTACAAAATACATGTTTTTAAATAAAAATGAAATATACATTTCCAAAATTTTCATGCTAATATTTTAATATAAAACTATTTATGGAGGGAAAAATTTGTTTCCCTCCAAAACTTTCATGACACTCTTAGAATTTTTTTTTTAATTTTTAATTTCTTTATCCTAACTAAATATAGTAAATAATTTGCCCTAGCATTCATTTCCTCCCCTAACCTGTAATCAGCTCCCGCCCTGCTCGTGCCACTCCCACGATCGAGTCCTCCACACCGCCGATCCATTTGGACCACTCCTCCACTCCGATGATTTCTTCTCCACTCCTCCACGGATGACGACGTATAGAGCCGCTGCTAGCACAAAGGCAACGAGCTTCTTCGCGAATCCCTATGTTGGTGGCTACATCTCGCTCGAGGCTTCTTCAGTTCTTCGCAGAGGGCTTCTCAACTTCTAAAGTATATTCTATCACCTTTTTCTAGTAATTTTTATGAGTTTTGTTTCAGTTGGGATTATTTCAAGTGAGAAGTTTCACCTTTGTTGATTTTTAGTCTCTTACTAGTTAATTTTTATGAGTCTTTTACTAATGATTTTTAGTGTTGGTTTTAATTGGAAGTATATCCAAGGAGAAGTTTCCTCTTTGTTGAGTCTTTCTACTATTTCTATTTCTCTTCTTGGGTTGCCTTTTACGTGTTTGTTGTTTTGCCGCATTGAGAGACATTCCTAAGATCCATTCATAACTGTCCAATACTTATTGCAAAGAATGGACAAAGATTTAATAACAAACCGTAGATTTATAAACCTGAAGGTGTTCAAGCTTCTTGAGGCCTACAGTGTCTCTCCGGTACAGAACAATAGTTTTATTTTACCTTGGATAGCATGCACACAAACATGGCTTTGATCCTTTGACTATTTACCGGGGATTTCATGAAGGGATTCTATTGGATCGTTCTAGTTGAATGTTGGCCAATAAATTGATATAACTTGTTAGCAAGGTTGTGTGCATTACAAATTGATATAACTTGTTCAAATCTAATATATATGATGCTTGTATGATAAATTGATAATGGCTAATTTTTTACATATTACATATGTTTGAGAAGTTAAAATTGTTTCTTAAACCTTGATATTTCTTTATTCTTTTTTTTTTGTATTTTGTGTTGGAAATCAAGCATCTAACATATATATATATTATTTTGTAAGAATATATGGGGTTTATAAATTAATGCTGATATGTATGTATATGTATCCATGTAAGAATATATGGGGTTTATCAACTTTCCACCTACCCGAATTATTTATTATAAAATTTATTTTTTTCTTGTTGTCGTGGCTTCATAGTTCTGGGAGAATATAAGACAAGGCACAAACCTTCACTCTCCAACTAAAGTATAGTTTCATCAACAGAAGAGAGAGAACAATAGTACGAGTTAATTTTTAATCAGAGTTAACTCGGGTATAGAAGCTAATATTATATTTAAAAAATATGAGATTATTGGATTTAAATTTAGGAAAATAGTTCTATCAAAGTTGTATTCCATTGTTAGATAACAATGTTTTTGGATGTTCTTCATTTTCCTCCTTTTAAAATTTTCCTCCTGTAATTTTGGTTGATTTCGAACAAAACTTAAGCCCTCTAGGAGGCTTATTTCCAAATATTGAGATATAATCATTATTCCATATTCATAGTTTCTTCGTCATTTCCATGTAAGATTTCTTTGCCAAAAAATTTTCTCCTACCTCTTGGAGATTGAAGTGGACTAGTAAAGATTTTGAGAATTGAAGAATAATCTTTAATCATTTTGTTGTTCTCTTATGTAGGCACCAATCAGATTCATTATTAACAATGGACACAAGTTGGATGAGAGAGTTACGCCATTCAAAGGCTTATTTAGATGGCGTGAAATATCTGGTAGATTCATACTATTCATATACACCAATTGGTGAGAAGTGCCCATGTCCTTGTAAAAAGTGCGTAAATCTAAAGAAGTGGGACAGAGATGAGGTAGAGGGGCATCTTGTGTGGAATGGTATTATGGAGAACTACGCAAATTGGATTTACCATGATGGACGTCTAGGTAATAGCGGAGTCATACAAAATAATAATTTTCCTTTTATGGACCCTCTGATCCATGATAACAACTCGAGTGATCTGATGAATGAACTTCTACATGTCATTATTCCTAATTTAACAAACAATGAGAGCATGCATGAACAAGAATTACCCTATGATGGTATCGGTGTAGACACATATTTTGAGAATCCTCAAGCTCCAATTAATTCAGATGTGAATAATCTATACACATCTCTCTTAAAGGAAAATAAGCCATTGTGGGAAGGATGTCAAGAGTACACTAAACTATCTTTCTTATTGAATCTCCTTCACATCAAGACACTTAAAAATTGGAGTAATATACATTTTGATATGTTATTGAAAGTTCTACAAGGTGCAATTCCAAGCGGATATGAATCAGTGCCGGCTAATTATCACGAGGCCAAGAAAATCACATCTAAATTGGGTCACCAATATATTAAATTGATGCATGTGAAAATGATTGTTAATTATTATGGGACATACACAAAAATGATAATGCTTGTCATATATGCGGGAAATCACAATGGGTTGAAGTACAAGAAGATCAATTGACACATCAACCGAGAAAACATAAGCAACAAGATATGATCAACATGAGAAAGACTGCCAAAAAGTATTTCGATATTTTCCATTAAAAGAACGTTTGGAGAGACTATTTCTTTACAAGCAAACTGCCGAGATGATCCAGTGGAAAGCCAAAGAGCTTAATCACGACAGTTTAATGCATCACCCTAGAGATGGCTTGGCATGGAAAGATTTTGATCAACGCCATAAAGAGTTTTCAAGTGATCCTAGCAATATTCGTTTAGGACATTCTACCGATGGATTAAATCCATTTGGTGATCTTAGCAGTACACATAACACATGGCCAATTATGCTAGTAATATATAATGTGCCGCCTTGGGAGTGCATGAAAAAAAGATCTATCATCATGTCGGGTTTGATACCTGGACCGAAGATGTCGGGAAATTATATTGATGTGTATCAACTACCATTAGTAAAAGAGTTGAATGAGTTATGGCAAGTGGGGGTAGAAGTGTCTGATGCTTTAGATGGGGAAAAATTTACACATGCTGCACTTTTATGGGCTATTAGTGATTTTTCGGCACTTGGTAATCTATCAGGATGGAACACATATTCCAAACTTTGATGCCCATCATGCGGGTTGGACACTCAATCATGTTGGCTAAAGAATAGTCAAAAAACAGTTTACCGGGCTCACCATCGATTCCTACCAGTTGATCGTCCATATCGAAAAGCAAGAAAGTTTGGTCGACATGAAGTACGTATTGGTTGTAAAAATCCTCCTAATGGACGAGGAGTATCCGAGGCAACACAAAATCTTCAAGTTGTATTTGGTAGAACAAATCAGTTGGGAGGACCTACTAAGTATTGGAAAAAAAGAAGTATATTTTTTGATCTTCCTTATTGAAAGACAAATTTACTCCACCACTGTCTTGATACAATGCATATCGAAAAAATGTGTGTGATAATATTTTGAACACTATATTAGGTGACCCGATCAAATCTAAGGATGATGTGCGTGCCAAAAGGGATTGCAAGGATCTCAGGTTTCTAAAACATCTATGGATCCAAGAAAGAAATGATGGCACTGAGATTATTCCTCCAGCTTGCTTCACCATGAGTAAGATGGAGAAAGATACTTTTATAGGAACGATAAAGTCATTATGAGTTCCTGATGGATATGCCTCCAACATATCATGTTGTGTTAAACTGAAACACTGCAGAATACAAGGTTTAAAGAGCCATGATAATCACATTATAATGGAACAATTATTGTCGATTGGTCTACGATCAGTGTTATCAAGGCATAAAGTTTCACCATTGATAAAGGTTTCCATGTTCTTTAGAGAATTATGTTCAAAAAGACTGAATGTTTCTGATTTGTTAAAGATTGAAGATCGCATTATCTTGGCTTTATGTCAGCTCGAATTAATTTTCTCCCCTTCATTCTTCACTGTAATGATTCATCTTATGGTTCATCTTTCACAAGAAGCTATTTTGGGTGGCCCAGTACAATTTAGATGGATGTATCCTATCGAGAGAGAACTTGGACATTATAAAAAATATGTACGAAATAAAGCAAAACCAGAAGGATCTATAGCAGAGGGTTATATGGCGGAGGAGACTTTAACATTTTGTTTTCGTTTCTTAGAAGGGATTGAGACTCGATTTAATCGACCAAGTCGTAATAGTGCAAATTCCACATCTCCAGCCCCAGCATTTAGGATGCTTCCACAAGTTGGGAGTGCAATAAGAGGCGCCATCTTGAACTCACTTGATCCAGCTAGTCTTCAGCAAGCTCATCAATATATTTTATTCAACTGTGTTGAGCTTGAAGGTTTTCGAAGGTGAGTTTCAATAAACTTCAAAATTATTTCAAATGTTAATTATTATTAAAATGTACACTAATTAATAATTTTTTTAATTGTGAACTCCGAGAAGAATTGAAGAGTCATTATCAATCCCTACGTATTGACGTGGAGCGCTTGGAAAATCTACTTCATAAAGAATTTTCAGAATGGTTTAGGCAAAGAGTAAGAAACATCATTTTTGCACACTGGTGCTCGTATCTAGATTTACAAATGAAGATTGTCAATGAAATGAATTATTTTCATTTGATCATAACAGGTTAATCGTGATGGCACGATTGTTGATGACCCTCAATTATGACAATTGGCTCTCAGACCAAACTCTATTATTCGTAGCTACGAAGGATATAACATAAATGTGTTTTCATATTGAACTATAGCAAGTGAGATTCATAAGAGGACGCAAAATAGTGGAGTTGAAGTTATGTCAAACCATGATGAAACTCAAGATGATATCAATTATTTTGGTAGAATAACTGAGATCATAGAATTGGATTACTTTGACTTTGCAAAAGTGATTCTTTTTAAATTTGATTGGGTGAATACTACAAAAAATGTAGGTGTGAAGAAAGATTTTTATGGGTTCACATTGGTTAATTCACAAACTTAATACATACAGGAGCAACACTTGAACATGACCCATACATTTTTCCTTCTCAAGCAAGAATGGTATATTATATTCGTGATCCTACACAAACAAATTGGGAATTGGTCATTAGGATGGTACCACGGGATGAGTAAGAAATGGGAGATATCGAAGCTACAAGTGTTGATGATCATGAAAACTTCATTCAATGTGTTAGTAATGATATACATAATATTCAAAATTTATATCAAGATGATGAAGGCATCGAGATGGTTAGAACAGATGTTGAGCCTAGAGTTGTGGAAAGAGAAATATAACGTCACATGCTGGGTGTAGGATCGGTGAGATGGAGGTATTATAACTAGACCATACTTGATATCTAAGATTTCATTACCATTTTCTGTGCGCATTAAGCATTACGTTCGCTATTGTTCTACTTGCTCCCTTTTATCGATCGACCTCCTTTATCCCCTCAGTACAGTACATCCATTTCCTTCCAGATTTCCATTTTTTTGTTTCTAAATATATGGAAGAACCTCATCTCCCGAACTGCTCAAACTGCTCAGGGCTTTAACATTTCCTTTTTTCCAACAATGAATAATTCACAATAGAAAAGATTAATTCACATTCTCTTGAGAGTAAATATTGAAAGTGCCCAAGGAATATGTAGGAATATCGTATTGTTCTTAAAAAAGCTAGACAGAAATCTATCTAGATTTTGTATAGAAAGCTGGGCAGAAATTTGTCTAGATTTCTTATAGAAAGCTGGACAGATTTCTATAAGAAATCTATCCAGATTTCTATACAATTACTCTTACACTATTTCTAACTAATTAAATATCATCTTTGTAAACAGATTTCTATATCTTATATTTATTGTAAGATGTCTTAAGGTTTATGGTATAAATACATATCTATTATGAGATTAAAAACCATGAAGCAATCACAATGAAACAGTACCAGAGCTCATTCAATTATGTTTGGTAGTTTTGTGATGGCAAGTGATGCATGTGATTCATTCCATGTAAAAATTATTCATCTGGACTATTATTGAAATGGAGAATTTAATTATGTGTTCATAAGCTACGTTCAATGTGATATATGCATATGTTTGGTGAACCAGTTACTCAATTAGACATTATCTAAGGTTTGAGGGTGTCGTCTAAAATTGGTTCCGACCATAGGAGAGACCATAAACATGTCATCATGACATCCATAAACATAAACCCAACAGGGGTAGTCTTATTATTTTCTTCTGCATGTTTATTAGGACTAGAGACTGATGGTTAGCAAGTCCATGCATATAATGAAATTATTAACTATTGATTTTTAAGTTACTTTTGTATCGCTAAACATTTAATGTGAAATAACTTTGAATCTGTAGACTAGTTATTGCATTTTGGCAAAACCTGATTCCTTATTGAGTAGCTCAGGCCACATTTATCTTAATCCTAGTATCAGGTTAAACTACACGACTCACGTGTTGGTATTTAATTTTGTTATCATGAAGATATTTGATTTTGTTATCATGCAGATATTTGATGGCTTTTAAGAGAACATTTGCTCTAAGAAAACTTTTTGTTTCAAGGGATGACACTTTATCTAAAGATCAACACAAAGATGTTGGTGGTGGCCCTCATATGTGCACTTCAAATGCCCACAAGGAATCACTACATGATCCAACAAATATATGCATTATTTTTCTATATATGTAAGTTCTGATGAGGATCAACATACTGAGCAAGAAGCTGTAAGTCATACTGAGGAAGTCCTAGAAACTTCAGCTAAATAATGCATGTTTTCTTATATGATTTGCTTTAAATACAAGTAGAATAATTAAAGTTTTTGTGTACGTAGGTACAAATAGAAGTAAAAAATTGCGAGGAGCAATGACATGTAAGGATATTCATCTTATGTCATTAGATAAAGTTATTTTATTGGAGTGAAATAAACATGGACAATTTGTTGGAAGTGGAGCACCTTAACATTCATCAATCGTAGGGACACTTGCACGAAATACATCATTATTTCTGTTGGGTATTGTAGCCACAATCACCTTGATTTGAAGAAGTCCCCTTCAAACTAAGAGGAATTGCAATTGTATTTGATCATGCACTCTTATATGTGTTGTTGCAGATTATTCCACTCTAAGTACATAGAAATGTCAGGTTTCAATGAGTCGTCAAACACAGGACTATGCAATGTAATTCCTCATTGTAATAGACCAAAGTGTTGACTCATGTGAAATCTCTCTATTGAGATGTACTTCATATACTAAAGTGCTGGAGATGAAGAACTAAAGACGTTGCTGATTCTACTTAAGAAGGAAAATGGTCTAAGGAAGAATTCGGCTAAAGGCTTTGGAACATATAGTAGAATTCGACTATATGTTTCTAAAGACTATAGACGAATTCGGCTAATGCATTTCTAGAAGCCTGAGATTTTTTTTCCTAAGTAGCTTTAATCGAATTCGACTAATGGATCTTTCGAATTCAGCTATTATCTTTAGACGAATTTGTATTCTCGAATTCGGTTAATTGCATTCGACGAATTCGGCTATAGGCATTAACTGAACTCAGTGATTGTGTTTTTCGGCTATTCCATATAAACAAATTCGTGATCGCTGTCATCCGGTTCAGTTCGTTGAGGCTCGACGTTTAGGGCATCTCCTCTATGCACAGTACGCGTGGTGCTTGATCCTGAAATCACGCTTATAGCCGTTAGGGATGAATCGCTAAAAATACATAAGGTTTAGATCGACAAACCCTAATCGTAATCGTGCGTAAGAAAAAGCTCTCGCTCTCAAATTGTCGGCCGTTCTCCTTCTCGCAAGCAAGCCGTCTCCGACAAAGAAAGTCATTTACGATTCTTCTGCACAAATCAGTCGACCAGATCATTGTTACTCAAGATCTAATTTATTCTTGATCTAGTTGACTCAAGCTTCAGATTGAACCTTCAAGGCCTAAAGATCTCTTCTTTCTTTCTCTTCTAAAGGACTGAAATTAATATCAAGGAAGACGAGATCTATCTTTCAGATCTGAAGAAAAGGACTCCTCCAAGAGTTCCTAAGTGAGATTGGTTGTCAATCTTAAGTGTTGTTGTAAAACTCTTTTACACCTTTTTGTAGGAGGCTTGCCTCCGAGTTTTGTAGATCTTGGTTTAAAGATCGAGTTGTAGGAGTTTTTGTGCTCCGAGTTTGTAAGAGAAGATTGTTATCCGAGTTGTTGTAGGAGTGTTTTTACTCCGAGCTTGTAGGAGTTGTGAACTCCGAGAAGTAGGATTCGATTGATCCGAGTTTGGTGAAGTAGCCGAATCTAGCCTTGGACTGCTAGATAGGCGAGGCGGGAAAGTGGACTACCCACATCGGGGAACCACTATAAATTCTCTGTGTTGTGCTGTGTTTGCTTTTCTGTATGCTTTTACTTCTCATATTTTTAATTCCGTAAAAAGCCGCAGAATCCACCTATTCACCCCCCCCCCCCTCTAGTTGATTTAGGTTGCGAGTAGATACTTTTAATTGGTATCAGAGGTAGGTTGTTCACTAAAAGGCTAACACCTTGAACAAGATCTCCTAATCTAGTCGGTAGAACAAGCATGTCTGGAATGGAAAGATCAAAGGATTCTATCAAGTTGTTAGTCTGCACTAAAGAGAATTTCCCCATGTGGAAGGAGAGAGTTAGATTCTACATGGAGGCTGCAGATCCAAGGATTTTTCAGATAGTGGAAGAAGGTCCACATGTTCCTACAAAACCATCTTCAATAAACTCAGCTATCATGATTCCTAAAAAGATGTTGGAACTTACAAAAGATGAGATTGCTCTTGTATCTCTAGACAAGAAGGCAAAAAATATCATAGCCGGTGCAGTGGATGATTCGATGCTGCAAAACCTGATTCACTACAAATCTGCCAAAGAGATGTGGGATTCTCTAGTGATTCTGATGGAAGGTACTGAAGAAGTGAGGGATGACCAAAGATCGTTGCTGAACCAAGAATATGAAGCTTTCAAGCAAGATCCAAGAGACTCCATTTCTGAAACTTATGAGAAGTTCTTTAAGATCGTAAATGGTCGTAGGAACTATGATCGAGAATTTTCTGTTGGCGAACTGAATGATAAGTTTTTGAGATCCCTGACGAAAGAATGGGATACCAAGGCCATTGCAATCAGAGAATTCGGCAAGTTGACTACTATGGAGCCGCAAATATTATTTGAAACGATCTTATCACATGAGCTTAAGCTCAGCATCAGGAAAGCTGAGGAAGAGGGCAACAGAACATCTGGGAAGGAAAGATCCGTGGTCCTGAAAGCTGAAGGATCAAAGAAAAGCAAGGTCAAGACATCTGCAAGAACTCAGTTATCAGAAGAGGATGATGAGTCTGTGACTTGGTCGTCAAACTCTGACATGTCTGATGGAGAGTTCTCACTTCTCTCCAAGCAATTCAAAAGGCTTCTGAATAAAAGAAAGCAGATAAGAGGCCAATCCTCTGCTTCAGATCACAGAAGATCAAGACGTGATGGTGATCATCACAAGAAGGACTACAATAATGACAAGTATAAATCTAAACTGAACAAACATGATTCTACTGACATTATTTGCTATTGCTGCAATAAGCCAGGACACGTGATAGCTGAGTGTCCATATAAAAAGAAGGAAGGATCGAGGAAGGAAGAAAAGAGATCCTTCAAGGGAAAGAAGAAGGAAAAGAACTTCCTCGCTAAAAAGGCCAAGACTCTGAGCGACAGCGACACTGATGCGTCAAGCTCAGATGAAGAAGCTTACTTTGGGCTAATGGCACAATCAGATGAAGAAGTAGGTGACTCCTCTTATAAGGGGAAGATAAACTCTCAAACTCCTCTTTCTGCTTCTGAATATGAGATTGCATCCGTTGCAAATGACGGCTACTCATCAGAGGAGGATTCAGATTTAATGACTCAGTACAAAGCCCTTTTGCAGGGATTTGACAAGTGCCGCAAGGTTGTCAGATCCAAGTCAAAAGAAATTGAATCTCTCAAGATGGTGGAATCAGGTTTGAGGGAGGAAATTGAACAATTAACTCCTCTCAAAGATGAAATCCAATTCTTGAAAGAAGAACTTAAAAGCTCCACTGAGTTATTAAATCTTAAGGAGAAAACTATAAATGAACTAGAAGATAAGTTAAAGGTGGAAAGGAAGCTCGTAGAAAGCTTCTCGAAGCCTAAGACTATTCTTCCACTCATTGATAGATTTTCTGCTCCTGCGAAAGGTAGTGGCCTTGGTCATGAGGCTGAAAGTAGTAAGGCTGCTGAGAAAAGAGCCGTGAAAGGAAAGGGAACAGGTAATCAAAGTCAACCTTCGTTCAGGAAGGTAGTTTTTCCAACAAACCCGTTTGACTTTGAGGCATCCTATGGTCACTTTGCTAGACCAACACATGTTGAACCTAGCAATAGATATCAAGGATGGAGCAGATCCCGAAACTTTGACGCCTCTCCATTCAAAGCTTCTCATGAAGAAGTAATCCTCAAGGATCATGGTCCATTTGTTCACGAATCAGCTGCTAAGAAGGCACCAAAAATCAAAACGACTGCACCCAAATCTGTTGAGAAGAAGTTGGAGCCATGTGTGTGCTGTCACCATGAGGCCCCCACTTCTAAGAAACCTTCTTATAAGAAAGCTACTCCTGTTGTACCTCCCATTCAAAAAGTAAAACAGGAGACAAAGAGAAGGTACAATCGATTCGATTGTTGGTGATATGGCAAGGTTGGTCACTTTGCCGTAGATTGCTGGTTTAATCCAAGAAATGTCAAGACTCCACAGGTTAACAATGTAAGAATGACCCCTCGCAATGTTAACATTCCCAGTGGCGATCATCTAACAAGAAGCCAAGGACTCAAAATGGTTTGGGTTCCTAAGGGCAATTGATTATTGATTGCAGGTATGTCCAAAGGCCAATACAAATCCCATATGGTACTTGGACAGTGGATGTTCACGGCACATGACCGGAACAAAAAGCCTATTGCAAGATTTCTCCCCTGTGAAAGATGGTCCAAAAGTTATATTTGGCGGATCTGATCGGGGAATCACGAAAGGCTACGGTATGATTACTAATGGTATAGTCTCTTTCACAGACGTGGCTTATGTTAAAGGATTACAACATAATCTCATTAGCATAAGTCAACTATGTGACAAAGGCTATATGGTAGAATTCTACAAGGACAAGTGCTTGATAAAGTCGTCTGATACGTCAGAAACTATTTTAACAGGCACTCGGAGTAGAAATATTTTCTGTTTAAATTTTCTATGTTTAGACTCTTCTACACCAGTGTGTTTTTTAGCAAAAGATAGTGCATCTCTTTGTGACCAGTGGCACAAGAGACTAACACATATAAATTTCAAAACTATTAGTATGCTATTTTCTCACAATTTAGTACGTGATGCTCCTAATGTTAAGTGCATTAAAGAGAGACCGTGTCACGCATGCCAGATGGGCAAGCAGACTCGAGCTACCTTTAAGAGCCTTATTGGCAAAGATTCTACCAGATGTTTATATCTTCTACACATGGACTTGTTTGGTCCTATGCCAATCAGAAGTTTAGGAGGTAAAGCTTATACTTTGGTTATAGTTGATGACTACTGTAACACCCCCATCCATTCGGGAGCATATAGCAGAAGGTCCGGCCGGGGCCCCACGCCATATACTACAAAACAAACGGGAACGTCACTTAATTGAAATATCGAACGACACTATACAACGATGCCTAACTCAGAGCATTCTATGCGAAAGCTGAAAAGAGACAAGATAAACCCCAAAACCCGTACCCGAGTATGTCCACTTCTATTAATAGGAATAGAATGTTTTACACAACAAAAGAGGCATGACGGCCTTACAATTTACCAACATCGGCGCGCAGGCCGGCCATACCTGAAAAGCAAAAGAACATCAAAAGTGTTGGGAAAATGATTTCTCTTAACCCCTGAAAAAGAGTTAAATATGAATTCTAAGAAAGGAAAATCAAGGTTAAATCAATATGCGTCGAATAGTATTCGACGCAACGTCGAAGTTGTATCGATGTTCCTTTCAGAATGAGTCGAAGTAGCTCCAAGCAGAATTCGACGTATCATATGTCGACGTCGCTCTAACTTCTAGTCGGCGTATCTTGAGAAGTCGACGCACTCTAGTCAACGCACCTTCCTTATTCCCCTCTCGACGCTCTGCCAGGATGAATTCGACGCCTACGTCGAATAGTAATCGACGCACGTCGATTTATATGATTAATTCAAAAATCGCCAGATCTCTTTCCTTCTTTTATAGATCTGATTTATATGGAATCAATTTATTCTTTATAACCGTTCTGAATCATTCTTACCTCTAATAGATTCTTGGCTAAATTGATTAAATCCTTTATGGACATTATTTGAAATCAGATTGAATACTTTCCTTCTATGGATATAATTGTTATGGAAATTTCTCTTTCTTTCTAATACTCTACCTGCTAATTGATTACTCTGCTATAGTGTTATTTTAATGAACAGAGCTATAAATAACTAAGGAGGTCGGCAGAGAAAGACAACAAGTGATCCACCATATACACATTGAAAAAGAGGAAAAGCTCCCAAAAAGTGAAAAAGAGAGAATAGAGAAATTGTTCTGCAGCAACCATCAAGCATTCTTCTTCTTCTGCTTCTGAAGCCATACTGCTGCAAAATTCTGAAAAGATTACAATCTCCTTCTCACTATAGAAGGGAGATTTAATTCACTACTTCTTGTGCTTCCAATCTTCTTGCTAGGAAGAAGATTCATTTTTGTCTTAAATACTTCTTTTTCCTTTTCTCATTTTCATACTCACATACTGTAAAAGAGTTTTTAGAATCACTCTTCAAAAAATTCAATTGTACTGGTTCTAAGAGTCTCCTTTTCAAAAGACTCAGTTGGTTCTAAGAGTCTCCTTGTCAAAAGTCTCAGGGTGGTTCTAAGAGTCTCCTTATCAAAAGACTCAGTGCAAGATAGTGAATTCCTACCAAGGGGGTAGAAGAGTGGACTACCCAAAGTTTGGGGAACCACTATATCTCTTTGTGTTGTGCTTTGATTTTTCTTATTGCATTTATTTTTCTTTACTTGTTTAATTCTTGTTGGTGTGTGTGGGAAGCTCTAATCTATGATCATACATATATATATATATATTAAATTTGCACAAAATATTTTTAATCTCTATTCACCCCCCCTCTAGAGAATTCTAGTGAGGTTAACTGTGCACTTTCAATTGGTATCAGAGCTAGGTTGATCTAAAAAGGTTAACTCCTTGATCAAAAAGATCCTACCTCTTATTTATAAATATATATTTCTCTAACAATTATTTTTCACATGGCACAAATCAAAGATTATGCTTCCACCAGACCACCAATGTGCAATCTTGAAAAGTTTGCAGTTTGGAAGACAAGAATTAGGATTTATATGAATTCCATTGATGAAGACTTATTTAATGTTATCTTGACAGGTCCTCCCAAACCTTATAGAAAAGACTCAAGTGGTGAAATGACTCAAACACTAGTCCCAAAGGCTGAGTGGACAGTTGAAGAGAAAAAGGCAGGAATATGTGATGCAAAGGCTGTAAATTATCTGGTCTCAACCCTTTCTGATGAAATCTTTCAAAGGGTGGTTGATTGTGAATCAGCCAAAGAAATTTGGGAGGCTCTCATAAAAATGGTAGAAGGAAGTGCTGATGAAAGAAAAGATAAGAAGGCCCTATTGATCTCTCAATATGAGAACTTCCAAAAGAAGAATGAAGAAAGCATCTCTGAGATGTATGACAGATTTAGTCTGATCATCAATCAACTAAGAGACTTGGATAGAGAAATCTCTCTTACAGAGATCAATGACAAATTGCTGATAAGTCTCCCAAGCTCATGGGACTCAAGGATATGGGCAATAAGAGACACAAGAGGTCAAAGGGAAATTTCAACAGATGCTCTCTTAGGAAAACTCAGATCCTATGAGCAACTGCTGAAAACCAGAGAAGAGAAGAAGAGAAGAGAAAACATCCCAACCTCCTCAAAAGACAGGAACATTGCATTAAAAGCAACAGAGGAAGGAGGCTCTATCACTGAAGAAGAACTATTCAGTTTCCTGGCCAGAAAATTCAATAAATGGGTCACGACAGATGGATCAAGAAAGAGAGAGTCAAAACCAAGGTATGACAAAACTCCCACTAAAGAAATTGTGTGTTATTCTTGCAGGAAATCTGGACATATTGCCCCAGAATGTCCAGAGAATGCTGAGACAAAGAAAGTTTTGAAAAAGAAAGATCCCAAGAAACAGGAGAAGAAAGAAAGAGGCTTTATTGCAGAAGCCTGGAGTGAAACAGACTCTGAGGACAGTTCCTCTTCCAAGAGTGACAATGAAGAATCTAAGCAAGAAGATCTATGCTTGATGGCCCTTGAAGGATCAAAGAATAATGATTGTGCTAAATCATGGAGTGAGACAGGATCAGAAGAAAGCATATCTTTTGAAGATGAAAAAGAAGATAGCCTTATTCTCATAGAGGAATCTGAGGATAAGGATGAGGTAAGCATGTTTGATAAAATAAATTTTCAAAGTGATAACTTCAGAAATGATTTTATGGGAATGTGTCTAGATCAACTAAAAGCAACACAAGAAATTAAAGATCTAAAAGAACAAATCAATGTAGCTAAAAACCAGAGAAATAGAGAAGTTAAATGCTTTAAAGATTATGAATTAAGGGCTAACATCATAGAAAAGGAGGTAGAAAAGGCTAAAATAGAAAATCAGTTCCTTAAGGATAAGGTATCCCAGGCAAAGGCCTTTGAAGAATCAATAAAAATGAGAAGCCAAACTCTTAAGGAAATCACAGAAAAACAAAAAATAAGACACAAGAATCTTGGGCTAGGGGCTGATCCATTAATCAGCCTAATTCCATCCAACAAACCTGCTTGGATGAGCCCTGTAAAATTCACTAAACCTATCAAATGGACAAACCAAGAAAAAGACCCACATGATAAGGAAGAAAACTCCTTCAAAGAAATAAAGGAATTTGATGAGACATCATATTATTCAGCTGATGACTCACAAACTTCATCTGAAGAAACAACTAATCCAAGAAAAACAACACATAAAGGAGTAAAAACAGAAAAAGGTAAAATGAAAATTGAAGATACAATTGCGTCGACTTCATATCGACACATAAATGATAGTGCATCGACTTATACTCAACGTAACCTCTCAGATGCCTCGACCTCTTCTAGACGCTTGAACAAAAGCACGTCGACTTCCAATCGACGCAACTTTCTCTATGCGTTGAAATCAGATCGACGCCATCTGGAGAAAGCGCCGAATACAAATCGACGCGACTATCAACATGCGTCGAATAGATATCGACGCACAAAAGTTCAGAGCAACTTAAATACCTTTCCTCCAAAAGCCTTTCATCCTAAACCATATTCAGGACCCATTCATCCCAATCTTGATTTTTATCCAAATCAACCCTTCTATCCTTCTCTAAGCTCAAATTATCATAAGAATAAGATAATCAAGTGCCATATATGTAACAAAACTGGTCACCTTGCCAAACAATGTTGGCACAACCAATCAAACTATCTGTAAAAATTAGTCCAAGACTGACTTAGAACTAGGAAAAGATAAAAAGAAATAAACACCTAAAATTCTTCAGGAAAATCAAAAGTCACGTCGACTTCAAATCGACGCAACGTCGATGACTCAACTCAAAAAGTGAAATCGACGCATACATCGATTTCAATCGACGCATACGTCGATACGAAACCCTAACATCTTAACGCGGGCTGTATCGATGCTTACGTCGAATTCCACTTGACGCAACGTCGACTCCATAAAAATGAGCGGCAATGCTAAATATTTTCGGTCACATCCACTGAGGTACCGAATAAGCCTCGAATTGAGTCCCGTTTCGACGCTTCACCTGACTTAAAAAGACTCTTCAGTTAGAAACCTTCACTACTATGCATCCTTTATTCTTCTTTCTCCTCAGTCCAGCCGATTCTTTTTCCCTCTCTCACTGATCTACAATGGCTCCCAAGATAAATTCTGGGTTCGATATCGACCTCGAATCCTTCCAAGCAGCAGAGAACTATAAGAACATCATAGCTCTCTTCACTGAATTCGGATTGGACAAACTCATCTCAACAAGATGCAAGCTCCTGGAAATAGAGCTCACAGAGCTGATAACTCATGTTCAAATATCTGAACAAGGAGAAATCCAGGGAACAATCTATGAGACACCAGTCTCAATCTCTGCAGAACATATTAGGACCACCTTTGATCTTCCATCAGGTATATCCTATTATAATCTTTGTTCAACTAAAATAGGGAAAGGAAATCAATTTCTAAAAGAGTAACCTCATAAGTCTTCATCATCTCTTTATTAGGTGATGAATCAATAGACCTCACACCTGATGAAATCAAGCATCTGCTAACCATCATGAAGTTTTCAAGGGATAAACCAACCCATCTAAAGAAAATAGACTTTTCTGAGGAGTATAGACTACTAGCAGATATAGTAGGAAAGATACTACTATATAAGATATCTGTCCATGATGCAGTGCCCAAGCAGCAACTGAACTTCATGGGGTCTCTTGTATTGAAGAAGAAAATAGACTGGGCTAGCTGTCTGCTCAAGATGATAGGCTCTAGATATTCTCACAAAGAGAATGCCTACATGAGGATTATGAGTCAAGTACTCTTCCACTCCTTCCCTGACCTCTGTAGGTCAAAAGGAATTCCTATCCCTCCTGGAAAGAGGATGTACATTGCCCTCTTCTCCAAATGGACTAGGCAAATCCCCAAGCCTGGTTCCATTCCTGAAAGGACTCCCTCTCCTCCTAACTCTCCTGCTCATCCATCTCCTCCTCCTTCTCCTCAAAGAGACAATTCTTCTCTACTACCATCATCCACTCAAATAGTCTCTACCACCCTCACAACTCCTACTCTACCTACCTCTTCTCAAACACCTGCTCCTCAAACAGCAGTTTCTCCACCTCCTCCTCCTCCTCCTCTTATTTTCTCATCCTCTCCACCTCCTTTATCACTCATACCTCATGTATCAACTAACTTCTTTCCAGCCTCATCACCACCTTCACCACTCTCTCCTCATCCCCAACCACAACATGAACCATCTGCATCCACTGAAGCTCTCCTCACTCAGTGCATTGCATCAGCAGCTCAAACATTCCAAGCAATGCTGGATGAGCACTGCTCCCAGATTCATTCCTCAATCCTACACATGCACACCCAAATAGATGGGGTCAGTGCCTCTGTGCAAAGTCTGAAGAACTCTCTCTCTTCCTCAAGAGTTACCAAGTCTTTCTTAACCTCCTTGGCCAAGAAGGTCAAGAAGGGGGAGAAGCTAGATGAAGAGCAGCCCTCCAATCTTAAATCTCCCTCACACAAATCCCCTCCTTCAAAATCTGACAGTTTTGCACTGCTCAAGACAATTGGAAATGAGATAGTACCTGAGCTACACAATGATGGACAAACAATAGAGGTACTCAACATAGCAAGAGATGCTGCAAATCAAGTGGCACTACTACAAGGGGAGGGAAGCAGAGCAGAAAATGAGGCTGAAAAGGAAGAAGGTGAGAAAGAGCTGAATACTGCTATAAATCAAGAAGAAAATGAACCAGCTGCTGGAACTGAAAAAGGAAATGAAGCTGATGCTGGAAAAGAGAAAGAGCCAGATGCTGTGATGGCTGAAGAAGGGGCTCAGGAGTCAGGGGCAGGGGGAGCTGAGACTCAGGGGGAGCTGAGACTCAGGGAGAGCAAATGGCTGAGACCCAGGGGGAGTTGAGGGAGTCACCTGCTACTGGGAAAGAGCAATCCACAATAGTATTCAAGAGAAAATGAAAGACTCCTCCTACCCCTCCTGAATAATACTTGAAAACAATGCTTCATATACTTTATGATTGGTCTGAACATGAAGTTTGCTTCTGATTGTGTGAAATCTTCATTATCTGTACAAATGCTTTGCTATGTTAATTATATGCTAAATACAATTTCTCTCTAAATAGGGTTAAGACAAATAGGGGGAGATTGTTGGGAAAATGATTTCTCTTAACCCCTGAAAAAGAGTTAAATATGAATTCTAAGAAAGGAAAATCAAGGTTAAATCAATATGCGTCGAATAGTATTCGACGCAACGTCGAAGTTGTATCGACGTTCCTTTCAGAATGAGTCGAAGTAGCTCCAAGCAGAATTCGACGTATCCTATGTCGACGTCGCTCTGACTTCTAGTCGACGTATCATGAGAAGTCGACGCACCCTAGTCAACGCACCTTCCTTATTCCCCTCTCGACGCTCTGCCAGGATGAATTCGACGCCTACGTCAAATAGTAATCGACGCACGTCGATTTATATGATTAATTCAAAAATCGTCAGATCTCTTTTCTTCTTTCATAGATCTGATTTATATGGAATCAATTTATTCTTTATAGCCGTTCTGAATCATTCTTACCTCTAGTAGATTCTTGGATAAGTTGATTAAATCATTTATGGACATTATTTGAAATCAAATTGAATACTTTCCTTCTATGGATATAACTGTTATGGAAATTTCTCTTTCTTTCTAATACTCTACCTGCTAATTTATTACTCTCATATAGTGTTATTTTAATGAACAGAGCTATAAATAACTAAGGAGGTCGGCAGAGAAAGACAACAAGTGATCCACCATATACACATTGAAAAAGAAGAAAAGCTCCCAAAAAGTGAAAAAGAGAAAATAGAGAAATTGTTATGCAGCAACCATCAAGCATTCTTCTTCTTCTTCTTCTTCTTCTGCTTCTGAAGCCATACTGCTGCAAAATTCTGAAAAGATTACAATCTCCTTCTCACTATAGAAGGGAGATTTAATTCACTACTTCTTGTGCTTCCAATCTTCTTGCTAGGAAGAAGATTCATTTTTGTCTTAAATACTTCTTTTTTCTTTTCTCATTTTCATACTCACATACTGTAAAAGAGTTTTTAGAATCACTCTTCAAAAAATTCAGTTGTACTGGTTCTAAGAGTCTCCTTTTCAAAAGACTCAGTTGGTTCTAAGAGTCTCCTTGTCAAAAGACTCAGGGTGGTTCTAAGAGTCTCCTTATCAAAAGACTCAGTGCAAGATAGTGAATTCCTACCAAGGCGGTAGAAGAGTGGACTACCCAAAGTTTGGGGAACCACTATATCTCTGTGTTGTGCTGTGATTTTTCTTATTGCATTTATTTTTCTTTACTTGTTTAATTCTTGTTGGTGTGTGTGGGAAGCTCTAATCTGTGATCATACATATATATATATTAACTTTGCACAAAATATTTTTTAATCTCTATTCACCCCCCCCTCTAGAGAATTCTAGTGAGGTTAACTGTGCACTTTCAAAAAGGCCTTTAAGGGCCGCAGCAGCACAAGGGCTTCACCCCGCTAAGAGCCCGCTATGTTCCCGCTCGGTCCAGCACCTGTACAACAAGCCCACCAAAAACGGTGGTAAAACAGGGCAACGGTCAGCTAAAGCTGACCAAAATATAATGACCCCACCCCTTCGAGGGGGTGGCAGTTTCCCGTCCCTGCAAGAGCATCACAACATATATATATATATATAAATATAACAGAATGAAGCGTCTAGCAAAGCTCACAATAGTTCATACATATGCAACAATCACAAACGTGGGAATGGCCTCCACGTCTCGTACTCTCAGGCACTCTTTGGTGTACTCCGCCTTCCACCACCATCCACTCTTGATGGCTTTGCCTTTCGAGGCTAAAGTCGGTGGCCCGAATACCAGGGCTCCCTCGTACTTTAATTGTGAACATCCCGTAGTCCGAAGACTCTTTCCCATTGCCTCCCGACATGCTGTACGAGACACACTAATCCGGTGCTGCAATGGTGCGGTTTCAGGTTCGCCAAATGCCCGTTGTTCACAGCTCTCGTTGTACAACACGAAGAGCGGGTATGGCGTCCCCTCAGCCTAGGTATTCTCAATTAGCCGGCTCTACGGGCCGCTAAGTCATCCACCAGGACACCCTCACAGGTCGGGCACACAGGCCTCAGGTCCTCTCAACAGGTGAGCACGATAACATCACCAGAACCAAGTCTGGGAGCTGTCGCCTAGCGATATCCAATATCGCCAGCGACAGTGAACAGAACTCCATTTTGGCTTCTAGCTGTAGGTGCTTCCCGGGGCACACCCCCAGGCATTGATGCACATGCAGTAGCACTCCCACTGCTTCAGAACGCACAAAATCACCAAAACCAAGTCTGGGAGCTGTCGCCTGGCGATAGTCAATATCGCCAGCGACAGTGAACAGAACTCCTTTTCTGCTTCTAACTTTGGGTGCTTCCCGGGGCACACCCCCAGACATTGTTGCGCATGCAGTAGCACTCTCTAGTCCTACGAAGCAGGATATCAACACGGAGTTTTCCCCCGGCAAGCACAATATCAAAAAGCATAACCAATCCGGACGCACCGTCTCGGATGGGCTTCACACATCGCGCCTACGTCCATTTCACGCATGGACTCTACATGTATGCAAGATTTGACGGGGATAACACAAATCGACCCGTCGGAGGCCACGACCTCACCCTTTTGGGTAGGGGCCTCCACGATGCACGGAACGGACTAGAACATGTCCAAATGAGGGTCAAGAGAATCGTTACCCTTAAACGCCGCTTCAAAGTCATGGCTTGACTTTTGGCACGGATGGAAAGGAGCGTATAGCCCTCCTCTATGCGTAGCCACCAACGATGAGGGATTCTGATGCATGTAGCTCCACCAAAGATGAGCTCTAGGGTTGGAAAACCCTATTCATCTCCTTCTCCAAGCTCTCTCTCTCTCTCTCTTAATTAAACCCTTAAGTGAATAAGGAAAAGATGGGGGTTTTCGGCCACCTTATGCCAGCCACCGAGCCTCCCCCATCCAAAACAGCCCCCAAAGTCAAAGTGCCATAAATGGCCACGATTTCGGCTGCAAAGTACAACTTGGAGCTGTCGCCCGGCGATAGCCGCTGTCGCCTGGCGACAGCGGTAAAGAACCGACTTGACCCGTCAATGCCAGCACTGCGAACAGTGCATGACACATGTCACGGTGTCGCCAGCGTTAGCACTTAATGCCGCCCGACAGCCTCTCCAGAACCCTTCTCAACAGAACGCTATCGCCGGGTGATAGCCGCTATCGCCGGCGATAGCGCTGGATTCCAGAAATCTAATTTTTCTGATTTGTGGTCTTACAACTACTCACGTTTTGCTTGGGTACTCTTTCTGAAACATAAGTCAGACACCTTCGACTCTTTCACAACATTCGTTAGGCAAATTTAGAATGAACTGGAATGTTCTGTGGTCAAAATCAGAAGTGATCACGGTACAGAATTCAAGTATGGTGCCATGACCGAATTTTGTGAAAGCCAAGGTATCCTTCATGAGTTTTCCTCTCCCCGTACCCCGCAACAAAATGGAGTTGCCGAGAGAAAGAATAGAACACTCATAGAGGCTTGCAGGACAATGTTGAGTGATTCTTCACTACCTGAGTACTTCTGGGCTGAAGGTATCAACATTGTTTGCCACGTGCAAAACAGAGCACTAATCAAGAAAAATCATCATAAGACTCCTTATGAACTTTTGAAGGGCAAGAAACCAACCTTGTCGTATTTCAGAATTTTTGGTAGTAAGTGCTTCGTACTTAATAATGGGAAACATTATAAAACTAAATTTAGTGAAAAATGTTTTGAAGGTATTTTTGTAGGCTATAGTAGCCATAGTAAGGCATATAGGATTTTTAACAAGAAAACCCTGGTCGTAGAAGAAACTTACAATGTTATCTTTGATGAGACGAGTATGCTTCAAGGAAGCTCTTCTAGTGTTTTTGTTGAATATGCAGGCGCAAGATTCAAAGAACTTATCTTGGAAGAAGCTCCAATAGAAGATACTCCAATGTCCACAGAAGTAGATTTTCCAATTCTTTTTGAGGAAGAACTTCATGAAGAAGAAGAAGCTCCAGAAGTGGAACTACCTCCAGACACTATGGATGATGGAAGAAACCTGATGATCAGACATCAGAGAGATCACCCCATTGAACAAATCATCGGTGAAACAAGTGCTGGGGTAAGAACAAGAAGAGGTACAACTAACCAAGTTTTGCATTTAAGTTTTCTTTCACAGATTGAGCCAAAGAAGTTCGATGAAGCAAAGAACGATGCCTCATGGATTATTGCAATGCAAGAGGAGCTTAATCAGTTCAAGCGATGCAAAGTATGGAAGCTAGTACCCAGACCCAAATGACAAAATATTATATGAACAAAATGGGTCTTCAGAAACAAGCTGGATGAAGACGGCATAATCATCAAGAACAAGGCCAGACGTGTCGCTCAAGGCTATAAACAAGAAGAAGGAATCGACTTCGATCAAACTTTTGCCCCCGTAGCAAGACTCGAAGCGATCAGGTTGTTTCTAGTATATGCAGCTCACAAGGGATTCAAAGTTTATCAAATGGACGTGAAGTTAGCCTTCCTTAATGGTGATCTAAAGGAAGAAATATACATCGAGCAACCCCCAGGTTTTGTTTACTCCACTCTACCTGATTATGTATACTATTTACGTAAAGCTTTATATGGTCTCAAACAAGCTCCATGAGCCTGGTATGAGACACTCTCTACCTTTCTTCTTGAGAACAAGTTCACAAAAGGAAAGATAGATAAGACATTATTTCTTAGGGAAGTAAAATGCAAGATTTTGCTAGTGCAAATCTATGTCGATGATATTATCTTTGGATCTACTTATGATAACCTCTGCAAAAAGTTTTCCAACTTAATGCAAGGGAAATTTGAAATGAGTAGTATGGGCGAGCTGAAGTATTTCTTAGGACTTCAGGTAAAACAATCTGAAGATGGAATTTTCATCTCTTAGACGAAGTTTACCAAAGAGTTAATTAAGAAATTCGGAATGGAGAATGCAGCCTCTATGAGGACTCCAATGGGTTCAGCTATGTCTCTAGATAAGGATGAGAAAGGGAAACCTTTTGATGAAACCAAGTATAGAAGCATAATTGGATCCTTGCTCTATCTTACTGCGAGTAGACCGGACATAATGTTTTCAACATGTGTATGTGCTAGATTTCAGGTGAACACTAAGGAATCTAATTATGCTGCTGCAAAGCGAATTTTAAGATACCTTAAAGGTACACCAAATCTTGGCTTATGGTACCCAAGAAGTAATGACTTTGAACTAACAGGTTTTTCAGACGCAGATTTTGCAGGTAGCAAAGATGATAGGAAAAGCACTTTCGGAACCTGTCAGTTTCTAGGAAAAAGACTAATTTCTTGGAGTAGTAAGAAACAGAATTGTGTAGCAACATCAACCGCTGAATCGGAGTACATCTCCGCAGGCAGTTGCTGTGCACAATTACTATGGATAAGGAATCAATTGGAAGACTACAACTTGAAGCTAAAGGACATTCCAATGTACTGTGATTCATCAAGTGCTATTGCAATTGCTCACAATCCAGTATCTCACAGCCGGACAAAGCACATCAAGATTTGCTATCACTTTATTTGTGAGCATGTGGAACAGAAGGACATCAACCTCAGTTATGTCCCAACTGATAAGCAGATTGCAGACATCTTCACGAAGCCTCTTGACAAGACAAAGTTCAAATACTTCAAGATGGAGCTTGGCATGTTAAACAAAGACTCTTAAAGACAAGCTCAGAAGATAAGTCAATTCTCAGCTCAACTCTTTCAAAATGAAGACTTGAAGGATTTCAGAATAATTGTGTCCTTATGTTCAAGAAGGAATAACCGAATACTACTTATTCGGCTAAACTATATAAACGAAATTGAACAATTCGTCTAATACATATAACCGAATTCGGCTATATCGAAATTCAGCTATATTATTTCGCCGACTTCGTCTATATCCTGTCCCGAATTCGCTTATATCATTTCGCCGAATCGCATATCATTCGGAACTCAAATTCATTCTATCTAATTTATTGGATCTGAAGAGTCAAAATTCAAACTTTCAGGTACGCGCTCTCTCTCCTCTCTAAACCTCGAACTATATAAATGTTTTAACGAGACTCGAAGAGTTCACGCATTCGTCTATACCCTAACTTCCGACCTTTCATCTCCCGATTCGCCGACCTGCGCTTCTTTGTTTTCATGGACTCTTTGCTTCGTCTTCTCCAATCTTCTCGATCTCAATGGCGAAGCACACGTCTGATAAGCTCCTATCCAGTGGGGAACTGGTTAGAACAGGATTTGACGAATCAGTGGATGAATTTCGCAATGTGGTCCTGATGCTTAAGGTCGCTGGACTTGGCTTTGTCCTCGAACATCCGTGCAAGGTACTGGAGAAAGATATCCTCAAATTCTACAAGCATGCAGAACTGAAGAAACATGGCACTGTTATCAAGAGCCGCATTGGTGACTTCCCTGTCAAAGTTACACCCTCAACTCATTACGAAATTTTTGAAATTTCCAGTGATTGAACAAGAGGATGAACTCTCTCACAAAGACTTTAAGAAATCCTTATCATTTTGTGGCTTGCCCAAAGGGACCACCTCAATTAAAAGGAAGGAAATGAATGAAGAAGGCAAACTGCTGTCGGATATTATCAGAAAAGTGCTAATTTGTAAAGTGGGTTCTCATGAATACATTTCCAACGATATGTTCAAACTACTTGCTGCAGTGATTTGTCGGAAGAAGATGGGTTGGGGCAGAATTCTTTTTGAAAGGATTTCTTCAAGCCTTTCAACCCCCAATTTTGGCAGGATTCTCACTCTTTTCCTTTATCAACAAGACAAACAAAAATTTAACATGAGATCAGGTACCCCCATTCAGCATTTCAAGAGGATTGATGCATCAATCCTAGACAGATGGTCTCGCAAAATAGGAGAATGCAAGGTCAGCAAACAGTCTATTCCTACCTCAAGTGAAAGCTCTGCAAATGTTTCAACACCAAATCCGCCAGCTTCACCCCAACTTCCATCTCCCAAGCAATCCCATGAAATCTTAAAAGGGAAAAGTTCCAAAGCACCTCCAGTTCCTCCGACTGATCCAGTTGTTCATCCGAATGTCTCTCCCAAAGCAATTTCAAGTGATCTCTCCAAAACTGAAGAGCTAGGTGATGATGGTGGGGAAGACAGTGATGGAAATGATTCAGGGGGAGATCATCCAGATTTGGAAGGTGGAAAGATAGCCTCCTCTTCCAAGGGAAAAGAAGTATCTCAAAAAGAAGAGTCTCCTAAGCATTCAACCCCTGCAAGTTCTGAGGGGGAGACTAACATTAATGATCAATACATGTCAACTGCTGAAATTATACCCGACAATGAGGAGCCTCTGCCGGCCCCTTCACCTCCTGGAAATGAGATTATTGTTGCAAGAGCAAGAGAAGTTGTGCAGTCCCCCTCTCCCGTTATCGACAGAGCCAAAAACAAAGCCACTCTTGAACGACTCTACTCTCTCGATGACATTGATTCTGATGAATTCCTATTTGCTGAAGATGACTTTGACATATCTTCCAGGCCTCAACCTTTGTCTCCCACCCCAGAAAATTTGCTGCTCCAGAATATCGAGGGAATGTTGATCAGACAGAAGCAATATTTTGAATTTTCTTTAAGGCAAGTCGGAGATAAAGGCAAAGTCGTGGAGAAAGATCTGAGCAATGGTTTGTGTGAGGTAGCACACTGTGTTGACACCTTCAAGAAACACCAAGATGAGTACTTCGAGCAGGGTGCGTCTACTCTAAAGCATGTGATTGACGACTTAGAGCATGTTCACCAGAATACTCAAGACCTCCCGGAGGGCCAAAGAAGAATTTATGTCGATGGCGACGATGGTCGAAATTCCATTCAAAGATCTATGGACAATATGAAGTTTGATATAATCCGAACCCTAACTGAAGAAGTCAGAAAGGGGGAGGAAAGGTTGCATGAGCGCATTCAAACACAAGTTTTTGATCTACATAGAAAGCTGGAAGGGAGACTCCAGGAATCCAATGTTAATATTCAAACTCAGATTACTGACCTAAGCAGAGAGCTCGAGAGCAGATTCCAGGAATCAAATGCATATGTTCATCAAAGCCATTCTTGGCTACATTCAGAGCTAACCAAAGGTTATGCTTCCAATGTTCAAGAGCAAGAACAACATCGTCAGCAAGGCCAGTCTTCTCATCAAATCTTCAATCCGCAAGAATTCCATCCTGAGATTCAGTTTGCTGCTACTTCCGAACTTTTTGAACCTCCAGAAACTTATCATTGGTCAGATGATGAAGAGGAAAGCTCAAGGAAAAGAGCTTGAGTTGATACAGGTGGATCAAATGCAGGAGGATTCATGCAGGATGCCAGAAGGGCAGCATGACACAGGTTTCTTGAACCAAGAGCTTCTAATCCCAGAAGGATTGATGGTGAACTGTGGAGCCCTGAATCTAGGAACATCATTTTGGACACTTACAATCTTATCATGAACTCAAATGAACCTTCAGCTAATCACTATGACAGAGATGAGATCAATAAGTGGCAGATATCTTTGCTGAAGAGAAGGATTCACATCAGGAATCACCGATATGATGCAAATCCTCCTCCACCTCCTCCAAAGTACTATCCTAAGCCCAGAGCTTATTTTGCTAGACAACTCAAGAAAAGCAAGAAGGGAAAAGCTCATGAGAAATGACTGATGAGGGAACTCTAAAAAGTTTCTTTAAAAACATTTATATCGTTTGATTTGATGTGAATTGATTTTATGATTATCTTTTGCTGATAGATATATATTTAGTTTTCAGTTCTTCACATAGTTCATAATTATTATTGGGTGTGCAAATCACCTTAGTAGATAGGGTTCTGACTTCTTCAAATAGGGGGAGATTGTTGGGTATTGTAGCCACAATCACCTTGATTTGAAGAAGTCCCCTTCAAACTAAGAGGAATTGTAATTGTATTTGATCATGCACTCTTAGCCGTGTTGTTGCAGATTATTCCACTCTAAGTACATAGCAATGTCAGGTTTCAATGAGTCGTCAAACACAGGCCTATGCAATGTAATTCCTCATTGTATAGACCAAAGTGTTGACTCATGTGAAATCTCTCTATTGAGATGTACTTCATATACTAAAGTGCTGGAGATGAAGAACTAAAGACGTTGTTGATTCTACTTAAGAAGTAAAATTGTATAAGGAAGAATTCGGCTAAAGGCTTTGGAACATATAGTAGAATTCGACTACATGTTTCTAAAGACTATAGACGAATTCGGCTAATGCATTTCTAGAAGCCTGAGATTTTTTTTTCCTAAGTAGCTTTAATCGAATTCGACTAATGGATCTTTCGAATTCGGCTATTATCTTTAGACGAATTTGTATTCTCGAATTCGGTTAATGGCATTCGACGAATTTGGCTATAGGCATTAACCGAATTCGATGATTGTGTTTTTCGGCTATTCCATATAAACGAATTCGTGATCGCTGTCATCTGATTCAGTTCGTTCCGGCTTGACGTTTAGGGCATCTCCTCCATGCACAGTACGCGTGGTGCTTGATCTTGAAATCACGCTTATAGCCGTTAGGGATGAATCGCTATAAATACATAAGGTTTAGATCAAAAAAGCCTAATCGTAATCGTGCGTAAGAAAAAGCTCTCGCTCTCAAATTGTCGGTCGTTCTCCTTCTCGCAAGCAAGCCGTCTCCGACAAAGAGTCTTTTACGATTCTTCTACACAAATCAGTCGACCAGATCATTGTTACTCAAGATCTAATTTATTCTTGATCTAGTTGACTCAAGCTTCAGATCGAACCTTCAAGGCCTAAAGTTCTCTTCTTTCTTTCTCTTCTAAAGGACTGAAATTAATATCAAGGAAGACGAGATCTATCTTTCAGATCTGAAGAAAAGGACTCCTCCAAGAGTTCTTAAGTGAGATTGGTTGTCAATCTTAAATGTTGTTGTAAAACTCTCTTACACCTTTTTGTAGGAGGCTTGCCTCCGAGTTTTGTAGATCTTGGTTTAAAGATCAAGTTGTAGGAGTTTTTCTGCTCCGAGTTTGTAGGAGAAGATTGTTCTCCGAGTTGTTGTAGGAGTGTTTTTACTCCGAGCTTGTAGGAGTTGTGAACTCCGAGAAGTAGGATTTGATTGATCCGAGTTTGGTGAAGTAGCCGAATCTAGCCTTGGAGTGCTAGATAGGCGAGGCGGGAAAGTGGACTACCCACATCGGGAAACCACTATAAATTATCTGTGTTGTGCTGTGTTTTCTTTTCTGTGTGCTTTTACTTCTCATATTTTTAATTCCGCAAAAAGCCGCAGAATCCACCTATTCACCCCCCTCTAGGTGATTTAGGTTGTGACTAGATACTTTCAATTTCCAATGAACCCTCTATCTTGGACGCATGTGTCCTGATATAGCAAAGAAACTGCATGAAGTATGGTAAAGGTGAGTGCATAAATAAAAATCATGATTCATTGAATATAGTAGCAATTATTTATAAGCTTTATGTTTTATTCATGTAGCAAAGATTTCTCATTTTTATGACCGACAAAAAGATTATCATGGAACTTCTTAGAGAAAGTTTTAGATATTGGTAGTCGACTTTTAAAAAACAATATTACGACCCATTAGGCACTCCATAAGCACTTATTGCATGAGGTGGCATGACAGATATGCCAGAGAGCCAATTTGTTGACATTGTGACATATTGGTATTCTCCAAAAGGAAGGGTGTTATATCAATCTCTATTTTTTTGTTCTTCCAATTTTTTGTTTAAATTTTTTACATATTAAACTTTTGAGAATGACTTTAATGATGTGATATAGTATAAGTGAAAGAAATAAAGCTTGTCATAAAAAAAACCTTGGTGCACATACTCTCGGACGGATGAGCCTTGCTAATCGAAAGAAAGACTTGGTACAACAAACTCATATATATATAGATGTATTCTTTATTATTTCTTACTTTATTACATAAAGCTAAACGATTTATTTTTTATAAGGAAATTGAATTGGGCAGAGAGCCAACTCGCATTGACTTGTTCGTAGATAGTCGCACAAGCAAGAAAAATGGAAAACATTGGTGAATGAAGAGGCAATATCAAAAAAAGTAAGTGTTTCATTCTTTTGCTAAATTATTTAAACATTTAAATAATATCCAAAGTTTGTTGAATATTTCATTTATGTATTTGTGCTAGGTTGCATTGGACAAGGATATAGATGAACAAATATCGCAATATCCTCATGACACACCAATAAATGAAATTCATGAAGCTGCTTTTAGGTAAACAAAATATTTTATAACATGTTATTTCAATTTATAGTATTGTAAAATATACTTTTATTTTTTTTAGGTCTGCATTTGGACTGAAATATAATGGTCGATGTCGTGGTATGGGAATGGGTGTCACTACATTTCAGATATATCTGGATCTATCACATCACTCAAGAACAACTAGCTTGAGGCCTACAAATACAGAAGAGTTGTGGGAGATTGAACAATTGAAACTACAAATGACAATTATGCAAAAAACCATAGATCATCTTGTGGATGCCAGGTTACAGCCAGATTCTAGTGAAGATTCATATGGAACATCAGTGGGACAAGGGATACATCTATCACTAGTACAAGTAATAATTTTGTGTATAAATCTTGTTAATAATGCATAATTTAATTACAATAGTTTTGTAAATATTTTTTATGTATACAGTTCTTGAGAATGATGGCTTCTATTCAAAGATCAAATCAAGATGAGTCTACCCCTAACAACACCCTAAAACCATCTCCTACTACTAATCTCAATCCGAATCAAGGTTTGGCTTCTCTTTTCTTCTATTTATTTTTGAGATTCAATTGAATTTATATTCTCCGATCAAGTAATCAACTATGCTAGTATTGAAATATGTTCAAATTAACACAACAAACATATAAAACAATTAAGCAATAGCCAACAGGTGCAAGTATTATGTTCAAAGCAGGTTGTAGACAAAGACTTACCTCTTAGACAACAAGGAGCTCTACCCAGATTTCTCCCCAGATATCTCAACATTTTTGGGCAGAAATCTTCCCAGATTTCTCGAGAAATCTGGGCAAAAGTACTGCCCAAATTTCTCTAGAAAATTAGGCAGAAGTTCTGCCCGTAAATCTCGAGAAATTTGGGAAGATTATTTTCAAGAAATCTCGAGAAATCTTGGCAGAAATCTCGAGAAATCTGTCCAGAAATCTGCCTAGATTTCTCGAGATTTCTGGGAATTTCAAATTATTTTTCTCATTTTATCTGGAATGTCATTCATCAATTTATGTTTTAGAAATAATGTATATAATGATTGTTGCATTTACCATGGTCTAATAGCCGCTAGGTGCTTTTGATGCATCTCCTTCGACCCAATTGAAAAAAACTCTTATTTCTTATTTAAACCATGCACATTTATAAAATGATATATGTTAATTTAATTCTCATTTAGTTAGGAGAAAGGACTTTTCATTTGGAATGGAAAGCATTTGTTGTATGGATTAGAAAATCGTGCTCTATTTCTGATATGGATTCCTTTTTGCTAATTGAATTAGTATGTTTTATTCATAATACTGAATCTTTGCAACAGGAATGTGTTCTATGAATCCTAGATTTTATATTAAGCCTCACTTGGCCAGATTCTTCTGGTATTTCCTGAACACCGTCGATGTCACACTTAGTTTGATTTTACATATTTTATAATTTTAGGGTATTACATTTATTTTATAGATCTGCACTTGGTATGATTTTATCTACAAGTTTTGCAGAAAAATGAATTTACCTACATCAATCCACGTGTGTGGTATAGTTGAATTTTATGTTGGCTCACATATATTGTTAAATTTTAGTGTGGAAGATCCTCACTGATTTTTTTGTTCTCTGATGCTTCACAGACAATGGTGTGAGGTATAATTCAGCTAATGGATCTGTGATTTGCCTAGTGAATTGAAAAATTCACTAAATAGGAAGACTCCAAGGTATTCAATAATTCATTTGTGAATGTTTCTTTTGTAGGATGGTTATGTTATCAATAAATTTTTGGTGTTTTATTCCAACGAAATGGTTACACGGGAAAAAAGAAATATGCATTAGTTTGGTGGTTGTGAGGTTTCCAAAAAGCAAAGTCAGTAGAAATTTGCATTTTTGTTGTTTTTGTTGCATACTTTTAGTTAGTTGTTTTACCTTCTAGAACCTAATGGAGTTGGAAAAACTGCAATTATTAATTGTCTGATTGGTTTTACACCAGTTACTGGAAGAGATGGTACAGGACTATTTTGCTTACAACTTTCTAGGTTCCATTTCCTACAAAATTTGTTTCAAGTAATAATTACTTATTCTTGCAGCTTTAATTTATGATAATTTAGTTCAAAGTTCTGTTTGCATGACAGATATTTGAAGGATGATTGGTGTGTGTCCCCAAGATATAATATATTTTAGGCATTATTTCAATTGATGTCAAGGTGTGTTACTTTTAATATAAAAACAGAACATATATAACTTATTAATTATATACTGATCTTGATGTATTATATTTATATATTTGTTTATTTTGTGTAGAAAGATCTCAATGTTGGTGAGATAAAAGAGGAGTTGCGATATGATGACAACGAACCATGAAGATCATTTTGATGTTTAAGTTGATTTATATCTATTTTCTTTTGTAGTCTGTGATGTCTAGTTATTTCAATGTATTTTTATAGACTTTGATATATTAGAAGAAAGTTGGAAAGAACATCCCTCAATATGATGACAAATGATGGTTTGTTTTATTTAGTGATGTAGTGTGCACCATTATCTAAATGAAATATTTGTTTTGTTAAATTGTTATCTATTAATGTGATATGAAAAGAAAGTCTTAATATTATGTATATAGCTTGTATAGTTTGTTATTTCAAGCGAATATAATTTTGATCATGTTCCATTTCTACTTGGTTTTAAATGTTCAAGTGGGTTGGTGTGCGAGCTTAAAATGCAAAAAGTTGTGACGTTTTTTTCGAAAAATGCTATTGTAGAGTTCTAACTACGGTGACATTTTATAAAATAAATATAATGGTAGAGTTAATATTTTCCTCGACATTTTTTTAGAAAGTGTTGCGATAGATCAATTATCTTGTTGGTGCCAAAAATGGTACCTCCAAAATTCACACAAAAAAGGGGGATGGGAGAAAACTGCGAAGTGCAGGTTACTAAGACAGAAGATGCTGGAACAAAGAGAAACGATCACGAAAAGGCGATCACGAAGAAATGAGACCGCTTACACAGGTTGTAAGCTGGAGCCTCCGAGCAAAAGTCCTTTTTCTGGTACCCCTACCCCTCTATTTATAGACGAGGGGGCTGCCCAAATGGGAAGAACTGAAAACTACGGGCTGCCCGGGGTACAGGAGAGCCGGGGTAGGGAAATGGGGTACAAATAGCAAAAATAAGGAAAACGATCAGACCGCTTAAGCTGGCGATCTCGCACTTCCCTGACCGCTTGGCACTTAGAAAGTTCTAGTTGAGGGGGCAGCTGGCGATCTGGGCGGTCACCAAAACTGAGACCGCTGAGACTGAAAAATTTGACCAGCAAGTGGAGGTCGCGGGCTTTCCGGACAAACATAATCCCCGCACATTTTTAAGTTGTACCTGGAACTTCGAAAATGTAAGCTTTGACCGCTGAGACCGCGACCGCCATAAATGCAGCTTGGTCTATAAATACCGGCTGAAATCCTCATATTCCGAGACATTGAGAAATTCCAACTCTCGTTCTGTTGGTGCCAAAAATGGTACCTCCAAAATTCACAATAAAAAGGGGATGGGAGAAAATTGCGAAGTGCAGGTTACTAAGACAGAAGATGCTGGAACAAAGAGAAACGATCACGAAAAGGCGATCACGAAGAAATGAGACCGCTTACACAGGTTGTAAGTTGGAGCCTCCGAGCAAAAGTCCTTTTTCTGGTACCCCTACCCCTCTATTTATAGACGAGGGGGCTACCCAAACGGGCAGAACTGAAAACTACGGGCTGCCCGGGGTACAGTAGAGTCGGGGCAGGGAAATGGGGTACAAATAGCAAAAATAAGGAAAACGATCAGACCGCTTAAGCTGGCGATCTCGCACTTCCCTGACCGCTTGGCACTTAGAAAGTTCTAGTTGAGGAGGCAGCTGGCGATCTGGGCGGTCACCAAAACTGAGACCGCTGAGACCGAAAAATTTGACCAGCAAGAGGAGGTCGCTGGCTTTCTGGACAAACATAATCCCCGCACATTTTTAAGTTGTACCTGGAACTTCGAAAATGTAAGCTTTGACCGCTGAGACCGCGACCGCCATAAATGCAGCTTGGTCTATAAATACCGGCTGAAATCCTCATATTCTGAGACATTGAGAAATTCCAACTCTCGAGCGGTCTCTGAAAATTATGTAGGCGCGATATCTTTCAAAGATGACTATGCTCGATCTTTTGAAGGCTCTCCCATCGAAGGCGAACTCTCCTGGAAAAAAGGAAAGCGTCAGTTCGAAAAAAGGAAAGAAGGTGCCGAAGGTTTTAACGAAAGCGAGCATTTCAAAGGGGACCGCCCGATCTCCATAAAAATCTGAACTTCCTGAAGTTTCAGTTGCGCCGGTCTCTGTTGTTTCTGAACCATCTAATGCTTCTTCAGACCCTGTATGGAAATTATCTGACTTTTCCATTTCCTTTGATTGTCAGAAGTCCCTGGAAGTGCTAGATCAAACAATTTCAAAGCCACCTGAGACTGCCTCTACCGAAGCCATTTTGGCCGGTCTGCGCTAGAAACAGGCTGAGGCAGAATCCTTAAGGCAAAAGATTGCGGATCAAGTGGGAGCTGCCAAGAGCAAGAAGAGAAAAAATTCAAGCCCATCTAGTTTGACTTATAAGAGAAGCAGAAGAAATGATGAAGAAAAAGATGTGATCGTCTTGGGGCGACCACACTTCCTGAATCTACCGATCTGGAGAACACCATGGAAACTTCCAAGGTGAGTGCTAAGGACGATCCCTTCTTCCCCCCTGCGATCTCAACTTTGTCAAGAGAGGATGATTCTGGATTAATCGCTTATCTTGATGAGGTTTCTTCTAATAATTTATCTTTTTCGTCGTTGCAGGTGTTGGATCCTCTTGAGGCTTCAGCTCTCAGAAATGCCGTTGTTGAGAAGGAGATCGCGGACAGGGAGAAGGAGATCGTTGACGCAGCGATCAAGGCAAAGGAGGAGGAAGAGAAAAAGAAGGAAATGGAAGAGGTGATGAAGAAGAAGAAAGAGAAAGAGGCCGAGGAAAAGAGAGAAAAAGAAGAGAAAGAGAAGAAGGAGAAAGAAGAAAAAGATAAGAAAGAAAAGAGGGAGAAGAAGGAGAAGAAAAAGAGGGAGGACGAGGAGAAGAAAAAGGACAAGGAGAAAGAGAAAAAAGAAAGAGAGGAAGAGGAAAAGAAGAGAGAGACGACTAAGACCGTTGAAGAGAAGGAGAAGGAGGCGGTCAGGGTCGCTAAGGAGAAGGCAGCTCTGATCGCTGAGGAAGAGAAGAAGAAAGAAACGGTCAGGGTCGCTGAGGAGAAGGCGGCTCTGATTGCTGAGGAGGAGAAGAAGAAAGAGGCGGTCTTGCAGACCGCTGAGAAGAGAAAAACTGAAGAGGAGATCGCGAAGAAACTGCAGATTGTAAAGGAGAAAGCTGCACTTTCTAGCGATCTCCCTGGCGATTCTTCTCAGGAAGACCGTCTGAACAGGTCTGCAACAGATCACGCGGTGGCGGTCTCAGCTTTACGAGCTGGTAAGGGTAAGAAGACTCTCTAGTCGGTTGAATTTCTTTCATTACCTATGGTTCGACCTGTCTCTTTAGAAAGAAAACGTGAGATCATCCTTATTGAGACCGATGATATCCTATTGAGTAATGAAGAGTTAAAAAGAAGAATAAAGGAGGGAGAAAGATCGCAAAAAAGAGAATTGGAAAGAATGGATCTGGAGCGTTTAAGGGGATCAGATCGCCTTTCACTGACCGCAGATCCCGCGGTCACTAAAGATGTCGGAAGAGCTTTACGTGACTGCGGTCTCGACTTCTTTCCAAGTACTCTTTCTGTTTATTAAAAGAATTTACTTGATCGCTTGTTAATGATTGAAGTAACCCATTTCTTGTGACCGCAGATGACAATGCTGAGATCGAGGAGGGAGAACTTCCTCAGCATATAGAGACCTCCCCTCAGCTAGCCAACATTCTTAACCCAATGTTCGAGGATGTTCGCTCTATGCTGATGAGGGAGCGAACTCAGAATGACCATATCCGTGATCTCGAAGAGAAATTGCGCACTAATGAGAAGAGGATTCGAGAAGAATGCGATCTGAGGGTTGCAGAGATCGCACGAGCTCTTAAGAAGGCCGAAAATGATGCTGAATATTACAAGGGGAAAGCTGCGGCGATGTCTGCGGAGAATGAGAGGCTGAGGGGCCGTCATGCAAAGATGTTGATGAGACCGGGTACCTACAGCGATCATCCAGCGGAGAGACCGCAACCTGAAATTGTGCTGATCCCTATGGAGTAGGTGGACAAGGAAATGTCAAAGATTCACCGAGCTGCAATGCTGGCCAATCATAGTTTGGTGTCGGTTATGGCTGTAGTGAACGACATGCAGGATGTTGCGGCTCATGTAGGGAGAAACAGGCCTTCTAGGAAATGAACATTTAATTTGAGACCGAGCGGTCTCTGGATTTAAGCAATATATCTTGTAATATTTTTACTATTAATGTTCCATATATTTTTGTGGTTCCTTCTAATTCTATGCTTGGTGCGGTCCTGATTTCTGTGATTTCGATCTCTTTATGCTTGGATTGCCTGTATTATTACTGCTGTGTATGTGTTTTATTGATTGAGACCGCCAATGTAACATGCTTTCGCGTAGCCTTGCATAGATCGAGCGATCTGAGCATTTTTTGCTGGGTGGTCTGCAAAAGGTAATGATTACAAAATGACCCTTCGTCTTCTATAAATAGCTGCCTTCATAACCTTCATTTTATGCTTCCTTGAATGCGCTCTAAGCACCGATCTCAGTGATCGCTTAAAATGGTGTCCGCTCGTGCTTCTTCCGCCAACATCTTTCTGAATGCCGATCACAAGCAAGGTCGTTTATCAAAGGATGAGTACATTGAGTTTATAAAGAAGTATATGATCCAGACTCAAGTAGTTGTGAGACCGCCAACTGAACAAGAAAGACTGAACTTTGGGGAGGAGAAGAAATTTGTCATTCCCATCGATCACTTCGATCACGGATTAAAAATCCCCCTCCCTTGGGAATGGCTAGAAATACTTGATTGTTATGGTATGATACTTGCCCAGTTGGCCCCAAACTCCGTCGGTCTGGTCAACGTTTTCATTAATTACTTGAGATCGGAGAAAGTGAAATTTACGATGAATCTGTTCCGCGCAACCTTTAACGCGAAGATCCTGAAAGAAGGAAAGAAGAAAGATGAGTTTAAAGGGCTGATGTATTTTTAGCAGAAGGAATTAAGATCCTTAATCATCCCAACAAGATCTCCTTCTGGACAGAGAGATTTCTCATTTTTGAAGGTGACCTTGGCGGTCTCAAGAGCTCGCCATCCCCGCGACCTGACAGCGTCTTTAAAAAGATAAAAGCAGTCTCAACTGAGGAGCTGAAGATTTTGGGCTTCTTGGCGGGCAAGAGGATCGACCTCATTCATTATCTAGCGATCTGGCCCGAGATCGCTGAGATCACCCCAGCCGAGAGTAAGTCTTCCTTGCGGTCTCGAGTAGATTTTCTTCATGTCTTTTGAATCTTTTTTCTAACTTTTTCCTTTTTCCTAACTTTTAGCGACTTTTGCGGCCCCGGATAAAGATCCCATCTCCCCAGCAATGGAAGTTCTTACTCAAAGGGAGAGGAGGCTGAAACGCGAGGCTGACGTGTTCGGCACCACCTCTGAGACCGCTGAGCGAGATTTTCCCTTGGTTGGTTTTAAAAGAAGAATGAAGGACATCAAAGGAAAGCCCCTCCTCAAATGGGCGGCTAAAGGAAAATCTGTGAAGGTGTCCACTGATCTACCCTTGTGGAGCGGGAAGGTGACCCGTCACGCCTACGCGGTCACTTCGGCTTTGTACGGGAGAAAGAATACGAATGAAATGTTGAGAATTGAGACCGAAGAGCTCCCCGATCTCTGTGCTCAAGTGACCGCTAGAAGCACCATCCTAAACCACCATATGGGGCGGTCTCTTCGCAGCGCTCTGGGAGAAATAACTGCTTTGCAAGAGGAAAGAAAGGTGAGAATTTTACCTATATTTTATGAATACATTACTTGTGATCGCGCGGTCTAATATATTTCCTTTTGACAGCAATTTGAAAAGGCAGCCTATGACCCTGAAAATCCAGCTTTTCAAAGGGCTATGATGCACCATATAAAAGAGACCGCTGACCACGTGCTGGATGAGGTTCGCAACCGCGGTGGATTTACTGAAGAATTCAAAGATATATCATTTGCCGATCTCTTCCCTGATGCGGCACAGAGAATTGAAGAACAATCTGTGACCGCTGAAGAGACCGCGGATGTTGCCGATGAGACCGCAGGTCAAGATGAAGACGTCGTGATCGAAGATGAAGAAAGTGGAAGCCGCTATACCCTGGGCCTGGACTCCAGTTCGAGATCAAGCTCTGGATCTAGGGTTCCAGGGAATAGCTTAGAAGAATCCTCCGCAGAAACTGGTTCTTCCCCCTCGAGCGAGCGGTCTTCCAAGAGATCAAAGAGAGGATAAATTGTAATTTTCCTTTTTCTTTTTTGGAGACCAAGCGGTCTCGTTGTAGTAGACATTTCAGAATATATATAAAAATTGAATTTCTGTTAGATTCTGTCTAAGTGAATGAATTTGTTTTTGATGCATATATTTATTTGTTCTTCTGAGTTAGAATCGGCATTCGATCTCAATGCCTTAGGTTTATTACATGATTTTCTTTCAAAATTAAAGAACTTCAGGTGGCGATCTCTTGGAAAAGACACTAAAGATCTTGAAGGAAAACCGAAACTTTATATAAACAAGACTACCTTGCGATCTCGAGATAATCAGATCGCTAAAAAAGAAATTCAGCAACTCAAACTGTTTGATCAGAAAGTAACCAACTTATCCATAATAGTTATGCGGTCTTAGATTTCACAGGTCGCAATATAAGGAAACTATAACTTGAAGATAATTCGAACTCATCGAACTCTGGATGATCGGCGCCCAAATGACTTTCATGAAACCCGTTTGACGACCCCTTGATAGCCAAGATCATTACTTGAAAAGGAAAATAATAACTCCTCATGAATTCCAGTTCAGCGATCATATTATATATAGACCGCCATCTTGAAGAAAACCCAACTTTCACTTGGTGAGGAATATAAAACCATGATTATAACAGAGAACATCGGGATCTAGGTCTTACTAAGACCGGACCGACCTCTATCAAGCTGGCATAAGAAATTCCTGAATAGCGACCTCAATTGTCCTGAAAAAATTATGCCCGGTGATCATAAATGACTCAAATCGCTCTTTGGAGAAAAAGTAAGAAAGGAGAACATGCGGTCTCATAAATTGCCTACCGCCCGATCCCAGTACAAGGGAATGAATAGGATTTTTATAGTAGGAAGAAGATGGGAAAAAAAGGATCCCAAAAATGATCCATAGGGTTGGTGTGGTCATGCCGCGGAGGCTATACCGACATTGCTTTTTCTTAAAGGATTACCGAGTTTGCTGCAAACTGGCCAATCTGAGGTTCAGGCGACGGTCATAGATGTTTCTGGCCGTCCCTTACCTAACCACGCTTCAACGAGTATTCGAGAGTTACAGACCAAAATGATCGGTAGGGCAGGTGTGGTCATGCCGTTGAGGCTACACCGACATTGCTTTCCCTGAAAGATCATTAAGATCGTAACAATGTCCTTCTTAATGCATGACAGAGCTGAGCCAGCCACCTAGACCTCCTTGATATGCTGAGGTGTGCCAGATGTCAGCAAGGACACGGTACCCTAAACTTCCACCGCTCGAGCTTAGCGAGCTACTGCTACACAGATTCAAAATCTCCCCGACATCTGTGGTCCCGGCAGAATTACATGTCGAGCTAACAAGTCGAGGGGGAAGATAGTAGGATCCGTCGATATCTCACTTGACAGGTTTTTGGCTTTTCAAAAAACAACTTATTTTTAAGACTTGTCATCCATCACTTGCATTGCGAATGTTTTGATAATACCTGCGTGATGTTTGAGAGAAGAAAAGTGAGAAAAAGAATGAGTAAATCAGATACGAACATTTAAGAAAAGAAGAGCTTGAGATCATCTCCGCTCCATGAATGAGGCAATTCTTCTCCTTCATAAGTTTGGAGATGGTAAGCACCATTTTTAAGCACGCTCTTCACCACGAAAGGCCCCGCCCAGTTTGGGTTAAGTTTTCCAACTGAGCCGGCTCTTGCTGTCGTATCTACTTTCTTCAGGACTAGATCCCCAGCAGCGCATTCTTTGGTTCTTACATTTTTATTGAATAGCCTCGCCATTCTTCTTTTCACCTCTTCTTGTCTGATGATCGCGGTATCTCTCAGCTCCTCAATTAAATCAAGGCTACACTTTAACTCCTCATCATTTCCTTCCATCCAATCAATTTGATTCTGTTGTGCCAACAATACCCTTGGGCTTTTTACTTCAAATTCCACCGGAATAAGGGCTTCGGAACCGTGTGACAATTTGAATGGAGTCTCTCCAGTAGCAGAACATGGAGTTGTCCTCAAGGCCCATAAGACGGAAGGTAGTTGTTCCGCCCAGTTGCCCCTGACATTTTCTACCTTCTTTTTCAAGAGATTTATGATGAGTTTGTTGGCGGCCTCTACCTGCCCATTACTTCTAGGATGATGCACAGAAGCGAAACGTAGCTCAATGCCAATTTGCTTACAGAAATTAACAAGAGTTGAATTATTGAACTGAGAACCATTATCCGTGATGATTGCCATTGGAATTCCGTGCCGACATACTATCTCCCCCCAAATAAAATTTTTCACGGCTTGAGTGGTAATTTTGGCCAATGCTTTTGCCTCTATCCATTTGCTGAAATAGTCAATCATGACTATAATATATCGACGCTGCCCACTTTCCATAGGGAAAGGCCCAATCAAATCCATTCCCCAAACTGCAAACGGCCATGGAGTTGCTATCGACCTGAGTTGTTGAGCCGACTGATTTTGGAGAGGAGCAAACTTCTGGCACTTTACACATTTCTTAGCAAATTTTTCCGCATCCTTCCTCATTTGAGGCCAAAAGTAGCCTTGCCTCAGAATTCTTTTCTCCAAAGTTCTAGCCCCAGAATGACTTCCACATTCTCCGGAATGGCCCTCCTGAATGACCGTTGGAATCTCCTCCTCTGAAACACACCGTGTTAATGGTGAAAGGAAAGTTCTCCTATAAAGCACTCCTGCAACAAGATAATAGTTAGCCTCTTTTCGTTTAAACCTTTTCCTATCCTTTATTGATGAATGGAGCTCTCCACTTGAAAGATATAGAACAAAAGGATCCATCCAAGACGGATGCTGGTCAATCTCCATGACCTCTCCTTCTTCAATTGATGGGCGAAACAATTCCGAAGTTGTTCCTCCCGAGAGAAGTCCAAATTTTGCCAACTCATCTGCTTCCACGTTCTCACCCCATGGAATATGGTCGATGGTAAAGCTTTTGAACTTCCCTACCTCAATTTTTACCAGAGTTAGATATCGCTTTAAAATACTATCTCTAGTTTCGAAAGTTCCATTTACTTGAGAAGCCATCACCAAAGAATCTGTGAAGACTTTGACATCATCAATCCCCAACTCTCTAGCAAACTTAAGACCGGCTAGCAAAGCCTCATATTCCGCCTGATTATTTGTTACTTGAAAATAGAACTTCAGCGCCTGATCCAGCCTTACTCCGTTTGGGTTGATTAAGACAACTCCTGCTCCGGAAGAATTTTTTCCTGAGGCCCCATCCACGAAGATTTTCCAGGCAAGGGGCACTCCGACCCCCTTCTGCGACTCAACTTCTTTGGCATCCACCATGAAGTCTGCTAAAATTTGAGCTTTGATCGCCACCCTTGGAACATAAGATATGTCAAATTCACTGAGCTCTATTGCCCACTTTGCCAACCTGCCTGAATGCTCTGGCTTTTCCAAGACACTCTTCAATGGAAGATCAGTAACGACTAGAATCGAATGAGCTTGAAAATATGGTCTTAATCTTCTTGCTGAAGTTATAAGCATTAAGGCCAACTTTTCGAGAATAGGATAGCGAGTCTCTGCATTCTTCAGGATTCGACTCACATAATAGACTGGAAATTGCTTCTTTTTCTCCTCTCGAACCAAAAAGGAGCTTATGGCGTCGGCTCCGACTCCCATATATAGAAAAAGATTTTCTCCCTCTCGCGGGCTTTGGAGCAAAGGAGTTGATGTCAATTGCTTTTTAAGCTGAGTGAAAGCATCATCACATTCCTTCGTCCACTCGAACCTATTCCCTCCCCGGAGGGTCTTAAAGAAAGGTGCACTCTTATCCCCTGATCGGGAGATGAAGCGACTTAAGCCTGCCATCCTTCCTCCTAGCTGCTGAATTTCTTTGGGGGACTTGGGAGGCGACATCTCCAGAATAGCTTTTACTTTGTCGGGATTGGGTTCCAGCTCTTCTGGAGTAAGGAGGTGACCCAGAAATTTTCCTTTACTTGCCCCGAAAACACACTTCAACGGATTCAACCTCATATTAAAAGTCCGAAGGGTTGCAAAATTTTCTGAGAGGTCTCTAAGATGAGAAGAGAATAATTTGCTTTTTACCAAGAGGTCATCAACATATACCTCAAGGTTCCTTCCTTTTTGACTCCTGAAAACTGTATCCATCATTTTCTGATAGGTTGCTACAACATTTTTTAGCCCAAAAGGCATTACGAGATAACAGAAGCAACCGTCATTTGTGATAAATGAAGTATGAGGTATATCTGGTTTATGCATTCTGATTTGATGGTAACCTGAAAAAGCATCTAAAAAGCTCATAAAAGAATAACCTACCGCAGAATCTACTAAAGAATCTATCCGAGGCAAGGGGTAGCAATCCTTGGGGCAAGCTTTATTGAGTTTGGTAAAGTCGACACACATCCTCCACTTTCCACCTGACTTCTTTACCATTACAACATTTGACACCCATTCTGGGTATTGGATTGGTTGGACGAACTTTGCCTTCAGGAGCTTCTCTACCTCTTCACGGATAGGCTGTGCTAGAGTAGTTGCAACAGACCTCTTCTTCTGCTGGATCGGGATGAAGTTTGGGTCAAGATTGAGATGGTTCCAAGCAACATCCGGGTCCACTCCAGGCATGTCATCTGCCGACCAAGCAAAGATATCTAGATTTTGCAGAAGGCAAGAGATGAGCTGACCCTTGTCAACTTCAGATAATTCAGCGTTGATGGAGAGGCTTCTGCTCTCATCTTCCTCGCTGATCTGAACATCTTGAGTTGCTTGGGCAGGTTCCAAGCGAACTCCATCTCTTGCATCCTCCTCACCTTCTTCTGTAGCTTGGACTTGTTTAGGAGCTTCAATTGATTCATCCATCATGACTTCTTGAGGAGGAGAGGACACAATCATGTTGACCGTCTTTACGTAGCATTCCCTAGCTTTCCTTGGGTCGCTCCTGATTCGGTTTTGTTTGTTGTTCAAGGCGAACTTCACCGCTTGATGATAGTTGTTGATGCTCCCAGTAGCTACAACGCCAGAATTACGGAAAGAGTGACGAGCCCTTCTACTTCTTTCTTCTCTCCTGAAAACCCATAAAGGGGGCATTCAGTTGATAGGAGGGATTTACCTGTCTTCAACGCCTCGAAGGCAGGTTTGAAGAGCACGTTGACTGAGCTCCCCGTGTCTATCAGAATCTTCTCCACTGTGTAATTTTCAATTACAGCTTTAATGACGACCGCGTCGTCAAAGGGATTCGCAGTCTGAGGAAGGTCTTCATCACCGAAAGTGATCGTTCCTCGGACCGGGGCTGAAGAGGTGGCCGCAACCTATGATTGGTAAACCCTCTTCAGACTTGCCTTTCTTGAAGACTCCGGACCTGCACCCCCGTGGATGCAGAAAAGATTGCCCAAGGCGCCTTCGTCATCATCATCCACACATTCGTTGGGAAATCCGATATTGCCAAGATGGCCAATATTATCCACTTCTTCGCATGCCCAGTGAACCTCCGCTACTTCCTTAGCCTTGGAGGTTGAGGCTTTGGCAGAATCATTCTTCTGAATAAGATCTCGGAGCTTACCCTCCTTCAGAAGCTTCTCTAAGAACAGGCGGAGAGCTCTGCAATCCTCTGTCAAATGTCCCCTATCTCTATGGTACTCACAGTAGAGAGTAGGATTTCTGGTCTTCGGATCAGAGTTTAGCGGAGCTGGCCTCTTGAAAAAGGGCTGCTTCTGAAGGATTTGGAGCACTTCACTCATAGAAACACCAAAGTCTGTAAAAGACTCTTGGGATTCATTGTAGAGTGAAGGAATGGGCAGAAGAGGAGGTTGGGCGTACTGGATCTGGTGGACTGGGGTGACTTGCGGAGCAGGAGTAGCAGGGGTTTGAAGAAATGAACCCTGAGGCGGGAAAAATTGATTACCTCAATTGAAACGGTTGTTGCGATAATTCTTACCTCTCGGAGCCGGAGGTGGGAGCTCTTGTCGAGGCTTCGAGGAGGATGGAGCCGGATAAAATCCCGCAGAGCCTTTCTGAGTGGCCCTGTTGGTCAAATTGCTCACATAGGTGGGGTTGTTGATCTCCCCTTCTATGTAGCGATTGGCAATGCTAATCAGCTCCTGATAGAGCTAGGCTCCTTGGTTGTGACTTTAAACTTCAGAGGGCCTACCTGCAGGCCACTGATCAAAGCTACCATATAAAGTTCAGGATCCATATCCCTGACTCCCAAGATCTCTTTTTGAAAGCGGTCAACAAAATGCGCTGCAGTTTCGTTGTCGCCTTGCTTAATCTTGAAGAGGGTCGCAAGACCACTCTTCCCTTTCTTCGCGGTGGCAAACCTTAGAAGGAGCTCTTGCCTCAGGGCAGCAAAGCTCGAGATAGACTGACAAGGCAGCTTATAGAACCATTGCATGGCCGACCCATCAAAGGATGTGACCATCAGCTTGTACCTCACTCCATCCAAAATGGTCCTGAGGGCAACAGCAGACTCGAAGGCTTGAAGATGACACATTGGATCTGTCTCTCCTGTATACACAGGAAGGCGGGGCTCTCTGAATCCGTGAGGAATCGGATCCCGACGAATCTCATCAGTAAAGGGGGAAGGCTCCCCAAACTCAGAAGGTCCCGGAGGAGGAAGGAAAGGAGCAGGAGGAACTTGAGGGTAAGCAAACCCTTCTTCAAAATTCAAGGTCTGAGCCGGAGGCCCCTGGGCTGCGGCTCGGAAAGAATTACGACGGGCGGCGAACTCCTCATGCTGAGATCGCTGAGGAGCTGCGGGCTGGAAGACAGGGTGATCGCTCGGGTGACCGCTTACCATGCGGTCAGGAGTGGCGACCTGAGAGGCTTGGGGAATGATCTTCTGGGAGATCGTGGCCAGAACCTGGTTCATGGACTCAATCTGCTTCGCGGACTCCTGCTGAGTCCGGACGACTTCTTGCCGATCTCGGGCAGCCTCTTGCTGAGACCGCGCGATCTCCTGCTGAACAGCGGCGGCGTCCTGCCTAGCTCGGGCGGCCTCGCGGAGAGCCTGCTCAACTCGAAGTTTGAAGCGGCGCTCAAGCGCTTCTAACGGGTTGTGATCGGAAGGGGGAATGCTGGGAGATCGCAAGGGATGACCTCTGCGGCGATCAGCCATCTTGAAAGTCTACGAATTTCACCTGACACTTCGAATCTGAAGGTCGCGTGTCCGTTCTGTTGGTGCCAAAAATGGTACCTCCAAAATTCACACAAAAAAGGGGGATGGGAGAAAACTGCGAAGTGTGGGTTACTAAGACAGAAGATGCTGGAACAAAGAGAAACGATCACGAAAAGGCGATCACGAAGAAATGAGACCGCTTACACAGGTTGTAAGCTGGAGCCTCCGAGCAAAAGTCCTTTTTCTGGTACCCCTACCCCTCTATTTATAGACGAGGGGGCTGCCCAAATGGGAAGAACTGAAAACTACGGGCTGCCCGGGGTACAGGAGAGCCGGGGCAGGGAAATGGGGTACAAATAGCAAAAATAAGGAAAACGATCAGACCGCTTAAGCTGGCGATCTCGCACTTCCCTGACCGCTTGGCACTTAGAAAGTTCTAGTTGAGGAGGCAGCTGGCAATCTGGGCGGTCACCAAAACTGAGACCGCTGAGACTGAAAAATTTGACCAGCAAGAGGAGGTCGCGGGCTTTCCGGACAAACATATCTATCATGACTTTTTTTAGAAAGTGTTATGATAGATTAATTATCTATCATGATGTTTTATTTAAAAATGGTCACGATAGATCAATTATCTATCATGACATTTTTTTAAAAAGTGTCACAATAGATCAATTATCTATCATGACATTTTTTTAAAAGTGTCACAATAGATCATTTATCTATCATGACATTTTTCTTACAAAGTGTCATGATAACATAATCATTAATCGTGATGCTTTTCTATAAAAGCGTCATAGAGAGCTACGACGGCGCTCGCAATCACGAAAATTTTGTGATGTTTTTACAAACGTTACGAAAACTATCGCGACGCTTAAAAATCATCACTGATGACATAAAAAAATGTCAACGTATAACAATTTTGTTGTAGTGTTCTATGGGCTCCCCCAAAGTTAGTGTTGGGGTTAGTTCAAGCATCTCTCCGTGGTTTGATGCAGGCATCTCCCCCTGGTTTACTGTAGGAAGCTTCCCCTGGATTATTCCAGTTTGGAATACTGTGATCCTATTAGGGTCCTCAATGACTTCCTCTTTTGAAGCATGAACTTCAGCATTCTTGTCCTTCTCTTGCTGGCCACTCTCCTTTTCATGATCAGGCATTTCATCCTCATGGATATTCTCCCCTTTTTGAACCTAAGTGACAAGGGAGGCTAAGAAAGATTTTGTAACCATGGAGGAGGACATAAAGGTCTTGAGTGCTAGGAGTGACTCCTTTGACTCTTGTAGCTCAGTCTCCATCTGAGAATTTTTTCTGTTGAATTTCTTGCTTGAGTCAGAAGTAGATCGCAAATGTACCAGTGGCTAGCCCCACTGCTTTAGAAATTACATGATTATCATCAAATGGATGTAGAGATTGGGAGGTAGAAACAGGAAGTGTGTCAACTAGAGGTGTGGATATGTTAACTAGAGAATTTCTGTTGAAACATCATTGATGTCTGTGAGATTGTGGTTGACAAGGGATTGTCCTTGATTATCTTCTAGGGTTAAGATATATTATGGTAGAGGAGCAGAATGGATGTCTAGGACATTTTCAGCAGAAGGGGCGATAAATGGTTGTTGTTGTCGTTAAGTGGTGAGAATCTGAGGTGTAGGCTCTAGTGCTATATTAGGTAGACTTGACAAGAAGTCTTGAGCTGGATGTACATTTGTGTCATATGGTATGGCATTCTCAAGATCCTGAGAAGTTGGTGCTGGATGTTGAAACCAGGACTTGGCTTCTTTGTGGAGCTCGGGCCCTTAAGGATGAGGAGCAGCTAGCACTTACTGATTCCTCGGAAGGAACCGACTGGAGACTCAGAATGAAATACGGACCCTTGGTCGCAGCGAGGAGGTCCCACCACACACCCAGAAGATCTTTGAGTGCTTCCCCTCACAAGTCAAAGCTGAGACTTGGCACTGTTGGGTATATTGCCCTCAATAGTACCTTGATTTGAAGAGGCATCACTCTCAATGCTAAGGACATATTGTATTTGATGAGCTATACTTGTGTAAGATATACAGGTGCAGGTGACTCAAAAGGAAGGGCCAAACATGCCCTTAGATGTGGAGAATCATCTCCCAAAAGATGAAGTTTTGTCTCAGCTGAACCGCTGAGATGAGGGGTCAAAACCGCTGAGACGAGGAGCCATCTCAGCGTATCCGCTGAGAAGAAGGTGCCTCCGCTGATAAGTTCATTACACGCTGAGAATCAGCTTGGTTGTCGAACGAAGACATCCGTTCGTCGAACGTTGAATGCCGTTCGTCGACCGCTGAGACAAGATCAAAGCAGGAGCTGCTGAGAAGACACACAAGGCAAGTTCGTCGAACGCTGAACGCCATTCGTTGACCGCTGAGACGAGATCAAAGCAGGAGCCGCTGAGAAGACACACAAGGAAAGTTTGTCGAACGCTGAGCTGGAAAGATCGTCGAACGCAGGGGACAGCTAGTTCGTCAAACGCAGAGTGTTCCGCGTTCGTCGAGCGCATACCTTCTCTACGGAAAAGAAGGGCGGCGGGACCTGCGGCTAGGACTAGTTGCAAAAAAGCTGTGTGGGGTCCACCAGCTTCTCCCATACTTCTCAACAGATCAACTAAGAGCCGTTGAAGATCAGAGATGCATAAAAGGAAGAGTTAGGGCACATTTGAAAAGCCCCCGGTAACGTGCAAAAGAGATCAACTGTTACATTGACGGCTGAATCTCTCGTCTTCTTCCTCCTGCTCACTGAACAAGAAGAATAAAATAGAGAAAGAAAGTTAGCTCCTCTGCAAGAAGGAGCAAGGTGATCTTCCATCACTCTGTCGAAGAGGAAGATCAAGTTAGTAGCTGGCATCGACATCTTCAGCTACAGGAAGCACATACGGTGCAGGATCTACAGGAGAGTACCTCTACTGTAGAATATTTCTAAATCATTTTTCTGTAGGGCATTTTGCCTGAGCTGTATGACCTTTTGGTCTGAGATTGTAGGAACCTAAGGGTTCTGAGTTGTAGGGCTGAAGGCCTGAGTGTAGGATCTGGAGCAGATCTGAGGTAGGGCTTAACAGCCTGAGGTAGGACCAGGAGGTGGTCTGAGAAGTAGGAGGAGGAGTCCTCTGAGTAGTAGGACCTGGGAGAGGTCGGAGATGTAGGATTTGGAGCAGATCTGAGGTAGGGCTAAACAGCCGGAGTTGTAGGACATTATTGTCTGAGCTGTATGAGGTGTTATCCTCTGAGTTTGTAGGGCAGCTGTGCCTGAGGTAGGAGCTCGTGATAGCTCTGAGTTGTAGGGACTTGTGTCCTGAGGTAGGATCATTCTTGATCTGAGAAGTTCTGAGGAACTTGTGATGTAAGCTCTTTGAGCCGAGATTGGAGACGTTGGCCCTGTCTAACACACTGTTAGAAGGGTGGAGGGGGAAAGTGGACTACACATAGACACACTGTCTTTGGGGAACCACTATAAATTATCGTGTGCTTTCTGTGTTTGTTGATTTGCTTGAACTAATTCTGAAAACAGCTAAAGCTAATCAAGTAAAACTCAAAAGACCTATTCACCCCTCCCCCCCCCCCCCCCTCTCTAGGTGATTTAGACTACAAACCTTATATTCTATTAAGTGGTATCAGAGGGAGGTTGGTCAAAAAGGACTTAATAGTCTGACCGGATCCTAAAAGGTTTAGTCAAAACAAATCCCAATGGCCTCCTCTGGATTGCAAAAGGAAACGAGGTCCATGAAGTTGCCCATATGCAACAAAGAGAATTTTGGCATGTGGAAGCAAAGGATCCGGTTGTTTATGGAAGCATTTGATCCAAGGATCTTCATTACAGTTGAACAAGGACCGTTCACCTTTTACACTGCATCCACTATTGATCCAACAAGAAGAGTGGCCAAACCATTCAAAGATCTGACCAAGGATGAACTTGAGTTGTTCACCATGGACAAGAGGGCCCAGAACATCATTGTCAATGCTATTGATGATTCCACCTTTCAAAACTTGGTACACTGCATTTCTGCCAAGGAAATGTGGGATACTCTGATAGTATATATGGAAGGGACAACTGAAGTTATGGATGACAGGAAGTCACTCCTAAATCAAGAGTATGAAGCCTTCAGGCAGCCGAGCCAGGAAATCATATCCATGTGCTATGAGAGGTTCTTCAGAATAGTCAATGAGCTGAGAACCTATGAGAGGGCTTTCACCAACTATGAGTTGAATGACAAGTTCCTTAGATCTCCCACAACAGACTGGGACACAAAGATATGTGCCATCAGGGAAGTGTCCAAGCTTGGTGAGACCCCAACTCACACTCTGTTTGGGAAGCTGCTTTCCTATGAGATGCATCTGTCTGCAAGGAAGGAAGAGGACACCTCTTCAAAGGCAAAAGCAATGGAGAATTATGTAGCTCTCAAAGCTGACAGCTCCAAGAGAAGCAAGGGGAGGATAGTGTCTCCTCCAAGGAGAAGAGATGAACCTGAAGTTAGCACCTCAGGAGGCTCTCCCTCTGATGAAGAATTTGCTGCCTTCTCTAGGCAGTTCAAGAAGATGATGAAGAGGAAGCCATGGAGGAACATGCCCTCCTCATCATCACACTACAAAAAGAACAACAGCAAATCTGAAAGGCTGCACTCAAAGGGTGACAGGTATGAATCAAAACCGAGTAAACATTCTACTAATAATATAATCTGTTATAGTTGCAGCAAGCCTGGACATGTCATAGCTGACTGTCCAGTCAAAAGAAAGGATAGTGGTGAAACAAAGCATCATCACCACAAGGATAGGAAGGGATAAAAGTCACTCCTAGCAAAGAAAGAAAGAAGCTGGAGTGAGTTTGATCCTTCAATATCTGGTTCAGAGAATGAAGAAGAAGCCAACATTGGGCTATATGCAGCAGAAAAGGATGAAGACAATCCAGCTGCAAAGGTTGGAATCAGGGCCCCTCTATCACACTCAGATAGTTATGAAGAGGAGGAAGAAGAAGACACTATTCAGCTAGGCCTTATGGCCTTCACTGATGAGGAAGGGAGTCAGAATGCTTCTGACAAGGTTCAGGTACTATCTCATTCCACTTCATTTTCTGATTGTGAGACTAGACCAGAATCTGTTGCACCTTCATCAATTGATGGAGGGGGCATGGAAGCTGAGGAAGAACACAATCAATTGATTGATAAATATGGTGTTCTTTTGGAGGCTCTGAAGAAGAGCAAGAAGCTTGCCAAGAGGCAAGCCCAGGAAATTGTTGCTCTCAAAGTGACTAAGGATGTCAACACTGAACCTACCACCCTGGTGGCTCAGATGAGCAGACAAATTAGTCATTTACAGGGGTTAACTATTGTGCAATTAATCACTATTTCCCTGAAGAACAAGGTCATCAAGGACCTTGAGAAAAAGCTTGAGAAGGAGAAGAGCCTGGTGGCTCAATTCTCCAAGACCAGATCTGTACTTCCTATCATTGACACCTTCTCCTCTCAAACCAATAGGAGAGGACTAGGATTCAAGAAAATGGAAGTAGGAGAAGGGAGTGGAGTTAAGAGCAAGGAGAAGGCTAAGCCTCAACCCACCTTTCGAAAGGTGATACTTCCCTCCAACAGGTATGACCATGAAAGCATTTATGGTCACTGGAAGAATGAGAGGTGCTATATGAAGGAAAACGCTCCTTCATATAGTGGAAGAAAGGGAATGGGATTGAGTGCCATGAAGGCTCCCCATGAGGAAATTCAAATGGCCCAACATGGACCATTTGTTTTTGGTACTTCAGCCACTTCATTCAAGAATGAGAAGGCAAGCCCTTCTAAGGTTGGATCTGTCAAGAACATGACTGGTGCCAATTCTGTAAACATGTATGAGTGCTCAGTGACATATGCCATCAAATCTTGCATGGCTGCCAAGTCATTGCAAGCTGATGCAATCAGGATAAAGAGCATCAAGACAGCACACAGAATGACATTCAGACAAATAATTGATGAGAGGAACATGAAGAATGCTGCTGTATCTATTCCTGAACATGAGGACTGTGCTGCACAATCCTCAAGAAATGCTCAGAAGAGAAGATTCAACATTCATGAATGTTGGTGCTGTGGTAAAGTGGGACACTTTGCCATAGATTGTTGGTACAACCCCAATGTACCTAATGCAAAGAAGAGCCTTCCTGTAAAGGGAGCAGCTAGAGTTAGGTCATTTGATCATGCTAACAAGAACCTAGGACCCAAGTCACCTTGGGTTCCTAAGGGATATTAAACTCTGTTTTGCAGGATAGTTCAAGTACCAGCCTCATACATAAGTGGTACCTAAACAGTGAGTGCCCATGGCACATGAAAGGAAGGAAGCTAACTTCATAAAGTCAACATCAGTAGAGGAATAAATCCTCATGGTAAGTATCTCTATTGTGAATTTATCATCAAATACTATCTATAATAGCGTTAAAATAAGATGATAGAATTAACCGGTACAATCTGCATTAGCTAAGCTTCAAATTTCGCCTAAAATATGGGGAATGTCTGGGTTCGACAAATGTCGAGCTCAGTTCGACAAACTTACTCCTTAAAACATTAGCTATGATCGATGAATTCCGCCCGAGATTGAAGCATTAGTTGAACCGTCTCAGCTGAACTGCTGAGTCGATTAGGTCAACACTCTGGCCCGCTATATAAACCCTCGACGACATTAAATGGCCCTTCACATTCTCTCGCACCACCCCAGCCGCCAAGACGAAACCTCTACTCTTCCGTCCCAGCGTCTTCATTTTTCTCATTCGACTAAGATGACGCCCAAGATTGCGAAGGAATTGCAAGAAGGTTGTGAGTTGGTGAGGGATGGGTTTCTCCATGCCTCACAAGAGATTTTGAGTGTTATATCGTTGATTTCTGATGCTGGACTAGACTTCTTGCTGTCTGAACCCTCTCAGATATTCAAGCAAGAAGTGCTAGAGTTCTTTGCAAATGCCAAGCAGTTGTCTTCCATGGATGGCTTAACATCTAAGGTTGGTGAAATTAGGGTGAAACTGTCCCCTAAGAGACTGGAAAAAGTACTGCACCTTCCAAGAGTGGAAGAAGAGGAAATATCTGCAGAAGACAAGGAGCATGCCTTGAAGTGGTGTGAATACAGTGCTCCCCAGACCTCATCACTGAAGAAGAAATTCTTCAATCAAAAAGGGATGTTGTTATGTGACATTGTGGGAAAGGCGCTCCTGTGCAAGCTAGGCTCACATGACACAATCTCTCAACCCATGTTTGAGCTGATTGTAAGGATCATTTTAAAGAAAAGGACATGCTGGGGAAATGTCTTGTACCAAAGGATTAAGCGCCTGCAGGCTCCTAACCTAGGAAGGATCATTTTTCTCTACCTGCTGAAGGCATATCCTGAAGAATTCTCCTCAATCAAAGGTATTAATATCCATTACCTGAAAATGTTGGATATTAAGACTCTAGATAGATCCACAAGGGTTCTCCCCATGAGCCAACCCTCTGTGTTGGCAGAGATGAAGGAGAAGAAGAAGAAAGCTCTGAAGAGTGAAGAAGGAGGTGCTGAATCCTCCAAGAAGAAAAGTAATCCTCAAGAGTTCATGGAAGATGAAGAAGGAGAAGACTTCCCCAGACTGGTGAAGATGGTGCTCTCCAAGGAAGAGTTGATTCTACTGAGCCAACTAAGATTGATACTGATCCAGCTATTCCCCAATGCTGAAGATGAACCAATGAACTCACCTATCCATGGTCCTCCTAGACAAAATTCTCCATATCGGGATGCCCCAAGTGAGGGGGAGCATAGCCCTCTCTTTGGTGAAATTGGTGGGGGTGCTAGTGAGGGGGAGCACAAAACAAGTGCTAAAGATCTGCATAGACCAGAACCTGGATTGGAGAAAGAAGTGGCCCAGGAAAGGCCAGCTACTATGCTAGACACATCTGATCTGCTGAACTCAATTAAATCTTTCATTGAGGGTCAGATGTTGTCCATGAAAGAAATAGTTGCTGAAAAGGTCCATGATGTCTCTGCTCAGATAAGGGATGAGTTGTATGCAACAAGAGCTGCATTGACTTAGGAGATTCAGGCCAGTGAGCAAAGAATGGAGTCAAGAGTGGCTGCAGTGAGGACTGAGCTGAATACCCAGGTTAACGATGTCAAAACTGCATCAGATCATATCCTCCTGCCAATGACAAGATGTTTTGAAATGGCCAAAGGCACAGTTGCTGCTCAGCACACTGTACTGAAGCAAATTGCTGATCATCAAGGGGTCTCCACCAAAGACATCACATATCTAAAGAATCATCTTTACAAAAACCAAAATGTCTGGGAGAATGCAGTTGCAAGGATGGCACAAGTGGCTAACACATCTAGCAGCCATGTCATGACCCACATTGACAAGGTCAAGGAAAGTATTTTGGATGATGTGGATAGCACTTTTCAAACTCTCTCCCAATCCATAATACATCAACACTCTGAAATAGAGAAGAAGATAATGGAAAATGGCAAAGAAGGGGAGGAGAAGGTTACCAATCTACATGCTAAGCTGAAAGGAGCTCACATAAAGCTGTATAACAACATGGAGTCTGCCCACAAGCTGATACTCTCAAATCAAGCAGAAGCCAGCAAGCAAGTGGTGGAAGTGGTCAACAATGCTTCTAATGCTATTCAAGAAAATATCCTAACGATGGTCAAAAAGGTTACTGATACTCAGTGGGACTCAAGCTTAAAAGTACTGCAAGGAACAAGAATTGCTTTGAATCTTCCAATCTTGAACCCAAGCAGAAATGAAGACTTTGACTTTCAAAGTCAATCAAATCTGATTGAAGATGAGAGAGCAGCAAAGAGGAGAAGGGCAGAGGGCATTCAAACTGCTGAAGAATATATGGCCCAGAAAAGAATGGAAAGATTAGAGGATCCACTCCATAAAGATGACAATCTGGAGTTGGACACAATTGTTGTCAATACCTGGGTGATCCATGGCAATCAAATGAAGGACATTGACCATGTATATTCAGCTGCTGAATGGATTAAGCACCTTGAGAGGGAATCCTTAAGGGAAAGGATTCTCAAAGAAAACATGGTGAGAAGGGAAACTCCTGTAAGGATTCCCACAAGATATCTTCCCAAGCCACTTCTATACTTCAAAGTAATGGAGAAGATCAAGGCTGCTGCTGAAGCTAGGAAGAGAAAGTCCAAAGATGGAGAATGCTCTTCCCAGGGTCCATCTAAGAAGAACCTGCCTTGATTTTTTTTCAATGTACAATCTTCAAAGAATTGTTTAATGAATTGTTTAATGAATTGTTTGAAATATCTGCACTGAACATTTAATTTGAAATGACATTTCATATTCTGATCATAATGTTGTGTATGTTACTATTGGTATATGTATTATGTACCTTTATCTTTAGTATTCGGGAGCTAGAATGGGATGTTCAATTTGAACAGGTTCAGCCATTACAGAAAATAGCTCTCCAATTAGGGGGGAGCAAATTCCCTGTTCAGGTTAAGGGGGAGATGGCAAATGCCAAGAATATATAGGTTGACCTATAAGTTGATTCAAAGGGATCTATAGATGTTGCCTCCCTATCCCTAATTGGATAAATAGTTGAAGAAACCAGAAAGGGGGAGAAAGGGCAAATGCTAAGTAAGAACCTATGCTTAGGATGTTAGAAAGAGGGAGATAGGGCATATGCTACACAAATCATTTTTGTGATATGGTTTTTGTTGTTAATGTACCTTAGCATTGGGGATGTTCTGGCTTCTTCAAATAGGGGGAGATTGTTGGGTATATTGCCCTCAATAGTACCTTGATTTGAAGAGGCATCACTCTCAATGCTAAGGACATATTGTAATTGATGAGCTATACTTGTGTAAGATATACAGGTGCAGGTGACTCAAAAGGAAGGGCCAAACATGCCCTTAGATGTGGACAAATCATCTCCCAAAAGATGAAGTTTTGTCTCAGCTGAACCGCTGAGACGAGGGGTCAAAACCGCTGAGACGAGGAGCCGTCTCAGCGTATCCGCTGAGAAGAAGGTGCCTCCGCTGATAAGTTCATTACACGCTAAGAATCAGCGTGGTTTTCGAATGAAGACAGCCGTTCGTCGAATGATGAATGCCGTTCGTCGACCGCTGAGATGAGATCAAAGCAGGAGCCGCTGAAAAGGCACACAAGGCAAGTTCGTCGAACGCTGAATGCCGTTCGTCGACCGCCGAGACGAGATCAAAGCAGGAGCCGCTGAGAAGACACACAAGGCAAGTTTGTCGAATGCTGAGCTGGCAAGATCGTTGAATGCAGGGGACAGCTGGTTCATCGAACACAGAGTGTTCCGCGTTCGTCGAGCGCGGTCCTTCTCTACGGAAAAGAAGGGAGGCGGGACCTGCGGCTAGGACTAGTTGCAGAATAGCTGTGTGTGGTCCACCAGCTTCTCCCATACTTCTCAACAGATCAGCTAAGGGCTGTTGAAGATCATAGATGCATAAAAGGAAGAGTTAGGGCACATTTGAAAAGCCCCCGGTAACGTGCAAAAGAGATCAACAGTTACATTGACGGCTGAAGCTCCCGTCTTCTTCCTCCTGCTCACTGAACAAGAAGAAGAAAACAGAGAAAGAAAGTTAGCTCCTCTGCAAGAAGGAGCAAGGTGATCTTCCATCACTCTGTCGAAGAGGAAGATCAAGTTAGTAGCTGGCATCGACATCTTCAGCTACAGGAAGCACAGACGGTGCAGGATCTACAGGAGAGTACATCTACTGTAGAATATTTCTAAATCATTTTTCTATAGGGCATTTTGCCTGAGCTGTAAGACCTTTTGGTCTGAGATTGTAGGAACCTGAGGGTTCTGAGTTGTAGGGCTGAAGGCCTGAGTGTAGGATCTGGAGAAGATCTGAGGTAGGGCTTAACAGCCTGAGGTAGGACCAGGAGGTGGTCTGAGAAGTAGGAGGAGGAGTCCTCTGAGTAGTAGGACCTGGGAGAGGTCTGAGCTGTAGGATCTGGAGCAGATCTGAGGTAGGGCATAACAGCTGGAGTTGTAGGACATTATTGTCTGAGCTGTAGGAGGTGTTATCCTCTAAGTTTGTAGGGCAGCTGTGCCTGAGGTAGGAGCTTGTGATAGCTCTGAGTTGTAGGGACTTGTGTCCTGAGGTAGGATCATTCTTGAACTGAGAAGTTCTGAGGAACTTGTGCTGTAAGCTCTTTGAGCCGAGATTGGAGAAGTTGGCCCTGTCTAACACACTGTTAGAAGGGTGGAGGGGGAAAGTGGACTACCCATAGACACACTGTCTTTGGGGAACCACTATAAATTATCGTGTGCTTTCTGTGTTTGTTGATTTTCTTGAACTAATTCTGAAAACAGCTAAAGCTAATCAAGTAAAACTCAAAAGACCTATTCACCCCCCCCCCCCTCTAGGTTATTTAGACTACAAACCTTATATTCTATTTGGCACCTTGGAGAAACTGGGCACCTTGGAGAGCCGAGAGCTAATCACCTAGGGAGGAAGAAGCTCAGAAAACAGAGATTGGAATCCTCTCCAAATGTGCCCTTCAAGGTCTATAAATACTTTTTTCAAGTATTGTCTGCTAATAGCAGGATTCCGCCTTACTCTTTTGCTATACGCAACCCAAAATGGTCTGCCAACAGCCATACTGAAAGTGCACAGTTAGCCTCACTAGAATTCTCTAGAGGGGGTGAATAGAGATTAAAAATACTTTGTGCAATTATATATATATATATGTGTAATAATCACAGATTTAAACTTCTCACACACCAACAAGAATTAAGCAAGCAAATAAGAAAAATAACAAGTAGAAAATCACAGCACAACACAAGAAAATATAGTGGTTCCCCAAACTTTGGGTAGTACACTCTTCTACCCCCTTTGGTAGGAATTCACTAACTTGCACTGAGTCTTTTGGTAAGGAGACTCTTAGAACCAGACTGAGTCTTTTGATAAGGAGACTCTTAGAACCACTACAACTGAATTTTTTGAAGTGAGATTCTAAAAACTCTTTTACACAGTTTGAAAATGAAGTAAGAAAGAAAAGAAGAAGTAGAACAAGTAGAAGAACAAGAAACAATATATGTAAGAAGGAATCTTCTTCCTAGCAAGAAGATTAGAAGCACAAGTATAGTGAATAGGATCTCTCTTCTATAGTGAGAAGGAGATTGTAAGCTTTTCTCTCTTTTATGAGAGCTTTCAGAATTTGCAGCAGAATGGCTTCAGAAGAAGGAGAAGATGAAGGCTTTTTCTTTTGCTGCAGCACACTATTTCTTTTCTCAACTTTCTCACTCTTCACTTGGGAGCTCTTCCTCTATTTCAAAATGGATGAAGTGGATCACTAGTTGTTATTCTTTGCCGACCTCCTTCTTATTTATAGCTCTGTTTGAAACATAATGCTAAAGGAGAATAATCAATTAGCAGACAAAGAATTAGAAAGAGGTAAGAGTTTCCATAATTAATATTTTTGTAGAAGGAAAAGAATTCATTCTGATTTCAAATAATATCCATAATAATCTGAATCAAATAAGCCAAGAATCAAATAGAAGGAAAGGCTGATTCAGAACGGCTATAAAAGAATAATATTATTCCATAAAAATCAGATCTACAGAAAGAAGGAAAGAGATCTGGCGTGTTTTTGAATTACTTATAGATATCGACGTGCGTCGATTACTATTCGACGTGAACGTCGATTTCATCCTGGCTGGACGTCGAGAGGAGAATAAGGAAGGTGCGTCAACTAGGATGCGTCGACTTTATCACATGCGTCGACTGGAAGTCAGAGGTACGTAGACTAGGATTACGTCGAATTCTTCTAAGAGTTACTTTGACTCTTCCTTAGAGAAACGTCGACTGTATTTCGACGTTGCGTCGAATACTATTCGACGCATATTTACTTAGCCTAATTTTTTATACTTAGAATTTATATTCTACTCAATTCTAGGGGTTAAGATAAATCATTTCCCCAACAATCTCCCCCTATTTGTCTTAACCCTATATAGAGAGAAATTGTATTAGCTTTTAATCAACAAAGCAATGCATTTATATAGAGAAGAGATATGCTAAGAAATTATATAAATAACTTTCATGTTCAGTTGGGTAATCAGCATTTAAGCATAGACAAATGTTTAAATAGAGTATATCATCATTGTTCAGGGGTAGGAGGAGTTTTTCTTTTTCTAGTGAATACATTTGTGGGTTGCTCCTTCTCAGCAGCAGGTGATTCCCTCAGCTCCCCCTGAGTCTCAGCAATTTTCTCCCCCTGAGTTAAAGTAGTTTGCTCCCCCTGGGATGGACCTTCCTTTGAGCCTTTTGCTTCTTCTTCAGTCTCTCTTTCATCTCCAATTTTAGGTATACCAGCATCTGTCTCCCCCTGAGCTTCAGCTTCCTCTTCAGCTATATCTTCTGCTCTACTTGCCTCCCCTTGCAATAGATCCACTTGCTGTGTAGCTTCTCTTTCTATAATCAGTACATTTGATATCTGCTCTTCAATATGTAGCTCTGGTACTACTTCATTCCCAATTGTCTTGAGTAGAGCTAAACTGTCAGATTTTGAAGGATGGGGGGTTTTGTGGAGGGAGTTTTGTGGATGGAGAGCTGCTCTTCATCTAACTTCTCCCCCTTCTTGACCTTCTTAGCCAAGGAGGTGAAGAAAGACTTGGTGACCCTAGATGAAGATATAGAGGATTTCAGGTTTTGCACAGAGGCATTGACCCCATCTATTTGGGTTTGCATGTGCATGATGGAAGAGTGAATTTGAGAGCAGTGTCCATCCAGCAAATCCTGAAACTTTTGGGCTGCTGACTGGATACACTGGGTGATGAGGTTTTCAGTGGATGGTTTAGAATGTGGTGATGGAGGAGGAGATAATGGTCGAGGTGAATGTGAGGAAGCTGAAGAGGGGACTGTATCAAGTTGATGAGGTGTATTTGATGGAGGAGGTGGAGGAATAGAAGAGGGTTGAGCAGGTGACTGAGTTGGTATTTGTGAAGGTGTGGATAATGGTGGTACAGAAGAGATGTCTGTATGAGGGGGAGGAAGAGGTGAAGATGGATGATCAGGAGAGTTAGGAGGAGATGGAGTTCTTTCAGGAATGGAACCAGGCTTGGGAATTTGCCTGGTCCATTTTGAGAAGAGGGCTATTGACATCCTTTTTCCAGGAGGGATAGGGATTCCTTTTGACCTACATAGGTCAGGGAAGGAGTGGAAGAGTACTTGACTCATGATTCTCATATATACATTCTCTTTATGAGAGTATTTGTAGCCTATCATTTTGAGCGGGAGGCTGGCCTAGTATACTTTCTTCTTCAGCACAAGGGCCCCCATGATGTTCAGTTGTTGTTTGGGTACTGCATCATGGGTAGAGATCTTGCATAGTAGAATTTTTCCTACTATATCTGCCAGTAATCTATATTCATCAGAAAAGTCAATTTTCTTCAGGTGGATTGGTCTATCTTTTGAAAACTTCATGGTGATTAACAGATTCTTGATTTCATCAGGGGTGAGTTCCACAGGTTCATCACCTGATGATGAAGGATACTTATTTAGTTACTCTTTAGAAACTGATTTTCTTTCCCTATTTTGAGTTGGACAAAAATAACATTGTAATGTACCTGATGGAAGATCAAAGGTAGTCCTAATGTGTTCTGCAGAGATTGAGACAGGTGTCTCATGGATTGTTCCTTGGATTTCTCCTTGTTCAGATATCTGAGCATGAGTCATGAGTTCTGTAAGTTCTGTCTCCATGAGCTTGCATCTTGTGGAGATGAGCTTGTCTAATCCAGCTTCTGTAAACAGAGCTATGATGCTCTTATAGTTTTCGGCGGTGGCTTGGAAGGATTTGAGGTCAATGTCGAATCCTGAGTTGGTCTTAGGAGCCATTTTAGGTCAGTGAGAGAGAGGAAGGAATAGTTGGAGTGAGGAGCAAGAGGGATAAAAGATGCAAAGGTCGTGAAGGTTTCTAACTGAAGAGTCTATTTTAGTCAGGTGAAACGTCGAAACGAGACACAATTCGAGGCTTATTCGGTACAACAGTGGATGTGACCAAAATATTTTGGTATTGGCGCTCGTTTTCATGATGTCGACGTTACGTCGAGTGGAATTCGTCGTGAGCGTCAATATAGTCAGGTTTGGGATGACAGGGTTTCCTATCGACGTATGCGTCGATTTATTGAATTGAGTTATCGGCGGTGCGTCGATTCGAAGTCGACGAGACTTTATTTGACAGATTCTGGGTTTTCCTTGAGAAATTATTTCTTCCTATTCCTAAAGTTTTCTAAGTCAGCCTTGGGCTTAATTGTTACAGGTAGTTTGATTGATTGTGCCAACATTGTTTGGCAATGTGGCCAGTTTTGTTACATATATAACATCTGACTATCTTTAGATTATTGGATTTTGAGCTTAGAAAGGGATAGTGGTGTTGATTAGGACAAAAGTTATGATCATGATAGTAATTTTGATTATGAAAAGAATTTTGATTAGGATAGAAGTTTTGATCAGGATAAGAGTTTTGGTCAGGATGAAAGACTCCTGAATGGGGGTTAAAATGGAAAGATTTTGGAGGATGGAAGTGTTCTGTCTTTATATTGATCTGAGTTTGTATGCGTCGATATCTATTCGACGTATGTTGAGAGTTGCGTCAAAATATATTCGACGCTTTCTCCAGATTGCGTTGATCTGGAATCGATGCATGGAAGAAGTTGCGTCGATTGTAAGTCGACGCAATTTTATTCATGCGTCGATTTGAGGTCGAAGCATCTGAGAGATTGCGTTGAGTAGAATTCGACGTACTGTCATTCATGCGTCGATATGAAGTCGACGCAATTGTGTCTTTACAAATTTTATTTTTCCCTTTTTCTGATTTTATTTCTGTATGAGTTGTTTCTTTTGACTTAGTTACCTTCTTAGAAGTAGTTTGAGAGTCTTCATCTGTATAGTATGATGTTTTATCAAAATGGTTTATCTCATTGAGGGAGTCTTCTTCTTTTTCTTGATTTATTGATTTAGTGGGTTTAGTGAATTTAACAGGGCTCATCCAAGCAGGTTTGTTGGATGGAATTGGACTAGCTGAGGGATCAGCTCCTAGCCCAAGATTTTTAAGTCTCTTTGTTTGTTTTTCTGTGATTTCTTTAAGTGTTTGACTTCTCATTTTTATTGATTCTTCAAAAGCTTTTGCTTGGGACACCTTATTCTTAAGAAGCTGGTTTTCTATTTTAGCCCTCTCTATTTCCTTTTCTATGATATTAGCCCTTAACTCATGATTTTTAGAGCAAGTATCTTCTATCTTTCTCTGGTTTTTGATGACATTAATTTGTTCTTTTAGATTATTAATTTCTTGTTTAGCTTTTAATTAGTCTAAACATAATTCCTTAAAATCCTTTTTGAAGTCATCACACAGAAAATCTATGTCATCAAAAATGCTTACCTCATCCTTATCCTCAGATTCCTCTATGAGAATAAGGCTATTTTCTTTACCATCTTCAGAAAAGATGCTTCCTTCTGATTCTGTCTCACTCCATGATTTGGCATCATGTTCTTCTTTTGAGCTTTCAAAAGCCATTAGGCATAGGTCTTCTTGCTTAGACTCTTCATTGTCACTTTTGGATGAGGTGCTGTCCTCAGAATCTGTTTCACTCCAAGCTTCTACAATGAAGCCTCTTTCTTTCTTCTTCCCCTTATTCTTAAGATCTTTCTTTTTCAGATCTTTCTTTTTCTCAGTATTTTCTGGACATTCTAGTGCTACGTGTCTAGGTTTCCTGCAGGAATAACAAATGATTTCTCTGGTAGGAGTTTTATCATACCTTGATTTTGATTCTCTCCTTCTAGACCCATCTGTCTTGACCCATTTCTTGAATCTTCTGGCCAGGAGGCTGAACAATTCTTCTTCAGTGACATGGGTCTCTTCTCTGGTTCTCAGCAGCTGCTCATAGGATTTGAGTTTTCCTAAGAGAGCATCTGTTGAGATTTCCCTTTGTCCTCTTGTATCTCTTATTGCCCATATTCTTGAGTCCCAAGAACTTGGGAGACTCATTAACAGTTTGTCATTGATCTCTGTGAGAGATCTCTCTCTATCCAGGCTTCTTAATTGATTGATGATCAGACTAAATCTGTCATACATCTCAGATATGCTTTCTTCCTGCTTCTTTTGAAAGTTCTCATATTGGGAGATCAATGGAGCCTTTCAATCTTTCCTTTCATCAGCACTCCCTTCTACCATCTTTGTAAGAGCTTCCCAGATTTCTTTGGCTGATTCACATTCAACAACCTTTTGAAAGATTTCATCTGAGAGGGTTGAGACCAGAATGTTCACAGCTTTTGCATCACATGTTCCTGCCTTCTTCTCTTCAGCTGTCCTCTCAGCCTTTGGGACAAGTGTTTGAGTCACTTCACCACTTGAGTCTCTTCTATAGGGCTTGGGAGGACCTGTCAAGATAACATTAAACAATTCTTCATCAATAGAATTCATATAAATCCTAATTCTTGTTTTCCAAACTGCAAACTTTTCAAGATTGCACATTGGTGGTTGATGCGATTTATTCGGCAAGTGCACCAGTCGCGCAAGTAATAATAATGGGGAAGATCCCCGAGTGTCGGTCTCTCAAGGAACACAGTGAGGTGGAGTTAGGTTTCGAGGAAGGACTTGAGATCGAAGTCCAGCGATAGGTGGAGTGCGGACGAAAGGGATTTGGTTTGTGAATAATAAAATAAAAAATTACAACTACTCCTATGCAATGCCGCTATGCAAAGCTTCGCTCGGCGGGATGGAAGACTACGTAGGCCTTGAGCGCACTACTTCATTGGGCGGATGGGCGAGTAGGCTAGCGGAATCGAACTATGCAGGCCTTGAGCGCGCTGCTTCGTTAGGCGGGTTGGATTACACGGGCCGCGATGTCACGCTTCGGTAGGCGGATGGACGAGTAGGCTAACAGAATGAGGGTCGCAAGCACCTCTTCGACAAGCACGCCACTAGCAATTGCTAGTGCGGCACCGAACACGATGGTGGAATGGAAATTAGATGGGGCGCACCTCATAAACACATATGAATAATATAATCTCAAATAAATGAAATAGACATTACATAACAGGATTCATTGTGCACATCATTAAAATATAGAAGAACCTAACCTAAACAATCATCAACATAAAGAAGGAAAAAGAGAGTAAAGGAGTCGACCACATCCGAAGCCTTGCCGAAGATTCACGGTTGGAATCGCTGGGTTGTCAATCCGCGTCCAAGCTTGGTCTTCAACTGCGTCCGGGGTAGAGAAGGCTGTCACTACCTTCCAATGGACCTGTCTTCTTCGTGTCACGATCTGGTCTCCTCCGATACACGATCTCCTTGCTTGATGTTGGCGATTGTTGGGCTAGAAACCTCTCCTTGGAGCTCAAGGATGATGGAGGAGGCCTAGGGGGCGGAGAACCAGCGAGAATGGAGAAAACGGCGGACTGGCAGAGTTGGAAATGAGCGATCCCGACCTAATTCGCGAGCAGGTCAATTTATAGGCGCTGGAATAAATAGTGCGCACGATCGGTGGCGCACGACCAGTGGTCGTGCGCACTAGAATCCTGTGATCGTGCGCCTGCCTGGGCGGAGCCTGCAATGTAAGAAATTTATAAAATATAATGTTCGCACGACAAGTGGCGCACGTCCAGTGGTCGTGCGCACTATCGTAAGTGGTCGTGCGTTTGGTCAAGACAGAACTCAAATTTTGGGGGTTGAGTGCGCACGATCAGTGCCGCACGACCAGTGGTCGTGCGCAATAGAACCAGTGATCGTGCGCAGTGTTCCTATACAGAATTGTACCGGGAACACCTGCACGACTCCTATTCCAACGGAAATGCTAATCAGGCCACTGAAAGTGGCACTCAACAATACGATAAGGCTATCAAAAGAGAATAAACATAAAACACACCAAATTAGGCCAAGAAGTGCACCTAGCATAGAATGACAAATATGAGCTAAAACAAGGCTAAAGTGCAGTGGAATGACTAGATAAACGGCCCAGATGAGTCCATATATGTGTATATAATTGGGACTCATCACACCCCCAGACTTAACTATTTGCGCGCCCCGAGCAAACCATCTCTCGCGGACAGGAAAAATATAGCTGACAAAGAAATTATCAAGCGGAGTACCATGCGAAGTCGCATGCTCACACGCGTAGAACTACAATAGATAAGATTCCTAATTATGCATATTAGTTTATAATTTCCTAGGAGCGTATTTATATATTACATTTACTCAAAAATTGAATCACGGTGAATCATAAGGTCGCACATAGGAAGAACGTAAACTGAACGCTAAAACAAGCATCGCCAAAGATCGGGGCTCGAGACAACTCCATTGAAATCCATCAATGTCGGTGACCATAAGCTTGCCCGTTCGCACTCTCTCCACGACACTGGTTTGACTCAAATGCGTGAATCAATAGGACTTTAGGTTTTAAATGGGGCTTGGGTTTAGGTGAGGTGTACAATGATAAAGACGATGGCTCAAACACTAAACCCAAATGAGCTAGTGCAGAAATTCTCCTCATTCACCACACAAATACACGGGCACACCACACCCCCAGACTTGGATTTGACTACATGGGTGTGTTTACCGCCTACTCCCAAACATACATTTATACACAGATTTTTTTCAATAAAGCTCATATCTTCTTCTTTTCTTCTCACTTCTCTTCTTTTTCTTATTTTCTTTTTCTTTTCACATATTTTCAGCAATTTAAACAATGATGCATATCCGCATTTTCACAAACATATCACTACATCAACAACCCAATCATGAAAGTAATATACTAGAGCTCAAATTTGGGTGTGCGACTAGAATTGGCTTTTGTGCTTTGGTGAAATAAAAGTAGGGCTGAATCAAAGAACGGGTAGGCACAACTGGGCTAGCGAGGATAAAGCGATAGGAATGGGTAAAAAGGCTCAACTGGGCCAAAATAATGGCCTACATCACATTCACACAAATGACTAACCGTATACCCATGCTTCAAGAATCGCTTGGGGCAAGTTCTAGCCACCGAGAAAGATAATCCTTCCTCCCGACCCGGGCAATACAAGGCTAACGAACGCCTACACACATTCTTATGCTACCGTCTGATTCACACCGGATTCACCACTTTTTGAGTAAGGTAAACAATACCTACGCTAATAGAAAAACATAATCTAAGAGCCTAAAAAGAAATTGAATCTACACGAATTTCTAAGCGAGACATGAGCACTCGACTAGGAGCACTACAGGAGTCAACATTTTACTCCGCCTCATAATCCTAAGCCAGCACAGTGATTTTCCAAATCACACGAAAAGAAATGAGTTCGGCTCAAGACGTGCCAACAGCTAAGTGCGCGCTCATGTGGGTGTTGTGGTGTGCAAAGAAACTGAACAAAACAATAATAAATAACACCTCCTAGTATGCTGTGCAATGGTGCACGTAAGCGGGTAAACGGAACTACTCTCCCCCAGACTTAAACTAAACAAAATGCGCAAAATATAGCTATGAAATTCAGAATAATGCTAGGGAAAGAGAGTACCCAGTGCTCAGAAATGAGCACACCAGAAGATTGGCGTGTAAGCTAAAATGAGCCGCAGCATCCGCCATCCAGAAAAGATACCTGCAGGGGTCAGCTCCGCAGAAACAAAAGAAAATAGAAAACTGAAAAAAATACTACTAACTAAACATGATTAAATGAAATAAAAATGTAGAAAAGAAAGATAACTACTGGGGTTATTGTCATCCCAGCACGACTTATTCAAAACTAAAGGTTCTAGCTAATGGGCGTATGAAAAAGGAAATGAGCAGGTAACTGTTCTAATACGCGTGTCGGTAGCGGGTACCGATACGGCGACAGAACAGTTACTCCTCTACCCAAATAATAATACCTACATAACGCAGGTAGAGGAAACAGAAAGCAAGAAGAGGAGGAGATATCCTCACTCAACTCACCAAACACATCCTTGCCTAGCAAGGTGTCGTCAACAGGTAGGTGGCAGGAGGAAAAGGCAATGAGTGGAGCTTCCTCTACGAAGGGGGAATCAACCTCCTCACATAAGAGGATGCTCTCATCATTGACTTGGGCAATATGCACCAAATCCTCCTGGGGTACCTGTGAAGACTCAACCTGCACAGAATCGGATGAAAAGGGGGGGTCGAGAAATAAACAAGACGAAGAACATAAATAATCAAAAATCGGGGGAGTGGTCCCGGTCTCACTCCCATCAGGATCCAAGGATAGATCGCTATCATCATCGTAAGGATCATGGCGAGGGGAACCCAAGAACTCAAGGGCCTCGGTGGTGAGTTGGATCTCCTCGTCCCATGAGGAAGTGCGAACCTCCTCATCAGAAAGAGTATCCTCCTCATCCCACCGAGGTGCACCATCGTGTTCAAAGTATTCATTCTCCCCTTCGGGGAAAACAAACTCCTCATCCCACTTTGGAGCATCCTCCGAGTCAGAAGCATCACCCCGCTCCTTTACTTTGATAGGATCATAAAGAATGTGTGTAGAAAAATCTTGCAAAGAAACTGGAGGAACACAAAGATTTGGTTCCTCCGCAAAAAGATCTGCTAAAGCCTCCCCGATGGAAAGAATACTTTCCTCATCATACTCAGGTGCATCTAGGAGCTCCCATTCCTCTCCTTGTTGGCTAACAGATGAGTGATCATCATCACTGGGAGTGAAGCCATACACAGGGAGTGAGGAGTCCATGCACGAGACAAGCTCGGGGGTAAAGGGAACAATTGCCTCCATGGGTAAAGAATGAGCGATAGGGACAATGTTGTCATTAGTGGAGGAGCAGCGATCAGGATTGAAAAGACTAGGACAGTCCTTCAATTTATGACCCTCTCCTCGACACAACAAGCAAACAATGTTCCTACACTGCCTAGCATTCAACTCATTCATTTGGTCTATATAATAAACCATCTTGTCATTAAAGCTAGGTGAAATATCCCTTGACGACATTTTCAATAATAAAAGCAGGTATAATGAAACTGAAATTCTTTGCAAGGAAGTCTGCACAAACTAATAAAACTCCTTGAATAAAACTTGCCAAAAATATTTAAAACAGAAGAGAAATAAACAAACAAGCAGAAAATGATCAGAAAGCAAACAAAAATAATAAAGCGGCTATACACACTGGAAGAAACTTCTCTCCCTCAGCTCTCCCTCTCAAGAAAACTCACACGACCGTGTTCCCCGGCAACGGCGCCAAAAACTTGATGCGATTTATTCGGCAAGTGCACCGGTCGCGCAAGTAATAATAATGGGGAAGATCCCCAAGTGTCGGTCTCTCAAGGAACACAGTGAGGTGGAGTTAGGTTTCGAGGAAGGACTTGAGATCGAAGTCCAGCGATAGGTGGAGTGCGGACGAAAGGGATTTGGTTTGTGAATAATAAAATAAAATATTACAACTACTCCTATGCAATGCCGCTATGCAAAGCTTCGCTCGGCGGGATGGAAGACTACGTAGGCCTTGAGCGCACTACTTCGTTGGGCAGATGGGCGAGTAGGCTAGCGGAATCGAACTATGCAGGCCTTGAGCGCGCTGCTTTGTTAGGCGGGTTGGATTACACGGGCCGCGATGCCACGCTTCGGTAGGCGGATGGACGAGTAGGCTAACGGAATGAAGGTCGCAAGCACCTCTTCGACAAGCACGCCACTAGCAATTGCTAGTGCGGCACCGAACACGATGGTGGAATGGAAATTAGATGGGGCGCACCTCATAAACACATATAAATAATATAATCTCAAATAAATGAAATAGATATTACATAACAGGATTCATTGTGCACATCATCAAAATATAGAAGAATCTAACCTAAACAATCATCAACATAAAGAAGGAAAAAGAGAGTAAAGGAGTCGACCACATGCGAAGCCTTGCCGAAGATTCACGGTTGGAATCACCGGGTTGTCAATCCGCGTCCAAGCTCGGTCTTCAACTGCGTCCGGGGTAGAGAAGGCTGTCACTACCTTCCAATGGACCCGTCTTCTTTGTGTCACGATCTGGTCTCCTCCGATACACGATCTCCTTGCTTGATGTTGGCGATCTTTTTGCTAGAAACCTCTCCTTGGAGCTCAAGGATGATGGAGGAGGCCTGGGGGCGGAGAACCAGCGAGAAGGGCGAAAACGGCTGACTGGCGGAGTTGGAAATGAGCGATCCCGACCTAATTCGCGAGCAGGTCAATTTATAGGCGCTGGAATAAACAGTGTGCACGATCGGTGGCGCACGACCAGTGGTCGTGCGCACTAGAATCCTGTGATCGTGCGCCTGCCTGGGCGGAGCCTGCAATGTAAGAAATTTATAAAATATAATGTTCGCACGACCAGTGGCGCACGACCATTGGTCGTGCGCACTATCGTAAGTGGTCGTGCATTTGGTCAAGACAGAACTCAAATTTTGGGGGTTGAGTGCGCACGATCAGTGGCGCACGACCAGTGGTCGTGCGCAATAGAACCAGTGATCGTGCGCAGTGTTCCTGTACAGAAATGTACCGGGAACACCTGCACGACTCCTGTTCCAACAGAAATGCTAATCAGGCCACTGAAAGTGGCACTCAACAATACGATAAGGCTATCAAAAGAGAATAAACATAAAACACACCAAATTAGGCCAAGAAGTGCACCTAGCATAGAATGACAAATATGAGCTAAAACAAGGCTAAAGTGCAGTGGAATGACTAGATAAACGGCCCAGATGAGTCCATATATGTGTATATAATTGGGACTCATCAGTGGTCCGGTGGAAGCATAATCTTTGAATTGTGCCATGTGAAAAGAAATAGTTTTCAGAAATATATATATATATATATAAAAGGTAGGACCTTTTTGATCAAGGAGTTAACCTTTTTAGATCAACCTGCCTCTGATACCAATTGAAAGTGCACAGTTAACCTCACTAGAATTCTCTAGAGGGGGGTGAATAGAGATTAAAAATACTTTGTGCAATTATATATATATATATATAATAATCACAGATTTAAACTTCCCACACACCAACAAGAATTAAGCAAGCAAATAAGAAAAATAACAAGTAGAAAATCACAGCACAACACAAGAAAACATAGTGGTTCCCCAAACTTTGGGTAGTCCACTCTTCTACCCCCTTTGGTAGGAATTCACTAACTTGCACTGAGTCTTTTGATAAGGAGACTCTTAGAACCAGACTGAGTCTTTTGATAAGGAGACTCTTAGAACCACTACAACTGAAGTTTTTGAAGAGAGATTCTAAAAACTCTTTTACACAGTTTGAAAATGAAGTAAGAAAGAAAAGAAGAAGTAGAACAAGTAGAAGAACAAGAAACAATATATGTAAGAAGGAATCTTCTTCCTAGCAAGAAGATTAGAAGCACAAGTATAGTGAATAGGATCTCTCTTCTATAGTGAGAAGGAGATTGTAAGCTTTTCTCTCTTTTATGAGAGCTTTCAGAATTTGCAGCAGAATGGCTTCAGAAGAAGGAGAAGATGAAGGCTTTTTCTTTTGCTGCAGCACACTATTTCTTTTCTCAACTTTCTCACTCTTCACTTGGGAGCTCTTCCTCTATTTCAAAATGGATGAAGTGGATCACTAGTTGTTATTCTTTGCCGACCTCCTTCTTATTTATAGCTCTATTTGAAACATAATGCTAAAGGAGAATAATCAATTAGCAGACAAAGAATTAGAAAGAGGTAAGAGTTTCCAAATAATTTCTATAGAAGGAAAAGAATTCATTCTGATTTCAAATAATATCCATAATAATCTGAATCAAATAATCCAAGAATCAAATAGAAGGAAAGGCTGATTCAGAACGGCTATAAAAGAATAATATTATTCCATAAAAATCAGATCTACAGAAAGAAGGAAAGAGATCTGGCGTGTTTTTGAATTACTTATAGATATCGACGTGCGTCGATTACTATTCGACGTAAACGTCGAATTCATCCTGGCTGGACGTCGAGAGGAGAATAAGGAAGGTGTCTCGACTAGGATGCGTCGACTTTATCACATGCGTCGACTGGAAGTCAGAGGTACGTCGACTAGGATTACGTCGAATTCTTCTAAGAGTTACTTCGACTCTTCCTGAGAGAAACGTCGACTATATTTCGACGTTGCGTCGAATACTATTCGACGCAAATTTACTTAGCCTAATTTTTTATACTTAGAATTTATATTCTACTCAATTCTAGGGGTTAAGATAAATCATTTCCCCAACACATACTCCGCTGTTCGGAGAGGCTAACTGCAGACCACCGGGGGTTTTCAGGTAAAAGTGATCACGAACTCTTCCTGGGCTAGCCACCCACAAGAGTCTCTCTTGCGAACCGAGCGGCTTGGCTCGCTTGCCTCCATGCAAACAACCGACGAGGTCTTGGTACGCTCTCCTTCCCACGAGCGACCAGCGAGAGCCCGGCTCGCCCGGCACCCTGGCTCGCTAGCCTCGTTACTCCTTTCACCTGATGGTTCCTTTGTCTCTGCTCACCCCCTGGCGGACACTGGGGTTGTACACAATCCCCGCTCTTCGTAAGTCTACTTTAGGCTCGCGAAGAAACATCTACCCCCTGGTGTTTGCCAGCCGCTTGGTGACGTGGTGAGAATCTTTAGGTAGGATCCATGCCCACTGCTATAAATACCCTTCCTTCCAGCCCGTGCATGAACTTTTTTCTTCCCTCTCATTTCTCTTCCCGCTCGCCACTGCTCCCTGCAAGATGTCCAAGAAGGTGGAGATACTCGCTCGCCTCAAGGCCTCGCAGATGGTCCAGAAGGCTAAAGCTGCTGAGCTCGCTCCCTTGATCTCTCCGCAACCATCCCCGCCCCCGCCTCAGGTTAAGAGGGCTAAGACCATCTGATGGCCGTCCGAGAGGATGAGTCATCTCCGCTGTCTCCATTTCCCCCCACGAGCTCGCCTCGTAGGTTCTGCTAAAAAAAACCCGATATCCCAAATAGTATTCGCTTAACTCTATTTCCTTGCTCGCAGATCCCTCCCGCGGAGAAGAATCTTATCAGGCCATATCCAATGAGGTCTCGCCCCCAGTCCCCCAGGAGGACCGATCCCCCTTGATGCGAGGACCCCTGACCTGCGGGCCTCACCTTCGCATCCTGGTAAGCCATTTGTCATATCCTCTCTCGCACTTCTTTGGTCGCTGATCCACCATATTTCTTTTTGCAGAGTCTCCTCTCGTGACCTCAGAGAGGCGAGTCCCCACTCCGGCGGGCTCGCCGGCCCCACCGAAAATGAACATCATTACCCCTGGGTTCGACACTCTAGGCCAACGGAGCCCAGGTGGCTCGCTACTTGCCGAACCCCAGGTTGATGATGGTACGACGCACCGCCCTGGCTTGGGAAAGTCCATCACCTCGTCCTTCATTGAGGCCTTCAAGGGTCAGCCGAGCTCTTCTCTCCCGCGACCCCGTACCATTCTCATCTCGCCAGGTTAAATAATTTCTGCCGATTATTTCTCTCGTCGCCCTTTATGCTAATTTTCTTTCATTCGTAGGTGCTCCTCCAACCCCATATACCGAGTCAGAGTACGGGGAGGTGGAGATATTGCCCCCGCCCTCTCTGAGCTAGGTCACGGATTTCATGGGGGACCCAGGAGACCCGGAACAAATGAAAAGGCAAGTCACCGAGATATTCCAGTAGCACACCTTGATGCTGCTAGAGATATACGATCAGGACCGGATGAACAGGGTCGCTTACGAGGAGAGGTTTGCTGCCATGGAGGATGCGAACGCCTGCATCCTTGCCGAGGTACAGCAGGTCGCTTGCAGCGAGGTCACCTCACCTGGGTGCACCTCGCGCGAATCGAGGACTACATGCGGCTGATGCAACGCGAGCTCCAGTCGGTCCGCGAGTACCATTATCCGAGGATTCCGCCGTGCTCCGGTGTGTGAGGTCGCGACCGCTGGAAATGGCACAACAACTGAACAACTATCTTTCGTTGTTATCTACTGATGTTATTGTTACTATTTTCCCCCGCTTCTGGGGGTTCTGAACAATTAGTGACTTTGTAATAAGAACATTCCCTCTCGCTCGCGAGTTTTTTTCTTTCTTGCTTTGCATAATTTCTATTGCTATGTTAATTGTGCTCGCGCCCTGCTTGTTTTTCGTTTGATATGCCTGGCTCGTGGGATATTGCCTCATTCTCGCGACTTGTGCTTTTTTCTTTCTGCAGTTTTGGCTCGCCGAAGGCGAATCAGTGGATAAGGCCCCAAGAAGCTGATAACACCACACGATTCTGCTATCCGCACCCCCCGGCGCTTCGACTTCTTCCCGCCCTTTTCATTTCTATAAATAACCGTCATCTTTTACTTTCTAACTACTGCATTAACGATTCTCCAGCCCTTCTTCCAGGCCCTCTAGCTAATTCCAGCTCGCGCTCGCGCCTTTTCTGGTTCATAGCAACTAACGCCATGGTTGTCGAGGGCGAATCCGAAGGGTGAGCCAGGTGTGCCGGGGATTTTTGCGACCACTCCTTCTTCTGCACCTCGCTCACCGATGATGAGTTCCTCGCCACGGTGGACAAATACATCCCCTCAGGGTATGTAGCTCACCGCCCGCCAAACCCACCCCCCTTAATGACCCGTCCACCGACGAGCTCGCCATCCCAATTGCTCATTTTGAGAATGGGTTGCGACTCCCACTCTGACCAGAAGTACGCCAGGTAATATACTTGATAGTGCATTATTTATAGTTATTTTATATAGTATTTTAGTAGTAATTAATTAGTTTTTATATAATTTTAATTTAATTAATATCTAATTTACTTTATTTTGTGTTTTTAGGTAATCTGGGGCTGCTAATAACAAATTTAAGCCAACAGCCGTGTTCAGGGGAAATTGCAGAACAAATCTGCAAAATTCTTCAGTACACGCCCCAGGTCACAGGCGTGACCTGGCGGCGTGACCATGGTCATGGCCGTGCTCTGTTTTCAGCTCCCAGAAATCGCTGCCACGTCGGATTATAATTACACGCCCTAGGTCACGGGCGTGACTATGGGCGTGACCTTTAGGTCACGGGCGTGACTATGGGCGTGACCTTCAGGTCACGGGCGTGACTCGCCAGGCATGCATTCAATACAAGTAGTTTCCGCCGCCGAGCCATTCCAGTTTACACGCCCTTGGTCACGGGCGTGACCAAGGGGCGTGACCTCTCCCGCAACTGCCAAATTAAATCCAGATCGCGCCGTTTCCCACCGTTTCCTGACTCGGTCAAGACACGCCCTAGGTCACGGGCGTGACCTAGGCCGTGAGCCATCGAGATGATCAATTTTGGCGGTTTTTCATCCCCAACATTCCCGGCCTTTCATGACGCAGTTACACAGCTTACACGCCCTTGGTCACGGGCATGACCAAGGGCGTGACTCACCAATTTTCTGCCTATAAAATCCAGCTGCTGCCAAAGTGATGGGGATCCAGTCCTTGCTTCGATTGGGTCGTTTCTAGTATAGTTTTTTCTGCATTTTTCTTAGTGTAACTTTATTTTATGCCTTATCTGTTTAATTCCTAGCTTAGATTTACTTTACTTGCAATTGTACTTTTCTTTACATAGAAATAAAAATGTCTTTCTTCTCAATTATGTTTAGCTAATTTTCATAGCATTTGATCGGATGAATTCTTGAGCTTTTATATTTCGTAATCTCTTATTCATAGTTTAGTTTTGGAAAACTAAGATTTATCGTTGATTTGCAATTATTGGTTTCATATTTCTAGGGTATGATAATCAAGTTTGATCCATATTTTAGTGTATTGAGAGATCCGTAAATACGGGTAGATCGCTCATCGGTAAAAAGAGTTGCATGCATTCCTCGAGAGAGGGTGACGCAAATCTTCTGGATTGGAGTCAAATCCAATAGTGGGGCTCACCGCATAAAGCAAGCTTAGGGGTTTCGACTGGCCGAGTGGTCTTAATCGATCAACCTAAGGTTAGGTGGTAGTTCTCTCGAGAGAGGCTCTATCATATTTTGGGAACCTCCACGGTCAAGTTTGTCCAAATCAATTTATGATGTTTACGAAATATTTTACTTAAGAAGAATTCTCGATCAAATGTTTCATTTCTTTTATTATTTCTTTTATAAAACCTTTTAACTATTTTTCCGATAAAATAATTATAATTTGCGTGAGTAGAAGTACTCAACAACCCCGTGGAATATGACACTTAATATTTATTTCTAAATATCCTATGCTATGAACGATAGGTGCTCTTGCCTTTAGTTCGTAGAATTTGGAGAAATTTTATATCCAAAATTTTACCTATCAAGTTTTTGGCGCCGTTGCCGGGGAACTATTTTTGTTGATATTTTGAAAGCATGAATTTTATTACTTTTATCATTCTCTTTCTCCACCCTCATTTCTCTTTTTGCTTTTTCTTTTAAAATTCATTTCTATTAGGCAACGGTTGTTTAATTTTCTTTTTCACAAAAAAAGAAATGATGTTATCGCAGTTGGCCGCAAAAGTTGCCGAGCTTCAATATAAGGTAAACCTTTTGGAAGCCGCACGAAAGCGCCAACTCATTTGTTATTTTTGTGGTGCAAATCATTCTAGCGAGGAATGTTATTCTTATTTTTGTTCTCAAAATATTTTTGATCAAAATAATTTTTCTCATGTTAATAATTCTTCTGAAATTCCTTCTTGCTCCGATAATAATTATTCGTGGTGGCAAGATCACCTGGATAGTTTACGGTGCAATGAAGAAATTTCTATTGATCAAAATTTCTATTCCTCCACTTTTTATCCGCAAAATTCTTTTGATGAATTTTCTTCTCTTGGTGATTCTCCGAATATTCCTATTCAAAATTTCAATAATTATTCCCAAGAAGAAAATAATATTTTATACCAAGAATTCACAAAGTCATGGAGACATCGGGCGAATTAGAAAATGAAAATTTTTCTTCTTCTCCTTCGCCCGCCCTTTCTTCTCTTTCTCATGAAATTATTATTCATGAAGAAATTGTGTCTCATGAATGTTCTTCACTTGGCATTGAATTTTTAAATAATAATTTTATTTTTGAAAATAAACAACCGATCCTTAATCATGAATTTTCACAAGAAACTCCTTGTAAAAAATTTTCTGACTCGCTCAATCTTGATTCTTTTAATTCTAACGATTTTCATATAGAGGATGAGCCGTTGCAACCAAATGTCTTTACCGATCCATTTGCCGCTCATCTCCATGAATCCAAATTACCTAAGGTATGTATGGGTAATTTGGATTCACTATTTCAAGCTAACGGACAACGAATGAATCAAGACTATATCGGAGGAGTCGCCGGGCAACAGATTTCGGCATGCTCACCTGAGCGTGAATTAAGGGAGTTGCCTGTGCATTTTCAATTTTATTTTCCTTTTTCCTAACAATAACCGTCTAGCTTAAAGACGAGAAAAAGAAAGCGCTCTTGGGAGGCACCCCTTGCTTATCCTTTTTGCAATTTTTCTTTTCTTTTTCTACCTTTTCTTTTCATGTTTTCCCTCTTCATCCTTGTTTATAAACATTAGAGACAATGTTTATTTTTAAGTATGGGGGGGAGGGGGTGTTCTCTAATGATTGTTTTTATTCAAAAAAAATCAAAAAAAAAATAGAAAACACTTTTAATACAAAAAAAAATTCAAAAATATTTAAAAATCATAAAAAATCTTCTTTTGTCTTCTTTTTCAATTTTGTTTTTAAAATTTGGAAATTACAAAAAAAAAAAAATTAATTTCTTGCGAAAGGGCCGTGTTGGGTTTTCATACCACAAAACCGCCTAGTACCTTGTGAGCCCGTCATTGGGTAGCCCTTGGGAAGTCCAAGAATTAAAAAAACATTTTGTTTTAATATAAAAAAAATCCAAAAATTCTAATAAAATAAATTTTGTATTATTAAATTTCTCCAAACTTCATTTATGCAAAATTAATTTTATTTATGAGTTGTCTTTATAGGCTTTTTAAGGAGTTTTCTTTTTATGAATTTTTAAATCATATATTTCTCTTCAAAATATGTTAGATTTAATTTTTAGATGAATTTGATTTAATGAATTTTTCATTATTTCGATTTGTTTAGAATATTTCTTAGTTTTACTTTCTCTTTTTAAAATATCATAATTCAATTTTGTAGTAATTGTGTTAAATATCTCGAGATTTTACTTATATTAACTTTAACAAATGATTTCTTAAAGATTGCTCAAATTATTTTCTATGCTCTTAAAATGTATCTTTGGAATTTGTGTAGCCTTTAAACCCTAGCCCTTCCCCAACCTTTTTTGTTAAACCCTTTTGTTTGGCATAAAAAAATAGAAAAGATCATATGTCATGGAATGAGAGGATAAAATTCATCATTCCTAAACATATGCACCCAAATTAGTAAAAGATTATATGGCATGGAGTTGAGAGGATAAAATTCATCACTCCTAAACATATACATTTGGGATATAAAAAGAAGAAGAAATTAAAAAAAAGATGGAAATGAGAGGATAAAATTCATCATTTTCTATATACAAAGTAACTTCTTCAATGCCAATTTTACCCCATTTAGCCAAATTTATTTGCTTATCCAAGATATTATTGAAAGAGCATAGTTAATATTTTGTAGTTTTCTAAAAGTTTCTAATGATGTTTAAAGTTTCTATAATTTTAATCTTGGATATTTTACTTAATTCAATGCAATTTTGTTTATGAAGATTTAGTTAGAGAATTTCAAAACTAATATTTATTCTACTCATTTCAATTTATGAATTATTAATTATTTCTTATGAATCTGAATTTTAACTTCTTAACTTATTTTGATATGAGTTTTATAAGATTTGGAGTACATAATTAGAAGTAAATCTTTTTGGAAATGTCTTATAAATTCTTCTCATACTTATAAAGTAGTTTTTGCTCTAGAATAACAAAAGCTTAAGTATGGGGGTATTTGATAGTGCATTATTTATAGTTATTTTTATATAGTATTTTAGTAGTAATTAATTAGTTTTTATATAATTTTAGTTTAATTTCTATCTAATTTACTTTATTTTGTGTTTTCAGGTAATCTGGGGCTGCTAATAACAAATTTAAGCCAACAGTCGTGTTCAGGGGAAATTCTAGAACAAATCTGCAAAAATCTTCAGTACACGCCCCAGGTCACGGGCGTGACCTGGAGGCGTGACCATGGTCACGGTCGTGCTCTGCTTTCAGCTCCCAGAAATCGCTGCCACGTCGGATTATAATTACACGCTCGGGCGTGACTATGGGCGTGACCTTCAGGTCACGGGCGTGACTCGCCAGACATGCATTCAATACAAGCAGTTTCCGCCGCCGAGCCGTTCCAGTTTACACTCCCTTGGTCACGGGCGTGAACAAGGGGCGTGACCTCTCCCGCAACTGCCAAATTAACTCCAGATCGCGCTGTTTCCCGCCATTTCCTGACTCGGTCAAGACACGCCCTAGTTCACAGGCGTGACCTAGGCCGTGATCCGTCGAGATGATCAATTTTGGTGGTTTTTCTTCCCCAACGTTCCCGGGCTTTCATGATGCAGTTACACAGCTTACACGCCCTTGGTCACGGGCGTGACCAAGGGCGTGACTCACCAATTTTCTGCCTATAAAATCCAGCTGTTGCCAAAGTGATGGGGATCCAGTCCTTGCTTCGATTGGGTCATTTCTAGTATAGTTTTTTCTGCATTTTTCTTAGTGTAACTTAATTTTATGCCTTGTCTTTTTAATTCCTAGCTTAGATTTACTTTACTTGCAATTGTACTTTTCTTTACATAGAAATAAAAATGTCTTTCTTCTCAATTATGTTTAGCTAATTTTCATAGCATTTGATCAGATGAATTCTTGAGATTTTATATTTCGTAATCTCTTATTCATAGTTTAGTTTTGGAAAACTAAGATTTACCGTTGATTTGCAATTATTGGTTTCATATTTCTAAGGTATGATAATCAAGTTTGATCCTTATTTTAGTGTATCGAGAGATCCGTAAATACGGGTAGATCGCTCATCGGTAAAAAGAGTTGCATGCATTCCTCGAGAGAGGCTGACGCAAATCTTCCGGATTGGAGTCAAATCCAATAGTGGGGCTCACCGCATAAAGCAAGAATAGGGGTTTCGACTGGCCGAGGGGTCTTAATCGATCAACCTAAGGATAAGTGGTAGTTCTCTCGAGAGAGGCTCTATCATATTTTGGGAACCTCCACGGTCAAGTTTGTCCAAATCAATTTATGATGTTTACGAAATATTTTACTTAAGAAGAATTCTCGATCAAATGTTTCATTTCTTTTATAATTTCTTTTATAGAATCTTTTAACTATTTTTTTGATAAAATTTTTATAATTTGCGTGAGTAGAAGTCCTCAACAACCTCGTGGAATACGACACTTGATATTTATTTCTAAATATACTATGCTATGAACGATAGGTGCTCTTGCCTTTAGTTCGTAGAATTTGGAGAAATTTTATATCCAAAATTTTACCTATCAATACTCGATCCTCGCAATTCTTACTCGCCTCGCAGGGGCCATGCTAACCTTACCTTGGTGAATTTTTCAGGTACTCAAGTACTATAGTGTACTATTGAGCCAGCTGTGGGAGGAGAAGATCGAGTTCAGCCTGCTCGTTTTCCGCAAAGTCTTATCCTTCCGTGCATACAAAGATGGGACAACCCACTTTGCAAGCCAGCATGTCACCGTCTGCGAGACGGTGAACAAAGCACACGACTGGCACCATAAATTCGTCCTAGTAAAAGGACCATTCAGCAACATCCCCTTCTCCCCCTCCAACGGGATGATGCAACCTACCGCCCTCCTGCATCGCTCGGCAGTGACGTCATGAGGCTTTACCAATACTTGGATGGTAAGAACTTTGAGGACATCTACCTTCGGCAGAGGGTGGACTCGCTGGAGCCGGTCCCGCAAGGGGAAGGTCCGGCTCGCACTCGCAAGCTCCAATATGTTTCATTTATTTTAACCACTAACACTTTCATTGCCTTTGCAGGTGAGCGGGATCTTCCCATCCATCCCCCGAATGCAAGGAGCGCAACCCTCTCCTCCAGCTCTCTCGCTATAGCGGTCGCCGAGGCTTGCCGAGACCCTCTCGGCTCAACCTCTGGCAAGAAACGTCCACCCCCCGCGAGCCAGCATGGCCCGAAACCTCCCGCCAAGAAAACGAACAAGGACGCCCCTTCAACATCCAAGGCCAAAGAGCTCGTGGACCTTAGTGAGGTGGAGGTTCCCCGCCCAACCTTTGCGAGCCAAAAAGTTGCCCAGGAGGGCAGCGAGATGAAGGATGCTCCTGGCGGGCCCAAGCTGATCAGCCACAAGAACTTCGTCCTGGGCGCTAAACTTCCTGACACCCTCAGCGAGCCGGTGCTCGCATGGGATCCTGACCTCAACAGGATCTCTTGCACGTCGCTCCTCTCTTGCACGTCGCTCCTCCCCTCCTGGGTTGAGAGCGATAAAGCGGTGGCGAGGCATTCTCCCTCACCATCGGGATTTATGGCCGCGAGGACGCCGCCATTTTGACGCCCTGCGATCCCGGTTGCTTGTCAACGAGTCCATGCGAGCCCACTTCCGTTCCCTGGAGCTCTCCCACATGGTGGCTCAGAGATACCTTACTGCAGAGAGGGATTCTAAAGAGCTCCAGTGCGAGCTCAAGCTGGCCATCGACGAGGTCGCAAGCCTCAAGCGGAAAGAGGCCATCTCGGAAGGTCTCCTCGCCATCCTTCAGGGTGGAATGGTAAGTCTTCCACACAACTTCGGTCTCGCTTGCTATATGTCTCTCTTGACTTATGCTTTTCTTCTTCAGGATGCCGAGGCCGCGAGCCAGCTACTCTCGCGGAACGCCGACCTGGAATTAGAGGTAGCGTTCCTTAAGGCATACGTCCGCGAGCTGACCCGAGCTGCTCTCCCTCCATCTCCTCTGCGAGCTGGGACTCGCAAGACATCTCGAGGCGAACAGGAGGCAACTCGAAAGAATTCCATGTGTGTTGGCAACCTCGTCTTCGAGACCCTTGAAGGGGCGGGTCTGCTTTACCTGGATGCCCTGGAGCTCGGCATCGAGGACATCGTCCCGGACCTCTTCGAGCCGGTCCTGGAGCCTAATGACCGCGGGAGCGAGGAAGAGCTGTCCAGCGACCAACATTAACTTTTTAATTTTCAATGTAAAAACTTTTGCTTTTACCTGGCTAGTTCGTCATTATTTTGTAACACATTTTTGAGAAAACAAACATGGAACATTTTTCTATCTTTTGATTTCTTTTAGATCCCGCTCGCGCCAGTATTCTTTTCTACGCTCGCGCACATGTATTTCATTTCGCTTATGCTCGTATACTCGCATCTTAATGCTGTTATTTATGCTCGCGTTCACACACTTCTTATTAGTGATAGTCACAAGGTTTACCATTTCATCGTACTTTCATTATCTCAATATCATACCTCGCGCATATTCAATAAGGCGTTCTCATAGCTTCTTCCGCTTAGGAGCTCTGTTAGATGGTCCGTCTGTTCGCTCTTGCTTAAAGTGCGGTCAGCTTCGCGCCTCTGGCACGCCCATCGGGGCCCTTGCCAGCAGGATTGACGTTATCCTGCCACGCTCGCCTGCCTCCTGCGTGCGACCAGCATTGCTTGTTAACCACTGCGTCGGCGGACCTCCCCAACTCGCTAGTTTCAGGCATCGCTTATGAATTCTCCAGGTGTTTTTTGCGAGCTAGGACCTGGCCCGTCGAGCCGTGCGACCACCGTATCCATCCGTCTCGCCATTACCCTTGGACCTAGCGCTTTTCAACAATTGTTGTCTTTCATTTCTCGCGAGTGACCCCTAGGGCTCTCCCTATCCAGTCCTTAAGAGATTTGGCAAACCAAACCCCTTAACATGAATAACTTACATGCCAGCCTCTCTAGAGATCTACCTGACCCACCGTCTATGAGAGCCCGACAGCGGAATCGATCTCGGGCTCTCCAGCACCAAATCTTTCCATCTTGCCAGCCTCTCCAGAGATCAAACTGGCCCACCGTCTATGAGAGCCCGATAGCGGAATCGATTTGGCTCACTCCAGCACCAAAACTTTTCATCTTGCCAGCCTCTCCAGAGATCTACCTGACCCACAGTCTATGAGAGCCCGACAGCGGAATCGATCTAGGGTACTCCAGCACCAAAACTTTCCATCTTGCCAGCCTCTCCAGAGATTAACCTGACCCACTACCTATGAGAGCCCAACAGCGGAATCGATCTGGGACGCTCCAACACAAAAACATTCCATCTTGCCAGCCTCTCTAGAGATCAACCTGACCCACCGTCTATGAGAAACCGGAAGCGGAATCAGTCTGGGGCACTCCATCACCAAAACTTTCCATCTTGCCAGCCTCTCCAGAGATCAACCTGACCCACCGTCTATGAGAGCCCGGCAGCGGAATCGATATTGGCCACTCCAGCACCAAAACTTTCTACCTTGCCAGCATCACCAGAGATCAACCGTACCCACCATCTATGAGAGCCTGGTAGCGGAATCGATCTGGGGCACTCCAGCACCAAAACTTTCCACCTTGCCAGCCTCACCAGAGATCAACCTGACCCACTATCTATGAGAGCCCGATAGCGGAATCGATCTGGGGCACTCCAACACCGAAACTTTCCACCTTGCCAGCCTCTCCAGAGATCAACCTGACCCACCGTCTATGAGAGCCCGACAGCGGAATCGATCTGGGGCACTTCAGCACCAAAACTTTCCATCTTGCCAGCCACTCCAGAGATCAACCTGACGCACCGTCTATGAGAGCCCGAGAGTTGAATCGATCTGCGGCACTCCAGCACCAAAACTTTCCATCTTGCCAGCCTCTCCAGAGATCAACCTGACCCATCGTCTATGAGAGCCCGACAGCGCAATCGATCTGGGGCACTCTAGCACCAAGACTTGGGGAATCCTGCTTAGAAAAAACTTCCAAACCAATATATTGAGATTAAAACATATAACAAGTCAATTACAAAAGGCTTCACGGATAGAATTGCTTCAGGTCATCCCCGCTCCTGGCCAGGCCGAGGGTGCCCCGTCCACATCTCGGAGGTGGTACCGTCCTGACTTGAGTGCTTTGTCTACAATATACGGCCCCTCCTAGTTAGGATTGAGCTTTCCCACTACGGCTCCTCTCCCGGCCGCGTCAACTTTCTTCAGCACCAGGTCTCCTTTCTCGAACCGTTTCACTTGGATATGTTTGTCGAAGTACCGAGCCATCCGCTGCTTAACCTCTTCTTGCCGGACGGTGGTTGTCCCGGAGCTCTTCCACCAGGTCCAGAGATATCCTTTGATCTTCCTCATTTTCCACTAGCCATTCTTCATCCCCCTCGCCCGCGGCGACCACCCTGGGGGACTTTACTTCAAACTCTACTGGAATAATGGCCTCGGACCCGTGGGAAAGCTGGAATGGAGTCTCCTTCATGGCCGTGTTCAGAGTGGTCCTCAGTGCCCAGAGGACCGAGGGTAACTACTCTACCCAGTTCCCCCTAAGGTTCTCGACCTTCTTCTTCAGTAAGTTCACAATAATCTTGTTTACCCCCTCCACTTGCCCATTGCTCCTCAGGTGGTGGACTGACGCAAACCAAAAGTCTATGCCAAGCTGGGTGCAGAAGCTGACAAACTCGTCCCTGGCAAACTGCGGCCCATTGTCTGTAACTATGGCCAGTGGGAGCCCATGCCTGCATATTATCTCACCCTATATGAAATTTCTAACTACTTGAGTGGTTACCTTGGCCAGCGCCTTGACCACTAGCCACTTGGAGAAATAATCAATCATCATAAATAGGAACCTTCTTTGGCCACTCGCTTGCGGGAAGGGACCTACCAGGTCCAAAGCCCATATAGCAAAGGGCCAGGGTGCTGTGATGGATCGAAGCCTTTGGGATGGCAGGAGCTGGAGAGGAGCGAACAACTAGCATTTTGAGCATTTCCTCGTGAACTCCGCCACATCCTTGCTGAGGGTAGGCCAAAAGTAGCCCTGCCTCAACACTCTCCCCTCCAAGGTTTGGCTTCCAGAGTCGCTGCCACACTCTCCTGAGTGGATCTCCACCAGGACCCTTGGGATCTCCTCTTCTGCCACACACCGGGATAGGAGCCCCGAGACTATTTTCCTGTACAGTCCTCCTGCATGCAAGGAATAATATGCCGATCTATACCTTAAGCGCCGCTTATCCATATCCCCTTCGGGGAACTTCCCCGATGTCAAGAAGGTGATGAAGGGATCCATCCATGATGCCCGCTGGTCCACCTCCATCAGCTCACCCTCCTCGATGGATGGCCGGAAGAGGTCTGACACTGTCCCCCTGCCCTGGGAATGAACTTGGCCAGGAGGTCCTCCGCGACACTCTCCTCTCTTGGCACGTGATGGATTGAGAAGGTTCGTAACTGCCCTATGAGCCCCTTGACCTTTTCCAAGTACCGCTAAAGAGTCGACTCCTTTACCTCGAACTCTACCCTGACTTGGCAAGCTACCACCATGGAGTCCGTTGAGACCTCCACATCTTGCACTCCCAACTCTCAGGCTAGGCGGAGCCCTGCTATCACGACCTTGTACCCGGCCTGATTGTTTGTGAAGGGGAAGTGAATATTGATTGCATGCTTGATCCTCGTCCCTTGGGGGCTTACCAAAACCACCCCTCCTTCAAACGAATCTTTCCCGAGGCCCCGTCAACTCCAGGACACCGGGCTGGGTAGATCGGACTCCTCCACCTCGGCCATATAGTCCGCCAAAAAGTATGCCACCGCTTGTGCCTTTATGGACAACCTGGGCATATACGAAATATCAAATTCACTTAGCTCCACCGACCACTTAGCCAACCTCTGTTGGGAAAATGACCCTCAATGTTCCCTTGATTTGAAGAGGCTTCACACTCAATGCTAAGTACAAGTTGTATTTGATAAACTCCATTTCATCTCATGACTATGCAGGGAGAGGTCATACCAAGGTATGAAGTAAGTTCAGTTGGCTTGCTGCCAAAACCGCTGAGACGAGCTCTCAGTCTCAGCTAAACTACTAAGACAAGGCCTGGAGCCGCTGAGAAGGAGACTGGGCCAGCTAAGCTGCGGATAAGGAAAATCTATTGAGACAACTGTCTGTCTCAGCGGATCCGCTGAGACGGGACACATGCATTCGCTGAGACAGGAAGCTGTCTCAGCCCAACCGCTGAGATAGATTCAAATAAGCAGAAGGGCTTTACTTTTGGCGCAACACCTGTAAAGCAGGAAATGATGTTCCAATCACTCCCATGCTGTGTCAGGAGGACAACTGATAGACATTGAATGACAAGGGCAGTATAAAAGAATCATTAGGGCTTTGTAAAAGAAGTCTCTCTCCAGCACACAAAAGAAGAACAAGATTACTGTTCCATTGACGGCAGCCAAGAAAGCTTTCACTTCCTTTTTACCTGAAGCTGCAAGGAGAGAATAGATTGCTCCTCTTGATCAACTCAAGATAGAGCAAGTTGATCCTCACTCTTTCTCTGAAGAAAAGGATCATAAGAATCAAAATTGAGGCCATTGGACTCATCCAAGATTCAAGACTGTCATAGTAGTTGTTCTGCAACAGAAGATTAAGTTTATTATATCTTCTTTGGTAATCATACATTGTTATTGTACAACCTCGGGTTCGCCAAGAGTGATCCAGGCGCGGCACCTTAAACAAGAGCGAGGGGAGCGAGACTTAGGCTCATGGGCCACTCACGAGTGATGATCTCAGGCGAACGCGAATAAGGCAAGAGCCGTGCAAACCGATCAGGCTGGCGAACAGAACCCTCGCAGAATGCTCGCAGACGCGCCGCGTTCTCGCGGGTGACCGAGTTCTCACAGATCGCTCGCAGGACCTTCCCGGAAAAATCCACCTAAGTCAGATTTGCGAGCCACACTCGCAAGGAGGCGAAACTGTACAACCCCGATGTTCGTCGGGTGAGGAACATGGTTTAAGAGCTGCAACTTTGTGAAGAACATTGGAGGAATCCTTGCGAGAGAGAGAACTCGCCGTTAGGTTCGCGAGACGGGCACCCCCCATAATCTCGCGAGAAGGTCTGGTAAGACCGCGCCTCGGGGGCTGCTTACTGCAGTAGTCCGGGTTCGACGAAGGTCGTTCGACTAATTTATCAGTGTTCAACGAAATCATCCGCGCTCGACGAACTCAATCCTCAGATCGGCGAATCTACGGATCCCGTTCTGCGTTCGACGAACGTCACGCTTTAGTTCGGCGAAATAGTTCCCCGGCCTTGCGAGCTCAATCATTCATCCGGTCCAGCAGGTCTTCACAAGGTTGAGCGGAGCTCGCAGGCAGGTGTGCGAGACCTGGTCCCGGGAGACGTCATCAGAAGGAGGGCGAGCAGAGTTTTTGCAGAGCGCTCGCCTGGGGGGAGTTTGCGAGCCACACTTGCGAGGAGACTCGCAGGAGTTCTCGCAAGTGACCTTCTCGCGGGTCACTTGCCCATGGGCTAGGAAGGCGAAATTACCCCTCTGCCCTTGATGGTCTACCGTTATCCCCTCCAAACAGCTGAGTTTGGTTGTTAGCAAACCAAATTGGGGTGCATTTAGTAAAACCAAAAGGTGGAATTCTGCTATTGACAGACCATGAGCAGAAAACTATAAATAGACCTTGAAGGGCACCTTGGGAGAGGATTCCAGTCTCAGATCTCTGAGCTTCTTCTTCCCTTGGTTACTTTGGTCTAGCTCTCTAGCTCTCCAAGGTGCCCGAGTCTCAGCTTTGGCTTGGGAGGGGAAGCGCTCAACGATCTTCCGGGTTAGTGGAGGGACCTCCTCGCTGTGACTAAGGTCTTAGTCATTTTTTTCTAGTCTCTAGTCTACCTTCTCCGAGGGATCAGTAGGGCTAGCTGCCCCTCATTTCGGTGAGGGCCCCGAGCATCACAAGAGGCCGAGAAATCAGTTTCAACATTTTTGGTGCGGTTAGCGTGGAATGTGGCTGGTCCAAGAAAGTTCCAAGGAGCAGATATGACAGGAGGCGAGGATCAAGGCGAGGGGTTTAGCCAGTCACCGCAGGTGGTGACGCCGAGGATGTTTGCAGATTTCAGGAGGGAGGTGCTTGACACTTTCGGGCTCACGGTCGCGGCGCTGCAAAGTGAGTTCGCGACCCCAGCACCTCAGGCGACTCTTCCCCCAACAGCGGTTGGCGAGAACGCCCCGGGTGGGAGGGCCGGAAAGGAAGTCGCAGGAAGTTCAGTTCAAGACTTGGAAGGGCGAGTGCTGTTCGCCAGCCCGGTGAGTTTCATGCCGGCGAGCTCCGTACCGGCGAACTCTGTGCCGGCGAGCGCGGCGCAGGCGAGCGCGCGCCCGGAAGACATGGCGACTATGGGAGTGGTCCAGGCGAATATCATTCTCGCGAGCGCCGTCCCCGCGAGCCCGAGTCTCGAGAGAGCTTGGGGGTCGTGGGGAGCGAGAAAGGGTAGCAGAAGGGGGAAGTCCCTTCTGCGAGTTGGTACTTTCTGCACCTGTCCCGGCAGGGTTCGGAGAGTGGGACAGGGTGTACTACAATGGCAGGGATGACCCTTTCCAACATCTCCAGTCTTTTGAGGACTCGGTCTCCATCAGGCCGATGTCAGATGCTTTCAAGTGTCGGCTCTTCACCGTTACCCTTAAAGAAAAGGCCAGAGACTGGTTCCATCAACTCCCTACAGGGTTGATCTACGCCTTCGAGGATTTGCGCTGGAGCTTCTTGTTGCGATTCTCAACTTCAAAGAAGAGGAAGAAGGACGCTGAGTCCCTCTTCAAAGTGAAGCAGGAGCCAAAGGAGTCGTTGGCTCGCTACGCGGACCGGTTCCAGGAGGAGGTGATGCTCACTCAGGAGATGCCTGGGTTTGCACTTCAGCTCGCTTTCACCGTCGGGCTAAGGGAGAGCTTTTTCAAAATGGCTTTGAAGAGGAAAGCCCCTTTCTCCTACGAGGAGTTGATGGAGAGGGTGACGGAAGAGATTGAGAGTGAGGAGGCCAACCCGGAGCTTAACAAGAGGCTAGCAAAGCTCAGTGAGCCGGAGGTCAGGAAGCAGGAGGTAAGGAGAAGGGAAGAGCCCAGGGCCCCGGAGGGGGAGTGGAGGCAGCGTGCTGAAGGAATGCAAGGTCAGGGAAGGGGTTACGGCCCGGGAAGGGGTAACTTCTATGGAGGACAAGGAAGACCCCGCCAGTTGGGGTGGAGGCAGGTTTCGAGGCAATTGCCTCACCCACCTCAGCAAGCCATGGCGATCAGGTGGGGAAGAGGAGGAAGAGGAAGAAGAGAGGAGGTTAGAGAAGAGGCAGGAGCAGGGAGAAGGAGGAGGAATAGGGTGGCGGAAGGAGAAGCAGGGGAGGTCGAGCCTCGAGAGGAGGAGGAAAGGTGTAAAGACAGAGTTGATGTGGGGAGTAGAGGAGGGATCAGGGTGATCCATGGGGGGGGGGGGGGGGGTAGGGGTGGAGGCAACCCGCAAGGCTAGCCTCCATACCATCTATCGGCGGAGCGTGGCCTCGACATCCACTGCTCCACCCCCAGCAGAGAAAATTACTTTCTCCCAGAAGGACATGCCAGGACATGAAGATCCGTTCTGCGATGCGCTGGTCATCCAGACCGCCATCAAGAACTTCACTGTCTCGCAGATTCTAGTCGATAACGGGAGTTCGATCAACGTCGTCTTCAAGAAGGCGTTTGACGAAATGAAGGTGGAGGCCCGGAGGGTGTTGGCCTCGGATGGCCCCATATTTGGTTTTTCGGGAGAAAGGAAGGAGGTAGAAGGTGGAGTGGGACTCCATGTGACTCTCGGAGGGCTGTCCTGGAACTGCCGCTTCATGATAGTGGATGCCCCGAGCAGCTACAACGCCATCTTCAGACGGCCTCTCATCAGCACGTTTCGATGCATCCCTTCCACCTTCCACTAGTGCCTCAAGTTCAGCACGGGTGGAATCCAGGTCCGGGTCCAGGGAGACCCCAAAGTTGTGAGACAATGCAATGTGATGGCTGTCAACACCATAACCTGGATGGGGGAAGCGGAGAAGTGGGACAAAGTGATGGAGGAAGCGGTAGAGGCCCGAGGCGAGGAAGAAGAAGAGGAGAGGATGGAGGAAGAGGAAATTCATGCCCAGGAAAGGGTCGCTGGAGGACCCAGGGCGGAGGAAGGAGAAGAAGAGGAGAAAGAAGAGGGTGCCCAGGAAGGAGGGGCGGGGGAGTTGATGATGGTAGGGGAGGAAAAGACGGAGAAAGGAGCCCAGGCGCTCGCTTGTGACGGAGAGAAGGAAAGTGCTTGGGGAGATCAATCTAGGCTGGAGACCGTGGATGAGGTCGTGGTGCTTGAGGTCACCACTCGGCTTGGGGTGGTGGAGAAGGTCTGAGTTAGCGGAGAGCTCAGTTCGGGGGAGCAGGCTGAGATCCTAGCCTGCGTGCAGAAGAATGTGGATGTCTTTGCTTGGAGCGCCGCGGAGATGCCCGGGATCGATGCGGATATGGCTTGCCACCGCCTCAACCTCGACCCCGACACCCACCCCATCCGCCAAAAGAAGAGGGCCACAGCGGACAAGCTGGAGGGACCAATCCGCGAGGAGGTGAAAAAGCACATACAAGCAGGTTTTATGTCGGAGATCCAGTATCCAGGCTGGGTCTCCAATGTAGTCATGGTAAAGAAGGGAGGAGGTAAGTGGCGCATGTGTATCTATTTTTCACTACTTAATAAATCATGCCCGAAAGATTGCTACCCCCTGCCTAGAATCGACGCGCTGGTTGACTCAGCCGTTGGTTTCTCTGTAATGTCTTTCTTAGATGCTTTTTCAGGTTATCATCAAATCTGCATGCACCCCCCGGACATCAAAGATGTCTCCTTCATCACGGGGGATGGATGCTACTGTTATAATATGATGCCCTTCGGGCTCAAGAATGCAGGTGCCACATATCAAAGGATGATGGATCGGGTCTTTCGCGAACAAAGGGGAAAAAACTTGGAGGTTTATGCTGATGATCTTATGGTAAAGAGCCGGGACATTGGGTCTCACCTCCGAGACCTTGAGGAGACGTTCGGGACCCTGCGAAAGTATAAGATGAAACTCAATCCCTTGAAGTGTGTTTTCAGAGCTAGCCGAGGGAAATTCCTGGGTCACTTGCTCACCCCGGCAGGGGTGGAGCCGAACCCAGACAAGGCCAAGGCGATAATAGAGTTGGGATCGCCGAGAAACCCGAAGGAGGTTCAGAGCCTCACGGGGAAGCTGGCCGGACTTAGCAGGTTCCTCTCCAAGGCGGGAGAGAAGTGTGCGCCCTTCTTCAAGGTGCTGAGGGGCAATAAAAAATTTGAATGGACCCCGGAGTGTGAGGAAGCTTTTCGGGCCTTGAAAGGGCAACTCACCCAAACCCCCCTACTTTAAGGGACGAGATCGGGAGAAGACCTATCCCTATACCTGGGAGTAGGACTTGAAGCGGTAAGTTAAGTATTGATCCGTGAGGAAGGAAGAAAGCAGTTCCCTATCTACTATGTCAGCCGAGTGCTGAAGAAGGTGGAGCTCCGGTACCCAATCTTGGAGAAGTTGGCTTTCGCATTGGTGGTGGCGGCTCGGAGGCTCCGGCCCTACTTCCAGGCACATTCAATCAAAGTGGTAACAGATCACCCACTTCGCAAAGTCATGGAAGGGGTAGAACACACGGGGAGATTGGCAAAATGGTCTGTGGAGCTGAGTGAGTTCGACATTACGTTCGTTCCTAGGGCGTCAATCAAGGCCCAAGCAGTGGCAGACTTCATGGCTGACTACACATCCGAAGTGGGGGAACATGAACCACCTCTCCAAGTGGCGTGGAAGATCTTGATGGATGGTGCGTCAGGAAAGCACTCCTATGGAGGAGGAATCATCCTGGTAAGCCCTCAAGGTACATAGATCGAACAAGCGCTGAACATCCACTTCCCGATCACCAATAACCAAGCTGAGTACGAGGCGTTGATAGCAGGCCTTCGGCTGGCCCGAGAACTGGGAGTGCAAGATGTGGAGGTCTCGGCAGACTCCATGGTGGTGGCGTGCCAAGTCCGGGGAGAGTTTGAGGCAAAGGATCCGACTCTCCAGCGGTACCTAGAGAAGGTCAAGGGAGTCATTGGGCAATTTCGCACCTTCTCCATCAAACACGTGCCAAGGGAGGAGAGCACCCCCGCAGACCTCCTAGCCAAATTCGTTCCCCAAGCAGGAGGAACGATTTCAGAACTCTTCCGACCCACCATCGATGAAGGAGAACTGATGGAGATAGATCAGCGGACCTCGTGGATGGATCCTTTCGTCGCTTTCCTATCATCAGGGAAGTTCCCCGAAGGAGACATAGACAGGCGACGCTTCAGGTATAAGTCAGCTTATTATTCCTTGCATGCAGGAGGGCTTTATAGGAAGACTCTCTCGAGACTCCTGGCCTGTTGTGTTTCCGAGGAGGAGGTCTCGAAAGTCCTGGAAGAAATTCACTCCGGGGAGTGTGGCAGTCATTCCGGGAGCCGACCCCTGGAAGGGCGAGTGTTGAGGCAAGGCTACTTCTGGCCCACCCTCAGCAAAGATGCGGCGGAGTTTGCAAGAAGATGTTCAAAGTGCCAGCTCTATGCCCCACTCCAACTCCTCCCAGCCCAGAGGCTCTGGACCATCACGGCTCCCTGGCATTTTGCCATATGGTGGTTGGACCTAGTTGGCCCTTTCCCCCAAGCTAGTGGCCAAAGAAGGTTCTTGCTGGTCATGATTGATTATTTTTCCAAGTGGGTAGAAGTGAAGGCGCTCGCCAAGGTAACATCTCAAATTGTAAGGAATTTTGTGTGGGGAGAGATAATTTGCAGGCACAGGCTCCCTCTGGTCGTAGTGATGGACAATGGGCCACAGTTTGCTAGCGAGGAATTTGTTAGCTTCTGCACCCAGCTTGGCATCGACCTTAGGTTTGCATCGGTTCACCACCCGAGAAGCAATGGCCAGCTGGAGGCGGCAAACAAAGTGATCGTCAACCTACTAAAGAAAAAGGTGGAGAACCTCCGGGGGAACTGGGTGGAGCAGCTACCCTCCGTCCTCTGGGCACTAAGGACTACCCCAAACACCGCCACCGGAGAGACCCCATTAAAACTTTCTCACGGGTCCAAGCAGTCTTTCCCATAGAGTTCGAAGAAAAGACCCCCAGGGTGATCGCCGCAGGAGAGGGAGACGAAGAGTGGCTAGAGGCTAATGAGGAGGAACAAAGGCTATCCTTGGACCTGGTGGAAGAACTCCGGGACCAGGCCACCATCTGGCATGAAGAAATCAAGCGACGAATGGCCCGATATTTTGACAAGCACATCCGAGTAAAGCACTTTCAGAAAGGGGACCTGGTCTTGAAGAAGGTCAACGCGGCCGGAAGAGGGGCCGCGGTAGGAAAGCTCAACCCCAATTGGGAAGGTCCATACATTGTAAGCAAAGTGCTCAAGTCGGGGGGGGGGGGGGTATCACCTCCGAGATATGGAAGGGGTACCTCTCAGCCGAGCCAGAAGTGGGGATGATCTGAAGCGATTCTACCCTTGAAAGTTTTATTATGATATTAGTTGAATGTTTTACTTCATCACTTGATAGTTATAGCTGTTGTGTGAGGACAAGCGAGATGACAAGTATTGGTGCTGGAATGCCCCAGATCAATTCCGCTCCCGGGCTCTCACTAGACGAGGGGTTTCAGGTTGATCTCTAGAGAGGCTGGCAAGGTGACAAATATTGGTGCTGGAATGCCCCAGATTGATTCTGCTCCCGGGCTCTCACTAGACGGGGGGGTTCAGGTTGATCTCTGGAGAGGCTGGCAAGGTGACAAATATTGGTGCTAGAATTCCCCAGACCGATTCTGCTCCCAGGCTCTCACTAGACGGGGGGTTCATGTTGATCTCTGGAGAGGCTGGGAAGGTGACAAGTATTGGTGCTGGAATGCCCCAGATCGATTCCGCTCCCGGGCTCTCACTAGACGGGGGGTTTCAGGTTGATCTCAGGAGAGGCTGGCAAGGTGACAAATATTGGTGCTGGAATGCCCCAGATCAATTCCGCTCCCGGGCTCTCACTAGATGGGGGGTTTCAGGTTGATCTCTGGAGAGGCTGGCAAGGTGACAAATATTGGTGCTGGAATGCCCCAGATCGATTCCGCTCCCTGGCTCTCACTAGACGGGGGGTTTCAGGTTGATCTCTGGAGAGGCTGGCAAGGTGACAAATATTGGTGCTGGAATGCCCCAGATCGATTCCTCTCCCGGGCTCTCACTAGACGGGGGGTTTCAGGTTGATCTCTCGAGAGGCTGGCAAGGTGACAAATATTGGTGTTGGAATGCCCCAGATCGATTCCGCTCCCGGGCTCTGACTAGACGGGGGTTTCGGGTTGGTCTCAGGAGAGGCTGGTGAATTGCAAATTCTTCGATACGAGACGAGTCAAGATGCGTCAGAAGGCCGTTACTCTCACCGGGCAGGGGAGAGCTCGCGTAACTAAGGGACAAAACCCGACTCCCAGACGTAGGGCGAGAGACGCGTCCGCGACAGGGCCCTCGCCACAGAGAAATGATCACCCCGGATAGACCGACCGCGTACTCGCTGATGCGATGGGGGGGGGGGGTGAAAATGTGGAGGAAACCATTCATCCCTTACTAAAACCCAGACAAAGACCACTCGCAAGGACTAAAGGATAGAAGGCGTGCTTCTCGCGAGCGAGCACTACAAGCACCGAACTAATAACGAAGGAGGCGATGACTAAAAGAAGTATACACGACGAGCAAATGATAATAAGAATAATATTTATACGTATCATTTCAGTTTTTCATCCGCTTACAAAACCCCTTGGCGTCCTCGCCAGCAAAAAAGAACCCAAAAGAAAAAAACGAGACGTGGGGAATCACGACTCGTCCCCTAATTGCTCGCCCTCGCTCTTCTTGGAAGGCGTGGTAGGCAGGAACATCTCCGGGACCACGTCCTCCAAAGTGAGCTCCGCCGCCTCCGTGGTCAGTAGGCCAGACCGCTTGAGGGTGCGGAAGGCGAATGACGCCGCATGGAGTGCTCCCTCCCGCATCTCTGCCTTGTACTCTAGTCGCTTCTCCTTCTGCGACTTGGGGCTGAGCGGTAGAGCGGCCCGGGCCAGCTCGGAATTAAGGGCTTTCAGCCCCGTCACATTTTGCGGCAGGTCATAGTTACGAGCAAGGAGTTCACTGGCAGTCTCGGCGTCCTACGGGAAAGAGAGACTTAGACGCGCGTATGGAAAGATGAGAATGGTTAGGCGAGTGAACAAGGACTCACCATCCCTCCCTGGAAGCTAGCGACGAGTCCATCCGAGACGTTGAGCTTTTCTTTGAGGGTGGTCACCTCCTCCACCGAAGCCTTCAATGCCTCACGAAGGGCCTCAGAGCTCTTCTCCTTCCTCAGGCTCGCAATCTCCTTCGCGGCGGTATCAAGCTCGCGCATGAGCTCCTCGGAGTTTCTCTCCTGCTGGAAGTAGCGCTGAGACATCATATGAGCGAGCTCCAGTGTGCGGAGCTGGGAACGCACGCTCTCGTGAGCAAGCACTCACGAGCTCAGCGAGTTGAACTCCTTCGCGTCCTCTCGCCCATAGAGGCCGAAGGACAGGGCAAAGGCATCGCCACCAACTGTGTTCTCCTCCACCCAGGAGGGGAGGAGGCTCGATATCGAAACCTGGTTGGCTTCCCCGTCCGAGACCAGTAGGGGCGCGCCGGCGGAGTCCAGATGCTTGGTCCCCAAGCCGTAATTCCGGTGGTGGGTCAGGGCGGGTACCCTCGAAGTGCCAGCCACCACCTTGGGGGGCACGCTGGATACTTTCTCTTTTGGCTGGGCTGCCTAGCGATCTCCCCCGGACGAGGCTTTGACCCCATTCCCCATGGTCGGAAGGATCACCCTCGGTTTCTTCGGGGGGGGGGGGGGGGGGGGGGGGGGGGCGGGGGGAGGTAGAGACTTCGACCCATGGATCGCGGGAGCAGACCGCTTAAGAGAGGTCGAGGTCGGCGTGTTGACAGGCTCTCGGCAGAGCTCGGCGGAGGAAGTGGCAAGCTGGAAGGTAGGCGTAACGTGCTCCGCACTCGCGTGAGGGGGGTTGAGCGGGAGGTCCCGCTCCCCTGCGAAGAAAGCCGACTCGAGTTAGGGAGAGAAACGATGCGAGAATGAATCCGGCAAGAGCGAGCCGAACCTGCACCGGGTGGCACGGGAAGGAGCGAGTCGACGTTCCTCGTAAGGTAGACCACCTCAAAGTTGGTCGACATATGCTTGAAGAGGTCGGCCTCGTGCCCGCCGAGTGTCGGGGGGCTGTAGGTGGTCTTGGATCGCTGGACGGGTGAGAAAGGCACGTTGCCGAAGGGGCCCTTCATGATGACGAATTTTTGAGGCCAACAATGGCTCTTATTGACCGTTTCCACGACTTTTTCGTGGCTGCTCGTGAAAAAGGCTGTCCCGTCCCTGTTCGCCGTGAAGGAGAACAATTTGCGGAAGACTAGTAGGCTGAACTCTACCCGCTCCTCTCGCGGGTAGCACGCGAAGGCTACCATCATGGCCACGACATTGGGGGTCAACTGGCCCGGGATCACGCCGAAATACTTGAGTATCTGGAGAGTTCGCAGCCACTGATCAAACAACCGCTTCACGCGAGTAAAAGATAAGAGGGCGAGAGGGAATAATGAGTACCTGGCTAATCTCGGGCCAAAAGGGTAACCGCAGGCCCGCTTCGAAGTGGGCCACGGGAATGGCGAGCTCATCTGCGAAGGTGAAGTTGATTGCATCCTCGTCTGTAGGTCGTCGGGCTTCAAAACCAGGCGAGATATAGCTCGCCACGACCAGGTGATGCTCGCTCTCCGAGAGCAAGCAGTTCAGGAAGATATGATCGAGAAAGGTCCTCGCGCACTTGGCCCGACCTTCGGTGTCAGCATTGTCTCCACCCATGGCTTGCCTGCAATGACAAAGGCGAGAACAGAGAAAGAAAGTGGCGAGAGCGAGAGGGCAAAGTGAAGACGGGAGGAGACGATCAAAGCGGTGGTTAAGCCATAAATGTCGGCCCTATTTATAGAAAAACTAAGGCGGCGGGGAGTATTCGAAGCGCCGGGGGGTGCGGGAAGCAAAAAACGCATCATGATGTACCTCGAAATGCGAGCCCATCCTTCTCAGAAATGCTCGCAGCAATCCGGTCATACGGGCCCACGAATCGTAAAAGTAGCATCGCGAACAAACAGACCCCCGCAGATCACATGCTCAGATGATTAGAGGGCGAGCATTAAAGAGCAACATCGATATAAATGTAAGCAAAAAGAAAGCAAACTCAATGCGACGTCGCCAAAAAGCGACCAAATAAGAGGAGCTCGCGAAGACGAGCAAAAGATGTTCAGGTGTCACACAAATTGTTCGCATCACGGGAAAAAGTTACAAAAAGAAAACGCGAGCGCGAGGGAGGAGAGATCAGTACTGGAGCCACTTCCATCGGCCCCGACCTCTCGTCCCCAAGCTAGGCGGCCTCTTAGGGTAATGATACGCATGGACGACGCGGCCCTCGTGCTGGATCATGCGAGCATGATCTATCATTCGCGCGATGTGCACCCCCGGAGAGGTAACCTCCCCAAGAGAATCTGGCAGCAGCGCGGTTTGGAGCCGAGCGCATTCCTCTTCGAGCGAAGTAATATGCTCCCCAGCCACCTCCTTGTCTCTCTTTGCCTGGCTATACAGATCTTGGAGCATCCGCCCCTATTTCTGGAAAAGCTCTGAGGTCCGCCTCTTCATCATCACCGGATCCAGTGTATTGCCAAGGAAGGCATCAATCTCCTCTGGCAAGGGAAGAGGAGACAGCTCCTCTTCTCCTAAATCAAAGTCACTGGAGCTCTCGGGAAGGCCTGCGAGAAAAGGTGAGGGGGTCAGCGGAAAGGAGAAGAAGGTCAATAACCGACCTGCCTAAGCCAGCAGGGCGAGTGGGGGGGGGGGGGGGGGGGGGCTTTACCCTGATATGTGCGAAGTGGGCCAGGCCGCCCCGAAAAGGGAGCCCCATGAGGCAGGGTCCCGGACTTACCTAAGCACGAGGGGCTACGCCCGGAGCTCTCGCCCAGTGCAGCGCCTATGAGCGAGTTCTCAAGATTTGCTGGGTCCGGGACGGTGTACCCAGAGACAGAAGCGTTCATCACTGGAGGAGGCCGCGAGAGCAGTGGAGCTGTTTTCTCGCCAGGCGCCGCGAGAGGGGACTCTGCGAGAGGTATGTTAGAAAAATCGGTGCAACGATGCTTACCAAAGAATTAGGCGAGAGGGCTTACTGCGTCGAGACGACGAGTGGAGATTGGAGGGGTCCAGGTCCATGATCTCCATGCCGTCTTCCCGAGGGATAGCGGGGCGAGTGTCCGCCTGGATCTCACCCGTCAGGCTCCCCAGAAGAAGCGAGGCCTGAATGGAAAGATATCAACAGAGGGAGGAGGCGACCCAGTTTATCGACCTAAATACCTGGTCCGTAAGTAGAAGGTCGGACGCCGGGTTCAAGGCCAGGGATTTCTCCGCTTCGGGCGAGCGCTGTACCGACTTCGCTTTAAGCATTCTTTGGGAAGACGACGTCGGGGCCCAAGGGGAAGGTTTGGCAAGGGCCACGTGCTCCAAGGTCCGCGCTGCGTTAAGACGAGCCCTGGTCTCCTCGGAGATAGGCATCCTCAGACAGCTACAGTACGGAGCAGCAGGTATCAGCGAAGAAGAAAGCGGGGCACCCACCAACAACGATCGACGGTATTTATAGCAAGGGAGTTGGGTCCCACCAAAAGATTCCTACCAGGTCAGCAACCTCCCGGCGAACGCCGAGGGTTGGATGATTCTTTGCGAGTCTAACTTAAGGCTCGCGAAGAGCGGGGATTGTGTACAACCTCGGGTTCGCCGAGAATGAGCCAGGCGCGACACCTTAAACGAGAGCGCGGGGAACGAGACTCAGGCTCACGGGCCACTCGCGAGTGATGAAATCAGGCGAACGCGAATAAGGCAAGAGCGGCGCGAACCGATCAGGCTGGCGAGCAGCACCCTCGCAGAATACTCGCAGGCGCGCCGCGTTCTCGCGGGTGACCGAGTTCTCGCAGATCGCTCGCAGGAGGGCGAGCAGGACCTTCCCGGAAACATCCACCTAAGTGAGATTTGTGAGCCACACTCGCAAGGAGGCTAAACTGTACAACCCCGATGTTCGCCGGGTGAGGAACATGGTTTAAGAGCTGCAACTTTGTGAAGAACATTGGAGGAATCCTTGCGAGAGAGAGAACTCGCCGTTAGGTTCGCAAGATGGGCACCCCCCATAATCTCGCGAGAAGGTCTGGCAAGTCCGCGCCTCGCGGGCCGCTTACTGCAGTAGTCCGGGTTCGACGAAGGTCATTCTACGAATTTATCAGCGTTCAACGAAATCATCCGCGCTCGACGAACTCAATCATCAGTTCAGCGAATCTACAGATCCCGTTGTGCGTTCGACGAACGTCACGCTTTAGTTCGGCAAAATAGTTCCCCGACCTTGCGAGCTCAATCGTTCATCCGGTCCAGCAGGTCTTCACAAGGTTGAGCGGAGCTCGCAGGCAGATGTGCGAGACCTGGTCCCGGGAGACGTCATTAGAAGGAGGGCGAGCAGAGTTTTTGCAGAGCGCTCGCCTGGGGGGAGTTTGCGATCCACACTTGCGAGGAGACTCGCAGGAGTTCTCGCAAGTGACCTTCTCGCGGGCCACTGGCCCATGGGCTAGGAAGGCGAAATTACCCCTCTGCCCTTGATGGTCTGCCGTTATCCCCTCCAAACAACGGAGTTTGGTTGTTAGCAGACCAAATTGGGATGCATTTAGTAAAACCAAAAGGCAGAATTCCACTATTGACAGACCATGAGCAGAAAACTATAAATAGACCTTGAAGGGCACCTTGGGAGAGGATTCCAGTCTCAGATCTCTGAGCTTCTTCTTCCCTTGGTTACTTTGGTCTAGCTCTCTAGCTCTCCAAGGTGCCCGAGTAGGGTTGTTGAGCCTGAGTTAGGGTTGTTGAGCCTGAGGTAGGGCTGTTGAGCCTGAGGTATGGCTAATGAGCCTGAGGTAGGGTTTGTGAAGACCTGAGATATCCTGAGGGATCTATGTTGTAAGCTCTTGGAGCTGAGTTTGGATGTGTTGGCCTTATCTAACTCATTGTTAGAAAGGTGAAGGGGGAAAGAGGACTACTCAAGACACCCTGACTTGAGGAACCTCTATAAATCTTTGTGTGTTTTCTAGATGCTTGATAATAACTAACATAACATCAGAAAATAGCTAGTTTATAGCCAAAAGAAACAGAAACCTATTCACCCCCCCCCCTCTCGGTGACTAAGACTACATCCTAAACAAACTATCAAGTGGTATCAGAGGGAGGTTGGACAAGAAGGAAATAACTGTCTAACTAGATCCTATAAAGGAATAGTCTTATCTCAATCCAATGGCCTCCACTGGATTGCAGAAGGAGATGGGATCCATGAAGTTGCCCATATGCATCAAAGAAAACTTTGGCATATGAAAGCAAAGGGTTAGATTTTTTATGGAAGCATCTGACCCAAGGATCTACATCACAGTAAAACAAGGGCCCTTCACTTTTCAAACTGCCTCCACCATAGATCCAACCAGGAGAGTGGCCAAGGCATTCAATGACTTAACTAAAGATGAACTTGCACTATTCACTATGGATAAAAGAGCACAAAACATAATTGTTAATGCAATTGATGACTCTACATTTCAGAACTTGGTACACTGCATAACTACCAAGGAAATGTGGGATACACTAGTGGTATTTATGGAAGGAACATCTGAGGTTTGGGATGATAGAAAGTCAATGAACTAAGAACCTATGAAAGAGTGTTCAGTGACTATGAGCTTAATGATAAGTTCCTTAGATCTCTAACTAGAGACTGGGACACAAAAAATTGTGTCATTAGGGAAGTGGCCAAACTTGGTGAGACTCCTACTCATACACCGTTTGGGAAGCTTATCTCTTATAAGATGCAGTTATCTGCAAGAAAGGAAGAGGACACTTCAACAAGGGCTCATGCAAGGGAGAGATATGTGGCTCTCAAGGCCAATAGCTCCAAGAAGAGCAAGTCCAGGATGGTGTCTCCTCTAAGAAGGAGTACTGAATCAGATAAGTCTGAGAACAACACTTCAGATAGCTCTTCCTCTGATGAAGAGTTCGCTGCCTTCTCAATGCAGTTCAAGAAGATGAGGAGGAGGAAGCAGTAGAAGAACAAGCCCTCCTACTCCTCACACTCCAAGAAAGACCACAGCAAATCTGAAAGGCAGCACTCAAAGGGTGACATGTATGTTTCTAAATCTGGTAAACATGTTTCAAATAACATCATTTGCTATTGCTGCAGCAAGCCTGGACATGTCATAGATGACTGTCCATTCAAAAGGAAGGAAATGGGTGATAAGAAAAATCACCACCATAAGGATAGGAAGGGGGAAAAATCCTTCCTAGCCAAGAAAGGAAAGAGCTGGAGTGAATCTGAATCATCATCTTCAGATTCATATGTTGAAGAAGATGCCCTCATTGGGCTATTTGCAGCAGATGAAGATGATGACTGTCCTGCTGCCAGAATTGGAATCAGGGCCGCTCTATCACATTCAGACAGTGATATAGAGGAGGATGAAGAGGACAATGTTCAGCTAGGCCTCATGGCCATCACTAATGAGGAAAACAGTCAGAACATTTCTGACAATGGACAGGTATTGATTCATTCTATCTCCTCTTCTGATTATGAGACAAGCCCAGATTCTGAACCACCTTCAACAATTGGGTGAAGTGATTCAGAATCTGAGTGTACCACCCATAATTTGTCGAGATCAGAAAGACCTAAGGAGACTCCTATTCGTAGACCTTGCAAGGGGCGAGCTTGGAGAGCAAGGGGCTAGTATGGCGAGCAAGGGGCGAGTATGGCGAGCAATGGGCGAGCTTGGCGAGCAAGGGGCGAGCTTGGGCGAGCAAGGTGCGAGCTTGGGCGAGCAAGGGGTGAGTATGGCGAGCAAGGGGCAACTATGGCGAGCAAGGGGCGAGCTTGGCGAGCAAGGGGCGAGCTTGGGCGAGTAGAGGCGAGTATAGGCGAGTGTGGTCAGGTAACTACCCCCCCCCCCCCCCCCCCCCCCCCCCTAGGATTTGTCTATAAATAGACCCCCAGGGCTACAAGAAGGAGGACTTTTGGACGAGATTGACCCCCTCAGGCGAGATACTCGCCAGTTCCCTGCCTTCCTTGTACCAAGCTCGGCCATTTTTGGTTTTGGAGGGGAAGACTCCCTTGAGCTTCCGGGTATGTGGTGGGACCTCCCTGCCGCAGCACCTGGGGTCCTGTTTGTTACTCTCCTAGCTTCTTCATCGTTGCCAACCAAGTCATCTCGTTGGGCTGCTGGGCGAGTAGCCTCCGGCTGCATTGGTCCAAATTTTGGAGTCAGGAATTTCCTGACTTCCGGTGCGGTGAGCGTGGATCGTAGCCAGAGGAAGAAAGTTTGGTGAAATGGCGAGATGGTAGAAATTGGCGACCACGAGGAATTTGTTGGCAACTCGCGAGTATGGCGAATTCTCGCAAGTAAGGCGAGCTCCTTCCATACTCGCCAGTATGCGAGTTTTAGATGTCAACTTTAGTTGATGAGATCCTGATCGCAACATCAGAATTGGCGACTTCAAAGAGGCGAGTTCCATACTCGTTCATAGGCGAGTTCCATACTCACCATAGGCGAGTTCTTGCAGGCGAGATCCAGAGATAAGTTCAGACCAGCGACTTTACTCGGTAGAGGCGAGCTTCCTTGGTAGTGGCGAGCTTCCTTGGTAGTGGCGAGCTCCTTCCTTACTCGCCAATAGGCGAGTTCTCTACTCGCGAGGGTGAGTTCTCTACTCACTAGCTTGTGAGAACCAGGTGCCAAGTTCAAGAGTGGCAATTTCAAGGCCGGGCGAGTATGGAAAATAAAAAATACTCTGCGTAGGGGGTCTTATGTCAAAAGGGACACTCCTTATCCCCTCAGTTTACTCCTTCTTCAATTCCAGTGATTTCCATACATGTTCATACTTACGGGTGCTTTGGTAAAGCCTGCGAGTTCTTTTGTCTGACTAACAAACAAGATGATTCATGACGAGTTCGCCACCAAGGGAAAGCACATAAGTTGTTCTGCGACTCCATGCCATGATGGTCTTCTTCAATAACCTACTCGCGAGGTCTCCAAGCTGATGCTCTACGAGCTCCTAGTCGCGATGGTTTTCAAAGCCGGTGTTCCGCGAGCTTCTACTCGCGATGATCTTCATCAAGGACTTATGTTCCATGAGAATGCTTACTCGTGACGTCTTCAAGCTTGGTATTCCGCAAGCTCCTTATTCCCGGTGATCTCCTTCCATTAGCTATGTTCCATGAGGGGTCTTACTCATGAGGTATTCCAGCTGATGTCCCGCGATGTTATACTCACGATGATCCCCTTCCATCAGCTATGTTCCATGAGAATGATTACACATGAGGTATTCCAGTTGATGTCCCACGATGTTATACTCGCGATGATCCCCTTCCATCAGCTATGCTCCATGAGAATGCTTACACATGAGGTATTCCAGTTGATGTACAGCGATGTTATATTCGCAATGATCCCCTTCCATCAGTTATGTTCCATGAGAATGCTTACTCATGAGATATTCCAGTTGATGTGTTGCGGTACTATACTCCCAATGATCTCCTTCCGTCGGCTATGATCCATGAGGGGTCTTACTCATGAGGTGTTCCAGTTGGTATCCCACGATGCTATGTTCTTACTCATATAGCCTTCAAGTTGATATCTCGCGACCACTCAATAGGTTCTGTTATCTATAAAACCCCCACCTCCCTGAAACATGGGAGATTGTGAGTCTTTTGTCTCTTTCAGCTAAGCGTTTTCAAAAGAAAGGAAGAAAGCAGGTGAAGTCGATCTCCATGGCAGGTTGGGAAACGGGCCTCCGACTTGATTCTCGTAAAACCTAGAGTGGATGATGGGATAGTGATGGCGCAAATCTCACACACCGCTATAGGCGGTAGCTTGACTGCGACACGAAACGGCAGTGTACCGATCGTTCAAGTAATAAATGTTGGGAATAAATCCCCGAGTGTCGGTCTCTTGAGGAACACAATAAGGTGGAGTTTACTATTGAGGCAGGACTTGAGATCGAAGTCCTTAAATCGGATGGATTGCGGGGGAGTTGGGTTGGCTTTTGGAAAACAAAATAAAAGCTAACAACTACTCCTATGCAATGCCGCTATGCAAAGCTTCGCTTGGCGGGATGGAAACTAGGCAGGCCTTGAGCGCGCTGCGTCGCAAGGGCGGATGGACGAGAAGGCTAATGGAATCGAACTATGCAGGCCTTGAGCGCGCTGCTTCGATAGGCGAATGGATTACGGGCCGCGATGCCACGCTTCGGTAGGCGAATGGGCGAGTAGGCTAGTGGAATGAGGGTCGCAAGCACCTCTTCGACAAGCACGCCACTAGCAATTGCTAGTGCGGCACCGGACACGATGGTGGGATGGAGGATGGAATGGGGCGCACCTCAATAATATAAACAAAAATACTCAATCACATAGACATAATCAAGTAAAAATGCTGTTTAATCAAAATACACTTCATCATAATGTTAGATCTAGTTGCAAATACATCAATAAAAGGAGAACAAGGCAAGAAATCGACCGAATCCGAAGGCTCGTTGAAGATTCACGGTTGGAATCGCCGGGTTGTCAATCCGCGTCCAAGCTCGGTCCACAACTACGTCCGGGGTAGAGAGAGCTGTCACGACTCTCCAATGGACCCGTCTTCTTCGTGTCACGATCCGGTGGAGGTTGCCAACTTCCTCTTGCTCGATGGAGATAGCGGCTAGGTCTTCCTTTGGAGCTCTTGGATGAAGGAGGAGGCCGAGAGGAAACTCCGGCTCAAGATAGGCGTGAAGAGCAAGCCCGGAGATCCTCCCTAAGGTGGGCGACGATGGAGGGGCGAAACTGGGCGGAATCGGGCGGAAAACGGCGGCTGGAAGCGAGATGATCCGACCTAAATCGCGAGCAGCGGATTTTATAGGCGCTGGAATTAAACAGTGCGCACGGTCAGTGGCGCACGACCAGTGGTCGTGCGCACTGGAATCCTGTGATCGTGCGCTCTGCCTGGACAGAACCTGCAAAGACAGAAATTACAAAATAACATGTTCGCACGACCAGTGGCGCACGACCGGTGGTCGTGCGCACTAGCGTCAGTGGTCGTGCGCAATAGATGAAACAGAACTCAGAAATTTAATGGTCAATGCGCACGAGCAGTGGCGCACGACCGGTGGGCGTGCGCGCTGGAGTTGATGATCGTGCGCATTACACCAAACAGAACTTATGAAAAAAGCGTTAAGTGCACACGATCAGTGGCGCACGACCAGTGGTCGTGCGCAATAGAACCAGTGATCGTGCGCAGTGTTCCTGTGCAGAATTGCACCGGGAACACTTGCACGACTCCTATTCCAGCGTACAACCACGAATCCAGCTACTGAAAGTGGCACCTAACAGTGCATGAAAACTACTAATGAAGATAAACATGAAAACACACCAAAATGGGCCTAAAGGTGCACCTAGCATGGGATATCAAATATGAACTAAAACAGGGCTAAAGTGCAGTGAAATGGCTAACTAAACAGCCCAGATGAGTCCATAAAAGTGTATATGATGAGGACTCATCAGATAGTGCCTCGATTGTGCATTCCCTTAAGTCCAAGCCTCTGCAATGACGGCCGAGATCAGCTCCCCCCTTGCACATTGGTCACGGTTCCCACCGACTACATTTCTCATCTGACTGGAGAGATTATAAGGAAGAATTCTGTACGCCGACCTCCCAATTCAATGAAGAGATGATCAACTTAACTGATCAGGGAACCCGTGAATAAAGGTGTCGTGTACCCTCGAGGGCTAAAAGCCCGTAACAAAGCTATTCGTTTCCGATTATTTCCTCCAATCGTGTGAGTTAATGTGCTTAAGTGTGCTTAACTCTCCGTTTAATTGTTGAGCAACAGGAAACAGGTTGGGTCGGCATTCAGCATCCAAGTAGGATGGAGACCTCGGGACGGTGTGTCCCCTTAGACCTCCCCGACTATCATTCCCTACCCTAGGGTCATCTCACTAGCATTCGACACCGCAAGTTGGAAAACGAGCCTCTAACTTAACCCTCATAAAAACTCAAAACGGGTGATGGTACAATACCTCGGTTGTGCGTTCCCTTAAGTCCAAGCCTCTGCAATGACGACCGAGATCAACTCCCCCCTTGCACGTTGTCCGTGGTTCCCGCCAACTGCACTTCTCATCTGACTGGAGAGGTTATCAAGGGGAAGTCCGGACGCCGGCATTCCAACATGAAAAAGGGATGACCATTTCTACCGACCAGAGGATGAAGGCATTTAAGCATCCAAGTAGGATGGAGGCCTCAGGATGGTGTGTCCCCTCGGACCTCTCCAACTGTCAGTCCCTACTTGATGTCATCCATCGCCGACATTCAACATCCAAGTAGGATGAAAGCCTTGGGATGGTGTGTCCTCTCGGACCTCCTCGACTGCTAGTCCCTACTTCTTTCTTCCCTTAAAAACTCCATTATTATTGTGAGATCGCTGCCTGTATGACCAGCGCATCGCAGAAATGGTCTTCATGACCCGGCATGTCCTTCTAAGTGAATGAGATCTTCTCTGCCGGGGGCGGGGCTAGGGACGTCGAGGCCACGCTACGATGGTAGATGGTATGGAGGCTTGCCTTCTGGGTCGCCTCGATCTCTGCCCCCTATGGATCGCCCCGATCCCTCCTCGGGCCCCCACATCAGCTCGGTCTTAACACCTCTCATTCTCCTCGTCCTAAGACAGGACCTCCTCAATCCTCACCTCTCGCGGCTCCTACGATGTCGATGCTCTGGCTTCCTTCATCTCCAGGAACTCCGAGCAGGTGGTCGTTGCGTGACCTTTCGCTCTGTGGAAGTCACAATAGAGCAACACCGCACCCTCCTCTCGGCCTCTGCCGCCCTATTCCTCCTCCTAGGAACGGCTCCTCCAGCCCCGGCTCCTCTTCCGCTGCCTGGTCTCCCTCGGCCGACCGCCATTTCCTGCTGAGGCGGGTGGGGATGTGGTTGCCTCGGGCCCTGCCTCCACCCTAGCTGGTGGGGTCTTCCTTGGCCTCCTTGGAAGTTGCCCCCTCACTGGTGGAAACCCCTTCCTGGGCCTTGCCTTCCTCCTTCTTGCTATCTCCACCCCACCTCTGGGGCCCTTGCCTCCTCTCTTCTCCTTGTCTCCAGATGCCTGACCTCCAGCTCGCCCAGCCGTGCCAACCTCTTTGTGAACTCGGGGTTTGTTTCCTCCCCTATATCTCCTCCGCCGCTCTCTCCATCAGCTCCTCGAAAGACAAAGGAGCCCTCCTCTTGAGGTCCATCTTGAAGAAACCCTCTCGTAGCCCCACTGAAGGCGAGCTGGAGAGTGTACCCTAGCACCTACTGGATGAGGAGGACATCCTCCTCGAACTGATCCACATAATGAGCTAGTGAGACCCCCTGCCTCTGCCTGATGTTGAAGAGAGCCTCAGGGTCCTTCTTCCTCTTCTTTGAGGTTGAGAAGCGCAGCAGGAAGATGCGGCGCAAATCCTCGAAAGCATATATCGACCCGGAGGGCAACTGGTGGAACCAGTCCCTCGCTTTCTCCTTTAGGGTGGTGGCGAAGAGTCGACACTTGAAAACGTCCGACATAGGTCTGATAGAGACCATGTCTTCGAACCACTGCAAGTGCTGAGTGGGGTCATCCTTGTTGGTATACTGAGTTATGACCGGCTCGCTGAACCCCTTGGGGAGAGGTGCTGAGAGCACCAACTCGCAAAAGGGACTCCCCCTTCACACTCCTGACATGCTCCACTCGCCCCGTGAGCTCCCCGGGAAAATCGGATCCTCCCAGTCTCACACTCGCTGAGGGACCACTCGCTGGGATCCCACTGGCTGGGATCCCTCCTACGGGGACGGCGCTTGCCTGCACCCCACCCGCACTCGCCAGGATGGGGAAAAGCTCCTGCCCTGCGAGGTCTCGCTCCGGCATCTGGGACGTCGCCTCCTTCCCTGGCCTCTACCCCGGGTGTGCTCGCCTACTCCAGCTGAGGGGCCACTTGGGGCGCAGGTGTTGCGAGACCCCCAAGGGTCGTGGCGAGGGCACACTGGAAGGCCCTGAGAAGATCCCTCTTGAGGTCGGCCAGCATCTCCACCGTTGCTGGCGCACCGGGTGGTGGCAAGCCGCCGAACTCCTCCTCTCGCTCGGTGTCTCCTGCCATCTCTTCCTTGGAACTTTCTTGCACTAGCTGCACTCCACGCTCACCGCACCAAAAATGTTGAAACCAGGACTTGGCTTCTTTGTGGAGCTCGGGCCCTCAAGGATGAGGGGCAGCTAGAACTTATTGATTCCTCGGAAGGAACCGACCAGAGACTCGAAATGAAACATAGACCCTTGGTCGCAGCGAGGAGGTCCCACCACACACCCGGAAGATCTTTGAGCGCTTCCCCTCCCAAGCCAAAGCTGAGACTGGGCACCTTGTAGAGCCTGAGAGCTAAGCCAAGATCACCTAGGGAGGAAGAAGCTCAGAAAACTGATATTGGAATCCTCTCCAAACGTGCCCTTTAAGGTCTATATATAGTTTTTTAAGTCTGGTCTACTAATAGCGGGATTCCACCTTACACTTTTGCTATACGCAGCCCAAAATGGCCTGCCAACAGCCAAACTCCGCTATTTGAAGGGGCTAACTACAGACCGCCAGGGGTTTTCAAGTAAAAGTGATCACGAACTCTTCCTGGGTGAGCCACCTACAAGAGTCTGTCTCGCGAACTGAGTGGCTCGACTCGCTCACCTCCATGCAAACAACCGATGAGGGCTTGGTACGCTCGCCTTCCCGCGAGCGACCAGCGAGAGGCCGGCTCGCCCGACACCCTAGATCGCTAGCCTCGTTACTCCTTTCACCTGATGGTTCCTTTGTCTCTACTCACCCCCTGGTGGACACCGGGGTTGTACACTGGAGGTGGAGATGGAGGAGGAGATGTTGGAACTTGACTAAGATTCAAAATTTACCTGCTCTACTTGGAGAAAATGCCTATATTTATTCTCTTACTAGGAGGAATAAGCACTCCTTTTGACTTGCACACCATTGGATAATGGTGAAACAACACTTGGCTCATTATTCTTATGTATGCATTATCCTTATGTGCATACTTATGGCCAATCAGCTTCAAGAGGCATCTCACCCAATTTATTCACTTATTAAGTACTAAGATTCTCATTAACTGTTGCTGCTGCTTAGGGATAGTATCATGTACTGAGATCTTGCATAACAACACCTTTCCCGCAATATCTGCTAAAAATCTGTATTCTTCAGACACATCATTCTTTTTCTTCTTCTTCTTCAGATTGATGGTCTTCTCCTTATTGAATTTCATTATTATAAGTGCATTGGTTATCTCTTCCATTATAAGTTCATCTGAGTCACTACCTGTTGGTAGATCATAGGTGTTACATAACATCTCCTCTGTGATATTGATATCATTTCTAGATATTCTCCCATTGAGTGATCCATCATCTCCAATGTGAATGTTATCTCTCAGCTCTGTATATTCGACCTCATAGATTTTGCATCTCATCAAAATTAGCTTTGTTAGCATAGCAATATGAAATAGGCCATGAATGGCCTTAAAGTTGTCGAAAGCAGCACTGAATGAGTCAATATCCAAGTCAAATCCATAATTAAGCTTGGGAGGAGCCATTAATTCTATAGTACCTGCAAAAATGAAAACAAGAAAGAGAGAGAAAGAGAGCAAGAAAGCACGAGAACTAGTGAGCAAGAAGACACAAGAGCAAGAGAGAGAGAGACAATTTGAATGCGAAATAAAATACAACTTAATGTTGTATTCAAAGCAACGTTGAAAAGGATTGATATTCATCACGCCAAAGCGTGTCAAAGCAGCTTCTAGAAGCAAAACAAAGCATGCTTGACATGTCGACGTTGCGTTGATTTGTAATCAACGTGACTTTGAATTTGTACATCAACTATTAAGTCGACGCATGCGTCAATATGAATTCTACGATGTGTCGAATGCTATTCGAATAATCTACCCTAGCTGGCTCTCGAAGCTAGCGTCGAGCAGAACTTCAATGTTGCATCAAAATCTATTCGACGCAACTCTTAATAAACAGTTGTATTTCTTTAGAAAATTTATGCTATTTTCCCAGCAATAGTGTTTATTGAAATTAGCATTTATAAGATTATATGTATGAATGAGAATGCAACATCAAGAGTTATTTAGAGAAAGATTCACTCCCTTTGATTAGTTAAAGTTCCATTTTGAGAAGTTAGTTTTCCCTTTCCCTGCATTGTCTCTGAGGAAGGGACTCTTAGCTTTCCTGCACACGTAGTTCAAACATTAGAGGGTACCTAGGTTACCTTGGGCCCTTTGCTTTTAACATTATAGGGTGATATACAGGAATAAGTTGGTCTATTATTATATCCTTTTGGGTGACAAAAAATAAGTTTATCTGGTATAGATTTGTTATCTTGATACTGGAAATTGGCATATAATGTGTCTTGATATAATATGTCTGAAGAATGTCTAATGATTCTACTTTTAGTCTTTTGATTTAGATTCATTGGTTTCTCTGAATTATTTTTCCCTAGAGTTCTCTTCTCACTATTAGGATTTACTTTATTAAATACAGTGAGTATTTCAGGGTTTTTGTTGTCTAGAGTTTTAATTTATGGTCTGGTCTCAGTTATTTGAAAGTCACTAGGTCTAACAATGGTAACTAGATTTTTCCAGGCAGGTGTACTAGGGACTTCTGTGCTGGTAGATGGGTCTGATCCTAAACCAAGGTGCTTAAATCTCACAGAGAGATTTTGAGTAATATGCTTAAGCTTTAGATTCCTCCCATTGAGTGAGTCTTCAAAGGCTTTTGCCTTTATAAGGTCTTGTTTTAGTTTTGAGTTTTCATTGGTTAGATTAGTAATTTCTGTTTCCTTTTTATAAATTTGATTTCTCAAATCATAATTTACAGAATACAACTCATCTTTCTTAATGTCTTCTAATTCATCCCTAACTATTTCTATTTCTTTTTGAACTTCAAGATAATCATGTCAAATTCCTTAAAATAATTTTTAAATTCTTCTGAATCAAAATCTAAGTCATCAAAGGGACTTACCTGATCTTCTTCGTCATCTAAGGAAGCCTCCAAAGCCATCAGGCGGGCAATTTCAGCAGCAGTTTCTTCACCACTCTCAGATGAAGAGGAGCTTGAATCAGATTCTGTGTCACTCTAGGTTTTAGTAATGAAACCCTTTCCCTTCTTCTTGTCCTTTTTCTTGAAGGACTTCTTCTTCTATTCCTTGTTATTGCTGATCCTATCCCTTTGTTCTTAAGGACACTCAGGAGCTATTTGCCCTAGTTTTCTGTAGGCAAAGTCGATCACTTCCTGCTTTGGAGTCTTATCAAACCTGGGTTTGCTTGAGCTCCACTCCTTCCTGCTTTGAGACTGATCATATCTTCTTCAGGAGTGGAAGGCTCTTCTTCAGAAGCATTCAGAGCAATACTCCTTTGGTTGAGACTGTCTTCTTGGCCTTAGTCTCAGCCCTGTTCTTTAGTAGTAGCTAATAGGATTCGAGCTTTCCAAGCAAAGCATCAGTGGAGATCTCTCTATGTCATTTGGACTCTCTGATGGCCCAGATCCTTGAGTCCCATGAGCTTGGGAAGCACATGAGAAGCTTATCATTGATTTTTGTCAAAGAAATCTCCTTATCCAAACTTTTTGCTCATTAATAATAATGTTGAATCTCTCATGCATTTCATCAACACTTTCTTCAGCCTACTTCTGAAAGTTCTCATATTGGGATATGAGAAGGACTTTATGTCCTTTCTTTCATCAGAACTTCCCTCAACCAATCTGGAAATAGATTCCTAGATTTTATTTGCTAAGTTGTAGTCTGCCACTTTGTTGAAAATGTCATCAGACATTGTAGAGACCAGAATGTTCATGGCCTTGACAACGCATGCCTTCTGCTTCTTTTCAGCATCTGTCCATTCAGATTTAGGAACAGTTTGTTATATCACAGATTCGCTGGCATCCTTTCTGATTGGTGCTGGGCGTCCTGAAATAATGATAACAAAGATGTCTTCATCAATAGAGTTCATAAATAATTTTATTCTGGCCATCCAGAGTGTAAACTTATTAAGGTTACACACTGGTGGTCTTGTTGATGCATAGTCCTTAGAACACATTTTCTAAAAATAATTTTAAAATATAAAAATATTAGTGAGAAGATCTTTTGATCAAGGTGTTAGCCTTTTTATTATCAACCTAGCTCTAATACCAATTGAAAGTGCGCAGTACAACTTCTTAGTATTCTCTACATGGGTGAATAGAGTTTTAAATCTCTTACACTAAAGTTGCACGCACAATAAAAACTTCTAATAACTATGCATTCAGAAAACCAACACATAATAAATTAAACACAAAAAATGCAGAAATATTAAAGGGGACGACACAGAAAATCACAACACAAAAGAGACATGTTTTATAGTGGTTCCCCAAAATGTGGATAATCCACTCTTCTACCACCTTGGTAGGAATGCACTATCTAGTGCATGATTCTTTTGATAAGGACACTCTCAGAACCAGCCACTGAGTCTTTTGATAAGGAGTCTCTTAGAACCAATAACTGAGTCTTTTGACAAGGTGACTCTTAGAACCAACTACTGAGTCTCTTGATAAGGAGACTCTTAGAACCACTGAATCCTTTGGAGAAGAATTCTCAGAACTCGTTTCTCAATTACAGAATAAGACAAAGAGAAAAGAAGAATAATAATAATAAGAAGTAGTAGTAGTGAAGATGTTTTTTGTTTGAATCCTCCTGCAGTTGTCACTGAGGATTCTTTCACTTGGTGATCTTCATGATCTAGTTAGAATGAACACTTGCTTGAGGTAGAAAAGAATGCAAGTGTTATGAGCTTATGATCATGATGATCTCTGTACTCTTGATAGCTTCTTGATGTAAGAGAAGAAGAAGAAGAAACAATGCCTATTTTGTTTTTCCTGCATAGAGATTTTCTTTTCTTCTATATGAGAGAGAGCTTGAGGAAGAAGAAGACAAAATAGACTTCTTTTTCTTGTTGTGTTGTCTTCCTCCCTCTGTACATTTATTCTCTATCGAATAGTATTTTAATTTGTTTCCTCTTCTGTTATGTATTTAGAAGGAATGACCACTAGATTATAAATATCTCTTTCCATTTCTGTTTACGACCTGTCACTCTGAATTTGAATAACATCCAATAATGTCTTTGTTGGCTCTCTAGAGTACTCCATTCCATTCTTGGCAATAAACGATCCGTTAGAATTCAAATTACATCCTTGAACACCATCTGGAACAGCATAAGAAAAGGACCGCAGAAATTGTTCTATTTCTATCTGTATTCGACGTAGCATGAATTCATGCTCCTTTTAATCGACACACCTCTGAGTTCTAATAGAAGATACTTCAAATTCCTTCTCAGCATTGAATAAACTCAGATATCGACATTGCGTCGAATACTTATCGATGTATCCGTCGAGTTGAAGTCTTGGACTTTGAACTTCATCTTCTGCGTCGAATTCAAGTCGAAGTTGCGTCGACTTCTGATATTGCTTTTACTGGCTCTTCTTCTGCGTTGAGTATATTTTGACGTTGCATCGACTTCACTGGATGCTTCTACTTGTATTCAAAGTTGCTTTGTGATGAATAGCAAATTATACATATTTTTAGTATAATCTTTAGCATAATTTTGGGTAGTTTTGTACATATTGCATATAAATTCTTGAAATAATCTCTTGTTTTATATATGTATATAGATATACATGTTTTTGAAAAAACTTCAGTTATTTAAGTTTGAAACAAATCAGAATATTTGTAAAAATAAGTAAATATACTTATATAAGAATAAAATTTTGAAATATTATTGTATAATAAATTTATTATAAATATAATAAAAATGTGTATAATATATGTATTTGCATATATATATATATATATGTATAATATATAAAATATAAATAATAATAATAGTATATATATAGTATTAATAATACATATAAATAAATATATATATGGCTGCTGGAATTCGTCGAACGCTGCCCTGCGTTCGACGAACGCTCAGCGCTCTGCGTTCGACGAACGCGTAGCGCCCTGCGTTCGACGAATGTGCAGCGCCCTGAGTTCGACGAACGCTCAGTGACCTGCGTTCGACGAACGCGCAGTGGTGCGCAAATCTTAGCACACCGCTAAAGGCGGTAGTAAGACTGCGGCACGAATTGGCAGTGTACCGATCGTTCAAGTAATAAATGTGGAGAGTGGAATCCCCGAGTGTCGGTCTCTTGAGGAACACAGTAAGGTGGAGTTAGGTTTCGAGGAAGGACTTGAGATTGAAGTCCTTAAATCGGATGGAATGCGGGGGAGTTGGGTTGGCTTTTGGAAAATAAAATAAAAGCTATCAACTACTCCTATGCAATGCCGCTATGCAATGCTTCGCTTGGCGGGATGGAGACTAGGCAGGCCTTGAGCGCGCTGCGTCGAAAGGGCGGATGGACGAGTAGGCAAGCGGAATCGAACTATGCAGGCCTTGAGCGCACTGCTTCGTTAGGCGGGATGGAATACACGGGCCGCTATGCCACGCTTCGGTAGGCGGGTGGACGAGTAGGCTAGCGGAGTGAGGGTCGCAAGCACCTCTTCGACAAGCACGCCACTAGCAATTGCTAGTGCGGCACACGAACGCGGTGGTGAAGTGGAAAATGGATGGTGGCGCTCCTCATAAACACATAGACCACAAAAGCATTTCACACAAACAAGAAATCTAAATAAATAGAAGCAAGTCTAAGTGCAACTTCATCAAAATATATAGATCTAGCTATTACAACAATCAATAAGAGAAGAATAAGGCAAGAAATCGACCGAATCCGAAGGCTTGTTGTAGATTCACGGTTGGAATCGCCGGGTTGTCAATCCGCGTCCAAGCTCGGTCCGCAACTACGTCCGGGGTAGAGAGAGCTGTCACGACTCTCCAATGGACCCGTCTTCTTCGTGTCACGATCCGGTAGAGGTTGCAAACTTCCTCTTGCTCGATGGAGATGGCGGCTAGATCTCTCTTTGAAGCTCTTGGATGAAGGAGGAGGCCGAGAGGAAACTCCGGCTCAAGATTGGCGTGAAGAACAAGCCCGGAGCACCTCTAGATGGTGGGCGGCGATGGAGGGGCGAAGTCGGACGAACTGGAGCCGAAAACGGCGGAATACGGTGGGCCGTCTGACCTAAATCGCGAGCAGCGGAATTTATAGGCGCTGGAATTAAACAGTGCGCACGGTCATTGGCGCACGACCAGTGGTCGTGCGCACTAGAATCCTGTGATCGTGCGCTCTGCCTGGACGGAACCTGCAAAGACAGAAATTATAAAATAACATGTTCGCACGACCAGTGGCGCACGACCGGTGGTCGTGCGCACTGTAGTTGATGGTCATGCGCACTACAGCAAACAGAACTCGGAAATTAAATGGTAAGTGCGCACGAGCAGTGGCGCACGACCGGTGGTCGTGCGCACTAGTGTTGGTGGTCGTGCGCACTGCACCAAACAGAACTCGTGAAAAAGGGTTAAGTGCACACGATCAGTGGCGCACGACCAGTGGTCGTGCGCAATAGAACCGGTGATCGTGCGCAGTATTCCTGTGCAGAATTGCACCGGGAACACCTGCACGACTCCTAATCCAGGCACAACCACAAATCTAGCCACTGAAAGTGGCACTTGACAGCACATGAATACTACTAATGACAATAAGCACGAAAATCACACCAAAGTGGGCCTAGATGTGCACCTAGCATGGATTGATCAATATGAACTATAACAGGGCTAAAGTGCGGTGAAATGACTAGAAAAACGGCCCAGATGAGTCCATAAAAGTGTATATAAATGGGACTCATCACACCCCCAGACTTACCTGTTTGCGCGTCCCGAGCAAACGAATCCGGTGGAGTGTGAAAATGGTCGTTAGCAAAGAAAATTACGCAAGGGAGTACAATGCGAAGTAACAAAAGCATGCAAATAAAAATTTCGTAAAAAGAGATTCTAACTATGCTAACTAATTTACGAAAGTACTAGAGCGTAAATAAAGACTTATCAATACTCAGTTGGTGAATTGTGAAGAATTTGACGATCATGCCCGGTGTGAAAGTAATAAGCCACTAAGGAGGGTGTTGCAAAAGATTGGGGTTTGGGAATAACTCCGCTGAAATCCATCAACGTCGGGAACCATACGCTTGCCCGGTCACACTCTCTCCACAGCGCTAGCAAACTCGTGAGATAAATCAATAGGACTTTTAGGATTATATTGGGGCTTAGGTTGCGGTATGATAATCAAAGGTAAAAACGAAGGCTACGCAACCAACATGAGTCAACGGGACGCTGCACCAAGCAAAACCAAAAACAAAGCTCGTGTGACACACCCCCAGACTTATTGTGAAAACTAGGTGTGCACACGTCCTACTCCACAAATACCAACAGATTTTCTAAAACGCTTGGGAGGATAACTTTTCAATACACTTTTTTTTTCAGATTTTTATTTCAATACCATATTTTTCTTTTTCTTTTTCTTATCCTCCGGTTGATTCAAAATCAGCAAATAGAGTTTATTTCTCCTTCACAACACGACAATTCCAAACATCACACCAAATCTAAAACATGAGTGCAGATAACATATACTTGGTTGCGATAGTGGGATAAGCTTTAGGCCTTGGTGTAAGGAGGAGGAGCTGAACAAAGGGAGTGGTAGGCACAAGTGTTGGGAAGCAAAGGTGAGCGAATAGGATATGGAAAGCGAAGGCTCAATCTAGCCAAAAGGTGGCCTATATCACATTTATCTCAACGAATCGCCCGCACCCATGCTTCAAGAGTCGCTTGGGGCAAGTTCTTAGCCCACGAGAAAGGTAAACCTTCCTCCCGACTCGAGCAACACACAACTAGCGCTCGTATACACACAACACCGGGCTATCACCAATTTCATTCACATTCACCACTTGAGTAGAATAAATCTAAAACTACGCATAAATACTAATCATAAATTAAAAGCATAGAAATAATCTAATTTTACTCAAATTCTATTGTAGCACGCGGATGCGACTAGAACACTGCTCGAGTCAACATTGCGCTCCCAATAGTAATTCCTAAGCTATCATCCCAATTCACATTCCTAACCAAGATAGTTTGTTCAGAACAAAACAAATAGATAAGCACGCGCTCATGTGGGTGCTGTGGTGTGCAATGAAATTAAACAAAACATTTTAAATGAAATCTTCTAGTATGCAGTGCAATAGTGCACGTGAGCGGGTAAACAAAACTACTCTCCCCCAGACTTAAACTAAACAATCAGCATAATATATGACAGGAGAATCAAAATAGAGCTAGGGGAAGAGAGTACCCAATGCTCAGCAAGTGAGCATACCAGAAGATTGGCGTTTAAACCACGATAAAGCTGCAGCATCCGCCATCCAGAGAAGATAACCTGCAGGGGTCAGCTCCGCAAAAACAAAGGAAAAAGACAAGCTAAAATAAACTACAGCTAACTAAACATGATTAGAAGAAATAAAAATGCAGGAAAAGTAAGATAACTACTGGGGTTATTGTCATCCCAGCACGACTTATTCGGATTTTATACAGTTCTAGCTTATAGGCCTATGAAAAAGAAGATGCACAGGTAACTATTCTAATATGCGCATCGGTAGCGGGTACCGATACGGAGACAGAGCAGTCACCCCTCTACCTAAATATAAATACCTGCTCCTCACAGGTAGAGGGAAAAGAAAGTAAGAAGAGGAGGAGGCCTGGTCCTCACTCATCTCACCAAAACTATCCTTGCCCAGCAAGGTATCATCCACAGCAGGTCCGCAGGAGGAGAAGGCAACGAATGAGGCTTCCTTAATGGAGGAGGGATCAACCTCCTCGCATAAAAGGACACACTCATCATTGACTTGAGCACAAAGCTCCAAGTCCTCCTGAAGTACCTGTGAAGATTCAACCTGCACAGACTCAGATGAAGGAAGGGGATCAAGAAATAAAGAAGACGAAGAACATAAATAATCTAAAATCGGGGGAGTGGTCCCGGTCTCACTCCCATTAGGCTGGGGAAGTAAAATAATGTTTGCATTGTCATCAATGCTACAAGATTCGGCGGGATCAACGGTGGCCAGGCTTAGGATTTGGACTTCCTCCACCGGTGCTGAGGAAAATTCCTCTTCACCTAGAAGGTTGTCCTCCTCCATAGGAATAGGCACAACACTCAGATCAACCGCCTCCTCCTGCGACACATCATCAACAATATCGTCAGAGACGAGTGTAGTATGCACAACAGGGAGAGGAGTAGTGCTCGGATAAAAGTCGAGCACCGATTCCTCACAAAGAATCGAATCCACTAGAGGTGGTGGATGCACCGGGAGAATAGGCTCAGTAGTGTCGGTGCCCAGATCAGCCACACATCCAGTGACCGTGTCCATGTCATACCCTTCAAGATGTGAAGGTGACAAAGACACATACCCGGATGTTGAAGGTGTGCCGCCAGAGTTAGGAGTTGGGACGATCCGGATATCCGGCTCGTCATCCTCGTCCAATTGGCGAAGAAAAGCAGCACAATCCTTCAGGGCATGATCTGTGCTCTGACAAAACTGGCACTGCCTAGCAGGATTCTTTGGCACAGCGGGGGCTGAGGCCGAAAAGAAGTAAGACGGTAAAGGCTCAGCAGAGTAGCCATAAGACTTACGCGCACCATATGGAGTACCAGACGAAGTAGGTGCTCCATATGCTAGCTATAAGAAGTATGCCTACTATTCTCCGTGGGGCATTCATCACTAGAGTGGGAGGTAGCTCCACACCAACGGCAACGAAAATTGAGATGTGCCCACATAGTGAGAAGATAAAACGATTCAAAAAGAAGAACACTATTGTGCGAAATACTACACCTAACAAAAATTTACTAAAGCAACCTACTATAAAAAAAGAAAATGGAATAAAGAGAACAGAAATAAAACAAAAGATGCAATTTACAAATGGAAGGGTTTCTCTCTCAGACTCTCCCTCTCCAGAAAACTCACACGTCTGTGTTCCCCGGCAACGGCGCCAAAAACTTGGTGCGCAAATCTTAGCACACCGCTAAAGGCGGTAGTAAGACTGCGGCACGAAACGGCAGTGTACCGATCATTCAAGTAATAAATGTGGAGAGTGGAATCCCCGAGTGTCGGTCTCTTGAGGAACACAGTAAGGTGGAGTTAGGTTTCGAGTAAGGACTTGAGATTGAAGTCCTTAAATCGGATGGAATGCGGGGGAGTTGGGTTGGCTTTTGGAAAATAAAATAAAAGCTATCAACTACTCCTATGCAATGCCTCTATGCAATGCTTCGCTTGGCGGGATGGAGACTAGGCAGGCCTTGAGCGCGCTGCGTCGAAAGGGCGGATGGACGAGTAGGCAAGCGGAATCGAACTATGCAGGCCTTGAGCGCACTGCTTCGTTAGGCGGGATGGAATACACGGGCCACTATGCCACGCTTCGGTAGGCGGGTGGACGAGTAGGCTAGCGGAGTGAGGGTCGCAAGCACCTCTTCGACAAGCACGCCACTAGCAATTGCTAGTGCGGCACACGAACGCGGTGGTGAAGTGGAAAATGGATGGTGGCGCTCCTCATAAACACATAGACCACAAAAGCATTTCACACAAACATGAAATCTAAATAAATAGAAGCAAGTCTAAGTGCAACTTCATCAAAATATATAGATCTAGCTATTACAACAATCAATAAGAGAAGAATAAGGCAAGAAATCGACCGAATCCGAAGGCTCGTTGTAGATTCACGGTTGGAATCGCCGGGTTGTCAATCCGCGTCCAAGCTCGGTCCGCAACTACGTCCGGGGTAGAGAGAGCTGTCACGACTCTCCAATGGACCCGTCTTCTTCGTGTCACGATCCGGTAGAGGTTGCAAACTTCCTCTTGCTCGATGGAGATGGCGGCTAGATCTCTCTTTGAAGCTCTTGGATGAAGGAGGAGGCCGAGAGGAAACTCCGGCTCAAGATTGGCGTGAAGAACAAGCCCGGAGCACCTCTAGATGGTGGGCGGCGATGGAGGGGCGAAGTCGGACGAACTGGAGCCGAAAACGGCGGAATACGGCGGGCCGTCTGACCTAAATCGCGAGCAGCGGAATTTATAGGCGCTGGAATTAAACAGTGCGCACGGTCATTGGCGCACGACCAGTGGTCGTGCGCACTAGAATCCTGTGATCATGCGCTCTGCCTGGACGGAACCTGCAAAGACAGAAATTATAAAATAACATGTTCGCACGACCAGTGGCGCACGACCGGTGGTCGTGCGCACTGTAGTTGATGGTCGTGCGCACTACAGCAAACAGAACTCGGAAATTAAATGGTAAGTGCGCACGAGCAGTGGCGCACGACCGGTGGTCGTGCGCACTGGCGTTGGTGGTCGTGCGCACTGCACCAAACAGAACTCGTGAAAAAGGGTTAAGTGCACACGATCAGTGGCGCACGACCAGTGGTCGTGCGCAATAGAACCGGTGATCGTGCGCAGTATTCCTGTGCAGAATTGCACCGGGAACACCTGCACGACTCCTAATCCAGGCACAACCACAAATCTAGCCACTGAAAGTGGCACTTGACAGCACATGAATACTACTAATGACAATAAGCACGAAAATCACACCAAAGTGGGCCTAGATGTGCACCTAGCATGGATTGATCAATATGAACTATAACAGGGCTAAAGTGCGGTGAAATGACTAGAAAAACGGCCCAGATGAGTCCATAAAAGTGTATATAAATGGGACTCATCACGCAGCGCCCTGCGTTCGACGAATGCGCAGCGCTCTGCGTTCGACGAACATACATCGCCCTGCGTTCGACGAATGTACAGCGCCCTGCGTTCGACGAACGCTCAGTGCCCTGCGTTCGACGAACGCGCAATGCCCTGCATTCGATGAACGGCGCCAGGCGCTCGACAATCTCATAATAATTATTATATATATATATACAATATTATATAAACATATAAATAACTTTCTCCGCCTGCCGTTCGATAAACTCTCTGCGTTCGACGATTCCCTCTCAGTCCAGGCGTTCGACGAATCTTCCCTGCGTTCGACGAAAGCGCTCCCCGCCGGCCAGCTCTCCTTCCAGCACGCTGTCCTGCCAGCTCTCTCCTTCTAGAACCAAGCCAGCTTCTATCCGCACCCCAGCTCAAGTCAAACATGCCTACCTCTCGGTCAACAGCCAGCTGCTATTTTCTTTCTTCTTCTTTTTTTGCTAATTGCAGCCCATTTTTGCCTATAAATAAGGTGGGCTTTCCCTTGTTTTAAAGGTTCATAAAAATTAGAACCTAAGTAAAGTTTGTGAGTTTTTTCTTTAGTGTTCCCGTGAGCTTTATTTTGTGAGTGTTTGTGAGTTTTATTTTGTGTATTTCCTTGCTCTTGTTTGAGCTCCCCAAGTTTAGACTTTCTTCAAAAAGTTGTAATATGAATATATATATATATATATATATATTTTTTTTGTTTTTGTTCTACTTGTTCTTGGTGTTCTTCTTATTTTTCTTGTTTTTCTTTTTTTATTGTTGAGTACGATAGTGTATGACTGTAAATTTTATTGCTTTTATTTTTAGTTTAGTTTTTCATTTATTATAAGTGTGTGTGTGTAGGTGGATAAACTTTGTTTTTGTTAACTTAGATTTTAATTTAATAGCATAGTTTTTATTATTGTCCTGCATTTCTTTCCCCTCTACCCGTTCGGGTAGAGATTGCTTTTATTTCCCGTCTACCCGTTTGGGTAGAACTTGCACCGCATTTATTTCCCCTTTACCTGTTCGGGTAGAGATTGCAATTTCTGTCCATTAATTTCTGTCATTTCAATTTCGTAGAGTGCGTGTGTTTTTAATTTTGTGTGCACCTCTTTTTCCTTATAATTGTTTCTTTGTTTTCGCTAACGCACATAGTCGCTTAAATATCATCGTCATCGCTCTTTTAACTTTATAAAATTAATCACTCGTTTCATCGATAAAATAATAGCGCGTTCTCAAAGTAAAAATAATCAACACATTCTTGGAAAAATACGACCTTGATAATTTTCTAAAAAATTATCCTATACTATACGCGATAAGGTATACTTGCCTTTTCGAATGATTAGTTAGGATAATAACGATACAAAAATTTGCAAAACTCTCTCCTTTTCTATTTACATATTTAGAGAATTCGGCGACGTAGCCGGGGCGTAATCGTCGATATTTTGAAAGAAGAAAAGACCGTTACTTCTATTCCTCGAAATAGGATAACAGTTAGTTTCTCGAAGTAGGAGTACTCGCGAAACTCCTCGAAAACGCCCGCCTAATTCTAATCACATCACAAGAAAGGTTTTGCAAATAATTTTTAACCATCAAGTTTTTGGCGCCGTTGTCGGGGACTTGTTGTTATTTCAAAAAAAGAATCGCTATTAATTTTATCTTTTACTTCTTCCTCCCCCTTTTTCTCTCGTACATAAATTTCTAAACAAAAAACTAAAAAAATAGAAAAAGTTTAAAAAACTAAACATAAAAAATATTCAAAACACGAATCATCTATATATATTTTCATCTAAAAAAATCAAAAAAAAAAATTATTTAAAAAAGCTCTTTCTTTCTTTTACTTAAATTATCATTAAAAAAATCAAATAAAAAAAAATTTACTTACAAAAAAGAAAAAAACCTTTTTTTATAAAAGTATATGACCCGGGGAAGCTCTTCGGATAATCCGGAAATTGCTTTTGATCTCGAAATCGAGCGCACTTTTCACGAGCGCAATCGATCTCGTGACCAAAATCAAACCTTAAATCTCGAAGAGTTAGCCGGCGATACTATAACGGATAATATGGCAGATCCCAATCAAAATGCGGCCCCACAACGTACCATGACCTACTATTCTAGGCCAAATTTGGAAGATACTGGGTCAAGTGTCACTCGCCCCGCGATAGCTAATAATAATTTTGAAATAAAATCCAGCATAATCCAAATGGTACAACAGTCGATTCAGTTCGACCGTTTGCCAGATGAGGACCCAAACCAACACCTTTCAAACTTTTTAGAAATTTGCGACACCTTCAAAATTAATAGCGTCAGCGATGACGCCATTCGCTTGCGCTTATTTCCCTTTTCCCTGCGGACAAAGGCTAAATCGTGGTTGACTTCTCTTTTGAGAGGGTCCATAACCACGTGGGCCGAATTGACGGAAAATTTTCTAACTAAGTATTTTTCTCCGTCAAAAACCGCTAAATTACGCACCGATATCACATCCTTTATACAATTCGATTCTGAGTCTCTTTACGAGACTTGGGAGCATTTTAAATAATATTTGCGTAGGTGTCCTCATCACGCGCGACCAACTTGGCTACAGGTACAAACGTTCTACAATGGCTTGAATTTCTCAACGCGACACATGATCGACGCAGCCGCCGGGGGAACGTTAAACAACAAAACCCCGGAGGCCGCTCAAGTTCTGATCGAAGAAATGGCCATGAACGTGTACCAATGGAATGTGCTAAGGTCGCGTTCTATTAAACCGGCTGGTCTTTTTGAAGTGGATGACACTACTTACTTAGCCTCGCAGGTAGAGCGGCTAAGTAAGCAGGTGGCGGAGATGACTTCTTTCTCCTCCACTCCCGCGTGGGCGAATGCTAGTAATAATAATAATAATAGTATTAATAATAATAATAATAATAATAATAATAATAATAATAATAATAACTTAATTGAAGAGACGGTGAATTACCTCGGTAATCCGGTTCGGCCCCCCTTCAACCATAATAATAATCCTTATAGTAATAATTTAAATCCGGGTTGGAGGAACCACCCTAATTTCTCCTGGAGCAATCCAAATAATGAACAGCGGCCCACAAATGCGAATCCGCAAGGATTTCCGCACGGGTTCCATCAGGGATATCCGCCACCTCCTCCAAAACCTTCTCGGAATATTACCGGATCGCTAAAAAATCTTGAAATGCAGGTTGGACAGCTTGCGAAAATAATCTCCGAGCGGCCTCACGGAGCTCTGCCAGAGAATACCGAGCCAAATCCTCGCGAAAATGCCCATGCTATAACCCTTCGAAGCGGCAAGGAGGTCGTCTCCCCATTGCGGGTTGAGCCTACGGTATGCATTTCGCCTCCGACCCCTCCACCCTCTTCTTCAATTTTAGTAGCTCCAAATTTTCCAAATGCGCCAAGCATTTCGAGCCCGCAAATTCCTTATCCATCGCAAATTAATAAAGAGAAGAAGGACGAACATTATCAAAAAATTTTAAAATTTTTAAAACATATCCAGATTAACGTCCCCTTCTGCGAGGCACTCTCTCAGATGCCGAAATACGCGAAATACCTCAAGGAGCTCCTTTCTAATAAGAATAAGCGCGAGGGTATTTCGCGTGTTTCACTAAATGCGGAATGCTCGAAGGTCCTTCTTAATAAATTGCCTCCCAAATTAAACGACCCGGGAAGGTTCTCCATCCCGTGCCTTTTCGGCAATTTATTAATAAAATACGCCCTAGTGGACCTAGGAGCGAGCATCAATTTGATGCCCTTCTCCCTCTTTAAAAAAAATAGAATTGGGCACTCCAAGCCCAACGAAAATGAGCATCCAACTCATGGATCGCTCGATAAAATATCCCATCAGGATTGTGGAGGACGATCTGGTCAAGGTTGACAAGTTTATCTTCCCGGTAGACTTCGTCATCCTCGACATCGAGGAGGACGCCGAGGTACCAATTATCCTCGGTCGCCCTTTCCTCGCGAGTTCCCGTGCATTAATTGACGTAAGTAACGGTCGCCTCCACCTTCGGGTCGGAGACAACGAAGTTACACTTCACATTAATCCCTCGATGCGGAACACTTTATTGAATGACGATTCCTGTTTTAATTTGGAATCCGCGTTTGAGGATGAGGGTTCTTCACTTTTAGAATTGCTCTCTTTAACGGTAGCCGAATCAGATTTGGCGAATCTCCCTCCTTTTGATGAATTGCTGCCAGATTCGTCTTTCGAGCCTTTTGATTCAAAAGGTTTAAAAATCACCACCTCTTACGAAGAACCCCTGGTCCTGGAGCTCAAAAAACTCCCCGACCATTTAAAGTACGCTTTTCTCGCACCAAATTCAAAACTTCCCGTTATCATTTCTTCCACTTTAACCAATTCAGAAACTTCTGAATTGATTGAAGTCCTGTCTAAGCATCGTCGTGCAATTGCATGGCAGATTTCAGATATTGGAGGGATAAATCCCTCTTTTTGCATGCACAAAAATATTTTTAGAGGATAATTCTTGCAAAACTATCCAGCCTCAGCGACGACTTAACCTGAACATGCGGGACGTCATTAAGGCTGAAGTAATCAAACTCCTAGATGCGGGGATTATCTATCCAATAACGGACAGTACGTGGGTTAGTCCCATACATGTCGTGCCAAAAAAGGGCAGTTTAATGGTAGTGGCCAATAAAAACAACAAATTAATCCCAACTCGTACTGTTACGGGTTGGCGGGTGCGCATCGACTACTGAAAGTTAAATGATGCCACCCGGAAGGACCACATTCCGTTGCCGTTTATCGATCAGATTCTGGAGCGACTTTCAGGTCATCCATATTATTGTTTTCTCAACGACCTTTAGGGATTTTTCCAAATTCCAATCTCCCCCGAAGACCAGGAGAAAACGACTTTCACGTGCCCTTTCGTCACCTTCGCATACCTGAAGGATGCCTTTCGGTCTCTACAATGTGCCAGCTATATTCCAAAGATGTATGCTGGCGATCTTTGGAGAGCTCGTAGAGGACATAATGGAAGTCTTTATGGATGACTTCTCCGTATTCGGAAGATCCTTTTCCAACTACTTATATAATCTAGATCGAGTCCTCCAACGATGCGAAGACACGAACATAGTTTTAAACTGGGAGAAGTGTAATTTTATGGTCCGGGAAGGTTTACTTCTCGGACACAAGATTTCCGCAAGAGGGATGGAGGTAGACAAGGCTAAGGTCAAAATCATCGAAAAACTCCCCGCTCCTTCAAATATAAAATCAATTAGGAGTTTTCTTGGCCACGCGGGTTTTTACAGGCGGTTTATTCAAAAATTTTCCAAAATAACGAAACCGCTAACCCACCTCCTGGAGAAGGAATCTCCTTTTATTTTTGATTCCGCATGCGTAGAGGCATTTAATATTTTTAAAGAAAAGCTTATCAATTCTCCAATTCTGGTGGCTCCAGATTGGTCCCTTCCGTTTGCGATTATGTGCGATGCGAGCGATATCGCGGTGGGAGCCGTCCTTGGCCAACGTGTTAATAATTATTTTCATCACATCTACTACGCATCTCGAACGCTCACAGCCGCACATGCTAATTACACTACGACGGAAAAGGAACTTCTCGCCGTCGTCTTTTCAATCGATAAGTTTAGGCCCTATGCAACACATTCAAAAATTATCGTTTTTACCGACCACTCCACCCTCAAATATTTATTAGCTAAGGTGGACGCCAAACCCCGCTTGCTTCGATGGATCCTCCTATTGCAGGAGTTCGATCTAGAGATCCGGGACAAGCGGGGGGCTGAAAATTTAGCGGCCGACCACCTCTCTCGTTTAGAGTGCCCAATCACGGAAGTGCTCGTCGAGCCTGATATAGACGATAGATTTCCTGAGGAGCGCCTCTTAGCTCTTTCTAATTTAAAAACTTCTCCCACTCCTTGGTTCACAGACTACGCAAAATATTTAGTTGCGCGGGTCCTTCCGAAAGACTTTTCAAAACTGCAAAAGAAGAAATTCTTTTCTGATTTAAAATTTTACTTTTGGGAAGACCCATTTCTCTTTCGCTTCTGCGCGGACCAAGTGGTGCGGAGATGCATTTCATGCGAGGAAGGTGCGCAAATATTGCATCACTACCACGAGGGGCCGGCCGGGGGGCATTATCAAGCCAACCGGACCGCGCAAAAAGCGCTAGAGGAGGGCTTTTATTGGCCCACTCTCTTTAAAGATGCTCACGAGTATGTGAGCAAATGCGATAACTTCCAATGGTCAGGTAACATCTCTCGTCATGACGAGATGCCCCAAAATTTTTATTTAGAATGCGAGATCTTCGATTTATGGGGCATCGACTTCGTAGGCCACCTACCTCCCTCTTCTACAAATTGATATATTTTAGTGGCGGTCGACTACGTATCTAGGTGGGCGGAAGCACAAGCTCTCCCCACCAACGATGCAAGAGTCGTCGTCAAATTTCTCAAAAAATTATTTTCTCGCTTTGGTACGCCACGCGCTATAGTAAGTGATAGGGGTACGCACTTTTGCAATGCCCAGTTTGCAATTTTCTTTTATAAATATGGCGTTATGCACAAGCTCGCCACCGCCTATCACCCCCAAACTAGCGGCCAAGTAGAGGTAGTTAATCGCGAGATTAAGCGTATTTTAGAAAAAACCGTTTCGACGAATAGGAAAGATTGGTCTTTAAAACTCGACGACGCGCTGTGGGCGTATCGAACGACATACAAGACCGCCATCGGTTGTACGCCCTATCGATTAGTCTACGGCAAGGCGTGTCATTTGCCCGTAGAGTTAGAGCACCGCGCTTTTTGGGCTTTAAAATTTTTAAACCTCGATCCGAACTTAGCGGCCGAATCCAGAAAATTCCAATTAAACGAGCTCGATGAATGGCGTGCAAACGCTTACGAGAGTAATAAATTTTATAAAGAGCGTTCTAAGTTCTATCACGATCGAAAAATTAAATTTCACGCCTTCGCCTTCACCTTTTTCCAGGTAAGCTAAAATCCAGGTGGTCCGGCCGTTTTGAAGTCAAAGAGGTCTCGCCATATGGCACCGTTCTTATTTCCCACCCCGAAAAAGGCGAGTTTAAAGTCAACGGTCATCGTTTAAAACTTTATTTGGCGGGCGATCCGACGGACGGTAAAATCGAATCATTACCCCTCCTCAACATCTAAAGAATGCTAAACTAGTCAAGCTACGCGACGGTAAACAAAGCGGTCATGGGAGGCACCACATATTTATCTAATATTTTTACCTTTGTCTACTTTATTTTTGCAGGGTTTTTCTTGCATTTTCTCTTCTTTAATTTTTTACAAACTGCATCTTCCTCTTTTTACTTCTTCATACTTAAATTACAACATTGGGGACATTGTTGGGTTTTAAGTATGGGGTCTCTTTTTCGTTCAGCGCCCTGCGTTCGACGAACGCTCAGCGCCCTGCGTTCGACGAACATGCAGCGCCCTGTGTTCGACGAACGCGCAGCGCCCTGCGTACGACGAACGCGCAGCGCCCTGCGTATGACGAACGCGCAGCTCCCTGCGTTCGACGAACGCGCAGCGCCATGCGTTCGATGAATGCTCAGCGCCCTGCGTTCGACGAACGCTCAGTGCCCGGCGTTCGATGAACGCGCAGCGCCCTGCGTTCGACGAACGGCGCCAGGTGCTCGACGATCTCATAATAATTATTATATATATATACAATATTGTATAAACATATAAATAACTTTCTCTGCCTGCCGTTTGATGATTCCCTCTCAGTCCAGGCGTTCGACGAATCTTCCCTGCGTTCGATGAAAGCGCTCCCAGCCCGCCAGCTCTCCTTCCAGCACGCTGTCCTGCCAGCTCTCTCCTTCTAGAACCAAGCCAGCTTCTATCCGCACCCCAGCTCAAGTCAAACTTGCCTACCTCTCGGTCAACATCCAACTGCTATTTTCTTTTCTTCTTCTTTTTTGCTAATTGCAGCCCGTTTTTTGCCTATAAATAAGGTGGGCTTTTCCTTGTTTTAAAGGTTCATAAAAATTAGAACCTAAGTAAAGTTTGTGAGTTTTTTCTTGAGTGTTCCCGTGAGTTTTATTTTGTGAGTGATTGTGAGTTTTATTTTGTGTATTTTCTTGCTCTTGTTTGAGCTCCCCAAGTTTAGACTTTCTTCAAAAAGTTGTAATATGAATATATATATATTTTGTTTTTGTTCTACTTGTTTTTGTTGTTCATGGTGTTCTTCTTATTTTTCTTGTTTTTCTTTTCTTATTGTTGAGTGTGTGAGTGTGTGAGTGTATGAGTGTAAATTTTATTGCTTTTATTTTTAATTTAGTTTTACATTTATTGTAAGTGTGTGTGTGTGTGTAGGTGGATAAATTTTGTTTTTGTTAACTTAGATTTTAATTTAATAGCATAGTTTTTATTATTGTCCTGCATTTATTTCCCCTCTACCCATTCGGGTAGAGATTGCTTTTATTTCCCGTCTACCCGTTTAGGTAGAACTTGCACCGCATTTATTTCCCCTTTACCCGTTCGGGTAGAGATTGCAATTTTTGTCCTTTAATTTCTGTCATTTCAATTTCGTAGAGTGCGTGTGTTTTTAATTTTGTGTGCACCTCTTTTTCCTTATAATTGTTTCTTTGTTTTCGCTAACGCACGTAGTCGCTTAAATATCATCGTCATCGCTCTTTTAACTTTATAAAATAATCACTCATTTCATCGATAAAATAATAGCGCGTTCTCAAAGTAAAAATAATCAACACGTTCTTGGAAAAATACGACCTTGATAATTTTCTAAAAAATTATCCTATACTATACGCGATAAGATATACTTGCCTTTTTGAATGATTAGTTAGGATAATAACGATACAAAAACTTGCAAAACTCTCTCCTTTTCTATTTACATATTTAGAGAATTCGGCGCCGTAGCCGGGGCGTAATAGTCGATATTTCGAAAGAAGAAAAGACTGTTACTTCTATTCCTCGAAATAGGATAACGGTTAGTTTCTCGAAGTAGGAGTACTCGCGAAACTCCTCAAAAATGCCCGCCTAATTCTAATCACATCACAAGAAAGGTTTTGCAAATAATTTTTAACCATCACTTTGACTTTTAGTCAAAGTTGAGTGACTTCTATTCGACGCAAGTTTAACTCAACTGAATTTTGTGTTTATTTTGGACTGGTCTTGACACTCTAGTTTGAGTGTGATATCCTAGGACATCTAATGACCAAAGTACCATATCTATACAACATGGGTAATAAATCCTAGATAATGAAATCACTTGTATATAATTTGTAAGATAAATCAAAGGGTGTTTTCCCAACAAATAGTAATACCAATTGTTTAAAGATACATATAAAAATGTATGACATTTGAATCCAAGTGATTGAAAATTCCACACTGTTTTAAATACACGCATGATTTAACATATTAAGTAAAGATAAGCAACTACAATATACTAAATTTTCATTTCATGTAAACGGAAAAATTGTAGCGGACATACTTGCAATCTAGTGCATTTACATAAGTTTATAAAAAAATAATTTAGATATGCATTTGGATCCAATTCTCAGAGTATAAGTTTGATATAAGACAATAATGTGTACAAGTAATGTTTGATAAAAGTATACAAGTGAGTTAATCAAAACACTTGACATTTATTTATTTGAATTTTACACAACATTATCAAAAATGCATTCATAGAATTACTTCTACACACAAAGCTATTTTATTTTCAATGCACAAGTAAATGTAGTACAACTACCTAGGTGCTTCGCACACACAATGCTCATTAAGACTTCTCGGGGAGCGAATTAGTGTTTGGTGGATCACATAAGATTTTGTTTTGATTGTATTTTTGTGATCCGGTGTACAAAAGAGAAGTGGTGTATAGATGTGTTAACACAAGACACTTTACAATTCTCTCCAAGGTGCTCAACTTCATAATGCTCATTAAGACTTATCAGGAGTGTGAATAGTGCTTGGTGGAGTTATCTTTGTTATTTATTTATTTGAATTTTAGTTTAGTGACAAAGGTCTCCAAATTCACTTGTTTTTGCAAACATATAGTTTTGATTTTTTTTAACACACTTCTCAAGAAAAATAGATGCATGAAAGAAATTTTAATGTGGTGTAGGTAATCTAGTCATACATCTCAATTATGTTAAGTTATTACACTACACAATCATGCAAGAGTAAGATTAAAGACACATGTAGGTTATCAAAGAAGTGAGTGAATAAATCATTATCAAACATAAAACATTACTCATACTTAGAGGCATGCTAAGCAATCATAAACATGTTTATATAATCAATTTCATTGCACATTATAAGATAATATTCAAGGCATGACAAAACAAAATATTATTTTAAGAAACTTGAAGCTTAAATTAAACATTGTACTGATTTTTTAGAAAATATATCTAGTCATCCTTGACAATATCAATGAAAATTTAGCAGTTTTATGATTTTTTTTAAAAAATACAAAAACAACAATATCAGGAAAAACATAGTTTTTTGTGCTTTGAAATTGTTTTTGTAATTTTATATTTGATTTTTGAATATGCATAAGACTAAAAATTAGAAATCAATAGTAGGAAAAACCTGTTTTTGTATTTTGAAATTGTTTTATTTTTTTTGTTGATTTTTCACGAAGATGTAAGAAATACACATTTTGTTTGTTTTGGATTTCAAAAACAAATGAAGAACAAAAACAATTTTTACACAAAGTAGAAAATAATTAGTGAGATAAATATTTAAATCACTCGAGATTTAATCAGAAAAGATAAAACAGAGATTTGAGAATTTTTAGCTACCACCGGCGTTAGCTTTTACTACCCATAATAGTGGGTAATTTGTAAGATTTTTTACTTTAATTTTTCTCAATTATGATTCTACATGTTGAGGGATATTTTTTTGCAGTGAAGAGATTTAAAAAAGAGTGTTTGCGGATATTTGAATTTTTAACTTTATACATCCAAAACACCCAATTCTAATCAAATCAAAACAAATCATGCATCGGGGAGTGGTTTGGTGAAAATGTTTGTAAGTCATGAATCAGTACCAATAAAGATAATTCTCACATGTTCCTTCTTAATATGATCCCTAATGAGGTGATGGCGAACATCTATATGTTTGAACCTAGAATGATGAATGGTATGTTTGTTAGATCTATAACACTCTTGTTGTCACACCTTAATTCAATGTTATTTAGATGATGTTGGGAAAAACCCATGTGATTTATCTAACAAATTACTTAAAGTGATTTCATCAGTTAGGTTATATTACCCACTTTGTATAGAAAGGGTAAAATGATCATTAGATGTCTTAGGAGGTCACACTGACCTTAGAGTGTCAAGACCAGGTCAAAATAAGCACGCCTTCAGTTGAGTTAAAACTTGCATCGAATAGAAGTCGACGCAACTTCGACTAGAAGTCAATGCAACTCTGACTAGAAGTCAAAGCTACTCAAACTGACTGTCTAAGTATAAGTGAAGTCGACGCAACGTCGAAATGATCTCGACGCAGAAGACATAGCTTACCTAAGCTATATCAGAAGTTGACACAACTTTGAAATGAACTCGACGCAGAAGGAAGAGCATGTCGAATCCATCTTAGAAGTCGATCTAACTTCGACTTCAATTCGACGTAGAAGATAAAGTTCATGTCTAAGTCTTCAACTCGACGGATACGTCGATAAGTAATCGATGCAACGTCGACATCTGAGTTCTGCCAGAGCTAAGAAGAAATTCGAAGCTACTCCCATAAGAAATCAGATGTGCGTCAATATGACGAAAAATGAAGTCGTCGCAGCGTCGAATATAGATAGAAGTAGAAGGTTATCTACTGTCCTTTCTGGTGCTTTTCCAGATGTTCTGCAAGGGTGAAATATGTTCTTCAATGGCTCGTTTATTGCCAAGAATGGAATAGAGTATTCCAGAAATATAAAAAAAGACATTATTGGAAGTTATTCAAGTCATATGGACGGGTTGGGAACAAAATTAGAAGGAACTAACAATTGTCCAATGGACATTCCTTCTATGGACAGCCCAGAAGAAGAAAGAAACAAAAATTCAAATGATAGAGAATAAGTATGCTGAGAGGAGAAGAAAATGACAATGAACTGATAATATTTTCCTTGCTATCGAAATAGGGCTTCTTCTTCTTCCTTCTTCAACCCTAAGAGAATAGAAGAACGTCTCCTCTGCATAGGAAAAGAGAATAACAACAATGTTACTTCTTCTTCCACATCATAGAGTAGAAAATCTACAATAGTGTAGAGAATTAGGATCAAGCATATAACCCTTGCAATCATCACTATCATAAGCAAGGGTTCATCATATTCAGATCCCGAGATAAATAGAAGCAACAACATTCAAAGAAACAACTTCTGAAAAATTCTTACAGCGGAATTCTATTCTCTTATTTCTTTCTTCTCCTTCATTCACCAATTATAAAAGAACTTTAAGAATCCCTCTTTCAAAGGATTCAGTGGTTCTAAGAGTCTCCTTATCAAAATACTCAGTGGTTCTAAGAGTCTCCTTATCAAAATACTCAGTGGTTCTAAGAGTCTTCTTGTCAAAAGACTCAGTGGTTCTGAGAGTCTCCTTATCAAAAGACTCAGGCATAGTTAGCGCAATCTCCTACTAGGGAGTTAGTGCACTCTCCTACTATGGAGGTCAAAGAGTGGACTACCCACATTTTGGGGAACCACTATAAAAATCTTATGCCTCCTGGATTGATTTTCTGTGACGTCCCAGTTTACTAATTTCTAGTATATATTTTCTGCATTTTCTTTATTCTGTATTGGTATTGTTGACTGCATAATACTTAGTATTTTTATTGTGTGCGCACATTTAGTATAAAGATTTTAAATCATTATTCACCCCCCCCCCCTCTAGAGAATACTCAGAGGCACACTGTGCACTTTCAATTGGTATTAGAGGTAGGTTGATCATTAAAAGGTTAACACATTAATCAAAAGATCTCGTAACTCTTATTTCTTTATTTAAAATTAACTAAAAGTATTTTTCTAAAGAAAATGAGTTCAAAGGACTATGCATCAACAGGACCACTAGTGTGTAACCTGAATAAGTTCACACTCTAGAAGGCCAGAATAAAGCAATATATGAACTCTATTGATGAAGACATATTTAATGATATTATTTCAGGTCCCCCAGCACCAGTCAGAAAAGATGCAAGTGAGACAGTAACACAAGAAATTGTCCCTAGAGCATAGTGGACTGAAGCTGAAAAGAAGGTGAAGGCATGTGATGCCAAAGCCATAAATATTCTGGTATCAACTATGTCTGATGACATAATCCCGAATGATGCTGACTGTAACTCTGCTAAAGAAATCTGAGAATCTCTTTCCAGATTAGTTGAGGGCAGCTCTGATGAAAGAAAGGACAGAAAGTCCCTTCTCATGTCCCAATATGAGAACTTTCAGAAAAAGGCTGAGGAAATTGTAGCAGAGATGCATGAAAGATTCAGCACCATCATAAATGAGCGAAAAGGACTAGCCAGGGAAATTTCTCCAACAGAAATTAATGACAAACTCCTCATGTGCTTCCCAAGAACATGAGACTCAAGGATCTGGGCAATCAGAGAGTCTAGATGTCACGGAGAAATATTCGCAGATGCTCTGCTAGGCAAGCTCAAGTCCTATGAGCTCCTATTAAAAAGCAGGGCTGAGTCAGAAGCAAAGGAGAAACTCTCAACTCTTAAGGAGAGAAAAATTGCTCTGAAGGCTGCTGAAGAAGAGCCTTCCACCAAGGTTTGATCAATGACGAGTCGATTAAACAAAGTCTAAGATGACAGATCATAACCTCATATCAAATGCTCCTATGTATATGAATTTTGCGTTTACGTTCAAAAATAACAACTATTTTTGTTGGTGCAAAAATAACAATGAATTATTTCGTTACAAAATACATGTTTTTAAGTAAAAATGAAATATACATTTCCAAAATTTTCATGTAATATTTTAATATAAAATTATTTATAGAGGGAAAAATTTGTTTCCTCCAAAACTTCCATTGCCACTTTTAGAATTTTTTTTTAATTTTTTATTTCCTCCCCCCTAACCGGCGATCCACTTCCTCCCCTACCCCGTAAATTAGCCCTAGCTTTTTCATTTCCTCCCATAACCCGTAATCAGTTACCTAATACGTGACTAATATTTTAGCCCCATATTTTAAATAATATTTCGCACTTGTGTCGAAGGTCGTCATCCGTGTTGTCCAACCGACGAATATATATATATATATATATATATATATATATATATATTTATAATATAAGCAAAGACAAAAACAGTCATGGTGTAACTTTCGAATACCAAAAATACCCTCAAAAGATCCTTCTTTAATTTGAAATCTAGCTCTTTTTTTGGTCATTTCCCGTTTCCCTCCTGTTATTCCCCCTTTTTTCGTTCCCCAAATTTGAATCCCCAAAATTTGTTTCAGTTCCGCATATAATCTCTTCGCACGTCCGCGAGACCATCAGAACGGGCATCGAGAGGCAGCCTGCGATGGAGAAGAGGGAGAGGGCAGGGAGGAAGCAGTAGACGGACTCGCAGAAGCTATCTACGACAACCTAAATCCTCGCAAGGCCGCAGTTAGCGGTCGAACTCCGTGTTCATCTCCTCTGTCACGTTCGCATTCCCACAGGAACGCAACAACTATTGCCGCCTCTGCAAAGCCGACGATTCATCCTCTGCCATTAACCTCGACTAAGGCCACTCTCCTGTGTTCCCCGATGACATCATTGATGAGCCGACGATTCATCCTCTGCCATTAACCTCGACTAACAGCCGGTGTTGCAGTCGTAGGTCACTTCTCCTCGCAATTTCGTTCAGGTGCAAGTCCGCATCTATTATATTCTCTGTTTTTCTGATTCGACTTTCTTCTAACTTTTCATCTTTCCTCTGAATCCTAGGGCACCGCTGTTCTTGCATTCATGAATCATTATTTATTGCAATGCCCGTATCATTATTTAGTCAGAGTCACCATGGCTGCTTTTGAGCTAGATTAATGAGTGCCTGTCAATATCGCTTCCAAGAGTCACCATGGCTGCTTATGAGCTAGATTAATGAGTCCGCATCTATTCTTCTAACTTTTCTTTCTTCTCCAGGAATACCTAAAGGTAGTCAGCTTGAGAAGGAAAAAGCCAAATCCAGTGGCTTAGATCAGTGGTAGTAAGCCCTGACATTATCCATACCTGGTATGCAACAATCTATATGCCATGGAAGATTCCAATTTCATTTTTTGGCCTTTTTTATGCCCGTATCTTTCATTAATATCAAAAAAATCTTGCATATGACTCTTACTAAATATTTGTATTTATAGTATTTAGCTTCTCAACTCTGTTTCTCTTTGGATATTGCGAACAATCAATTTGTCGTCTACAAGTAGTGAACATACCTATCCAAAAAGTAATCCATAAGCTCACTCATGACGCATCATTAAAAATGTTAACACTTGATAGTAATTCATCTCACTGCTGCACATGAGGTGTTTGATAAAATGTTTCTATGTTATTTTTATTTTACCCACATATATGTTCTAGATTGGGATATGTTCTATGTGAGATTGGAACTATTTTGTGATAAATAATATATTATCCTTCTTTAATTTTCTTAAACATTTAACTTCGCTCTAGTCCAGAGCCTTCACTACGCAGCTGATTTCCATGCCAAAGCAAGAGCTGTTGGTGGCTTTGGAGTATATGTTCAATCTCTTGGCCAGAAGATTCAAGAGATGGCTCAAGACAGAAGACTCCAGAAGAAAGGAGAGGAGTTCAAGCAAACCAAGGTTTGATAAAACTCCTAAACAAGAAATAACTTGCTTCTCTTGTAGAAAACCTGGGCGCATTGCACCCGAATGTCCTAAAGAGAAAAGGGATAAGAGAAACAAGAAGAAGGAGCACGAGAAGAAATCTCTCAGGAGGAAAGATAAGAAGAATGGTAAAGTCTTCATTGTTGGAACTTGGAGTGACTCAGATTCGTAGTCAAGTTCCTCCTCATCTAACAGTGATGAAGATAGTGCAGCTGAAGAAGCCTGTTTATTGGCTCTGGAAGACTCAACCGAAGAAAGTCAGGTAACTATATTTGATTAATTTGATTTCTCTTCAGAAGATTTTAAAGAATGTTTTAAAGATTTTTCCCAAGATTATATTAATAGCCAAAAAGAACTTAACACACTTAGAGAAGAACTAGAAGATCTTAGGAAAGACAATCTATATTCAGTCAACTATGACTTAAGAAACCAAATGTATAGAAAAGAGGAAGAAATAAATACATTAACTAATAAAAATTCTGATTTAAAGAAAGAACTTACAAAGGCAAAAGCCTTTAAGGACTCACTCAATGGGAGGAGTCAAAAGCTTAAATACATCTCACAAAATCTCACCAAGAGATTTAACCATATTGATCTAGAATCACCACCATCCACCAGCACACTAATCCCTAGCAAACTTGCCTGGGAAAATCATATAGCATTCATTAGGTCTAGTGTAAATCAACCTAATAATAACTTATAATCATGTGAAGAACAAAATAATAACCCTAATAAACTCATTATATTCAATAGGGTAAACATTACTAATCAAACAGAGATTCTAGGTATACACCCCTTAGAAAAGCCAAATAAAAATTATAAAAGTCTTAATAAAGGAATTATGTGTCGACTAGAACTCGACGCAGGTTTAAAGATGCGTCAAATGAAACTCGACGGAGTTCATCATATGATTCGACATCAACTCGAAGCAAGTATGAGGGTGCATCGAATTCTATTCAACGCAACCAATATTCTGCATGAATTATTATTGACATAACTATGCAGACACATCGAATTACACTCGACGCAACTCTAAAGGTGCGTCGATTTCTTCTCGACGCATGCTTCCACCAAGTAATTTTCAAACATCTAGATCTCTCTCTACTTATTCCTATATGTTTTTGCTGTTCTAAAATTGGTCACATAGCCAATCATTGCTGGCATAATAACCAAGCACTTCTTCACCTTAAGGGGTATACTGAAAGACCAAATTATTCTTTCATAACTCCATATGATGATAGGAGAAAGAGACCCCAGCAAGTGAGGGTCTATGCTAATTTTTAATTGCATGTGCAGAAGGGAGACTGTTCTACCACAAACCAGAAGTGGTATCTGGACACTGGATGCTCCATGCATATGACTGGAGCAAAGGAGATGCTGGAAAACTTCAAGGCCAAGGAAGGCCCTAAGGTAATTTTTGGGAACTCCCACTCTGGTCAGACCATAGGATATGGTGTACTAAGGGTTGGAGAAATCGCCTTCTCTAAGGTAGTTTATGTTGAAGGTCTAAAGCATAATTTAATTAGTATCAGTCAGATATATGATGGTGAATACAAAGATGTATTCACCAAGTCCTTATGTCATATAGTTAACTCTATAACCAATCGGATAGTATTGAGTAGACTTAGAAAAGGTAAGGTCTATGATGTATATTTTGAGTATACTAAGTCAGAGATCTGCTTATTTAACTCTTAGTTAGAAAACAATGAGTTGTGGCATAGGAGACTCAGTCACCTAAATTTTACAACCATTGCAAAATTGTCTAAGCTTAACCTAGTAATAGGCTTACCAATTGTTAAGTTTAATAACGACCATCCCTATAGAGCCTGCCAACTAGGAAAGCAGATCACATCATCATTCAAAACAATTGGCAAGAATAATTCCCCCAGAACACTATACCTATTGCACATGAACCTATTTAGTCCGATCTCCACTCAGAGTTCAGCAGGTAAGTCATATACTCTAGTCATTGTTGGTGACTTTTCTAGATTCAACTAGGCGTTCTTTCTAAAAGCTAAGTCAGACACCTTCAATATTCTCTCAAGATTCATTAGACAGATTCAATCTGAATTCAACATGCAGGTTGCTGTGATCAGAAGTGATCATGGTACCGAGTTTTAAATCAGTTAATGTGTAGATTTTGTGAGGATGAAGAGATAAGACAAAGCTTTTCAGCTCCTAGACCCCCCCCCCCCCCCCCCCCCCCCCCACAACAAAATGGGATGGCTGAAAGGAAAAATAGAACCATAATTGTATCAGGAATGACATTATTGGCAGAATCCAACTTGCCAAAGTCCTTTTGGGCTGAGACAGTGAATACTACCAACTATGTTCTAAATAGAAGTCTCATCCACAAAACAAAGGTGAAGACCCCCTATGTGCTATTGAAGGGAAAGGCACCCATAGTCACTTACTTTAGGATCTTTGGTTGTACTTGCTTTATTCTAAACAATGGGAAGAGTCATCTTGCCTAATTTGACAAGAAGGCTGATGATGGAATATTTTTGGGATATTTCTCATCAAGCAAGGCCTATAGGTGATATAAAAAAAGCTCTCTCAAAATTAAGGAGTTAGTACATGTGGTCTTTGATGAAGCTAACATGTTTTATAAGGGGAAGGAAACTTCCACCAGCACTATTTTGCAGGAAGAAGACCAACTTGCAAATCATATTGAAAGGCTCAGCATCATGGATCATTCATCAGAGTGTCAAGATAAAGGGAAACAGAAAGTTGACACTAATTTAGATGAAGACTTTGTTGCAGATGAAGATGAGCTTACATCTCCTAAACTACCAGCCACTGAGATCATTCTTGAGAATGAAGATGGTGCTCCCTTGGTCAATGACCAAGTGGAACTTTATGAAGAAGAGAATCCCCTTAATAACTCAACAAGAACCTAGATGACCCTAAAGGATCATTCTTCAACACAAGTTATAGGAGATTTGATAGTGGGAGTCAAGACAAATAATCAGATAGCACATGAAAAAAATGTTGCAGTGTTTTCTCTCACAATATGAACCTAAGAAGTTTGAAGAAGCAGATAGTGATCCTCACTAGATATCTGCAATACAAGAAGACCTAACTCAATTTGAGAGGAACAAGGTCTAGACATTGGTTGATAGACCAAGGAATTACCCAGTAATTTGAACCAAATGGGTATTCAAAAACAAGATGGATTCAACAAGAGTCATAATCAGGAATAAGGCCAGACTTGTGGCTTAAGGATATATGCAAGAGGAGGGGATTGACTTTAACCAGACATTTGCTCAAGTAGCAAGGCTGGATGCCATTAGAATGTTTCTTACATATACTGCACACATGAAGATTAAAGTCTATCAGATGGATGTGAAGAGTGCATTCCTAAATGGAACCCTTTAGGAAGAAGTATATGTGGAGCAGCCCCTATGTGCTAAATGGCGTCTCCCTAAGATCAACAAGACCTCATTGAAGCTGTTAATCTAGCCCTTCCTCAATCTGACATAACTCTAGAGGATAATCAACCACTATCACCTATCCACCAAGATCCTCTAGACTTCAATGAGAACTTCACAGCAATCCCTCCAGTTATCCTATCCACAATTACTCTTACCACACCTCATATTTCTACCACACATTCTACTCCTTCCTTTGACATGGAACATGTGATTTCAAAAGCTGCATGATTGGCTACTAGTACATTTGCAGACCTACTGGCCACTCAAGCCAGGAAGTTTAATAAGAAGTACACCCAAATGGAGACAGAACTGCAAAAATCACAAGAGTCTCTCCTGGCACTGAAATCAACTATATCCTCCTCCAAGGTAACTAAAGAATTTTTAACCTCCCTTATAAGTAAGGTTCAGAAGTGTGAGAAGATCCAGGAGGAGGAGAGGCTTAATCAATTAAATGTGAGTGACCAAGAGAAGGACAGGAGTGCACAAGAAGAGATTGCCCCAAAGGCCCCAACTGCTGAGGTTCATGATCCAAACAAACTCACTATTTTTCAAACAGGAAAAGTCCAAGAGTAAACCAGGGGAAGATGATTGCTTCATCTCAGGGGAGCTCCTAGAAGAAGATCTACGCTTGGATGAGGTTGCAAAGATTGCCAAGGAGGCTACTCTGACTATTGAACAAGATGCACAATCTCAGGGGGAGCCTCCCAAAGAAAATGAAACTCATCAAGAAAAGGCTGCTGAAGAAGAAGATGAGCCAATGAGGTTTGCACCAAGAAGTGTAACAACACAAGTGTTCTCAAGGAAGAGGATAACTGCTGACAAAGAATAATGAAGTCCAGGTATTCAGTAATTGTGAACATTGTACATTATATCATCAGGAGGACACAACTGTTAAGAATAATATGATTACTTGACAATTTACAATATGGTCTGTGATCCTATTCAATAATGCCTTTATTGTCTATGCATAATTGTTTGTATTTAATTTTATGTCAAAGCATGTTTGAAATCACTCACTTTATTTGGTAAAATTTGTTAAGATAAATAGGGAGAGATTGTTGGGAAAACCATGTGATTTATCTAACAAAATACTTAAAGTGATTTCATTAGTTGAGTTATATTACCCACATTATATAGAAAGGGTAAAATGGTCATTAGATGTCCTAGGATGTCACACTCACCTTAGAGTGTCAAGACCAGATCAGGATAAGAACAAATTCGGTTGAGTTAAAACTTGCGTCGAATAGAAGTCGACGCAACTCTGACTGGAAGTCGAAGCAACTCAGATAGATTGTCGAAGTATAAGTGAAGTCGACGCAATGTCAAAATAATCTCGACGCAAAAGATAGAGCTTGTCAAAGCTATGTCAGAAGTCGACGCAACTTCAAAATGAACTCAACGCGGAAGGAAGAGCCTGTCGAAGCCATCTTAGAAGTCGATGTAACTTCGACTTCAATTCAACGCAGAAGATAAAGTTCATGTTCAAGTCTTCAACTCGACGGATACGTCGATATGTAATCAACGCAACTTCGACATCTGAGTTTAGCCAGCGCTAAGAAGTAATTCAAAGCTACTCCCATAAGAACTTATAGGTGTGTGGATATGATGAAAGATTAAGTCGACGCAGCGTCGAATACAGACAAAAGTAGAAGGTTATCTGCTGTCCTTTCTGGTGCTTTTCCAGATGTTCTGCAAGGGTGAAATATGTTCTCCAATGGCTCGTTTATTGCTAAGAATGGAATGGAGTAATCCAGAAATACAGCAAAGACATTCTTGAAAATTATTCAAGTAAGATGGACGGGTCGGGAACAAAATTATAAGGAAATATCAATTGTCCAATGGACATTCCTTCTAAGGACAGCCCAGAAGAAGAAAGGAACTAAAATTCAAATGATAGAGAATAAGTATGCTGAGAGGAGAAGAAAATGACAATGAACTGTTAATATTTTCCTTGTTGTCAAAATAGGGCTTCTTCTTCCTCCTTCAACCTAAAGAGAACAGAAGAACATCTCCTTTACACAGGAAAAGAGAATAACAATAGTGTTAATTCTTCCTCATCATAGAGAAGCAAAGCGACAATAGTGCAGAGAATCAGGATCAAGCATATAACCCATGCAGTTATCACTATCATAAGCAAGGGTTCATCATATTCAGATCCTGAGATAAATAGAACCATCATCATTCAAAGAAACAGCTTCTGAATAATTCTGACAGAAGAATTCTATTCTCTTATTTCTTTCTTCTCCTTCATTCACCAACTGTAAAAGAGTTTTAAGAATCCTTCTTTCAAAGGATTCAATGGTTCTAAGAGTCTCAATATCAAAAGACTCAGTGGTTCCAAGAGTCTCCTTATCAAAAGACTAAGTGGTTCTAAGAGTCTCCTTATCAAAAGACTCAGTGGTTCTGAGAGTCTCCTTATCAAAATACTCAGGCATATCCTACCAGGGAAGTGGAAAAGTGGACTACCAACATTTTGGGGAAACACTATAAAAATCATGTGTCTCCTGGATTGATTTTTTGTGTTGTCCCAGTTTACTATTTTCTAGTTTATATTTTCTGCATTTTCTTTATTTTGTATTTGTATTGTTGACTGAATAATACTTAGTATTTTTATTGTGTGTGCACATTTAGTATAAAAGATTTTAAATCTCTATTCACCCCACCCCCCTCTAGAGAATACTCAGAGGCACACTGTGCGCTTTCAAATGAATTCCAAAATCTTCTAGTGTTTGACTCATCCAAAGAGCTTGTGCACATCAACTACCTAGTGTGATATATTTGGCCTCAGTGGTGGAGAGGGCAATAGAATTATGTTTCCTACTTGACCAAGATACAAGTGAAGGACCTAAAAAATCACACAGGCCACTAGAACTCTAACGATCAAGTGAACAACCCGCATAGTCTGAATCAGAATAGCCATGTAAAATAAAGGAATCATCATGTGGCTACCATAATCCTAATTGAGATGTTCTGATTAGATAGTTAAAGATTCGTTTAACAACTTTTAAATGTGATTCCTTTGGATTAGCTCATAATCTGGCACATAAACAAATGACAAACATAATATGGGGTCTTGATGCACTCAAGTATAATAATGATCCTATCATTCTTATATATAAAGTTTGATCAATAGAAACACCAACTTCATCTTACCTAATTTTTAGCATGTCATGAACATATTTAGTTTGGCAAATAAAAATCCCATCATGTTTTTGTGTGATTTGAAATCCTAGAAAGTTTGTGAGCTCTCCAACCAAGCTCTTCTCATATTCTTTTTGCATCATTATTACTACATCATTACATAACTCTTCATTAGTGGCTCCAAAAATTATATCATCTACATAAATTTATAATATAGTCAAATCATTAATAAAATTCTTATTGACACTTCCCATTTTATAATCGTGTTTTAATAAAAATGATGTTAATCTTTCATACCAAACATGTGGCGCTTGTTTCAAACCATAAAACACTTTTTCTAATTTATACACATGATTTGGAAAATTTTCATTTATAAAACCGGGGGGTTATTCAACATATACTTCTTCTTTTATAATCTCATTTAAAAGGGCACTTTCAAACTCCATTTGAAATTGCTTGAATCTTTTAAAACTCACAAATACAAGGAAATTCTTATTGATTCTAGGTGAGCAATGGGTTCAAATGTTTCATCAAAATCTACCCCCTCGATTTGTGAATTTCCCTGTGCCACTAATCTTACTTTGATCCTAGTAATCTTAGAGTCACCCTATTTTTAAAAAAAAATCATTTTACGCCTACAACGGGATGATTAGATGGTCTCTCTACTAGTTTCCAAATCTTATTACGCTCAAATTAGTCTAAATCTTCATTCATAGATAAATGCCAAAATTCATCATTTAAAGCGGTTGAAATGTTTTTTTGGTTCTATTTCGGAAAGAAAACAAAGGTTTGAAAAAGATTCATGTAAAGATGAACGAGTCGTTTCCCCTTTTGAAGGTTCTCCAATGACAAGCTCCCTTGGATGGTTCTTTGAAAATTAGTGTGCTTGGAGGTACATATACCTCATTTTGTTCCTCTTTCTCCTCTTGTCTTCCAAGTGGTTCAACATCCTCATGCTCTATCGGGGGAAGGGGTTTGGCTTCATTATCTGCAGTAGTAGAATCTACACAAGAAATAAGCTCATCAAATCTATCATGAATAGATTCATCAACTATTTTAGTTCTTCTGTTATATATTCTATAAGCCCTACAAGTTGAAGAATTGTCAAGAAAAATTCCCTCATCCCATTTTCATCAAATTTTCCTCAAGTATCTTTAGTGTTTAACAAAAAATATTTGCAACAAAATACACGAAAATAAGATACATTAGGTTTCTTTTTGAAAATATAATTCATAAGGTGTTAATTTTAAAATTGGGTGAAACATGACTCGATTAATAACATAACTATTTGCCCGGAAATCCGCAACCTCTCTTCTCAGCCAGGATGGACCTTTCCAAGAGGTCTCACACTAGCGAGACCATCAAGATCGCCCCTCTTAGTCCGCCAGTGAACCTTGCCCAGCGGTCTCAGATTTGCGAGATTGCCCAGACCGTCTCTCTCCAATTCAAGGATTCTTCTTGTAACACCCCAAATCTGGTAGTTCCGCGAAGTAGGCGGAGTGGTAGTGCGGCACGTGAAGCAGGCTAGAATTTTCCCTGTCTGCTCTTAGCGCACGATCAGTGGCCTCATCGCGCACGACCAGTGATCGTGTGCCAGCGATCGTGCGTTAATTCAGAAGAGAATCGAGTTCTGTCTCGGACAGTGCGCACGACCATTTCCCTCTTCGCGCACGACCAGTGATCGTGCGCCAGCGATCGTGCGCTTATTCGCAAGAATTCAGAGTTCTGTCCCGGATAGTGCGCACGACCATTGCCCTCGTCGCGCACGACCACTGACCGTGCGCCTGTGATCGTGCGCCCTGTTTATTCTGTTCCGCGATTTTGAGCGGAGAAGAAGATCGGGCCGTCCAAATCTTTTGAGATCTGATCCGATGGCCAGGATTAGATGCTGGAGGCTTTTAGGGCTTATGAGAGGAGATTAATCCTCATTATTTTGAGGTGTTTCTCTCTCCTAGGCTAGAGGAAGAAGAAGGAGGCAAGGAAGAAGAAGGAAGATCCCGCCATTGACGGAGCTCCGGAGCTCCGTTTCGCGAGCCGTTTCCAGATCCGGAGAGTGCAGCCCGGTGCGGTTCTTTCCCTCCGCGTAGAATCTCGGATCCATGGCGAAGAGGAACACGTCTAGGGTAACGATTCTTCCTCCCGAACTTTGGACTTGTATTTGTCCATTTATTCCTCTTTCTTTGCTTGCACGAGGTATCTCTTTCACCAAATGGGTGAAGTGTAGGATTTCCTCAAGTCCTTCGGGACTCCGGGTAGATTGTGTCCGTCCCCGGCATATTGCATGTAGAAAATCCGGTAGTCGTGCGGATTTAGGCATTTTGTGTGAAGCCTATTCGTGGCCGTGAGCCCGAATCGGTGATGCTTGATTTGCGACGTTGCATTTAGGTTAGACCTAGAATGCGTGCCGGAGAACGACTCCGTGAACTCACCTATAGTATTGCGGGGGGTTAAGTGTAGGCGTCTTGTGAAGATCCCTACGAAAGCCCCATGCTTTGAGTTTTGGATGAAGGCAAACCTTCACCACGTTATTGATGCGGAGCGTATGTACCTCCCTTGTTGAGAATTCGCGAAGCCTAGATCCTTATGAAGGGGTTAGGTGCGTAGCGTATATTTTTGAGGAGCACTTGAAAGTGCTAAACCCTTACGGGCCGAGGTGAAGCCGTACCCGCGTCGTGCGATAGATCGCGACGATTAGAGCACGGGCAAAGCTGAACCGAACCCGTTTCCATGCAGATCGGCGAGAGGTCCCTTCCTCATGAAGGCCGTGTGATCATGGGAGAGGTCGTGGAAGGTGTCATACCTAGACCGACCAAAAGCTCTTGTTTCCCACCTAAGGTTGTGACCCTTAGGGTGGAGTGTTGTGAATTTGATGTTATGTTTAGCCTCATGCGATTTGCTTAGGCGGTTGGGGGAAACCTTCGGGTGAACCCAACCAACATCATGTGCATACCTAGGTTCCCTTCTTTTTGATGCTCAACCTAGAAGATTGATTGTGCTTGAAACCTCACCTCGTGTAGTTGCACTTTCTTTAGTTTAGTACTTGTGCTAGTATGGCTTACTTGCAGGGTAGAATCTCCGCCACCCCGGGAAAGGGGTGGGGTCGTTATAATTTGGTCAGCTGTGCTGACCGTTACTTTGGTTGCCACCGCTTGGTGGAATGTTCTTATGCAGGTGCAGGTGAGCCTAGCGGGAAGTAGCGGGCGTTGGCCCCTTTGCTGTGTTGGCCCTCGAAGGCCAGCCTTTTTCCTGCTTTCTCATGTTTTGCCGGCCTGCGTGCCGATGCATGTTTTGTTGGAGTTTTGTACATTGATTTGATGTAAGGCCCTAAGGCCGAAACTCTCATTTCTGGATTCATTCCAATGATAGTGGACATGTCTATTTGAATGGTTTAATTAAATGCTTCCGCTTACGTTTTGTACTCTCGTTAGTTGTTACTTTTCTGGTTATCACCTTTTAACTCCTAGCTAGTGTGGTTTGTATGGCGTGGGGTCCCGGCCGGACCTGCTGTTATACTTTTTGTACTGGCAGGGTGTTACAATTTGGTATCAGACTTAAGGCGTCGATCCGTAGTTTAGCGAATTCGGGACGAATTCCTTTTAAGGGGTGGTGCGCACGGGCTGTGCATTCACTTAAAACGACAAAAACTAATAAGAATGTCCACTTAGGAATGAAAAAACATACTTGTTTGCGGAACCTGAGCGTTCCATGATTGATGTTTGATATGTTTAGGGTCACTAAATTGTGCCTTGCATGATTATAGGTGACTAGAAGTGCTGCGGGGCGGTCTCAACCCCGTAACACCGCTGAAAGTAGTGGGTCGGCTGAGGTGCCAGCGACCACTCCTTCGGCTGAGATGATCAGAATGGTCGCAGAAGCAGTCTTCGCGATGATCAATGCTCAACCGCAAAGGCTTGCACAGCCTGCTACGCCTACTACTGATGCAGCCCCGGTAGTTGAACCTGCAGTGGAACCTGCGGTAGCACCAAGGGTTGATGCCCCTGTGCCAGTAGCTGCAGTGGAACCGGCGTTAGCACCGAGGGTGGAGCGTCAAGTTGCGCAAGTAGTTGCGGGGCGAGCGCGTGACCAACAATTAAAGCACTTCTTGAGCTTTAATCCTCCTACCTTCTCGGGATCTGAGTCCCCAACGGAGGCAGAAGACTGGTTGTCAAGAGTTAGAAGAACTCTGAGGGCGACGGCGACGGACGAAGCCATGATGGTCACCTTAGCCACTTTCCTTCTTGACGGAGAGGCTGTGCTGTGGTGGGAAGAGCAGGAACTGCACAAATTCGGCGATAGAGACATTACTGAAATATCAATGGCTGAGTTTTCAAAGTCGTTCCTCCAGCGGTTTATGCCCTCTGCCCAACGCATTGCGTTACAAAACCAGTTCCTGAGGTTAACTCAAGGTGATCGCTCCGTTGACGATTACTTACATGAGTTTACCAGACTGAGTCGCTATGCGGGGGCATTGGTGGAGGATGAGGAGACGAAGACGAATAAATTCTATGAAGGGCTTCGGGACGAGTTGAGGCTGCTCCTTGCAGGCCCTATGACGTTTGGCTTCCAAGTGATGGTGCAAACCGCCAGATCTTTGGAGTTGGACATGAAGAGGGTACAAGCAAAGAGTGTTGTAAAGAAACCCGAGTTTCATGCGCCGGCCTCTCAGTCCAAGCCGGACTTCAGAAGGAACAAGCGGAAGTTCAAGCAGGCGGAACCAGCTTCTTCGAATGTTTCGGGAGCCACGACCGCGCGGACTCCTATTACGTGTTTCACCTGCGGGAAGGTGGGACACAAAGCTGCGGTGTGTCGAAGTGGTCCCCCAAAGGCGGCAAATCGAGCGGTGGATTATGCTCGGGCTGCGGAAAAGGGCAAAGCGGCAGAGTCTTCGGCCTCCCAGCACATTCCGACTCAGCCGAGAGTCTATTCGCTTGGCCAACAAGAAGCTATACGACAACCCGATGTCGTCACAGGTACGAATTAGAAGTTAGCTTTTACAGCTATGTTATGATTCTTACTGTGGTACGACTATATGTGTTATTTGTGTACAATTAGGTTTCGTCCTAATTTTCAACTATCCGGCGAGAGCTCTATTCGATACGGGTGCATCGCACTCTTTCCTGTCTGAGGACTTCGTGGTGCGAATCGGAGTGCCGTCTACCTTTGTAGAGGATAGATTGGAAGTAGTGCTACCCAATGGATCTCGAATGAGTGCGGATAGGAAGAGCCGTGTGAAGGTGCGGATCGGAAGTCGAGATTTCGACTTGGAAGCGTCGTTACTACCGTTAGCTGAATTCGATGTGATCTTCGGCATGGACTGGCTCTCGGAGCAGCGAGCATGCATAGATTGCAATACAAAGGAGATCACTCTGGGAACGAACACCGACGATGAAACCACATTCGCCGGTATGCGAGGAGCGAGCAAGACGCTGATGTCTGCTCTCCAGGTGGTTAAGGCGGTGAGAAAAGGCGCCGAGTTGTTCTTCACCTTGTTGGAGGCTTCGGAGCCAAAGCCCAGGTTGTGTGATGTCCCAGTTGTAGCGGAATACGCCGACGTGTTTCCTAACGAACTCCCTGGGGCTCCGCCTCATCGGGAGATTGATTTCTGTATCGAGTTGGTGCCAGGTGCCAAACCTGTGGCCCGCTCACCATACAGAATAGCGCCAAAGGAATTGGCAGAGTTGAAGGTCCAATTGCAAGAGCTGCTAGAGCAAGGCTACGTACGTCCAAGTTCTTCGCCTTGGAGTGCACCGGTCCTCTTTGTGAAAAAGAAGGATGGGAGCTTGCGTCTATGTATTGATTATAGAGAGCTAAACAAGTTGACCGAGAAAAACCGATATCCGATTCCTAGAATCGATGATCTTTTCGACCAACTGATGGGGTCGACGGTTTACTCCAAGCTAGACCTAAGGTCCGGCTACTATCAACTGCGAATAAGGGAATGCGACATCCCAAAGACAGCGTTCAGTACCCGCTTTGGGCACTTTGAGTTCACGGTAATGCCGTTCGGTCTATCCAACGCACCGTCGGTATTCATGGACTTGATGAATAGGACATTCCGTGAGTATTTAGATCAATTTGTGATCGTCTTCATCGACGACATTTTGGTATACTCTCAGTCGGAAGAGGAGCATGTAGGGCATCTGCACGCTGTCCTGAGCACCTTGAGGAGGAGTCAGCTATATGCCAAGTTCTCCAAGTGCGAGTTTTGGCTACCGTCAGTGGCATTCCTTGGTCATGTTGTTAGTGGCGAAGGAATTGCAGTTGATCCGTCGAAGATAGAAGCGATCCAAGCGTGGCCTTTGTTGAAAAACGTAGCGGAAGTCCGAAGTTTCTTAGGACTTGCCGGCTATTATAGGCGCTTTGTGGAAAACTTCTCGAGGATCGCACTTCCTCTCACAAAACTGACTAGAAAGGATAATAAGTTCGTTTGGTCGCCCGAGTGCGCACGAGCTTTTGAAGAGCTAAAGAGCCGTCTGACCACGGCGCCCATTCTATGCTCGCCACAAGGTACGGAAGGCTACGAAATATATAGCGACGCCTCAGGAAGTGGTTTGGGTTGTGTCCTAGTGCAGTTCGGGAAGGTAATTGCCTACGGCTCCCGGCAACTGAAGGTTCACGAGAGGAATTACCCGGTCCATGATTTGGAGCTAGCGGCCGTGGTTTTTGCCCTCAAACTTTGGAGGCACTATCTATATGGCGTGAAGATCGATATCTTTACCGACCATAAGAGCCTCAAGTACTTACTAGATCAAAGGGAGTTGAACATGCGCCAAAGGAGGTGGATGGAGTTCCTTGGGGACTACACCTTCGATATCAAATATACTCCTGGTAAAGGAAACGTAGTTGCAGACGCGTTGAGTCGTCGGGCTCCCGCACGAGCAAATTGGATTTTGATGCACGATGAGCGTCTAATCCGTGAGCTAGAAGATATGGAGATCATATGCATTGATAGGAGAACGTCTACTTCAGCATGCTTGAACTGGACGGAAGTTCACTACGACCTTGCCGACCGAGTTCGACAAGCATTGGAGTTGGACGAGAGCTTGAAACGATACAAAGCGGAAACCGTTGAAGGGTTAAACGCTGATTTCTCCTTCGAAGACGACCTTATGTGGAAGCAGGAAAGATTATGCATCCCAAACGTTGGTACTCTACGGGCGGAATTGATGTACGAGGCTCATCATACCAAGTACTCGATCCACCCGGGGAGCACTAAAATGTTTATGGATATGAAGAAACTGTTCTGGTGGCCGGGCATGAAGAAGGACATTGCCCTTTACGTGGCCAAGTGTCATACTTGCGCGTTGGTGAAAGCGGAATGTCAACGTCCCGGTGGGTTTCTGAAGTCCTTGCCGATTCCGGAATGGAAGTTTGATGATATTTCGATGGATTTCGTGCACGGATTGCCGAGATCGCAACATGGAAACGACGCCATATGGGTGATCGTGGACCGTTTGACAAAGGTATCACACTTCATTCCGAACCGGAAGGATGATTCCGTAGAGAAGCTAGCAAAGCTCTATGTGGATAGTATCGTGAGACTGCACGGTGTCCCTCGTAGCATCGTCAGTGATCGTGGCGGGCGTTTCACATCGAAAGATTGGAGGCTTATCCATGAACTGTTGGGCACAAAATTGAAGTTCAGCACGGCCTTCCACCCGCAAACGGATGGACAGACCGAGAGAACCAACAGGACTATGGAGGATATGCTCCGAATGTGCGCTCTAGACTTTGGAAAGAGGTGGGAGGATCACCTCTTTATGATCGAATTCGCCTACAATAATAGCTACCAAGCCAGCATAAAGATGGCTCCTTTCGAGGCCCTCTATGGTAAGAAGTGTCGTACGCCGTTGTCTTGGGCGAAAACGGGCGATACTAAGCTATTGAAGCGAAAGGATGTTGAAGAAGCAACGTCGACGATCCGGACTATACGCGAAAGGCTATTGGTTGCCCAGGATAGGCAAGCAAAGTATTTCAACGCCAAGCATAGGAACTTAGAGTTCGCCGTCGGTGACCGGGTTTACTTGAAGATCAAACCGTTCAAAGGGGTATCGAGGATTCGACGCTTGAAAAAGCTCAGTCCGAGGTACTTAGGACCGTTCGAGATCGTGGAGCGTGTTGGTGATGCGGCTTATCGGCTTGCGCTATCTGCAGAGCTGAGCGGTCTGCACGACGTGTTCCACATTTCAGTGTTGAGGAAGGCAGTGCAAGAGCCTACTCATATCGTTGCGGTCGGCAAAGTTCCGGTCGATAGTGGGTTGTCGACGAAAGTCAAGCCTTTACGCATCGAAGATACCGAAGTAAAGCAGCTGCGGAACAAGTCCATTCGGATGGTAAAAGTCCGGTGGGATAACTGCGGCCGAGAGGAGCTCTCTTGGGAGAGAGAGCAAACGATGCTTGCGGAGTACCCCGAGCTTTTTCCCTCAGGTAAAGTATAACGGTAATTTATGCTATTACTGTTTCCTGGATTTCGGGACGAAATTCTTTTAAGGAGGGTGGAGTTGTAACACCCCAAATCTGGTAGTTCCGCGAAGTAGGCGGAGTGGTAGTGCGGCACGTGAAGCAGGCTAGAATTTTCCCTGTCTGCTCTTAGCGCACGATCAGTGGCCTCATCGCGCACGACCAGTGATCGTGTGCCAGCGATCGTGCGTTAATTCAGAAGAGAATCGAGTTCTGTCTCGGACAGTGCGCACGACCATTTCCCTCTTCGCGCACGACCAGTGATCGTGCGCCAGCGATCGTGCGCTTATTCGCAAGAATTCAGAGTTCTGTCCCGGATAGTGCGCACGACCATTGCCCTCGTCGCGCACGACCACTGACCGTGCGCCTGTGATCGTGCGCCCTGTTTATTCTGTTCCGCGATTTTGAGCGGAGAAGAAGATCGGGCCGTCCAAATCTTTTGAGATCTGATCCGATGGCCAGGATTAGATGCTGGAGGCTTTTAGGGCTTATGAGAGGAGATTAATCCTCATTATTTTGAGGTGTTTCTCTCTCCTAGGCTAGAGGAAGAAGAAGGAGGCAAGGAAGAAGAAGGAAGATCCCGCCATTGACGGAGCTCCGGAGCTCCGTTTCGCGAGCCGTTTCCAGATCCGGAGAGTGCAGCCCGGTGCGGTTCTTTCCCTCCGCGTAGAATCTCGGATCCATGGCGAAGAGGAACACGTCTAGGGTAACGATTCTTCCTCCCGAACTTTGGACTTGTATTTGTCCATTTATTCCTCTTTCTTTGCTTGCACGAGGTATCTCTTTCACCAAATGGGTGAAGTGTAGGATTTCCTCAAGTCCTTCGGGACTCCGGGTAGATTGTGTCCGTCCCCGGCATATTGCATGTAGAAAATCCGGTAGTCGTGCGGATTTAGGCATTTTGTGTGAAGCCTATTCGTGGCCGTGAGCCCGAATCGGTGATGCTTGATTTGCGACGTTGCATTTAGGTTAGACCTAGAATGCGTGCCGGAGAACGACTCCGTGAACTCACCTATAGTATTGCGGGGGGTTAAGTGTAGGCGTCTTGTGAAGATCCCTACGAAAGCCCCATGCTTTGAGTTTTGGATGAAGGCAAACCTTCACCACGTTATTGATGCGGAGCGTATGTACCTCCCTTGTTGAGAATTCGCGAAGCCTAGATCCTTATGAAGGGGTTAGGTGCGTAGCGTATATTTTTGAGGAGCACTTGAAAGTGCTAAACCCTTACGGGCCGAGGTGAAGCCGTACCCGCGTCGTGCGATAGATCGCGACGATTAGAGCACGGGCAAAGCTGAACCGAACCCGTTTCCATGCAGATCGGCGAGAGGTCCCTTCCTCATGAAGGCCGTGTGATCATGGGAGAGGTCGTGGAAGGTGTCATACCTAGACCGACCAAAAGCTCTTGTTTCCCACCTAAGGTTGTGACCCTTAGGGTGGAGTGTTGTGAATTTGATGTTATGTTTAGCCTCATGCGATTTGCTTAGGCGGTTGGGGGAAACCTTCGGGTGAACCCAACCAACATCATGTGCATACCTAGGTTCCCTTCTTTTTGATGCTCAACCTAGAAGATTGATTGTGCTTGAAACCTCACCTCGTGTAGTTGCACTTTCTTTAGTTTAGTACTTGTGCTAGTATGGCTTACTTGCAGGGTAGAATCTCCGCCACCCCGGGAAAGGGGTGGGGTCGTTATAATTTGGTCAGCTGTGCTGACCGTTACTTTGGTTGCCACCGCTTGGTGGAATGTTCTTATGCAGGTGCAGGTGAGCCTAGCGGGAAGTAGCGGGCGTTGGCCCCTTTGCTGTGTTGGCCCTCGAAGGCCAGCCTTTTTCCTGCTTTCTCATGTTTTGCCGGCCTGCGTGCCGATGCATGTTTTGTTGGAGTTTTGTACATTGATTTGATGTAAGGCCCTAAGGCCGAAACTCTCATTTCTGGATTCATTCCAATGATAGTGGACATGTCTATTTGAATGGTTTAATTAAATGCTTCCGCTTACGTTTTGTACTCTCGTTAGTTGTTACTTTTCTGGTTATCACCTTTTAACTCCTAGCTAGTGTGGTTTGTATGGCGTGGGGTCCCGGCCGGACCTGCTGTTATACTTTTTGTACTGGCAGGGTGTTACACTTCTAAGTTCTCGGCGGTTAAGCTCCAGTCAGACCGACAGACTGCACGGTCTGCTCCATTTTCTTCTTTTGTGTTATTAGCACCCTCTTTCCCTCTGCCCCGGCTCTTTTGTACCTCGGGCAGCCTCTGCGTCTATAAATAAAGGGGTAGGGGTACCTGAAAAGGGACTTTTGCTTCGAGCCTCCAGCTTACAACCTGTGTAAGCGGTCTCAAATTTTATCACTTTTCTACCTCGGATCCTGCGCTGCTCCTAGTCTCTCCTGTACTCTTCTTTGGAAGTAAATCAGAGTAGCTTTTCTCTTCTCGTTTTCCTCTTTTGCATCTACCGTCTTGAGTAACCTACACTCCGCAGTTTTCCCTTCAACCCTTTCCTTAGTGTGAGTTTTTGGAGGTATATTTTTTGTTACCAACAGAACGAACATGCGACCTTCAGATCAGGAGTGTTTAGGTGAATTCAGCAGACATCGAGATGGCAGACCGCAAGATGCGAGGTCGCCGGTCTTCTAGCAGTCATCCTCCCGTCGACCCTAATCCCTTAGAAGCCCTCGAGCATCATTTCGAGCTGCGCGTTGAGCAAGCTCTCCGGGAGGCTACTCGAGCTCGGCAAGAGGTTGCCCAGGCTCAGCAGGAGATCATGCAATCTCAGTAGGAGATGGCGCGATCTCAGCAGGAGACCGCCCGTGATCGCTAGGAGGTTGGTCGAGCCCAGCAGGAGTCCGCTAAGACGATTGATGCCATGGGTCAGGTTTTGGCGGCGATCTCCCAAAGGATCCTCCCTCAGCCAGGTCAGGTCGCCACACCTGACCGCTTGGCCAGCGATCACCCTTGTGATCGCGCGACCCCTCAGCCTGCAGCTCCATTGCGATCTCAGCAAGAGGAGTTCGCAGCCCGTCGTGGTTCTTTCAGAGCAGCAGCTCAGTGGCCCCCAGCCCAGACCCTAAACTTTCAAGAGGATTGTGTCTATCCTCAGGCCCCTCCTGCTCCTTTCCCTGCTCCTTTTTCTGCTCCTTTTCCTGCTTCGTTTTCTGCTCCTTCAGATGAAGTTGAGGCGGAGGAGCCTTCTCCTTTCTCTAACAAAGTGCGTTGGGAGCCCATTCCTCATGGTTTCAGAGAGCCTCGACTCTCTACTTTCTCCGGGGAGAGTGACCCAGTTTCGCATCTTCAAGGTTTCGAGTCCGCCGTTGCTCTTAGAACCATCTCAGATGCTGTGAGGTGCAAGCTGCTGATCACCTCTTTTGATGGACCTTCCAGGGAATGGTTCTACAATCTGCCTTCCCAATCCATCCCGAGTTTTGCCGTCCTGAGGCATGAACTCCTCTTGAGGTTTACGACTGCCAAGAAAAGGAAGAGTGGTCCCGCGGCACTCTTCAAGATCAAGAAGGAGGATAACGAGACTACGACTCGGTTTATTGATCGCTTCCAAAAGGAAATTCTGGGAATCAGGGATGTTGATCCTGCTCTTTATATGGATGCACTGGTTAATGGTTTGCAGGAAGGTCCCCTCAAGTTTGAGGTTACCACTAGAGAGCCCAACTCTTATCAAGAGCTGATCAGTATCGCAAACCGTAACATATAAGGGGAAATCAACAACCCCGCCTATGTTTCTAATTTGACTAGCAAGGCGATTCAGAAAGGTTCTGCAGGGTTCTATCCAGCTCCACCATCGTCAAAGCCACACCTAGAGTTTCCTCCTCCCGCTCCGAAAAGAGGAAGGAACTTCCGCAATAACCGCTTTAATCAGGGGAGTCAGCAGTTCCATCCTAAAGGGCCTCTGCTACCAACCCCTGCCGCTCCAGCTCCACAAATCACTCATGTCCATCAAATCCAATATGTTCAGCCCCCTCTTCTGACTACTCAGCCATTTTACAATGACTCCCAAGATTCCTTCACGGACCTTGGTGTTTCTATGAGTGAAGTAGTGCAGATTCTACAGAAGCAACCCTTCTTCAGAAATCCCGCTCCGCTTAACTCTGATCCGAAATCATGAAATCCGGCTCTTTACTGTGAATATCACAGGGAAAGAGGCCATCTGACCGAGGATTGTAGAGCCCTTCGCTTGATAGTGGAGAAGCTTCTGAAGGAGGGAAAGCTCCAAGATCGCCTTCAGAAGAATGATCCCTCTAGGGCTTCATCCTCCAAGATCAAGGAGGTAGTGGAAGTCCACTGGGAGTGCTAAGAAGTTGATGATGTTGTCCATCTCGGCAACATCGGTTTTCCCAGTGAATGTATGGATGCAGATGTTGAAGTTGCTCTGGGCAACCATTTCTGGATCCACGGAGGTGCCAGACCGGAGTCCTCAAGGAGGGCTAGTCTTAAAAGAGTCTTCCGATCAGAAGTTGCTGTCACTTCTTCATTTCCGGTCCGGGGAATGGTTAACTTCGAAGAAGAGGACCTTTCCCCAACCTCCAATCCCTTTGACGACGCGGTCTTCATCAAAGCAGTGATAGAGAATTATACTGTGGAGAAAATCTTAATTGATACTGGGAGCTCGGTGAACGTGCTCTTCAAGCCTGCCTTCGAAGCTTTGAAGATAGTGAAGCCTCTTCTTTCCATGGAGGGACCTCTCTATGGTTTCTCAGGAGAAAAGAAAGAGGTGGAAGGATTCATCACCCTCTCGGTGATTTTAGATGGCATCGTGAAGCTCGTGAAGTTTATAGTCGTTGAAACTCCTGGTAGCTACAACACAATTTTTGGGATGCCCGTTCTGAATGGGTATCAGGCGGTAGTGTCAACCTACCACCAAGAAGTAAAATTTTCCTTGAATGGCAAGCAACACCGGATCAGGAGCGATCCAAACAAAGCCAGGGAGTGTTATGTGAAAACGGTCAACGTGATCGTGTCCTCTCCTCCCCAGGAAGCTGTGATGTCCTCATCGGCTCAAATTTCTGACCAGGTGGAAGTTGCAGAAGAAGCTGGAGAAGTTGAAAGAGAAGTAGTTTGCTTGGAACCTGCCCAAGCAACCCAAGGTGTGCCCATCAGCGAAGAAGATGAGAGCAAGAAGTTCTCCATCAACGCTGAATTGCCTGAAGCCGACAAGAGCCAGCTCATCTCTTGTCTCCTGAGGAATCTGGATGTCTTTGCTTGGTCTGCAGATGACATGCCAGGAGTTGATCCAGACATCGCCTGCCACCACCTCAACATTGATCCCAACTCCACTCCCATCAAGCAAAAGAAGAGGTCTATAGCAATGACCCTTGCTCAGCCAATTCGAGAGGAGGCGGAGAAGCTGCTGAAGGCCAAGTTTGTCCAGGAAATTCAGTACCATGAATGGGTATCTAATGTTGTAATGGTCAAAAGGTCTGGAGGGAAATGGAGAATGTGTGTAGACTTCGAGAAACTTAATAAAGCTTGCCCGAAAGATTGCTACCCCTTGCCTCAGATAGATTCTCTAGTAGATTCCGCGGTAGGGTATTCTTGTATGAGTTTTTTAGATGCATTCTCAGGCTATCACCAAATTAGAATGCACAAGCCCGATATCCCGCACACTTCGTTTATCACCAATGACGACTGCTTTTGCTATCTCGTGATGCCTTTCAGACTAAAAAATGCTGGAGCAACGTATCAAAAAATGATGGAAATGGTTTTTAAAGGCCAAAAGGGAAGAAATCTTGAGGTTTATGTCAATGACCTTTTAATAAAAAGCAAATCATTCTCTTCTCATCTTAGCAATCTAACAGAAACATTTGCAACCCTTCGAGCTTTTAATATGAGGCTGAATCCGTTGAATTGTGTTTTCTGAGCAAGTAAGGGGAAATTTCTTGGTCATCTCCTCACTCCGGAGGGGTTAGAACCTAATCCGGATAGTGTGAAGGCCATCTTGGAAATGACACCTCCTAAGTCTCCTAAAGAAGTTCAGCAATTAGGAGGGAGGATGGTAGGCTTAAGTCGTTTTATCTCTCAGTCCGGAGATAAAATCGCTCCTTTCTTTAAGACCCTCCGGGGAGGGGCTAAGTTTGAATGGACAAAGAGTGTGATGATGCCTTCAATAAGCTCAAAAAGCAATTGGCATCAACTCCTCTTCTCCAAAGCCCAAGGGAGGGAGAAGATCTTTTTTTTGTATTTGGGAGTTGGCTCCGATTCCATAAGCTCAGTTTTGGTCCGAGAAGAAAAGAGGAAACAGTTTCTAGTGTACTCTGTGAGCAAGATTCTGAAAGATGCAGAGACTCGTTATCCAATCCTTGAAAGTTGGCCTTAATGCTCGTAACTTCGGCAAGGAGGTTAAGACCTTATTTCCAAGGTCATTCGATCCAAGTGGTCACTAATCACCAATTAAAGAATATCTTAGAAAAGCTCGAGCATTCAGGGAGATTAGCTAAATGGGCGATAGAACTCAGTGAATTCGATATCTCATATATTCCAAGGGTAGCGATCAAAGCGCAAGTCCTAGCAGATTTCATGATTGATGCAAGTGAGGCTCTATCGAAAAAGGAGGTTGGAACACCTCTGGCTTAGACAATCTTTGTTGATGGGGCTTCGGGAAGGAATTCATCTGGAGCAGGAGTTATGTTGATCAATCCGAATGGGGTCAAATTAGATCAAGCTTTGAAGTTCTATTTCCCAACAACTAACAATCAAGCAGAGTACGAGGCTTTGTTGGCCGGTCTCATATTCGCAAGAGAGTTGGGAATTGAGGATGTTCAAATCAGAACGGACTCTCTGGTGATGGCATCTCATGTTAACGGGACTTTTGAGACCAGGGATCGTATTCTGAAGCAGTATCTAGCTTTGGTAAAAGTCGAGATAGTAAAGTTTAAAAGTTTTTCTATCCAGCATATCCTGAGAGAGAAGAATGCGGAAGTACATGAATTGGCAAAGTTTGGTCTTCTCTCGGATGGAACCACCTCGGAGTTGTTTCATCCAGCAATTGGGGAAGGAGAAGTTATGGAGATAGATCAGCATCCATCTTGGATGGATCCATTCATTCTCTTTCTCTCAACCGGGAAACTTCATTCAATGGTAAGAGATTGAAAAAGGTTTAGACTGAAAGCAGCTCATTATTATCTTATTGCATGGATACTTTACAGGAAGACCTTCCTATCACCTTTGGCCCGGTGCCTCTCAGAAGAAGAAATCCCAGTTGTTCTTCAAGAAGTGAATTCAGGAGAGTGCGGCAGTCACTCTGGAGCTAGAACTTTGGAGAAGAGGATTCTAAGACAGGGATATTTTTGGCCCCAAATGAGGAAGGATGCAGAGAAGTTCGCAAAGAAATGTGTCAAATGCCAAAAGTTTGCTCCTCTTCAGAATCAACCGGCTCAACAGCTTAAATCTATAGCAACCCCATGGCCGTTCGCAGTTTGGGGAATGGATTTAGTTGGGCCTTTTCCTTTGGCTAGTGGGCAGCGCCGGTATATAATAGTAATGATTGACTATTTCAGCAAATGGATCGAGGCAAAAGCGTTGGCCAAAATTACTACTCAAGTTGTGAAAATTTTTATCTGGGGGGAGATAGTATGCAGGCATGGAATTCCAATGGCAATTATCACGGACAATGGTTCCCAATTCAACAATCCTTAGCTTATAGATATCTGTGGCCAAATTGGCACCGAGTTGCATTTTGCTTCTGTGCATGATCCTAGAAGTAACGACCAAGTAGAAGCTGCCAATAAACTCATAATTAATCTTTTGAAGAAGAAGGTAGAAAATCTCCGAGGAAATTGGGCAGAATAGTTACCTTCAGTCTTATGGGCCCTGAGGATGAATCCCACCTCAGCTACTGGAGAAACTACTTTTAAATTATCTCATGGTTCAGAGGCTCTTATTCCTGTTGAATTTGAGGTGAAAAGTCCAAGGGTGTTGTTATCTCAGCAAAACCAGGATGATTGGATGGAAGAAAATGATGAAGAGCTAAAGTGTAGTCTTGATCTCATCGAAGAGTTAAGAGATACAACAACAATCAGGCAGGAAGAGGTGAAGAGAAGGATGGCAAGACTCTTTCACAAAAATGTCAGAATTAAAGAATTCGTTGTTGGAGATCTAGTCTTGAAAAAGGTAGACATGGCAGCAAGATCTGGCTCAGTGGGAAAGCGCAATCCAAATTGGACAGGGTCGTTCATGGTGAAAGAGGTACTAAAGAATGGTGCTTATCGTCTACATACTTATGAAGGAGAAAAGTTGCCTCACACTTGGAGTGGAGATGACCTCAAGCGCTTTTTCTCTTAAAAACTTGTAGTTAATTTTCCTTTTCCTGTTCTTCCCCTTCTCGAACATTGTAATGATATGTTCTAAACCTTTTTTGATATATATATATATATATATGATAAGGGAAGGGCACCAAAAATAAATTGTTATCAAAGGATTGAATCCTGCCAAGGGAGATATCAACGGATTCGACTTCATCCTCCTCGACTTGAAGCTTGAGATATAAATCTGCTAGGACCACAGGTAGCAGGGAGAATTCGCATCTGTGTAGCAGTGGCTCGCCAAGCTCGTGCGAGGGATGTTTAGAATGTCGGGTCCTAGCTGGCATCTGACACACCATTGCATTGAGGAGGGCTTTGGGTGAAAGTTCAGCTCTGTCATGCATTATAAGAGGACATTGTTACAGTCTTGTTGATCTTCCAGGGAAAGCAATGTCGGTATAGCCTCCGCAGCATGACCACACCTACCCTATACATCATCTTTGCTCTGTAACTCTTGAATACTCATTGGATATTGGATAGCCAAGGGTCGGTCGGAAACATCTATGACCGTCACCTTGTTCTTCCTCTGGATATTGGAGACTGCCCTCTTTGTTCTTCATCTGGGTTTTCTGCGATATTGGATATGTTAAGACCGCTGCTTTAATCTCCTCCAGGACTTGGATGTTAGAGATTGCTGGTTGAGTTCTCCATTTCTTTTCAGATGGTTTTTATCGATCTTAAATATGTTGATACCGCCTATTTGATCTCCTTCAGGACTTGGATGTTAGAGATTGCTGATTGAGTTCTCCATTTCATTTCAAATGGTATTCAGCGATCTTAAAAATGTTGAGACTGTCGGTTTTCCCAGAGCTCTGAGGCATTTGGAATCATCCTGAAATCACTCCAATTCCTATACTAAATGGTCTGGATAAATTGAGACCGCAAGCTAAGTGATTACTTCTATTTCTCCAATCTACGGGAATTTTTGCTCTCTATCTTGGTCAATTAGCGGTCAGAGAAAATTAAGATCGCACGATATCTGTTTAATGGTGCTAAGAGTTCTAAACGGTTTGGTAAAATTAAAACCGCCAGTTCTGACTTATAGGAAGGATCTCTAAATATTTCAAATTATGGATTCTCACTTTTGAAGCGGTCTCTATATTAATAGATCGCATCTTATGCTCATGTTTGAAAATATTCAGAAGATATTCTGTTGATATCGCAGATACAATAATCGGCCTTATATAGTTTTATGGTGGATTTGGAAATCATCAGTTATGGGAAATTCCTCGTTCAGTTTTTAATCAAAGTCGGCCTCTGTTGGGAATATTGCCCTCAATATTCCTTTGATTTGAAGAGGCATCACTCTCAATGCTAAGTACAAAGTTGTATTTGATAAAGCTATATTTGTGCAAGAAAAACCGGCTTAGGTAACTCAAGAGAAAGGGCCAATCATGCCCTTAGTTCAGGAGAAATCAACTCCTGAGAGATGAAGAATTGTGTGAGCAGAACCGCTGAGACGAAGGGTCAAATCCGCTGAGACGAGCTCACTATCTCAGCGGATCAGCTGAGATGGGAAAGGAGCTGCAGATAGAAGAGATTTGGCATGTTCGTCGAACGCCGAACACAGTTCGCCGAACACAGAGACAGAAGAGAAGCAAGCGCTGAGACTTGGCGTGTTCGTCGAACGGAGAATGGAGTTCGTCGAACACAGAGCATGAATAGTTCATTGAGAGCGGAGTATGGTTAGTTCATCGAACACAGAGTTTGACGTGTTCGTCGAACACAGAGTTGGGCAAGTTCGTCGAACCCAGTACGGCGAGTTCGTGGAACGGAGAGTGCGAGTTCTGCCTGTGGCGCAAGCTGCAGAAAGGTAGTGTGGGGTCCACCAGTCTCTCACATACTACTCAGAAGGACGGATGAGTGTCATTGTAGGTCGGGGATGTATAAAAGGAAGAGTTAGGGCACTTTTGAAGGGGCCGACAGAGAACCAACATATTCACTATTCCATTGACGGCCAAGTTCTCGTCTTTCTTCTCCTGTTCACTGAACAAGCAAGAAGAAGAAAAGAGAAAAAGAAAGCTCCTCTACAAGAAGGAGCAAGGTGATCTTCCATCCTTCATCTGAAGAGGAAGATCAGTGTGTAGCTTCCATCAACATCTCCAGCTACAAGGGAGCACCTGGTGTGCAGGAACTACAGGGGACTTCTTCTGCTGTCTGCTGTAGTAAGCTTCAACAAAACATTTACTGTATGGATTTTTGCCTGAGTTGTAGGGCTGATTAGCCTGAGGATTGTAGGGCTGTTTAGCCTGAGCTTGTAAGGCTGTTTAGCCCGAGTTGTAGGGCTTTATTTCCAAAGCTGTAGGAGGTGGATTCTTCTGAGGTAGGACCTATTTGTGGTCTAAGTGGTAGGATCTGTGAAGATCTGAGGTAGGGCTGTTTAGCCCGAGTTTGTAGGGCATTATTGCCTGAGCTGTAGGAGGAGGATTCCTCTGAGGTAGGACCTGGAAGAGGTCTGAGTTGTAGGAGGCGGATTCCTCTGAGGTAGGACTGTGTAGGCCTGAGATTATAGGACCTGTATGGTCTGAGTTGTAGGATCAGTGGCTGATCTGAGGTAGGGCTACTGTGCCTGAGGTAGGGTTGGGAAAACCTGAGAGATCCTTTGGGATCTGTGCTGTAGGCTCTTGGAGATGAGTTTGGAGGAGTTGGCCCTGTCTAACACATTGTTAAAAGGGTGAAGGGGGAAATTGGACTACCCATAGACACACTGTCTTGGAGAACCACTATAAACACTTGTGTGTTTTCTGGTTGTGATTGATTTCTTGCATAGAATAGTTTAACTGTTTATATCAAACAAGTAAAAATCAAAAGACCTATTCACCCCCCCCCCCCCTCTAGGTGAATTAGATCATATACCTATATAATCTTTCAAGTGGTATCAAAGTGAGGTTGGTCAAGAAGGACTTAACAGTCTGACCAGATCCTACATAGGTATTGATTATTCTGAATCAGATGGCCTCTAGTGGAATGCAAAAGGAGATGGGCTCCATGAAACTGCCCATATGCAATAAAGCCAACTTTGGCATATGGAAGCAGAGGGTTAGATTGTTCATGGAAGCATCTGACCCTAGGATCTATGTTATTGTCAAGGAAGGTCCCTTCACTTTCAAAACTGCCTCTACTTTAAATCCAACCAGAAGGGTGGACAAGGCATTTAATGACTTAACCACAAATGAACTCACTATGTTCACTATGGACAAGAGAGTCCAGAACATCATAGTAAATGCTATTGATGAATCCATATTTCAAAACTTAGTACACTGCACTACTGCCAAGGAAATGTGGGACACATTAGTTGTTTATATGGAAGGGACTGTGGAAGTGAGAGATGATAGAAAGTCACTCCTAAACCAAGAGTACGAAGCCTTTAGGCAGATGAGCCAGGAGAGCATTTCTATGTGCTATGAGAGGTTCTTTAGGATAGTGAATGAATAAAGAACCTATGAGAGAGTGTTCACCAACTATGAGCTGAATGATAAGTTCCTTAGATCTCTAACTGGGGATTGGGACACAAAAATCTGTGCAATCAGGGAAGTGGCCAAGCTTGGTGAGACCCCCACTCACACACTATTTGGAAAGCTGCTCTCCTTTGAGATGCAGCTGTCTGCAAGAAAGGAAGAGGACACCTCAACATGGGCTCAAGCAAGGGAGAATTCTATAGCTCTCAAAGCTGACAGCTCCAAGAGAAGCAAGGGCATGATGGTGTCTCCTCAAAGGAGAAGTGCTGAATCAGAAACTAGCACCTCAGATAGCTCTTCCTCTGATGAAGAGTTTGGTGCCTTTTTAAGGCAATTCAAGAAGATGATGAAGAGGAGGCAATGGAAGAACAAGCCCTCTTCCTCATATCACAAAAAGGAGGACAGCAAGGAGTCAAAGCATCACTCCAAGAATAACAGGTATGTCTCTTACTCTAAATTTAATTCCTCTAAAGTTGTCTGCTATTTTTGTAGCAAGCCAGGGCATGTCATTACTGACTGCCCAGTCAAGAGAAAATAAAAGGATGAGAAGAAGGCTCATCATCCAAGAGGCAAGAAAGGAGAAAAATCCTTTCTAGCTAAGAAGGAAAAGAGCTGGAGTGAATCAGACTCCAGCTCATCAGAATCTGAAAAGGAAGAAGCCCTTATTGGGCTGGTTGCTGTTAAAGAATTTGCTGCAGAAGAAGATGAAGATTACCCAGCTGCCAAGGTTGGAATCAGGGCCCCTCTATCACACTCAGATAGTGATATAGAGGAGGATGAAGAAGACAATGTTCAGCTAGGCCTAATGGCCATCACTGATGATGATGACAACCACAACAATTCAGAACATGAGCAGGTTTTAATTCATTCCATATCCTCTTCTGATTATGAGACTGGTCCAGAATCTGAAGCACCTTCATCAATTGGTGGAAGTGGTTCAGAAGCTGAGGAAGAAGTCAATCAATTGATTGAAAAGTATGGTGTTCTTTTGGAAGCTCTGAAGAAGAGCAAGAAGCTTGCCAAGAGGCAAGCCCAGGAAATTGCTTCCCTTAAAATGACTAAAAATGACTACACTGAACCTACCTCCCCGGTGGCTCAGATGAGTAGACAAATAAGCCATTTAAAGGGGTTAACAATTGTGCAATTAAGCATTATTTCCCTGAAGAACAAGGTCATCAAGGACCTTGAGGAGAAGCTTGTGAAAGAGAAGATCCTGGTGGCTCAATTCTCCAAGCCCAAATCTGTGCTCCCTATTATTGACACCTTCTCCTCTTAAACCAATAGGAGAGGACTAGGATTCAATAAAATGGAAGTAAGAGAAGGGAGTGGAGAGAAGAGCAAGGGGAAGGCTAAGCCTCAAACCACATTTCCAAAGGGAGTTACTTCCTTCCAACAGGTATGACCATGAAAACATTTATGGTCACTGGAAGAATGGGAGTTTCTATAGGAAGGAAAATACTCCTTCCCATAGTGGAAGAAAATGCATGGGATTGAGTGTTATGAAGGCTCACCATGAGGAAATTCAAATGGACCAACATGGACCATTTGTATTTGGTACTTCGGCCCCTCCAGTCAAGAATAAGGATGCAAGCTCTTTCAAATCTGCTTCAGCAAAGAGCATAACTGATGTCAAATCTATTGACAAGGCTTGTTGCTCAGTGTCAGATGCCATCAGATCTTGTATGGCTGCCAAGCCAAAGCAGGTTGATGACATCATGACAAAGAGCATCAAGACAGCACCTAGATTGACTTTCAGTCAAATTATTGCTGAGAGAAACAGGAAGACTGCAGCTGTCTCCCCTCCTGAACACAGGCAAAGTAATGCTAATTTCTTAGGAAATGTTCAGAAGAGGAGATATAACATTCATGAATGTTGGTGTTGTGGTAAAGTGGGAAACTTTTCCATAGATTTTTGGTTCAATCCCAATGTACCTAATGCAAAGAAGTGCCTTCCTGCCAAGGGTGTAGCTAGAGTAAGGCCATTTCATCATGCTAACATTTTCCTAGGACCCAAAGCTAATTGGGCTCCTAAGGATAACTAAACTTCTTGCAGGTTAGTCCAAGTACCAGCCTCAACCAAATTTGGTACTTGGACAGTGGGTGCTAAAGGCACATGATATGAAGGAGGTTGACATCTTGGTGCAGCAATAAGCAGACCAGTGTGGCCATATCCACAGCAGAGTCAGAGTTCATTGCTGAAGATTTCTCCACATATGGATTCCCTAAGTGAGGGGGAGCATTTCTCTCTCTATGGAGAAGAAGATGGGTGTGCTAGTGAGGGGGAGCACAGCCCAGATGCTGGAAGAGCAAATGCTCAGAGTGAAGAAGAGGTCATCAAGGTAACTGACACCATGGAAGTTCTACCCTCTTCTGAAGAGATGCCAAGACAAGAACCTGCAGTGGAGAAGGCAAACAATGGGGTTGAAGAAGTGGTGGAGAAAGAGGTGGCCACAACTGTTGTGCACAACCATTGTGAATTCAACATCAATTGAGGACTACCTCCTCAAGGTAAGTATCTCTACTCCTATTGATTTTAAAGAAAGCTAGTCAGCTTAATCAGAAAAATCTGGATCAGCTGAGCTTCAGGTTTTAATCAGCTGAGAAAATTCTGGGTTCGACGAACTCTTTCCTGGGTTCGACGAACGTCGAGCTTTTGTTCGACGAACTCAACTCTGAGTTCGACAAACTAAGCTCTATGATGAGTTCGGATGAACTAAGCCTTGAGTTTGACGAACTCCAGTCCGAGTTCGACGAACTCAACTCTGAGTTCGACGAACTCAGGCATATGATGTAATTTCAATTACTCTTCAATCATAAGTTCAATACAAATGCTCCAAGTGAGGGGGAGCTAGAAAGGATTGTTCAAAATGAACAAGATCAGCTATTAAAGATAATAGTTCTCAATTTGAGGGGGAGCAAGTTCCTGCTCAGGTTGAGGGGGAGTTGGCAAATGTTGTAGATGTTGCCTCCCAATCCCTAAAGGGTAAAATAGTTGAAGAATCCAGAAAGGGGGAGATGGCCAATGTTATGACCAAATCAGAGTTAGCCCTCTGATAAAGTTATCAGAGTTAGTTATTGATGGAATAAAATCGCGCTGCGCAAAATTAGAATATTATCCACGTATAATTCGATAAGGCAAGTGTACCTATCACTTTATAATATAGGATTTAGAAAATCAAGTGTCGTATTTTTCCGGGCTTGTTGAGTACTTCTACTCACAAAGAAGAGCTATTATTTTATCGATCGAAAGTTGGGTTTGTTTTGGAAAAACGATTTGGAGCAAATTAACTACGAAAAAATTATGATTAAAAGGATTAGCACTTGGTCTTGAATCCCTTTGGAATAAAATATAATTTTATAAAAGATGAAACCGCAAACTCTTATTGAAATATCTTCGACCGTGGAGGTTCCCAAAATATGGTAGAGCCTCTCTTGAGAGAACTGCCACCTAACCTTAGGTTGATCGATTAAGACCCCTCGGCCAGTCGAAACCCCCTAAGCTTGCTTTAAGCGGTGAACCCCACTATTGGATTTGACTCAAATCCGAAAGATTTGTGTCACCCTCTCTCGAGGATTGAATACAACTCTTTTTATCTTTGAGTGATCTCCTCGTTCGCATGGATCTCTCGATCACTAGCAAACGAATCTTAGATTGAAAGTCATATTCCGGACATATGAAATCAAAACGAAATAATTCAAAGATAAATCGAAGATAAACAATACGAGAGTTTGCTAATTAGAAAAATTCAAAACATATTTTATTTCATTCCAAAGTTCATCATGACCAAGTGCTAAAGGAAATTTAGCTACTCATCATAGTGATGGGAATACAAGTAGAAGAGGAAAAAGACATGATTAAGAAAACAACAATACTTGAATTAAAATAGCAATAATTTAAAAACTTACAACTTTAGGAAAAACTAGCTAGAACATCAAAAACAGTAAACTAAAGCTGAAAATAATCTCCAAAATCCAACTCCTTGACTTCTGGAGATTGCTGCCTTTTATAGTTGAAAAATCAGGGAGTCACGCCCTTGGTCACGCCCGTGACCAAGGGCGTGTAAGCTGCGTAATTGCTGTCATGAAAGCCCGGGACGTTAGGGGAAGAGAAACCGCCAAAAATCAATTGCATGGCGGGTCACGGCCTCGGTCACGCCCGTGACCAAGGGCGTGTCTTGAACGGGTCTGGAAACGGCGGGAAACGCCGCGATCTGGAGTTACTCTGGCGGTTGCAGAAGAGTCACAGCCTCGGTCACGCCCGTGACTAAGGGTGTGTAAGCTAGAAATGGCGGGAGTTGATTGCTGGCTGAAATGAATGCATTCCGGGCGAGTCACGTCCGTGGCTTTGAGGTCACGCCCGTGACGGAGGGCGTGTAATTTTAATCTGACATGGCGGCTGACTTCTTCAACTGGAATACGCGGGGCTGGTTCACGGCCGTGACAATATGTCACGCCCTAGGTCACGCCCGTGACCGAGGGCGTGTACTTTGCGATTTCGGCAGAAATACTCCAAATATTCTCCTGATTAGTCTTATGAGCTTGAAATTGCTATTGGCAGCCCAAATTACCTGAAAATACAAAAAGAATATAAATTAGTGATAAATTAACTAAAACTAAATAAAATTAAATTAATTATTAATAAAATATTATATTAAAATAACTATAAATATAGCATTATCAAATACCCCCATACTTACTCGTTTGCTAGTCCCGAGCAAACAACTTTTCATAGGAGTAGAAAAATTTAAATACTAGAAAAGAAATTTGAGCCTAAGGAGTCAAAATGTGAAGTCTTGCGCCTAAGCGTGTAGAAATCCTAATAGAAAAAACTATTCAGCATAAAGATTAGCTTATAATTTTTAAAAATGCGTTATAATATATTGTTATTACTTTTTAATTGAAAATCCGGTAAATCCTAAAATGATATTTAAGGAGCGGGTAGCGTGTTTACTAAGATCAATATTACACAAAATCAAAGTTCGGGATAGCCTCCAAAGAAATCCATCAATGACGATGGCCATAGGCTTGCCCTTTCACACTCTCGCCACGACACTAGTTTAACTCATAAGCATGAATCAATAGGACTTAATTAGGTTGAAATGTGGCTTAGGTTCAAGGTGCGGATATCAAAAGATAAACGTGAAGGGTTAAGGCACACTTAAAGCAAAAGGAAGAGCTTTGCAAAGACTTGTATGCTAATTAATTTTTACACCCAAAATAATTTTGAAATATAAAGGTAGGGGTCAAAAATGTACTCTGCAAATTTTTTTCTCAATATTTTTTTTATCATTTTTTTCTTCATTTTTTTTTCCTTTTTTTCTTCTTTTGCAGCAAAATGATAACAAAATTAAAATCACCATTTTCACAAATAAAAAACACAAGCTAGCAACAAATAAAGCTCTAAATTTCAAGCGTGCACCATAGGTAGGCTATTTGGCTTTGGTGAAAATGAGTGGGGCTTACAAAAGAAACGGGGAAAAGCACAAAGTGGCTAGCAACGGTTAAGATTTTATGGCTTGGAATGCAAAGGCTCAAACGAATCAAAGGGTGGCCTAAATCATTTTCATGCTCATGAATCTAACTTATGCAAATGTCTTGAGAGTCGCTAGAGGCAAGTTCTAGACATCGAGAAAGAATACCCTTCCGTTCAAATTGCGTAATATTTCTCCAGTGAACTTCTACATACTCACTTAAAGCATTTTTGGATTCTACCGGTTTCAAATTAAAAGTAAAACAAAAATATTTTACGCAGTTAGAAAAACATAAATCTAATTTTATGCTGAATAGTTAATTCGACATGAGATCCTACTAACGCGTGCGCGTAACTAGAACACTGCACGAGTCAACAATTTTACTCCAAAATTCAAAATTTAATGAAGTATATAAAATTTTCTACAACACTATGTAAAAGTAAATCTACTAAGAATTTTGCAAACAAGTAAATATAGAAATATTAAGAAAACTATATTTTTTTTGTAGATTTTTTTAATTTTGTATTTTTGTTTTGGTAAAAATTTTGGGTGTTGCTTTACAATAAAACCAACGTGAAATACCCTCCCCCCATACTTAAAAGAAAACAGTGTCCCCAATGTTTTTAGAAATAAGTACGAGTAAAGGAGAGGAAACTTCCCTGATGAAGAGCAAATCAATACCCAAGCCATCCTGAAGAAAAACATAAAGCAAAACATTTTTTATATTTTTAATATTTTGGCAGGAATAAAAGAGAAATAAAACAAATACAAAGGTGCGGGACAGAAAATAAAAGATACAGACGACCAAAAATAAAAATCTCTAAGCATCATCGTCGTCGTCCTCCTACTGATAATAAGCACGCAGATCAGCAAATTCTCGCTGCAGATGCTCCATAGAGGAAGCATGGCGCTGCTCGAGGGTATCAAAACGTGTGTCAAAATGAGTGCACATGGACAGCTGCTCTGTCTGAATCTGATCCAAACGGGTGTGGATCCGCCCAAACTGCTGATCGAAATAAGTGGATGAGTCGGGCGCAGGGGGAAAATGCTGCTGCGGCGGCTGTGGAAACTGCGGAGCTGGAGCAACGCCACCGGAATCAGCTTCGAAATCAAGATCGATCGGGTCGTCACCCACTTCGCCAGGAACGGCCTCGTACTCGCGGCTACGCCAACGCATCAAACCAAGGGCCCGGAGGTTTTGGAACGTGATAGGCGCGGGCATTTGGAGTGGTGCTGTGGGAGGAAGTGCATCCCAAAGGCCCAAACGCTTGGCCAAATAAGTAACAAATGAACCTCCATGTAGCGCACTAAGCCTCCGATTTTCGGCCTGATGCCGAAAAAACATTGCAAGCGCCGAACCAAGATTGAGGGGGACTCGTTCGTGCATGCTATATAAATATAACAGGTCCGCGCGGGTCACCACTCCATGGCTATCGCCGCGAGCGGAAAGTGTGAAAGTGAGGAGGTAGTGGAGATAGCGTAAGGCGGGGGAGAGGAGATGACTACCCTTGGATTTTTTAGGCGAATATGGATTGGGGTCGTTACTGATTTCTGCCCAAAATCCGTGGAGGTTATAATTGCGAGGGAAATCGAGGGGGAGAGCGGTGTAGTCCTCCGTAAGGGTGAAAGGCTCATCGCAAAAGCCCATGAGAATGTTGAACTGACGCAAAGGAAGGGTTTGCGAAAGTCCGCCCATTCGGAATTCAAGCACATTGTCGGCTCCGGCCCAGTGGAAATCAAACGAGGAGAAAAACTCCACCGTCAGCTCGTAGTACGCCGGCTCCGAAATGGAGAAGAAAGGAGCCCACCCCGGAGTAGTGAGTAAATCTCGCACCGCGTTGGCCTGCCCGAGGGTGGTGAGAACGTTCCAATCGATGACGCGGAAAACTCCAAATTCTTTCCCACGAAGGCGGGTACTCCGGTCTTGATGAGTGGGATGGGAAAAATTGAGCATGGCCTCCGCATCAAAAGGGTCATCGGGGAGGGAAGAGGAAGACTCGCCAATGGCGTGATTGCGGTGGCGGGCGGCCATTTGGAAAGATGAAAGGAAGGAATCGGCCAAAGAAGAGAGAAAAGAAGGGAGAGATGTGGGAAAGGGTGTGGATAAAAGAGAGGGGGGCACTTAAATAGGGAAAAATTCAAGTGTTACGCCCTCGGTCACGCCCGTGATCGAGGGCGTGTAAGGGGTGACACGTGAAAATATGGCGTGAGGGAGGAATCCGAGGCTGGACCGGTCAAAAAGCGGAATTTTGTCAGGTCACGCCCTCGGTCACGCCCGTGACCAAGGGCGTGTAACTGGCGAAATCAAAGAGGGCAGGGAATCCAATGTTCGCCGGTCAAAAATCAGTTCCCGAGGTGTCAGCGCTCAGGGTCACGCCCGTGACCATGGGCGTGACTTTGGCTGTCACGGGCGTGACAGTCAAAGGGAATCTTTAACCGGGTCTGGTGGAGGAGTTATGCCAGCTGGATAAGTCACGGCCGTGACCTTCAAATGTTACGGGCGTGACTCAAGTTGTCACGGGCGTGACATGTCCAGTTGAGCCCGTGACTGCCGGGTTGGGCGAAAATGGTCTTCCGTTAATGTCACGCCCATGACAAAGGTTGGTCACGCCCGTGACTATTGCGGAAGACGGAATGGAGTGCAACTCGTCGAGAGATTCGCCAGGAAAACGAAGCGTGACGCGCCACGCCCTGGGCATGGCCATGACTGAGGCCGTGACCAAGACTTTTTTTTTTCAGAAACTTTTTTTTTGTTTGGTTTTGTAATTTTTTTTATCTTTTCGAAAAGAAAACAAAATAAAAACAAAATCAAGGTAATAAAATAAAAGAAAAATACTAAAAATAAAGTACCGACTTGGAGAGCGGGGTTTCATGCGTAAGTGCGAGTGATCTTTATCTCGCAAATCTCCTCCAAACCTGCAAAATTGTTAGTAATAAAAAAAATAACATGATTTTTCTTTGGTTTTTTTTTCTTTTAATAAGAAAACAAAAACTCTTTTATATATATATATATATTTTTAGAACAACTAAAATTTTTCTTGTTGATAAAAAAAAAATGAAAAGCAATAACACTTTTTTTTTGGGTTTTTTTTTCATATAAATATATATATATATATTTGTGAGTCGTTTTTATATTTTTATATGTTTTTTGTGAATTTAAATTTTTTTTATAAACAAAAATATTAAAATAAAATCCTTTCTCTTTTTTAGGCACATTTTTTAAGAGAGCGAAAAAAAAAACATGGGTTGCCTCCCAAGAGCGCTTTGGTTACGGTCGTTGAGCTCGACCATGGTGGCGTGCCGGTCTTTACCTCGTTCTAAATTTATCATCAAATGATGAAAACGGCTTTGAGCGATGCAAGGTGGGTGAATTTGTTGCATGAATTAAAATATTCTCATACCCCATTCGGAGGAGAAGAGTGCCCTCGCAAACATCAAATATTGCTCGTGTAGTGGCCAAGAATGGACGACCAAGGATTAGAGGTATCCCGGCGTCCTCTTCCATATCAAGGATAACAAAGTCTACCGGTAAAGTAGACTCGCCAACCTCAACTGGCACATCATGAATCACCCCTATGGGTGTCTTCACAGAGCGATCAGTCAATTGTAATTTGATGTCGGTGGGGGTAGGTTCTCCTAACTGTAATTTTTGGGATAAACTATAGGGAATAATATTAACACTAGCGCCCAGATCGGCGAAAGCGTTTTAAAAATGAGTAGATCCTATAGTGCATGGAATATTAAAATTAGAATTAATATTATTAGCCCGCTCGATCAAACGAGCGGGGTAAGGAAGACGGGGTTGAAATTCTGGAAGAGGAAGAGATGATGGGGTAGGTGAAATTTCCTCTTCAAGATCGGTGTCTGAATCATCCGCAAAGGTCACCGCCAAGACATTTGAAGTTGTCGGTGGTGTTCTTTTCGGCTGATCGGTGACCATTTTTAAAAGTTGCCCCACTTGATTCTCCAAATTCCACAACGACCCTTGTAAATTGCGGACATCCACATCATTTTTAGAAATATATTTATTAACCACCTCCTCGAGAGAAGGCGGTTTAGGGGCTTGCGGTGGAAGAGATGAATTTGGAGAAGCAAGGGGAGCATTACCCGTGTTACCTTGAATACCCCATGATAAATTGGGGTGGTTCCTCCAACCTGGGTGGTATGTGTTGCAGTATTGATTGTTCCCCGGATTGAACGGCGGCCAGTTCGGATTACCCATGTAATCCACATGCTCTGCCGCATTTTGATTAGGCTCCCAGGTAGGTGTAGAAGAGGGAGCAGTCATCCCTTCTAGTTTCTTGCTAAGTAGCTCAACCTGTAGAGATAAATTAGTAAATGAATCAATTTCATACAGCCCGACCGGTTTATTTGAGCGCGACTGAGGTGTACTCCATTGATACGAATTCATGGCCATACTTTCTAAAAGCTCTTGCGCGCCTGCCGGTGTTTTGTTATTCAAGGTACCACCAGCGGCGGCGTCAATCATTTGACGCGTTTGGGAATTTAGGCCGTTATAGAATGTCTGAATTTGCAACCAATCGGGGATTGCATGATGGGGGCATCGGCGCAAATATTCCTTAAACTGCTCCCAAGTATCATAAAGCGTTTCCGATTCAACTTGGGAGAAAGAAATGATATCCTTACGCAATTGGGCTGATTTATCGGGCGGAAAATATTTCGTGAGAAATTGTTCCGTCATTTGGGCCCATGTGGTGATAGATCCTCTTGGAAGAGAACTGAGCCACTGCTTAGCTTTATTGCGCAAGGAGAAAGGAAAAAGCCGAAGCCTTATTGCGTCATCGGATACCCCGTTAATTTTGAAAGTATCGCATATTTTTAGAAAACTAAAAATATGCGTGTTGGGATCCTCATCTTGAAGCCCATCAAATTGTACATATTATTGTACCATTTGAATGATGCTCGGCTTTAATTCAAAATTATTGGTCGCTATAGCAGGTCGAACAATACTTGAAGTGGTATCCTCCAGATTAGGCCAGGCATAATAGGACATAGTCCGTTGCGCGACCTCATCCGGATTTGGATCACCCGTATTAGAAGAAGTAGAAGAGGAGGAAGAAGTAGAAGAAGAAGAAGAAGGAGAAGTGTCACCTACGGATTCCTCAATCAGATCTTGAGAATTTGGTCCTTGAAATCTTAAGCGTCGCCGAATGGTTTGCTCGATTTCCGGATCTAATTCAAGAAGATCGGACGGATTCCTTAGGGTCATACACCAAAAAGAAAAACGTAGAAAAGAGAGAAGAAAAAAATATGATAAAATTAATAGAATTAAGCTTTCAAAATATCAACAATAAATCCCCGGCAACGGCGCCAAAAACTTGATGGAATAAAATCGCGCTGCGCAAAATTAGAATATTATCCACGTATAATTCGATAAGACAAGTGTACCTATCGCTTTATAGTATAGGATTTAGAAAATCAAGTCTCGTATTTTTTCAGGCTTGTTGAGTACTTCTACTCACAAAGAAGAGCTATTATTTTATCGATCGAAAGTTGGGTTTGTTTTGGAAAAACGAGTTGGAGAAAATTAACTACGAAAAAATTATGATTAAAAGGATTAGCACTTGGTCTTGAATCCCTTTGGAATAAAATATAATTTTATAAAAGATGAAACCGCAAACTCTTATTGAAATATCTTCGACCGTGGAGTTTCCCAAAATATGGTAGAGCCTCTCTCGAGAGAACTACCACCTAACCTTAGGTTGATCGATTAAGACCCCTCGGCCAGTCGAAACCCCCTAAGCTTGCTTTAAGCGGTGAACCCCACTATTGGATTTGACTCCAATCCGAAAGATTTGTGTCACCCTCTCTCGAGGATTGAGTACAACTCTTTTTATCTTTGAGTGATCTCCTCGTTCGCATGGATCTCTCGATCACTAGCAAACGAATCTTAGATTGAAAGTCATATTCCGGACATATGAAATCAAAACGAAATAATTCAAAGATAAATCGAAGATAAACAATACGAGAGTTTGCTAATTAGAAAAATTCAAAACATATTTTATTTCATTCCAAAGTTCATCATGACCAAGTGCTAAAGGAAATTTAGCTACTCATCATAGTGATGGGAATACAAGTAGAAGAGGAAAAAGACATGATTAAGAAAACAACAATACTTGAATTACAATAGCAATAATTTAAAAACTTACAACTTTAGGAAAAACTAGCTAGAACATCAAAAATAGTAAACTAAAGCTGAAATTAATCTCCAAAATCCAACTCCTTGACTTCTGGAGATTGCTGCCTTTGATAGTTGAAAAATCGGGGAGTCACGCCCTTGGTCACGCCCGTGACCAAGGGCGTGTAAGCTGCATAATTGCTGTCATGAAAGCCCGGGACGTTAGGGGAAGAGAAACCGCCAAAAATCAATTGCATGGCGGGTCACGGCCTCGGTCACGCCCGTGACCAGGGGCGTGTCTTGAACGGGTCTGGAAACGGCGGGAAACGCCGCGATCTGGAGTTACTCTGGTGGTTGCAGAAGAGTCACGGCCTCGGTCACGCCCGTGACCGAGGAAGTGTAAGCTAGAAACGGCGGGAGTTGATTGCTGGCTGAAATGAATTCATTCCGGGCGAGTCACGTCCGTGACTTTGAGGTCACGCCCTCTATCACGCCCGTGACGGAGGGCGTGTAATTTTAATCTGACGTGGCGGCTGACTTCTTCAACTAGAATACGCGGGGCTGGTTCACGGCCGTGACAATATGTCACGCCCTAGGTCACGCCCGTGACCGAGGGCGTGTACTTTGCGATTTCGGCAGAAATACTCCAAATATTCTCCTGATTAGTCTTATGAGCTTGAAATTGCTATTGGCAGCCCAAATTACCTGAAAATACAAAAAGAAGATAAATTAGTGATAAATTAACTAAAACTAAATAAAATTAAATTAATTATTAATAAAATATTATATAAAAATAACTATAAATATAGCATTATCAGTTATTATGAATAAGCTTAATATAATCTGAGTTAGAAAGGGGGAGATAACCTATGAGCTAGTCAACGTTTAACATAATCTGTCATGAGGTATCAAAGCATGCTTAAATAATGCTTATGATTAAACAATGTAATTTTCTAGAAACAATGATATCATGAATGCTAAATAGAGTATTTGTATGATAGGTTTTTGTTGGCCATGTACCTTAGCATTGGGAATGTTCTGCCTTCTTCAAATAGGTGGAGATTGTTGGGAATATTGCCCTCAATATTCCTTTGATTTGAAGAGGCATCGCTCTCAATGCTAAGTACAAAGTTGTATTTGATAAAGCTATATTTGTGCAAGAAATACAGGCTCAGGTAACACAAGAGAAAGGGCCAATCATGCCCTTAGTTCAGGATAAATCAACTCCTGAGAGATGAAGAATTGTCTCAGCAGAACCACTGAGACGAAGGGTCAAATCCGCTGAGACGAGCTCACTGTCTTAGCAGATCCGCTGAGACGGGAAAGGAGCTGCAGATTGAAGAGATTTGGCGTGTTCGTTGAACGCAGAACATAGTTCGTCGAACACAGAGACAACAGAAGCAAACAACTGAGATTTGGCATTTTCGTCGAACGCAGAACACAGTTTGTCGAACACAGAGACAGAACAGAAGCAAGCGCTGAGACTTGGCATGTTCGTCGAACGGAGAATGGTGTTCGTCGAACGCAGAGCTTAACGAGTTCGTTGAGCGCAGAGTATGGTGAGTTCGTCGAACACAGAGCTTGACGTGTTCGTCGAACATAGAGTTGGGCAAGTTCATCGAACCCAGTATGGCGAGTTCGTCAAACGCAGAGTGCGAGTTCTACCCATGGCGCAAGCTGCAGAAAGGAAGTGTGGGGTCCACCAGTCTCTCCCATACTACTCAGAAGGATGGTTGAGTGCCGTTGAAGGTCGGGGATGTATAAGAGGAAGAGTTAGGGCACTTTTGAAGGGGCCGACAGAGAACCAACATATTCACTATTCAATTGACGGCCAAGTTCTCGTCTTTCTTCTCCTATTCACTGAACAAGCAAGAAGAAGATGAGAGAAAAAGAAAGCTCCTCTACAAGAAGGAGCAAGGTGATCTTCCATCCTTCATCTGAAGAGGAAGATCAGTGTGTAGCTGCCATCAACATCTCCAGCTACAAGGAAGCACCAGGTGTGCAGGAACTACAGGGGACTTCTTCTGCTATCTGCTGTAGTAAGCTTCAACAAAACTTTTACTATAGGGCTTTTTGCCTGAGTTGTAGGGCTGATTGGCCTGAGGATTGTAGAATTGTTTAGTCTGAGCTTGTAGGGTTGTTTAGCCTGAGTTGTAGGGCTTTATTGCATGATCTATTGGAGGAGGATTCCTCTGAGGTAGGACCTGCTATGGTCTGAGTGGTAGGATCTATGAAGATTTGAGGTAGGGTTGTTTAGCCTGAGTTTATAGGGCATTATTGCCTGAGCTGTAGGAGGAGGATTCCTCTGAGGTAGGACATGGAAGAGGTCTGAGTTGTAGGAGGTGGATTCCTCTGAGGTAGGGCTGTGTAGGCCTGAGATTGCAGGACCTGCTGTGGTCTGAGTTGTAGGATCAGTGGATGATCTGAGGTAGGGCTACTGTGCCTGAGGTAGGGTTGGGAAACCCTGAGAGATCCTGAGGGATCTGTGCTGTAGGCTCTTGGAGATGAGTTTGGAGGAGTTGGCCCTGTCTAACACACTGTTAGAAGGGTGAAGCGGGGAAAGTGGACTACCCATAGACACACTGTCTTGGGGAACCACTATAAACACTTGTGTGTTTTCTGGTTGTGTTTGATTTCTTGCATAGAATAGTTTAACTGTTTATATCAAACAAGTAAAAATCAAAAGACCCATTCACCCCCCTAGGTGAATTAGATCATATACCTATATAATCTTTCAGCATCGTCTCCTTGTAGTGCGGTCTGAAAAATGTAGGATTGCCCCCTTTTCAAATTATCAATCTATTATTTCAAGGTCGGCAAAAACCTAAGGCTTTAAGATCGAATGCCAATTCTATTTCATCATAAAGAGGTCGCAAAGATATATTCTATACACAAGATAAGTATCAAGACAAATATTCATTCACAGAAGAAAAAAAGTATGACAAAATTCTATTTGTATATTCATTCAAAGTGCTGAAGTACAACAGACCGCCCGGTCTCCAAAAAGAAAGATTACAAGTTTGTCTAGTCATTCTTTGATCTCTTGGGAGACCGCTCATCTGAAGAAGAAGAATCGGTCTCATCTAATGATTCATCTGAGACCTCTCCTTGAACTTTGGATCCAGAGCTTGAGGCTGCTCCCGAGCTCGCATCTTGGCCCATCACATATTGGATGTCGCTCTGCTGGTCCTCATCAACGATCTCAACATCCTCTTCCCCATCATCAATGGTCTCTTTTGCGGTCACTGACTGAGCTGCAATTTTTCTCGACACTTCAGGGAAAAAAGTGGCAAATGTTGTATCCTTGAATTCTTCGGTGAGGCCGCCATGATTGCAAATCTCGGCAATTACTTGCTCAGCGGTCTCCCTTACATGTTGCATCATGACTTTTTGGAATTCGGGATTTTCTAGATCATAGGCCATCTCCCTTGCTCGCTGTAGAAAGAAAATAATCAGACTGCGCGATCATAATAGGCAAGCTTAGATCACCAGGTAAAAATACTTACCTGTAGGTTTTCGACCTCCCTTAAGGCACCCCGGAGATACCGCCCCATATGGTGGTTTAAGATCGTGCTCCTAATGGCCGCTTGAGCGCTGATGTCCGGGAGCATATCGGTCTCCATGTCACATACCTCTGCTGTATTCTTTTTCCCATACAAGGCAGCGGTGACCGCAAAAGCGTGGCGGGTCAGTTTTCTGCTCCAAAGGGTGAGATCGGTGGAGACCCTCACAGTCTTTCCCTTAGTGCCCCATTTGAGAAGAGGCTTGCCTTTGGTATCTTTTTGATTTATCATAAATCCATGTAGGTGAAATGGTTCGTTGGCTGTCTCGGCGGTCTTGTGGTCTCTTTCCCTATTTAACCTTCTCTCCCTTTGGGTGAGCACCTCCTCCACTGGTTAGATGGGGTCTTTTTTCGGGATCGCAAAGCTGAAGATGGAAAATTAGTAAAAAGAAAAATATGAAGAAATTAAAGAAGACCGCTGGGAAAATGCTCACATTTCTCTGGAGTGATTTCGGCGATCTCAGGCCAGATCGCTAAGTAGTGAACAAGGTTTGTTGAAATTGTTGAAGTGGAAGTTTGGAGGGTTTTTGGACCTGGGCGGTCTGGCAGGAGGTCGGGCGGTCTGGTGTGACCACACGACTCGGCGGTCTGTCTCTGCGGTCTGGCTTGTCTAAGCCTAGCTGCGGTTCTCTGGTATGGCCGCTGGGTTCTAGTCCAAGGCGATTGGAGGTGGAGACTGCCCGGTCTGTCTGTGACCGCGTGGTGGGTTGTTCATCTTCAGGTGTGCGCGGTCTGTGCGTGATCGCGTGGTGAGCTATCTTCTTCAAGGCTGTGGCGGTCTGGTGTGACCGCACAGCTTGATCCAGGTTTTCTCCAGAATGCGGTCTGGTAGCTGACCGGGCTTTTTGGTGGTATTCGCGGACTAAGGACTTTAGTCGCGTGGTCTCAGTTCGCGGTCTCAGGAGGAGACTGGTATGCGAGCTGGTTGCTGTTCGCGGTCTCAGGAGGAGATCGGCATGCGGACAGGAGTTCGCAGGTTGTTGGCGGACGTACTGTGTTTGCAGTCTCTAGCGAACACAGGTGGTGAAAAGCTTCGGGCGGTCTGGCGAGCTCCCTGTGGAGTCGCAGTCTGCTGTGAGAGTGGCTGTCTCTCATGGTGACATTGAAGCTGGCGGGTTCACCAAAATGAAGCATAAGTAATGTTGCTGATCGCGCGGATTGACCGTTCAGGTCGCGCGGTCTGGGGGGTAGTGATCCTATCTCATAGGGTGGTGACTGGATCAGGTCCCGCGCCTATAAATAGGAGGCCACTGTTGCATCAAATAGACACACCAAGTGTAAGCTGAGTTCGCTTTTGTTCTTGCGGTCTGTTTAATTCTGACCGGGCGGTCTCTGATTGAACTCATATTGTGCAGCTTCTGCGGATAGTGTGGGCAGCAGCGATCACCTCTTCCTCTGAAAGTGTTCGGGCGGTCTGCGGCTTGGAGTTGTGGTGCTGGAGTTCGGGGGAATCAGGAGGTCGGAAGAAGGGAGCGGTCTCTTCAGCGGTCTGGTGGTGTTCTGTGGTCGGCAGAGAGTTGCGGTCTTGCAACTGGTAGAGATCGCAGGGGAGATCGCGGTTTGGGCGGTCTCCAGTTATCCTCAGTTTTTTGTATTTCTTTTTTGAGTTTTGTGCTGACGAAATCATGTCTCGTCAAGCATGTCTTGCCCTGTAATTGAAGTTTGCTATCAATAAAGATCGATTGTTTGCCTAAGATTGGTTCTGGTTGTTTTGGCTAGTATCTCTAGTTGTTATTCCTGCTTGCTCTCACAAGATTCGAGAAAATTTCACATGGTATCAGAGGTAGGTTGGAGTGGATAGAGCAGTGAATAACTTAGAGTAGCCATCGCCTTTGTGAAGGAACCAGAGGAAGAACAATGGAAGGTGGATTTTCAAGAGGTCTTGGGATTGAGATGCTTACATCGACTAACTTTAAGAAGTGGAAGTCGTGTATGCAGAGCTATCTTCTAGGGGAGGACCTCTGGGAGGTTGTTGGAGGAGATGAGACAGAAGAGGTGAAGGCAACAGGAGCGGGTGACAATGGTCCGGCCGTGAGGGCGTGGAGAAAGACCAATGCCAAGGCCGAGTTCACTTTGAAGCGTGCTATTTCACTTGATCTATTTGATCACATCTTAGGGTGTGGATCAGCTGCCGAGATCTGGAGAGCCCTGGATGGGTTGTTTAACAAGAAGAATGTAGCAAGGCTACAGTTCTTAGAGAATGGGCTGGCAAGGTCGGCTCAGAGTGATCTTTCTATCTCAAATTTCTTTCTGAAGATGAAGAACCTCTGCGCTGAGATATCAGCACTGGATCCTGATGAGCCAATTTCTGAGGCAAAGCTGAAGAGGCACATCATCCGCGGCTTGCGGAAGGAATATGTGGCCTTTGTGACGTCGGTGCAGGGTTGGGCTAATCAGCCGACTCTGATAGAGCTGGAGAATCTGCTAGCGTCGCAGGAAAGTCTGGCAAGGCAGATGGCGGGGGTGTCTGTGTCTGGGGGAGATGGCCAGGTTCTCTTCTCGGGGAAGAAGAAGAAGTGGAATAAGGAGAAGAAAACCACTAGAGTCTATGGGCCTTCAACTTCTGGACGAGCAGGAGAAGGGCTATCCTCCTAAGGCTGAGGAGAAGAAGAAGAAGGAAGGTCTCAAATGCTACAAATGCGGGAAGGTTGGGCACTTCAAGAAGGACTGCAGGCTGAATACTCAGCCAGGGCATGCTGCTGAGAAGGAGGAAGCACCGGCCAGTCATATCGATGGAGGATGGGGAGGAGCCTTCTCGGCTTCTATTGGAGCCTCGGTTCCAATCAACTATCAGGAGGATTGGATCGTGGACTCGGGGTGTGGTCATCACCTCACCGGGGACGAGTCGAAGCTTTCTTCAGCGGAGCCCTACACAGGTAACAATGCTATCATTACTGCAGATAATATTGTGCATGCAGTCGAGAAGGTCGGGGTTGTTTCCTTGGGCAGTGATAGAGGGCCATTAACTTTGAAGAGTGTCTATCATGTGCCTGGTATGAGGAAAAACCTCTTCTCCGTGACCAACGCTGTTGACGCTGGGTATCACGTTCTATTCGGCCCAACAGAAGTGAAATTTCTACGTAATGTAGAGGCCGTGAAGGCCGAGGTCGTCCATGTCGGGAGGAGAGCGAAAGACTTGTTCGTTTTATCGACAAGTTCTTATGTCGACAAGATGAAGACGAATGATGGTGCAGTGATATGGCATGAGAGGTTGGGGCACGTAGGGATGGACAAGCTGAAAGCTATGGCGGTGAGAGGTCTGGTCAAGGGCCTGCCAAGTCTATCTTCCTACGGTGAAGGTCATATTTGCGAGGGATGTCAGTTCGGCAAGTCTCATCGAATGTCGTTTGATAAGTCGCAGACAAGGTGTAGTGTGCCGTTGGAGTGCATCCACGGTGACTTGATGGGACCAACTGCTACCCCAAGCCTCGGAGGCAGCAGGTATATGCTGGTGTTGATCGATGATTACACCAGATATGTCTGGGTTTATTTCCTGAAGTAGAAGGCGGAGGCGTTGCCAAGTTTGTGGAGTTCAAGGAGCTCGTGGAGGGTCAGCTGAATCTGCGGATCAAGAAGCTGAGGACGGACAACGGAGGGGAGTTCACCTCTGCTGAGTTCTCCAGTTTTTGCAGGAAGGCAGGCATCCGTAGGGAGCTCACTTGTGCTCATACTCCACAACAGAACGGTGTTGCAGAGCGGAAGATCCGTCATCTGACGGAGACCTGCAAGTGTTGGCTGCATGCCAAGAGTATCCCAAAGTCCTTCTAGGCGGAGGGAATGTCTTGTGCTGCCTACGTCATCAACAGGATGCCTTTGAGCCCCATCAACATGTTGACTCCGCATGAGATGATGTTCAAAGAGAAGCCAAGCGTGGCACACCTTAGGGTGTTTGGATCCACCTACTACGTGCATGTTCCAGATGCTCTTTGAACGAAGCTAGATGCGAAAGCAAGGAAGCTAGTCTTCGTGGGATACGATGAGCGGAAGAAAGGATGGAGGTGCATGGACCCGGAGACGCGGAGGTTTGTGGTATCTCGCGACGTCGTGTTCGATGAGGTGACATCTTACAAAGGGTCTTCTGATGTAGAGCTACCAGAGAGCAGGGTGGAAGTGCCAGAAAAAGCTGTGGAGGATCTTCAGGTGGAGCTGCCTGTGTCACCAGGTGGTCCATTAGTTTCTAGTTCTGAGACGGAGCCTTCTGGTTCAAGGAGCAGGGGGAGCGGTGCTCCTAGCACGTCTGGAAGGGGAGCTAGAGAAGAAGCAGCTGGAGACAATGCGGTTCAGGGGAATGAGCTGAGGAGGTCGAAGCGAGCGATCACCGCCCCTGATCGCTATAGAGGAGGAAATGCAGTGAGCTTTGTCTCATGTTTCTTCGCTGGTCCCTTGGATGAGAGGGAGCCGTCGAGCTTTGAGAAGGCCAGAGGCGTGAAGGAGTGGGATATTGCGATGTAAGAGGAGATGGAAGCTCTCGAGAAGAATGAGACCTGGTCTCTAGTGCCCAAGCCAAAGGGCACCACTCCGGTGACATGCAAGTGGGTCTACAAGCTCAAGAAGAAGGCTGACGGCAGTATCGAGCGGTACAAGGCTCGCCTTGTGGCTCGGGGGTTCTCGCAGCAATACGGTGAGGACTATGAGGAGACATTCAGTCCGGTGGCAAAAATGACTTCAGTTCGGTTCATCATTGCTTTGGCGGCATTCAATGGATGGAAGATTTGGCAGCTCGACGTCAAGAACGCCTTCTTGTACGGCGAGATAGACAAGGATATCTTCATGGTACAGCCACCAGGCTTTGTGTCTGAAGATTTTCCGGAGCATGTCTGCAAGTTGAAGAAGGCCCTGTACGGGTTGAAGCAAGCGCCAAGGGCGTGGTACGGGAAGATTGCAGAATATCTCTTATTCTGTGGATTTGGTGCTTCAGACTCAGATTCAAGATTGTTCGTCAAGAAGAGCGGGGAGCTTCAAGTCATCGTGATGCTATACGTCGATGATATGATCGTGACGGGGAACTCGAAGGAGGAGGTAGCGCAGCTTCGGGCCGAGCTGTCCATCAAGTTCGAGATGAAGGACTTAGGTGAGCTTCACCATTTCCTTGGACTCGAGGTGCAGAGGAAGGAAAGTGGAGTGCTGGTGTCCCACGCTGGTTATGCGGAGCGGATCGTGGAGCGATTCGGCATGAAGGAAGGGAAGTGCACCTCCACACCACTGGAGAAGGCTATGAAGCTTCGGAAGGATGAGGGGAGGATTATGCAAGATCCGTTGGTGTTCCGAGCTCTGGTTGGGAGCATGATCTATCTGACGATCACGAGGCCAGATATTGCATATGCAGTTGGCAGAGTGAGTCGATATATGGCGGAGCCACGGGTACCTCATCTGCTAGCGGCCAAGAACATTTTGAAGTATGTCAAGGCGACCTCGGACATGGGTCTCCTGTACAGGAGGGATGCGGGCTTTGAGGTGCACGGGTTCATGGATGCTGATTACGGGGAAGATTCGGATGATCGGAAGTCGACGTCTGGATTCGTCTTCATGGCGGGCCCTACAACTATATCATGGTGCAGCAAGAAGCAGGATTCCGTGTCGGTCTCCACCACGGAAGCGGAATACGAGGCTTCGGCCTTGGCAGCTCAGGAAGCCATCTGGCTTAGGAGGTTGGTGGGAGACGTCCACAAGGAGGTTCGGGAGCCGACTCTGCTATGCGGTGACAACGGGAGTGCTCTCAAACTGGTTACCAATCCAGTTTGTCACGCGAGGACCAAGCATATCGAGATTGAGCACCACTTCATACGGGAGAAGGTGCTGGAGGGATCTCTTTCGGTCGGGCATGTGCGGAGTGCGGACAATGTCGCAGACATCTTCACAAAGGCGCTGGCAAAGGGGTCGTTCACACGGCTAAGGAGCCTACTGGGGCTAGTTTCAACTTCCCACTTCAAGGGGGAGTGTTGAAATTGTTGAAGTGGAAGTTTGGAGGGTTTTTGGACCTGGGCGGTCTGGGAGGAGGTCAGGTGGTCTGGTGTGACCGCACGACTCGACGGTCTGTCTCTGCGGTCTGGCTTGTCTAAGCCTAGCTGCGGTCCTCTGGTATGGCCGCTGGGTTCTGGTCCAAGGCGATTGGAGGTGGAGGCCGCGCGGTCTGTCTGTGACCGCGTGGTGGGTTGTTCATCTTCAGGTGTGCGCGGTCTATGCGTGATCGCGTGGTGAGCTATCTTCTTCAAGGCTGTGGCGGTCTGGTGTGACCGCACAGCTTGATCCAGGTTTTCTCCAGAATGTGGTCTGGTAGCTGACCGGGCTTTCTGGTGGTATTCGTGGACTAAGGACTTTAGTCGCGTGGTCTCAGTTCGCGGTCTCAGGAGGAGACTTGTATGCGAGCTGGTTGCTGTTCGCGGTCTCAGGAGGAGATCGGCATGCGGACAGGAGTTCGCGGGTTGTTGGCGGACGTACTGTGTTTGCGGTCTCTAGCGAACACAGGTGGTGAAAAGCTTCGGGCGGTCTGGCGAGCTCCCTGTGGAGTCGCGGTCTGCTGTGAGGGTGGCGGTCTCTCATGGTGACATTGAAGCTGGCAGGTTCACCAAAATGAAGGAGAAGTAATGTTGCTGATCGCGCGGATTGACCGTTCAGGTTGCGCGGTCTGGGGGGTGGTTATCCTATCTCATAGGGTGGTGACTGGATCAGGTCCCGCGCCTATAAATAGGAGGCCACTGTTGCATCAAATAGACACACCAAGTGTAAGCTGAGTTCGCTTTTGTTCTTGCGGTCTGTTTAATTCTGACTGGGCGGTCTCCGATTGAACTCTTATTGTGCAGCTTCTGCGGATAGTGTGGGCAACAGCGATCACCTCTTCCTCTGAAAGTGTTCGGGCGGTCTGCGGCTTGGAGTTGTGGTGCTGGAGTTCGGGAGAATCAGGAGGTCGGAAGAAGGGAGCGGTCTCTTCAGCGGTCTGGTGGTGTTCTGTGGTCGGCAGAGAGTTGCGGTCTTGCAACTGGCAGAGATCGCAGGGGAGATTGCGGAATAATGAATTTGTTTTCCTCCCCAAAATTCAGCCCTTCATCTTCCTTTGGCGGTCTGACAACTATCTGAGTCTGGATCATATGTTTTTTCAAAAAATGCACATCCTCATCTCTCAAAAGGTGGCAAGGTTTGTGATCGGCTCTCAAGAAAATGCTAGCAGAGGAAGCTCTCGCAGACACCAAGATTGGAGATCGCTGAGACCGGTGCTTTGGGCACAATCAAAAAGTATAAAATAAGAATTCTTAAAGGCGGCTATTTATAGAGAGCAATGGATAATTTCATCATGATTACTTCTCTGGAGACCGCCCAGTAAAACTGCCCAGACCGCCAACACCTGCATGAGAGTTAAGATATCACAAATATTTTTTCGATCTCAATAATTGGAGATCGCGGCACCTCGGGTCGTATAATATAAACAAGCAACACAATAGAAAAAGATCATCACAGCAGAATAAAGATCGCAAGCAGCAAGAATTATACATATTACATCATAATAATTTTCCAGAGGTTATGTTACAAGACCGCATTAAAAATAAAAAAATGTTCACTTCTTTTGAGGTCGCTTCCTCCCTACGAAGGCCGCAACGTCCTGCATCTCGTTAACAGCGGTCAGAACTGCCACGAGGTTCTGATTGGCAGACATTGCAGCCCGGTGGATTTTTGACATCTCTTTATCAACTTGCTCCATGGGGATAACCACAATCTCCGCGCTCGGTCTCGCTTCTTGGTGATCGCCAGATTTTCCTGGGCTCATCATCATCTTCGAAGATCCTCCTCTCAGCATGGCAGCCTCGGAAGACAAAGTGGCGGCCTTGCCTTTGTAATATTCAGCATTTTTCTCCTCTCTTCAAAGTGCTCGAGTGAGCTCGTCAGTCTTTAGACCGCTGTCCTCGCGAGCTGCACGAAGTTTTTCTTCGAGACCGCGGAGCTGATCGTTGTGAGCACGCTCTCGAACCAGCATAGAATGAATATCCTCAAATACTGGGTTAAGGATATTGGCGAGTTGGTCAGGAATCACGAATTTCTGCGGTAGAAGCTCTCCTTCCTCGATCTCGGCAATGTCATCATCTGCGGATAGAAGAACTTCAAGATTAGCTCAACAATCAAAAGTTTGAAAATGAAAGGTGGTCACACAGAAAGAATACTTGGAAAGAAATTGAGACCGCAGTCATTTAAAATATTTTCAATATCCGTTGCGACCGCGGGTTCTGCGGTCAATAAGAGGCGATCTGATCCTCTTAAGCGCTCAAGGTCAATTCTTTCAAATTCTTTCTTTTGCGACCTCTCTCATTCTTTTCTTCTTCTCTTTAATTCTGTGTTACTAACAAGAATGTCGTCAGTTTCAATGACGACGATCTCAAGCTTTCTCTTTGGAGATTCAGGTCGAACTGCGGGCAATGGGAGAAATTCTAATGGTCTGGTAATCTTCGCCTTGCCAGTACGCAGGGCAGAGACCACTTTCGCGCGATCCGCTGCAAGCCCGGTCCAACTCCTCTTCCTGAGAAGCGGAGAGGTTTTGCAGACCGCTAGAGAGCGCAACATTCTCCTTGGCGATCTGCCGGCTCTTCTCCTCTGCCCTCAGCTCAGAGGCTTGCTTCTTTTTCTTCTTCTTTTCGGCGGCCAACAAGACCGCCTTCCTTTCCTCCCCCCCCCCCCCCCCCCCCCCCTGCAGCCCTGCAGTGATCAAGGCTGCCTTCTCCTCCTTTTCCTTATTTTCTTTCTCTTCTTTTTCTCTCTTCTCCTCCTCCTTTTTCTGCTCGGTAGCAATCAGAGCTGCCTTCTCCTATTTTTCTGTCCTCTCCTTCTCTTCTTTTTCCTTCTTCTCTCTATTACTGTTCTTTCTTCTCTCTTTCTTCTTTTTCTTTTCTCTTAGTACCTTCTTGGCCTCTCTTATCTTTATCCTCTCTCAACTTGACCTTTGTGGCGGCGACCTCCTTCTCCTTCTCCACGATCTCTCTATCGACAGTAGCTGCCTTGAGATTTTTGGCCTCAAAAGGGTCGAGCACCTGCAATGATGATCAAGGAAAATCGTTAGAAGTATCTTCATCAAGATAGGCCATCAGTTCAGAGTCCGCCTCTCTTTAAAACGTTGAGACCGTAGAAGGAAAAAAGAGATCGACTGCATCGTTCACCTTCGAAGGAGCGTCTGCGGGGTCCTTGAGACCGCTGCTCTCAGGATGTGTGATCGCCTTCGGAGCGATCACATCCTTAGACCCTTCACCTTTTGATCTCTTAGCAATCTGGACAAAGGGATGTAAATTCTTCCTCTTTTTTGTTTTTTCAGTGTCCTGGACATCAGCGATCCTCTGCCTAATCTTCTCGGCCTCAACTTTCTTCTCCCGCATTCCAGCCAGGACAATTTCAATCGAAATGATCTCGGCATGCTGGACAACGGTCTGACCGAGTGCTTCCACGGTTTTCTGGTAGTTAAAATAAATGGAAAACTCAACAAGATTCATTACAGGCCCTGAAGAGCAAGTTGATGCGACAGTAGTAGTATGATGAGGTGAGACCGTGTTCTCCAGTAAGTGAGGTTGCTTTTTTGGAGAAGCTCGCGCGGTCTCTTTCGACGAGCTCGCTTTTGTCGAAGCCTTTTCACCACCTTCTTCGAGGTGGAGGTCTTCTTCTTCTCGGGAGACTCTTTTTCTGGTGACGCTTGGCTTAGAATGGATAGTAAAGTCACCATTGTAGAGATTGATTCTACTGATTTCTGTGACCGCTCAAAAGTTAAGTTTGCTTGTTTTTCAGGAAGTTATGATTTCTGAAGCCGTGGAAGCAGTATTTATAAACCCAGGGCGCATTTATGACGGTCGCAGTCTCGGCGGTCAAAATTTACATTTTTGAAGTTCCAGCGCAACATAAAAATGTGCGGGGATTTTGTTTGCCTGGAAATCCGCGACCTCTCTTCTCAGCCAGGATGGACCTTTCCCAGCGGTCTCACACTCGCAAGACCGTCAAGATCGCCCCTCTTAGTCAGCCAGTGACCCTTGCCCAGCGGTCTCAGATTTGCGAGATCGCCCAGACCGCCTCTCTCCAATTCAAGGATTCTTCTAAGTTCTCGGCGGTCAAGCTCTAGTCAGACCGACAGACCGCGCGGTCTGCTCCCTTTTCTTCTTTTGTGTTATTATCACCCTCTTTACCTATGCCCCGACTCTTATGTACCTCGGGCAGCCTCTGCGTCTATAAATAGAGGGGTAGGGGTACCTGAAAAAGGACTTTTGCTTTGAGCCTCCAGCTTACAACATGTGTAAGCGGTCTCGAATTTTGTCACTTTTCTACCTCGGATCCTGCTCTGCTCCTAGTCTCTCCTGTACTCTTCTTTGGAAGTAAATCAGAGTAGCTTTTCTCTTCTCGTTTTCCTCTTCTGCATCTCCCATCTTGAGTAACCTACATTACGCAGTTTTTGTAACACCCTTCCAGTACGAATAATATAACAATAGGTCCGGCCGGGACCCCACGCTATACTAACCACACTAGCTAGGCGTTAAAAGGAGATATACAGAAAAGAACTACACCAGAGTATACTAAACATGAGCGGAAGCATAAAGATTTAACATTTCTTTTAGAATAGTCCACTATCACAGGATTGAAACAATAAAGTGAAGAGTTACGGCCTTAAGGCCTTACATTCCAAAAAGTACAAAACTCCAAAAACATACTTCGACACGCAGGCCGGCAATACATGAAAAGCAAAAAAGAGGCTGGCCTTCAAGGGCCAACACAGCAAAAACATACTTCGACACGCACCTGCAACAACGATCCACCAAAACGTGGCAAACAGGTAACCGGTCAGCTAAAGCTGACCAAAATTATAACGACCCCACCCCTAAAGCCGGGGTGGTGGTACTACTTCCCTGCAGGCATACAGTATAGGCATAGATTGTCAAGGTGCATTCAAACACCACATGTACAAGCAATCAACACCAACGTGGGCACGCACAGCCACACATTTCATACTCTCATGGCACTCTCACGGTGTACTCTCCGAGCTACACCTAACAACTCCTTAAACAAAGAGTTCGCATGAACTTTGACCGTCAAGACTAACCTGCCTTACGGACCAATCCCAACATCATACGGTGCACCGAGGAGCTACCTATTCACCGATTCGGTATGGGAGCGGGTTCGGTTCAGCTTTGTCGGTACTCAAATCGTCGGAATTAAACGTCGCGACGCGGGTACAGCTTCACCTCGGCCCGAATAACGAAAGGAGGTTCCACACCTCCACAACCAATTCCCTGGGAGCTATCGCCAGCGCTAGCCCTAGCACCGGGCGGTAGTGGCAGATCTCCGAATCCACTCACAACTTCGGGTATTTCCTGGAGGTTACCTCCAGGACTCCCTGCAGTACTCTACTGTACACAGAACCCGAAAATAGCGCAAACAAAACACGGAGTCTTCTTCAGCATAATTAATCACTATAGCCATCACCAATCCAGACCAACCTGTCCGGATAGGTTTCACACACAATGCCTATATCCGTACTACGATTCTGGATGCTAATGCAAGTAACCAAAGGGGATCAAAACGATCAACCCGCTGGAAAACTCCCTTTTCTCCACCAATCGGTGGGGGATTTTCCATGCAAACATGCCATAAAAAGGAGGACTTCACTTGTCCAAGTAGAAGATCGTTACCCTTGTCGTTTTCTTGTTCACCATGAGAGTCCGAGATTTTAATCGGATGGAAAGGACCGCACCGGGCTGCTCTCCGTGGATCTGTAAACGGCTCGCGATTCGGAGCTTCGGAGCTCCGTCAATGGTGGAAGACACCTTCTTCTTTCTCCTTGGCTTCCTCTTTCTCAAGCTTGAAGGGAGATAAGACTTTAGAATAAAGAGAATATCTCCTCTGGTCAAGGCTTAAGAAATCCCGGATTAAATCCCAGCCATCGGATCTAAGAACATAAGGATTTGACGGCCACGATTTCAAATCACGGATCTGTATCGAGCGCTAGCGCTAGCGCCTGCGCTAGCTCTCAGCAGCCCAATTCTACTTCAAAGTTTTGGGGTGTTACAACTCCACCCCCTTAACAGAATTTCAGCGCGAAATTCCGAAAACAGAAAGGTACAAAAAGATTATACCTGACAGGAAAAGCTCGGGGTACTCCGCAAGCATATTTTGCTCTCTTTCCCAAGAGAGTTCCAATTTTCTGCAGTTGTTCCAACGGACATTCACCATCCGAATGGACTTGTTCCGCAACTGCTTCACTTCAGTGTCTTCAATGCAAATGGGTTTGACTTTCGTCGCTAGCCCACCATCTACCAACACTTCGCTGACCGGAACAACATGAGTAGGCTCTTTCACAGCCTTCCGCAAAACAGAAATTTGAAATACGTCATGAAGCCCGCTTAGCTCCGAAGATAGAGCAAGCCGGTAGGCAGCTTCACCAATGCGCTCCAAGATCTCGAACAGTCCTAAGTACCTCAGACTTAGCTTTTTCAAGCTTCAGATCCTCGATACTCCTTTGAACGGTTTGATCTTGAGATAAACAAAGTCGCCAACGGCGAACTCGACATTCTGGTGATTTGCATTGTAGTATTTTGCTTGCCTATCCTGGGCAATGAGCAACCGCTCCCGAATAGCCTGAATTGATGTATTTGCCTCATCCATGTCCTTGCATTTTAACAACTTAGTGTCGCCCGTTTCAGCCCAAGATAACGGTGCGCGACATTTCCTACCATAAAGAGCCTCGAAAGGTGCCATCTTTATACTTGCTTGGTAGTTGTTGTTGTAAGCAAACTCAATCATATAGAGATGGTCCTCCCATCTCTTTCCGAAGTCTAGGGCGCACATCCTCCACATGTATTCCATCGTCCTATTGGTCCTTTCGGTCTGTCCATCCGTTTGCGGGTGGAAGGTCGTGCTAAACTTTAGCTTGGTACCCAATAATTGATGAATCAGCCTCCAATAATTTGATGTGAACCGCCCATCACGATCACTGGCGATGCTACAGGGAATCCCGTGCAACCATACGATGTTATCGACGTACAACTTTGCCAGCTTTTCCACAGAATCATCCTTCCGGTTCGGAATAAAGTGTGATACCTTCGTCAATCGGTCCACGACCACCCAGATGGCATCGTTTTCATGTTGCGATCTCGGCAATCCGTGCACTAAAACAATCGAAATATCATCAAATTTCCATTCCGGAATCGGCAAGAACTTCAGAAACCCGCCAGGACGTTGACATTCCGCCTTCACCAACGCGCAAGTATGACACTTGGCCACGTAGAGGGCAATGTCTTTCTTCATACCCCGCCACCAGAAGAGTTTCTTCATATCCATGTACATTTTCGTGCTCCCAGGGTGGAACGAGTACTTGGTATGATGAGCCTCGTACATCAACTCCGCTCGTAGAGTGCCAACATTTGGGACGCACAATCTGTCATTTTTCCACATAAGGCCATCTTCGAAAGAGAAATCAGCGTTTGACCCATCGACGGTCTCCGCTTTATAGCGTTTCATGCTCTCATCCAGCTCCAATGCTTGTCGAACTCGGTCGGCAAGATCGTATTGAACTTCCATCCAGTTCAAGCATGCTGAAGGAGACGCTCTTCTATTGACGCAAATGATCTCCATATCTTCTAGCTCGCAGATTAGACGCTCATCTTGCATCAAAATTCAATTTGCTTGAGCAGGAGTCCGACGACTCAACGCGTCCACAACTACATTTCCCTTACCAGGAGTATATTTGATGTCGAAGGTGTAGTCCCCAAGGAACTCCATCCACCTCCTCTAACGCATATTCAACTCCCTTTGATCCAGCAGGTACTTGAGGCTCTTGTGGTCAGTAAAGATATCGATCTTCACGCCATACAAGTAATGCCTCCAAAGCTTGAGGGTGAAAACCACGGCCGCTAGCTCCAAATCATGGACCGGGCAGTTCCTTTCATGAACCTTCAGTTGTCGGGAGCCGTAGACAATTACCTTTCCGAACTGCACTAGGACGCAACCCAAACCACTCCCCGGGGCATCACTATAAATTTCTGAAAGTGTCTAGTTGCGGCCTAAATCACCTAGAGGGGGGGGGGGGGGGGGGGGTGAATAGGTGGATTCTATGTCTTTTCGCGGAATCAAAAACTTAGAAATAAAAGCACATGGAATCCAAAAGAGCACAACACAACACAGAGAATTATAGTGGTTCCCCGATCTTGGGTAGTCCACTTTCCCGCCTCGCCTACCTAGCACTCCAAGGCTAGATTCGGCTACTTCACCAAACTCGGATCAATCAAATCCTACTACTCGGAGTACACAACTCCTACAAGCTCGGAGAACAAACTCTCCTACAAACTCGGAAGGAAAACTTCCTACAAACTCGGAGACAACGCTCCTACAACTCGGAGTATAACTCCTACAACTCGGAAGCAAGCTTCCTACAAGAATATTATAAAGAAATCTTACAAAATCTTTGATTGAGAAACAATCTACTTAGGAACTCTTGGAGGAGTCCTTTTCTTCAGATCTGAAATAAAAGATCTTCTTCTTCAGATCTGGAGAACCTTAATCTTCTTCTTCTTTTAGAGTGAAAGCTTGAATCTTCAAGGATTAGGAAGAATAAGAATCGGCAAACCTGATCTGAGAAGGCCCTTTGATTAAATCGAAAAGATCTTCAATATAGAGAGAAGCAACTTGATCAAAGGCCTTCTTATCTGAGAAATTTTTAGCAGCACTAAAGAACGAGTCTTGAGCGGCGCACAAGTTAGATCTCAGAAAACTTTTCCAGCGAGAGAGGAAGAAGACGGCTGGGTTCTTCTTTTTCTCTTCTGCTTTTTTTGCCCTAAAAATAAAGGATTATTTATAGGGAAACCTCCAACGGTTCGGGCGACAGACAAGGAGAGGTCGCCATGTGTACTGTACATGTCGGCCAACCCTAAATTTCAAAAACGAAACGGAAATTTGAAATGCGTCTGTCCGTCATTCGTCGAGACTTCACGTGAACATTCGACGAATTGACTTAGCCACAGAAAAACACTGAACAACCCATGAAAAACACCTTCTGTTTTCGTTCGTCGGGATTCGTCGGGAGTTCACGAGAACATTCGACGAATGGACTTAGCTGCAGATTTTTCTTCACAAGACTGTCTTTTTGACTTCTGTCTGGATTCGTCGAGATTCGTCGGGAGTTCACGTGACATCTCGACGAATTGACTTAGCCACAGAAATTTCTTCTTCAGACTGGAAATTTGGCTTCTGTCTGGATTCGTCGAGATTCGTCGGGAGTTCACGTGACATCTCGACGAATTGACTCAGCAAAAATTTCTTTTCTTTTCCTGAAAACCTCCTCCACTCCTCAAGCTTGAAAACCTCCAGTTATGAGTATATGAAGTACACCCCCAAAGAGAGATTACACATGGACCAACACTTTGTTCTACACAATGAGGGATTACACTGTTTAGAACTGTGTTTGGTGATCCATTGCAACCTGACTTTGGTGTGCACTTAGCATTAAGACCTGCAAACACATAACTAGAGAACAACATCAAATACATCTCAATTCAACTTAGTTCACAGGAACACTTCTTCAAATCAAGGTAATTGTAGCTACAATACCCAACAATCTCCCCCTATTTGAAGAAGTCAGAACCTATGTACTGAGTTGAATTACACTTAAATAAATATATATCAAATAGATAAGGAGAGTTAAAAACTTAACTTTTTCAACTTTCTCTCTCTTTCAACTTTGTCTTTCAACTTTGCCAATTCTAACTTTGCCAATTCCTCCCAACATCAAACTCTCTTGCAAATTCAACTTCTCTCCCCCTTTCTGACTACTTCAGATAGGGAAGAAAAAACATGAGAGCTCAAGGCTCGCCCTCAGCAACTGCATAGGAGTACACATTTGGGAGTATATGTAGAATCAGCTCCCCCTCAATCTTTTCTCCCCCTTAGTCTTATCTCCCACTTAGAGTTTCAGTGTCTGGACTGATTTCCTAAGCTTTTCAGCAACCATACTATATTTCTTCTATGTTCTGGTCATGTACCATGAACATCCACTTGTCCAAATGCCTGATTAGAGTTTTGGTTGGCCTTTGGACATACCTGCAAACACAGATTAATTTCCCTTAGGAACCCAAAAGGATTTGGGTCTTAGGTTTCTGGTTAGATCAACACCACTCGGAGTGTTAACATTGCAAGGGGTCATACTTACATTGTTAACCCGTGGAGTCTTGACGTTCCTGGGGTTAAACCAGCAATCTATGGCGAAGTGACCAATCTTGCCACAGCACCAACAATCAAATCGATTGTATCTTCTCTTGTTCTCCTGTTTTAACTTGTGAACGGGGAGTTTAGCAGGAGCAATATTCTTAGAAGTAGAAGCCTCATGGTTGCAACACACACATGACTCCTTCTTCTCTTCATGAGATTTAGCAACAATTGATTTAATCTTTGGTGCTTTCTTAACAACTGATCCATGTACAAATGAACCATAATCCTTGGGGATTACTTTTTCATAAGGTGCCTTGAAAGCAGTTGTTTCGAAGCATCGGGGACGGGTTTGATTTTGGTCAACCTTGCCCTTACCTTTAACAGCTCTTTTCTTAGCAGCCTTACTACTTTCAGCCTCATGACCAAGGCCACTAACCTTCGTAGAAGCAGAAAATCTTTCAATGATTGGAAGAATAGTTTTTGGTTTGGAGAAGTTTTCAACTATCTTCCTTTCCACCACTAACTTTTCTTCTAATTCATTTATAAACTTCTCCTTAAGATTTAATAATTCAGTAGAGCTTTGAAGTTCATCTTTCAAGATTTGGACTTCATCTTTGAGAGGAGTTAATTTTTCAATTTCCTCCCTCAAATCTGATTCCATCGTCTTGAGAGATTTAATCTAATTTGCTTGAGATTTGACTACCTTGCGGCATTTGTCAAATCCTTCCAAAACGGCTTTGTACTGAGTCATTAAATCTGAATCTACCTCTGAAGAATAGCCTTTATTTGCATTGGAGTCAGTTTCAGATGCAGAAAGAGGAGTGTGCGAGTTTACCTTCCCTTTGTATGAGGAGACACTTCCTTCCTCATCTGAATGTGCCATAAGCCCAAAATATGCTTCTTCATCTGAGCTTGACTTCCCTGAGTCACTGTCACTATGAGTCTTGGTCTTCTTTGCTAAGAAGTTCTTTTCTTCTTTCCTTTTCCCCTTGAAGGATTTCTTCTTTTTGTATGGACATTCCGTACTTATATGCCCTGGCTTATTACAACAATAACAGACAATATCAGTCGAAACATGTTTATTCGGTTTGGTTGTATACCTGTCGTTGTTGTGTTCTTTCTTGTGATGTTCATCATCACGCCTTGACCTTCTTTGGCGCCTTTTTCTGAGCAATTTCTTGAATTTCTTGGCGAGTGAAGAGAACTCTCCATCGGACATGTCTGAGCTTGAAGAACAATCCACAGACTCATCGTCTTCATCTGACGGTTGTGTCTTTTCAAATGATCTAGCTTTACCTCTTCTTGACTCTTTGGCCTTCAGTGCCACAGAGTTCTCCTTTCCAGAAGTGGAGCATCCTTCTTCTTCAGCTTTTCTAATACTCAGCTTTAGTTCATGTGAGAGAAGCTTGCCAAACAATATTTGTGGCTCCATCGTAGCCAACTTTCTGAATTCCCGGATAGCAATAGCCTTGGTATCCCATTCTTTCGTTAGGGATCTCAAGAACTTGTCATTTAGTTCTCCAACGGTGAATTCCGGATCATAGTTCTTAAGACCGTTGATGATCTTAAAGAACTTCTCATAAGTATCAGAAATGGAGTCTCTTGGATCTTGCTTGAATGCTTCGTATTCTTGGTTCAGCAACGATCTTCGGTCATCCCTCACTTCTTCAGTACCTTCCATAAGAACAACTATGGAGTCCCACATTTCCTTGGCAGACTTGCAGTGTATAAGATGTTGTAGCATTGAATCGTCCACTGCACCAGCAATAATGTTCTTTGCCTTCTTGTCCAAGATGACGAGGGCAATCTCATCTTTGTCTAGCTCCAACATTTTCTTGGGAATCATAATAGCTGAATTTATTGACGATGGCTTCATAGGAACATGGGGACCTTCCTCTACCATCTGAAAATTTCTTGGGTCGGTGGCTTCCATGTAGAACTTCATTCTTTCCTACCACATAGGGAAGTTCTCCTTAGAACAGACGAGCATCTTGAGAGAATCCTTGGATTTTTCCATTTCAGACAAACTTGCTCTTGCAACTAGATTTAAAGATCTTGGTCAAGGTGTTAACCTTTTAACGAACAACCTCCCTCTGATACCAATTGAAAGTGTCTAGTTGCGGCCTAAATCACCTAGAGGGGGGGGTGAATAGGTGGATTCTATGTCTTTTCGCGGAATCAAAAACTTAGAAATAAAAGCACATGGAATCCAAAAGAGCACAGCACAACACAGAGAATTATAGTGGTTCCCCGATCTTGGGTAGTCCACTTTCCCGCCTCGCCTACCTAGCACTCCAAGGCTAGATTCGGCTACTTCACCAAACTCGGATCAATCAAATCCTACTACTCGGAGTACACAACTCCTACAAGCTCGGAGAACAAACTCTCCTACAAACTCGGAAGGAAAACTTCCTACAAACTCGGAGACAACGCTCCTACAACTCGGAGTATAACTCCTACAACTCGGAAGCAAGCTTCCTACAAGAATATTGTAAAGAAATCTTACAAAATCTTTGATTGAGAAACAATCTACTTAGGAACTCTTGGAGGAGTCCTTTTCTTCAGATCTGAAATAAAAGATCTTCTCCTTCAGAACTGGAGAACCTTAATCTTCTTCTTCTTTTAGAGTGAAAGCTTGAATCTTCAAGGATTAGGAAGAATAAGAATCGGCAAACCTGATCTGAGAAGGCCCTTTGATTAAATCGAAAAGATCTTCAATATAGAGAGAAGCAACTTGATCAAAGGCCTTCTTATCTGAGAAATTTTTAGCAGCACTGAAGAACGAGTCTTGAGCGGCGCACAAGTTAGATCTCAGAAAACTTTTCCAGCGAGAGAGGAAGAAGACGGCTGGGTTCTTCTTTTTCTCTTCTGCTTTTTTTGCCCTAAAAATAAAGGATTATTTTTAGGGAAACCTCCAACGGTTCGGGCGACAGACAAGGAGAGGTCGCCATGTGTACTGTACATGTCGGCCAACCCTAAATTTCAAAAACGAAATGGAAATTTGAAATGCGTCTGTCCGTCATTCGTCGAGACTTCACGTGAACATTCGACGAATTGACTTAGCCACAGAAAAACACTGAACAACCCATGAAAAACACCTTCTGTTTTCGTTCGTCGGGATTCGTCGGGAGTTCACGAGAACATTCGACGAATGGACTTAGCTGCAGATTTTTCTTCACAAGACTGTCTTTTTGACTTCTGTCTGGATTCGTCGAGATTCGTCGGGAGTTCACGTGACATCTCGACGAATTGACTTAGCCACAGAAATTTCTTCTTCAGACTGGAAATTTGGCTTCTGTCTGGATTCGTCGAGATTCGTCGGGAGTTCACGTGACATCTCGACGAATTGACTCAGCAAAAATTTCTTTTCTTTTCCTGAAAACCTCCTCCACTCCTCAAGCTTGAAAACCTCCAGTTATGAGTATATGAAGTACACCCCCAAAGAGAGATTACACATGGACCAACACTTTGTTCTACACAATGAGGGATTACACTGTTTAGAACTGTGTTTGGTGATCCATTGCAACCTGACTTTGGTGTGCACTTAGCATTAAGACCTGCAAACACATAACTAGAGAACAACATCAAATACATCTCAATTCAACTTAGTTCACAGGAACACTTCTTCAAATCAAGGTAATTGTAGCTACAATACCCAACAATCTCCCCCTATTTGAAGAAGTCAGAACCTATGTACTGAGTTGAATTACACTTAAATAAATATATATCAAATAGATAAGGAGAGTTAAAAACTTAACTTTTTCAACTTTCTCTCTCTTTCAACTTTGTCTTTCAACTTTGCCAATTCTAACTTTGCCAATTCCTCCCAACATCAAACTCTCTTGCAAATTCAACTTCTCTCCCCCTTTCTGACTACTTCAGATAGGGAAGAAAAAACATGAGAGCTCAAGGCTCGCCCTCAGCAACTGCATAGGAGTACACATTTGGGAGTATATGTAGAATCAGCTCCCCCTCAATCTTTTCTCCCCCTTAGTCTTATCTCCCACTTAGAGTTTCAGTGTCTGGACTGATTTCCTAAGCTTTTCAGCAACCATACTATATTTCTTCTATGTTCTGGTCATGTACCATGAACATCCACTTGTCCAAATGCCTGATTAGAGTTTTGGTTGGCCTTTGGACATACCTGCAAACACAGATTAATTTCCCTTAGGAACCCAAAAGGATTTGGGTCTTAGGTTTCTGGTTAGATCAACACCACTCGGAGTGTTAACATTGCAAGGGGTCATACTTACATTGTTAACCCGTGGAGTCTTGACGTTCCTGGGGTTAAACCAGCAATCTATGGCGAAGTGACCAATCTTGCCACAGCACCAACAATCAAATCGATTGTATCTTCTCTTGTTCTCCTGTTTTAACTTGTGAACGGGGAGTTTAGCAGGAGCAATATTCTTAGAAGTAGAAGCCTCATGGTTGCAACACACACATGACTCCTTCTTCTCTTCATGAGATTTAGCAACAATTGATTTAATCTTTGGTGCTTTCTTAACAACTGATCCATGTACAAATGAACCATAATCCTTGGGGATTACTTTTTCATAAGGTGCCTTGAAAGCAGTTGTTTCGAAGCATCGGGGACGGGTTTGATTTTGGTCAACCTTGCCCTTACCTTTAACAGCTCTTTTCTTAGCAGCCTTACTACTTTCAGCCTCATGACCAAGGCCACTAACCTTCGTAGAAGCAGAAAATCTTTCAATGATTGGAAGAATAGTTTTTGGTTTGGAGAAGTTTTCAACTATCTTCCTTTCCACCACTAACTTTTCTTCTAATTCATTTATAAACTTCTCCTTAAGATTTAATAATTCAGTAGAGCTTTGAAGTTCATCTTTCAAGATTTGGACTTCATCTTTGAGAGGAGTTAATTTTTCAATTTCCTCCCTCAAATCTGATTCCATCGTCTTGAGAGATTTAATCTAATTTGCTTGAGATTTGACTACCTTGCGGCATTTGTCAAATCCTTCCAAAACGGCTTTGTACTGAGTCATTAAATCTGAATCTACCTCTGAAGAATAGCCTTTATTTGCATTGGAGTCAGTTTCAGATGCAGAAAGAGGAGTGTGCGAGTTTACCTTCCCTTTGTATGAGGAGACACTTCCTTCCTCATCTGAATGTGCCATAAGCCCAAAATATGCTTCTTCATCTGAGCTTGACTTCCCTGAGTCACTGTCACTATGAGTCTTGGTCTTCTTTGCTAAGAAGTTCTTTTCTTCTTTCCTTTTCCCCTTGAAGGATTTCTTCTTTTTGTATGGACATTCCGTACTTATATGCCCTGGCTTATTACAACAATAACAGACAATATCAGTCGAAACATGTTTATTCGGTTTGGTTGTATACCTGTCGTTGTTGTGTTCTTTCTTGTGATGTTCATCATCACGCCTTGACCTTCTTTGGCGCCTTTTTCTGAGCAATTTCTTGAATTTCTTGGCGAGTGAAGAGAACTCTCCATCGGACATGTCTGAGCTTGAAGAACAATCCACAGACTCATCGTCTTCATCTGACGGTTGTGTCTTTTCAAATGATCTAGCTTTACCTCTTCTTGACTCTTTGGCCTTCAGTGCCACAGAGTTCTCCTTTCCAGAAGTGGAGCATCCTTCTTCTTCAGCTTTTCTAATACTCAGCTTTAGTTCATGTGAGAGAAGCTTGCCAAACAATATTTGTGGCTCCATCGTAGCCAACTTTCTGAATTCCCGGATAGCAATAGCCTTGGTATCCCATTCTTTCGTTAGGGATCTCAAGAACTTGTCATTTAGTTCTCCAACGGTGAATTCCGGATCATAGTTCTTAAGACCGTTGATGATCTTAAAGAACTTCTCATAAGTATCAGAAATGGAGTCTCTTGGATCTTGCTTGAATGCTTCGTATTCTTGGTTCAGCAACGATCTTCGGTCATCCCTCACTTCTTCAGTACCTTCCATAAGAACAACTATGGAGTCCCACATTTCCTTGGCAGACTTGCAGTGTATAAGATGTTGTAGCATTGAATCGTCCACTGCACCAGCAATAATGTTCTTTGCCTTCTTGTCCAAGATGACGAGGGCAATCTCATCTTTGTCTAGCTCCAACATTTTCTTGGGAATCATAATAGCTGAATTTATTGACGATGGCTTCATAGGAACATGGGGACCTTCCTCTACCATCTGAAAATTTCTTGGGTCGGTGGCTTCCATGTAGAACTTCATTCTTTCCTACCACATAGGGAAGTTCTCCTTAGAACAGACGAGCATCTTGAGAGAATCCTTGGATTTTTCCATTTCAGACAAACTTGCTCTTGCAACTAGATTTAAAGATCTTGGTCAAGGTGTTAACCTTTTAACGAACAACCTCCCTCTGATACCAATTGAAAGTGTCTAGTTGCGGCCTAAATCACCTAGAGGGGGGGGGTGAATAGGTGGATTCTATGTCTTTTCGCGGAATCAAAAACTTAGAAATAAAAGCACATGGAATCCAAAAGAGCACAGCACAACACAGAGAATTATAGTGGTTCCCCGATCTTGGGTAGTCCACTTTCCCGCCTCGCCTACCTAGCACTCCAAGGCTAGATTCGGCTACTTCACCAAACTCGGATCAATCAAATCCTACTACTCGGAGTACACAACTCCTACAAGCTCGGAGAACAAACTCTCCTACAAACTCGGAAGGAAAACTTCCTACAAACTCGGAGACAACGCTCCTACAACTCGGAGTATAACTCCTACAACTCGGAAGCAAGCTTCCTACAAGAATATTGTAAAGAAATCTTACAAAATCTTTGATTGAGAAACAATCTACTTAGGAACTCTTGGAGGAGTCCTTTTCTTCAGATCTGAAATAAAAGATCTTCTCCTTCAGATCTGGAGAACCTTAATCTTCTTCTTCTTTTAGAGTGAAAGCTTGAATCTTCAAGGATTAGGAAGAATAAGAATCGGCAAACCTGATCTGAGAAGGCCCTTTGATTAAATCGAAAAGATCTTCAATATAGAGAGAAGCAACTTGATCAAAGGCCTTCTTATCTGAGAAATTTTTAGCAGCACTGAAGAACGAGTCTTGAGCGGCGCACAAGTTAGATCTCAGAAAACTTTTCCAGCGAGAGAGGAAGAAGACGGCTGGGTTCTTCTTTTTCTCTTCTGCTTTTTTTGCCCTAAAAATAAAGGATTATTTAAAGGGAAACCTCCAACGGTTCGGGCGACAGACAAGGAGAGGTCGCCACGTGTACTGTACATGTCGGCCAACCCTAAATTTCAAAAACGAAACGAAAATTTGAAATCCGTCTGTCCGTCATTCGTCGAGACTTCACGTGAACATTCGACGAATTGACTTAGCCACAGAAAAACACTGAACAACCCGTGAAAAACACCTTCTGTTTTCATTCGTCGGGATTCGTCGGGAGTTCACGAGAACATTCGACGAATGGACTTAGCTGCAGATTTTTCTTCACAAGACTGTCTTTTTGACTTCTGTCTGGATTCGTCGAGATTCGTCGGGAGTTCACGTGACATCTCGACGAATTGACTTAGCCACAGAAATTTCTTATTCAGACTGGAAATTTGGCTTCTGTCTGGATTCGTCGAGATTCGTCGGGAGTTCACGTGACATCTCGACGAATTGACTCAGCAAAAATTTCTTTTCTTTTCCTAAAAACCTGCTCCACTCCTCAAGCTTGAAAACCTTCAGTTATGAGTATATGAAGTACACCCCCAAAGAGAGATTACACATGGACCAACACTTTGTTCTACACAATGAGGGATTACACTGTTTAGAACTGTGTTTGGTGATCCATTGCAACCTGACTTTGGTGTGCACTTAGCATTAAGACCTGCAAACACATAACTAGAGAACAACATCAAATACATCTCAATTCAACTTAGTTCACAGGAACACTTCTTCAAATCAAGGTAATTGTAGATATAATACCCAACAATTTCGTAGCCTTCCGTACCACATGGCGAGCATAGAATGGGCGTCGTGGTCAGACGGCTCTTCAATTCTTCAAAAGCTCGAGCGCACTCAGGCGACCAATCGAACTTATGATCTTTCCTAGTCAGTTTAGTGAGAGGGAGTGCGACCCTCGAGAAGTTCTCCACAAAGCGCCTATAATAGCCAGCAAGTCCTAAGAAACTTCGGACTTCCGCTACGTTTTTCAACACAGACCACGCTCGGATTGCTTCTATTTTCGACGGATCAACCGCAATTCCATCCCCACTAACAACATGACCCAGGAATGCTACTGACGATAGCCAAAACTCGCATTTGGAGAACTTGGCATATAGTTGACTCCTCCTCAGGGTGCTCAAAACTTTGTGCAGATGCTCTGCATGCTCCTCCTCCGACTGAGAGTATACCAAAATGTCGTCGATGAAGATGATCACAAACTAATCCAAATACTCTCGGAACGTTCTATTCATTAAGTCCATGAATACCGACGGTGCATTAGATAGACCGAACGGCATAACAGTGAACTCATAGTGCCCAAAGCGGGTACTGAACGCTGTCTTTGGAATGTCACAATCCCGAATACGAAGCTGATAATAGCCGGACCTTAAGTCAGGCTTAGAGTATACCGTCGACGCAACCAATTGGTCGAATAAGTCGTCGATTCTTGGAATCAGATAACGGTTCTTCTCAGTCAACTTATTCAGCTCTCGATAGTCGATACATAGACGCAAGCTCCCGTCCTTCTTTTTCACAAAGAGGACCGGTGTACTCCAAGGCGATGAACTCAGACGTTCGTAGCCTTGCTCTAGCAGCTCTTGCAATTGGACATTTAGCTCTGCCAATTCCTTTGGCGCTATCCGGTACGGTGAGCGGGCCACAGGTTTTGCACCTGACACCAGTTCAATACAGAAATCAATCTCCTGCTGAGGCAGAGCCCCAGGGAGTTCATTAGGAAACACGTCGGCATACTTCGCTACAACTGGGACATCGCATAACCTGGGCTTTGGCTCCGAAGCCTCCAACAGGGTGAAGAACAACTCCGCCCCTTTTCTCACCGCCTTAACCACTTGAAGAGCAGACATCAGTGTCTTGCTCTCTCATCGCATACCTGCGAACATGGTTTCATCTTCGGTGTTCTTTCCCAGAGTGATCTCCTTTGAATTGCAATCTATGCATGCTCGCTGCTCCGAGAGCCAGTCCATGCCGAAGATCACATCAAATTCAGCTAACGGTAATAACGACGCTTCCAAGTCGAAATACTGATTTCCGATCCGCACCTTCACACGTCTCTTCCTATCCGCACTCATCTGAGACCCGTTAGGTAGCACGACCTCCAATCTATCTTTTGCTAAGGTTGACGGCACTCCGATTCACACCACGAAGCCCATAGACAGAAAAGAGTGCGATGCTCCCGTATCAAATAGAGCTCTCGCCGGATAGTTGAAAATTAGGACGAAGCCTAATTACACACAAATAAAACATAAGGTCGCACAACGGTATTAATCACACATAGCTATGTAAAAGCTAACATTTAATTCATACCTGTGACGACATAAGTTTGTCGTATGGCTTCTTGCTGGCCAAGCGAATAAACTTTAGGCTGGGTCGGAATGTGCTAGGAAGTAGAAGACTCCGCAGCTTTACCCCTTTCCGTATGACACGCAGCACGAGCATAATCCAACGCTTGGTTCTCTGGCTTCGAGGGACCACTTCTACACACACGCACCTTGTGTCCCACCTTCCCACAGGTGAAACATGTAATAGGGTTATATGTTGTCGTAGCTCCCGACATAGTTGAGCGAGTTGGCTCCGCCGGTTTGAACTTCCTTTTGTTCTTCCTGAAATCCGACTTGGACTGAGAGGCCGGCGCATGAAACTCGGGTTTCATTGCCACGCCCTGTGCTTGCACTCTCTTCATGTCCAACTCCAGAGATCTGGCGCTTTGCACCACCACATGGAAGCCAAACGTCATTGGGCCTACAAGGAGCAGCCTCAACTCATCTCGAAGACCTTCATAAAACTTGTTCGTCTTCATTTCCTCATCTTCCACCAAAAACCCCGCATAGCGGCCCAATCTAGTGAACTCGTGCAAGTACTCATCCACCGAGCTATCGCCTTGAGTTAACTTCAAGAACTGGTTCTGCAACGCAATGCGTTGGGCAGAAAGAATATACCTCTGAAGAAACGACTTTGAGAACTCCGCTAATGTGATCTCGGTAATCTCCTTGCCTCCAAACCTATGCACTTCCTGCTCGGCCCACCAAAGCTCTGCCTCTCCGTTAAGGAGGAAGGTGGCTAGAGTGACCATCATAGCTTCTTCTGTTGTTGTCGCCTTTAGAGTTTTCCTAACCGTTGACAGCCAGTCCTCCACCTCCGTTGAGGATCCAGTCCCCGAAAAGGTTGGAGGATGGAAACTTAGAAAGTGCTGAAGTTGTTGATCACGCGCTCGCGCAACAACTACTAGCTCTACTCGACATTCCACCCTTGGCTCCAGCGCAGGTTCCACTGCGACCACTGGTACAGGGATCTCCACCCTCGGTTCCACTGCAGGTTCCACTGCGGGTTCCACTACGGCAGCTGCCACCGGGGCCACATCCAGAGTAGGCATAGCAGGATGTGCAAGCCAATGGCGTTGAGTGTTGATCATCGCTAAGAACGCTTCAGCGATTAACCTGATCATCTTAGCTGGAGGAGTGGTCACTGGCACCTCAGTCGACGCACTACTTTCAGCGGTGTTACGGGGTCGAGACTGCCCCGCAGCACTCCTAGTCACCTATAAACATGGAAGACACAATTTAGTGACTGAAAACAAGGCAAACAACAATCATGGAACACTCAGGTTCCGCAAACAAGTATGTTTTTCCATTCCTATGTGGATATTCTTATTAGTTTTGTCATTTTAGGTGAGCGCACAGCCCGTGCACACCACCCCTTAAAATGAATTCGTCCCGAATTCGCTAAACTACGGATCGACGCCCTAAGTCCGATAACAAATTGTAACACCCTTCCAGTACGAATAATATAACAGTAGGTCCGGCCGGGACCCTACGCTATACTAACCACACTAGCTAGGCGTTAAAAGGAGATATACAGAAAAGAACTACACCAGAGTATACTAAACATGAGCGGAAGCATAAAGATTTAACATTTCTCTTAGAATAGTCCACTATCACAGGATTGAAACAATAAAGTGTAGAGTTACGACCTTAAGGCCTTACATTCCAAAAAGTACAAAACTCCAAAAACATATTTCGACACGCAGGCCGGCAATACATGAAAAGCGGAAAAGAGGCTGGCCTTCGAGGGCCAACACAGCAAAAGGGCCACCGCCCGCTATTTCCCGCTTGGCTCAAAACATGGCAAACAGGTAACCGGTTAGCTAAAGCTGACCAAAATTATAACGACCCCACCCCTAAGGCCGGGGTGGTGGTACTCCTTCCCTGTAGGCATACAGTATATGCATAGATTGTCAAGGTGCATTCAAACACCACATGTACAAGCAATCAACACCAACGTGGGCACACACAGCCACACATTTTGTGCTCTCAAGGCACTCTCACGGTGTACTCTCCGAGCTACACCTAACAACTCCTTAAACAAAGAGTTCACATGAGCTTTAACCGTCAAGACTAACTTGCCTTACGGACCAATCCCAACATCATACGTGCACCGAGAAGCTACCTCTTCACCGATTCGGTATGGGAGCGGGTTCAGTTTAGCTTTGCCCGTGCTCAAATCGTCGGAATCAAACGTCGCGACGCGGGTACAGCTTCACCTCGGCCCGAATAACGAAAGGAGGTTTCACACCTCCATAACCAGTTCCCTGGGAGCTACCGCCGGCGCTAGCCCTAGCGCCGGGTGGTAGTGGCAGATCTCCGAATCCACTCAAAACTTCGGGTATTTCCTGGAGGTTACCTCCAGGACTCCCTACAGTACTTTACTATACACAGAACCCGAAAATAGTGCAAACAAAACACGGAGTCTTCTCCGGCATAATTAATCACTATAACCATCACCAATCCAGACCAACCTGTTTGGATGGGTTTCACACACAATGCCTATATCCGTACTACGATTTTGGATGCTAATGCAAGTAACCAAAGGGGATCGAAATGATCAACCCGCTGGAAAACTCCCTTTTCCCCACCAATCGGTGGGGGATTTTCCATGCAAACATGCCATAAAAAGGAGGACTTCACTTGTCCAAGTAGAAGATCGTTACCCTTCTCGTTTTCTTGTTCACCATGAGAATCCAAGATTCTAATCGGATGGAAAGGACCGCACTGGGCTGCTCTCCGTGGATCTGTAAATGACTCGCGATTCGGAGCTTTGGAGCTCCGTCAATGGTGGAAGACACCTTCTTCTTCCTCCTTGGCTTCCTCTTTCTCAAGATTGAAGGGAGATAATGTTGGGTTTTTCTAGAACCATACATCAAATGTAGGCGCAGCGGAAATGAAGAGAAACTACCCAAAAAGACTTTGGATCGGCCATGAATGTTGAATCAAGAAGTTAACAAAATGCTAGGTATGAAATTACCTTTGCGGGATTGGATCAAATCCAACCTAGATGCTCCACGAGTTGATTCCTGTCGTCGGCTATGCGAGTCCTCACGTAGAATAATATCTACGTCTCTACAGTGATCCACACGAGCCGGGAGAAGAATGACTGCACCTTGAACTTCCACGAACTGCTAGGTTCGCTCCAGGAAGAACACACACGGCGACGATCGTCGGAGAGGAGGTCGGCGGACGCGATTCAGAGACGGCGGAACACTTCCGTCGGCTAGGGTTCGAAAGGCGAGAGCGGAACTCCTTCCGTCGGCTTTTCTTTTCGTTAGTTCACAGAACCCTAAAACGAAGTCCTATTTATACCCAAAGGATAAACAGCTTCTAGAAGAATCGCTATCCGCAGACCACACAGCAGAATAAGGGCTTCTGTTACAATTCGTCGAAATTCCACGGAAGATCATTCGTCGAGATTTCACGGGACAATCCGACGAATCCGACGAATCAGATCAGACGGCAACATTTGCCGAGAAAATGATCTCTGTAACAATTCGTCGAGTCTTCACGGGACAACCCGACGAATCCCTACGAATCCAGACAGACGACAACATTTTGCCGACTGAAGGGTTTCTGTAATAATTCGTCGAGTGTTCACGGGACAATCCGACGAATCCCGATGAATCCGACGAATTCTATCCGTGTAAACCCGACGAATTCAGACAGCAACAACCTGCTGGATTTCCCCATTCTTTATATGGTGATTGGTAACATTTACCAACACAGTCAATCTACCAACTTCTCCACATGCTCTTATGTGCGACCCTGCAGGCTCATATCGCGTTGGCAGTGAGATTACATGTTTGACCACTTCTAGATCACAATGGCAACTCCAACAGATAAGACTTTAGAATAAAGAGAATATCTCCTCTGGTCAAGGCTTAAGAAATCCTGGATTAAATCCCAACCATCAGATCTAAGAACATAAGGATTTGACGGCCACTATTTCAAATCACGGATCTGTATCGAGCGCTAGCGCCGGCGCTAGCGCTATCGCCTGCGCTAGCTCCTAGCAGCCCAATTCTGCTTCAAAGTTTTTGGGTGTTACATTTTTCCCTTCAACCCTTCCCTTAGTGTGAGTTTTTGGAGGTACATTTTTTGGTACCAACAATAACATGAGCTGTTAACATCTTCGGCCCAAAAGCATCTAGGTAACCCATATTTTGATAACATATTGCCTGTTAATTCTTGAAGGGTTCAATTTTCCTCTCCACAACACCATTTTGTTGTGGGGGTGCGTGGAGCAGAAAATTCATGTTTAATTCCTAGATCATTATAAAAAGTAGTGAACTTTTCATTTTTCATATTCTCCTCCATTCTCTGAGCGTATGCATTTTATTTTTAAATCAAGTTCATTTTGTACACGATTGCATAATTTAGAAAATTCACCAAAAACATTGGATTTGGAAGTAAGAAAAGTTGTCAAAAAATATCTAGAAAAATCATCAATTAATACAAAGGTATATTTTCTACCACATAGACTGTCAGTGTTAACCTGTCCAAAAAGATCCATATAGATTATTTGTAGAGGTCTAGTAGTAGAAATTTTATTTTTGCTTTTAAATGAAGATTTTAAAATTTTTCCTTTTTGGCAAGGCGAGCAAAGAGAAGATAAATTTCCTTAAGCATTGGTAATACTCTAATGAATTTATCTTTTGCTAATGTTAAAATCAGTTAGGTGCAAGAGTGACCAAGACACCTATGCCATTGTTCTAATTCTTCAATTATGGAAATTAAGTATTTTCTATAAGAATGAGAAAGATCATGAAAAGCAATCATGTAAACAGTATGCGTTCTAGGTGCAGTGAGTAAAACAACATTTTTTTCTAGGGTTTATAATTTTGCAAAGATTTGTTGGAGATTTCTGAAGACTCTTGCTTGAGGATGTGGGACCAGCATAAACATTATTTGATTTTTTATAATAAACATTCAGTTCTCTGGAATTATTTCTACCGACGAAGTTAGTAGTTACCGTCAAGCGATAGCTTTCAAAGACATGTCCGAGCCCATATTTTGCACTACCATGATATTGGTTGGCTAAAATCATGTCAAGGGATTTTTGGCCAACTCTGAATTTCTTAATAGCCACATTTAAATCATGAATTTGGGCTTTTAAAGTGGTGTTTTCATTTACTAACATTACCCACCGATTGACAAAGGTTTTCTTTTCATTTTCAATTTGAGAGAGAGGGTTTCAAACTTCTTTCTAAGTCCCCCTTTTCATTAGTTAGAGACTCTATACGGGAGTGGGCCTTAGAAAAGGCTTCTTCATGTTCTTTTACCCTCGCCAAAGAGTGATCGCACTCTTGGCAAGGAACCTTCTCTTTTCCTAATGTTTTTTTTTTACTTTTTAGTTAATTTTTTTATTTTCATTTAATAAGATTTTGTTTTCAGTTTTAAGAATATTAAGGTCTTTAAAACATTTATCAAAATATTTACAAGTTTTTAAATACTCTTTATATAAGTCATCATAAGTGGGAGGAGGTACCTCAATATCGCTTGGGACACTGCTTTCATTATCCAAATAGTTATTGTTATTTCTTATGAGGCACATGTTTGCCTCTTCTTTATAGATGGAGTATGAGACGCTTGATTCCTCGGAGGAGGAGTCTTCCCATGTGGCCTCTTTTAGCAGCTTCTTTTTCTCTTTCTCTTTGTGCCACTTTTCCTTTTCTCTTTCAAGAACATTAGACACTGGCTTCGGATGTGACTGGTCCTTTTGCAGTGGTAGAATTCAAGTGGTGTCTGCTCATCATCGTTGTCGCTAGCTTTTGTTGGAACATGCTTTCTATATCTCTTGGTTTGAGAATAACAAATCCCATTGTATTTGATTATACTTGCCATGTGTTTATAGTGTCCAGGAACTTCTACTTTCATGCCTTTATAACTACGAGAAAGAAAGACAAAGAATTCCTTACCAGGTCAATGCTCTGGTGCTAGCGCGACGTGCTAATGCTACCGTTGGCAGTAGCTATGCAGATTTGGAAACTTCATCAAAAAGGAAACATTCATCGAGAAAAGAAGGTCGTCGAGACTGAATATGACAACTCTTACCACGGAGCATTAAGACTAACGCCCGACGGTAACTTATAGAAGTCCCACGATCATGATGCTGATTGAGGAGCAAAAAATTAAGGAGATATGATGGCTAGGAATAATATATACTAACGCGACACGTTAGCATTACCGTGGTGCGGTAGGAGAGGATACTAATTTTGGAGCCAGAATGTTAACAAAAATGACTCGATTCGCGCGCCAGAATGTTCCTTAAAGAGGCTACCGCCTGACGGTAGCACTATCGCTGGCGCTAGGATCCAAGCCTATTTAAAGAGCGGTCAGCCTCCATTTTGATCTGCTGAATTTAGAAGATATCGAAGCCACAACTCCTATATTCGTGAGAGCCCCCTCTTTCAGCTAAGACAACTCCAATCAACATTCATAAATGCAAGGAACTCGAAGAAGGATTGATCACGCTTATCTTACACGAAGGCCGTACGCATCAACATCAATGATTACTTCAGCGCGCCTTCAATAAGTTCTTCGAATTCAACCTAAGAGGGAGTTTTTTTCTTTAGTTTTATTTTACCTGGTAACTCTTAACCTTTGCATCGATAGAGAAATTCGCCTGTGTTGGCGACTAGATCGTGAGTGGCTTAGGGAGAATTCACCACGTGGTTGGCGACTAGGGCCTTGCGAGGACTAGGGGGAATTCACCATGTGGGTGTGGCGACTAGGTCTAGGTTTAGATCTATGGGGCGGCGCAAGGCCTCATCTGGGGAGAGATAGGCTAGAGCCAACCGGTCCTTGGGAGAAGGGTCGGTATAGAAAACCAAAAAGGTTTTATGCAATCTCCTCAATCTCAAGCGTTATTGGGATAAATTTTTATAATTATTCTAAAAGCAATAATACTTTATATTTTTCACTAATATCATTATGCAATCTCTGATCTTTGAAATCTAAATGAAAAAACATTCTCTGTCACTAACGCTGAGCGGTAACACTACCGCTGGCGGTAGTTACTGAGTTCACTTCTGTCATGCCAAATACAACCCAATTTCATAAAAAGCCTTCTGCAGTATTTAAACTGAGATATTTTTTATGAACACTATAAATCTATTTGAATAAAATCAATTAAGGTCAAAAGTTCTTTAAGTCCCTAATTCACCCCCCCCCCCCCTAAGGGTGCCTAAAGATCCAACAAGTTGTATCAGATCCAGGCTATTCCAAAATGGCTTCACAATCGGGAATAATGGCGCTTCATAATCTCGCATCAAATAGAGGGGATGATTTCTATTAAATGAAAAATCTTTAACAACACCTTTATTTATGGGCAAAAATTATAAAGGGTGGAAAATGTTAATGGAAAATTTTCTTAAATCTTTAGATGAAAAACTTTGGAACATTACCATTGAAAAGCCATCAAGCGTATTAAATAGAAACGAAATGGTTTTAAATGTGGAATCTATAAATAGTTTATTTTGTTCGCTAGATCAAAATATTTTCAAACTTATTTATACTCTACCTACTGCTTATGAGATTTGGAAAATTCTTGAAAGAACTTATGATTCTCCTTCTAAAGGTATGGAACAATCGCTAGAACCGGAGAATATTCAAACTTGCATATGTATTCAAGAAAAATCCACTCCTAAAGGATCCATGGAATGCTCATCAAGCAGAAGGGAAGATGTCATCTCATAAATGGAAGAGGAAGAAGAAAATGTCAAAGTAACCTTATGTTCAAACAATACCTCATCCAAAAGCACTGTACGGAAATCAAATTTCCTTATTGTTTGCAATTTTATTTCTACATTACAATTGTTACAAATTACAAAGCGCAAAATTAAGAAATTAAAAAATGCTAATTGCAAATTGCACTTAGAAAATAAAGGTTTAAAAGCAAAAGTTAATGTTGAATCAAATTTTGATTTATCTAGTTTTACCCATGAATCTTTTGTTGAAAATATTACACCTTGTATAGAATTTAATGAATTAAAAGAAAAATACAAGGAACTTGAAATGGAACTTATTGTAAAAGAACGTAATGAAAAATTGTCCTTAGAAAATTCATCTTTGAAAAGTGATTGTGTTATGTGCTAAAGTTATAAAATTGAAATCAAGGAGATTGATGAAACATTGGAGGAATTTAAGAAATAACTATCAAACTCACATTGACTCCATTGTCATCACTCTTAAAAATAGCACAATTGCATATAATAAAGCTAGACATAATCTTAAGATCAAGAATAATAAATTAAAAATAAAAATCAACTTGCTTAAGGAAATTAACAATAAAAATTCACAACACATAAAATCACAACATCAAGCAATATCCAAAAGGAAGTTGAATATGAATATGAATATCTTGACTAAGCCTAATAATAGAAGTAAGAAACACAAAGTATTTGTAAATCAAAATACAAATTACTATTATTTACCAAATCATGTTTCTCCCAACTTAAAATTAGAATTACACAAATTTCCTATGAAAGATACTTTCAATAATCATTACAATTATAATCTTCAAGATAAAGAAAATCACAATGAAAATTTGATGCTTAAGAATAATATTAAACCAAGGTTTGAATGGAGGCCCAAAGTTAAAAATGAAACACTAACTCCACTCAAAAGGGCTCACTCATCACTATCTCCCCAAAAGCAAACATGATGTATTTGGATACCCAAGGAAACAGCCACACCCGGTCCTTTTTGGATACCTAAATCACTTATTCATTAGTTATCATACAACTGCATGAAGTAGAAACAAATCAACAAATGGATATCATTACTCTACTTCATGATATGCATAACATTTTTTTTGCTTACTTATTTTCTTTTGTCTTCTCTTGAGTCAACATGTTATTGTCACTTTATATAACATATGATATGACCTTCACACAGTATGCCTAAATTTATTAATGAATCAAATTGAATTAAATTGAATAAGAAGTCATATAATCTCAGAAGAGATCTATCTATCCTTTTTGTTTTATCCTTCTAAATCTATTTATTTTAAAAGTCTTTTATTATCATTATAAATTGAAAACTAAATTTTTATATAATATTGTCAAGACTAATGAGATAATTATCAAAAAAGGACTTAAAAGGAGTATTAGGGTTCTTAGACTAAAAGTATAAAATGCGCAAGTTTTTTGCTTATCTATTTAATATCCTTGTGTCACTTGATAACCCCTATCATTTTTAATAATAATCATGAAGATTTGGAATTGAAAAATTGCAAAAATCATGTGTTTTAAACATAAATCTCAACTCTGTTGCTAGCGCCTGGCCTTAGTTTCTAACGCTGGTGGTAGTACAATTTTCTTGAAAATTCTGCTTTCTCTAAATACAAATTTTTGAAAACTTATTCTATTACCTTAACCATCACTATGTTTTCAGAAAACTACATATATATGCGGTTTGTTTAGCTTTCAAAAATCAAAGAGAAAATTCACAAAACCTTTCTAAATAACCAAAAATATTTTCTCATTATATTTATATTCATTATTCACCTTACAATATTTCTCTTTAATAATTTGAAAGGATGAATATGATTTGTTTTATATATACTTCACTTACATCATTATGAATAAGTAATTATGAGTACTTAATTTCTATGTGTTAACATTAATGATCATGTATAATAATCATGCAAAATCAAAAGATCTTTTAATTCAAACATCAAACATAAACTACAGAAGATCCTATTGCTTTCAACATATTGTTTGTGATCATGATCATTATATGTAACAATTATGTTTTCATGTGTCTCATTTATATATAGACCATAGAATCAACTTATATAAATAATAATAAATCAAATAGAATCATCACTTCATCCTATGTCTAAAATTTGAAACACTATTATTGAATACATGCAACATTATATCAACTAATTTTATGGCATAATATTACATTCAAACTCATCATTCTAGCATTATCAACTAATAAATATTATCATCCATGCTAGTTTATTTTTATCGCCATTATGAATTAATTCTAAAATTGAAAAAGTGAAAGTTAAAATTCAAAATAACTATATGACTTTACAATCAAATATAATTAGAAATCAATCTCTCAAAAAATCCATAATTTATAAATTGTTTCCATAGGATTAAATGCTTAGTATGCCCATGTTCATTCACCCATATTATGTGTCTCACAATAGCGAGGGTGTAGGATTGTGTGCATTAGAGACCTAACCTCTAAGTCATGTTTGGTCTTTAACCGGGGAGTGTTCTAGTGGGAACTTGCGAGGCACTGAGGGAAAAGAGTGCTAGGTTGTGAGTCATCTTCTATATGCATATGGGATTAACACCCCAACCTACGACATGTGTGCAGCTCCTCATGCCCATCTGTCACTTAGTACGGAGCTAGAGTGTAGACATGTAGTTAAGGTATCTTGATCCTAGACATACTCATATTATATACATTGCATGAATATTATTTCACACTTTATGATCATTTCACTCATGCATATTTTATTCAAACAGGATAACTTAAGTTTTTCATACTATATCTTATACTTTGGACCTTATTGATTTTGAAAAACATAAGTATTTTGAAAAAGTATTTTGACACCTTAAGCCAAAAATCTTTATCCGGAGCTTTCACACTATTATTCAAAATTCTTTGTGGTACTTAGTGTCTCTTATCTTAGAAAATAAGAACAAAGAATGATCTGGCGAAAAGTTCCCAAAAATATACATTTTTTCTGGAAAACACTACTTCTGTTACTACCGCGTGATGTTAGGTTGTTACCGTTGGCGGTAGTATAAAATCTTATGTTTTTACTAACTATTTTTTAATTATGCATTTCTGTTTAATTTTTTGTTACTCTTTAAATAATTAAACAAAAAAATGTAAAACTAATCAAAATCGATCAAAAACAAGTTTTTTTTTTAAAATCAAATACATAATTTCAAAAAAAAATCAAAGAACAAAAATATGCTTTTCTTTACTATTTTGTATTTCTTATTAAAAAATCAAAAATTATAAAAACTGATTACTAATCATTGAAATGCTTCAAGGATGATTAGGTTTATCTTTTCAAGAATGAAATACAATATTAAATTATAATTTCAAGTATCTTAACACATTGTTTTGTGTCATGCCTTGAACATTATCTTGTTCTATGCAATGAAATTGATTATAGGAATCATATGTAGAATTGCTTAATATGCCTCTAAGTATGAGTAATGTTTTTATTTGATAATGATTTACTCACCCACCTCTTTGATAATCTACATATGAATTTAATCTTATATTTACATGATTGTGTAGTGTAACAACTTAACATTATAAGATGTGTGATTAGTTTACCTACACCCCATAAAAATCTATTTTCATGCACACATTTTTTGGAAGAAGTAGGGTTTTTAATCCAAGAAACTCAAATGTTTGTAAAAATAAGTGAATTCGGAGAACTTTGTCACAAACTAAAATTCAAATGAATACATGACAAAGATAACTCCACCAAGCACTACTCACACTCCTGATAAGTCTTAATGAACATTATGAGGTTGAGCACCTTGGAGAGAATTGTAAAGTGTCTTGTGCAAACTATTTTTATACAATACTTCTTCTTGATCACCGGATCACAAAGAAAATATAAAATATATGTGATCCCCCAAGCACTACTTTGCACCTCCATAAGTCTTAAAGAGCATTGTGTCTGTAGAGCACCTTGGGAGTTATACTATTTTATATGTTCATTGAAATAATATATAGCTATATGGGTGTAAGTGTTTCTAAAATCACATATGAATAATGTTTTGTTTATTCCATTATACATGTCATATGTTTTGATTAAATCATTTGTATACTCTTATCAAAAACACTACTTGTACACATCATTATCTCTTATAAAACTTTTACTCATGAGTATTGGACCTTAAAGCATGTTTACATGTCTTTTCTACAATTTTTAGTAAATGCACTAGATAACTTTGCATGATCTATACAATGTACAAGTATACTTGAATTGTAAATTTCAAACATTGTAGTTTTCTATCTTATCTTGAAAATTTTTAAATCATGCTTGAATTATTTTTATATCGCAAGCACATCTTGGATTTCAAATTCAAAACATCTTATTCCAAAACCTAACACTCTTACTTATTATGCTTTCAAACTCCAAAAGGATGTTTATTTTAAAAGTCCTTGAGCCTATCTTCCGCTACGCCTTGTATGCACACTCTTGCCTATTTACTCTTTAAACAAGTGCTATTGTATTGTGATAACACATGATATTTTTATCGTGGACTAAAGTTGCTAAAACATATATTTTCCACTAACACAAAACTCTTACTCATTTACTATGATTCAAACTCCCAAAAAGATATTTTTTATCTTAAATCATGCTTTCCACTATCCTTACTACTTATACGCTCGATCATGAATATTTTTCTTACCCAACAAGTAATATTGGCTCCCTATCTATTGATACTCATTCTTACTCCAAACCTCCTACAAAAGGAGGAGAATATCTAAGTAATTCGAACTCCATCCTTTACTCATTCACCATGTAGTATCACTAAGTCCAAAATCATTGTCATGCTCTATCCCTTCTCTCCACCCTCTTTTGATAATACCAAAAAGGGGAGAATAACTTTGAAAGAAATTCACTCTTAAGGGGAGCAAAATACATAGGATGCCCAAATTTAGGGGGAGCGCTCATATAGGGGGAGCATCTATATAGGGTAAGCATATTCATACTATCATGTCTATCCTTTGCTATAAACACATTTCTTATTGTTAAAAGCTTTCTTTCTAAAGAGATATGTTATTATCAAAAGGGGGAGTTTGTTGGAACATGCTTTCCACATCTCTTGGTTTGAGAATAATAAATCCCATTGTTATTTGATTATCCTTGCCATGTGTTTATAGTGTGCAGGAACTTCTACTTTCGAGCCTCTTTGACTACCAGAAAGAAAGATGAAGAATTCTCTACCAGGTCAAAGAACTGGTGCTAGCGCAGCGCACAAACGCTACCGCTGGCAATAGATGTGCAGATTTGGAAACTTCATCGAAAATGAAACATTCATCGAGAAAGGAAGGTCGTTGAGACTGAATATGGTAACTCTTACCGCAGAGCGTTAAGACTAATGCCCGGCGGTAACTTATGGAAGTACCGCGATCACGATGCTGATTGAGGAGCAGAAAAGGAAGGAGATCTGACGGCTGGGAATAATATATATTAACGCGGCGCATTAGCATTACTGCGTCACGGTAGAAATGTTACCAAAAATGACTCAATCCGCGTGCTAGAATGTTTCCTAAAGAGGCTACCGCTGGCGCTAGGATCCGAGCCTATTTAAAGAGTGGTCCGCCTCCATTTTGATATGATGAATTTAAAAGATATCGAAGGCACAACTCCTATATTCATGAGAGCCTCCTCTTTGCAGCCAAGACACCTCCAATCAACATACATAAACGCAATGAACTCGAAGAAGGATCGATAATGCTTAACTTACATGAAGGCCGTATGCATCAACATCAAAGATTACTTTGGCGCGCCTTCAACAAGTTCTTCGAGTTCAACCTAAGAGGTAGTTTTTGTCTTTAGTCATATTTTATCTTGTAACTCTTAACCTTTGTATCAGTAGAGAAATTTGCCTATGTTGGTGACTAGGTCGTTAGTGGCTTAGGGAGAATTCAACGCGTGGTTGGCGACTAGGGCCTTGTGAGGAATAGGGAGAATTTACCGCGTGGGTGTGGCAACTAGGTCTAGGGTTAGATCTAGGGGGCAGCTCGAGGCCTCATTTGGGGAGAGATAGGCTAGAGCCAACAGGTCCTTGGGAGAAGGGTCGGTACAGAAAAACAAAAAGTTTTATGCATTCGCCTCAATCTCAAGCGTTATTGGGATAAATTTTTGTAATGATTCTAAAAGAAAAAATATGATATGTTTTTTCACTAATATCATTATGCAATCTCTGATCTTTGAAATCTAAATAAAAAAGCATTCTCTGTCACTAACATTGAGCAATGACACTACCGATGGCGGTAGTAACAGACTTCATTTCTGTCATGCCAAATACAGACCACTTTCATAAAAATCCTACTATAGTATTTAAACTGAGATATTTTTTAAGAACACTATCAATCTATTTGAATAAAATCAATTAAGTCAAAAGTTCTTTAAATCCCTTATTCACCCCCCCCCCCCCCTCTAAGGGCACCTACAGATCCAACAACTTTTCCCTTGATGACGATCCCTTCTTTCTTGCATTTTTATGAAGTATCTTCATAAGGGGTTTCGCCTTTCCGGATTCTTCATGAATCTTTTAAAGTTCTTTACAAAAAGGCTTTCTTCATCCTCTTCATCATCATCGTCGGCCTCTTTCTTTGATTTTAGTTACAAAGCCTTCTTCTTTGGCTCCTTATTGTACTCTTCATGTTGGATATTGAGTTCCACCTCATGGGTTTTAAGATTCCCAATAAGGCTCTCAATTTGGAGGAGCTTTAGATCATGCATTTCCAAAATGGTCGTCACCTTTGGGTTGAGTTTTGGTGGGAGAGATCTGAGAATCTTCCTCACTAAGTCACCATTTGAGAATGTCTTTCCAAATACCTTTGAGGCATTTACGGTCTTGGCGAACCTTGTGTACATGGAGTTTATATCTTCTTCAGCATTCATCCGAAATTTCTCGAACTCAGATTCCAATTGGAAGAGCTTTGAATCCTTGACCTATGAAGTACCTTCATGAGTTATTCTAAATAAATTCCAATTATCAAAAGCAATTTTGCAATCACAAGTCTGATTAAATTTGGTTCTATCCAAGGCACACAATAAAGCGTTCATGGCTTTACCGTTATACTTACATTTAGTCCTATCACAATCATCCCATCTATCCTTAGGTTTTTCCATAGTTATTTCTCCAACTACATATGTAAGAGGAGAGTAGCGTGTTTCAATCATAGCCTAGACTTATATATCTAAAGTCATTAAGAAATACCGCATCCTAGTTGTCCAAAAATTGTAGTCGGATCCAGTAAATAAAGGAGAGTCTACTAATCTCTTGCCCCTCATAAAAAAGCAAGATCATGATGCGCCATTATTCCCGATGGTGAAACAGTTTTTGAATAACCTCACTCTGATACCACTTGTTGGATCTATTGTGCCCTTAAATGGGGAAGATAAGGGATTTTAATATTTGAAGAGTAATTAAAAATATTCTTGATAAACAAACTAGTTTCGCGATATTTAATAGAAATACTTTTTTCTAACTTTGCAGAAAAGATTATATCAAAGGTTACTTTTGAAAAGGAGGAATTCAAATTTCTTTGATACCTCTAGCGGTAAGTGCTACCTCTAGACATTAGCGCGCAGAGATTGAATTCCTTAAATTATATAACACTAATGAACCTTGCAATATATTTTGAGTATAAACTTTGATAGAAAATATTATTTTAAACATTTATGAAGAAGAAATAAAATTCAATTAGTGAACAACAAAGAGAGACATGATTTTATTTCATAAAACTTTGATTATAAAATGTTTGATCTCTATGACGCCAGGAATCAAGGCGAAAATGAAAAATCCTTTTTCATTTTCTATACCCAGCCTTCTCCCAAGGATCGGTTGGATCTAGCTTATCTCTCCCCAGATGATGCCTCGAGCCACCCCCTAGATCTAATCCCTAGACCTAGTCCAGACCCAAGAAAATTTATGTTTAATTCTCTCTCTGGATTGCGGTACAAAAATGGTATAGGGACAAGTGGGAGAGCATGTATGAGACAGTAAAACATTTTTTGACTCCTTTTATCCATTTTATAAGAGGATCTTAGATCTAATGGTTTTGGGTGGTCCCTAGTGATGTTAGTTCGTGGGGAAGGCTTCAACCAACCCATTATAGTTTATTTATTTCTTTTTTAAGGTTAGAGATAGTGGGGAGGAGGAGGAGCTTAGAGTGGAGGAAAAATGGTATTGACGATGATCTAGACTGCGGATCGATGATCTGTTTCTGGGAACGCGAAGAGGGCTTTGTTCTGGTTTAGCTTATCATTATTTTTAGTGGAGATCTCTCTCTTTTATCCTGAATGGTGGAAGTATACAGAAATAGCTTGGAGTTTCTCCTCCGAATCTTGAATGTTGATAAAGAACTTAGAGTATGGACATGATTTACACAGTCCAATGAGGTCTTTCATGGATTTGATGTTCCGATGAGTTTTCCCCCTTTTTACTCCAACAATTTCATGGGGCTTTAGTATAATCAAACATATTGTGTGTTTTGATGGTCGATTTAGGAGGAATTATGGAGGTAAAGTGGATTTGTGAGGATTGGTGGTGGATGGTCATCTGAAATATCTTGTAATACGGGAAATTGGAAGTAAAACGGCCAAAAACGAGTGATTTCAAAAGAGAAACTAAAGGGAGTTCTCTAGAAATTCTAATATATGAGTAAGGGAGATGGGTCAAAGTAGATATAAAAATAAAATGGGGACATGGCTTGGGGACACGTGTGTGTCCTGATGAGAAAATTTAGTATAGTGATTTTAGCTCTATCCTAGCCAGTTGTTCCATTGATATCACTCATCTATTTGTAGATTTAATCATAAAACCAGTGATAATCTGAATGTTTGTTATGTGAGCATGTTGAGCTAGATAGAGCATGTTTATATAGATAGAGCATTACTTAACCATTTCATTCATTAGGGAGACCTCTTTTGTTTGGATGCATTGTTCTGGGAACGTTGGATGCTTTTGTTGCAGGTACAGTGCTTATGTAGCTTCCCCCAGGTGTCTCGGCCTTTTTTCTTAGAGGAGGCCACTACTCGTGCATTTTTCTTCATGTACGAGAAGTGGCCCCCTCTGCGCATGACCACTAGTCATGCACGACCATTTGATAAAATTTCCCTGAGAACCCCCCTTATTTCAGATGGGTTGCCACACGAGGACTGGACCTCCTTCACGCACGACCACTGGTCATGAGCATTCAATTTTTTCCCCATATGCAAAAATTTTCCCGCTAATCCAGGTTTCTTATAGCATAATTATGGGACTTTCCTTCACGCACAACCACTGGTCGTGCGCCAACTTATGCGCTAGTCATTTTTCTGCTTCGTCTATAAATATGCATGCTCGCAATTTCAGGGAGGAGTTCTATAATTTTTTCACAAAGTTTGCCCTATTCCGTCATTTTCTCCCTCCAAGGGATAGGCATCATCCCCTAGGCTCACCCCTTCATCCATAATCTCCAAAGTAAAAAAGATGCACTCCCCTATCCGCAAGCCACGGATTTGAAGAGGAAACATGGGTGGTGCAAGACCCTCGAGAAGACGGGTCCGTTGGGGATCGTTGACAGTTGTTCCTCTACCCCGGATGATAGTGGACGAGCGAGGCCATAACGGAGTTGCACTCCGGAGCACCCTTGTCTCCATGGAAGAGTCTTGAGAAATGCTTGTAGTTCTCTCTTATTTTCTGCACACTAGGTAGAGCTCTGTTTCTTTTCTTCTTGTTTAGATGGTGGTTGCAATAGACCTGGGATGTTTCTCATGTTTTGAATATTTTTCTTGAAATATTATGCTTTTGTGTTATTGTCCATTAAAGTAGCCTAGGAGGCCTATCCTCTTGTATCCATTTTTTCCATTCATTTTCATTGTGCTTTGTGTGAGTGAGAGTCGTGGTTGCATTGTCATTGAGATAGACATGAGCCAGCAAGAGAGGCGGAGGAAGGAAACCCACGGAAGAGTGAAGCGGAGGCCTTCAACCCGCAGTTGTGTGAAGCGATGGCCGGCGACTCACGAAAGTGAGACGCGGTGCCGACCACCCGCATAGTTAATTAGTTTTCATTATTTGTAATTAGTTGTGTTGATTCCCACTCCTCATCATGTTTTATACTCCACAAAAATGTAAATGGCGTGGTAGTATGTATCATGGGAGTGAGGTGTGCGAGAAAGGGAACTATTGTGTGTACATGTAAGTCGCTCCGCAGTTGACATTGCGATAATCCGAAGTCTGGACCCCTTCCATGTCCAAGCCTTTTGGAAAGCGATGTTTGTTTCGTCAAGTCATTGATCATTTGGTGAAGGATTGCGAAAGATGGAAATTGCAAATAGAGGAGGAAGAGAAGCCTATGCTTATGATCTTTCCTCTTGCTCCTTTTAGCGCATTGATGAGTAGATATCAAATAGCATATGTTAGACTCATCTAGGCCTATTTCTTTATGTAATTGCTTCATTTTTATACGAAAAGAGCACATAATCACTTGATCACTTTTCATGCTTGAAGCACATTAGACACAAAATTTGGTGTGTAAAGTTCTGATTCAAAAGTATTGTGGAGAAATCACTTTACTCTCCCATTTATTTAATTTTATGCACTTGGAAAATTTGCACATGATGGCGATTATTTGCCTCGGTCCATTTGCGCGTTGCGAGAATGAGTTGTGATGTCTGGGTTTCATGATGTTGCTCACGCATGGTCGTTCTTTTTTCCTTTGTGCATGTGCGTGCGTGAGTGCCTGTATTGTCAAATTTGGAAATCGCACGGTCGTGCATTTTTCTTCTCGCACGACCAAGACGGTCGTGCATGAGAAACCTTCTAGTCAAATGCAACTTTTGACCTGAAATTAGTGTTCTGTGTCGGCCCATGCATTTTCTTCTCGCACAGTCAAGGTTAACCATGCGTCAAGATAATTGTTGGGTATTGTAGCCACAATAACCTTGATTTGAAGAAGTGTCCCTTAAACTAAGATGAATTGATTTTGTAATTGATATAGTTTCATAGTTGTGTATTTGCATGGCTTTAAATACTAAGTACAAACCAATGTCAGGTTTTAATGAGTCATAAACACAGGCCTATGCAATGTAATCCCTCATTGTGTAGACCCAATTTTCCACTCACTTATGATTCTAAGGGACTCTTGAATGTTAGAATAGGTCCGTGTAGCTTGGTATTTGCTTGTTGGATGCTTTGGGGTCATTTAGAAGAATTTCTCACTCTATATCGGTAGCTACACCGCCCTATACATGATAGTGTACCAACCCTAGAGCTGCAAGCATCTACACTTTCCGAGCTTGACATGACCATGGCATGATCAGTGTGATGTTGTGTGCCAGATCATGTTAGTGGACATAGCTTAGTCATATGGCCTAGCCAGGTTGCGTTCCCAGTCATGTCCAGACCCATGAAAATTTATGTTTAATTCTCTCTCTGGATTGCGGGACACAAATGGTATAGGGACAAGTGGGAGATCATGTACGAGACAGTAAAACATTTTTGCTTGCTTTTATCCATTTTATAAGAGGATCTTAGATCTAATGGTTTTGGGTGGTCCCTAGTGGCGTTAGTTCGTGGGGAAGGCTTCAACCAACCCATTATAGTTTTTTTTATTTCTTTTTTATGGTTAGAGATAGTGGGGAGGAGGAGGAGCTTGGAGTGGAGGAAAAATGGTATTGACGACGATCTAGGCTGCGGATCGATGATCTATTTCTAGGAACGCGAAGAGGGCTTTGTTCTGCTTGAGCTTATCATTATTTTTAGTGGAGAACTCTTTCTTTTATCCTGAATGGTGGAAGTATATAGAAATAGCTTGGAGTTTCTCCTCTGAATCTTGAATGTTGATAAAGAACTTAGAGTATGGACATGATTTACACCGTCCAATGAGGTCTTTCAGGTATTTGATGTTCTGATGAGTTTTCCCCCTTTTTACTCCATCAATTTCATGGGGCTTTAGTATAATCAAACATATTGTGTGTTTTGATGGTCGATTTAGGAGGAATTATGGAGGTAAATTGGATTTGTGAGGATTGGTGGTGGATGGTCATCCGAAATATCATGTAATGGCGGGAAATTGGAAGTAAAACAGCCAAAAATGAGTGATTTCAAAAGAGAAACTAAAGGTTAGAAAATCTAATATATGAGTAAGGGAGATGGGTCAAAGTAGAAATAAAAATAAAATGGGGGCATGGCTTGGGGACACGTGTGTGTCCTGATGAGAAATTTAGTATAGTGATTTTGGCTCTATCCTAGACAGCTTTTCCATTGATATCACTCATCTATTTGTAGATTTCATCATAAAACCTTTAATAATCTGAATGTTTGTTATGTGAGCATGTTGAGCTAGATAGAGCATGATTATCTAGATAAAGAATTATTTTACCATTCCATGCATTAGGGAGACCTCTTCTCCCTCTCATTTCATTTGTATACATAGATTTGATGTATGTGGCTGTTTGGATGTATCGTTCTGGGAACGTTGGATGCTTTTGTTGCAGGTACAGTGCTTGTGTAGCTTCCCCCAGGTGTCTCAGCCTTTTTTCTTAGAGGAGGCAACTGCTCGTGCATTTTTCTTCATGCACAAGAAGTGGCCCCCTGCGCACGACCACTAGTCATGCACGACCATTTGATAAAATTTTCCTGAGAACCCCCCTTATTTCAGATGGGTTGCCATACGAGGACTGGACCTCCTTCACGCACGACCACTGGTCATGAGCATTCAATTTTCCCCCATATGCAAAAAATTTCCCACCAGTCCAGGTTTCTTCTCGTATAATTATGGAACTTTCCTTCGCGCACAACCACTGCTCGTGCGCCTACTTATGCGCTAGTCATTTTTCTGCTTCGTCTATAAATATGCATGCTCATAATTTCATTGAGGAGTTCTATAATTTTTCACATAGTTTGCCCTATTTCATCATTTTCTCCCTCCAAGGGCTAGGCATCATCCCCTAGGCTCACCCCTTCATCCAAGATCTCCAAAGTAAAAAAGATGCACTCCCCTATCCGCAAGCCACGAATTTGAAGAGGAAACATGGGTGGCGCAAGACCCTCGAGAAGACGAGTCTGTTGGCGATCGTTGACAGTTGTTCCTCTACCCCGGATGATAGTGGATGAGCGAGGCCATCACGGAGTTGCACTCTAGAGCATCCTTGTCTCCATGGAAGAATCTTGAGCAATGCTTATATTTCTCTCTTATTTTCTGCACACTGGGTAGACCTCTGTTGCTTTTCTTCTTGTTTAGATGGTGGTTGGAATAGACCTGGGATGTTTCTGATGTTTTGAATATTTTTCTTGAAATATTATGCTTATGTGTTATTATGCATTGGAGTAGCCTAGGAGACCTAGCCTCTTGATTCCATTTTTCCATTCATTTTCATTGTACTTTGTGTGAGTGAGAGTCATGGTTGCATTTTCATTGAGATAGACATGAGCCAGCAAGAGAGGCGGAGGAAGGAAACCCATGGAAAAGTGAAGCGGAGGCCTACGACCCGCATTTGTGTGAAGCGATGGTCGGCGACTCACGAAAGTGAGACGCGGTGCCGACCACCCGCATAGTTAATTAGTTTTCTTTATTTGTAATTAGTTGTGTTGATTCCCACTCCTCATCATGTTTTATACTCCACAAAAATGTAAATTGCGTGGTAGTATGTATCATGGGAGTGAGGTGTGCGAGAAAGGGAACTATTGTGTGTACATGCAAGTCGCTCCGCATTAGACATTGCGATAATCCGAAGTCTGGACCCCTTCCATGTCCAAGCCTTTGGAAAAGCGATGTTTGTTTTGTCAAGTCATTGATCATTTGGTGAAGGATTGCAAAAGTTGGAAATTGCAAATAGAGGAGGAAGAGAAGCCTATGTGTCACAACCCGCATTTTCTCCGAATTTAAGAATATCAGAGTAAGAGAAAATACACGTCATGATGCCACGTCATACAGGAGACAACTGTAGACGCTCAGGCGGGAACCTATTACTTAACTAAACAAACTTGATTATATGATAAGTCATCATTTGAAATCATTTATCAGGGGTTTTGAGATAAGAACTGTGTCTCTCAGTACGTGGATCAACTAGTCCACCGAGAAAGTATATATAATTGCAGCGGAAAGTACTTGATTTAATTTACTTAAAGTCCTACATGTATGCAAACGATGGAGCATGAGGTAAATGATATGCACATAACTAGGCGTACTGTAAGAGTAGAAAATACCTTTAGGCGGCTTTAAAGTAAGGGTTTCAGTTAGAAAGAATGCAATGAGGATGAAGAAAAAACATTTTATAACTATAGTGCACCTAGCATAAATCATTCCCAGAGGGTAAGATACACAAGATCTAAAAGTAGTGGCATAATCTGGCAAATAATCTATAAAGTATAAAAAGGGGCATAATGGGCGTCAACAACATGACACTAACCCATTGGCACCAACTAGTATGTCTGAGCACAAGAAGTAACTAAAACAACTACCTCGCAGCAGCGGGGTGAACAACTACTAAAACTCTGAACTTCAGGCTACACCACTAGCCGCTACGGCTCTGAACCTGAGGCATTCAATAAAACAAAGAACGCCTGAGCAAGGAATTACAAGTGGCAGAAAACTAGCAGAAAAAACAAGCAAGGCATAAGGGGTACCAACCCAAGCCAAATTTACCGAAAGAGAGCTCTAAACAAAGAATCAACAAGCATTAAGTGCACTAAATACCAAAAGAGGAACAAACATGTTCGTTTATTTAGTTTCATCAATTAAAGAGACTGATCAGCTCAAATTATACGGGAGTGGTTAAATACCTCCGCTACCCCAGGCCCAAAAGCAGGTGGGGGTACCACTAGACCCAACCACCCAAACACGACTACCGTGCAAGGCTATAACATTTCCCCCACTGTCCCCCAAACACAACTACTGTGAAGGGCTAAAGACAGTAGTTCTTATTACTTAAGTTTTAATTAAACATGGGACGCTACCCGAAAGGATAAACACTTGAAGGCCCTAAGAAATAGGGTCGATGCAAGGTACACACCGATCAAGATAAATCATAAGAGTAAACTCAAACGTTAACAGATCCACAATGAGTAAAAAGGGATACAAGCAAGAGGGATTCAAGATCAGGAGCACCGAAGGGTCACTGGCAATCATCCAAGTACACCCGAGGGGTCACGAGCTCCTAACACAAAAACTCAACGAAAACACAAGCGTTCCGGGCGGGGTTCCAAGGGGCCGCGCCCCTGGCGGGGTCTTAGGGGCAGAGCCCCTAACGGGGTCCAAGGGGCAGCGCCCCTGGCGGTGGTCTCGCTGAAATAGAAGGTTGAATTCCTGTACTGTATTTTTGAAATCCCACCACCGGGAACCATACAAAAATCACATCAAATTGAGGACTTCTCGAGAAATAGAAGGTTGAATTCTCGAGACCAAGCAAGGGATTTCTCGAGACATCAAGGAATTCTCGAGACAAAGCAAGGGATTTCTCGAGACATCAAGGAATTCTCGAGACAAAGCAAGGGATTTCTCGAGACATCAAGGAATTCTCAGGACAAAGCAAGGGATTTCTCGAGACATCAAGGAATTCTCGAGACAAAGCAAGGGATTTCTCGAGACATCAAGGAATTCTCGAGACAAAGCAAGGGATTTCTCGAGACATGGAAGGGATTTCTCGAGACAAGACAGGCAATTTCTCAAGTGATAAGCAGTTTCTCGAGACATAAGGTAGGTGATTTCTCGAGTAAGCTAGAATCAGCAAGAAAAATGGAATTTATTTAACTCACGGTTTTCTCCAAGGAAAAACTAGATACTAGGGTAAGATTGAAGAGGAGAAAATCAAGGGGAGGTTCTAGATCATAAGTTACTACACCAAACACACAAAACTCTTGCTAATCAGCATGACAAGAGCTCAAAACGAGCAAACCAATCGTCAAAAGAATCAAGAGAGAAAGAGGAAGAAACCACTTGCCTTAACCTTGCAAAACTCGAGATCCTCCGCTCCGAAGGCTAAGGAAACACTCAAGCACGAAATCCTGGAACGATTCGGACCAAAAGGAAGAGTTAGGTTACCGCCAAATCTCCCAAAACTCCACGAAACGAGAAAAGCTTACCGCTAGAACGAAGATCTCGCCGAGAGCTTTCCAAATCTTCAAACCAATCCCGATTCCGACCACTACAGCCCTAGAAATCACCGGCCGGAAGCTCTCCGAAGCTCCGCTCTCGCCCTAACCCTCGGCGGCTGATTTGATCGAGGAAAAGGAAGATGAATAGGAGGAGATGTTTTAGGTATTTATATGAAAACCTAATTTAATATTTAATTAATTAATTAATTCCCTTATTTACTTAAACTGCGAGGGCGACCAGATTACCTCGGATTTCTACGAAATTCGCGCCTTAACTGAAAAACGGCGCTACAAATCCAACGGCGGAGTCAGAATTCAATTCCGACGAGCCAAACTCCGGATAAAGCCTTCCGAAGCTAAAATCTTGATATCCACTCAAAATCTTCACTTTAACTCGAAACGACGCGAAATTTCGCACGCTTGACCTAAATCACAAGCTTTAACTAAGCTAAAACTCGAAACACTACCAGACGAGCTGACATAACGCCCTTACGCCAAAATTACGTCACAGAGGGTACGTAAAATAATTAACGAAAATCAGGGGCGTTACACTATGCTTATGATCTTTCCTCCTCCTTTTAGCGCATTGATGAGTAGATTTCAAATAGCATATGTTAGACTCATGTAGGCGTATTTCTTTATGTAATTGCTTCATTTTTTATACGAAAAGTGCACGTAATCACTTGATCACTTTTCACGCTTGAAGCACACTTGACACAAAATTTGGTGTGTAAAGTTCCGATTCAAAAGTATTGTGGAGAAATCACTTTACTCTCCCATTTATTTAATTTTATGCACTTGGAAAATTTGCACATTCTGGGGGTTATTCACGTCGGTCCATTTGCGCGTTGCGAGTACGAGTTGTGATGTTTGGGTTAATGATGTTGCTCACGCACGGTCGTTCATTTTCCTTTGATCATGTGCGTGCGTGTGTGCCTGTATTGTCAAATTTGGAAATCACATGGTCGTGCATTTTTCTTCGCACGACCAAGACGGTCGTGCATGAGCAACCTCCTAGTCAAATGCAAGTTTTTGACCTGAAATCGGTGTTCTGTGTCGGCCTATGCATTTTCTTCTCGCACGGTCGAGTTCAACCGTGCGTCAAGATAATTGTTGGTTATTGTATCCACAATAACCATGATTTGAAGAAGTGTCCCTTGAACTAAGATGAATTGATTTTGTATTTGATATAGTTTCTTAGTTGTGTATTTGTAGGGCTTTAAATGCTAAGTACAAACCAAAGTCAGGTTTCAATGAGTCATAAACACAGGTCTATTCAATGTAATCCCTCATTGTGTAGACCATGGTGTTGACTCATGTGAAATCTCTCTATTGGGATGTAATTCATATTCAAGCACTATGGAGAAGACAATGTGAAGTTGTTCCGGAAGAAATTTTGTCTAAGTATATTTCGTCGAGTGATCTCGTGGAATCACATTGATTTCGTTGAGTCAACTCGTGAAAACTTAGCCTTTCGTCGAATCAGCTCAAAAATGTTCAGAAAAAATTAACAAGTATTTTTCGTCGAATAAAATTATGCTCAGTCGACTAATTCGTCGAGTGTTCCCGTGTAATTTTAAAGTAGGCGTAGAAAATTTTCTTCCCGTTTCTTTTCTGTGCTAAGTCCTTTTCGTCAAGTCCTTTTATAACCTTCGCCGTATGATTAATCAATTTTGTCAATTAAGTCATTTCATTCGACAAAAAAGGACAGCGCGTTTTCTTCTCTCCGCCGCAAATCTTTCCTTTTAGGGTTTTATTCCTTGTACAGTACACGTGGAGGTCTTCCCTTAAGTGTCATTTATAGCCGTTTGAAAAGGATTGCTATAAATACTTAAAGATCTTTTCTATTAACCCTAATCGTGCATTTTGAAAAAGGAAGAGATCGATAATTCTGTCGGCCTTCTTTCTCGCTCTCACAAAGACGATCTTTTGCCGCCGATGAGTTCAGTGCTCGATTCTTCGGCAAGTTTTGATTCAACAAGATCCTTGTGCTCAGATTTATTCAAGTGGATTATAGATCTTGTTGTGATGTCAAGTTTTCAGATCCAGCTCTTTCAAGTCGAAGGATTTCTTCTTCCCCATTTCAAGTCCAAGATTTCATCTTTTCAAGGAAGAAGAAGATTCATCTTTTCAGATCTGAAGAAGTAGAATCTCCTTGAGATTCTTAGAGATTCGATTTTCAATCCAAAGTACTTGTAATACTTAATACATATTCTTGTAGGAATATTTTCATCCGAGTTGTTGTAGATCCTAGTTTAGAGGATTAAGTTTGTATGAGAGTTTGTTCTCCGAGTTCGTAGGAGAGGTTGTTCTCCAAGCTTGTAGGAGTTGTACTCCGAGTTATAAGATTTTCATAATCTGAGATTAGTGAAGTAGCCTAGTCTAGCCAGGCATGCTAGATAGGTGAGGCGGGAAAGTGGAGTACCCACATCAGGGAATCACTATAAAAATCCTTGTGTTTGTGTGTGCTTTGTTTTCTATGCGCTTTTCTTTCTAGATTTTAATTCTGCTTTAAAATCCATAGAACTCACCTATTCACCCCCTCTAGGTGATTTAGGTAGCAACTATATACTTTCAATTGGTATCAGAGGTAGGTTGTTCATTAAGAGGTTAACACCTTGAACAAACTCCTCCATCTAGTTGTTCAAAGACACCATGTCCGGAATTGATAAGAACAAGGATTCTTCCATGAAGCTGCCTGTTTGCACTAAGGAGAACTTCCCCATGTGGAAGGAAAGAGTTAAGTTTTATATGGAAGCCGCCGACCATAGAATCTTTCAGATAGTTGAGGAAGGTCCTCATGTTCCAATGAAGTCATCTACAATCAACACGGTTGTACAAGTTCCCAAGAAGATGCTTGATTTGACGAAGGATGAGATTGCTCTTGTCGCTTTGGACAAGAAGACTAAGAATATAAATGTCAGTGTTGTGGATGATTTTAAGCTGCAGAATCCCTTCCATTGCAATTCTCCTAAATAGATGTGGGATTCTCTTGTCGTCTTGATGGAAGGTACGCAAGAAGTAAGGGATGATCAAAGATCTCTGCTCAATAAAGAATATGAAGCATTGCAGCAGGATCCAAGGGACTCAGTTTCTGACATGTATGAGAAGTTCTTCATGATCGTCAACGGTCTTAGGAATTATGATCTGGAATTCACCGTAGGTGAACTGAATGACAAGTTCTTGAGATCCCCGACGAAAGAATGGGATACCAAGGCCATTGCCATCAGGGAATTCAGAAGGTTGGCTACTATGGAGCCACAAATACTATTCGGGAAGCTTCTTTCCCATGAGTTGAAGCTCAGCATCAGGAAAGCTAAGGAAGAAGGCAACATGACTTCTGGAAAGGAGAAGTCTGTAGCTCTGAAGGCCGAAGGGTCAAAGAAAAGCAAGGTCATGGTACAAGGACACAATCATTAGAGGAAGATGATGAGTCTTTGGTTTGCTCCTCAAGCTCAGATATGTCCGAAGGAGAGTTCTCCCTACTCTCCAAGCAATTCAAGAGATTGTTGAACAAGAGAAAATAGAGGAGAGGTCAATCTTCCTCATCAGATCACAGAAGATCGAGACGTGATGGCGAACATCACAAGAAGAGTTACAACAATGACAGGTATAAATTGTTGGAACAACCCTATTTCTGATTTGGGCTAGGATCACTATATGTTGACTAAGGACAAAGTTGACCCCAATGTATAGTTTATGGGTCAAGAGTTTTGGCTGTTAGAACTAGAAATTTCATTCAGTTTCTGCGTTCGACGAACGGCTATCTGCGTTCGACGAACAGCTATCTGTGTTCGACGAACGGCAAGCTCTCTGCGTTCAACAAACAAACTTGTTCTCAGCGGTCGACGAACCCGTCTCAGCGGTCGAAGAATTTGTCTAAGTACAGCGCTCGACTAATATATTTTCTCAAGCTCAGTGGTCGACGAAATTATCCAGGCTCAGCGGTCGACGAATACTTCCGTTCGACGAACTCCAGTCTGCGTTCGACGAACACCTTCAGATCAACAAAATTTATTATTCTAGCAAGATTCAATTGAGGTCGACAAAGTAAATGTTGTGTTCGACGAAAATCTTGAGGTCGACGAATCTGCGTTCGACGAATTTTGTTCAGATCAAAGAATTATTATTTAAGTTCAGAAATTTCAGAAAGAATATATCATTTCATTCTCTGAACTCAGTTCGACTAACAACAACGGTTCTTTCTGCAGATCAAGTAAGAAAAATATATTTCTTTTCTGTATTCAAGTTATAGTCGTTGACCTTCCAGCAGAAAAGGACATTCCGTATAAAAGGAAAAGGCTAAACGGCGCAGCAGTACTGTATTGATATCTCTTCAGCGCATATTATTCCTTAATATAATGGATTTGCATTTATTTCTGTCAGAGTTTTCAAAAGAAAGTATGGAAGAAGACATAGTAGCCTAATATACAGCAGAATATACTCAAGCTTACACGACAACAGATAAAGTACAAAATACTTTACAGTTTTGCTGTACAGGAAAAGTACAGAGAAAAGAAAGAAAGAAAAGAAGAAACATAACACATTACTTCTTCTTCCTCCTTCTCGAGTAGTAGCAATATTCTGAGAGCATCTTCAACACCTCCTCTCAGTCATTTTGCTGCAAAGATTCAGATCAAAAGAAAGAAGAAAAGCTACAGGAAGAAAGAAGAACATAGAAGGCTTATACAGATCTTCTTCTTCCTCAAAGCAGCATTCATTTTCTGAGAACATTTGCTTTCATATCTCAGTCATCAGCTGCAAGCACAAATCTCCAAAGAGCAACAAACAATCTGAGAAGTAGTCTTCTTTCTCTGATTTATCAGCTACAGGAAGATTATTTCTTTCAAAGAAAAGGCTCTAGCCAATCAACTGTCAAACAACTTCATATCAAACAGGGAGCTTTTCAACATACATCCACTAGAGTCTTCTCTCAGCATCTTGACAGAGAAGAACATCTAAACCCCTCTCTATCCCATCTTGTACAGGGTTAAAACTCCCTTCAAAAGTTGACCTCCTTGGTGCCAAGACACCTGATCAAAAATCCTGTTGGTTTTGAGCACCTGATCAAAAGCTCTGTGGTGTGTGGACACCTGAACAAAATCACCTTGGTGTGAGGGCACCTGATCAAACCTCCTAGTTGATCCTACCAAGTGTGGTAAAAGAGTAGACGTACCAAGGTTATTGGGGAACTACTATAAAATTCCTTGTGTTTTTTGTGCTGTGAATTTCTGTGTTTTGTTGTTGTGCTGATTTATTTATTTGTTGTTATTTAGTTCTTATAAAACACTCTCTACACATATATATATCAGTATTTTCAATTCCGCAAATAAAACTAAGGGAAAAGTTTTAATACTCTGTTCACCCCCCCTAGTGTTAATTTAAGATTTAACCTCACTTTCAATTGGTATCAGAGGGAGGTTGATTCTTTACAGGCTAACACCTGAATCACAAAGATCAATTAGATCTTAAATTCTATTAGAGTTTTTATTTTATTTATTTCTGTTAAAAACTCATGGCACAAAACAAAGAGTTTTCTAGCACAAGACCTCCTATGTGCAATCTCAGTAAGTTTGCACTATGGAAAGCAAGGATTAGACTGTACATGAATTCTATTGATGAGAAAATCTTCAATGTGATTTTGACAGGACCTCCATCTCCCATAGCAACAACTAGTGCTGAAACCACAACTGCCAACAATGTTGTCCCACCTCCTGAATGGACAGAAGCACAGAAAAAGCAAAGAAGTGCTGATGAAAAAGCCATGAATATTCTGGCTCAAACAATGTCTGATGACATTTTTCAGAGAGTGGTGGAATGCACATCAGCAAGACAAATATGGATTTATCTCAACAACGTGGTTGAGGGATTTGCTGATGAAAGGAAAGACAGGAGATCACATCTTATTTCTCAGTATGAGAATTTTAAGAAAGGAGAAAATGAAATAGTAGCTGATATGTACAATAGGCTCGGCCTCATAATAAATGAGCTGAAGACCTTGGATAAAGTGATCTCTATCACTGAGATCAATGATAAGATTCTTATGTGCTTCCCTAGCACCTGGGACTCTAGGATTTGGCCTATCAAGAAAGCCAGAAGCCTCAATGAGATTACCACTGAAGCTTTGTTGGGCAAGCTCAAATCCTATGAGCAGCTCATCATATCCAGGGAAGCTGAATCATCCACTTCATCTCCAGCAACAAAGAAAGAAAAGAGCATAGCTTTCAAAGCAGCTGATGAAGAAGAAAAATCTCTAAGGGATGAGGAGTTCATGAGTCTACTTGCCCAAATATTCTACAAGATGGCAAGAAAAGATTTCAGGAAAAAGTCATCCAGGAGCCATGAAAAGCCAAGGTATGATAAGTCAAATTCTAAAGAAATCATTTGTTATGGTTGCAGGAAACCTGGCCATATTCTGCCAGATTGTCCAGAAAATCAGAAGAAAGAATAGAAAAAGGAAAAGGAAGAAAGAAGACACTCCAGCAGATCTTCCTCCCACAAACACAAGAAGAAGGGAAGAGGATTTGTAGCAGAAACCTGGAGTGAAATTGATTCAGAAAATTCATCCAGTTCTTCAGATGATGAAGAAGAAATAAAAGAAAATGACCAGTGCCTGATGGCAATTTATGACTCAAGCAGTGAGTCAGCAGATGCCTATTCATCCAGTGATGATGAAGATAATCAAGAAGAGAAGAACTTCTGCATGATGGCAATCAATGCCTCAGCCAACAATTCTGATGAAGAAGAATCAGAATTAGAAGCAGAAATTAATGCAGATCAGGTAATGTCTAACTTTGATTTTACTTCAGTTGAATTCAAAGCTGAATTCAAAGTCCTTTGCTCAGACCTAATTAAATCTGAGAAAGAAATAATCTCACACAGACTTAAGCTAGCTGAAATGAATCAAATAAGTGAAGAAAATGTAAATCTTAAGAAAAATTTGGCTGCCTCAAGGGAACATGTTGTTCTCATTGAGAGCAAGTTGTCTGAAGCCAAAAAGTTTGATGAATCCCTAAATGGGAGAAGCATCAAACTGATGGACATTACAAGCACAGTAAATGCTAGAGTTAATAGCAAACTAGGCTTGGGTGCTTCATCAAGTGAGCCACATCTGATTAAGAAGAATATATTATCTACACCAATAAAATTCATCTCTGCTAAGAGCAAAGAGGTTGTAGGAATAAATAAAAACATTTCAAGTAAGACTGTCGAGAATAGCAGAATTCAGTAGAATTCGTCGAACGGAGCTCGACGAAATGTAACCACTTTGTCGAACGGAGCTCGACAAACTCTGAAACAGATTTTCAATATAGTCATTATATGAATGGAGCTTGACGAACTCAGCTCAGTTCATCGAACAGAAAGTATACAACAAATCTGAACAATTCTCATTCTTCACATTCTATCAATCCTTTCACTGAATGGATAATACCTCCAAGGAGATATCATCCACAAGGTTACAAGGACCAACTTGAAATGTCTTTTATTTCAGATTTTTGTGGAAATAAAAAAAGACCCAAGGTAATCTGGGTCAAGAACAAATAGATTGTTTTCTTGTTTTTGCGGGTACACAACTGTCCAAGAATAAATGAAAAATGGTATTTGGACAGTAGCTGTTCAAAATATATGACAAGGAACAAGGTCAGCCTGAACAACTACAAGGCAAAGCTTGCACCAAAAGTTATATTTGGAGACTCCAACTGTGGACAGACCAAAGGCTATGGAAAAGTCAAGGTTGGAGAAGTCACCTTCAAAGAGGTAGCTTATGTCAAGGGGCTGAAGCACAACCTCATCAGCATAAGTCAATTATGTGATGAAGGGTATCAGGTAACCTTTAATAAATTGAAATGCCTTGTTAAATCTGCTGATAATGTTATTGTTTTATCAGGTATTAGGCAGGGTAATATATATTTAGTAAATTTCAATTCATCTAAATTAGAAATTTGTTTATTTAATGAATTAAGCAAACCTAGTGAACTTTGGCATAAGAGATTAGGACATGTAAACCTTAGGACCATTGCTAAATTATCTAAGGACAATCTTGTTAGAGGTTTACCTTTAGGTTCATATAAGAAAGAAGGCCTTTGTAGGGCATGTCAACTAGGCAAGCAAACTAAAAATTGTTTTAAATCATTATCTAAAAGTGATTCACCTAGAATCTTATATTTGCAACATATGGACCATTTTGGACCTATTGCAACAAAGAGTTTGGGGGGGAAGTCTTACACTCTAGTTATTGTAAATGACTTCTCTAGATTCACTTGGGTGTTCTTTTTGAGAGAAAAGTCAGATAACTTTAAAGTTCTTACAGACATTCTTAAGAGCATAAAGATTGGGTACTCTACTGAAGTTGCATTGATCAGAAGTGATCATGGCACTGAGTTTGAGTCTCTTCTTATGCAAGAATTCTATGAGAAGGAATGTATCAGGCATTGCTTCTCAGCTCCTAGAACTCCTCAACAAAATGGGGTAGTTGAAAGGAAAAATAGAACTCCAATTGAATCAGCAAGAACATTGCTTGCAGATGCTAATTTGCCCCAATCTTTTTGGGCAGAGGCTGTTAGCACATCAAACTATGTATTGAATAGAAGATTGATACACAAACTTAAGGGTAAGACTCCTTATGAATTACTTAAAGGGAAGAAACCTAAAGTTAGCTATTTTAGAGAATTTGGTTGTAAATGTTTTGTTCATCATAATGATAAGAAATACCTTAGGAAATTTGAACCAAAATCTGATGAAGGAATTTTCTTAGGTTATTCACTAATCAGCAAAGCATATAGGATTTATAATAAATCTTCTCTTAAAATTGAAGAATCTATGCATGTTTCTTTTGATGAAACTAATATGTTTTATAAGGAGAAGAATTCTTCTACCATAGAAAATCTGTAGGTACCTATACTATGTGAGCAGCTAGATCAATTAGCTCTACATAAAGAAGGATTTCTGGATCCTGTACAGCAGAATGCTGAAGAAAGTGAAGAGGAAAATCAGCCAGATTTTGCTGAAAGTTCAGTACAGATAACAGCAGATCATCCTCCACAGGATACAGCAGCTGAACAAATTCCCCAAGTGCAAATTATTGCTGAACCCACTCCAACTGTTGATCACATCACAGTTAGAGATCACCCAATATCTCAAATTATTGGTGATATTTCAGCAGGTGTGCAAACAAGGCATCAAGTAAATCAGAATTTGATGCACACTTGTTTTCTCTCTCAGATTGAACCTCAATCCCTACAAGATGCAGAACAAGATCCCAACTGGATCATTGCTATGCAAGAGGAGCTCAATTAGTTTGAGACAAACAAAGTTTGGGATTTGGTTCCTAGAACAAAAGATCATCCAGTCATTGGAACCAAATGGATCTACAGGAATAAGCTAGATGCAGATGGAAACATTGTGAGAAACAAAGCTAGACTAGTAGCTCAAGGATACTTACAAGAAGAAGGAATAGACTATGATCAAACTTTTGCACCAGTTGCAAGGTTAGAAGCAATCAGAATTTTCCTTGCATTTGCTGCATACAAGAAATTCAAAGTTTATCAAATGGATGTAAAAAGTGCATTCCTGAATGGAGAAATCAAAGAATAAGTCTATGTGGAACAACCACCAGGTTTCATCTCTCCAACTCATTGCTCTTTTGTATTTAAGCTTAAGAAAGCTCTTTATGGTCTCAAACAAGCTCCTAGAGCATGGTATGAGACTTTAGCTAGTTTTCTTTTAGAGAATAAATTTTGTAGAGGCATAGTAGATAAAACTATTTTTCAGGATACATAAAAATTAAACATTGCTAGTTCAAATAGATGTAGATGATATCATATTTGGCTCTACTGATTCAAATTTGTGCAAAAGATTTTCTAATCTGATGCAATCTAAATTTGAAATGAGTAGTATGGGTGAATTATCATACTTCCTTGATCTTCTAGTGAAACAGACTCCAAATGGAATCTTCATATCCCAATCTAAGTATGCTAAGGAATTAGTGAAAAGATTTGGTATGTCTGATTCTTCCACCATGAAAACACCCATGCCCTCTAATGATGTTGTTGATGTTGATGATTCAGGGAAACTTGTTGATCAGAAGGTGTATAGAGCAATTGTTGGCTCTTTACTTTATTTAACAGCTAGTAGGCCTGATATAATGTTTGCTACATATATTTGTGCTAGGTTCCAAGTTAACCCCAAAGAATCTCACTTAATTTTACTAAAAAGAATTTTGAGATATATAAAGGGTTGCGCAAATCTAGGACTTTGGTATCCAACAGCATCTGAATTTGAATTAACTGGATTCTCAGATTCAGATTATGCTGGATGCAGAGTAGACAGGAAAAGCACATCAGGAACTTGTCAGTTTCTTGGTGAAAGGCTTGTGTCTTGGTTTTGTAAGAAACAAACATATGTGTCTACATCAACAGTTGAAGCTGAATACATAGCTGCAGGCAGTTGCTGCTCACAGATATTGTGGATACAAAATCAGCTCCGAGACTATGGTGTCAACTTAAATAATTCAATTATATTTTGTGACAATACTAGTGCAATATCTATAGCACAAAATCCAGTTCTCCATAGTAGGACTAAACACATAGAGATTAGGCACCACTTCCTTAGGGATAATGTGGATAAAAACAAAATTTGCTTACAATTCATCTCTATTGATTTGCAAAGAGCTGATATTTTCACCAAGCCCTTGGATGAAAAGAAACATATCTTCTTTATAAATCAGCTAGGTATGATAGATGGAGATTCAATCTATTAATAAATTAAGTTTTCTACTTACCCATCTCTTCATTAAATTGAAGCTTATTTTTATTTCAGTCTATTATCATTTATCAAATATTTTATTATATATATAAATGCCTACAGAATTGCTTCTCTTTCTAGTTCTCTTTGCACTTGATCTCTATTTTCTTGTGCAGGAACAACAGCAATATAAATCTTGCATCCTTCCCTACCTCCATCAAATGTCCCTTCTTCAAAGGGCCTAGCTTCAGGCCTTCCAGAACTAGGCAGGGGGAGAAGTTTGTATGAACAAGCTCCATTTGATGCAGTGTTTTGCTCAGGGGGAGTTGTTCTATAAACTAGGCAAGGGGAGAAAGCTGATGAACCTCCAAAACTCAGGGGGAGACACTCTCAGGGGGAGTTGCTGTATGAAGAAGCTTGATAAAGCTCGCAGCAGTTTTGCTGTTTGCAGTTTGCTGTTTCAGAAAAATTCAGAAGTTCAGATGCAGATACACAGCTCGGAAGAAGAATTTTGATATAGCAATTTCCGTATCAATTAGAAAGCAGATTGCAGATTCAGAATACAGAATATATTTGTATGCAGATTCAGAACACTGTTTTGGATTTATAAGAAGCAGCAGATAACACATTCAGAAATAAGATAAAGATTCAGATCAGAATTCAGAACAATATAATTTAGTTCAGATCAGAATTCAGAACAACACAGTTCAGACAAAATCAGAATTTCAGAATTCAGAAGCAGCAAAATTCAGAAAAATTAAAGGTTCTGATTGTATTTCTATCAGTTTTATTTTTTGTTTTTGTTGAAATGTTTCAAAACTCAGAGTATTATTTATTTTATATCTGATAAAATATTTAAATATATCAGATATATTCATGCTCTGTTGTTTTTGCTGTATTAGTATTTGTTTATTTTCATTTTTTGTCAAATAGTGTCCTAACCCAAATAGGGGGAGATTGTTGGAACAACCCTATTTCTGATTTGGGCTAGGATCACTATATGTTGACTAAGGACAAAGTTGACCCCAATGTATAGTTTATGGGTCAAGAGTTTTGGCTGTTAGAACTAGAAATTTCATTCAGTTTCTGCGTTCGATGAATGGCTATCTGCGTTTGACGAACGACTATTTGCGTTCGACGAACGGCTATCTGCGTTCAACGAATGGTTATCTGCGTTCGACGAACGGCAAGCTCTCTGCGTTCGACGAACAGACTGGTTCTCAGCGGTCGACGAACCGTCTCAGCGGTCAAAGAATTTGTCTAAGTGCTGCACTCGACTAATATATTTTGCTCAAGCTCAGCGGTCGACGAAATTATCCAGGCTCAGCGGTCGACGAATACTTCCGTTCGACAAACTCCAGTCTGTGTTCGACGAACACCTTCAGATCAACAAAATTAATTATTCTAGCAAGATTCAATTGAAGTCGACGAAGTAAATGTTATGTTCGATGAAAATCTTGAGGTCGACGAATCTGCGTTCGACGAATTTTGTTCAGATCAAAGAATTATTATTTAAGTTCAGAAATTTCAGAAAGAATATATCATTTCATTCTCTGAACTCAGTTCGACTAACAGCAACGGCTCTTTCTGTCAGATCAAGTAAGAAAAATATATTTCTTTTCTTTATTCAAGTTATAGTCGTTGACCTTCCAGCAGAAAAGGACATTCCGTATAAAAGGAAAAGGCTAAACAGCGCAGCAGTACTGTACTGATATCTCTTCAGCGCATGTTATTCCTTAATATAAGGGATTTGCATTTATTTCTGTCAGAGTTTTCAAAAGAAAGTATGGAAGAATACATAGCAGCTTAATATACAGCAGAATATACTCAAGCTTACACGACAACAAATAAAGTACAGAATACTTTACAGTTTTGCTGTACAGGAAAAGTACAGAGAAAAGAAACAAAGAAAAGGAGATAAAAAGAAAAGAAGAAACATAGCACAATACTTCTTCTTCTTCCTCCTTCTCGAGTAGTAGCAATATTCTGAGAACATCTTCAACACCTCCTCTCAGTCATTTTGCTGCAAAGATTCAGATCAAAAGAAAGAAGAAAAGCTACAGGAAGAAAGAAGAACATAAAAGGCTTATACAGATCTTCTTCTTCCTCAAAGCAGCATTCATTTTCTGAGAACATTTGCTTTCATCTCTCGATCATCAGCTGCAAGCACAAATCTCCAAAGAGCAACAAACAATCTGAGAAGCAGTCTTGTTTCTCTGATTTATCAGCTACAAGAAGATTATTTCATTCAAAGAAAAGGCTCCAGCCAATCAACTGTCAAACAACTTCATATCAGACAGGGAGCTTTTCAACATACATCCACTAGAGTCTTCTCTCAGCATCTTGACAGAGAAGAACATCTAAACCCCTCTCTATCCCATCTTGTACAGGGTTAAAACTCCCTTCAAAAGTTGACCTCCTTGGTGGCAAGACACCTGATCAAAAAATCATGTTGGGCACCTGATCAAAAGCTCTGTGGTGTGTGGACACCTGAACAAAATCACCTTGGTGTGAGGGCACCTGATCAAACCTCCTAGTGGATCCTACCAAGTGTGGTAGAATAGTAGACGTGCCCAGGTTATTGGGGAACTACTATAAAATTCCTTGTGTCTTTTGTGCTGTGAATTTCTGTGGTTTGTTGTTGTACTGATTTATTTATTTGTTGTTATTTAGTTTTTATAAAACAATCTCTACATATATATATATATCAGTATTTTCAACTCTGCAAATAAAACTAAGGGAAAAATTTTAATACTCTATTCACCCCCCCCCCCCCCCCCTCTAGAGTTAATTTAAGATCTAACCTCACTTTCATAAATCTAAATCGAACAAACATTCTTTGACTGATATCATTTTCTATTGCTGTAATAAGGCAGGGCGTGTGATTGTTGAGTGCCCGTACAAAAAGAAGGAGGGATCAAGAAAAGAAGATTAGAAATCCTTCAAATGTAAGGAGGAAAAGAGCTTTTTGGCTAAAAAGTCAAAAACTCTGAGCGACAGCGACTCCGACGAGTCAAGCTCGGATGAAGAAGCCTACTTTGGTCTCATGGCTCATATCGATGAGGAAAACTACGACACCCCATATGAGGGGAAGGTAAATTCTCATACACCTCTTTCTGAATCTGAGACGGATTCCATTGTGGATGAAGGCTACTCCTCAGAGGAAGATTCTGCTATATTATTCCAGTACAAGGCTTTATTGAAAGGATTTGACAAGTGCCAAAAGGTAGTGAAATCTCAGACAAAGGAGATTGAGTCTCTCAAGACCGTGGAATCAGATCTGAGAGAAGAGATTGAAAAATTACTTTCTCTCAGAGATGAAGTCTTACTTTTGAAGGACGAACTTCTAAGCACTACTGAACTGCTAAAGCAAAAGGAGAAATCCATTAAAGATCTGGAAGGAAATCTAGTGGTAGAGAGAAAGCTAGTGGAAAGCTTTTCTAAACCAAAGACCATCATTCCTCTCATTGATGGATTTTCTGCTCCTGCGAAGGGTAATGGTATCGGTCATCAAACTGAGAAAAGTAAGGCGGACAAGAAAAGAGTCGTTAAGGGTAAGAATAAGGTTGATCAGAGTCAACCTTCCTTCAAGAAGGTAGTGTTTCCTACGAACACATATGACTTTGAAACATTGTATTGTCAATTTACAAGACCAACTCACTTTGAGTCAAGTAAGGGCAACCAAGGATGGAGCCATCCCCGGAACCTTGGAATGACAGCTTTCAAAGTACCTTATGAAGAGATAGTCCTCAAGGACTATGGTTCATTCGTGCATGGATCGTCTGCAAAGAAAGCACCAAAGGTTAAAACTGTTGTGACGAATCCACTTGAGAAGGAGCCCTGTGTTTGCTACAATCACGAGGCTTCCACCTCCAAGTCGGTAGCCCCTGCTAGACCTCCCGTTCAAAAAGTCAAGCAGGAGGGAAAGAGAAGGTACAATAGGTTTGACTGTTGGTGTTGTGGCAAGATTGGTCACTTCGTCATGGATTGCTGATTAAATCCAAAGAATGCTAGAATTCCACTAGTTAACAATGCAAGGCCGACCACTCACAATGTTAACAACCCAAGTGGAAATCGTCTAACCAAAAGCCAATGACCCAAATCCTTTTGGGTTACTAAGGGCAATTGATTACTGATTGCAGGTATGTCCAAAGGCCAACAACACGCCTATATGGTATTTGGACAGTGGATGTTCACGACACATGACCGGAACAAGAAGCCTATTACAAAACTTCACACCAGTCAAGGATGGTCCAAAGGTTATCTTTGGTGGATCTGATCGGGGGATCACAAAAGGCTACGGTATGATTACCAATGGTATAGTATCTACAAGGATAAGTGTTTGATAAAGTCATCTGATACATCAGAAACTATTTTAATAGGCACTAGGAGTAGAAATATCTTCTACTTAAATTTTCTTTGTTTAGATTCTTCTACACCAGTATGCTTTTTGGCAAACGATAGTGCATCTCTTTGTGACTAGTGGCACAAGAGAGTAGCACATATTAATTTCAAAACTATAAATATGTTATTTTCTCACAGCTTAGTGTGCGATGCACCTGATGTTAAGTGCATTAAAGAAAGACCTTGTCATGCATGCCAAATGGGCAAGCAGACTCAGGCTAACTTTAAAAGCATAATTGACAAAGATTCTACCAGATGCTTATATCTGCTCCATATTGATCTATTTGGTCCCATGCCAGTTAGGATTTTATGAGGTAAAGCTTATACGTTGGTTATTGTTGATGACTACTCACGTTTTGCTTGGGTATTCTTTCTGAAACACAAGTCAGATACTTTTGATTCTTTCACTAATTTTGTTAGGCAAATTCAGAATGAACTAAACCTCTCCGTAGTCAAAATCGGAAGTGACCACGGAAAAGAATTCAAGTCTGGGGCTATGATAGAATTTTGTAAAAGATTAGGTATCTTTCATGAGTTTTCATCTCCTCGTACTCCACAAGAAAATGGAGTCGTCGAGAGAAAGAATAGAACACTCATAGAGGCAAGCCAGACAATGTTCAATGATTCTTCTCTTCTGGAATACTTCTGGGCAGAAGCCGTCAACACTGCTTGTCACGTGCAAAACCGAGCATTAATCAACAAGAACCATCATAAGACACCTTATGAACTTCTAAAGGACATGAAACCAACTATATCTTATTTTAGAATTTTTGGCAGTAAATGCTTCATGCTTAACAATGGGAAGTATTACAAAACTAAGTTTAGTGAAAAATGTTTTGAAGGTATTTTTGTAGGCTACAGTAGCCACAGTAAGCCATATAGGATTTTCAAAAAGAAAACACTGGTTGTAGAAGAGTCAATAAATGTTGTTTTTTGATGAGACGAGTATGCTTCACAGCAGCTCTTATAGTATTTTTGTTGAAGATGCAGGCGCAAGTTCAAAACTAAAAGAGCTGAACTTGGAAGAAGACATTAAGGAGAATGCTTCAGATACAATCTCAGTGATTGACCCAATCACACCTGAAGAAGAAGAACCACAAGAAATAGAAGAGGTACCAGAACCATAAGAACCGACTATCAGGGACGATGCAAGAAATTTGGTGGTCAGACATCAGAGAGATCAACCAGCAAATCAAATCATCGGAGATACCAGCGTCAGAATAAGAACAAGAAGAGGTACAACTAACCAAGTCTTGCATTTGAGTTTTCTCTCGCATGTTGAGCCAAAGCAATTTGATGAGGCCAAAGAGGATGCCTCGTGGATCATTGCAATGCAAGAAGAGCTCAATCATTTCAAAATATGCAAAGTATGGAAGCTAGTGCCAAGGCCCAAAGGTCAAAATGTCATCGGAATGAAAGGGGTCAACAGAAACAAGCTGGATGAAGATGGTGTAATCATCAAGAACAAGGCCAGACTTGTTGCCCAAGGTTACCGATAAGAAGAAGGGATTGGCTTCGTTCAAACTTATGCTCCAGTGGCAAGACTCGAAGCTATCAGGTTGTTTCTAGCGTATGCTGCTCACAAAGGATTCAAGGTCTATCAAATGGGCGTGAAGTCAGCCTTCCTCAATGGTAATTTGAAGGAAGAAGTATACGTAGAACAACCCCCAGGTTTTATTGATTGCTCCCTCCCTGACTACGTTTACTTATTACATAAAGCATTGTACAGTCTAAAATAAGCACCACGAGCTTGGTATGAGACCATATCTAGCTTTCTTCTTGAGAACAAATTCATATGAGAAAAAATAGATAAGACATTATTTCTTAGGGAAGTAAAAGGCAAGATTTTGCTAGTGCAAATCTATGTCGACGACATTATTTTTGTTTCTATGGATGATAACCATTGCAAAAAGTTCTTGAACTTAATGCAAGGGAAATTTGAAATGAGTAGTATGGGTGAGCTGAAGTATTTCTTAGGACTTCAGGTGAAACAATCTAAAGATGGAATTTTCATCTCTCGGATGATGTTCACCAAAGAGTTAAGTAAGAAATTCGGAATGGAGAATGCAACCTCAATGAGGACACCAATGGGTTCAAATATGAATCTATACAAGGATGAGAAAGGGAAACCTTTTGATGAAACCAAATACAGAAGCTTAATTGGATCCTTGCTCTACCTTACTGCCAGTAGACCATACATAATATTTTCAACATGTGTTTGTGCTAGATTTTAGGTGAACTCTAAAGAATCTCACTATGCCGCTGTAAAGAGGATTTTGAGATATTATATAGGCACACCAAATCTTGGCTTATGGTACCCAAGAAGTAATGACTTCAAACTAACAAAATTTTCAGATGCTGATTTTGCAGGAGGCAGGGATGACAGGAAAAGCACTTCTGGAACATGCCAATTCCTTGGAAGGAGGCTTGTCTCATGGAGTAGCAAGAAACAAAATTGTGTGGCAATCTCAACTGCTGAATCAGAGTACATCTCTGCAGGCATTTGCTGTGCACAACTTCTGTGGATCAGGAATCAGCTTGAAGACAACAAATTGAAGCTGAAGGAGATTATAATGTTCTGTGATTCATCAAGTGCTATTGCAATTGCCAACAATCTAGTCTCTCATAGCCGAGCAAACCACATAGAGATTTTGTTATCACTTCATCTGGGAGCATGCGGAGAACAAGGACATCAACCTCAGTTATGTCCCGACGGATAGGCAAGTAGTTGATATTTTCACGAAGCCGCTAGATGAAACCAAGTTAAACTTTTTTAAGCTAGAACTTGGCATCGTAAACAAGTAATCTTGAAGAAAAGACAAAGGACTCAAGCTTAAATTCAGAAAATCGGATTCATCAAGAATTGAAGGAAATTCCACTAGTCATTTCGACGATTTCGTCGAATCTTCTAGAATATTTTTGATGACAAGTCATTTTCGTCAAGTCATATCGACGAATTAAAGATTTTTCTCGAATCACTTCGACGAAATTATTCCAGCCTTTCTTAAATTCAAATTCTCTTATTATTGGATCCGACGAAACATTTCACTTCCCAGGTATGCGCCTCTTTTTATTTTAAACATTAAAATATATATATAAGTCTTTCGGATTTCACGAGTCACAATCTCCATTTCGCCGAAACCCATATTTACGCCGATTTGTCTCCCTCGCCAAGTTCTTTGTGTGATTCTCCTTCTTCCTTAATTCTCTCCATCTTTTTTGAGCAAGGATGTCGTGCAGGAGCTCTGGGTTGCTTCAAGTAGGGGAGAGATAATGAGGCCAGGATTCAACAGCGGAGGAATTTCGCATTGTAATTCTGGTCCTAGAAGAAGTTGGACTATCATTCGTTCTTGAACATCCTTGTCGTGTGCTCGACGGAGATGTTCTGGAGTTCTTCAAGAATGTGAAGGTTCGCCGCCATGGAGAAGTGATCAAATCTGTCATTAGAGGCCATGTGATTAAGATGAAACCATCAAGGCTGACGAGATATCTGAGACTACCAGTTATTGAAGTAGAGGATTGTTTATTTGAAGAGGATCACAATCAAGCTCTGATTTTCTGTGGTTTGCCTAGTTGAACTACTGCTGTTCGAAAGAAGTTCATGAATGGAGCAGGAAAGCTCTTGCTAGATGTATTGGGAAAAGTTCTGCTTTGCAAGGTAGGTTTTCATGACTACCTCTCTAATGATACGTTCAAGTTAGTAGCAGCCATCATATGCAGGAAAAGGGTGGATTGGGGTCAAATTCTGTTTGAATAAATTAAAGCAAGCTTGATGATTCCTAGCTTCAGTAGGATCATCAGCCTATATCTAAATCAACTGGACATAGACCAGTTTGATATGAGGTCAGGCTGCCCAATTCATCACTTAAAGAAAATAGACTCCTCTATTCTAACTAGATGGGACAGGAAGATCATAGGATGAAAGGGAGAGTTTAGCTCTTGTTTATTATTAAAAGACTTGTTTAAGTTTGCTTCCAAAATAATGATATATATATATAAGTGTGCTGATTGAGGAATAACAACAAACAGCAAGATGGCATATAAAACACAGCACAACAAATATAAACATAAACAAACAAGCCAACAAGAAAACCAGATGACACAAGTTATATAGTAGTTCCCCTCAACTGGGTACATCTACTCTTCTACCCACTGGTAGGAATCCACTGGAGGTTGTTGATCAGGTGCCCTCACACCAAGGTGTTTTTGTTCAGGTGTCCCCACACCAATGGAGGTTTGATCAGGTGCCCCAAATCACCTATAAGCTTTTGATCAGGTGCTTATAAACCAAGATGCAGGTTTTTGCTAAGGTGGCCTATCACCGGGAGTTAACTTTTGAAGGGAGTTATAACCCTTTACAAGATGGGAGGAATAAAAGAAAACAAAAGATATGTTGTTCTTCTCTTGGCTGAGAAGACACTTGATGAAGATGTTGAAGAGAGCTCCACCTGTCTGATTTAGTTTGATGACAGCTTGTGGATGGAGCTCCTTCTCTTGATTGCAATAACACTTCTTCTTCTTCTTGCAGTTTAGATCATGAGCAATTGATAGTGTTTGGTGTCTCAGGATATGTATAGAAGATCTGCAAGAGAAGAGTTTAGCAAAAACGAGACACAAAATAATATTGTTGTTGTTCTCTGTTTTCGCCCTTGTTCTTCTTTTTCTCTCCTTCTTCTTCTCTTTTTCCTGTACAACAAATGTAATAATGTTCTATATGTTTAATGTACAGCAATATATTCTATATATATATATGTCGAGAGAGAACACCTGGTTATTCTTCTGCTATATATTTATCTGATGTATATAATCTGCTGTATATAGAGTTGACTCCTGCTGTCGTGTAAATGAGTTGTCCTCTTTCCAGGCTGATTTGAATCCTTGCCGACCAAAGTGGAAAGGAGTAATATCTCTTTCTTTTCCCAGAACCTCGAGCAGAACAATTTCTTTCTTTAGCTTACTGCAACGGCTACAACATTTATTGCTTCTGCCAACGGCTATAACATTTAATGCATGCTCGGCTGTAATGTCAGATCAGCAATATATATATAGAAATAATAAATATTGCTTTATAAGTAAATCTGTCAGCATATATATAATATTTAATTATATAAAATAATACTGAAGAAATTTGTCGAGCTGAGGTTCAAGTTCGTCGACCTCATCATTTGATTCGTCGACCTGATCATTTGATTCATCGACCTGATCATTTGATTCACTGTTTCTGAACATCTGCTGAAAATTCATCGAACGCAGACTTGAGTTCGTCGAACGGAACTGTTCGTCGAACGCAGAGACTGGCTGGATCGTCGACCGCTGAATATTGAGTTGTTCATCGAACGCAGACTTGAGTTAGTCGAATGCAAGATTTCGTCGACCGCTGAGCTGAGGTCTGTTCGTCGATCGCTGAGATAAGTGATCTTCTTCGACCGCTGAGATAGTTGGATTTCGTCGAGCGCAGAATGAATACTATTCGTCGACCGCAGAGCGACGTTCGTCGAACGCAGGTAGCCGTTCGTCGAACGCAGAGAACATGTGTAAAATTGAATTCTTCTCTTATTTTCTGCCTATTAAAATATGTTTCTTTTCAGCTTTCTTTCTTAATGAAATTTAATCTAAGTTATGATATGTTATGATATAAACTTAGACACTAAAGGTCGATCCTAACTCAAATCATAACTAAGGTTCCAACAATCTCCTCCTATTTGAGTTGGGATCCTAATCCAAATTAAGACTAGGCTCTAACAATCTCCCCCTATTTGGTTTAGGATTCCCATGACCACAGGAACACTACGCACGACCACTGGTCGTGCGCCACTGATCGTGCGCATTGAAAAACTGCACTTGTCTATAAATATTTGCTCCGCGAAAACAGCCAGATCGACTTCGTTTCTAGGTCTTTTTGAGCGCCGTTTTTTGCGTTTTTTCGTTCTATGCCTCCTCCATCATCCTCAAGCTCCAAGGAGAGGGGTCTAGCCCTACATCCACCATTATCCAAGTAGAAGGAAGCTTGGTCGTGCGGTTGGATCGTGACATGAAGAAGACAGGCCATTGGAAGGTAGTGACAGCCTTCTCTACCCCTGACGCGGTTGAGGACCGAGCTTGGACGCGGATTGACAACCCAGCGATTCCAACCGTGAATCTTCAACAAGGCTTCGGATTGGGTTGATTCATTGCTTTCTCCCCTTTTATTTTGATGATTGTATAAGATAGATTTCTTATATTTTGATGATGTGCACTATAAACCATGTTTTGCAATGTCTATTTCATTTTTATGAAATTAACTTGTTTATATGTGTGAATGAGGTGCGCCACCAAATCCACTCCATCCTCCACTTCATTCTGCTAGCCTACTCGCCCATTTCGTGTGCCTACTCTTCCATCCGCCTAGTGAAGCGTGGCATAGCAGCCCGTGTAATTCATTCGCCTCACGAAGCAGTATGCTCAAGGCATGCACAGTTCGATTCCGCACTTACCACTCCATCAGCTTGCCTACTCATCTATCCGCCCTTGCGAAGTAGTGCGTTCAAGGCCTACGTAGTTTTCCATCCCGCCTGGCGAAGCATTGTATAGCGGCATTGCATAGGAGTAGTTGAGTAGTTCTTTTACTTTATTTTACACAAACCAAATCACCCTCTTTCGCATCCATCCGACCTAAAGGACTTCGATCTCAAGTCCTTCCTTAAAAGTAAACTCCACCTTACTGTGTTCCTTCGAGATCGATACTTGGGGATTCACTCCCACATTTTATATTACTTGAACGATCGGTACATTGTCTTTTCATGTCGCAGTCTAACTACCGCCTATAACGGTGTGCTAGATTTGCGCATCAAGGTTCCAAGGACCCCTCCGGGAGATAGGAGCCCGGAGGAATGTATCAACCACCCATCAACCGGCCATTATTGAGGCCACCAGGAGGATGTCCTTAAGGTCAGGTAAGAGGATTCGCCCAGGGCGGGGGACCCTTCCATGGAAGAGGGGTCAATTTTAAGGGGGACAGGGATGGTTCAACCATCCGGGGTGGCAGCCGGGTCTGAGACCCTTCCAGCCCCCACCTCAGCATGTCATGGCAATAGGCCGAGGAGGAATAAGGGGAAGAAATAATCTCCCGGGAGGGGCGGAAAGGGGGAGGGTGGTGTTGTCATACTGTGACTTTCATCGGGAGGAAGGTCACGCGATGACTACCTGTCCCGAGTTCCTATAAGTAAGAGAAGGGGGAGAGCCCCAGCGGGACATCAATGAATTCAAGATGAAGTGAGAGGATAAGGAGTGGGCGTAGAGGACCGAGCTGGCATGGGAATCTGAGGAGGAATTGGGGTGATCCATGGGGGGGGGGGGGGTAGAGATCGAGGCCACCCGAAAGGGCAGCCTCCATGACATATTCCGCTGGAATGTCGCCTCGACCACCAAGACCCCACACCTTGAGGAGAAGATGACCTTCACCAGCAAGGACATACCCGAGAATGAAGATCCATTATGTGATGCAATTGTAATCCAAATAACGATCGAGAACTTCACAGTCTCCAAAATCCCCGTGGATAATAGGAGTTCTGTCAACGTGGTCTTCAAGAAAGACTTTGATGAGATGAAGATGGAGGCAAAGAGGGTACTCGCCTTGGATGGACCTCTCATTGGATTCTCTGGAGAAAGGAAGGAAGTGGAGGGAGTGGTCGAGCTCCTCATGACTCTATGGGGAATGTTAAAGAACTGTCGGTTCATCATCGTGGACACACCGAGCAGTTATAATGCCATCTTTGGACGGCCCCTCATCAGTGCGTTCTGGTGCGTGCCCTCCTCCTACCACCAATGGTTAAAGTATAGCACTGAGTGAGATCCACTCTGGAGAGTGCGGGAGTCACTCTGGGAGTCGGACCTTTGAGAAAAGTGTGTTAAGGCAGGGTTACTTCTGGCCCACAATTAGCAAGGATGTGGCAGAATATTCAAGGAAGTACCAAAAATGTCAACTCTTCGCCCCACTACAACTCCTACCATCTCAAAGGCTCGGGACCATCATGGCACCTTGGCCCTTTGTAATATGGGGAATGGGCCTGGTAGGCCCATTCCCCCAGGACAGTGGGCAAAGGAGGTTCCTCCTAGTCATGATCGACTACTTCTCCAAGTGGTTGGAGGTGAAGGCGTTGGCAAAGACAACCTCGCAGGTGGTGCGAAACTTCATTTGGGGGGAGATAATCTGTCGACATGGATTGCCCCTAGCTATCATCACGGACAACGAGCCGCGGTTCACTAGCAATAAGCTCACCAACTTCTACAATTAGTTGGGCATCGACCTCCGCTTTGCGTCTGTCCATCACCCCCGGAGCAACGAACAAGTACAGGCCGCCGACAAGGCCATAGTGAAGCTGCTAAAGAAGAAGGTAGAGAACCTGAAGGGCCACTGAGTGGAACATCTACCCTCGATTCTTTGGGTTTTGAGAACCACTCCCATCACTGTCATGAGGCAAACCCCATTCAAATTCTCACATGGCTCTGAGGCTGTGTTGTCAGTGGAGTTCAGGGTGAGACCCCTTCAAGTGGTGGCCGCAGGGGAAGGAGATGATGAGTGGAGGATAGAAAATGAGGAAGAACAACGTTTCTCACTTGACCTCGTGGAGGAGCATCGGGACCTGACAACCATTCATCAAGAAGAGATCAAGCGCAGGATGGCAAGGTACTTCGACAAACACATTCGAATTAAACACTTTGCAAAAGGGGACCTTGTTCTCAAGAAGGTCGACGCAGCGGGAAGGTCAGTGTCGGTTGGGAAATTCAACCCCAATTGGGAGGGTCCCTATGTAATCTTGAAAGAGCTGAAGTCAGGAGGGTACCGCCTTCAGTATGTCGAGGGAATCCCCTTTAGCAATACCTGGAGTGGCGATGATTTGAAGCGTTTTTATTCCTAGTTGGTAATAAAATTTAAGAGTTCCATGTTGTTTGTCAGTTAAAAAATTATATGATGAAAGACCCCTGAGTAGGTTCCGCCGACCAGGCTCTCACAAGCCGACGGGGCAGGTTTACCCCTCAGGAGGCAGGTAGAAAGGATATGATGAATGGCCCTGAGTAGGTTCCGCTGACCGGGCTCTCACAAGTCGACGGGGCAGGTTGACCCCTCAGGAGGCTGGTAGAAAGGATATGATGAAAGGCCCCTGAGTAGGTTCCACTGACCGGCCGAGACCTCCTCTCTTCCGTATAACCCGTAGGTCTGGGCGTAAGCATACTCACCCGCTCGACCTTGCTCAATCCAAGAGGGGAGGTGAGTAGAAATGGAGATCCTCTCCGCCTCCCCCTCCCAAACAAGCATGGGCTCGCCCACGCTATCCCAGGGTTTCTCCCCATGACTGAAGTGGTTGTGCACCTCTTGCAGATCCCCCAACTCGTTCCCGCATCGACGGTGTTCGGTCCAGCGTTCCTTCACTTGACCCGTAGCGCCCTTTCCTACTTCCTTAAAGAAAAAGTAGCGCCATTCCCATCAATCCGGGCTTTTGGGACAGTTGGTTGTGCTTGATCCTACAAGTGGTATCAGAGGGAGGTTGCGGGTTTGAGGCCGCGGGGGGGGGGGGGGGGGGGGGGGGGCACTGATTAAATCCTAAAATTTCTCTACCTGTGTGGGTCCCGACGGTTCAGGCAGCCGCGGCCATATGAAAAGCCACCTCTGAGCCATGTGGAGCACCTCTGAGCTTGCGGGTTGTGCTGGACGCTGGGAAGATTGTTGGGTCCAGCGTTCCTTAACTTGACCCGTAGTGCCCTTTCCTACTTCCTTAAAGAAAAAGTAGCGCCTTTCCCATCAGTTTGGGCTTTTGGGATAGTTGGTTGCGCTTGATCCTACAAGTGGTATCAGAGGAGGTTGCGGGTTCGAGGCGGGGAGGGGGGTGCTGATTAAATCCTAAAATTTCTCTACTAGTGTGGGTCTCGGCGGGTCAGGAGGTCGCGGACATGTGAAAAGCCACTTCTGGGCCATGTGGTGCGCCACTTCTGAGCCATGTGGAGCACCTCTGAGCTTGCGGGTCGTGCTGGACGCTGGGTGGGGATTGTTGGGTCCAGCGTTCCTTCACTTGACCCGTAGTGCCCTTTCCTACTTCCTTGAAGAAAAAGTAGCGCCCTTCCCATCAGTCTGGGCTTTTAGGATAGTTGGTTGCTCTTGATCCTATAGGCGGGGACCGCGGGATCCAGGCAGCTCTTTGTGGTGGTCTTCTTGGAAGCAACAGCCATCTTCAGCTTCTTCTGCGAGTCGGAAGGGGTCGGGGGTGTTGAGATCAACCACCGACCTTTTCCCTTAGACATCGTTGGACTTGGGTTTGCCCATGCCACCAGCGCAGGCCTCTATCGCAACTCTCGCCATCTCAAGCGGAGAGGTCAGCTTTGTGCCACCCACAGGAGACAGGTTCACCAGAATCAGGAGCTCCCCTGCAATGAAGAAGCATGTTAAAATGCGGGGTGCAAACAAAGAATAGGCAGTATGGAATACGCGAGTAAAATCGTACCTTCAACCAACAGTACCGGGGAAGCGAGTCGAGGCGGCGCCGCAGATAGGCGACCTCAAAATTATTCTCGAGGAAGAACTTGCAGAGCTCTGTTGTATCTCCCTCCACGTGAGGAGAACGGTAAACCGACTCGCCTCGCTTGATGGGAGCATAAGGAATGTTGTCGAAGTTCCCCTTGATGAAGAGGAATCAGTTATTCCAGTGATGCACTTTGTTGAGGGTCTCACAGACCTTAATCCGCGAGCCGGTCAGAAAATCGACCCCGTCCGAGTTCGCTCGGTAGGTGAATAATTTACAGAAGCCGATGAGGTTGAACTCTATCCTCTCCTCGCACATGTAACAGGTGAATGCTATACAACTCCATATTCACCGAGTGGGTCCCCGACTCCCAAAGGGTCAAAGAGCATGCAAGGTAGGTCAAGAAGAGCACTCGCCCAGGCCAAGAGAGGTAGGGAAGCCTCAGGGCGAGTGCAAGCCTCATCCGCAAAGCACTCGCTGGCTTAGGAGTGTGAATGATCGGGAGGTCAAGCGAGTGAGGGCGGAACCCCACTCGCTCAGCAAACCAAGCATCTGGCGAGTGGTGCCCCTATGAACCACTCTCCCAGTGGAACCTAGAGAGTCCAATTTGTGAGAAGTCTGGCGAGTGGTGCCTTCATGGACCACTCGCCCAGAAGGCCCTAGTGAGGAAATTACCTATATACCCTTTGTGGGCTGCCAATAGCCCTTCAGAACAGCGGAGTTTGGCTGTTAGCAGACTAGTTTGGGGTGCGATTAGTAAAACTAAAAGGCGGATTTACGCAACTTGCAGACCAGACCAGAAAATCTTTAAATAGACCCTTAAGGGCACCTTGTAGGAGACCCCAGATCTTTTTGGCTCTCTCCTCCTAGCTAGTTTTGGTTGGCTCGTATTACCCTCCAAGGTTCCCAGTTGAGCATTAGTTTGAGAGGGGAAGCTCTCTAATATCTTTCGGGTGTGTGGCAGGACCTCCTCGCTACAGCTTTGGGTCTATTCTTTATTCTTCATCCACAATCAAGAGTGTCAGTGAGGGAGAAGTAGGTGTGAGCTACACCCCCCTGTGGGTCCGAACTCAAGAGACCGATTGCCGGTTTCAACATTTTTGGTGCGGTGAGCGTGGACCGTAGCCTACACGGAGAATCTCTAGCTGAACTCCATGGCTGGAGGTGAGGAAGAAAGATCTAACCCAGACCACATGCAACCACTCGTGAGTGTGGTGATGATGGGAATGATCGAAAACTTCAAGCAGGAGGTCATGCAGACCCTGCATCTCGCATTCTCCGCCAGGAGCAAGTTTGGGACACCCGCGGTCCCGGTAATCGCGGCCTAGCTGGTGGGCGAGATCACTCCCGGTCAGCGACCAGGGAAGGAGGTGGCGGCGGAAGGGAGTGGGCGAGATCTCCCAGGGCGACAACTTTTCTCCAACCCGACGAGTGCTGAGGTGTGTGAGCTGAATCCACGAGACCACACCACTCACCGAATAAAGGAAGGGAGCCCCATATGTGAGCTGATCCTCTTAGCCCCGGTTCTGGAAGGGTTCAGGGAACCGGTTATGTCTCACTATACAGGCAAGGATGACCCAGTACAGCATGTTCAGTGGTTCGAGGACGTCGTATCCATCAGGCAAGTGTCGGATGCTTTCAAGTGCCGATTCTTCACCATCACCCTGAAAGAGAAAGCTCAAGACTAGTTTCACCAACTGCCCTCAAGCTTGATCTACTGCTTCGAGGATCTGCGACGATGCATCCTCTTGAGGTTCTCAACGTCCAAGAAGAGAAATAAGGGAGCAGAGTTCTTGTTCGCAGTCAAGCAGGGAACGGAAGAGAAGTCGGGGAGTTATGTGGACAGGTTCCACGGGGAAATTCTCTTGATTGATGAAGTGTCGGGGCATACCTGAATGCTAGCCTTTATCTTGGGGCTCCGCGAAGGACTCTTCAGGGTATAGCTGAAGAGAGTGCCCCCACTCTCCTTTGAAGAGCTCATGGAGAGGGCGGAGAAGGAGATCGAAGTGTAGGCAGAAAACCCGACATTTGCCAGATGGATGGCCAAGTTGCGCGGAGGAGAAGTAAAGAAGCAGGGTGGAGGAAGGCAGCAGGAGGTGAGAAGAAGAGAGGAACCTAGAGGTCAGTGGTTCTAGGGACAGCAACAAGGTATTGGGTACCAAGAGCCTAACAACCGGTTGACCTGTGGATCCCATGAAGGACCAGGGCAGATTCAGGGAAGAGTACCTCATGGAGGGGGGAATTTCCAAGGGGGGCAAGGGCGGTTCAACCCCCCGGGGTGGAGGCAGGGTCCGAGGCAACCCCCCCAACCCCACCCCCCACCCCCACCCGCCCCCCCAGCAAAAACCATGGCAGTCGGCCGAGGAAGAGGTAGAGGAAGAGGGAATGGAAAAGGAGGAGGGGGCAGGGTGGCATTGCCCTATTGTGATATCCACGGGAGGAAGCTCACGCGACAGCCACCTGCCCAGAGTTTCTGGAGATGAGGAGGATGAGAGTGTTGGCACATCAGCAGAAGCTGCAGGTGAGGATCTAGGAGGTGCTCCCCGGGGAGGGGGAGGATAGGTGTGAGGACCGAACTGACATAAGAACTAGAGATGGGATTGGGGTGATCCACAACGGGGTAGGGATTGAGGCAACTCATAAGAGGAGCCGTCGGGCGATGTTCAAGAGGAGTGTCGCGTCGACCTCCTAGAACCCGCCCCCTCTAGAAAAAATCACCTTCTCATCAGAAGATTTGCCAGATTATGAGGACCAGTTCTGTGACGCCTTGGTGATCCAAACGGCCATCGAAAACTTCACGGTCTCCCGAATCTTGGTCGACAACTGGAGTTTTGTGAATGTAATCTTCAAGAAGGCTTTTGATACTATGCAGGTGGAAGCGAAGAAAGTGCTGGTCACGGATGTATCGTTGTTTGGTTTCTCGGGGGAGAGGGAGGAGTAGGACTCCAGGTGACGTTGGGAGGGGTCCCTAGGAACTGTCGGTTTATCATAGTCGACGCTCTGAGCAGGTATAACGCCATTTTCAGACACCCTCTCATCATCACCTTCTGATGCGTTCCCTCTTCCTTCCATCAGTTCCTAAATTTCCGCAGCGGAGGAGTTCAGGTCCGGATCTGAGGGGATGCAAAGGTGGCGAGGTACTGCTATGTGACTGTCGTCAACACCATCTTCTGGATGGCAGAGGTAGAAGAGGTGGATAGGGAGTTGAGGGGGCAGAGGGGCCAGGAGAAGCGGAATAGGAGGTCTGTGTTTTGGAGGAGGAGATGGGGGCGATGCGGGAGGAGCATGCTAAGCTGATGGAGGTGGAATTAGAGATGGAGGAGGAGACCCTGGCCGAAGGGGGAAAGGCATGACATAAATGGGCAGAGCCGTCCCGACTTGAGGCGGCGGAAGAAGTGGTTGAGATGGAGGTCATCACTAGGGAAGGGAAGGTGGAGAAGGTGCGGATCAGCGGAGACCTAGGCCCCGAGGATAGAGAGAAGATGCAAGAGTGCATCCAGAGGATTGTGGACATCTTCGCTTGGAGCGCGGAAGACAAGTCGGGCATCAACGCGGATGTGGCCTGCCACCGACTCAACCTCGATCCAGGCACTCGCCCCATCCGCCAGAAGAGAAGGACCATTGCCGACAAGCTGGAGGAGCCCATCCGAGAAGAGGTGGAGAAGCTCCTCAAAGCAGGGGTTGTATTGGAGATCCAGTATCCGGGCTAGGTATCCAACATCATCATGGTGAAAAAGTGTGATGGCCGCTGTAGAATGTGTGTCGATTTCTCTCTTTTAAACAAAGCATGCCCTAAGGATTGTTACACTTTGCCTCGAGTAGACGCGCTGGTAGATTCAGCCGTCAGTTTTAATGTAATGAGTCTTTTAGATGCTTTTTCAGGTTATCACCAGATCAGGATGCACCCACCAGACATCAAAGATGTCTCCTTCATCACGAGGGTGGTGTGATACTGTTATAATATGATGCCTTTTGAGCTGAAAAATGCATGGGCGATATACAAAAGGATGATGGATTGAGTCTTTCAGGAGAAGAGAGGGAGGAACTTGGTGGTGTACGTAGACGACCTTATGGTCAAGAGCACGGACCTGAGCTCTTACCTCCAAGACCTTGAGGAAATCTTCGCCACCCTGCAAAAGTATAAGATGAGGTTGAACCCCTCGAAGTGCGTATTCGGGGCCAGTAAGGGAAAATTTTAAGGTCACCTCATTACCCCGGCAGGGGTAGAGCCCAACCCAGATAAGGTGAAGGCCATAATGAAACTAGAATCGCCGCGGAATACCAAGGAAGTCCAATGCCTAACGGGGAAGCTCGCAGGGTTGAGTAGGTTCCTCTCCCAGGCAGGGGAGAAATGCTCGCCTTTCTTCAAAGTGTTACGAGGCAATCAGAAGTTTGAATGGTCAAAAGAATGATAGGAGTCTTTCCAAGCCTTAAAAAGTCAGCTCACCAAGGCTCCACTTCTCCAGGGGCCTAAGGATGGGGAAGGTCTAGCCTTATATATCGGAGTTGGGGAAGAGGTCGTGAGCTCCTTCTTGGTCTGAGATGAGGGCAAGAAGCAACTTCCCATCAACTACATGAGTAGGGTCCTGAAGAAGGCAGGGCTTCGATACCCGATTTTGGAAAAGCTGGCGTTCGCCCTGGTTGTCTCGGCCAGGAAGCTCAGACCGTACTTTCAAGCCCATTCGATCCAAGTAGTGACTGACCACCCCCTTCGCAAAATCTTTGAGGGGGTAGAGTATTGTGGGAGGCTCGCAAAGTGGTCAGTAGAGCTAAGAGAATTCGACATTGCCTTTGTCCCTCGGCTATCGATGAAGGCCCAGGTCTTGGCAGACTTTCTGGCAGACTATGTGGTTGAGATGGAAGAGGAGCAGGCCCTTCGTCACATCCCCTGGAAGTGCTGGTGGATGGGGCCTCAGGAAGAAACTCTCTCGGAGGAGGGGTGGTATTGGAAAGCCCCCATGGAGTAAAGATTGACAAGCCATAGTGATACATTTCCCCATCACCAACAACCATGCGGAGTACGAAGCAGTGATCGCTGGCTTACGCCTGTCCCAGGAGCTAGGGGTTCATGATGTAGAGGTCCTCACAGATTCAATGGTGATAGCGTCACAAATCAAAGGCAAGTTTGAGGCAAGAGATCGAGCCCACACTCATAAGGTATTTGACCAAGGTGAGGGGCCTCATCGGGACAATTAGAACCTTCTCAATCAGGCATGTACCAAGGGAACAAAGTATCACGATGGATCGGTTGGCTAAGTCAGGTCCCCGGGCAGAGGGACCTTGACGGATTTGTTCCGCCCGTCGATCGAAGAGGGAGAGATGATGAAAATAGAGCGGCGACCCTCATGGAAGGGTCCTTTTATGACCTTCCTGACGATGGGGAAGTTTCTGTAGGAGGTCCCAGATCAAAGGCGCTTCAGGCACAAGACATCCTACTATATGTTGCATGAAGGGGACCTGTATCGAAAGTGTTGGGTTTTTTCTAGAAGGTATACACATCGTATGTGCACAGCGGAATATATATAAGAACAACCCAAAAGAATAGACGGATCTTGCTATAACCATGGAGAAAGAAACTGTAGCAACAATAAAATTACCTTTGTGGGATTGAGTCAATACTCAATCGGATGCTCCAAGAAAAATCTTCTTGAAATCGAAATCCTATTCCGAGTCCTCGTATTTCCTTCAGCTCTCTCAAGAAGGGACTGCTCGTCGGAGGTGTGAGTGTAGAAGTAAGTCCACACCTCTATAGAAGTCCACACGAGCGACGAAGAACCCTAGCACCTTGACATACAAGATCTAGGTCGGAGAAAGGAGTGCCCTCTACGTCTCCACAGATTGCTAGATCCGACAAGGAGAGGCGGCGACACAGCTTCTGGTACAGCGGCAAGATCGACAGGAACCTTTCCTTTTCAATCTCAAGAAGCGGCGACAGAACGCACGGGAACAGGAGGATCGTCGTCACGCTCTCCTCTGGGTTTCAATCGCATAGAAGATCTCTCTCTCTCTCTAAAAACCTAATGTCTCGTGCCCTTTTATACTCACGGTAATAAGGCAGACAAAGGTTCGTTATCCGCAGACCAGATAAAACTAGAATATACAATTTTCGTCGGGTATAATAATTCATCGATACATCTCGACAAATTCGTCGAGACAGTCTCGACAAATTTGTCGAGACAGTTTCGACAAAACCATCGAGACAATCTCGATGGATTCGTCGATAGATCTCGACGAAACAAATTGTTCGTCGAGACAATCTCGACGAACTTAACAGTGACAATCCCCCGTCGAGAAAGCCTTGACGAATTCGTCGAGACAATCTCAACGAATTCCCGAGGCATTCTCGACAGATTTTTGTGTTTCCATGTAATCGAGACAATCTCGACGACACTGTTCACAAGTTGATATTCATAATATCGGCTTGTGATCCCGACAATAAGTTATCTGTCACAACGACATTCATAACGTCATTTCGAAGTCTTCTCGACGATATTCATAATATCATCTTGTAGCCTTCTTTGACATGCTCCATACAATATTCACAATATCTAGGAGCAGTCTTCCCGAACCTACTATATTCCAAACAGTCATTGGATTTGTCCTTTCACTCATATCCAATATGAGCAAGGCCAACACAATACTTTCTCCAACTTCCCCAAATGCTCTTATGTGCGACCTTATAGGCTCATATCGCGTTGGCAGTAAGACTAAGTGTTGATCACTTCCTGATCACCATAGAAACTCCAACAGTCTCCCACTTGATCTAGAAGCTATCAACAAAAGTCTCACAAACAATGAGCGGCATCTAGCAATGCATCATTGCTACCCAAGCAATAATAGTTCATAACTCAAACAAGCATGTCCGTGACCAATGTATCAGTGTTGTCATGTCCCTTTGTCCCTTACATCGAAACAAAACTAGAGGCATGGACCATGTCACCCTCATAATTGTTCAATCCTAGTTTCCTGATCTAGAATAGACCTTAAGAGAGTGGTAAGCTCAATATCACATATTAGCTCAACCCAGCATGGCCATGCATTTGTCAGTCTCATTCCAACAAGGGGCCCATTGATGTAACTCCTGTCATAAAGGAGGACAAATCCCATATCTTTCCACACACAAACATCCAAATGAATCGTAATATACCCAATAACCACCCTTATCATCAACCTTTCTCAAGGAAGACTTTAGATGGCATAAAAGTACACTCTTCCTCACTTGATGAATGTTGTGACTTCAGGTCAAAGAACTACAAACACCATTGTTAGTTGAGACCTACTTGTGACACATTCATATAACAATCCACAAAGTAGTCTCAAGTTGGGTCTGTCCAGTACAACTTGTTCACTAATAAGTACTCATGTGATGACTTGATATCACAATATCATGACCTGTGAGAACCGGTCATCGGTCAAAGCACATGTTAGTCTTAACGTACCATCATTTCCCTTCAACTTCTAAGATGATACTCCGATTAGGGACCATTTAAGAATGAAGCTTCTTGTTATACATAGGCCGTCACATTCAAGTCACGTACTTGAATTCCTATGGAAGCAAACATTATAAGGGCATTTATTATGCTAATTAATCAATCAAATAGAAACTATTGACATAACAATAAGAACTTGCCATAAATGTAAAATAAAAAACATAGTACACATCACAATTCATCAAATGAATAAACAACCAACAAACATACAATCCACAAGGCTCCCACTAAAGACGATCATTCAGGTATCTAATACTCATTGATCTAACATGACCATCATGCTTCTTTTGTGCAAGAGGCTTTGTCAGTGGATCCGCTGTGTTTTCTTCAGTCGGTGCTCTGCAAATGTTCACATCTCCTCGATCGACAATCTCTCGAATAAGATGGAACTGCCAAAGTATGTGCTTGGAGCGCTGATGAGATCTTGGTTCCTTAGCTTGGGCTATTGCACCATTGTTGTCACAGTAGAGAACTATAGGACGAACAATGTTAGAAACTACACCAAGCTCGCTGATGAATTTCCTAATCCACACAGCCCCCTTCATCGTATTTGCAGCATCAATATACTCGGCCTCAGTCATATAATCAACAATTGTCTCTTGCTTGGAACTCTTCCAGCTAACAACTACACCATTAAGGCAAAATACAAAACCTGATAGGGACTTTGAGTCATCCCTATCAGTCTGGAAGCTAGCATCTGTGTAACCCTTTACAACGAGCTCTTCCTCTCCACCAAACACCAAGAATAAGTCTTTTGTCCTTCTCAAGTACTTTAGGATATTCTTAACAGCTATCCAGTGACCATCACCAGGATCAGACTGATACCTGCTCGTCATGCTCAAAGCATATGAGACATCGGGTCGAGTACACAACATTGCATACATGATTGATCCAGTTGCCGAAACATATGGAATCAACTTCATGCGGTCCTTATCTACCAAAGATTTAGGACACTGGTCCTTAGCGAGACTCACACCATGTAACATGAATAAGAATCCCTTCTTGGAATCAAGCATGTTGAACCACTTCAACACCTTCTCAATGTATGTACTCTGGGTCAAACCCAACAACTTCTTCGATCTATCTCTATAGATCTTAATACCATGTATATAAGTCGCTTCACCCAATTCCTTCATAGAAAAGCAGTCCCCTAGCCTGTTCTTAACAGCTTGCAGGGTCAGAATGTCATTCCCGATCAGCATTATGTCATCTACATACAATATCAGGATGACAACAATGCTCCCACTAATCCTCTTGTAAACACAAGGCTCATCCTCGTTCTTAATGAAACCAAACTCTTTGATTTTTCTCATCAAAACGCAGATTCCAACTTCGAGAAGCTTGTTTCAATCCATAAATGGACGATTCAACTTGCATATTTTAGTGGCTTCACTTGGAGATACAAAACCCTCGGGTTGTGTCATATACACTTCCTCGAGGAGGTTTCCATTAAGGAAAGCCATTTTGACATCCATTTGCCAGATATTGTAGTCATAATATGCAGCAATAGCAAGTAGAATTCTGTTGGACTTGACCATGGAAACAGAAAGGTCTCATCATAGTCAACACCATGAATTTGCCTGAAACCTTTATCCACCAGCCGGCCTTTGAATGCCTGTACATTCCCATCCATGTCAGTCTTCTTCTTGAAGACCCACTTGCACACTATAGGTCGTACCCCTTCAGGTGGTTCCACCAAGGTCCAAACTTGGTTTGCATACATTGAGTCCATTTCAGATTTCATGGCCTCAAGCAATTTCTCAGAGTCAGGTCCATTCATAGCCTCTTGGTAGGTTGCAGGCTTATCATCATGATCCATAAGCAACACATTACTTATTTGAGACACGAGAAATCCATATCTCTCAGGCTCAAATCTTGGTCTACCAGATCTATGTAGGACTTGTGTTTCTTGAGCAGGCTCTCCAGCTATAACTTCTTGTAGTCCTTGTTCATGTTCCAATTATGGTTCGCTCATTGTTTGTGGCTCTTAAACCTCTTCAAGTTCTACCTTTGCAGTCTTTCTGGATAAGAAATCTTTCTCCAAAAAGATACCAGTCCATGCGACAAACACTTTGCCCTCATACAACAAGTAGAAGTAGTACCCTTTGGTCTCCCTGGGATACCACACTAGATAACATTTGTCAGATTTGGGTTCCATCTTGTCAGGCATTTGACATCGTACGTATGCCTCACATCCCCAAATCGTAATGAACAACATACAAGGATGCTCCATAGTCCATATCTCATATGGAGTCTTTTGAACCATTTTCGTTGGAACTCCATTTAGTGTGAAAGCATCAGTCTCTAGAGCAAATCCCCAAAAAGAAATGGGCAGATCTGCATGACTCATCATCGATCGCACCATGTCTAACAAGGTCGATTCCTCCTCTCAGACACACCATTATGTTGAGGTGTTCCGGGCGGAGTGAGCTGTGATACAATACCACACTCTTTCAGATGATCACGAAACTCATGACTCAGATATTCGCCACCTCGATCAAATCGGAGTGCTTTTATCCTTTTTCCCAGTTGGTTCTCTACTTCATTCTTAAACACTTTGAACTTTTCAAAGGTTTTTGATTTGTTCTTCATAAGAAACACGTATCTGTATCTACTGAAATCATCAGTAAATGTAATGAAGTAGTAGAACCCACCTCTAGCCATAGAACTCATGGGTCCGCATACATCACTATGTATTATACCCAAGAGATCATCAGCCCTCTCATTACAACTAATGAAAGGAGTTTTCATCATCTTGCCTAATAAATATGACTCGCATCTCTCAAATGATTCATAATCAAATGAGTCCAGTAGTCCATCTCTATGGAGCTTGGATATGCGTTTCTCGTTTATATGGCCTAAACTACAATGCCAAAGGTACGTAGGATTCGAGACATTTGTTTTTAGTCTTTTAGTGTTTAGTGTTTTCTACATTATAGATCGAATGGTCTAAGTTCGAAAAAACATATAAACAATTAAACAATTGTTCTACACCATAACAAACATCATTCAGAAAAGTCGAACAACAATTGTTCTTAATTATAAACGAAAAACCTTTCATGTCAAGACATGAAATGGATATAATGTTTCTAATTATGGCTGGAACAAAATAACACTTATCTAATTTTATTACAAGCCCAGTGGGCAAAGAAAGACAATAGACACCAACGGCAATGGCAGCAACTCTTGCTCCATTTCCGACGCGCAGGTCTACCTCCCATTTACCAAGCATTCTTCTCCATTTCAGTTCCTGCACATTTGTACAAATGTGAGAACCGCATCCGGTATCCAATACCCAAGATGAAGGAGCATAAAGGTTTATCTCTATAACGTAAATACCTGAAGTGGAAGTCACACTTCCCTTCTTCTTTTGCAGATCCTCAAAATAGAGGGGATAGTTCCGCCTCCAATGCCCTGCCTTACCGCAGTGGTGGCACTTTCCTTCCTTCGCCAGACCCTTCCTTTTCAGTGCAGAAGATTTGTGATTAAGATGAGATTAGATCCTATCTTTATCTTCTTGGATCCCCTAGTCTTTCCCTTGCCTTTATGCACCGTCGGTATGGGGCTAGCAGGCTTGACCTTCTTCATATTATTTTCGGCAGTTATCAACATGCCTAGGAGCTCGAGCAGTGTCTTGTTAATTTCATTCATGTTATAGTTCAAGACGAACTGCTCATAACTGTCCGAAAATGATTGCAGGATCAGATCTGTGGCCAACTCATGGCCAAAGGGAAAACCTAGTCTTTCAAGGTTCTCTATGTACCCAATCATCTTGAGTACATGAGTCCCTACTGAGTCTCGAGCTCCCATCTTGCACTGAAATAATGCCTTGGATATGTCAAACCTCTCATGCCGAGCTTGCCCCTCGAACATTTTCTTGAGGTGCTCGATTATCTCATAACCGTGCATGCTCTCGTGTTGCTTCTAAAGCTCAGAGGACATGGTAGCAAGCATGAAGCATTCCACATCCAAGGTATCATCCTGATACTTCTTGTAAGCAACTTTGTCTGCTCGCGGAGCATTCTCGGTCGGCTCTGCAGGGGCTTCCCCTTCCAAGACATAGAGCTTGCGCTCTTGCCTGAGAACAATTCTCAGGTTTCTGTACCAGTCAAGGAAGTTCATCCCGTTGAGCTTGTCCTTCTCAAGGATATCCCCCAGGGACAATGTGGAGTGAGATCCACTTGCCATGTATATTCTACAAGGAATTTTGCAAAATAGATTTTAGTACTATATTTCAAAATACATTTTATTTAATAAGGACTTCTATTAAAAGCTTTCACTATTTTAATCAAATCGATAACCCTTAATATCGATTCAGAGAGTTTATGCGAGCTACTCCCTTAGTGGACAAAATCCGTATTTCACCAACACAATGAGTCCGCTTTGGCGTTCCTCTCATAATGCGGTTATTTAGGTAACCAACACTTGCCAATTGCATCACTATGCAACTCTTGTATCATTGATGAATAACTCCTTATTCACTTCCATCATATGGAGCATGCCAACCCTATGCCTATAGGCACTCAACCTTTGAGGTCACCTAGTTAAGTTGAACCCGATGTCGACAGTGGGATATCACAATTATCCACTCGCACTCTTACCAAGATAGATTAATGCACCTTGCTTTGGCAAGCCCACACTTCATCGATCGAGGCAGGAAGAGTGTCATCCATCGAAAGACATCCGTACACTTAATATTGAAAAGGGATTTTAAGATATAATCGATGAACATTTCATCGTGATTAACATTTAATCACAGTGCACATTTACAAAATAGAAATACGACATTCGCAAATCAAATGCATTCCCTATGTGCACATAATAAAATTATCAACACTTTTGATAAAAGGGGCTAAATCTGAACATTTAGAACACTTCAAAATCTTCAGATTTACATGCATTGAACACAGGAACAACAACTCCACTTATGCAATAGACAAGCTCATCTCTCAATGTCAGATTCAAAATCCAAGACATTTGGATTCACAAACCATTTCGAGGGATGGTTACTGCAAAGGAGAAACAATCTCTAAAGCATGAAAATAGCAGGAACCTAGCTCTGATACCACTGTTGGGTTTTCCTAGAAGGTATACACATCATATATGTGTAGCGGAATATATATATAAGAATAACCCAAAATAATAGACGGATCTTGCTATAACCATGGATCAAGAAATTGTAGCAATAATAAAATTACCTTTGCGGGATTGAGTCAATACTCAACCGGATGCTCCAAGAAAAATCATCTTGAAATCGGAATCCTATTCCGAGTCCTCGTATTTCCTTCAGCTCTCTCAAGAAGGGACTGCTCGTCGGAGGTGTGAGTGTAGAAGTAAGTCCACACCTCTATAGAAGTCCACACGAGTGACGAAGAACCCTAGCACCTTGTCATACAAGATCTAGGTCGGAGAAAGGAGTGCCCTCTACATCTCCACGGATTGCTAGATCTGACAAGGAAAGGCGGCGACACAGCTTTTGGTACAGCGGCAAGATCGACAAGAACCTTTCCTTTTTGATCTCAAGAAGCGGCGACAAAATGCACGGGAACAGGAGGATCGTCGTCACTATTTGCGTCTTTCCGTCGCGCTCTCCTCTGGGTTTCTATTGCATAGAAGATCTCTATCTCTCTCTAAAAACCTAATGTTCATTATCCATAGACCAGATAAAACCGGAACATACAGTTTTCGTCGGGTATAATAATTTGTCGATACATCTCGAAGAATTCGTCGAGATAGTCTAGATGAATTCGTCGAGACAGTTTTGACGAAACCATCGAGACAATCTCGATGGATTCATCGATAGATCTCGACGAAACAAATTGTTCATCGAGACAATCTCGACGAACTTAACAGTGGCAATCCCCCGTCGAGAAATCCTTGACGAATTCGTCGAGACAATCTCAACGAATTCCCTGAGGCATTCTCGACAGATTTCTGTTTGTTCATGTAATCGAGACAATCTCGACGAAACTGTTCACGAGTTGATATTCACATATCGGCTTGTGATCCCGACAATAGGTTAACTGTCACAACGACATTCATAATGTCGTTTCGAAGTCTTCTCGATGATATTCATATTATCATCGTGTAGCCTTCTTCGACATGCTCCATACAATATTCACAATATCTTGGAGCAGTCTTCCCGAATCCACTATATTCCAAACAGTCCTAGGATTGGTCCTTTCACTCATATCCAGTATGAGTAAGGCCAACACAATACTTTCTCCAACTTCACCAAACGCTCTTATGTGCGACCCTATAGGCTCATATCGCTTTGGCAGTAAGACTAACTGTTGATCACTTCCTAATCACCATAGAAACTCCATCAGAAAGACCCTCTCGGGACTCTTGGCACCATGTGTATCTGAAGAGAAAGTCCCGAAGGTCTTGGAGGAGGTTCACTCTGGCGAGTGTGGCAGTCACTCGGGAAGCAGAACGTTGGAATCTAGGATAATAAGGCAAGGGTACTTCTGGCCGACCCTGAGCAAGGATGCAGCGAAGTTCGCCAAAAAATGCCAGAAGTGCCAGCTATTCGCCCCACTTCAACTTTTGTCGGCTTAGAGGCTAAGGACCATCATGTCACCTTGGCCATTTGCGATTTGGGGGATGGATCTGGTAGGACCTTTCCCCCAGGCAAGCAGGCAAAGGAGGTTCATCCTGGTCATGATCGACTACTTCTCAAAGTGGTTAGAGGCCAGGTAGGAGGTCAGGGCGTTGGCCAAGGTAACCTCTAAGGTAATACGCAACTTCGTATAGGGGAGATCATCTGCATACATGGTCTTTCTCAAGCCATAGTAATAGATAATGGGCTCTAAGGACTACACCCAACACCGCCACCGGTGAGACCTCCTTCAAGCTCTCTCATGGTTGTGAGGTCGTCCTCCCTGTGGAATTTGAGGTCAAGACACTGCGGGAAAGGGTCGCCGAAGGAGGCGACAAAGAGTGGAGAGTGGATAACGAAGAGGAGCTACGACTCTCCTTAGATCTGATTAAGGAGTTCCGAGATCTGGCCGCCATTCGACAAGAAGAAGTCAAGCGCCGGATGGCAAAGTATTTTGACAAGCACATTAGGATCAAGAAATTCGAGAAAGGGAACCTTGTATTAAAAAAGGTCGGCGCGGCTGGAAGGTCAGCCGCAGTGGGGAAGTTCAATCCCAATTGGGAGGGCCCCTATATCATTGAAGAAGCCTTGAAATCGAGGAGATATTGCCTCCATAATGTAGAAGGCGAGTCCATCGGTCACACATGGAGTGGTGACGACCTGAAACGTTTATACCCTTGAAATTCATGTAATGAGGTCGTTTACTTTCAAACTTAGTTTTTCTTATACATTATATGATAACTTGTAAAAGGAAAGGAAGTTTGAAAGGTTATCCCTGAGCAGACCCGCTGACTAGGCTCTCACCTAGTTGGCAGGGTCGTAGGCTCACTCGGTGGCAGGATAAAAGTTTCGAAGGTTGGCCCCGAGCAGACCCGCAGAACAGGCTCTCACCTAGCTAGCCGTAGGCTCACTCGGTGGAAGGATGAAAGTTTCAAAGGTTGGCCTTGAGCAGACCCGCTAGCCAGGCTCTCACCTAGCTGGCAGGGCTGACGAGTAATAAAATACACATATTAGTAGTATAGTTTTTAGTATAATTTTAAGTAATATTGTAAATATTTTATGTAAATTAATGAATAACTTGCTTATTTTATTATTTTCCTTAATAACTTAGCTTTTTTTTTCTATTTTTTAGCATTTTGGCAATTTTTAAGTCACGCCCGTAACCCTGAGTCATGCCCGTGACCAAGGGCGTGTAATCTTAAAATGCTAATTTTCAGCTCGATCGACATCCCGTCTCATCAATTGTCTTGTGGTCCCGTCGATCTGCTTGCTGTCCCGTCGATATACAAGGTCACGCCCATGTATCTGCGATCAACTTCACCTCCCATTGATCGACCTCCTGTCTCGTTGATCGACCTCATGTCGCATCGATCGGCACCTGCTCCCATCGATATTTGCAAAGTCACGCCCATGACCAAGGTCGTGAACCATCAAATCCTTCCATAAGCCAGTGTACATGCCAGCCGTCACGCCCCAGTTGAACCAGATGTGTGCAGCCCAAGGTCACGCCTGTGACACCTCAAGCCACGACCATGTGCAGCCATTTTCCCAGTCAAAAGCTTCCAGTAGGCGGCTGAGCCTATCCATCTAGCACGCGTAGAAGTAACGCCCTCGGTCACGCCCGTGACCGAGGGCGTGCACATTTTTTTCCTATAAATAGGAGGGGTCGGCTGAAGCAAATGGATCCAGATTTTAAGAGTGTTTTAGTGTTTTTTGAATTGTGTTGAGTGCATGTGAGTTCCTTTATGCAATTAAGTTTTATTTCTTTTGTAATTTTTGCTTTCATAGCCTAGTTGTGATGTTTGTTTTGAAAATAAAATGTTGTTTATCTTATTTGGATCTTCATTTCAATTTTATGTAAGTGTGTGTGTGTGTGTGTGTGTGTGTGAGAATAAATTTTATTTTCTTTTAATTTAGCTTTTAATTACAAGTAGAGTGTGTGTGTGTATAAGATTAATTTTATTGATTTCATAACTTAGATTTATTGCTTTCATAATTTAGATTAAAAAGCTTTCATAAAATAGTTTATCGCTTTCTTTAACGCTTAATTTATCGCTTTCTTTTAACGCTTTCTTTCGATTTAGTCTTTTTATTACAAGTAGAGTGCGTGTGTGTATGAGATAGTATTTTCTTTTTTTGTAACTTAGCTTTATTTCAAGTCTTATTACCACCCCCATCCCGGATGAGAGGCTAAGGACTTTTTTGTGCTTGATTAAGATGGTTGGGACAGATATTATTTCTGTATTTTTATAAGTCTTTCAATTTTCCCGCTCATATCCGCTTAAAATATTAAAATGTATTTTTAATTAATTATGTCGTCTCCATTCCGATGAGTGGCTAATTTCCTTTAGCGCACGATGTCGAAGAGCATTGGGACAAATAAATGGTTTTCTAAAAATTAAAACATCTCTTTTCTAAAAATTAATTAACAAGCTTAAGGTTTACCTGAGAAAAACGTCGAGTGAGGCCATATAGTCGATGCATGGTTTTCATTTCTATTTCCATACACTAGTTAGCCGAGAGGCTCGTGCGTATGGATTGAACGCTCACGGGTAAAGAGGAGTGCGCTCTACCCTCGAGGGAAGATGTGGTAAGTCTCCTGAATTGGAAATAAAATCCCAATAGAGGGGTTCACAACATAAAGCGAGTATTAAGGAGATTTGATTAAAGAATAAGAGTTCGGTCGAATATTCATAATCTCATGTGGTCATACTCTCGAGAGAGGTGCGTTCATACTTATGGAACCTCCACGGCGAAGCCTTTTTAATGTTTTGAAAAAGCAGATCTTTTGCTTCTAAGAAAGCTATTTTCATCTGAATGTAATTCGACATCGGGCGCTATCTTTATCATCGCTTAGAACTCTAGTTATACACATATTATTGTTCCATATAAAACCAACTCAAAATATTACTCCGATAAAATAATAGTTCATTCCTTATAAGTAGAAGTAATCAACAAGATCCGCGGAAATATACGGCCTCGATATTTTCTAAACCAAAATATCTTGTACTACACGCGATAAGGTATACTTGCCTTTATCATATGATTAGTTTTGATATAAAAATAAAAGTACAAAACTCTCCTTTGCTATTTAAAAAACAATAGAATTCTGTGTCATAGCCGGGGCGTAATCATCAATACTTCGAAAGAAGAAAAGACCGTTACTTCTATCTTCCGATAGGATAACGGTTAATTTCTCGAAGTAGGAGTACTTGCGAAACTCCTCGAAAACATCCACCTAATTCTAATCTCATCACAAAAAGGTTGTGCAAACCCAAAACAACAGAAAACCCAAACTTTCGGAATCGAGCGCACCCTTTGTGAGCACCTCCAATTTCGTGATCAAAACTTACTCGAGTTTCCCGAAGAGTCTATCGGAGATACTTAAACTGAAGTTATGATCGATCCAATTCCAAATGCGGCCCCGCCACGGACCATGGCATATTATGTTAGGCCAAATTTGGAAGATACCGGATCGAGTATTACACGCCCAATAGTGGCTAATAATAATTTTGAAATAAAATCTAGCATCATTCAAATGGTACAATAGTCAATCCAATATGACAGTTTGCCGGATGAGGATCCAAATTTACACCTTTCTAACTTTTTGGAAATTTGCGATACTTTCAAGATTAATGGCATAACTGACGACGCTATTTATCTGCGCTTATTTCCATTTTCACTGCGGACAAAGGCCAAAGCGTGGTTAAGTTCTCTCCCCATAGGATCCATAACTACATGGGCCCAATTGACGGAAAAATTTCTGACAAAATATTTTTCCCCCATCTAAAACCGCTAAACTACGCACAGATATCGCCTCTTTCATTCAATTTTTTTATGAGTCTCTCTACGAGACTTGGGAGCATTTTAAAGAGTTCTTGCGTAGGTGTCCACATCACGCGCTATCGTCATGGATGCAGGTCCAGACGTTCTATAATGTTTAAATTTCTCAACGCGACAGATAATCGATGTAGCCGTCGGGGGAACGTTAAACAACAAAACCCCGGAGGCCGCTCAAGCTCTATTCTAAGAAATGGCCATGAACGCCTATCAATGGAATGATCCTAGATCGCGCCCTAACAAACCAACTGGGATATATGAAGTGGATGACACTTCTCACTTAGCCTCTCAAGTCGAAAGGTTAAGTAAGCAAGTGGTAGAGATAACTGCTTCCTCCTCCGCTCCCGCTTGGCCTCCAAATAATAATAATAATTTTGTCGATGAAACTGTAGATTACCTTGGCAACCCAGTTCGGCCCCCATTAAACCCTAATAATAACCCTTATAGTAATAATTATAATCCGGGTTGGAGGAACCACCCAAATTTCTCCTGGAGCAATCCTAACAATGCTCAGAGGCCCCCAAATGTAAATCCGCAAGGATTTCCACAAGGATTTCCGCACGGATTCCAGCCTCCTCCTCCAAAACCTTCTCCGCTCGAAGACGTTTTTGCTAAATACGTCACGTCCACCAAATCAAATATCTAGAATATTACCGGATCGATTAAAAACTTGGAGAATCAGGTTGGACATATTGCAATGATGGTCTCCGAGCGGCCATATGGAGCTCTACCAGGGAACACAGAGCCGAACCCCCGAGAAACTGCCAACACCATAAACCTTCGAAGTGGCAAGGAGGTAACCTCCCCAAAATGGGTTGAGCCCAAGGTACATATTTCGACACCGACCCCTCCACCCTCTCTCTCTCTCTCTCGATAGATAAATCATCGAGTATTATTACTGTGTCGAACACTTTTAGCCCGTCTCTTCCTTATCCTTCAAAATTAATTAACGAGCGGAAAGAGGAGCAGTACAAATTTTTGTTTACAAATTTTAAAACAAATTCATATAAATGTTCCATTCTGCAAGGCACTCTCCCAAATGCTGAAATACGCGAAATATCTTAAAGAGTTATTTTCAAATAAAAAGCGACTCGAGGATGTTTCGCGTGTTTCCCTTAATGCAGAATGCTTGGCTATTGTCCTTAACAAATTGCCGCCCAAATCGAATGACCCGGGATGGTTCTCCATCACGTGCCTCTTCGACAATATGTTACTAAAGTATGCTCTCGTGGACTTGGGCGCCAGCATCAATTTGATGTCATTTTCCATTTTCAAAAAAACTCGATTTGGGCGTCCCGAGCCCGACAAAGATGAGTATTCAACTCATGGATAACTCGATAAAGTACCCAATAGGGGTAGTGAAGGATGTTCTGGTCCAGGTAGACAAGTTTATCTTCCCGGTAGACTTCGTCATCCTCGACATAGAGGAGGACGCTGAGGTGCCTATCATCCCCGGTCGCCCCTTCCTCGCCACCTCCCGTGCGTTAATTGATGTCAGTAATGGTCTACTCCTCCTTTGGGTCGGAGACGACGAAGTTACTATGCACGTTAATCCCTCATTGCAGCACTCCCTATCAAACGATTATCCCTGTTCTTTAATATAGTCAAGCTACGCGACGGTAAACAAAGCGATTGTGGGAGGCACCCCATATTTATCTAATATTTTATTATGCTTTGTTCTTTTATATGTTTTTGCAAGGTTTCTTTAGACCCTGCCAACTTTAATTCAGGAAAGCCTTTTTTGCTCCCTTTTTATTTTTGTACATACTGCATTTTCATTTTCCCTTCTTCATACTTAAATTACAATATTTGGGACAATGTTGGTTTTTAAGTATGGGGGTGTTTTTCCACGTTTCAAATAAATTTCCAAACAACCAATATAAATATAACATCGTAATGTTTTTTTACTTTATGTAAATATACGTCTTTTTTACTTTATGTAAATATACATTTTTTTATATAAATATACATTTTTTACTTTGTACATATACGCTTGTTTATTTTTAAAATATCTTTTTTTTTACTTTATGTAAATATACGTTCTTTTTTTTACTTTATGTACATATGCGCTTGTTTATTTTTAAACAAAAAAATAATTAAATGTTTGTTTCTACTTTTTGTCTATATAGTATATTTAGTAGTTCCAAAATAAAACAACAACATAAAACAAAAACAAAAATAAAACCCCTACTTTACTTTTATTCTTAAAGCATTTAGTTTCGGGAATATCTATTTATGGCTTTTCATAATCGCTAGTTTTACTATTCGTTCGTTTATCTACGATTGATAAATTTAAACCTTCGGGGTTAAGTTTTACAGAATATCTTGTCTTTCTAATTTAAATAGAGGCTTTTGTTTTCAAGCACTACTTCTAATAGATAAAATAGAGGCATGTGTATTATGTTGGCAAAACAACATTAGACCTCAATTATCCCTACTTTATGACTTTAGGAATCTGGGAATATTCAATTTACTAAGGTTGCTCTCAAACCTTTTTTTTATTATTCTAGAATTTCTCTTGAAAAGCCCTTATATGCACCAATTTAGCTTGGCATAAAAAATAGAAGAAGAAAAAGATCTTATGTCAATAGGAATAAGAATTCATTCTGTAAACATAGACACCCAATAAAAATTTAAAAGATCTCATGTCAATATGAATAAGATTTCGTTCCGTAAACATAAGCATTGGGTTAATAAATACAAAAGTAAACAAAGTTTTCCCACATAAACCACTGTGGGCTCAACAAAAAAAACAAAAAAAACTAAAAAGGAGGGGTGAGTGGATAAAATCCATCACCCCTAATTCAAGTACTCTTCTTTTTGCCATCGTTTTCTGCTCCCTTTTCCCTTAGCCAATTTATCATATCTAGTTTTAATTCAAAAAATCATTTGAGAGCATAATTAATAACATGTATTTTTTCTTCACGTTTATTTAAAAAAGGTTCTTATAATTTTGATCTAATCTCGTTTACTAATGATTGCAATTTTGCTTGTTATTTGGCTAATTAAGAAGTCTTTTGGCTAAGACATTTCTTCCTACTTTTTTTTGGCTATCCTTTTTAGTTTTTTTACTCTAGATTTTTATTTTTCAATTTCTTATGATAAAATAAAACGATAGCCAAAAATTAGAACTTATGTTAATCTCATATGGATCTCTCTTACTTTTGCTCTGGAATAACAAAAGCTTAAGTATGGGGGTATTTGATGAGTAATAAAATACACGTGTTTGTAGTATATTTTTTAGTATAATTTTAAGTAATATTGTAAATATTTTATGTAAATTAATGAATAACTTGCTTATTTTATTATTTTCCTTACTAACTTAGCTTTTTTCTGTTTTTTAGCTTTTTGGCAATTTTTTGTTAAGTCACGCCTTAGGTCACGCCCGTGACCCTGAGTCACGCCAGTGACCAAGGGCGTGTAATCTTAAAATGCCAATTTTTAACTCGATCGACATCCCGTTGTTGGATCTTACGGCGCCCTTAGAGGGGGGGGTGAATAAGGGAATAAAGTTCTTTTTATAAATTTTAAGATAATTACTAAGTTGTTTTGATTAATAGGAAATAATAATGACAATTTAGTAATAACAATTTGCAATAATGAAATTTTATGCCAATTGAGAGAAATCAAAGTAAACACAAAAGAGACATGATTATATTATATGAAAAGGTGTTTACATAAAATTTGATTTCTATATCGCTAGAAATCGGAGGCGTACAAATGTAGATTACTTTTCCTTTTCTATACCGACTTGTATCCCCACAAACTGGTTGGCTTTAGCCTATCCTTCCCCGGATATGGCCTCAAGACGCTCTAGCCAATCCTTCCCCGGATATGGCCTCGAGCACCCCCTAGATCTAATCCCCTAGACCTAGTCGCCAACTCACGCGGCGAATTCCCCCTAAGCCGTGCAAGGACCTAGTCGCCAAAAACAAGGCGATTTCACTACAAGATACAAATAATGAAATGAAGTAAATAACAAGCAAACTCCCTCTTGAGATTTCTGGAGATGAGGATGAAGGATTGCTGAAGCACAAGCGAGGTCGAAGCGATCGTTCTTCGGATGCAGCATGATGGCTTCCTTCTATAGAATTTCTTCTTAGGCTTTGGGTGGGAGATGATGTTTTGGCAGAGTAGCAGCACGAGAGTATGGGCACAAGTAATATCTCTGGAAGGTCTAACCAAAACGAGAGAGAGCCCAGCCTTTTATAGAACTTGGAGCTAGCGCCTGCGGTAGTGGCTAGCGCCTGCGGTAGCGTTCGTGTGGAGCGGTTGCGCAACCATCGGCAGTGTCGCGCTGTGCACGAACTGGAGATAGCGCCTGGCAGTAGCGATAGCGCTGGCGGTAGCGGGCGATAGCGCTGGCGGTAGTGGTTACGAAACTATCGCGTGCACGAACTTGAGATAACGCCTGGCGGTAGTGATAGCGCTGGCGATAGTGCTGGCGATAGCGGTAGCGCTAGCAGTAGCGCTGGCGTTAGCGATAGCGCCGGCGGTAGTGCTGCTCCTTTCAAAAGTTTGTTCCAAGCTGCTTTCTACATGTGGAGTATTGCACCTATAGTTCCTGCACACTATAAACACACTACAAGCAATATCAAATACAATATGTGATTTGTTATTCTCAAACAAAGGGATGTGACACACATGTCCAACAATCTCCCCCTTTTGATAATAACAAATCCTCTATGCAAGAAATCAATAATAGTGTTTATAGATAAGATAAGCAAGATAAAAGTGCAACTATAGTCAGTGATATGCATGATAATGTGCATACTCCCCCTATCTTAATGCTCCCCCTACATAAATGCAATTTATGTGTTACTCCCCTTAAATGATAGTTTTCATGAATTAGTCTCCCCTTATTTATCTATATTTCTCATATATAGACTTCAATTAATCTCCCCCTTTTGGTATTATCAAAAGAAGGTGGGGTGAGGGTAGTAAGGAGGCATTTTTTAAAAATGATAAAGAATGATCGAGCTTTTGTAATACATGAAATGATAAAGAGTTTAAGCATTGTATATAAGAGATTTCAAAGAATAAGAGTTGTAAGCAAGCGGAAGATTATGGAAAACATCTTTGTGTAAGCATTAAGATCATAATTATAATTATGTGTTTAAGTTCAAAAAGTATAAGTTGAAATCTCAAAGTTTTTTATAAAAATACCAAGCATGAAATGAACAAATCAAAGAGAGATTAAGCTACAATGTTACTTAATTCTAAGTTCAAGAAAGACCAAAACATTGTAGAGATCATGCTAGGTTATCTAGTGCATTTTTATATAAGGAGTAGTATAGATAAAGCATTAGAATCCAATACTCATGAGAAGAAGTGTTATGAAAGATAATGATGTGCACATAAGTGTATTTTGAGCAATGTTAACAATAGATTTAAATCATCAAAATACAAGACATATGTAAAGTAAAGTGCACAATAAAACACAAGTAAATTACTTTCACACACTTTTTAATGCACATAATTTTTAACAAAGTGGTGTAATAATCAAAGTTTGCACAAGACACTTTACTATTCTTTCCAAGGTGCTCAGCCTCACAATGTTTATGAAGACTTATCAGGAGGTTCAAGTAGTGCTTGGTGGAGTTATATTTGTCTACATATATAATATTTGTTCACATTTGTGAGACAACATTCTCCGAATACACTTGTTTTGCAAACCAAAAATTTTAACTTAACCACTTTTCTAAATGTCATAAGTGCAAATCAAATGTAGTGTAGGCAATAAACTTATGCAAGTTTTAATTCATTGTACAAATACAATACACAAGCAAGCATTTTTAGATTTAGACACACATGTTGATTACCAAAATAAGTGAGTGAAATGTATCATTATCAATCATAAAACATTTACTCATACTTAGAGGCATGCTAAGCTTGGTTCTACACATTTTTCAATATAATTGATGCACTTTTAATAGACATATCAAAGCATGATAAGCAAAACAATGTGCATAGTAATTTGAAGAAATAAGGTTTAACATTGTAAATAATTCTAAATAATAGAATTCATACATGCTTGATATTGGCAATAAAGATCATTAAGTTTTTTTTGGTTTTATCATTTTTAAATCAAATAAAAACAGAAAATTACAAGAACATATTTTTGTAAGATTTGAATTTTGAATTTTTGTAGTAGATTTTTCATAATATGAAGAAAAAACATATTTTTGTATATTTTTAATTTTGAACTTTTGTAGTTGATTTTTCATAATATGATTAAAACACAAATGACAAAAAATATTTTTGTATTTTTTGAATTTTGATCTTTTGTAGTTGATTTTTCATAATATGAACAAAACAAAAATACCAAATGTCTGAAATACAAAAACAAAGTAGTACATATAGAATAAAATATTTTTGGTGTTTTTTAGAAATTTTGCAAAACAGAAAATTCCAACATCCACGCTAGCGCCGACGCTAGTGCCGGAAACAGTACACGTTTTTTAAGGAATTTTAAATTTTTTATTTTTGATATTGGTTAGGGGTCTTAAGAGTAGTCTTATGCAGAAGTTTTGTAATTATCAGAGATGTCTTGATTGCACAAATTGCATAAAACATTAGCGTTTTATATGTTTTTCATCCTAAGATGTCTAAGACTCCTAATTCCAACCTTAACATTTGAAACCTTGCATCGGGAAGAGGTTTAGTGAATATTTCAGCAAGTTGAGAGTCCGTGCCAATGAAACTAATCCTTACATTTTCCTTTTTAATGTGATCCCTTATGAAATGATGACGCACATCTATATGTTTGGATCTAGAGTGGTGTACCGGATTATTTGTGAGATCAATGGCACTTTTGTTGTCACATTTTAGTTCAATATTTTTTAGATGAAAACCAAAGTCCTCTAAAGTTTGGCTCATCCATAGAGCTTGTGCACAACAACTCCCTAATGCAATATATTCGGCCTCTGTGGTGGAGAGTGCAACCGAATTTTGTTTCCCACTAGACCATGCAACTAATGAAGGTCCTAGAAAATGACAAGTACCACTAGTGCTTTTTCTATCAAGTGAGCAACCGGCATAATCCGAATCGGAATAGCCATGCAATGTAAATGAATCATTATGTGGGTACCATAATCCTAATCTAGATTACCCAATGAGATATCTAAAAATTCGTTTTACTGCTTTTAAATGAGATTCTTTTGGATTGGCTTGAAATCTAGCACATAAGCATACGGCAAACATAATATCGGGTCTAGTTGCACTAAGATAAAGTAGAGATCCTATCATACCTCTATATAAAGTTTGATCTATAGAAACTCCTGATTCATCTTTTCCTAATTTTAGTGATGCACTCATTGGTGTAGAAGCATGTTTAAGGTTTTCAAATCCAAAACGTTTAAGCATATCATGGACATATTTAGTTTGACATACAAAGATACCATCAATTCTTTGTGATATTTGAAAACCAAGGAAATAAGAAAGTTCTCCTACAAGACTCATTTCAAATTCATTTTTCATCACTAAAATAACTTCGTTACACATCTCTTCATTAGTAGATCCAAAAATAATATCATCAACATATATTTGTAAAATAATTATATCATCATTATTGTGCTTAATGAAGAGAGTATTATCCGCACTTCCCATAATATAACCGTGCTTTAATAAAAATGATGTAAGTCTTTCATACCATGCACGGGGTGCTTGTTTTAAACCATATAGCGCTTTTTCTAGTTTATAAACATAATTTGGAAATTTTTCATTAATAAAACCGGGGGGTTGTTCAACATAAACTTCTTCTTTTACAAACCCGTTTAGAAAAGCACTTTTCACATCCATTTGAAATAGTTTTATTCTTTTAAAGCTTGCAAATGCTAGAAAAATTCTTATAGACTCCAATCTAGCAACGGGTGCAAAAGATTCATCAAAATCTATCCCCTCGATTTGAGAATATCCTTGTGCTACTAAGCGTGCTTTATTTCTAGATATTCTAAACTCACCATCTAATTTATTTTTAAAAATCCATTTTACACCTACAACCGGGTGATTAGATGGTCTTTCTACTAATTTCCAAACATTATGTCGCTCAAATTGTTCTAATTCTTCATTCATAGCCAAAAACCAAAATTCATCTTTTAAAGCGGTAGTAACGGTTTTTGGTTCTATTTCAGAAACAAAACAAATATTTGAAAAAGATTCATGAAGAGAAGAGCGAGTTCTTACACCGATGGATGGTTCACCAATTATCAATTCCCGTGGATGATCCTTTGTGAATTTTAAGACGCTTGGAGGTACATATTCATCTTTCTTGGCCTCCTCTTCTTCTTCTTTGGAAGGTTCTTCATCACCATGCTCCAAAGGAGGTAATAGATCATCCTCTTTACCTGTGGAAAGTCTTTCTATACAAGGAACAAGCTCATCAAATTTCACATTAATTGACTTTTCAACTTTCCTCGTTCTTTTATTAAAAACTCTATAAGCTTTACTAGTTGAAGAGTATCCAAGAAATGTTCCTTCATCACATTTTTCATCAAACTTTCCCAAGCTATCTTTTGTATTTAAGATAAAGCATTTACAACCAAAAACTTTGAAGTAAGACACATTAGGATTCTTTTGAAAATAGAGTTCATATGGTGTGAGATTTAAAGATGGGCGAAGCATGATTCTATTTATAACATAACATGATGTGTTTACGGCTTCGGCCCAAAAGGACTTAGGTAATTTATATTCACATAACATAGTGCGTGCTAGCTCTTGAAGTGTCCTATTCTTTCTCTCTACAACACCATTTTGTTGTGGTGTGCGTGGTACGGAGAACTCATGTTTTATGCCTAACATATCACAATATGAAGTAAATTTTTCATTTTCAAATTCTCCTCCATGATCCGAGCGAATGCATTTAATTTTTAAATCACTTTCATTTTGAATACGAGTACATAATTTTGAAAATTCACAAAACACTTCGGATTTGGATGAGAGAAATATTGTCCAATAATATCTAGAAAAATCATCTATTAAAACATATGTATACAATCTACCACCAAGACTTGCGGTGCTAACGGGACCAAAGAGATCCATATGAATTAATTGCAAAGGTCTTGTAGTAGAAATAACATTTTTACTTTTGAAAGAGGATCTAGTAATTTTACCTTTTTGACATGGTGAACAAAGTAAAGGTAAATTTCCATTTAATCTGGGCAATCCTCTAATTAAATCTCTTTTGGCAAGTTTTACAATAAGCTTTGTGCTAGCATGTCCTAGCCTTCTATGCCAAAGATCAAGTTCATCATTTTTGGTAATAAAACATTTTAAAGATGATTTTGAAAGATCATGAAATGAAACAATATAAACATTGTGTATTCTTGGTGCAGTTAGTAAAATATTGTTTGCAGTAGGATTAGATATTTTGCATAGATTAGTAGAAGATTCAAATAAAACATCTAATCCTTTATCACATAATTGGCTAATTGAAATAAGATTATGTTTTAGCCCTTTTACATAAAGAACATTTGATATAGTGAAGGATTCGTTACCAATTGTACCAATTCCCATGATTCTTCCTTTTCCGTTGTCGCCAAAAGTCACAATTCCTCCCTTCTTCCTTTCTAGGCTAAGGAACTTTGATTTATTTCCCGTCATGTGCTTGGAGCATCCTGAATCCAAGTACCACGCGTCTTCATTGTCCTTAGCCTTCCTGCACATCTAGAAAGAAGATGAGAGTAAGGATCCGGATACCCAAGTGGAACCTCCCATAGAATAAGTGGAAGCCTTAGGTACCCAGATTTGCTTTAAAGTATTTTGTTTTATTTTCCTGCAAGAACTAGTTGTGACCCAACCTATAACAGTTTGCACACGAAATAAAGGGGGTTGAGACCCTTTTCTGTAAAATTTTCTTGCTGGAATAATTTTGATTTACAGAAGGAAAGTATTTTGAAAAAGAAATTTCATGTTTCTGGTATGAGGTGCTAGCGCCGGCATTAGTGGCTAGCGCCGGGCGGTAGCCCTCACCTCGATATCTGAGCCCAAACTTTCCAGATCCATGGCACTGGTACCCTAGAATCATTTCTAGTGATTTTTGGCCTATACCAAATTTTTTAATGGCCATGGTGAGATCATGAACTTGTGCTTTAAGTGAAGAATTTTCTTTCACAAGCATGACACACCTATTTTAAAAACCTTTCTTATTATTTTTGATTTGCAAAAGAGAGGCTTCTAATTTCCTTTCTAATTCCCCCTTCTCTTTTGTAAGAGTTTTGGCATGAGAGAGGGCTTTAGAAAGTGACTCTTCTATATCTTTTGCCAATTTTGTGGAGTGATCACATTCTTGGCAAGAAACCTTTCTCTTTTCTAAAACAATCACCTTTTTGGAAAGCTTTTGATTTTCTTTAATAAGAGATTCATTTTCACGATTCAATAAAATACTATCTTTCATATTTTTATCAAAAGCTTTGCAAGTTTCAAGAAATTCATTATACAATTCATCATAGGTGGGAGGAGTTACCTCAGTGTCACTAGGAACACTGGTGTCGTCGCTGTCATTTTCATGTCCCATGAGGCACATGTTTGCTTCCTCATCTTCGCTTGATGAAGACCCACTTGATTCTTCGTAGGAAGAGGAGGAAGAGTCATCCCATGTTCTAGCTTTTAGTACTTTCTTCTTCTCCTTCCCTTTGTGCCATTTTTCTTTCTTCTCCTTCAAGAACTTTGGTCACTGGCTCCGGATGTGCCCCGTCTTCCTACAATGATAGCATTCCGGTGGAGGTCTCTCTTCTTCATTGTCGCTCTCTTTTTCCTTCTTTGAAGATGACCCTTTCCATCTTTCACCCTTTTGGAAATATTTTCGAAAGGTGTTTCTCCTTTCTGGATTGCGCATGAAATTTCGGAAGTTCTTTACCAAAAGACTCTCTTCATCTTCATCCTCATCCTCTTGGCACTCCTTCTTTGATTTTAATGCCAACGCCTTCTTCTTTGGCCCCTTGTTGTATTCATCATGTTGGATTTTGAGTTCTACCTCATGGGTTTTGAGATTCCCAATGAGGCTCTCAACTTGGAGCGTTCTTAAGTTGTGCGACTCCGAAATAGCCGTCACCTTCGGGTTGAATTTTGGAGGAAGAGAACGAAGGATCTTACGGACCATGTCGCCATTTGAGAAGGTCTTTCCAAGAGCTTTTGAGGCATTGACGATCTTGGTGAAGCGCGTGTACATACCATCAACATATTCGCTTTCATCCATTCGGAATTTTTCATATTCCGACTCCAGTTGGAAAAGCTTGGAATCTTTAACCTGCGATGTACCTTCATGAGTAACTTCCAAATGATTCCAAATTTCATATGCAGTAGTACAAGCAGAAATTCTATTAAATTCATATCTATCTAACGCACAAAATAGAGCATTCATGGCTTTTGCGTTATTTTTACATTTGAGTTTATCCCGATCATCCCATTTATCTTTGGGTTTTTCTGACATAACCTCTCCAACTACAAATGTAGGAGGAGTATATTCTTCTTCTACCATGTTCCAAACCTCAATATCTAGGGTCATTAGAAAACAACGCATCCTATTTTTCCAATAATTATAATCCGACCCAGTAAATAGTGGAGGTCTACTAATTCCCTGACCCTCGGAAAAAGCGAGATCATAAGACGCCATTATTCCTGGTTCTTAAACCGTTTGGAATAACCTACCTCTGATACCACTTGTTGGATCTTACAGCGCCCTTAGAGGGGGGGGTGAATAAGGGAATAAAGTTCTTTTTATAAATTTTAAGATAATTACTAAGTTGTTTTGATTAATAGGAAATAATAATGACAAATTTAGTAATAACAATTTGCAATAATGAAATTTTACGCCAATTGAGAGAAATCAAAGTAAACACAAAAGAGACATGATTATATTATATGAAAAGGTGTTTACATAAAATTTGATTTCCATATCGCTAGAAATCGGAGGCGTACAAATGTAGATTACTTTTCCTTTTCTATACCGACTTGTATCCCCACAAACCGGTTGGCTTTAGCCTATCCTTCCCCGGATATGGCCTCAAGCCGCTCTAGCCAATCCTTCCCCGGATATGGCCTCGAGCACCCCCTAGATCTAATCCCCTAAACCTAGTCGCCAACTCACGCGGCGAATTCCCCCTAAGCCGCGCAAGGACCTAGTCGCCAAAAATAAGGCGATTTCACTACAAGATACAAATAAAGAAATGAAGTAAATAACAAGCAAACTCCCTCTTGAGATTTCTGGAGATGAGGATGAAGGATCGCTGAAGCACAAGCGAGGTCGAAGCGATCGTTCTTCGGATGCAGCGTGATGGCTTCCTTCTCCAGAATTTCTTCTTAGGCTTTGAGTGGGAGATGATGTTTTGGCAGAGTAGCAGCACGAGAGTATGGGCACAAGTAATATCTCTGGAAGGTCTAACCAAAACGAGAGAGATCCCAGCCTTTTATAGAACTTGGAGCTAGCGCCTGCGGTAGCGATCGTGTGGAGCGGTTGCACAACCGTCGGCGGCGTGGCGCTGTGCACGAACTGGAGATAGCGCCTGGCGGTAGCGATAGCGCTGGCGGTAGCGGGCGATAGCGCTGGCGGTAGCGGTAGCGGTAGCGGTTACGAAACTGTCGCGTGCACGAACTCGAGATAACGCCTGGCGGTAGTGATAGCGCTGGCGGTAGTGCTGACGGTACCAGTAGCGCTAGCAGTAGCGCTGGCGTTAGCGATAGCGCCGGCGATAGTGCTGCTCCTTTCAAAAGTTTGTTCCAAGCTGCTTTCTACCTGTGTAGTATTGCACCTATAGTTCATGCACACTATAAACACACTACAAGCAATATCAAATACAATATGTGATTTTTTATTCTCAAACAAAGGGATGTGACACACATGTCCAACACCCGTCCCATCGATCGGCTTGTGGTCCCGTCGATCGGCTTACTGTCCCGATGATATACAAGGTCATGCTCTTGTATCTGCGATCAACTTCACCTCCCATCGATCGACCTCCCATCTCATCGATCGACCTCCAATCTCGTCGATTGACCTCCCCACCCATCGATCGGCACCTGCTCCTGTCGATATTTGCAAAGTCACGCTCGTGACCAAGGCCATGACCCATCAAATCCTTCTAGAAACCAGCGTACACGTCAGCCGTCATGCCCAAGTTAAACCAGATGTGTGCCGCCCAAGACCACGCCCGTGACATATCAAGCAACGGTCGTGTGCAGCCATTTTCTCGGTCAAAAGCTTCCAAAAGGCGGTTGAGCCTATCCATCCAACACGCGCAGAAGTCACGCCCTCGGTCACGCCCATGACCGAGGGCGTGTAAAAATAAAAAATTTCCTATAAATATGAGGGGTTGGCTGAAGCAAATGGATCCATATTTTGAGAGTGTTTTAGTGTTTTTTGAATTGTGTTGAGTGTATGTAAGTTCCTTTATGCAATTAAGTTTTAGTTCTTTTGTAATTTTTGCTTTCATAGCCTAGTTGTAATGTTTGTTTTGAAAATAAAAATTGTTTTTCTCATTTGGATCTTCATCATTTCAATTTTATGTAAGTGTGTGTGTGTGTGTGTGTGTGAGAATAGATTTTATTTTCTTTTAATTTAGCTTTTAATTACAAGTAGAGTGCGTGTGTGCATGAGATTACTTTTGTTGCTTTCATAACTTTGATTTAAAAGCTTTCATAATTTAGATTTAAAAGCTTTCATAAATTAGTTAATTGCTTTCTTTAACGCATTATTTATCGCTTTCTTTTAACGCTTTCTTTCGATTCAGTCTTTTTATTACAAGTAGAGTGCGTGTGTGTATGAGATAGTATTTTCCTTTTTGTGACTTAGCTTTATTTAAAGTCTTATTACCGCCCCCATCCCAGATGAGAGGCTAAGTACTTTGTAGCGCTTGATTAAGATGGTTGGGACGGATATTATTTCTGCATTTTTATAAGTCTTTCAATTTTCCCGCTCATATCCACTTAAAATATTAAAATGACTTTTCTAATTACTTATGTCGACTCCATTCCAATGAATGGCTAATTTTCTTTAGCGCACGATGTCGAAGAGCATTAGGACAAATAAATGGTTTTCTAAAAATTAAAACATCTCTTTTCTAAAAAATAATTAACGAGCTTAAGGTTTACCTTAGAAAAACGTCGAGTGAGGCCATATAGTCGATGTATGGTTCTCATTTCCATTTTCATACAATAGTTAGTCGAGAAGCTCGTGTGTATGGATTGATCTCTCACGAGTAAAGAGAAGTGCGCTCTACCCTCGAGAGATGATGAGGTAAGTCTCCCGAATTGGAAATAAAAACCCAATAGAGGGGTTCATAACATAAAGTGAGTATTAAGGAGATTTGATTAAAGAATGAGAGTTCGGTGGAATATTCGTAATCTCAGGTGGGGGTACTCTCGAGAGAGGTGCGTTCATACTTATGGAACCTCCACGACCAAGCCTTTTTAATGTTTTGAAAAATCATATCTTTTACTTATAAAAAGCTATTTTTCATCTCAATGTAACTCGACAATGGGTGCTATCTTTATTATCGTTTAGAACTCAAGTTATACGCATATTATCGTTCCTTATAAAACCAACTCAAAATATTACTCCGATAAAATAATAGTTCATTACTTATATGTTGAAGTAATCAACAAGATCCGCGGAAATATACGACCTCGGTATTTTCTAAACCAAAATATTCTGTACTACACGTGATAAGGTATACTTGCCTTTATCATATGATTTGTTTGGATATAAATTAAATAAAAGCTTTTCAAAACCAAAATTTACAAAACTCTCCTTTGCTATTTAAAAATCAATAGAATTTGGCGTCATAGTCGGGGCGTAATCATCAATACTTTGAAAGAAGAAAAGACTGTTACTTTTATCTTCCGATTGGATAGCGGTTAATTTCTCGAAGTAGGAGTACTTGCGAAACTCCTCGAAAACATCAACCTAATTCTAATCTCATCACATAAAGGTTGTGCAAACCCAAAACAACAGAAAACCCAAACTTAATCATCAAGTTTTTGGCGCCATTGCCGTGGAGCATTGTTGTTATTTTAAAAAAGGAATCACTATTAATTTTATTACTTATATATTTAAAAAAAATAGAAAAAGCCAAAACAAAAAAAAAATTTATTATTAGTATATGACCCGAGGAAATTCCTCGGATGATTCGAACATTCCTTGTGACCCTGAAATCGAGCGCACCCTTCGTGAGCACCTTCGATTTCGTGATCAAAACTTACTTGAGTTTCCGGAAGAGTCTATCGGAGAAACTTACACTGAAGCTATGACCGATCCAATTCCAGATGCGGCCCCGCCCAGACCATGACATATTATGCAAGGCCAAATTTGGAAGATACTGGATCGAGTATTACACGCCCAACAGTGGCTAATAATAATTTTGAAATAAAATCTAGCATCATTCAAATGGTACAACAGTTAGTCCAATTTGACGGTTTGCCGGATGAGGATCCAAATTTAGACCTTTCTAACTTTTTAGAAATTTGCGATACTTTCAAGATTAATGGTGTTACTGACGACGTTATTCGTCTACACTTATTTCCATTTTCATTGCGGACAAAGGCCAAAGTGTGGTTAAGTTCTCTCCCCAGAGGATCCATAACTATGTGGGCCCAATTGACGGAATAATTTTTGACAAAATATTTTCCCCCGTCTAAAATTGCTAAACTACGCACAGATATCGCCTATATAATTCAATTCGATTATGAGTCTCTCTACGAGACTTGGGAATGTTTTAAAGAGTTCTTGCGTAGGTGTCATCATCACGCATTGTCATCCTGGCTGCAAGCCCAGACATTCTATAATGGTTTATATTTCTCAACGCGATAGATGATCGATGCATCCGCCGGGGGAACGTTAAACAACAAAACCCCAGAGGCCGCTCAAGCTTTGTTCGAAGAAATGGCCATGAACGCCTATCAATGGAATGCTCTTAGATTGCGCCCTAACAAACCAACTGGGATATATGAGGTGGATGCCACTTCTCACTTAGCCTCTCAAGTCGAAAGGTTAAGTAAGCAAGTGGCAAAGATGACTGATTCCTCCTTCGCTCCCGCTTGGCCTCCAAATAATAATAATAATTTTGTCGATGAAACTGTAGATTATCTAGGCAACCCAGTTCGACCACCCTACAACCCTAATAACAACCCTTATCGTAATAATTATAATCTGGGTTGGAGGAACCACCCAAATTTCTCCTGGAGCAATCCTAACAATGCTCAGAGGCCCCCAAATGTGAATCCGCAAGGATTTACACAAGGATTTCTGCACGGATTCCAGCCTCCTCCTCCAAAACCTTCTCCACTCGAACAAATTTTTGCTAAATACGTCGCGTCCACCGAGCCACATATCTGGAATATTACCAGATCAATTAAAACTTGGAGAATCAGGTTGGACAGCTTGCAATGATGGTCTCCGAGCGGCCATATAGAGCTCTACCAGGGAACACGGAGCCCAACCCCCGAGAAACTGCCAACGCCATAAACCTTCCTAGTGGCAAGGAGGTAACCTCCCTAAAACGGGTTGAGCGCAAGGTATATATTTTGACACCGACCCCTCCACCCTCTCTCTCGATAGATAAATCATCGAGTATTCCGACTATGCCGAACACTTTTAGCCCGTCTCTTCCTTATCCTTCAAAATTAATTAACGAGCGGAAAGACGAGTAGCACAAATTTTTTTTAAAAAATTTAAAACAAATTTATATAAATGTTCCATTCTGCGAGGCACTCTCCCAAATGCCGAAATACGTGAAATATCTTAAAAAGTTGTTTTCTAATAAAAAGCGACTCGAAGATGTTTCACGCGTTTCCCTTAATGCAGAATGCTCAGCTGTTTTCCTTAACAAATTGCCACCCAAACTAAACGACCCGGGACGGTTCTCCATCCCATGCCTCTTCGGCAATATGTTACTAAAGTAAGCTCTCACAGACTTGGGCGCCAGCATCAATTTGATGTTGTTTTCCTTTTCAAAAAGTCAATTTGGGCGTCCAGAGCCCGACAAAGATGAGTATCCAACTCATGGATAACTCGATAAAGTACCCAATAGGGGTAGTGGAGGATGTTTTGGTCCAGGTAGACAATATTATCTTCCCGTAAGACTTCGTCATCCTCGACATAGAGGAAGACGCTGAGGTGCCTATCATCATCGGTCTCCCCTTCCTCGACACCTCCGGTGCGCTAATTGATGTCAGTAATGGTCTACTCCTTCGGGTCGGAGACGATGAAGTTACTATGCACGTTAATCCCTCATTGCAGCACTCCCTATCAAACAATTATCCATATTCTTTAGTTTAGTAAAGCTACGCGACGGTAAACAAAGCGCTTGTGGGAGGCACCCCATATTTATCTAATATTTTATTAGGCTTTGTTCTTTTTATATGTTTTTGCAAGGTTTCTTTTGGCCCCGCAAACATTAATTCAGGGAAGCCTTTTTTGCTCCCTTTTTTATTTTTGTACATACTGCATTTTCCTTTTCCCTTCTTCATACTTAAATTACAACATTGGGGACAATGTTTGTTTTTAAATATGGTGGTGTTTTTCCCTGTTCAAATAAATTTCCAAAAAACCAATATAAATATAACATCATACTGTTTTTTTGCTTCTTGTACCTATAACCTTGTTTATTTCAAAATCCAGTTTTTTACTTTATGTAAATATGTTGGAACCTCAGTTTTGATTTGAGTTAGAATCCATCTTTATGGTCATAACACATCTTATATAACTTAGATCAAATCCCATTAAGACAGGAGACAGGAGAAAGTAATATATATAAATAAAAATTAGACATGTTCTCTGGGTTCGACGAACGGCACTCTGCGGTCGTCGAATTATATTCATTCTGCGGTCGATGAAATCCAGCTATCTCAGCGGTCGACGATCCTATCTCAGCGGTCGATGAAATCCAGCTATCTCAGCGGTCGACGATCCAGTCTCAGCGGTCGATGAAATCTAGCTATCTCAGCGGTCGACGAAAAGCTACATTCGACGATCTCAAGTCTGCGTTCGACGAATATTCAGTAGAAGCTCAAAACGACGAATTAAATGTTCAGATCGACGAACTTGAAGTTGAGCTCGACGAATTTCTACCAGCTTTATAATTTAAATATTCTCAGTTCGACTAATATTCTTATATCTGATTAAAGCAATATTTTAATCATCTCTATTTATATATTGATATATATTGCTAACTTAACAATATAGCCATTGCAGCATTAAATATTATAGTCGTTGGCAGAAAAGACAAAGATGGAAATTTGTCTGCTTCAGGAAATTAAAGAGACATTATCTCTTTCCTCTCTTGTCGGCAAGAATTCAAATCAGCCGAACAGCTCTCCAGATTATATATTCAGAGAGAAGATCAGAGAAGAAAAGGAGAGAATATATACTAGAGAAAAAGGAATATACAGATACAGGAAGAGAAAAACGGAGAAGGAAAAAGAAGAAGCATATCTAATATATTATTTATCTTCTTTTTGCTAACTCCTCTTTGCAGATCATCTTCATCCTGAGACATCAAACAATATCATTTGCTCAGGATCAAACTGCATAACAAGAAAAGGAGTTATTACAATCAAGAGAAGAAGCCTCCACAAACTGTCATCAATTCAATCAGACAGGGGGAGCTCTTCAACATCATCATCAAGATCCATTCTCAACAACCCATCAGGATCTCTAGAGTCTTCTCAGAAAGAGAAGAACATTATATTTCCTATTTTCCTTTTACCTGTATAAAGGGTTATAACTCCCTTCAAAAGTTACAGCCATTGGTGGCAGGGCACCTTATCAAAAACCTGTAGTTGGGTTAGAGCATGTGATCAAAATCTCACTTGGTGTGTGGACACCTGATCAAAACTCCCTTGGTGGCAGGGCACCTAATCAATAACCTGTAGTGGATTCCTACCAAGTGTGGTAGAAGATCGTAGATGTACCCAGGTTTATTGGGAACTACTATAGCTCCTTGTGTTTTCCGGTTGCTTGCTTGTTTATGCTTTTATTTCTTTATGTGTTGTGATGAAAATCTATGATAATAAATTAGTTTTATAACTCACTCTATTTTACACATATTTATATATATCATTATTTTGAAATAACCTAAAAAGAGTTTTTTATTTAAGAACTAAACCTCACTTTTAATTGGTATCAAAGCAAGGTTGATTATATCAATTACCTTCAACTGATATTCAATTGACTTTCAAAATATACGTTTTTTACTTTATGTAAATATACGTTTTTTATGTAAATATACATTTTTTTACTTTATGTACATATACGCTTGTTAATTTTTAAAATATGTTTTTTTACTTTATGTAAATATACGTTTTTAATGTAAATATACGTTCTTTTTTTACTTTATGTACATATACGCTTGTTTATTTTTAAACAAAAAAATAAATAATTCTTTATTTCTACTTTTTCATCTATATAGTATATTTAGTAGTACCAAAATAAAAAACAGCATAATAGAAAAAAATAATAAAACCCTTACTTTACTTTTATTCTTAAAGCATTTAGTTTCGAGAATATCTATTTGTGGCTTTTCATAATCGTTATTTTTACTATTCGTTCGTTTATCTAAGATTGATAGATTTGAACGTTCGGGGTTAAGTTTTACAGAATATCTTGTGTTTATAATTTAAATAGAGGCTTTGTTCTCAAGCACTAGTTCTACTAGCTAAAATAGAGGCATGCGTATTATGCTGGCAAAACAACTTTAGACCTTAATTATCCCTACTTTATGGCTTTTGGAATCTAGGAATATTCAATTTACTAAGGTTGCTCTCAAACCTTTTTTTTATTATTCTAGAATTTCTCTTGAAAACCCCTTATATGCACCAATTTAGCTTGGCATAAAAAAATAGAAGAAGAAAAAGATCTTATGTCAATGGGAATAAGAATTCATTCTGTAAACATAGGCACCCAATAAAAATTTAAAAGATCTTATGTCAATGAGTATAAGATTTCGTTCTGTAAACATAAGCATTGAGTTAATAAATACAAAAGAAAAAAAGTTTTCCCACATAAACCACTGTGGGCTCAACAAAAAAACGAAGTTAAAACTAAAAAGGAGGGGTGAGAGGATAAAAGCCATCACCCCTAATTCAAGTACTCTTCTTTTTGCCATAGTTTTCTGCTCCCTTTTCCCTTAGCCAATTTATCGTATCTAGTTTTAATTCAAAAAATCATTTGAGAGCATAATTAGTAACTTGTATTTTTTTTTCTTCACGTATCTTTAAACAAAGGTTCTTATAATTTCGATCTAATCTCATTTACTAATGATTGCAATTTTGCTTGCTATTTGGTTAACTAAGAAGTCTTATGGCTAAGACATTTCTTTCTACTTAAATCATTTGCATAATTTAGGACTTAATTCTTATTACTCCGGATTTTTATTTTTCAGTCTCATATGATTAAATCAAATGATAGCCAAAAATTAGAACTTAAGTTAATCTCGTATGGATCTCTCTTACTTTTTCTCTGGAATAGCAAAAGCTTAAGTATCAGAGCACCTACTCCCATCCCGTCGATCAACTTCACCTCCCGTCTCGTCGATCGACCTCCCATCCCGTCGATCGACACCTACTCCCATCGATATTTGCAAAGTCACGCCTATGACCAAGGTCGTAACCCATCAAATCCTTCAAGAAGCCAGCGTACACGCCAGCCGTCACGCCCCAGTTGAACCAAATGTGTGCCGCCCAAGGTCACGCCTATTACACCTCAATCCACGGCATGTGCAGCCATTTTCCCAATCAAAAGCTTCCAGAAGGCGGCTGAGCCTATACATCCAGCACGCATAGAAGTCATGCCCTCGGTCACGCCCGTGACCGAGGGCGTGTAAAAATAAAATTTTTCCTATAAATAGGAGGGGTCAGCTGATGCAAATGGATCCAGATTTTGAGAGTGTTTTAGTGTTTTTTGAATTGTGTTGAGTGTATGTGAGTTCCTTTATGCAATTAAGTTTTAGTTCTTTTGTAATTTTTGCTTTCATAGCCTAGTTGTAATGTTTGTTTTGAAAATAAAATATTGTTTTTCTCATTTGGATCTTCATTTCAATTTTATGTAAGTGTGTGTTTGTGTATGAGAATAGATTTTATTTTCTTTTAATTTTAGCTTTTAATTATAAGTAGAGTGTGTGTGTATGAGATTAATTTCATTGCTTTCGTAACTTAGATTTATCGTTTTCATAATTTAGATTTAAAAGCTTTCATAAAATAGTTTATTGCTTTCCTTAATGCTTTATTTATCGCTTTCTTTTAACGCTTTCTTTCGATTCAGTCTTTTTATTACAAGTAGAGTGTGTGTGTGTATGAGATAGTATTTTCATTTTTTGTAACTTAGCTTTATTTCAAGTCTTATTACCACCCCCATCCAGGATGAGAGGCTAAGTACTTTTTAGCGCTTGATTAAGATGGTTGGAACGGATATTATTTCTGCATTTTTATAAGTCTTTCAATTTTTCCGCTCATATCCGCTTAAAATATTAAAATGTCTTTTCTAATTACTTATGTTGTCTCCATTCCGATGAGTGGATAATTTCCTTTATCGCGCGATGTCGAAGAGCATTGGGACATATAAATGGTTTTCTAAAAATTAAAACATCTCTTTTCTAAAAATTAATTAACGAGCTTAAGGTTTACCTGAGAAAAACATTGAGTGAGGCCATATAGTCGATGTATGGTTATCATTTCCGTTTCCATACACTAGTTAGCCGAGAGGCTCGTGCATATGGATTGATCACTCACGGGTAAAGAGAAGTGCGCTCTTCCCTCGAGAGAGGATGAGGTAAGACTCCCGAATTGGAAATAAAAACCCAATCGAGGGCTTCACAACATAAAGCGAGTATTAAGGAGATTTGATTAAAGAATGAGAGTTCAGTCGAATATTCGTAATCTCAGGTGGGCGTACTCTCGAGAGAGGTGCGTTCATACTTATGGAACGTCCACGGCCAACCCTTTTTAATGTTTTGAAAAATCATATCTTTTAATTCTAAAAAGCTATTTTCATCTCAATGTAATTCGACTTCGTGCGCTATCTTTATCATCGTTTAGAACTCTAGTTATACGCATATTATCGTTCCTTATTAAACCAACTCAAAATATTACTCTGATAAATTAATAGTTCATTCCTTATAAGTAGAAGTAATCAACAAGATCCACGGAAATATACGACCTCGATATTTTCTAAACCAAAATATCATGTACTACACGTGATAAAGTATACTTGCCTTTATCATATGATTAGTTTGCATATAAATTAAATAAAATCTTTTCAAAACCAAAATTTATAAAACTCTCCTTTGTTATTTAAAAATCAATAGAATTCGGCGTCAAAGCCGGGGTGTAATCGTCAATACTTCGAAAGAAGAAAAGACCGTTACTTATATCTTCCGATAGGATAACAGTTAATTTCTCGAAGTAGGAGTACTTGCGAAACTCCTCAAAAACATCCGCCTAATTCTAATCTCATCACAAAAAGGTTGTGCAAACCCAAAACAATAGAAAACCCAAACTTAATCATCAAGGGTCATAGGCTCACTCGGTGGCAGTATGGAAAGTTTCAAAAGGCTAGCCCCGAGCAGACCCGCTAACCAGGCACTCACCGAGATGGCAGGGACGTAGGCTCACTCAGTGGTAGGATGAAAGTTTCAAAGTTTGGCCCCGAGCAGACCCGCTGACCAGGCTCTCACCTAGCTGGTAGGGTCATAGGCTCACTCAGTGGCAGGGTGGAAAGATTCACAAGGTTAGCCCTAAGCAGACCCGTTGACCAGGCTCTCACGTAGCTGGTAGGGTCGTAGGCTCACTCGGTGTCCGGGTGGAAAGTTTTAAAGGTTGGCCCCGAGCAGACCCGCTGACTAGGATCTCACCTAGCTGGCAGGGTCATAGGCTCACTCGGTGGCAGGATGAAAGTTTCACAGGTTGGAACCGAGTAGACCCACTGACCAGGCTCTCACCTAGCTGGCAGGGTCGTAGGCTCACTCGGTGGCAGGATGAAAGTTTCAAAGGTTGGCCCGGAACAGTCCCGCTGACCAGGCTCTCACCTAGCTGGCAGGGTCGTAGGCTCACTCGGTGGTAAGATGGAAAGTTTCAAAAGGTTAGCCCCGAGCAGACCCGCTGACTAGCCTCTCACATAGCTGGCAGGGTCGTAGGCTCACTCAGTGGCAGGATTGAAAGTATCAAAAGGTAAGCCCTGAGCAGACCCACTGACCAGGCTCTCACCTAGCTGGCAGGGCCGTAGGCTCACTCGGTGGCAGGTGGAAAGTTTCAAAGGTTGTCCCAGAGCAGAGCCACTGACCACGTTCCCACCTAGCTGGCAGGGACGTAGACTCTCTTGGTGGCGACTCAAGATGAAGGCAAAGTAAAGAAGGAAAATCCAAGAAAGAAAAGATCGATACAAGGTAAGTCTCTCAGTATGAGGCAGGCAAATGGTGTTCATTAAGAAGGACAATCATCGACAAATGGTGTCCATCGAGAAGGACACTCGCCGATAGGTGAGGTCAATCGAGAAGGGAACTCGCCCGACGAACGCACCCAGGGTGTCAACCTACCCCAAAGGATGTAAGAATCATTCGGGATGAGGTGAGCTCTCAGTGTAGTCATGCTCCCGGCAGAAATCAACATGACCGCCTAAGTTCTAAAAGGGCATGAATGTGCACGACTGGGTTACAACCGTGTGGCACACCTATAGGACGAGAATGCCTTAGTCACGACCTAGGATCAAGGGTCGATGGTATGCGAATGAGCAAGGGATGCATGAGAATGTAGGAGAGAGAGCGAGAGCATGAACTAGTAGCAAAGGATGAGTTGCGCGAATGTGCAAGGCATACGAGCGCATGAATTAATAGTGAATGACAGCAAGTAAAGCAGAGAAAAATCACAGAATCAGAGAAGCAAAAATCTTTCATTTAATTTCATCTAAAAAGGGTTTACAAAAAGGAAGATCTCGCATTACAACCAAAAAAGAAAAAAGAAAAAATAGATCTTCAGGGACGTCGCCGGACTTCTCGCTGGAGGATCTGTTGCTCGTGTCTAAAGGGCGGAGGCCGCTAATCTCCAGCCAAAGGTCGGCTTCATCATCCAGGGCATTCGATTGACCGAAGAGCTCGGGCAGCACGTGGCGAGTCATGATCCTCTCGCCCCCTTCCTTCAGGAGCCCAGCACTCCAAAGCACCCGCAATGCATGTTTCGCCGCTCCTTGGGCAGTCTCCTGCATCAGCGCTTCGAGCTCAATGTGGGAGTAGAAATGTTGAATGTCCTCTGCGGGAGGCGGGAGAATAGTGGTGTTTCGCGACTGTTGGTTCTCGGCCTGCAACTCCTTGACCCGGTCCTCAAGGGTGGCCACTCGCACCCGCAAGATGTCGAAGTTGGTTGTGTCCTGCAAGAAAAGGAAGTGTTAGTGCCAGGGCGAGAAAGCAAGGAAGTGCGAAAGCTTAATTCACTATGATCGTACTTACCACTCGGACCGGGCGGCTAGCGAGAAGGGATTCAGAGGCCTCCAGCTGCTACTTCAAGCCCAGGACCTCCGAAGAGGCGAGGGCATGCATTCTCTCGACCTCGGCAAGGATCTGTGCAAGGGTAATGCTGCAGCGTGAGGACATATGCACAAGCTCGAGAATGCATAGTTGGGCCCACACGGCCTCATGCGCGAGCGTCCAGGTGGACTCGGCGTCATAGATTGAGGCGTCCTCGCGGCTATAAAGCGTGAAAGAGAGGTCGTAGTCCTCACCACTGGTGGTCCCCTGCTCCGTCTAGGTCAGAAGGAGGGTGGAGATGGAGGCCCGATTGGCCTTTCGGTCCCACTGAAGCAGGGATTCGCCTGCTTCGTATACATATTTCTCGCCCATGGAAAATTTGTGATGCCCTCTCGGAGACGGTCCCGAGGAAGACCACGCTGGTGCACTGGAGGCCTTGACCTCCATGTCCTCTGTGATCGGGGCACTCGGCTCAGCGGTCTCGGCGGAGACTTCCTTTCCCTTGGCAGTTGAGGAAGGCTTGGACCTCTTAGAAGGAGAACCGGTAGCCGCGTCAGGCTTCCGTTTTTGGCCGCTGGGCTTTGAGGAGCCCAGATCTGTGTGGCAGACTTCGGCGGCAGACCGCGCGAGAGTCGGGGCAGCATCGGGATTCCCCACACTCACATTTGGCAGGTGGAGGGGAAGATCTCGGATCCCTGCATCAGATGAATCAAGTAAGAAAAGGAAAGAAATCGGGTAAAAGTAAGTCGGAGCTAGGGATGAATTATTTCACCTTACCCTCTCCCGACAGGACTGGCGGGAGCGAATTGACATGCTTCTGCAGGTACATGACGTCCATGCCGTGACCTTGGATGAATAGGTGGAGCTTGGCCTCATTGCCCCCCCCCCCCCCCAATGTAGGAGGCTTATAGGTCGACTCATCCTCGTGCACTAGCGTGAGAAGGGTATTGTCGAAGTTCCTGGTAACGAATATGAACCGCTGAACCCAATCGTGGTTCTTGTTGGCGGTACCGGAGACCTTGAGCGGGCTCTGGCTGGAGAAGAAGTCTACCCCACCTTTCGCTCGGAAGTTGAAGAGCTTGCGGAAGACTGGGAGGGAGAACTCGATCCCCTCCTCCCACAGGTAGCAGGCAAATGCTACCAGCATCGCGATGTAGTTGGGGTTCAACTGCGTGGGAACTACGCCAAAGTAGCAGAAGGACTGGCGCAGCTCGGGCCAGAGGGGGAGGCAGAGTCCCACCTCGAATTGTTTCTGGAGGATGGCGAGAGTGTCTGGCGAGAATTTGTTGATGCAGTCGTGATCTCCAGGGCGGCGTGCAACGAACCCCGGTGGTATGTTGTCTGCGATCACCGTGGTGAAATCCTCTCCGGATAGGTCGCTGGGGCGAAATTATGGTTGGCGAATGCTTGGGCGCACCTGGCCCTGCCATCGTACTCAACCACCATCGTGCGAAAGAAGGGTTGCGAAAGAAATCTGGAGAGAGGTGTGAGTGCGAGTGCGAAAGCAAGAAAGAGGAAGAGGTTGAAATGAAAGTGATAAGTGCGGTCGGTGGGGCGGGCTATTTATAGAAAAATAAAGAAATCAAGAACTTTCTGAGGTGTGAGGTGCGGATAGTGGCTGCGCTACCCCCGACGCCTCGGGATTCTTGCCAGCCCCACCTCCTTCCCACTCATCGGCAAGTGGCAATGGTCACGCGTGGAGTCCCCTGTGGAAAGGCGAAAGCAAGATAAAATGATGCGAGATCAAAGCATTAAGCCCACCACTCGACAAACCAGAAAGGAAATTACGCGAAATTGAAAAATGATTAACATCTAAAGTACTGGATTGTTACATTACAAAGTCGATCTCGGCATGCATTACATAAATAAATTAGCTGTGCGGGGTGGTGGGATACAGGGGGCGAGTTCTGGTAGGATCAGTATTGAATCCATTACCATCGACCCCGGCCTCGCCTCCCCAGCCTCGGTGGCACTCACGGGTAGTAGTAGTATGCGCTTACAGCCGTGAGCTCTTGATTGACCAAGAGCATCTGATACCTAGCTCACGCGATGTGCCTCCCAGGGGAATTCCCCTCGCACCTGCTTACCTGCCTCTCCATCTCGCCCACGAGATGCGAGTAGTCCCTCTCGAGAGCACTCAGTCTGCTCTCGAAGGCCGTCCGGTGCCCGTCCGTTTGGCTGGATAGGTCTCGCTGCATATCTATTAGCTTGCAGAGGACCTCTGTCATTCGCTCCTTCATTGTCCTGGGATCTGCAGGATCTCCGAGAAAGTTCGAGAGGTCGCTGGGAGAAGGGGGCGGTGAGATCACCTCATCCTCAACTTGAGGGTCCATCGGCGAGGTCTCCTGGTAGCCTGTGAGAGCGAAAGTTAGATAGTCCCATCTTGTTGTTCGCGCGAGTAAGGTCAAAGCGAATGAATCAGCTAACCTGGTACATATTCTTCGACGGTGGGCTGGAGAGAGGAGCTAGGTTGCCCTGCGAATGGTTGGCTGGGGGAATGAAGCAATTTCCCCTTGCCAAGGCATGAAAGAACCTGGTTGGCAGCGGAAGTGGTGGCTAAATCGGCAGTGGGGTAATAGCGGTTGAGGTCTCACCCGGCCGAGTGTTCTGGATCCAGTGCTGGAAGAGTGGCGATTTTCTCACAGTCTGGAGAGTTGCGCGAGACCAAAGATAGACCCGTGGTTTCGAAGGTGGCGGCTACGTAAGACAGGGTAAGAAGACAGGTAACAAGGTAGGCGAGAAAGCAATAAATGGCTTACAGGTCTCCGGCAATGCCCCTCCGAGAGTGGCGGGAGGACAAGACTCCTGGGCCGGCGGAACATCCTTGAAAACAGGCGGGAGCACTTCACCGCCCGCCAGGTTGGTCACAGGGTCGCCTCATGTCCCCAGCATGTCCTGTGAGTGATCACAAGTGTTGAGGCAGCACATCACCAACATTAACCACAGAGCAAGCTAGATCATATTACCTCGACGATGTTGTCAGAAGGATTGCGTGAAGGGGAGGATTCCATGAAGCGGACTCAATTGCCAAAGGGTCCCGTTGAACCGCCTTGGCCTTTCTAGATTGATAGGGTAAGGCTGGGTCCCTCTTTGTCGAGATCCAGGGGGCGTAGCGAGCGATCTTAGAGGTATTCTTCTCCTGAGTAGCGGTGAGACGCTCCAGCATACTTTGTGAAAGTGGTCTCGGCGATGGCCTCTTGAACGTCAATGGGATGGCGAGAGCTCAGAGGGAAAGAGAGACAGTAAGTGGAAGACGGGCACCCTCAAGGCAGCGGCCTGAGATATATATATATATATAGCAGAGTGGTGGGGCCCACCGAAAAAGATTCCCTTCAGGTCAGCAAAGCACTCTCCAAATACCAGGGGTTGGACTTTTCTTTTCGAGCATATAACTCGCTCGCAAAGAGCGGGGATTGTGTACTAGCCCGTATTCGTCGAGTGGGACCCCGGGTCCCAAAGGGTCAAAGTGCATGCAAGGTAAGTCAAGAAGAGCACTCGCCCAGGCCAGGAGAGGTGGGGAAGCCTCAGGGTGAGTGCAAGCCTCATCTGTAAAGCACTGGCTCGCTTAAGAGTGTGAATGATCGAGAGGTCAGGCGAGTGAGGGAGGAACCCCACTCACCCAGTGAACTAAGCATCTGACGAGTGGTGCCCCTATGGACCACTCGCCCAGTGGAACCTAGAGAGTCCAGTGCGCGAGAAGTCTGGCGAGTGGTGCCTTCACGGACCACTCGCTCAGAAGGCCCTAGTGAGGAAATTACCTAGATATCCTTTGTGGGTTGTCAATAGCCCTTCAGGACAGCGGAGTTTGGTTGTTAGAAGACCAGTTTGGGGAGCAATTAGTAAAACTAAAAGGCAGATTTACGATATTTGCAGACCAGACCAAAAAATCTATAAATAGACCCTTAAGGGCACCTTGGAGAACACCCTGGATCTTCTTGGCTCTCTCCTCCTACTAGTTTTGGTTGGCTCATATTATCCTCCATGGTGCCTAATTGAGCATTGGTTTGGGAGGTGAAGCTCTCTAAGATATTCCGGGTGTGTGGCGGGACCTCCTCGCTACAGCTTTGGGTCTATTCATTTTTCTTCATCCATAATCAAGAGTGTTAGAGAGAGAGAAGTGGGTGTGGGATACACCCCCCCCCCCCCCCCCACACCCCTCTGTGGGTCCGAAATCAAGAGATCGGTTGTCGGTTTCAACAAATTCCATAAGCATGGCAATCGCATTCGTGTTCATCAGAACGGGAACCATCCCAAAATACTTCAGAAACTGCTTCACTTCGGGCCACAAGGGAAGGCGAAGCCCGACCTCAAAATGAGACAGGGGGAACGTGAGCTCATCATCACAAAAGGAGTTCATAGCCTCGCGGTCCCCCGATCAGCGATCTAAATATCCCTCTGGAAGGTTGGTGACCTCGAACGCGAGGCGATCCTCCTATGAAACCTTCCCCTCAGGGAAGAGGTGGTTGGCAAAATTCGCCACGCAGTTTCCTCGCCCATCGTTGGATCAGAAGCCTTGGCCATTCTTTAGGGAGGTCGGCGACTGGTGTTGGATCTTACGGCGCCCTTAGAGGGGGGGTGAATAAGGGAATAAAATTCTTTTTATAATTTTTAAGATAATTACTAAGTTGTTTATGATTAATAGGAAATAAGATGACAATTTAGTAATAACAATTTTGCAAAAATGAAATTTACGCCAATTGAGAGAAATCAAATAAACACAAATGGAAACATGATTGCATTATATAATAAAGGTGTTTACAAAATTTGATTTCAATAATGCTAGAAATTGGAGGCATACAAAAGCAAATTTCTTTTCCTTTTCTATACCGACTTGTATCCCCACAAACCGGTTGGCTTTAGTCTATCCTTCCCCGGATAAGGCCTCAAGCCGCTCTAGCCTATCCTTCCCCGGATATGGCCTCGAGAACCCCCTAGATCTAATCCCCTAAACCTAGTCGCCAACTCATGCGGCGAATTCCCCTTAAGCCGCGCAAGGACCTAGTCGCCAAAAATAAGGCGATTTCACTACACGGTTACAAAGTAATATGGAATGGAAATAAGAAAAGCAATAATAAAACTCCCTATATGAGATCTTCTGAAGATGAGGATGAAGGATCGCTGTAGCATGAGTGAGGTCGAAGCGATCGTCCTTCGGATGTAGCGTGACGTTGCCCTCCTCCAGAATTCTCCTTAAGCTTTTTGTGGGAGATCCATCTTCGGCAGCATAACTGATATAGAATTGTGGCACAAACTCTCTCTCTGGATGGATTAACCAAAACGAGAAGCAAAGCTCCATTTTATAGAACTCCTCGCTAGCGCCTACGGTAGTGGCTAGCGCTGGCGGTAGCGTACGTGTCTCAGCGGTTGCACAACCGTCGGCGGCGTGGCGCTCTGCACAAAATCGAGATACCGCCGGGCGGTATCGCTAGCGCTGGCGGTAGCGCTGTCGCCAGGCGACATCGAGTGTCGGAATTCCGACAGCTCCTCTTCATTTTTGTCGTCCAAAACTTCTCCCTACTGTAGATTGAGTGCTTTTCATCTCCGAAATGGGGTGGCACGTTTTGTAACTCTTCCTGGATTGAAAGTTATGGTCATTTTAAGATCAGCACACAAAACTCATGCTTTTGCTTTTTCTAATGTGTACACACTCTCGGATCATGCCCATGAACGAGGACTTGTCTCCTCATTGAACCTATACAACCTGGACACTATAAACACACAAAATGTTGGATCGGTCGGCGCCCTTAGAGGGGGGGTGAATAAGGGTTTTCAAAAACTTTAGATTATATTTAGAAAAACTTCGGAATATTGCAAGATTAATAAAGAGGCATCAAGTAAAACAATAATAAAGAGATATGCTTTATTAATATCAAATAATGTTTTACAAAACTTGATTTCTATGACGCTAGAAATCGGAGGCGACTAATAAAAATTCTTTTTCGTTTTCTATACCGACTCGTATCCCCACGAACCGGTTGGCTTTAGCCGATCTCTTCCCAGATACGGCCTCAAGCCGCTCTAGCCGATCTATCCCCAGAAAGGCCTCGAGCACCCCCTAGACCTAACCTAGATCTAGTCGCCAACACGAGGCGAATTTCAGCCCTAAGTCCTACCCCAGACCTAGTCGCCAACACGAGGCGATTTCACTACCATTTACAGAAAAGATATGAAAAGAAAAGACAATAATATAAAAACTCCCTCTATGTGGATCTCTTGGAGAAGTGGACGAAGGCCCGCAGAGTATGATCATAGTCGATGCGGCCTTTCGTCACGATGATGACGCGTGTTGAAATCTTCTCCACGGATCTCCTTAAGGCTTTATGGAATTGTGGGAGTATCGCTCTGAATCTTCCTCTCTCTGCTGTGGCACGAAGCTCTGGAGTTTGGGATTGGAGGAGGATGAAGAATTCGGAGCCAAAGCATCCAATTTATAGCCTTCATGCTACCGTCGGCGCTAGCGCTACCGCCGGCGCTTGCCCGGATTAGGAAACGTTTTGCGCGGCAGGATCTTCAATCCGTGGAAACATATTGCTCCATGCCTCTTGTGCGCCATGCTACCGCCAATGCTAGTAGCTACCGCCGGGCGCTAGCTCCTTCTAAAAATGCCGCCGGAATCGTGTTAATCAATGCTAGCGCCAGGCGCTATCCCTACCGCTGGCGCTAGTGAGCTTGTTCGAATTTTGGCCTCAAATTTGGGGGAAGACATCATGAGTACTCCTTGAGTCGTGTGGACTATGTTAACCTGCACACTTGAACACACAAGATCAAATACACATAGGATTTGTTATTCTCAAACCTAGGAGATGCGGAAGACCGTGTTCCAACACAAAAGACTAGATCAAATACAATATGAGGTTTGTTATTCTCAAATTAAGGGATGTGACACACATGTCCAACAATCTCCCCCTTTTGATAATAACAAATCCTCTTTAGCAAGAAATCAACATTAGTATTTATAGTATATGATAAGCATGATAAATAGTGCAACTATAGTATATGATGAGCATGATAAAAAGTGCAACTATAGTATATAATTAGCATGATAAAATTGTGCATACTCCCCCTAAATTAATGCTCCCCCTACATAAATGCATTTTATGTTTTACTCCCTCTACATGATAGAATTCATGAATTAGTCTCCCCTTATTCTTCTATAGTTCACCTATATAGATTTCTTCAATTAATCTCCCCCTTTTGGTATTATCAAAAGAAGGTGGGGTGAGGGTAGTAAGGAGGCATTCTTTAGGCTAGTTTATTAATCATGATCTAGCTTTTTAATATATGAAATGATAAAGAGTTTAAGCATAGCATATATAAGAGATTTCAAATATAAAGATAAGAGTTGTAAGCAAGCGGAAGATTATAATAAACATCTTTTTATAAGCATGAAAAGCATAAGTAAAATATGAGTTTTAGTTCAAAATTCAAAGATGTTTTAACCTTTTTGAAATCTCAAAGTTTTTCATAAAGATACCAAGCATGAAATGAACATATCAAAGAGAGATTATACTACAATGTTACTTAATTTTAAATTCAAGAAATACCAAAACATTGTAGAGATCATGCTAGGTTATCTAGTGCATTTTTACATAAAGAGTAGTATAGATAAAGCATTAGAATCCAATACTCATGAGAAGAAGTGTTATGAAAGATAATGATGTGCACATAAGTGTATTTTGGGCAATGTTAACAATTAATTTAAATTATCAAAATACAAGACATATGTAGAGTAAAGTGCACAATAAAACACAAGTAAATTACTTTCACACACTTTTAATGCACATAATTTTTAATAAAGTGGTGTAATAATCAAAGTTTGCACAAGACACTTTACTATTCTTTCCAAGGTGCTCAACCTCTGCTTATGAAGACTTATCAGGAGGTTGAAGTAGTACTTGGTGGAGTTATATTTGTCTACATATATAATTTTTTTTGTTCACATTTGTGAGACAACCTTCTCCGAATACATTTGTTTTGCAAACCAAAATTTTTAACTTAACCACTTTTTTAAATTTCATAAGTGCAATTAAAATGTAGTGTAGGCAATAAACTTATGCAAGTTTTAATTCATTGTACAAATACAATACACAAGCAAGCATTTATAGATTTAGACACACATGTTGATTACCAAAATAAGTGAGTGAAATGTATCATTATCAATCATAAAACATTTCCTCATACTTAGAGGCATGCTAAGCTTGGTTCTATACATTTTTCAATACAATTGATGCACTTTAAATAGATATATCAAAGCATGATAAGCAAAACAATGTTCATAGTAATTTGAAAGAATATGTTTTAACATTGTAGTAGAATTCATACATGCTTGATATTGGCAATAAAGATCATACAGTTTTTTTATCATTTTTAAAACAATTAAAACAAAAATAGAAAATCACAAAAAAAAACAAATTTTTTGTATTTTTGAATTTTGAACTTTTGTAGTTGATTTTTCATAATATGAATAAAAACAAAGATAACAAAAACATATTTTTGTATTTCTGAATTTTGTATTTTTTATTTGATTTTCCATAATATGAATAAAAACAAAGATAAATAAATAAAAAAAACAGAAGCACAAAAACTAAGTAGTATATATGAACTAACATGTTTTTAAGGATTTTTTGAAATTTTAAAAATCAGAAAATTCCAACACCCACGCTAGCGCCAGCGCTAGCGCTAGCGCTGGAAACAGTACTCGATTTTTTGAGAATTTTAAAAATCTGATTTTTGATATTTATTAAGTGTCCTTAGAGTAGTCTTATGCAGAAATTTTGTAATTTTTGGAGATGTCTTGATTGCTCAAATTTGCATAAAACTTTAGCTTTTTCAAATACATGTGTTTTACAAAAACATTTAAGCTCAAAAAGATAAATTATGCAAACACATGAGGACTTTTTTATTAAACAACCCAAAACATGCATGATTTAAGTGATAAGTAAATAAAATGTTCATGCAATACGTAATATAGGTATGTCCTAAGATTAGAAACTACCCCGACTAAATATCTATACCCTAGCCCCGTACTAAGTGATGGATGGGCATGAGGAGCTGCACACATGCCGTAGGTTGGGGTGTTAATCCCATATGCACACACTAAAGAACGCTCAACCTAGCACTCTTTCCCCCCAGTGCCTCGCAAGGCCCCACTGGAACCCTCCCCGGTTAAGGACAAGACATGACTTAGAGGTTAGGTCTCTAATGCATACAACCCTACGCCCTCGCTATTATGAGATATGAAGTCATAGGTGAATAATCTTTTGGGCAACCTATGCTTTTTAAATCTATGGGTTGATATATAAACTATGGGTTTTTGTGAAGAGTTATAAAGCCGCATAGTTTTTCTATTCTTATGAGATGACGATATGAGATAACTAGCGCAATTACTAATATGAGATAAATGGTAATGCTAGTATGATGAGTTTTGGGTTTAATGTCATGTCATAAGTTTAACATTTATATTGCATGTATTCCAAACTAGAGTTTCAAATTATAGATCTTGAATAAAGTGATGATTTTAATTTATTCTTATTATTACACAATTGATTCTAGAATCTATATATATGTGAGATACATGCAATCAATAGCAACGTATATTCATACACCAACTAATGTAAAGAAAACAATATTCATATCTTTATCATAAAATTCATAATTCCAATTGTTTTTGAGATTTTTCTTGATAGAATATGAATTATGATTTATGATTATAGAGAATTTTGCATAGAATATATGTTAGATCATCATGATGTATGTGATTTCTATTCCTTCTAGACTTATGATTAACTTCTTTTGAATGAGCATGTTTGATTTTTAAGTCTAGAAATTAATGATCATGTAATCATATCAAAGACAAAGATCGCATATGTAACATTTTGAAATTTATAATAAAATTGCATTGGATAATTAGATTTATTGATCTTTGGTTTTCCATGATGATATATAGTTTCATGATATATATACTAATGATTAATCCATAAACTATGTGTTTGTTGGAATTTTGGTATTCTATTATAATTTCAAAATCACATAGTTATCATGAAAGTTGAATAACATTATAAGTGTTCTACCCAGCATAAATATATAAGCATAGACCAAGAAGCAATGCTAGGATGATGAGTTTGAATGCAATGTTATTACATAGGATTAATGGAGATTATGTTGCATGTAATATGAGAAGTTTTCAAATTAATTTTCTTTAGACCTAGAATGAAATGATTAAACTTTTGATTTGATCTTAATGATACAGCTCCTCTTCATCCACCAAAGCTTGAAGCCTATCCTACACCCGCAACCAAATTGTTTTTTGACTGCGCTTATAAGTCTCAACCTGTGTGGTGTGTGGAATCATTGTGTCATGAAAGGAAAATAAAGTCTATCTGCTGATTTTGAACCAACCGGAGGATATATAAAAGAAGTAAAAGATGTTAAAAAAAAGAGTATTTTGGAAAAAATCCTTCCGAGCTAAATAGAAAATCTGTTGGTATTTGTGAAGTAGGCCGTGTGCACACCTGGTTTTCATGATGAGTCTGGGGGTGTGTCACACAAGCTTTGTTTGTTGGTCTTGAGTGGTGCTGCGTTCCGTTAGCTCACTTGGGTTGCGTAGCCATCGTGTTTAACTTTGAAATATCATACCGTAACCTAAGCCCCATTTTAATCCTAAAAGCCCTACTGATTTGACTTGCGAGAGTGCTAGCGCCGTGGAAAGAGTGTGACCGGGCAAGCGTATGGTTCACGACGTTGATGGATTTCAGCGGAGTTACTCCTAAGCCCCGATCTTTTGCAACACCCGCCTCAGTGTCTCGTCACTTTCATACCGGGCATGATCGTCAAATTCTTCCTAACTCACCAACTGAGTACATCTAAATCTTTAATTACGCTTTAATACTCTTGTAAATTAGTTAGCATAGTTAGAATCTCCTTCTACTAAATTCTCTACTTGCATGCGTATGTTACTTCGCACCGTACTCCTTTGTGTAATTCTCTAGGTTAATTATCGTTTTCACGCTCCGCCGGATTCGTTTGCTCGGGACGCGCAAACAGTTAAGTCTGGGGGTGTGATGAGTCCTGATCATATACACATTTATGAACTCATCCGGGCCGTTATTTAGTCATTTCTCCGCACTTTAGCCTTGTTATAGTTTATATTTGATAATCTATGCTAGGTGCACATCTAGGCCCACTTTGGTGTGATTTTCGTGCTTATTGTCATTAGTAGTATTCATGTGCTGTCAAGTGCCACTTTCAGTGGCTAGATCTGTGGTTGTGCTGGAATAGGAGTCGTGCAAGTGTTCCCGGTGCAATTCTGCACAAGAACACTGCGCACGATCGCCGGTTCTATTGCGCACGACCACTGGTCGTGCGCCACTGATCGTGTGCACTTAACCTTCTTTTCACGAGTTCTGTTTGGTGCAGTGCGCACGCCCACCAATGCCAGCGCGCACGACCACCGGTCGTGCGCCACTGCTCGTGCGCATTTGCCATTAAATTTCTGAGTTCTGTTTGCTGAAGTGCGCACGACCATCAACTCCAGTGCGCACGACCACCGGTCGTGCGCCACTGTCCGTGCGCACTTAACATTTATTTTCTGAGTTCTGTTTCATCTAATGCGCACGACCACCGACGATAGTGCGCACGACCACCGGTCGTGCGCCACTGGTCGTGCGAACATTTTATTTTATAATTTCGTATCTTGCAGGTTCTACCCAGGCAGTGCGCACGATCGCAGAATTCCAATGCGCACGACCACTGGTCGTGCGCCAATGACTGTGCGCAGTATTTAATCCAGCGCCTATTTAAACGCCTGTTGCGATTTTAGGGCAAGGAGGACTTGCGGGAGCGGAGTTCCTGTTCCGTGCGCCGCCGACCACCACCTTGGGACGCCTCCACTTCATCTCCTACGCAAGGGGAAGCCTCCTCCATCCATTCCAAGACTTCCTTCATTGTCCGTGAGTGTTCTCCATCGTCCGCAAGCCTCCAAGCAACCATTCTCTCACTCCGCCCGGTGAGAAGAAGAAGAAACCTGAAGTCGAAGACGACGGAGCTACGTAGGGAGATCGTGACAGCTCTCTACGCCGGAAGCATTGTCCGCCCGAGTCCGGAGGTAGCCCGACAACCTACCATTCCGGCCGTGAACGGCCGCTAGTCTTCACCATCGGTTATTTCTTTCCTCTTTCCTCCATTGTACTCGTTGAGCCGTGTAAACTTGAGTATTGTAATGTTGTTTGTTGAAATGAATGTTTCTTTGCTGTTCTTCATGGTTCGGTTGTGATTCACTCCTTTTCCACTCACTCACTCGCACGCGCACGCAAGGTGTTTGTTCCGTGTTAGCAAGAGCCAACGACGGTTGTGAAGAGGTGTTTGCGACCCTCACCCTCTCGCACTTGAGTACATTCCATCCGCCTAACGAAGCACGGCATCGCGGCCGTTGCATCCACCTCACTTCGCGAAGCGGTGTTTTCGACCCGCAACTCTTTTGTTGTTGCTAAGATTAGGAAAACCAACCAAAAGCCCCCCTCTTTGTGTTTGTTAAATGTTTGTGTAACAATAGTCACTGCGCGATTCGTTCACCCATCCTGCATTCCTCAAGAGACCGACATCCGGGGATTCTATTCTCCACAATTATTACTTGACAGCGACCGGTGCACTTGCCGAATCATCGCATCAAGTTTTTGGCGCCGTTGCCGGGGAATGCAGGCGTGTTTCGTCTTGTGTTGTGACTTTCGTTATACGAGCAGTTGTTTTTGATTTTCTTTGTTTTTCTTTTTGTTTGTGACAGTGCATGCAGAGACAAGCCGCAGGGGAGCTAGTACCCTTCGATCCTGAGATTGAACGGACCGCTCGCGCACGAAGGCGCGCGGCTGCCGTACAAGCGGCAATGGGTGATCAGGTAGACCCAAATGATGGTGACGCAAGAGCGCCCGGCGTGGGGCAACATCAGCCTGGAGACGAGCAGGAGGCGGTCAGGCCTCGGCCCCGCACGATGAGAGACTACACCACTCCAACTGCTGGGAGTGTGTATCCGGGGTTTGGGCCCAATATTATGAATAATCAGTTTGAGATCAAGCCAGCGATCTTAAACATCATCCAGAACAACGCTCAGTTCTCGGGGTTGGCCAGCGAAGATCCGCATCTGCATCTGGCGGAGTTTTCTGATATTTGCGGAACCTTCCGCCACGCGGGGATTGCTGACGACACGGTCAAGCTTAGACTGTTTCCCTTTTCACTCCGCGACAAAGCAAAGGTGTGGCTCCACTCCATTCCGCCCGGGACTGCTGCAACTTGGGATGCCCTCGCATCCAAGTTCCTTGCTAAATTCCACCCTGTGGATAAGATTATAAGCTTGCGGCGGGAGATCGCCACATTTCGCCAACTTGACCAAGAGACCCTTGCTGAAGCATGGGAGCGCCTCAACGATCTCCTTCGCCGTTGCCATGGCCACGAGCTCCAACCATGGAATGTGGTTGAATTGTTCTACTTCACGATCGAGCCCAACTACAGGGCAATGATCGATGCTGCGGCGAGTGGCACCTTGATGAACCACACCCCTGAGGAAGCCCTTCGAATTCTGCGCGACACTGCCTCCCACAGTACATTCTGGACTGCAGGGAGAAATGCTCCAAGAAGCGGCCGAGGTCTTTTCATGGTCGACTCTCTCCCCTCTCCATCCGTGACTGCTGCTGTCATTACCTGCGAGGGATGTGGAGGCGGAGGCCACCACGCGTATGAGTGTTCGGGGAACAACGTGGCAGGTGACTTTGCACACTTGAACTTGAACGAATCTGTTAATTATGTAGGAAATCAGCCTAGGGGGCACCTTTCAATAATGCTTATAATCCGGGAGCGAGAAGTCACCCGAACTTCTCGTGGAATCCAAACACACCTGGCCAACGATGGGCTTCGGGGCAGCATCAAAACGATGCTTACGCCTCCGGGAGCCAACCGAGGCCACCACACCCGGACTATAATCAAGCACCCCCTACTCAAAAAAAGAGTAATCTAGAAGAGATGATGGAGAAATTCATGCAAGTAGCTAATTCGAATATGGTAAATCAAACTGCATCCATGCGAAACCTGGAAACGCAGTTGGGCCAATTGGCCCAAGTGCTAACCGAGCGATCGCAGGGGACCCTTCCCAGCAACACGGAGAAGAACCCAATTGATCAAGGGAAGAGTCTTGGGGATGTGGTAGAGGTTGAACCGAGTGAGCTGGTAATTTCTTGTGCCATCAACAATTTTGAAACGAAAGCTTTGTGAGATTCTGGTTCATCTCGCAACGTCATTGCGTTGCAAGATGTAGCTAAATTACAACTGGAAATGAACACGGAGGAAAGGAAATCCCTTGTGCTTGCCAATGGGACTGTTATTCAATCCGAGGGGGAAGTGAAGAATGTGGAAGTAACAGTTGAGGGGACAACTGTTGTTGCTGATTTTCAGGTTTTGGGCCCGCAGGACAATCATTCTATTCCTATCTTGGGTGTGCCGTTCTTGAAAGAGAGCAGCGCCACCCTTGATTTTGCTACTGGGTGCATTTCCCTAACCAATTTGGTGCTGCAGCCCACTTGCCCCGAAGCCACAGCTGAAACATTCACTCCGCCCCCTCCGTTTAATTTTGATGAATCGTTGAGCTGTGCAGGGCCTGAAGAAGTCAAAGAATCAAGTGAAGGGAAAACGGAGGAGTACCTGTCTAGTGTAGGAGAAGAAGTTGATCTTCGGCGAGAGTTCGGTTCCGAGATGGAGGAGGACTGCAATTCGGGAAACGTTGACGTGAATGTAGTTCGGGATGCGGATTATTTATCTCCCTGTGTTGAATCTTGTAATAAACAATCTAAGCGTTCCATCTCCTGGGCCGATCCGGTAGTTACCACGATGCCGGAAGTGACGCCACCCGCCACTAAGGCGGAAAATTCTGAAAACTTTCAACGGTGGCAGTCTCCGACTGTCACCAAACTTAAAAAGGAAAAACTTCTGCGCGACGCTCGTGCTGTCGCTCTTCGTGGCAAGGTGGCGGAGGTTAGGGGAGCAATGGGTAATACCAGTGCTGGCCCTAAATCCTTCACCTCCCGCCTACGTGTTACGGGAGACGCGCACCATAAGAGCGCTTTCAGCTGATTTGTGTTTTATTTGATGTGGTGAACTGTTTCTGAGTATCTCTTTTAATTCCTGCACTTTTTAAACAATGCTAATACAGGTATTTGGTCCAGCTTAAGGACGTTAAATGAAAGCGCTACTGGGAGACAACCCAGATTTCCTGATTTCGTATTTCTCTTTATCTAACTTCTTTTAGTTCAGCTTTTGCATATGCCTTTGTTGCTTTGAGTTTTGTGCTTGCAGGTTTTGTGTTCGATGGTGCGGATGCTGCGGACTATTCCTGTTCATAAACGCCAATCGTCTGGTATGCTCAATTCTGAGCATTGGGTAACACTTCCTCCCCTCTTTTTGCTTCAAATTTCTAGATATATTGTTTAGCTTAAGTCTGGGGGAGCGTATGTCGTCACCCACTGTGCACGAGTTGCACTGCATACTAGAAGGTTGTTTCTTATTTATTCCAGTCATTATCATTGTTTTCATGCTTCACACACCACTTCACCCACTTGAGTGCGTGCTTATCTTTTTGTTGTTGTTCCGTTGTAAACTATCTTGGTTGGAGTATGAAATAGGTTGTTAACGTAGGAATTATTATTTGGAGTGCGATGTTGACTCATGTAGTGTTCTAGTCACTTCGCATGTTATGGTAGAATTTGAGTAGAACTAGATTTTCTCTATGCATCTAATTTATGTTTAGTATTTCTGCGTAGATTTAGATTTGTTATACTCAATTGGTGAATTTGTATGGAATTGATGATAACCCGGTGTTGTGTGTGTGCGATTACTAGTTGTGTGTTGCTCGAGTCGGGAGGAAGGTGTACCTTTCTCGTGGGCTAAGAACTTGCCCCAAGCGACTCTCGAAGCATGGGTGAGAGCTACTCGTTGAGTTAAGCATGATGTAGGCCACCCTTTGGCTAGTTTGAGCTTTGTTATTCAATGTCCATTTCATTTGCCGTTGCAAGCCAAATTTGTGCCTACCAATCCTTTGTTCAGCTCCTCTTCATCCACCAAAGCCTGAAGCCTATCCTACACCCGCAACCAAATTGTTTTTGGACTGCGCTTATAAGTCTCAACCTGTGTGGTATGTGGAATCATTGTGTCATGAATGGAAAATAAAGTCTATCTGCTGATTTTGAACCAACCGGAGGATATATAAAAGAAGTAAAAGATGTTAAAAAAAAGAGTATTTTGGAAAAAAATCCTTCCGAGCTAAATAGAAAATCTGTTGGTATTTGTGAAGTAGGCCGTGTGCACACCTGGTTTTCATGATGAGTCTGGGGGTGTGTCACACAAGCTTTGTTTGTTGGTCTTGAGTGGTGCTGCGTTCCGTTAGCTCACTTGGGTTGCGTAGCCATCGTGTTTAACTTTGAAATATCATACCGTAACCTAAGCCCCGTTTTAATCCTAAAAGCCCTACTGATTTGACTTGCGAGAGTGCTAGCGCCGTGGAAAGAGTGTGACCGGGCAAGCGTATGGTTCACGACATTGATGGATTTCAGCGGAGTTACTCCTAAGCCCCGATCTTTTGCAACACCCGCCTCAGTGTCTCGTCACTTTCATACCGGGCATGATCGTCAAATTCTTCCTAACTCACCAACTGAGTACATTTAAATCTTTAATTACACTTTAATACTCTTGTAAATTAGTTAGCATAGTTAGAATCTCCTTCTACTAAATTCTCTACTTGCATGCGTATGTTACTTCGCACCGTACTCCTTTGTGTAATTCTCTATGTTAATTATCGTTTTCACGCTCCGCCGGATTCGTTTGCTCGGGACGCGCAAACAGTTAAGTATGGGGGTGTGATGAGTCCTGATCATATACACATTTATGAACTCATCTGGGCCGTTATTTAGTCATTTCTCCGCACTTTAGCCTTGTTATAGTTTATATTTGATAATCTATGCTAGGTGCACATCTAGGCCCACTTTGGTGTGATTTTCGTGCTTATTGTCATTAGTAGTATTCATGTGCTGTCAAGTGCCACTTTCAGTGGCTAGATCTGTGGTTGTGCTGGAATAGGAGTCGTGCAAGTGTTCCCGGTGCAATTCTGCACAAGAACACTGCGCACGATCGGCGGTTCTATTGCGCACGACCACTGGTCGTGCGCCACTGATCGTGTGCACTTAACCTTCTTTTCACGAGTTCTGTTTGGTGCAGTGCGCACGCCCACCAATGCCAGCGCGCACGACCACCGGTCGTGCGCCACTGCTCGTGCGCATTTGCCATTAAATTTCTGAGTTCTGTTTGCTGAAGTGCGCACGACCATCAACTCCAGTGCGCACGACCACCGGTCGTGCGCCACTGTCCGTGCGCACTTAACATTTATTTTCTGAGTTCTGTTTCATCTAATGCGCACGACCACCGACGATAGTGCGCACGACCACCGGTCGTGCGCCACTGGTCGTGCGAACATTTTATTTTATAATTTCGTATCTTGCAGGTTCTACCCAGGCAGTGCGCACGATCGCAGAATTCCAGTGCGCACGACCACTGGTCGTGCGCCAATGACCGTGCGCAGTATTTAATCCAGCGCCTATTTAAACGCCTATTGCGATTTTAGGGCAAGGAGGACTTGCGGGAGCGGAGTTCCTGTTCCGTGCGCCGCCGACCACCACCTTGGGACGCCTCCACTTCATCTCCTACGCAAGGGGAAGCCTCCTCCATCCATTCCAAGACTTCCTCCATTGTCCGTGAGTGTTCTCCATCGTCCGCAAGCCTCCAAGCAACCATTCTCTCACTCCGCCCGGTGAGAAGAAGAAGAAACCTGAAGTCGAAGACGACGGAGCTACGTAGGGAGATCGTGACAGCTCTCTACGCCGGAAGCATTGTCCGCCCGAGTCCGGAGGTAGCCCGACAACCTACCATTCCGGCCGTGAACGGCCGCTAGTCTTCACCATCGGTTATTTCTTTCCTCTTTCCTCCATTGTACTCGTTGAGCCGTGTAAACTTGAGTATTGTAATGTTGTTTGTTGAAATGAATGTTTCTTTGTTGTTCTTCATGGTTCGGTTGTGATTCACTCCTTTTCCACTCACTAACTCGCACGCGCACGCAAGGTGTTTGTTCCGTGTTAGCAAGAGCCAACGACGGTTGTGAAGAGGTGTTTGCGACCCTCACCCTCTCGCACTTGAGTACATTCCATCCGCCTAACGAAGCACGGCATCGCGGCCATTATATCCACCTCACTTCGCGAAGCGGTGTTTTCGACCCGCAACTCTTTTGTTGTTGCTAAGATTAGGAAAACCAACCAAAAGCCCCCCTCTTTGTGTTTGTTAAATGTTTGTGTAACAATAGTCACTGCGCGATTCGTTCACCTATCCTGCATTCCTCAAGAGACCGACATCCGGGGATTCTATTCTCCACAATTATTACTTGACAGCGACCGGTGCACTTATCGAATCATCGCATCACTAAGTTACATGCAAACAATGGTGACACACATCACACACATAATATCTAAATTAATATATGAAACAATTATACTTAGGATAGCATGTGATGAAAATAAAATCCATAGGCACAGAAATTTCCGAATCAAGCAAACTAAGATGGCTTTTTAAAACGGAGTTAAAATTGGGCAAATTGACAGCACCAAATGAACTCAAATAGGCAAGCCTAGTTCGTCGTTGGATGGAGATTTTTGTGCTCTTTCCGAAAATATATTAAACGCGAAAATCAGGCGAGCGGATCAAAAGATATGGCTTTTGAAGTTTTGATTTAAAACTCGCATTTTTGAAAGATTGAAACATGCGTTTAGATGAATGTTTGTTTTCGATTTTATTTGATAATATTTTTCATTATAAGGGCTATCAAATGCAACAAATAGAAAGGAATCAAAAACGTTGCACATTTTAATTTTTAGTGTAAGCCCATAAATAAACCATTTAAATCCAATCTTTAAAATAGTTTCACTAGTCTTGATAATAATTTCAATATTCAATTTCTAATGATAATTCAAGACAATTAAGGGTAAAGGATTTAAAAGGATATATAACAATTAAAAAAATGATAGGTAGGTCTCTTTTAAAATCATATGACTTTATGTTCAATTTTAATTCAATTTGATTTGATAAACATTAGGCTTAATATGTGAAAGTCATATTTCATAAAATATAGAGGGACCATAAGCATTTTGGATCAATAAATACAAAAACAAACAAAAGAAAAAGAAATAATGCACATCATGAAGTAGAGTATTGATATTTCATTTTTAATTATTTCTACTTCATGCAAATGAAAGATACTAAATGATAAGAGATTTAGGTATCCAAAGTTGGCCATGTGTAATGGTTCCTTTGGGCACTCAAATATGTCGTGATGGCTTTTGAGAAGATAATGATGAATAAGCCTTTTTAATTAATGTTGATATGTCATTTTTCTTTATGGGCCTCCATTCATACATTGGTTGTTTATTACTTAAATCCATATAATGATTATGTGAATTGTTTGAAAAATAATTCATTGGAGGTTTATGTTTATTTAAATTATTTTTCAAAATTGCTTTATGTTGATAATCATAATGATTTTTATTATATGGATTGTTTAAAATTTTATAAGAGTGATTGTCTTTCTTTAGAAGTGATTGTTGAAAGAGTGGATTACAATATGTTTTAGGAGATTGATCATTATTTTGATGATTTTCATTTTCACTCTTTCTTATAGACATACTCTTATAATATAAAAGATAATATTTTATATTTTGATTTTCATGAAAAGGAGTTTTTAAGTTTGAGTCATGATTGAAAATATATTGAGACTTATAATAGTGACTCTTAAGAATTTTGTGAGGGTCATAATTCTTTTTGAAACTTAACTCCTTTTGAGTTGATGTATGAAAATGATCCTTCTTAGAAATGATTTTATAAGTTAATTTATCCTTGTTATTCAAAATCTTATGATGAGATTCATTAGATGACATTTGAAATTTTTCAACAAAAGATTTTAATTGTATTAACTTACAAGATAAAACATCATTTTCAATTAACAATTTTTCATTATGCTTTTTAGAAATTAAGAGCCCTTTTTCAATTTCCTTGAATTTTTCTTTTAATAAATTGCAATTAAGACAAGGAATAGGAATTTCAACTAAAGAGCATGAAAGAGAATTTAACACATCAATATTTGATTCTACGTTATCGTTTGCTTTTAAAGATTTATTTTCTAAACGTAATTTGGAATTAGCAATTTTTACTTTTAAAATTTTACGTTTAGCAATTTTAAGCATACGAGATGTAGAAATAGAATTCGTTACAAAAAGAGAAGTTTTTGATTTTCTTACCTTGCAATTGTTTCCGTCTTTTCTTTTGCTTGATGTGTTGCCAACAAATGAGTCCAATATTATGATGTTGTATTCTTCTTCCTCCAAGCATAAGTCCTCATCGATTTCTTCTCTTGGATCCATAAGAAATTCCTCGTCGATTTCTCTCTTAGATTTATCATCCTCCAAGAATGAGTCCTTGTCGATTTCTTCTCTTGGATCCATAAGGAATTCCTCTTGTTCATCATCTGTAGAAGGAAAACTATAAGTATTCTCAAGAAATTTCCAAACTTCATAAGCAGTAGGAAGTGTATAAATAAGTTTGAAAATATTTTGATCTAATGCACAATATAGACTATTCATAGATTTGGCATTTAAAAACATTTCATTTTTATTTAAAGTACTTGGGGGCATTTTAACTGTAATATTCCATACTTCCATATCCAAAGATTTAAGAAATTTTTCCATTAGAAATTTCCACCCATTATAATTTTTCCCTTCAAATAAAGGTGGTGCTAAAGATTTTTCATTTATAAGAAAATTTCCCCTATTAGTAGAAGCGAGATCATGAGACGCCATTATTCCTGGTTTTTAAACCGTTTGGAATAACCTCCCTCTGATGCCACTTGTTGGATCTTACGGCGCCCTTAGAGGGGGGGTGAATAAGGGAATAAAATTCTTTTTATAATTTTTAAGATAATTACTAAGTTGTTTATGATTAATAGGAAATAAGATGACAATTTAGTAATAACAATTTTGCAAAAATGAAATTTACGCCAATTGAGAGAAATCAAATAAACACAAATGGAAACATGATTGCATTATATAATAAAGGTGTTTACAAAATTTGATTTCAATAACGCTAGAAATCGGAGGCATACAAAAGCAAATTTCTTTTCCTTTTCTATACCGACTTGTATCCCCACAAACCGGTTGGCTTTAGTCTATCCTTCCCCGGATAAGGCCTCAAGCCGCTCTAGCCTATCCTTCCCCGGATATGGCCTCGAGCACCCCCTAGATCTAATCCCCTAGACCTAGTCGCCAACTCATGCGACGAATTCCCCCTAAGCCGCGCAAGGACCTAGTCGCCAAAAACAAGGCGATTTCACTACACGGTTACAAAGTAATATGGAATGGAAATAATGAAAAGCAATAATAAAACTTCCTATATGAGATCTTCTGAAGATGAGGATGAAGGATCGATGTAGCATGAGTGAGGTCGAAGTGATCGTCCTTCGGATGTAGCATGACGTTGCCCTCCTACAGAATTCTCCTTAAGCTTTTTGTGGGAGATCCATCTTCGGCAGCATAACTGATATAGAATTGTGGCACAAGCTCTCTCTGGATGGATTAACCAAAACGAGAAGCAAAGCTCTATTTTATAGAACTCCTCGCTAGCGCCTGCGATAGTGGCTAGCGCTGGCGGAAGCGTACGTGTCTCAGCGGTTGCACAACCATCGGCGGCGTGGCGCTCTGCACAAAATCGAGATACCGCCGGGCAGTATCGCTAGCGCTGGCGGTAGCACTGTCGCCAGGCGACATTGAGTGTCGGAATTCCGATAGATCCTCTTCATTTTTGCCGTCTGAAACTTCTCCAGACTGTAGATTGAGTCTTTCTCATCTCCGAAATGGGGTGGCACGTTCTGTAACTCTTCTTGTATTGAAAGTTATGGCCATTTTAAGATCAGCACACAAAACTCATGCTTTTGCTTTTTCTAATGTGTACACACTCTCGGATCATGCCCATGAACGAGGACTTGTCTCCTCATTGAACATGTACAACCTGGACACTATAAACACACAAAAGACTAGATCAAATACACTATGAGGTTTGTTATTCTCAAATAAAGGGATGTGACACACATGTCCAACAAGTGGAACGCGCGAGTCAGAGGGAGAATAAAGGCAAGGGGGTAGTTAATGCGGTAGGTGAATATGGAAATGCCAGGGGGGTATTTATAAAAAAAGATGGGTCAGGAGGGTTTCGCGACTAGCAACATGACCCGCTCAGCCTATGCCCACTCGCCCCTACGCACGTGCGGGAATCACTTAGTTCTATTTCGATAAGTATGCGCGAGCATTATCACCCTATGAACCCTACCAGCGGATAACAATAAAGAAAAAGGAGGGGGTAACACAACATGCGAGCCATACCAGATAAAGAGAAAATCACAGATCCCCGCGAGAGGGGGTTAGATAAAAATAATATCCATACTGAAACATCACTCATAAAAATAAAAGTAAAGGAAATTCAAAGGAGAGTGATTGAAGGCGCAGATGGCTTCACCTCCGGGGACCCCGACCATCCAATCGCATCCTTGGGGCTCGCCTCGTGAAGGCATACTCATGAGCGGAAGCAATCTCCTGTTGGATAGAGAGCGCGCACTCATCAATTCGTCAGAAGTGATCCTCCAAGGACGCCGAAGCACCTCCTGTGAGTCATTGCACTTCTTCCGCGAGTAGAGTGCAATCCGCCTCTAGGACCTCCATACGCCGCTCCAAGGCAAGGATGTGAGAGAAGGGGTCATTGTCTGTCGAAGCCCTCTCCTCCAGGAGCTTACGGAGCATATATCCATGCTTTTGTAGGATGCCCGTCATCCGACTCTTCATCTCGGCAATGTTGAAAGGGTCGTCGAGGTGCTCTTCGATCATATCTGGAGAAGGCGATGCCGAGTAGAGTCCTCGCCCGTCGGACTCGTCAGTCCTTTGTGTATCATCTAAAGCAATGTAGAAGGTTAGTACCAAATCGAAGAAATAAGGAGACACGAGAGATGTTGGGAAAAACTCCTTTTGATTTAATTTAACAAATTAACTATAGGTGATTTTACTTTCTAGGGTAATTACCCATATTATATAGAGAGTAATTTGGTTATTAGATAACTTGGGATGTCACGCTCTCATTATGGTGTCAAAGACTAGTCCAAAAGAGTCCAAAAATCATTTGAGTTAAATCTGCGTCGAATAGAAGTCGACACAGCTTCGACTACAAGTTGAAGTAACTTCGAATAGAAGTAAGAATAACTCAGACCGAAGTCGATGTATAAGTTGAATTCGACTAAACGTCGAGATGTACTCGATGCAGAAGACAGAGTCAGTCGAAGTAGTAATTGAATTGTCGCAACTTGGACTTACATTCAACGCAGAAGAAAGATCTCCGTGTCTAGTGATAATACATTAATTATAGTTATTTTTATATAATATTTTATTAATAATTAATTTATTTTTATTTAGTTTTGATTTAATTTATCATTAATTTACCTTATTTTTGTATTTTTCAGGTAATTTGGGCTGCCAATAGCAATTTCAAGCTCATAGAAGTGATCAAGAGAAGATTTGGAGCATTTCTGCCGAAATCGCAAAGTTCGCGCCCTTGGTTATGGGCGTGACTCCAAGTCATGGTCGTGACCCAGCCCAGCCGTCTTCCACCTGCCAGAACACGCTATCACGTCATATTAAAATTACACTCAGTCTGACCGAGGGTGTGTAAGCTGGAAATGACGCGAGCTGAACTACATGCATTGAAAGCTTTGACGGGCGAGTCCTGCCCGTGACCATGAGGTCACGCCCTCTGTCAGGCCCGTGATAGAGGGCGTGTAATTTTAATCCGACGTGGAAGCGTGTTCTGGCAACTAAAAGACGGTTGGGCTGGGTCACGGTCATGACTTGGAGTCACGCCAATGACCAAGGGCGTGTACTTTGCAATTTCGGCAGAAATGCTCCAAATCTTCTCCCGATCACTTCTATGAGCTTGAAATTGCTATTGGCAGCCCAAATTACATGAAAATACAAAATAAGGTAAATTAGTGAAAAATTAAATTAAAATTAAATAATAATAAATTAATTATTAATAAAATAATACATAAAAATAAAAATAAATAATGTATTATCAAATACCCTCATACTTACGCTTGTGCTATTCCAGAGCAAAACTATCATAAGCATGAGAAATATTTATATGATATTTCAAAAAGAAAAAGATTTTACTTCTAATTATGCATTTTAAAATTATGCATGACTCATACACAAATAAGTTTTGAAATAAAATTTAGATTCATAAGAAATAAGTCATGATTCATAAATTGATATGCGTAGAATAAAAATTAGTTTCAAAAATCCTCTAATCAAATTTTCATAAAAAGTTTGTATTTAGTTAAGCAAAATAATCTAAGATTAGAATTATATAAACGTTTGATATCATTCGAACGTTTATAAAACCTAAAATATTAACTAAGCTCTCTCATAAATATCTTGAATATGAAATGATATTCGCTAAATATGGGTAAAAATTGGCATAGAAAATATTTTTAATTGGGAAATGATGAATTGCATCCTCTCATTTCCATCTTTTTTGAATAATCTTTTTTTTTATATCCCAAATGAATATGTATAGGAGTGATGAATTTTATCCTCTCAGCTCCATGACATATAATCTTTTACAAATTTGGGTGCATATGTTTAGGAATGATGAATTTTATCCTCTTATTCCATGACATATGATCTTTTATACTTTTTTTAATTGTCAATCCAAAGGGTAAAGCAAAAGGAGGGGCTTAGGTTTAAAGGCTATAAATTTTTTTAAGATAACTATTTTGAGAGCATAGAAAATAAATTATAAAATCTTAAGAATCTATGAGCTAAAGTTAATATAAGTAAAATCTAAAGATCTTTTAGCACAATTGCTACAAAATTAATTCATGATATTTTAAGGAGAGAAAGTAAAACTAAGAAATATTCTAAATACACCAAAATGATGAAAAATTCAATAATTCAAATTTATCTAAAAATTAAATCTAACAAATTATGATGAGACACATAAAATTAAAAAAAAACATACAAAGAAAACTTTTTGTTTTTTAAAAGTCAAATAAACAAAAGCTCATAATTAAAATTGGTTGAACTCAAATAAAAAGTAAGGAAGTATCTAAAATTACAAAAATTATAAAAACATTTTTTTGAATTTTTTTCCAAGGTTTTTTAATTTTTTTTTCAATATTTGCTTGAAAAGGAAAAATAAAACAAAAATAAAAAAAATTGGTTCTTGGACTTCCTTAGTAATACCCAATGACGGGCTCTCACGGTACTAGGCGGTTTTGTGGGATGAAAGCCCAACACGGCCATTTCGCAAGAAATTAGATTTTTAATTTTTTAATAATTTTGTATTTTTAGGGGTCACGCCCTCGGTCACGTCCGTGACCATGGGCGTGACTTTGACTATCACGGGCGTGACAGTCAAAACACATCTTTGACCGGGCTTACGAATTAATGGAGGCAACGGGGCAAGTCATGGGCGTGACTTGCATTGGTCACGGGCGTGACTTTTCAAGTCACAGGCGTGATAGCCCGAAACGTTGTCTGGTGCGCGTGGTCGGGTGAAATTGTGGTTACGTGAATGTCACGCCCGTGAACACCATTGTTGTCGCCCAAGATTTTCACGAGAGACGAAAAAGTGTTGGTGCACGGATGCAGCACGACAGAAAAAGTTGACGGTGCGTGTCAAGCCTAGGTCACGACTCGTGTAACACAAAAAATTCAGATTTTTTTGTGCTTTTGTTGTTTTATAATTTTTCTCCTTTTTTTAAAACAAAACATAAACAAAAATAAAAACAAGACAGTAGAAGTAAAAAAACATAAAATATTGACTTGGATAGCGGAGTTTCTTGCAATCGGGCGAGCGACCGTTATCTCACAAATTTCCTCCAAACCTGCAAAACCTTTAATAACAAAATAGAATAACAATAATAAAAACAATAACATTAGTATATTTTTTTATTTGATTTTTTTATATGGTTTTTTTTAAAACAAAAATAAAAAATTTTAAATATAATCTTCTTTTTTAGTAAAATTTTTTATACGAAAGAAAAATGAAAAATGATGATAAATAAAAACATGGGTTGCCTCCCAAGAGCACTTTGGTTACAGTCATTGAGCTCGACTATGGTGGTGTACCGGATTACCTTGTTCTAAATTTATCATCAAATGATGATAAAGGTTTTGAGAAATGTAAGGTGGGCAAATTAGTTGCTTGAAATTAAAATATTCTCATACCCCATACAGGGAGAAGAGTTCCTTCACAAACATCAAATACTGCTCGCGTAGTGGCCAAGAAGGGGCGACCAAGGATAAGAGGTATCCCGACATCTTCCTTCATGTCAAGAATAACAAAGTCTACCGGTAAAGTTGACCCACCAACCTCAACTGGCACATCCGGAATCACCCTCAAAGGAGTCTTCACAGAGCGATCGGCTAATTGTAGTGTGATGTCGGTAGGGATTGGTTCTCCAAAATTTAATTTCTGGGCTAGGCTATGGGTAATAATATTAACACTAGCGCCCAGATCGACGTAAACGTTCGGAAAATGATTTGTGCCTATAGTGCAAGGAATATTAAAATTAGAATTAATATTATTCGCCCGCTCGATTAAACGAGCAGGATAAGGAATATGGGGCTGAAACTCTTGAAGAGGGAGAGATGGTGTGTAAGGTGAAATCTCCTCTTCAAGAGTGATGTCTGAGTAACCCGCAAAAGTCACCACCAAGACATTTGAAGTTATCGGCGGTGTCCTTTTAGGTTGATCTGCGACCATTTTTAAGAGTTTCCCCACTTGGTTCTCCAATTTCCGCAAAGACCCTTGCAAATTGCGGACAACCGCATCATTTTTAGAAATATATTTATTAACCACCTCCTCAAGAGAAGGTGGTTTTGGGGCTTGCGGTGGAAGAGAAGAATTTAGAGGAGCAAGGGGAGCATTACCCGTGTTACCTTGATTTCCCCAAGATAAATTGGGGTGGTACCTCCAACCCGGGTGATATATGTTATCGTAGTGATTATTGCCCGGATTGAAGGGCGGGCGGTTTGGATTACCCATTTAATCCACACGTTCCATTGCATTCTGATTAGGCTCCCATGTACGTGTGGAAGAGGGAACAGTCATCCCTTCTATTTTCTTATTTAGGAGCTCAACCTGCAGAGACAAATTAGAAATTAAATTAATTTCATACATCTCAGCCGGTTTATTAGGGCAAGATTGGGGTGTACTCTATTGATAAGTATTCATAGTCATCCCCTCTAGAAGCTCGTGCGCGCCCGCTGGTGTTTTATTATTTAAGGTACCACCGGCGGCGACGGCAATCATTTGATGAGTTTGGAGATTTAGGCCATTATAAAAAGTTTGAATTTGCAACCAATCAGGGATTGCATGATGGTGGCATCGATGTAAATATTCTTTAAAGCGCTCCTAAGTATCATATAGTGTTTCCCGATTCAATTTGGGAGAAGGAAATAATATCCTTAAGCAATTTGGCCGATTTAGCGGGCAAAAAATATTTCGTAAGAAATTGTTCTGCCATTTGAGCTCATGTGGTGATAGATCCTCTTGGAATAGAATTTAGCCACTGCTTAGCCTTATTGCGCAAGGCGAAAGGAAAAAGCTGAAGCCTTATTGCGTCATCGGATACCCCATTAATTTTGAAAGAATCACATATTTCTAGAAAACTAAAAATATGTGTGTTGGGATCCTCGTCTTGTAGCCCATCAAATTGTACATATTATTGAACCATCTGAATGATGCTTGGCTTCAACTCAAAATTATTGTTCGCAATAGCAGGTCAAACAATACTAGAAGGGGCATCGTCCAGGTTAGGCTGGGCATAATAGGATATAGTCTGTTCCGCAACTGCATCCTGATTTGGATCACCCATTTGAGAAGAAGAAGAGGAAGGAGGAGGAGGAGAAGAAGAAGAAGAAGAAGAAGAAGAAGAAAAGATATTCGGAAAAGAAGTGTCGCCTACGGATTCCTCAATCGAATCTTGAGAATTTGGCCTTTGGAATCTAAAGTGTCGCTGAATAGTTTGCTCGATTTATGGATCCAATTCAAGAAGATCTAACGGATTCCTTCGGGTCATACACCAAAAAGAAAAAGAAAAACGTAGGAACTAAGGAGAAAGTAGGAAAAATAAAAAGTAAATAGAAATATAAAAAAAATGTTATTTTTAATAATTAAAGATTTAATTAGTCTTAAATTTCCCGAGGTCTACCCGGTGAAGGGTTCGCAGCGGTACTTGGAGATAAGATGGGATGATAACCCAAATCTCCCTTTCTAAGAATTTAATATCACCTTAAGAAGAAAAAGAAATGATAAAATTAATAGAACTAAGCTTTCAAAATATCAATAACTAATCCCCGGCAACGACGGAAAAAACTTGATGTGCTAAAATAGTGTTTCATAAAATTAGAGCATTATCCACATATAATTTGATAAGGCAAGTGTACCCATCGCTTTATAGTATAGGATTTAGAAATTCAAGTGTCGTATTTTTCCGGGCATGTTGAGTACTCCTACTCACAAAGAAGAGCTAATATTTTATCGATCGAAAGTCGGGTTTGTTTTGGAAAACGATTTGGAGAAATTCAACTACGTAGAAAGATTATGATTAACAGATTAGCACTCGATCTAGAATCCCTTTGGAATAAAATATAATTGTACAAAAGATTAATCCGCAAACTCTTATTGAAATAACTTTGACCGTGGAAGTTTCCAAATTATGAAGCGCTTCTCTTGAGAATACGCAACAAACTAACCTTAGGTTTATCGATTAAGACCCCTCAGCTAGTCGAAACCCCTAAGCTGGCTTTAGGTGGTGAACCCCACTATTAGATTTGACTCCAATCCAGAAGATTCATGTCCTCCTCTCTCGAGGAGTGCATGCAACTCCTTTTATCTTTGAGTGTTCTCCTCGTATGCACGGATCTCTCGATCAACTAGAATATGAATCTTAGATTGAAAATCATATTCCGGTCATATGGAATCAAGAGGAAGTAATTCAAAGATAAATCAAAGATAATCAAAATGAGAGCTTGCCAATTAGAAAAATTCAAAACATATTTTATTTCATTCCACAAGTTCATCATGACCAAGTGCTAACGGAAATTTATCTACTCATCATAATGATGGGAATACAAGTAGAAGAAGAAAAAGACATGATTAAATAAGCTACAAAACTTAAATTGAAGATGCAATAATAGAAAAACTTACAACTTAGAAATAAACTAGCTAGAACAACAATAATAGTAAACTAAAGCTGAGAATAAACTCCAAAATTGGGATCTCAAACTTCTGGAGATTGCTGCCTTTTATAGGTGAAAAATCTGAGAGTCACGCCCTTAGTCACGCCCGTGACCAAGGGTGTGTAAGGTGCGTAATTGCTATCTTTAAAGTCTGGGGACGTTGGGGAAGAGAAACTGCCAAAAATCAATTGTATGGCGGGTCACGGCACAGGTCACGCCCGTAACCTGGAAATGGCGCAAGCTGAACTGCATGCATTGAAAGCTTTGACGGGCGAGTCACGCCCTCTTTCACGCCTGTGATAGAGGGAGTGTATTTTTAATCTAACGTGGCAGCGTGTTCTGGCTGCTGGAAGACGGCTGGGTTGGGTCACGACCGTGACTTGGAGTCACGCCCTAGGTCACGCCCATGACCAAGGGCGTGTACTTTGCGATTTCGGCAGAAATGCTCCAAATCTTCTCCTGATCACTCTTGAAATTGCTTTTGGCAGCCCAAATTACCTGAAAAAATAAAAATAAGCTAAATTAGTGATAAATTAAATTAAAACTAAATAAAAATAAATTAATTATTAATAAAATATTATATAAAAATAACTATAAATAACGTATTATCAAATACATTATTAACTTTAGCTCATAGATTCTTAAGATTTCTTAATTTATTTTCAATGCTCTCAAAATAGTTATCTTGAAAAATTTTATAGCCCCGGCAACGGCGCCAAATAACTTGATGTGCTAAAATCGTGTTGGATAAAATTAGAGTGTTATCCATGTATAATTCGATAAGGCAAGTGTACATATCATTTTATAGTATAGGATTTAGAAAATCAAGTGTCATATTTTCCCGGGCTTGTTGAGTACTCCTACTCACAAAGAAGAGCTATTATTTTATCGATCGAAAGTCGGGTTTGTTTTGGAAAATGATTTGGAGAAATTCAACTACGAAGAAAGATTATGATTAAAAGATTAGCACTCGATCTAGAATCCCTTTGGAATAAAATAGAATTGTACAAACGATTAATCTGCAAACTCTTATTGAAATAACTTCGACCGTGGAGGTTCCCAAATTATGAAAGCACCTCTCTCGAGAATACACAACCAACTAACCTTAGGTTGATCTATTAAGACTTCTCGGCCAGTCGAAACCCCTAAGCTTACTTTAGGCAGTGAACCCCACTATTGGGTGTGTCTTGACAGAGTCTGAAAATGGCAGGAAACATCACGATCAGGAGTAATTCTGGCAGTTATGGGAAGGGTCACGGCCTCAGTCACGCCCGTGACCGAGGACGTGTAAGCTGAAAATAGCTTGAGCTGAGCTGCATGCATTGAAAGCTTTGACGGGCTAGTCACGCCCTCTGTCACGCCAGTGACAGAGGGCGTGTAAGTTTAATCCGACGTGGCAGCGTGTTCTGGCAGCTGGAACACAGCTAGAATGGGTCGCGGTCGTGACTTGGAGTCACGCCCTTGGTCACGCCCATGACCAAGGGCATGTACTTTGCGATTTCAGCAGAAATGCTCCAAATCTTCTCCTAATCACTTCTATAAGCTTGAAATTGCTATTGGCAGCCCAAATTACCTGAAAATACAAAAATAAGGTAAGTTAGTGATAAATTAAATTAAAACTAAATAAAAATAAATTAATTATTAATAAAATATTATATAAAAATAACTATAAATAATGTATTATAAAATATCTCATACTTAAGCTTTTGCTATTCCAGAGCAAAACCATCATAAACATGAGAAATATTTATATGATATTTCAAAAAGAAAAGATTTTACTTCTAATTATGCATTTTAAAATTATAAATTATTCATAAACAAATAAGTTATGAAATAAAATTTAGATTCATAAGAAATAAGTCATGATTCATAAATTAATATGCGTAGAATTAAAATTAGTTTCAAAAATCCTCTAATCAAATTTTCATAAATAAGATTGTATTGAATTAAACAAAATAATCTAAGATTAGAATTATATAAACTTTTGATATCATTCGAAACTTTTTAGAAAACCTAAAATATTAACTAAGTTCTCTCATAAATATCTTGAATATAAAATTAGATTGGCTAAATATGGGTAAAAATTGGCATAGAAGAGATTTTTAATTGGGAAATGATGAATTATATCCTATCATTTCCATCTTTTTTGAATAATTCTTTTTTTATATATCCCAAATGTATATGTTTAGGGGTGATAAATTTTATCCTCTCAGCTCCATGATATATAATCTTTTACAAATTTGGGTGCATATGTTTAGGAATGATGAATTTAATCATCTCATTCCATGACATATGTTCTTTTATACTTTTTTTTAATTGCTAATCAAAAGGGTAAAGCAAAAGGAGTGGCTAAGGTTTAAAGGCTAGAAAATTTTCCAAGATAACTATTTTGAGAGCATAAAAAATAAATTAAGAAATCTTAAGAATCTATGAGCTAAAGTTAATATAAGTAAAATCTAAAGATCTATTTTGATCGGGACGGGCGTGACCGAGGTCGTGACCCTTCCCGCAACTGCTAGATTACTCCTGATCGTGACGTTTCCCACTGTTTTCAGACTCGGTCAAGACATGCCCCAGGTCAGGGGCGTGACCTGGGACGTGACCCGCCATGCAATTGATTTTTGGCGGTTTCTCTCCCCCAACGTTCCCATACTTTTAAGATAGCAATTACGCACCTTACACGCCCTTGGTCACAGGCGTGACTAAAGGCGTGAATCTCAGATTGTTCACCTATAAAGGCAGTAATCTCCAGAAGTATGGGAGCCCGATTTTGGAGTTTATTTTCAGCTTAGTTCACTGTTTTTGTTGTTCTAGCTAGTTTTTCTACAAGTTGTAAGTTTTCTATTATTGCAATTTCACATCAAGTATTGTAGTATTTTATCATGTCTTTTTCCTCTTCTACTTGTATTCCCATCATTATGATGAGTATCTAAATTTCCTTTAGCACTTGGTCATAATGAACTTTGGAATGAAATAAAATATATTTTGAATTTTTTCTAATTGGCATGCTCTCATTTTGATTATCTTCGATTTATCTATGAATTTCTTCATTTTGATTTCATATGACCGGAACATGATTTTCAATCTAAGATCCATATTCTAGTTGATCTAGAGGTCTGTGCATTCGAGCATACAATGTTGTGTACTCGACATGACATCTCATATGCTTTGAGCATGACGAGCAAATATAGTCTGATCTTGGTGATGGTCACTGGACAGCAGTCAATAATATCCTAATGTACTTGAGAAGAACTAAAGATATGTTCTTGGTATTTAGTGGAGTGTAAGAGCTCATTATAAAAGATTACACGGATGCTAGCTTCCAAACTGATAGGGACGACTCAAAATCCTAGTCAGGTTTTGTATTTTGCCTTAATGGAGGGGCTGTGAGCTGGAAGAGTTCCAAACAACAGACAGTTGTCGATTCTACAACAGAAGTCGAGTATATTACTGCTACAAATACGGCAAAGGAGGTTATATGGATTAGTAAATTTATCGGTGAGCTAGATGTAGTTCCTAGCATTGTTGATCTCGTAGTTCTCTACTGTGACAACAATAGTGTTATAGCACAAGCTAAGAAACCTAGATCTCATCAGCGCTCTAAGTATATACTTCGGTGGTTCCATCTTATTCGACAGATTGTCAATCGAGGATATGTGAATGTTTGTAGAGTATCGACTGAAGAAAATATAGCGGATCCACTGACAAAGCCTCTTGTGCAAAGGAAGCATGACGGTCATGCTAGATCAATGAGTATTAGATACCTAAATAATCATCTTTAGTGAGAGCCTTGTGGATTGTATGTTTGTCGGTTGTTTATTTATATGATGAATTGTGATTTGTACTATGTATTTTTTTTACATTTATGACAAGTTCTTTTGTTATGTCAATTTTTTTCTATATCTGATATAATAGTTAACATAATAAATATCCTTGGAATATTTGATTTCATAAGAATTCAAGTGCATGACTTGAATTTGAGGCCCTATATTTATTTGAAGCATCATCCTCAAATGGTCCCTGGTTGAGGTATCATCTTAGAAATTAGGGCGAGGATGATCCATCAAGACTAGTATGTGTGTTGACTGAAGATCGGTTCTCACAGGTCATGATATGGGATATCAAGTCATCACATAGGTACTTGTTAGGAACAAGTTGCACTGGACAGACCCACCGTGAGACTACGTACATTGTGGATTGTTATATGAACGTGTCACAAGTAGATCTCAAGTGACAATAGTGGTTGTGGTTCTTTGACCTGAATTCACAGCATTCATCAAGTGAGGAAGAACATACTTTGATACCATCTAAAGTCTTCCTTGAGAAAGGTTGATGATAAGGGTGATTAATGGGTACGTTACGAATTATTTGGGTGTTTGTGTGTGGACAAAAATGGAATTTGTCCTCCTATATGACAAGAATTACATCCATGGGCCCCTTGATGAAATGGGACTGAGAAATGCATGACCATGCTTGGTTGAGTCAATATATGATATTGAGCTCACCAATTTTTGGAAGTCCATTCTAGAACAAAAATTAAGGTTGAATTAATAAGAGGGTGACACGGTCTATGCCTCGAGTTCAATATGGATGTAATGTACAAAGGGGCATGACAACACTGATACATTGGTCACGAACAGGCTTGTTTAAGTTATAAACTTTTATTGCTTGGGTAGTAATGATGTATTTCTAGATGCGGCTTATAGCTTGTGAGACTTTTGTTGATACCTTTCTAGATCAAGTGGGAGACTGTTGAGTTTCAAAGGTGAAAGTGCACAGTGTGCCCCTGATTATACTCTAGAAGGGGTGAATAGAGTTTTATAAATATTTCTATCATATTTGTACACACACAACATAACACTAAGGGTTGTGATTCAACAATACCTAACACAGAATAAAATTAATGTTGGTAAAGTAAAGCAGGGAAACAATAAATAATATGGGACAACATAGAAAATTGACAAACACAGAAGACACAAGATTTTATAGAGGTTCCCCAAAATATGGGTGGTCCTCTCATCTACCATTTGGTAGGAATGCACAACCTGTGCCTAAGTCTTTTGATAAGGAGACTCTTAGAACCAAAGATCTTTTGATAAGGAGATCTTGAACCACTCAGATCTTTTGATAAGGAGATCTTGAACCACTGCATCCTTTGGAAGAGGGATACTTAAAACTCTGTACAGTTAAGGAGGAAGAAAGAAGAAAGAGGATGGAGAAGAAGAATTCTGTTCTCAGAATTCTGTAGAAGCTTTCAGCTTCTACTTTTCCTTTCAATGGATCTGCTAATGATGAACCCTTGTGAAAGTGCACAGTTAACCTCACTAGAATTCTCTAGAGGGGGGTGAATAGAGATTTAAAAATACTTTGTGCAATTATATATATATATGTGTGTAATAATCACAGATTTAAGCTTCCCACACACTAACAAGAATTAAGCAAGTAAAGAAAGAAAATAGCAAGAAGAAAATCACAGCACAACACAAAGAAATATAGTGGTTCCCCGAACTTTGGGTAGTCCACTATTCTACCCCCTTTGGTAGGAATTCACTAACTTGCACTGAGTCTTTTGATAAGGAGACTCTTAGAACCAGACTGAGTCTTTTGATAAGGAGACTCTTAGAACCACACTGAGTCTTTTGGTAAGGAGACTCTTAGAACCACTACAACTGAATTTTTTGAAGAGAGATTCTAAAAACTCTTTTACACAATTTGAAAATAGAATGAGAAGAAGAAGTAGAACAAGTAGAAGAACGAAAAATAATATATGTAAGAAAGAATCTTCTTCCTAGCAAGAAGATTAGAAGCACAAGTATGGTGAATATGATCTCTCTTCTATAGTGAGAAGGAGATGGTAGCCCTTTCTCTCTTTTAGTGAGAGCTTTTAGAAATTGCAGCAGTATGACTTCAGAAGAAGGAGAAGAAGAAGTCTTGTTGTTTGCTTCAGCACACTATCACTTCTCTCAGCTTTTCTCACTCTTCCCTTGGGAGCTTTTCCTCTATTTCAAATGGATGAAGTGGATCACAGTTGCTCATTCTCTGTCGACCTCCTCTTTATTTATAGCTCTGTTTCAAAAGATGTTTGCTAAAGGGGGAATAATCAATCAGCAATTAGAGAGAAAAAGTTTCCATAATAATTAAATCTGTAGAAGGAAAGAAATCATTCTGATTTCAAATAATATCCAAAATAATCTTAATCAAATTAGCCAAGAATCAAATAGAAGGAAAGACTGATTCAGAACGACTATAAAAGAATAATATCATTCCATAAAAATCAGATCTACAGAAAGAAGGAAAGAGATCTGGCGTGTTTTTGAATTTCTTATAGAAATCGACGTGCGTCGATTACTATTCGACATGAACGTCGATTTCATCCTGGCTGAACGTCGAGAGGAGAATATGGAAGGTGTGTCGACTTTATTAAATACGTCGACTAGAAGTCAGAGGTATGTCGACAAAGATTACGTCTAATTCTTCTTAGAGTTACTTTGACTCATTCTGAGAGAAACGTCGATTACATTTCGACGATGCGTCGATTACTATTCGACGCATATTTACTTAGACTAATTTTTCATTCTTAGAAATTATATTCTTCTCAATTCTAGGGGTTAAGATAAATCATTTCCCCAACAATCTCCCCCTATTTGTCTTAACCCTATTTAGAGAGAAATTGTATCAGCTTTTAATCAACACAGCAAAGCATTTATATAGAGAAGAAATATGCTAAGTAATTAGAAGAAATCATATAACAAGTAATTGTCTTTCACAAGATTTATACTAGGAACTTCTTGTTATATATGAAGTAGACAAAGGCAGAATAAAGTTTCCTAGATAAATTTTCAATAGCATCAAAAATATAGCCCCTGGCTCTATCAGGATGCTCTTGGACATTTCTGATGATTGTGTGCAGTTTCTCGAGGATTTTGTCAGCATCAGGGAGAGTGTCATTTATAGAATAGCCCTTGCTGATGATAATTGCTGCCTTTTCATCAATCATCTCAATTGTAATGTTTTGAGGTTTCTTTTGTGTAGGCTTGGGCTCAGGTGGTCCTTTGTTGTCAACCTTTGGCCTATATATTCTCTCAGACATTTTTCCTTTCCCTTTCCAGGGTGAGTCATGCCATTTGTCTAATCTTGCAGGTCTTTTAAGCTTCTTATAGGGAATGTAGATATCTTCTGCACACCCTACACCCCTCTTATGCTTTTGTCCTTTTTCTAGGATGAGCCCTGCGTGAGGATTTTTCTTTTGATAAGCTTCAACATCAAATAATTTCTTTGGAAGTTTGATGGAAGATTTAGCAAGAATCTGTTCTTTAGTCATCCCCTTCTTGATCTTTTCCAACCAGATATTCCTTTTATCTTCTACTTCTTTCATAGCTGCTTCATATTCATACAGCTCTCTTTCTCTAAATTCTTCATGCCTCTTTTCCATGTCAGGATCATGGTACTCCTTTACAGGACTGTTAGGAGTGATATTAGGCATTCTTTTAAACCTTTTTATCTCCTCAACAGCCTTTCTATATTTCTTTTCCTTTGAATAGTCTTTTCTTTCTTCTTTGGAGAATTTTTGCCAATGAGGGATGGCTTCTCTTCTTCTTTCCATTTGTCCTCTTGGTTTTTCCCTAGATAGAATTTGTGGAGGTAAAGGTAGCAGAGGAGGTAGAGAGGGAGGTTGAAGTGGTGGAAGAGGCAGAGGTGGAGATGTAGTTTTCTTTTTAGAAGGAGAAGGTGGAGAAGGAACTTTTGAAGGAGAGGGAATTTGTTCTGTAACCTCTGGAGGAATATCCTCAAGTAAGGGTGTCTTGAGTTTGATATAGTTAGCAGAGAAGCCAGGAGAGTGATGCTGATATTCTTCCACACACAAGGGTGCCTCAATCCAGACTTGCCCTTTTAGGTCATCAGAAAAAGTTGTTTCTTCCTCCCCCTGAACTTCTATTTTTTGTACTGCAACAATCTCCCCCTGAACATATGGGGCATCAATTCTGAATGCTGAATCCACAGCATGGTCTCCTTCTGTATCATAGGAGGAGGATTCACCAAGGTGTTTGTTGAAGGTGTAATTAGAATGATTGGAGAAGATTTGAGCCTATGGTAAAAGAAAAAATGAAGTTGGTTTAATACTTAAAGATAGTATTTAGAGATTGGAGAAGAGTTAGCCCTGAGCTTTAAGAAAATATGAAACCTGGATAGGGGGGTTTCTGGAGCAACTCTCCCCCTGGTTTATATCCTTCAGAAAGGATGTAAACCCTTTTGGCGACAGAGGTTGTTTTGGAAAAAGAAAATGAAGCTCAGGAAGGGAAGCAGAGAGGTTGGCCAATTTGGCTTCACAAGTGGTGAGCATGTCGGCACACTCATTTGAGAAGTTGGTCAGACGTGTCTGGAAGTCATTCAGAAGTTGTTCCAGAGCATCGTTTATTGTTTTGATGTGAGCAGATTGAGCAGGGGTTGGCGTCATTGATGCAGAGAGAGAGGTAGAAGACAAAGATTTTGGCGGTTTGGGAGAGTATGAGTTATGAAATAAGAGGTGTTATTTAAAGGAGGTGAAACGTCGAAAAGGAAACAGAAATCAAGGTATATTAGGTAACCAATCGTCAAAAGAAAAAGGGAAAATTTGTTTCCAGTTTTATTATGAAGTCGTCGTTACGTCGAATTGGAGTCGACGCATGGTCGATGTGTCGGAGCATCTGTGACGTTGGTCATTGATGTCGACGTATGCGTCAATATGGAGTCGACGCTCCGTCGAATCATTGTCAGCCTAATGTCCTGCCGACGTGGTCGCAGACTTGCGTCAATATTAGATCGACGGTGCGTCGATAAGGGATCGACGTATCTTTGTCTTTAAGAAATCAATGCTAGCATCGAGTTCCTCTCGACGGTGCGTCGATAGGTAATCGACGTGTCTTTTAAGTACTTGCTTAGTTTTTCTGATCTCTTTTAGATTTCCCCAACAATGGTGTTTACAAGCTTCCATCAAGCATTCCCAAGGTGTTGATAAAGTAAGTATGCTTAGTTTCATCTAAGGGTTTGGTAAAAATGTCTGCTCTTTGACTATCTGTAGGAATATATTCTAAGGTTATCTTACCTTTTTCTACATTGTCTCTAAGAAAGTGATGTCTGTTCTCTATATGTTTGGTTCTACTATGAAGGACTGTGTTGGATGCTATGGATATAGCACTAGAGCTATCACAATAAATTTTAGAGTTATTGACTTCCAATTTATAGTCAAGAAGCTGATTTTGCATCCAGAGGATTTGTGAACAACAGCTCCCAGTAGCTATATATTCAGCTTCAGCTGTTGAGGTTGAGACTGAAGTTTGTTTCTTACTGAACCATGATATTAATCTGTCACCTAGGAATTGGCAAGTACCAGATGTGCTTTTTCTATCAACCCTACATCCAGCATAGTCTGCATCTGAGAATCCTAATAATTCAAAATTTGTTTCTGCTGAGTACCACAGACCTAGTTCAGGTGTTCCCTTTAGGTATCTAAGAATCCTTTTTACAGAGGTGAGATGGGATTCTTTTGGATCAACCTGAAATCTAGCACATATGCAGGTTGCAAACATCATGTCAGGTCTGCTAGCTGTTAGATAGAGAAGGGATCCTATGATTGCCCTATATGTCTTTTGATCTACTGATTTTCCTTTATCATCCTTTTCTATAATGGCATTAGTTGCCATAGGTGTTTTCATGGTAGATGCTGATTCCATACCAAACTTTTTAATTAACTCTTTAGTGTATTTAGATTGTGAGATAAAGATTCCCTCACTGCTTTGTTTCACTTGTAGCCCTAAGAAATAAGAGAGTTCTCCCATACTACTCATTTCAAATTTTGATTGCATTAAATTAGCAAATCTTTTACAAAGTTTGGGATGAGTTGAGCTAAAGATGATGTCATCTACATAGATTTGAACAAGAAGGAATTGATTTTTATGGGTTCTAGTAAAAAGTGTTTTATCTACTTTTCCTCTTTCAAAAGAATTTTCTAAAAGGAAGTTGGAGAGAGTTTCATACCAGGATCTAGGTGCTTGCTTAAGACCATAAAGTGCTTTGTTAAGTCTATAAACAAAGTTAGGTGAGGAGGGATTGACAAAACTTGTTGGTTGCTCTACATACACCTCTTCTTGAAGGTCACCATTCAGAAAAGCACTCTTGACATCCATCTGGTAGACTTTCATCTTCATGAAGGCTGCATAGGCAAGGAAGAGTCTGATTGCTTCCAATCTGGCTACTGGAGCAAAGGTTTGATTGTAGTCTATTCCTTCTTCTTGTCTGTATCCTTGTGTTACAATTCTTGCCTTGTTCCTGACAATTACTCCAGTGGAATCTAGTTTGTTTCTGTATACCCACTTTGTACCAATAACTGGGTAGTTTCTTGGTCTCTCAACTAGGTTCCACACTTTGTTTCTCTCAAATTGGCTTAGTTCTTCTTGCATGGCTATAATCCAGTGAGGATCACAATTTGCTTCCTCAAACTTCTTTGGTTCAACTTAAGATAAGAATCATTGGAGCATCATTCCATTGGAGACTTGGTGTCTTGTTCTTACTCTAGTATTGGGGTCTCCAATTACTTGGGATTGTGGATGATTTTTCATATTGATTCCTGTTCTGCTTGGATTTGTCAGATGCTCTTCTTCCTCATTAACAACGGGATCATTGTCCAATGTTTCTTCCTGAACCATGTTCTCTTGTGGGAGTTGGTTTTGATTGCTCTTTTCAGGACATTCTTCATGCTCTTGTTCAGATTCCTCACTTGGTTCCTGTAGCTCGTTTTCTTTCCCAGTGTCTCTGTTCACTAGAGTCAGTTGTTCAAGCTGAGTCTCTATGCTGCTATTTTCCTGTGGAAAAGGATTGGTGGAAGTTTCTTCCCCATTAAACAGCATGTTAGTTTCATCAAATATAATGTGCATAGATTCTTCAATTCTGAGAGTTCTCATGTTATAGCATCTATAAGCTTTACTAGATGATGAGTACCCCAGAAATATTCCATCATCAGACTTCTTGTCAAACTTGGCAAGATGATCATTCCAATTATTTAGAATAAAGCAAGAACATCCAAAAAATTTAAAGTATTTAACAATGGGTGTTTTTCCCTTCAGAAGCTCATATGGAGTTTTTGCCTTAGTTTTGTGAATGAGGCTTCTATTTAGAACATAGTTTGCAGTGTTGACTGCTTCAGCCCAGAAGGTTTTTGGTAATCCTGATTCTGCAAGTAAGGTCCTTCCTGATTCAATTAAATTTCTATTCTTTCTTTCAGCAACTCCATTTTGTTGAGGAGTTCTAGGGGCTGAAAAAGTTTGTTTAATACCTATATTCTCACAGAAACTACAAATTGACTGATTTTCAAATTCAGTCCCATGGTCACTCCTGATAATTGAAACATGAGTATTGAACTCAAATTGAATCTGTCTTATGAATCTTCAGAGAATCTTATGGGTTTCAGACTTAGCCCTTAGAAAGAATACCCAGCTAAACCTAGAATAGTCATCTACAATGACTAAGGTATAAGACTTTCCACCTAAGCTCTGAGTGGATATGGGACCAAAGAGATCCATGTGCAGTAGGTAGAGAATCCTGGGGGAGTCATCCTTACCAATTGGTTTGAAGGATGACTTGGTCTGTTTTCCTAGTTGGCAAGGTCTACATGGAGAGTTCTTAGAGAATCTACCCTTTGGTAGGCCTCTGACTAGGTTATTCTTTGATAGTTTACTAATGGTTTTGTAGTTTAGATGACCCAATCTCATATGCCATAATTCACTTTTATTAATAATATTGTTGAACAAACAAACTTCTGTGGGTGAGGAGCTAAAGTCTACTATATATACCTTCCCTTTTCTAATTCCATTAAGCACTATGGCACTAGTCTTGATATCAATAATATGGCAAAATGGTGTGGTGAATTTTACCTCATACTTACCACTGTCACATATCTGACTTATACTTATCAGATTGTGCTTCATTCCTTTGACCACTGCCACATTCTTGAAGGTAACTTTCCCTTCTTTGAAATCTCCAAAGCCCCTGGTTTGTCCACAGCTAGAGTCTCCAAAAGTCACTGATGGTCCAAGTCTATCCTCAAAATTGATTAATAGGTTTTTGTACCCTGTCATGTGCATGGAGCATCTACTGTCCAAGTACCAACCAGCCTGGAGATGTGATACATCTGCACATAAAATTTTAAACATTAGTTTGGACCCTCCTAAGCTGGGGTCCCTTCCTCCCAACAGTGAAAGGTTTAATGAAAGAATAAGTGGGTTTTTCAGAATATCCGTCCTCCTTTAAGGGTATTGGCTTATAATACCAATTTTCTTTGGTAATGTTGCAGAAATAGTGTTCATAATAAAAGGAAATGAATTGAGAAGACTTTTTGGAAAAGGAGACATTTCTGTTAGATTGGTTGCGTCGATATGAATTCGACGTATGTTTAAGGTTGCGTCGAGTGGAAGTCGACGCTTCCTTCATTCTGTGGTTACTTTTAGTCGAAGCATAGGAGAGATTGCGTCGATTGGGAGTCGACGTATTTTGGTGTCTGCGTTGATTAGAAATCGATGCAATATTTGAGTTGCATTGAGTAGAGTTCGACGCACGTCGATAATGATTCGACGCAAGTTTGTTTCTTTTCTGAGGATATTTACCTAGGATTCCTTCATGCATAGTGAGATTATTTTTGTTAAAAACAGTGGATGTTTCTGGATTTTCTTGTGATCTTTCTCCTGTCAAATGATTCTCCCTAGTGAAGTGAATAGGATGTCTCCAGACAGATTTACTGGGTGATTGAGGTTTGGGTTCTAAGTTAGTGTTATATTCTAGTTGTCTAAATCTATCAGTGAGATTGTTAGAGATATTCTTGAGCTTCTGACTTCTGCCATTTAGAGAATCTTCAAAGGCTTTTGCCTTTGCTAGCTCATTTCTTAGTGCTTGATTTTCAGTATTGATTTTATCTAGTTGCTCCTCTGAGAGTCCTAGACTGAGCTCATAGTTTTTATGTTGTGTATTTATTTGTTTGAGATTGTTTAGTTCATTTCTTAGTTCCTTTACTTCTTTCTCAGATTTGACTAGATCTAAACAGAATTCTTTGAAACTATTTTTGAAATCAGTGGAAGAGAAATCTATATCATCAAATATATTTACCAGAGATGTATCTTCAGGCTTTTCAGTAGCCATCAAACAGGTTTCCTCTTGCTTAGCCTTTTCCTGATCATCTTCAGATGAGGTACTTCCTTCAGATTCTGAATCACTCCATGATTGAGCAATGAACCCTTTCTCTTTCTTCTTCTTCTTCTTTAGATCTGTTCTTTTCAGATCTTTCTTATTGCTGATCTCTTTAGGACATTCAGGTGCAATGTGTCCAGGTTTCCTGCAAGAATAACATATAATCTCTTTATTATGAGTTTTGTCATACCTGGTTTTTGAGTCTCTCCTTCTGGATCCTTCTGTTTTGATCCACTTCTTGAACCTTCTGGCCAGTAGACTGATCATCTCTTCATCATTTGTAGAGGGTTCACCTTCAGTAGCCTTCAAAGCATTGCTCTTTTCTTTTGAGAGTGGAGGAGCCTTTTCTTTCTCTTCTTTCTCAGCTCTTGTTTTCAACAACTGTTCATAAGATCTTAATTTACCCAACAGGACATCTGTTGAGATTTCTTTTTGACTTCTGGAGTCTTTAATTGGCCAGATTCTTGAATCCCAAGAGCTAGGGAAGCAAGTTAGCCATTTGTCATTTATCTCAGTGAGAGATATGTCCTTCTCAAGTGTTCTTAACTCATTTACTATGAGGCTGAATCTGGCATACATGTCTGCAACACTTTCACTTTCTTTCTTTTGGAAGTTTTCATATTGAGAGATGAGTAATGCCTTTCTGTCCTTTCTCTCATCAGCACTTCCTTCTACCATTTTAGAGAGAGCTTCCCATATTTCCTTAGCTGACTCACATTCAGCAATCTTTTGGAAGATTTCATCTGAGAGGGTTGAGACTAAGATATTCATAGCTTTGGCATCACATGCATGAGCTTTCTTTTCTTCATCTGTCCATTCAGCCTTTGGAGCAAGTGTTTGTGTGACCTCTCCACTTGAGTCCTTCTTGAATGGCTTGGGAGGACCTGTCATAATAACATCAAATAATTCCCCATCAATAGAGTTTAAATAAATTTTAATTCTTGTTTTCCAAAGTGCAAACTTTTCAAGGTTGCAAATTGGTGGTCTGGTGGAGGCATAATCTTTGATTTGTGCCATGTGAAAAGAAATAGTTTTCAGAAATATATATATATATATGAGGTATGATCTTTTTGATCAAGGAGTTACCCTTTTTAGATCAACCTGGCTCTGATACCAATTGAAAGTGCACAGTTAACCTCACTAGAATTCTCTAGAGGGGGTGAATAGAGATTTAAAAATACTTTGTGCAATTATATATATATATGTGTAATAATCACATATTTAAGCTTCCCACACACCAACAAGAATTAAGCAAGTAAAGAAAGAAAATAGCAAGAAGAAAATCACAGCACAACACAAAGAAATATAGTGGTTCCCCAAACTTTGGGTAGTCCACTCTTCTACCCACTTTGGTAGGAATTCACTAACTTGCACTGAGTCTTTTGATAAGGAGACTCTTAGAACCAGACTGAGTCTTTTGATAAGGAGACTCTTAGAACCAAACTGAGTCTTTTGGTAAGGAGACTCTTAGAACCACTACAACTGAATTTTTTGAAAAGAGATTCTAAAAACTCTTTTACACAATTTGAAAATAGAATGAGAAGAAGAAGTAGAACAAGTAGAAGAACAGAAAATAATATATGTAAGAAAGAATCTTCTTCCTAGCAAGAAGATTAGAAGCACAAGTATAGTGAATATGATCTCTCTTCTATAGTGAGAAGGAGATGGTTGCCCTTTCTCTCTTTTAGTGAGAGCTTTCAGAAATTGCAGCAGTATGACTTCAGAAGAAGGAGAAGAAGAAGTCTTGTCGTTTGCTTCAGCACACTATCACTTCTCTCAGCTTTTCTCACTCTTCCCTTGGGAGCTTTTTCTCTATTTCAAATGGATGAAGTGGATCACAGTTGCTCATTCTCTGCCGACCTCCTCTTTATTTATAGCTCTGTTTCAAAAGATGTTTGCTAAAGGGGGAATAATCAATCAGGAATTAGAGAGAAAAAGTTTCCATAATAATTAAATCTGTAGAAGGAAAGAATTCATTCTGATTTCAAATAATATCCAAAATAATCTTAATCAAATTAGCCAAGAATCAAATAGAAGGAAAGACTGATTCAGAACGGCTATAAAAGAATAATATCATTCCATAAAAATCAGATCTACAGAAAGAAGGAAAGAGATCTGGCGTGTTTTTGAATTTCTTATAGAAATCGACGTGCGTCGATTACTATTCGACGTGAACGTCGATTTCATCCTGGCTGAACGTCGAGAGGAGAATAAGGAAGGTGCGTCGACTAAGGTGCGTCGACTTTATTAAATATGTCGACTAGAAGTCAGAGGTACGTCGACAAAGATTACATCAAATTCTTCTTAGAGTTACTTCGACTCATTCTGAGAGAAACGTCGATTACATTTCGACGATGCGTCGATTACTATTCGACACATATTTACTTAGACTAATTTTTCATTCTTAGAAATTATATTCTTCTCAATTCTAGGGGTTAAGATAAATCATTTACCCAACACCTTGCTTATGGATGTGATGATTTGCGAGGGTTATTTTCTTCAGATCCTTTTGTATATATTTTGCTTGCTATCTGACTGCTATATAATGTTGATGAAAGAGCAGCCTTCTTTTTCTCTGTTCTCAGATAACACTTCTTTTTGTTTTAGTCTTTTAGGGTTGCAGGAGGCAGAAGAAGAAGTGGGAGCCCTAATCAAAAAGATGTGGCCGTTTGTGATGAATCCTCTCTGATTTTTACTCTTTTCTCCTCTTATTTATTGTCCTTCATTCAATTTTGAATTTGTTTCCTCTTTTGGGTTATGCTGAAAAGGCACTGTCTTAGACCATTACTCTTTCTTCTTTTCCTTTTTGTTCACGACCCGTCTTCCAACTGTTTGAATATTTTCCAAGAAAGCTTTTCCTGTCTTCTTGAATGCTCCTCTCTATTCTAGGCAATAAATAAGCCGTTGTAGAATGGTCTTTAGAACTGTGGGCCTTCAGAGAGAGTGCTAAAAGGATAACTGAAAAGGTTTCCTTTTTAGACTGTATTCGACGTTGCGTCGACTTCATTTTCTCTCTTATCGACGCACCATCGAGTTCTTGAAAGAGCGGCTTCGAATTCCTTCTAGCTCTGGTTGAACTCTGATGTCGACGTTACATCGATTACATATTGACGTAACTGTCGAGTTGGAGACTTGTTTTGAACTGCATTATCTGCGTCAAATTGTAGTCGACTTCAGATGGCTTCGACAGACACTTCCTTCTGCTTTGAGTTGAATTCAAAGTTGCATCGACTTCTAAAATAACTTTTACATGCTCCTTTATCTACGTCGACTCCTATTCAACGTATCGTCGACTTGATATACTTTGATAGAGAGATTTAGACTTCTAGTTTTAGTTACGTTGACATCAACTCGAAGTTGCATCGACTTTAATTCGACGCAATTATTAACTCAACCCAAATTATGCTTGTCTTGACCTGATCTTGACACTCTGAGTTGAGTGTGGCATCCTAAGACATCTAATGACCAAATTACCCTCACTATACAACATGGGTAACAATTCCTAATTCATGAAATCACTTGTATATAATTTGTTCAGATAAATCAAGGGTATTTTTCCCAACAATCTCCCCCTATTTATCTTAACAAATTTATAATTTGATTAAGTGATTTCATGCATACTCAAACATAAAATATGACCAAATATATAAAAAACAATACAGACATTAATGAATGATAGTATAAACATAGGACATATAACATATTTTCATGTGATCATTCTGTTCTGAACTTCTGTAATAAATGTTGAACTACTGAATATTGTTTCATATAGTTATGTATACAGAATACCTGAATAACTTTACTTCCTATCAGGTGTCTTCCTTTTTCTTGTGAAAACTCTTTGTGACTCTTTTCTTGGTGCAGACCGCAAAAAATCTTCCTTGTCTCCATCAGCCTTATCAATATTCATTTCATCCTCTTTCTCATTCTCTTTAGCAATGTTTTCTTGAACTACCACTACAGCCTCCTTTGCAATGGTGGAAATATCTTCTAGGAGTTGTTCTTCTGGATCACCTCCTACTAGGGGCTCCCCTGATCTACTGTAGCCTTCTCAGCAGCTTTTTGTGAGGGCTCCCCCTGAGTTGGTGCAACAGCTTTATCTAAGAACTTCGCATGATCATCTGCTAGGTATTGATGTACATCCTCCATATCCTTGGCTATAAGCTCCCCCTGAACAACAGGCTCCTCCTGAACAGTTTGGAAGGTGATAATTTTATCAGGGGCTTCAACATCATTCCCCTTTTCATGGTCACCACTCATCTCTAAAGTAGGTCTTTCCTCCTCCTGAATTTTCTCCCCCTTCTTAACCTTACTGGCAAGAGAGCTTAAGAACTCCTTTGTCACTAGGGAGGAAGACATGAAGACTTTGAGGCCCTGTAGAGATCTTCTTAAGTCTAAAAGTTCAGACTCCATCTGAGAGTATTTTCTCTCAAACTTTCTGACTTGGGTGGCTAATAGGTCAACAAAAGTGCTGGATGCTAAACCTGCTGCTTTTGAGATTGCTTGCTCAATGTCAAAGGAGGGTGCAGGAAGGGAGGTAGAGGAAGGTGGAGGTGTGAGGTTCTCATTTAGATCAGGGGGATCTTGGTAAGCAGGAGAAAGGGTTTGGTAGGTTTCTGGAGAAATATAGGTTGGTAGTGGAGATGGAACAGACTGATTGTTTGGAAGTGGTGTGGATGGTTGTTGATGTGGTTGAGGAGGAGACTGTGGTGTAGGTTCAGGAGCTGGTATGGATGGGATGGATTGGAGGTTTTGCTCTGGAATGACACCTTGTTGTGTTGGTGGATTATTCTGGGCTGGAATCTCTAGTACTGTTGTCTCCATGTGCTGTGGTGCTGGAGAGAGAGGGGGTGAAGGTGCAGCTTGACCAGGCTTGAGGATCTGCCTTGTCCACTTAGAGAAGATTCCAATGTTGATTATTTTTCCTGGTGGAATTGGCACTCCTTTGGATTTGCAGACCTCTGGATAGTGTTGGAAGTGTTGTAGCATGCATTTCGCACACTTCCGGTTTGATAATAACAATATCCCATTTGTATTTGATTCTATTTTTATTGATGGTGTGCAGGTAACAGGTATGAGATGTTCACAATTCTGATTGGAGCTCAATTTGACTGTAAGGAGAATTTCGATGTCGGAATTTTCTGCCATCTACTGTCGCCCAGGCGACAGGATAGAAGTTACAGCAACAACCCGCACGGCAGCACGACGAGCGGCAGTTTGGCGCTGTCGGAATTCCAATAGCGATGTCGCCCAGGAAACAGCACATATGTTACAGGAACTGCTCGCACGACAGCACGACGAACGGCAGTTTAGCACTGTCGGAATTCCAACAGCAATGTCGCCCCGGCGATAGTGAAAATCTATAAATTGGTTCGTTCTGTTCGTGCATTCCAAGCATTGAGAATTCTAAGTCCCTTCCTGAGTGCATACGAACCAGAGAGCTCCAGAACCTCATCAACTCCCATTTGTGCTTAGAAGGTTTGAGATTGAAGACGAGATCGGACGCGCTTCTACATCAACGATCATCTCGAGGCTTCAACCTTCCTTTCAGAGATCTGAATTTCTAGGGAGTTCTTCATTTCATTTTGTATTTTCATTTATATACATTTCACTTTGTATTGGTAGGGAAATCGTCTCCTTGTGCGTGACGTCTAAGTCCCTGCGTGGCTTAGGGGAAAATCGCTTCCTTGTGCGGAGTGTTGGAACATGGTCTTCCGCATCTCCTAGGTTTGAGAATAACAAAACCTATGAGTATTTGATCTTGTGTGTTTAAGTGTGCAGGATAACAAAGTCCACATGACTCAAGGATTACATAAGAAGGTTGCCCCCAAAGTTGAGCCATCAAATCCAAATCTTCCACTAGCGCTGGCGGTAGCACTCGCGCAGGCGCTAGCTGTCGTTCGACGAACTGTTAGCGGCTAAGTCTATTCGTCGAATGTTCTCATGAACTCCCGACGAATATCGACGAACGCAGACAGAAGTCAAAAAGGCAGACTTGTGAAGGAAATTGTGCGGCTAAGTCAATTCGTCGAATGTTCTCGAGAACTCCCGATGAATTCCGACGAATGGAAACAGAAGACAGTACTCCCACTAGCGCCGGTGGTAGCACTTAGCGCCTGGCGCTAGCGATGATAGCGCCATTCTGGGAGCACATATGGAAGGAGATAACGCCTGGCGGTAGCCGATAGCGCTGGCGGTAGCGACGCACACAGAAGGCAAGGGAGAATTGTTTCCTCAGATTAAAGATTCTCGCGCGCAAAATATTACTTAATATGGGATAGCGCCGGCGGTAGCACTAGCGTAGGCGCTAGCGCTAAGTCTATAAAAAGGCCATCTTGGCTCTGTCTTCCTAAGCCTCTAGAGATCCAGAATTCCAGAGCTTCGTGCCAAAGCATAGAGAGGAAGTTTCAGAGAGATACTCCCACAAATCCATAAAGACTAAAGGAGATCCGTGGAGAAGATTTCAACACGCTTCATCATCGTGACGAAAGACCGCATCGACTACGATCATACTATGCATCTTCATTTACTTCTCCAAGAAATCCACATAGAGGGAGTTCTTATATTATTGTCTTTTCATTTCATATCTTTTCTGTAATCGTTAGGTGAAATTCGCCTCGTGTTGGCGACTAGGTCTGGGTAGGACTTAGGGCTGAAATTTGCCTCGTGTTGGCGACTAGGTCTCGGGTGTATGTCTAGGGGGTGCTCGAGGCCATATCCGGGGAAGGGTTGGCTAGAGCGGCTTGAGGTCATATCCGGGGAAGGATCGGCTAAAGCCAACCGGTTCGTGGGGATACGAGTCGGTATAGAAAACAAAAAGAGTTTTTCTATTAGCTTTGATTTCTAGCTTCGATAAGAGATCAAGTTTTGTAATCATGCTTCTCAAGTTAATAAAATCATGTCTTTACTTTCACTTCACTTGATTTGTCTTGATCTTCTCTAGTTTAATAATCAAAGCTTTTTAAAAGTTATTCAAAATATATTACAAGTTTTTAAAACCCCTATTCACCCCCCCTCTAAGGGCGCTTACCGATCCAACAAGTGGTATCAGAGCGAGGTTATTCCAAATCAACTTAACAACTGGGAATAATGGCGTCTCATGATCTCGCTTCTACTAGTGGGGTAAATTTTTGTGAAGAAGAAAAATCTCCTAAACCACCTTTATTCGAAGGAAAAAATTATAAAGGATGGAAATTATTAATGGAAATTTTTATTAAAAGCTTAGATATCAATGCATGGGATATAGCAATAGTTAGACCGGCGGAAGTATCAAATAAACAAGAGCGTCGCCTAAATGCAAAAGCTATGCATTATATTTTTTGTGCTTTATCCCAAGATATTTTCAAATTAATATATTGTTTTTTCTAGTGCATACAAAGTATGGAAATTTCTTGAAGAAATGTATGATTCTCCTTCTACATGTATGGAACAATCGCAAGAACCGAAGAATATGCAAGCTTGCACAAGTCTTCAAGAATGCTCCTCTCATGACGGGTCAAGGGAGCACACATCTAATGGAAGAGAAGAAGAAGTATTGTGTTCGGAAGAGGAGTGCCAAAAAGATGTCAAAGAAATGATATGTTCAAACCACGCCTCTCCCGAAAGCAATGTAAGGAAATCAAATTCTATCTTTTGTACTTCTATCTCTTCATTACAATTGCTTCAAACTACAAAGCGCAAAATTAAGAAATTAAAAAAAGCTAATAAACATTTGCGCTTAGAAAATAAAAATTTAAAGTCAAAAATTAATGAACAATCAAATTCAAATTTATCTAGTTCTATCCATGGTTCCTTAATTAAAAACACTACACCTTGTATGGAATTTGATGACTTAAAAGAAAAATGCAAGAAACTTGAAAAGGAACTTCTTTTTATAAAAGAACAAAATAAAAAATTATGTTTAGAAAATTCATCTTTGGAAAATAATTGTGCTAAGTGTAAAGAATATAAAATTGAAATTAAAGAGATGGATGAAACATTTGATGAATATAGAAACAATTATCAAGATCACATAGATTCAATTATTTCAACTCTTAAAAATAGCACAATCGCTTATAATAAAGCTAGACATAATTTAATGATTAAAAATGATGAATTAAAATCAAAAATCAACTTGCTTATGAAAATTGTAAATACAAATTCACAATATCAAACTATATCTAAAAACAAGTTGAATATGAATATGAACATCCTAACTAAGTCTAATAATGGGAGCAAGAATCACAAAGTGTTGGTAAATCCAAATCAAAATCATCATAACTTGCAAAATCATGTTTCTCCCAACTCAAAATTAAAACTGCACAAATTTCCTATGAACAATTCTTTTAATAATCATTACAATCATAATCATCAATATAAAGATTATCATAATGGAAATTTGAAAACTAAAAATAATTTTAAACCAAAGTTTGAATGGAGACCCAAAATAAAAAATGAAACACTAACTCCACTCAAAATGGCCTATTCAATTCTATCTACCCAAAAGCAAACACGTAGTATTTGGGTACCCAAAGGAACCGTCACTCCCGGTCCTCTTTGGATACCTAAAATTCTCATTCAATAATACCCTATCATTCGCATGAAGTAGAAATCAAAATTTATCTACTTCATGATATGCTCTAATTTTTGTTCTCTTATTTCCCTTAAAGACTATCATGCTATGATCATCGTATATTATAGGAAACATGATCTTATCTCTTAAAGATTAATATGCCTATAAAATTAATCAAAATTCAAAATCATATCCTATTTTGGTGACCTAGTTGTTATTTATATATTACTCAAAATCTTCTATGAGGTATTAAATTATCTAATCTTAGATTTTCAAAACTATGCTAAACATCTCCACTTCATGATGTCAAAAACTATAAATAACACATAAAACAAAACTACCAAAGAAGGATCGGATAAAATGTTCGAACATCCAAAGATAACAAAATCAAACAACAACATAGGTTCAAACTCCTGCATTATTACAAAATTGAAATGCGTTCCCCTCGGACCTTCCTACCTACTCTTCCTCATCTATCTCCTCCACACTAGGACTTGGGGAGGGTCTTCTGCGAGCCTTCCGAGTCAAATGACAGGGCGGCTCCTGATCTGGGCTGTCCCACTCTCTCCGCTCCGATGTTGATGGTTTTAGCTTTAAGGCCTTGATCATGAACTTCACCATCTTCTTTATTCCTGAAACATCCTTCTCCACTTTTGCCATCCGCTCTCCCATCTCCTCTTGAAATGAACCAAATGAATCATCTCGAGCCCCTCGAGATGATGCTCCTCGCCGGAGTGGTGGTCGAGTAGATGTCGATGGCTCATCCGGGATGAATGTTGCTCGCAAGTGTGAAGTACTATAGATAGGAGGGTAGTAATCTATCAAGTAGAAACCCATTTCAATAGAAGGATACATCATCTGAATCACCCGCTGTATGATGTCGCCCAGGGGCAAGTTGTTGTATCTATGACGGGAAGGTTGTCGCAACTTGTAGGAATAGCGAATCAGGGAAAGTAATAAGTCAGCCACGTCGAACTTCTCCTCCTCCAAAATAAAATAAGTGACATAACTGGGCTGGGCTGTGACCTTTGCTGTGTCACCCAACTTCAACATAATTGTGTGGCGTAATACATCCTGAACAACTAGGGCATCCACGGTGAGTGTCGACACAGACGAGATCAGACTTCTGCATTCCTTATTATGTAGCACCATGTTCACCTGGGTCCAATCTCTATCCACCATGAACCTCTCCACAATCTCCAACCGATTAGAATGCTGGGACAATCCAAACACGAGCCTCAGTTGTTCATGAGTACTTGTTACCACTTGTCCTTGCACCTGTGACTGCACTCCTCCATCCAGCCTGGTCTGTGATGGTTCTTCCAAGTGTGTATAAAAATCCCGCACTAACTCTGAAGAAAATCCATCAGAACTAAATAAATTCGACACCTCGGAAGTAGCAAATAACTGCATGATATGATGGTGGCGTGGCAAGTCGAACTCCACGACATATGGAACACCTACTACAGCTGCTTCCACGGCCAGCTCTGATGTTTTCTTATCCTTAGATCCAGGTGCCATCTGCACATACAAGAAAAATTAAAAAAAAATAAGCAATTGTTACTAGCGCCAGCGCTATCAATAGTGCCCGGCGTTATCAATAATGCCTACTGTAGCGCCGGCACTACTCCTCTCATCTGAAATAGTAAAAATCTCCTTAAAAATTAAAACACTTTCAGATCCTAGATTACTAGAAGCAAGAAATCCACATAAAAATCAAGATCAAAACCAAAATCCTTATAAAAAACACTAATCTTGAAGAAAATCAACCATTGTAGATCTAGTTTCTAAATCCACCTAAAAACCTCAAATATCTTCATCTCTAACATCAAAATCAAGTTTTAAAACAAAAAAAACATAAAAAAGGATGAAGATTTACCTCAGATCTACGCGTGGGCTGGGGCGTCTTCTAGGGTTTTACCGGAGAGGGTGAATGAAAATGGCGAAAATGAAAAAAAGAATCGGAATTTAACTAAAGGCTCGATAGTGCCAGCGCTATCACTAGCGCCGACGGTATCGCACCCTTCTGATTTTTAATAAAAATAAAATTCTATAAAATACCTAAAAATATACTCATTTATATTTACTATTTGGTTTTGCACTTCTGTTTTTTCTTTAATTTTTGAAAAATCAAATACAAAACTACAAAAACTAAATTACAAAAAATATGTTTTTTCCTTTTGTTTTTTGTTTGTCATTTTTTATGCAAAAATCAAATACAAAAATACAAAAGCCAAAATTACAAAAACATGCTTTTATTTGTTTGCAAAAATCAAATACAAAAATATAAAACACTACAACTATCAAAAAACTTTATGAAGTTTCCTAATCAAAATCAAGCATGATTTAATCTATTCTTTAGAACTTCTATAATGTTGCAATTTATCTTTTCAAACTCTGTGAACATTGTTTTCATCATGCTTTGATATATCTATTAATATGTGCATCAATTATATTGAAAGTGGTGTAGAACTAAGCCTAGCATGCCTCTAAGTATGAGTAAATGCTTTATGTTTGATAATGATCTTTATTCACTCACTTATTTTGGCATTGTCTACATTTGTGTTTAATCTAAGAATGCTTGTGTATGTTTTGTATTAGTACAGTGAATTAAAATTGCACAAGTATCTTACCTACACTCCTTTATTTGCACTTTTAAAAATTAAGAAAAGTGGTTATCTTTCTTATAAATTATATTGGTTTGCAAAACAAGTGTATTCGGAGAACTTTGTACAAAACAAAATCATAAAATAAAGTGACAAAGATAACTCCACCAAGCACTACTTGAGCCTCCTGATAAGTCTTAATAAGCGTTGTGAGGTTGAGCACCTTGGAAAGAATAGTAAAGTATCTTGTGCAAACCATAACTTTCTTTCAAAATAAAAACCACTTATTCATAAGTACACCGGATCACAATAAAAATCAATATTGAAGAATAAAATTATGTGATCCCCCAAGCACTACTTTGCACCCTGATAAGTCTTAATGAGCATTGTGTGTGCAAAGCACCTTGGTAGTTGTACACTTTTGTGCATTGAAGTGCGTGGAAGTAAAATTATTTGTGTTTTATTGTGCTCTTTACTTTACATATCTCTTGTATTTTTGATTAAAAGATTTGTTTACTCTATTCAAAATACACTTATGTGCACATCATTATCTTCCATAACACTTCTTCTCATGAGTATTGGATCCAAATGCTAATTCTATACTACTCTTCACTTATGAAATGCACTAGATAACCTAGCATTCTTTCTACAATGTTTGGTATGTTTTGAAATTGTGAATTAAAGTAACATTGTAGTAATCTCTTTTTGATAACACTATTTCATGCTTGGTTACTTTATTATCAAACTTAAAGATTTTAATTGAAAAATGATTTACAAAAACATCTTCTTTTTGAAATTTAACTCATATATCTTTCTATGAATCATCATTGATTACAATAAGATGTTTCTTGTATTTCTATAATTCTTCCGCATCATCACCATATAATTGTTTTACCTTGCGCCTTCATGCTTATTTAAAGTCTTTCATTTTGGGTGCATCATCACTTGAATCTTCAAATTCCTTTCGTGCAACAAGTGGTAGACTTGCTTGGTAAACTTTATATTGGTTGCTTTTAACATGGATTTTTTTTATAAAACTCTGATTTATTTCTATGAAAATATTATTACGCTAAAAATTCTGATTTATGAATGGATTTCAAAATAGCTATGTGAGTGGTTTCATAAAATAAAAATATAAATCCATAGGCTATGTCATTAGATTTAAAATGCTTAAATGTTTCCAATAATTATTATCCATGACTTCATATCTCACCATAGCGGGGGCGTAGGGTTGTAGACATTAGATAACCTTATCTCTAGTCATGTCTTGTCCTTAATCGGGGAGGGTTCCAGTGGGGCCTTGCGAGGCACTGGGGGGAAAGAGTGTTAGGTTGAGTTTTGTCTAGTGTTTGCATATGGGACTAACACCCCAACCTACGGCATGTATGCAGCTCCTCATGCCCATCCGTCACTTAGTACGGGGCTAGGGTGTAGACATATTGTCTGGGTAGTTTAGTTACTTGGAAATCATTACATTTTGTTTATGCTACAAAATATGATTTATGAAAATGTTGAGATACTCAAACTCTAATCTATCTAAATGAAAAGTATTCTAAAACTCCTTATCATTTCCTTCTCTACAAGCTCGATCATGCTTTTATCGTCTTATCAACTTTTTAGTGATGTCTCCTTACCCGCTTTTGCTAATAACAAAAGGGGGAGAACTAACATGATAAATATTAATCTACCATAATGCTTAATTAAGATGATAGCTTACATATTAGGAGAGCATTCACTTAGGGGGAGCATGTATTTAGGGGAAGCAATTCTAAATGCTAAAATCGTTCATTATCCTAAGTCATCACTCTCACACACACACAAGTATGTTTCTTCATGCTTATATATATTAATGCTCTGATTTATCATTAATGGTTTTGTTATTATCAAAAGGGGGAGTTTGTTGGAACATGGTCTTCCGCATCTCCTAGGTTTGAGAATAACAAAACCTATGTGTATTTGATCTTGTGTGTTTAAGTGTGCAGGATAACAAAGTCCACATGTCTCAAGGATTACATAAGAAGGTTGCCCCCAAAGTTGAGCCATCAAATCCAAATCTTCCACTAGCGCTGGCGGTAGCACTCGCGCATGCGCTAGCTGTCGTTCGACGAACTGTTAGCGGCTAAGTCTATTCGTCGAATGTTCTCATGAACTCCCGATGAATATCGACGAACGCAGACAGAAGTCAAAAAGCAGACTTGTGAAGGAAATTGTGCAGCTAAGTCAATTCGTCGAATGTTCTCGAGAACTCCCGACGAATTTCGACGAATGGAAACAGAAGAGAGAACTCTCACTAGCGCCGGCGGTAGCACTTAGCGCCTGGCGCTAGCGATGATAGCGCCATTCCGGGAGCACATATGGAAGGAGATAATGCCTGGCGGTAGCCGATAGCACTGGCGGTAGCGACGCACACAGAAGGCAAGGGAGAATTGTTTCCTCGGATTAAAGATTCTCGCGCGCAAAATATTACTTAATATGGGATAGCGCCGGCGGTAGCGCTAGCGCTAAGTCTATAAAAAGGCCACCTTGGCTCCGTCTTCCTAAGCCTCTAGAGATCCAGAATTCCAGAGCTTCGTGCCAAAGCATAGAGAGGAAGTTTCAGAGAGATACTCCCACAAATCCATAAAGACTAAAGGAGATCCGTGGAGAAGATTTCAACACGCTTCATCATCGTGACGAAAGACCGCATTGACTATGATCATACTCTGCGTCTTCGTATACTTCTCCATGAAATCCACATAGAGGGAGTTCTTATATTATTGTCTTTTCATTTCATATCTTTTTTGTAATCATTTAGTGAAATTCGCCTCGTGTTGGCGACTAGGTCTGGGTAGGACTTAGGGCTGAAATTTGCCTCGTGTTGGCGACTAGGTCTCGGGTGTAGGTCTAGGGGGTGCTCGAGGCCATATCCGGGGAAGGGTTGGCTAGAGCGGCTTGAGGTCGTATCCGGAGAAGGATCGGCTAAAGCCAACCGGTTCGTGGGGATACGAGTCGGTATAGAAAACAAAAAGAGTTTTTCTATTAGCTTTGATTTCTAGCTTCGATAAGAGATTAAGTTTTGTAATCATGCTTCTCAAGTTAATAAAATCATGTCTTTACTTTCACTTCACTTGATTTGTCTTGATCTTCTCTAGTTTAATAATCAAAGCTTTTTAAAAGTTATTCAAAATATATTACAAGTTTTTAAAACCCTTATTCACCCCCCCCCCCCTCTAAGGGCGCCTACCGATCCAACACTGAGCGTCCAAGTCCTTGCGTGGCTTGGTAGGAAATTGTGGCCTTGTGTGCTACGTCTAGATCTTGGGAAGATCTAGAGGATATGCTTGGGCTTGGTCTAGGGAGAGACAAGTGATAGCCTTCCGATCCTTGGGAGAAGGATTGGTAAACTCAAATTGTAAAAGTTCATTTTCATATTTGTGCCTTGATCTTAAGCATTGTTAAGATCATTTTTATTGTATGTGACTTTTTATGATTAAAAATTATGACTTCTTCTTCAATTGCAAATTTGGTTGATTAATCTTTAACTTAGAAATTTGTGTTTGAATTAATTTAAAATTTTCATAGTTTGAAAATTTTTATAAGTGATTTTTAGAAAAGCAAAATTTGTTTTAAAAATTCTTAAGTAAAAACTCTTAAATTAAAAAGGCCCTTATTCACCCCCCCTCCCCCTCTAAGGGCGCCACAAGATCCAACACGTGGTATCAGAGCGAGGTTACTCCAAAACGGTTTTACCACCGGGAGTAATGGCGCACAACAATCACGCGTTCGTTGAGGGGCAAGGAATTAGTAGGCCACCACTTTTTACGGGCACAGACTATAACTATTGGAAAACACGAATGCCGTGTTTTCTAATAGCTCTCGACATAGAAGTTTGGAATATGGTCGAGACGAGTTATACTTCCCCAACATTTGTTGTAGGAGATGTAACTATGGTCAACCCCAAAGACAAGTGGGATGACAATGATAAATTAAAATATAAGAACAATGCAAAAGCCATGAATGCCTAATTTTGCGCACTAGATCGCACTGAATTTAATAGGGTTTGTGCTTGTGATACTGCATTTGAAATTTGGAATCTTTTAGAAATCACTCATGAAGGTACTTCGTAGGTAAAGGATTCAAAGCTATTTCAACTGGAGTCAGAGTTTGAAAGATTCAAAATGGAGGTGGATGAAGAAATTGATACAATGTACACACGATTCACTAAAATCGTGAACGATTCAAAGGTGCTGGGTAAGGTTTTCTCCAATGGAGATTTAGTAAGGAAAATTTTAAGATCACTTCCCCCGAAGTTCAATCCTAAAGTGACTACAATTTCTGAGTCACATGATCTTAAGACCTTACAATTGGAGAGCCTCATTGGGAATCGAAAAACCCATGAAGTGGAGTTGAAGATTCAAAGCCAAGAGTACAATTTGGAGCCCAAAAAGAAGAGCTTGGCGTTGAAATCAAGATGGGAAGTTGAGACTGAATCTGAAGAAAGTGAGGAAGATGAGGAAGGACTATTTGTGAGGAACTTTAAAAAGTTTATGAGAAATCCGGAGAGGAGAAATTCATTTAAAAGATTTTTCAAAAAGAACGATTTTGTCTACGAAAAAGGCAAAGGAAAAATGGAGAATGAAGAGGAGCGTCCGCTACCGGAGTGCTACCATTGCAAGAATATTGGTCATATCAGAAGCAAGTGCCCAAAATATCTGAGAGAGCAGAAAGAGAAGAGGCACGATAAGAATTTCAAAAAGAAGGTTCTGAAGGCGGAGACTTGGGATGACACAACTTCTGAAGGCTCAAGTGAAGCAAGCGATGAAGATAAAGAAGAAGCAAATGTATGCTTGATGGGGAAAGAAAATGCGTCATCTGACGACGATAGCAGTGTCCAAAGCGACACTGAGGTAACTCCTCCATCTTATGATGATTTATATTCTAAATTTATGAAAACATGCAAATTTTTGGAAAAAAGCCTAAAGGAAATTGATTTTTCTAAATCTGAAAATAAAGGTCTTTTAAAAGTGAATAAAAAATTATCAAATGAGTTGAAAACTATTGAGAAAGAGAAGGTAATTTGTCAAGAGTGTGATCACTCTTCGACAAGGATAAAAGAACTTGAAAACACTATTTCTAAGTCCGATCAAAAAATTGATCAACTTCTAAAAGAGAAAAAGGACTTAGAAAAAAGTTATTAAAACCTCTCATTCTCAATTAGAGAATTATAAGAAAAATGTTGCAAATAGATGTGGCATGATAGTAAAAGAAAATTCAATTTTAAAGTCCAAAGTAAATGAGTTGAACATGGCAATTGGAAAATTTGGTGTTGGAAAAAAATCTCTGGATATGATTTTAGCCAACCAATGCCATGGGACAGCACAATTTGGGCTAGGATACGTTTCTGGAAGCTCTGGAAGCTCTTGAAGCTATCGGAAATTTCCGACAGCTGTTGTCGGAACCAGCAACAGCTCCAGGTTCAGAAAACCTGTTTTTCAAAATGAAAATTTCTCTAAGTCCACACATAAAGATGTTTCCTCCAGCAAGAGTCCAGAGAAACCATTGAAAAATGGTACCTCACCATTCATTGTATGTGCCAAATGTCATCGATTTGGTCACATCTCGGGCTCATGTTGGAAGAAAGGAAAAGTTAGTGTTAAACAAATCTGGGTACCTAAGACTTCCACCTATACCATGGGAGGGACCACTTGGGTAACCAGATCTTTACTCTCATCATCTTTTTAGGTGTGCGTGCAGGCTAGGAATAAGGAAGTCGTGTGGTATTTGGACTCTGGATGTTCAAAACACATGACGGGCGATAAATCAAAGTTCCTTAGCCTGGAGATGAAGAAAGGTGGAACAATGACATTTGGAGATAATGGCAAGGGTAAAGTCAAAGGTATTGGAGTAGTAGGTAAGGAAGAATTTAAAATTTCAAATGTTTTACATGTTAAAGGTTTGAAACATAATTTAATTTCTATTAGTTAACTATGTGATAAAAATCTAAATGTTTTATTTAACTCTAGCTCAAACCTTTGCAAAATTATTGATTCTAAAACAAAGGAAATCGTACTTACTGCACCAAGAATAAATAATGTCTATACAATCACTTTTCATGATTTATCTCATTCTACACTTAAATGCTTTATTTCAAAAATTGGTGAACTTGAATTATGGCATAGGAGACTAGGACATTCTAGTGCTAAATGCATAGTAAAGCTTTCTAAAAATAAAATAATAAAAGGTTTACCAAATTTGAACGGAAAGCTTTCTTCATTATGTTCACCATGCCAAAAAGGAAAGTTTACAAAATCATCTTTTAAAAGCAAAAATGTTATTTCTACTACTAGACCTTTACAATTATTACATATGGACTTGTTTGGTCCAATTAATACACAAAGTCTAGGAGGTAGAAAATATACGTTTGTTATTATTGATGATTATTCTAGATTTTGTTGGACATTGTTTTTAAATTCAAAATCTGATGCTTTTGATGAATTTGTAAAACTAATTTCACGTATTCAAAATGAACTTGACTTAAAAGTAAAATGCATTAGATCAGATCATGGAGGAGAGTTTGATAATGAAAAATTTAATTCATATTGTAACAAATTTGGGATAAAGCACGAATTTTCCACTCCTCGCACACCACAGCAAAATGGTGTAGTGGAGAGGAAAAATAGAACACTTCAAGAATTAGGACGTACTATGCTTTGTGAATTTAAATTGCCAAAATATTTTTGGGCCGAAGCAGTTAGTACTGCATGCTATATTATTAATCATGTCATGATTCGTCCTACATTACAATTAACTCCTTATGAAATTTATTTTCAAAGAAAACCAAATGTATCTTACTTTAAAGTTTTTGGTTGTAAATGCTTTATTTTGAATACAAAAGATAACTTAGGTAAATTTGATGAAAAATGTGATGAAGGAATTTTCATTGGTTATTCTTCAACTAGCAAGGCCTATAGAGTTTATAATAAACGTACTAAAGTGGTTGAAGAAAGTATTCATGTAAAATTTGATGAAAACATTTCTTGTGTAGAAAATACTAAAGTTGCAGGTAAGGAGAAAAATGAAGAAGATGTGGAACAAAATCTGAGGAAACATGATGATGATGATGAAGAAAAAGTAGAGAAAGAAGACGAAAAAGATGGTGAAGAAGAAGAAGAACAAGGATATGTACCTCCAACCGAGCTAAGGTTCTCAAAAGATCATCCGCAAGAATTTGTTATTGGAGAACCATTAAGTGGGGTACGTACACGTTCTAGTTTACATGAAAGTTTTTCAAATTTATGTTTTGTCTCAAATATAGAACCAAAAGATGTTGCCACCGCTTTAAATGATGAATCTTGGTTTCTAGCTATGAATGAAGAACTTAACCAATTTGAAAGAAATAAAGTTTGGATTCTTGTAGATAGACCTAGTGATCATCCTGTGGTAGGAGTCAAATGGGTTTTTAAAAATAAACTAGATAATGACTCTAGGATCACTAGAAACAAAGCTAGGCTTGTAGCGAAAGGATACAATCAAATTGAAGGGATAAATTTTGATGAAACTTTTGCACCCGTTGCACGATTGGAAGCAGTTAGAATTTTGTTGCATTTGCTAGTCATAAAAGATTTAAATTATTGCAAATGGATATTAAAACTGCATTTTTAAATGGGTTGATTAAAGAAGAAGTTTATGCTGAACAACCCCCAGGCTTTATAAATGAAAATTTTCCTAATCGCGTGTATAGATTACTAAAAGCTTTGTATGGTTTAAAACAAGCACCACGGGCATGGTATGATAGATTGACCATATACTTATTGCAAAATGGTTTTAAAATGGGTGGTGTTGATTGTACACTCTTCATTAAGCAAGTTGATGATGATTTAATTGTTTTACAAATTTTTGTTGATGATATCATTTTTGGAGCCACTAATGAAAAGTTATGTAATTATTTTGTTAAAATTATGGAAAGTGAATTTGAGATGAGCATGGGAGGAGAACTAAAATATTTCTTAGGATTTCAAATTATTCAAAAACATGATGGAATTTTTATAAACCAATCAAAATATATACATGATATTTTGAAAAGATTTGGATTTGAAAATCTTAAACAAGCTAGTACTCCTATGAGTGTCTCTTTAAAATTAGGAAAAGATGAAAGTGGAATATCTATAGATCAAACTTTATATAGAGGCATGATAGGTTCACTTTTATACTTAACCGCTTCTAGACCAGATATTATGTTTTCAGTTTGTTTATGTGCTAGATTTCAAGCCGATCCCAAAGAATCACATTTAAAAGCGGTATAAAGAATTTTTAGATATTTAATTGGCACATCTAAACTTGGTTTGTGGTATCCTCATAGCGATGATTTTACTCTTTTTGGCTATTCTGATTCTAATTATGCCGGTTGTTCACTAGATAGGAAAAGCGCTAGTGGCACTTGTCACTTTTTAGGCCCTTCACTCATTTCATGGTCGAGAAGGAAACAGAATTATGTTGCCCTCTCAACCACCGAGGCCGAATACATCGCACTTGGTAGTTGTTGTGCACAAGCTCTTTGGATGAAACAAACTTTAGAAGACTTTAACATTAAACAACAAACTATAGAGCTATGGTGCGATAACAAAAGTGCAATTGATTTAACATACAACCCGGTTCATCACTCTAGATCTAAACATATTGATGTTAGGCATCATTTTATAAGAGACCACATTAAAAATAATCAGATTAAAATTTCCTTCATAGGAACGGATAATCAACTAGCCGATATATTCACAAAACCATTGCCGGATTCCCGATTTTCAATGCTAAGGCTTGAATTAGGAATCCTAGATATTTCAAACTAAGCATATCCAATATGACAAATCAAGTTTAATAAGATAAAAAACAATGGAAAAACATCATTTTAAATCAAAACATAGAATATGAATGACTTAACAAAAATTCTCACATCATTAAAAATTCATACAAATTGTTCCAGAAAAATAGTAGAAATGAACATAAGATTAAGTTCAGTAACAGAAAATGAAATCTGGGTAAGTTCACTGTCGCCCAGGCGACAGTGAGTGTCAGAAAATTCTGACATCAATCAGAAGGAGCAACCTGCTGGAAACTACTCAGAATCATCATATCCAGCCCCGCTGCTTTCTGGACAATCTTCTGAAGATCCACGTCTTACAGCCTTTCTACGTCGAGTCCGCCTAACTGATTGGCGTGGCGGTTCTTCATCTGGGATTTCCCATTCGGTCGCTTCTTCAGGAGTAGGCTTTAACTTCAGTCCCTTCACCAGAAATTTCATAAATTTCTGCAGTCTACTGCGATCTTTCTTCACTTCTTTCTTGTGCTCTTCAAATGAATCACGAAGATCATCTATAGACTCTCGTAGTGATCCTCCCCTAGGATTTGTAGTCTCTCTAATCTCTATTCCAGGATGAGGCTTTTTATGAGATTTCTTCACTTTCATGGTACCCGTATAGTATATTTCAGGAACACAATCATCTAAGTATGCATCTTGACTTATCCATTCATACTTCTTATATAGAATACGTTGAATTATAGCACCCATTGGCAAAGTATGAATCTTCACCCATTTTGGTTGTTTCAATCTAAAAGCATAACGAATCTGGGCAAGGATGAGGTCCGCTACATCAAAGGGTTCCTCCTCTATAATAAAATATGTAATCAACATCAACTGTGTTGTGATACTCCTTGTATCACCACTTTTTAGCATGACTGTGTTCCTTAATATGTCTTGGACTAAATAGGCATCAGGAGTGAGTGAAGAGACTTCCGTGATTAGCGTCCTCTTTTGACTTCCATGTAAACTCATGTTTACAAGAGTCCAATCTCTGTCCTTTCTATAGCTTTCTACTATGTCTGGCATATGATCACTCATAAGAAGACCAAATTCATCTCTAAGATCAACATGTGTTATTTCCACTTGTTGACCTTGGATTCTAGATCGCACTCCCCCATCCAATTCAGTGTATTTAGGGTCTTCCAAATGATTATAAAACTCTCGGATCAAGACAGATGAGAACATATCTACTGAGATTACAAATAATATACCTGCATTAGCAAGACGAGTATATATATGGTTGTGCCTAGGAGAGTCAAATTCTACATATTTTGAAACTCCAATTATTTCTTTCTTAATCCCCGGATATACTTGATAAGAACGATGCGCATCTTCAGACATACTCTTACGTGCTTTAGAACTGGAAGCCATTCTGCAAACATAATAAAACAAAATTAAAATCACTGTTCTGTGCACTGGAACGATGTCGCCCAGGAGACATTGACTGTCGGAAAATTCCGACAGTAATCCAGTGAAATTTTTTTTTAATATCTGTTTTTCAACATAGACTTCCAGATCTACTCAAAATCAAGTTATATTTCTGTTAAAATTTTTATTCAAAAACACTATTCACCATCTTCTTCCTATAAACAAAAAAAACCACAAGATTCAAAGTTCAAAGTTAAAAAAAAACTATTCATCATCTTCTTCCTATAAAAACAAAAAAATTCAAAGTTCTAATTTTTATTCCCTATCTCAACATCACAAGATCTAAACCCTCTTTTAAACACCAAGATCTAAGATGTCTAGATCTCCTAAAACTTCTACATTTTTTTTCTTTCTTCACAAAATCTCCATGAAAACCAAGAGAACTATCACAATCACAAAATTTTTTGAAAAATTTTAAACAAAACTTGAAAAATCTAAGTTCCTTACCTTAGATCTAGGGTTGTCGCCGCACTCCGACGGTTTCCTCTCGCCTTCCAGTCCAGAAAATGATGTACAATCGGGTTTGACTCGATTTTTAGCCCTTTTTATACTTTTAGCTGTCGTTCAGGCGACAGTGAGTGTCGGAAAATTCCGACAGCTCCAAAATTTGATTAATCTTCATTTTTGGTCCCTATGAAACTCTACCCTAGTTATATGTCATTATTAATGCCACAACTCATGAATTGATGTCAAACCATGTGCTTTCTATTTTTAAAAAATGGCTATTTACATGGTTATATGGTTTCATTTCCGCTCTATCATAGTATTGACACTCCTGCTAAGTGGTTTAGACTATTGGAAATTGTTTTCGCATGCCTCTAAGTATGAGAAATTGTTTATATATAATAATGAGCTATCACGTTCACTTCTCTTGATCCATACATATGTCTTTCTATTTAATATATACATGAATCATATTTGCTTTAACATAATACAATAGCATTTCTTAAATACTACTTTCAACCTTGATTTGTTAGCACAACCAAATATACACCATCTTTTGCGATTCAAGTGAATTCGAAGATCCTTGGTCAATTAAAAATATATATCTCTACAATCTACAAAGTTAAGATATCACAACCTATGTGATCAAAAAAAAAGTTTAAATTGAGGACAAGGATACTCCACCAAGCACTACTTACCCTCCTGATAAGTCTTAATAAGCATTGTGAGGTTGAGCACCTTGGAAAGAATTGTAAAGTGTCTTGTGTAAAAGAAAAAATGGTATTTTATTCTTCTTGTGCTATATCTTCAAGGTCAAAGTTGTTTTTTATATGCTTCTATTATGTTTTCTATTCCAATGATCATGTAAATTAAGTAATTTCATATGTTTGATCAAAGCAACACTTGTACATCTCATTATGTTATATAAACCTTCATCTCATGAGAATTGGACCGAAAAGATTCCAAATTTCTATACACAATTGTGTCTTTTTATGATACTTTAAAATAACATTAATCATGTTTAAGTTATTTTTTTTATTCTACTACTTCATATGGCTATACCATCTCTTCATGAGTTTATTCAATACTATGGCATATTACTATTATTTCAAGCCTTTCAATCATTTTCAACACAAGTGCTTCCGCTTACTCTTATTTTCTACATCCTATCTCTTCCCTTAAGAACTACTCATTCATTTCAAATTAACTTTTGCTAATACCAAAAGGGGGAGATTTATAAGTATATTCAAGAAATCAAAGAACAATAAGAACAATTCCACCTAAATCTTCCACCTAAACAATACATCATTTCAATTTACTATAACATTTAGGGGGAGAATTCATCTAGGGGGAGCTTACATTTAAGAGGAATATATCATGTTCTTTTTGTGCACACACCATATGTTAAACACTACAACCTAAATAGACATGATTTCTTTTTATACGGATTTGTTATTATCAAAAGGGGGAGATTGCTGGAGCATGCATTTCGCACTCTTCCGGTTTGATAATAACAATATCCCATTTGTATTTGATTCTATTTTTATTGATGGTGTGCAGGTAACAGGTGTGAGATGTTCACAATTCTGATTGGAGCTCAATTTGACTGTATGGAGAATTTTGATGTCGGAATTTTCCGACATCTACTATCGCCCAGGCGATAGGATAGAAGTTACAGCAACAACCCGCACGGCGGCATGACGAGCGGCAGTTTGGCGCTGTCAGAATTCCGATAGCGATGTCGCCCAGGCGACAGCACAGAAGTTACAGGAATTGCTCGCACGACAGCACGACGAACGGCAGTTTAGCGCTGTCGAAATTCCGACAGCAATGTCGCCCCGGCGACAGTGAAAATTTATAAATTGGTTCGTTCTGTTCGTGCATTCCAAGCATTGAGAATTCTAAGTCCCTTCCTGAGTGCATACGAACCAGAGAGCTCCAGAACCTCATCAACTCCCATTTGTGCTTAGAAGGTTTGAGATTGAAGACGAGATCGGACGCGCTTCTACATCAACGATCATCTCGAGGCTTCAACCTTCCTTTCAGAGATCTGAATTTCTAGGGAGTTCTTTATTTCATTTTGTATTTTCATTTATATACATTTCACTTTGTATTGGTAGGGAAATCGTCTCCTTGTGCGTGACGTCTAATTCCTTGCGTGGCTTAGGGGAAAATCGCTTCCTTGTGCGAAGCGTCCAAGTCCTTGTGTGCTACGTCTAGATCTTGGGAAGATCTAGAGGATAGGCTTGGGCTTGGTCTAGGGAGAGACAAGTGATAGCCTTCCGATCCTTGGGAGAAGGATTGGTAAACTCAAATTGTAAAAGTTCATTTTCATATTTGTGCCTTGATCTTAAGCATTGTTACGATCATTTTTATTGTATGTGACTTTTCATGATTAAAAATTATGACTTCTTCTTCAATTGCAAATTTGGTTGATTAATCTTTAACTTAGAAATTTGTGTTTGAATTAATTTAAAATTTTCATAGTTTGAAAATTTTTATAAGTGATTTTTAGAAAAGCAAAATTTGTTTTAAAAATTCTTAAGTAAAAATTCTTAAATTAAAAAGGCCCTTATTCACCCCCCCCCCCCCTCTAAGGGCGCCACAAGATCCAACAGGAAGAGACTTGGCTCATTATCCTCATGTAGGAATTTTCTTTGTGTGCACATTTGTAGCCAATCATTTTCAAGAGGCATCTCCACCAGTTTATCTTCTTTTCCAGAATCAAAGCACCCATGATTTGCAATTGTTGCTTGGGTATAACATCATGTGCTGATATCTTGCACAGCATCACTTTTCCCATTATGTATGCCAAAAATGTGTACTCTTCTACCAGATCCACCTTTTTCAGATTGATGGCTCTCTCTTTCTTAAATTGCATGATTTAAGGCCTTCTTTGCCTCTTCCCCTGACAATTCATTAGACGCCTCACCAGTGGTTAGATCAAATGTTCGGGACAACATTTTCTCCGTTATGCTGATATCTCTTTCAGAAATTTTCCCATGGAGGGAACCATCATCTCCTATGTGCACAGTATCCTTGAACTCTCTCAAAATCAAGTATTTACATCTCGTGGAAATCAGCTTTGTTAATCCTACTTTTTGAAATAGGCCAATGATGGCCTTGAAGCTTTCAGCAGCAGCATTGCAGGAGTCGACGCCCACATCAAAGCCTGAATTAATATTTGGAGGAGCCATTGATTTTGAGGTACCTTCAAACAGATGAGAAAAAGAGAGAGAAGGAGAGAGAGAGAGACAAGAGCACGAGAGAACTGGAGAAGGAAAGAGCAAGACAGCAAGGAGAGGAAAATTCGAAAGCGTAATGATTCGACACTAAAGTTGTTAAAAAGAAGATGATTCGTCGGAACTTAGGGTTTAAGTCGAAGCACCGTCGATATACATTAATATTCAGCGAGCCAAAATATGCCAGAACAGGTTCTAGAAGCAATTCTGCACGCCCTGGCATCTCGACACTGCTTTGATTACTATTTGACACAACTTCGAGATTGTTCAGAACAAATAAGTCGACTTAGTCATGTCGACGTTGCGTCGAGCTTTAATCAACATGACCTTGAATTTAATCAGCGACTATTTACGTCGACGCATGCGTCGACATGAACTTGACGTTGTGTCGAATAACATTCGTATTATCCACTCCCATTAGCTCTCGACGCTTGCGTCGAGTAGAGCCTGACACTACGTCGAATTCTATTCGACGCAACTGTGGATAAATAGTTCTATTTTCTTAGAAAATTCTTGTTATTTTTCCCAGCAATGATGTTTACTGAAAATAGTGATTATGCTATGAATTTTATGAACTATAAGGATAACAAGGGAATTTAAAGAAGAAATCACTCCCTTGGGTTCATTTAGTTCTTCTTTCATGACGTAAGTCTTTCTTCCCACTCAATTCTCTATTAGGAGGGATCCTACCTAATCCTGCACAATAAATTCAAACATTAGAAGGGACCCAGGTTACTTTGGGCACTTTGCATTTACCATTGTTGGGTTCAATGAAAGAATAGAAGGGTCTTTCATGATACCCCTTTGGATGACAAGGAATGAGTTTCCCAAACCTATGTTTATTATTTTGATACTTGAAATGTGTATAGAATGTATCTAAGTATAAGAGATCAGCAGAGTGTTTTATTACCCTAGGTTTGGCTTTATCCTTTTGATTGTTTAGTTTTTCTGCATTACTCTTCCCTTGAGATTTCTTTTCTTTGTTAAGATTTGCTTTATTACCTCTAGTTATTTTCTTTGGTTTATTAGCTTCATGATCCTTAGATTTTGCCATATCCTCATAGAATTTATAGTCACTAGGTCTAATGAAGCTAACTGGATTTTTCCAGGCAGGTTTCCTAGAGGTTTTTGTGTTAGTGGATGGCTCTGCTCCTAACCCTAGATGATTAAATCTCATGGAGAGATTTTGTGTGATGTCTCTGAGCTTTTGACTCCTCCCATTGAGTGAGTCCTCAAAGGCCTTTGCCTTTGTTAGCTCTTCTTTTAGCTTTAGATTTTATTTTCTAATTATAATTAATTTTGATTCTTTATTGTCAATTTCATTTGTTAAATCTTGATTTCTTAGATATAATTCATCTTGCTTTAGGTTGTCTAGTTCTAACCTAACAGTTTCTATTTCTTTTTGTGCATTGAGGAAATCATTGCAAAATTCCTTAAAGCAATTTTTGAAATCACCAGAATTAAAATCAAATTCATCAAACATTGATACATGCTCTTCTTCATCATCTGTAGACATCCCCAAGGCCATCATGCAAGTTGCTTCTGCTTCTGCTTCATCATCACTCTCAGATGAAGAGGAGCTTAACTCTGCTTCAGAGTCACTCCAGGTTTCAGCAATGAAACCATTGGCTTTCTTCTTATCTTTCCCCTTGAAGGACTTCTTCTTCTTCTTTTCATCCTTGTTGTTGTTCCTGTCCCTTTGTTCTTGTGGGTACTCAGGAGCTTTGTGCCCTGGCTTGTTGTAGGAGTAGAATATTACCTCCGTCTTTGGAGTCTTGTCATATCTAGGCCTTGAGCTCCTCTCTCTTCTCCTTGAGTCTTATGTCTTGACCCATTTTCTGAATCTCCTTGCTAGGAGACTGAACATTTCACTTCAGTAGTGGAGGGCTCTCCTTCAGTAACTTTCAGAGCAAGGCTCCTTTGGATAGGAGCTGGAGTTGTCTCCCTTTCCTCTGATTCAGCCATGTTCTTCAGAAGCATCTCATATGACTTAAGCTTTCCTAGCAAAGCCTCAGTAGAGATTTCTCAATGGCATCTGGACTCTCTGATTGCCTACATCCTTGAATCCCATGAGCTAGGGAAGCACATGAGAATCTTATCATTTATTCCAGTTAGGGATATCTCCTTATCCAAGCCTCTGAGCTCATTAATGATAATGTTGAATCTGTCATACATATCAGCAACTGTTTCTTCAGCTTTCTTTTGAAAGTTCTCATACTGGGATATGAGAAGGGACTTCTTGTCCTTCCTTTCATCAACACTTCCTTCTACAAGTTTTGAAAGTGACTCCCAGATTTTTTTCGCTGATTGGCAGTCAACAACTTTCTCGAAAATGTCATCTGACATTGTGGAGACCAGAATATTCATAGCTTTGGCATCATATATCTTCTGCTTCTTTTCAGTCTCTGTCCACTCAGCCCTGGGTACAGGTTCCTGTGTAGAAGCTCCACTGGCATCCTTCTTGTATGGGGCTGGAGGACCTGTAATGATAACATAAAAAATGCCCTCGTCAATAGAGTTCATGTATAACTTTATTCTGGCCTTCCATAGTGTAAACTTATTTAGGTTACATACTGGGAGTCTTGTTGAGGCATAATCCTTAGATTTCATTTTCTTAATATAATAAATTTATTGTAGAGAAATAAAAGTAGGAGGTCTTTTTGATCAAGATGTTAACCTTTTAATGATCAACCTCCCTCTGATACCAATTAAACGTGAACAGTGTGCCCCTGAGTATACTCTAGAGGGGGGTGAATAGAGTTTTACAAATATTTCTATCATATTTGTACACACACAACACAACACTAAGGATCATGCTTCAACAATACCTAACACAGAATTAAATTAATGTTATTAAAGTAAAGCGGGGAAACAATAAATAATATGGGACAGCACAGAAAATTGACAAACACAGAAGACACAAGATTTTATAGAGGTTCCCCAAAATATGGGTAGTCCTCTCTTCTACCACCTGGTAGGAATGCACAACCAGTGACTGAGTCTTTTGATAAGGAGACTCTAAGAACCAAAGATCTTTTGATAAGGAGATCTTGAACCACTAAGATCTTTTGATAAGGAGATCTTGAACCACTAAGATCTTTTGATAAGGAGATCTTGAACCCCTGAATCCTTTGGAAGAGGGATTCTTATTACTATGTATAGTTAAGGAAGAATAAAGAAGATGGAGAAGAAGAATTCTGTTCACAGAATTCTGTAGAAGCTTTCAGCTTCTACTTTTCCTTTCAATGGATCTGCTAATGATGAACCATTGCTTATGATTGTGACGATTTGCGAGGGTTATTTTCCTTCAGATCCTTTTGTATATATTCTGCTTGCTATATGGCTGTTATGCAATGTTGATGAAAGAGCAGCCTTCTTTTTCTCTGTTCTCAGATAACACTTCTTTTGTTTTAGTATTTTAGGGTTGTAAGAGGAAGAAGAAGAAGTGGGAGCCCTAATCGACAAGTTGTGGTCGTTTATGATGAATCCTCTCTGAGTTTTTCTCTCTTCTCCTCTTATTTATTGTCCTTCATTCAATTTTGAATTTGTTTCCTCTTTTGGGTTATCCTGAAAAGGCATTGTCCTGGACCATTAATCTTTCTTCCTTTCCTTTTTGTTCACGACCCGTCTGCCAACTGTTTGAATCTTTTCCAAAAAGCTTTTCCTGTCTTATTGAATGCTCCTCTGTATTCTAGGCAATAAATAATCCATTGTAGAACGGTCTTTAGTGTCGTGGGCCTTCAGAGAGAGTGCTAAAAGGACATCTGAAAAGGTTTCCTTTTTAGGTTGTATTCGATGCTGCGTCGACTTCATTTTCTCTGTTATCGATGCACCTTCGAGTTCTTGTAAGAGCAGCTTCGAATTCCTTCTAGCTCTGGTTGAACTCTGATGTCGATGTTACGTCGATTACTTAGCGACGTAACCGTAGAGTTGGAGACTTGTTTTGAACTACATTATCTGCGTCGAATTGTAGTGGACATTGCGTCGACTTCAGATGGCTTTGATAGACACTTCCTTGTATGTTGAGTTGAAGTCAAAGTTGCGTCGACTTCTAAGATAACTTCGACATGCTCCTTTATCTACGTCGACTCCTATTCGACGTAGCATTGACTTGATATACTTTGATAGAGAGATTTAGTTACTTGGACTTCTAGTCTGAGTTGCGTCGACATCAAGTCGAAGTTGCGTCGATTTCTATTCGACGCAATTATTAACTCAACCCAAATTATGCTTGTCTTGACCTGGTCTTGACACTCTGAGTTGAGTATGGCATCCTAAGACATCTAATGACCAAATTACCCTCACTATAAAATGTGGGTAATATTTCCTAATTCATGAAATCACTTGTATATAATTTGTTCAGATAAATCAAGGGTATTTTTCCCAACAAAAGGTGATCCGTAAGTAATCAAGCAGCTAGTCTCGCTGCCAACGCGATATGAGCCTATATGGTCGCACATAAGAGCATTTGGAGAAATCAAAGAAAGGTTTGTCTTCGCCTTGCTCATATTGGATATGAGTGAAAGGACCAATCCTATGACTATTTTGAGTTGAGTTGGTTCGGGAAAATGCTCTTTAGATATTGTGAATATTGTACGGAGCATATCGAAAAGGCTTCAAGATGATATTGTGAATATCATCGAGAAGGCTTCAAGACGACATTTTGAATGTCGTCATGACAGATAGCATGTCGTCAGGATCATAAGCCGATATTATGAATATCGACTCGTGATCAATATCGTCGAGAATGTCGTAATGACATAGACTTACAGCTATTTCATCGAGACGTCGCGACGATTTTGTCGAGACTGTCCCGACGATTTCGTCGAGACTGTCCCGACGATTTCGTCGAGACTGTCCCGACGATTTCGTCGAGACTGTCTCAATGAGAGGTCTCGACGAGTTTGTCGAAACTGTCTCGACGAATGATCAATGTCGTCGAGACTGTCTCAACGACATGGACTATCACTGGTTATTTTGTCGAGACTGTCTTGACGAATGATCGATTTCATAGAGATGTCTCGACGATTTCGTCGAGACTGTCTCCACGATTCCGTCGAGACTGTCTCCACGATTTCGTCGAGACTGTCTCCACGATTTCGTCGAGACTGTCTCCATGATTTCGTCGAGACAGTCTTGACAATTTCGTCGAGATGTCTCGACAAATGCGGTCATCCCGGCGAAACTATTTATGCTTTAATTTAAATTGGGTCTGCGGATAGCGGAAGCTTTCATCTATTGGAACATGGTTTTCAGCATCCCTTTGATTTGAGAATAACAAATCCAACTTGTATTTGATCTTGTTTGTCATTATGTTTTTAGCATGCAGGTTTGAACAGATATGACACTAGGTTGCTGCATTATTGGTCTGGACCTGCTCACAAACTGAAAAGAGAGATGTGGTCTAACACCAGGCTTTAGGACTTAATGCTAGGCGTTGACTCTCGTTCTCATCATGATGATTATGGCAAGGAGGGAAGCAACCATGATTGCAGGAGCACTTTAGGAATGATCTGACCTAATGCCATCATTAAGACTCAACGCCAGCGTTAGGGTTACCTAAAATGAATGTTTCCTAAAGTGCAAAATCTTCTTCCTGTTTTGAAGATCCAAGCCATCAAAATAATTCCATACTGGGTCAACGTCGGGCGTTAACCTTAACGTCGGCGTTAGCCTCCAGTCCTATAAATAGGTGGATTTCGTATTCTCCAACTACTGATTGAAGAGAGTCCTATTCCAGCAATTCAGAAACTCAGAGAGGGTCGTATTTTCCAGACCATCATCTCCCACATAAATTTGAGAGAAGAATTTAAGGAGGATCGGATCAACGCTTACTCAACGTGAAGAATACACGCTTCGACTTTGAGAATATTCAGCGAGCCTTTGCCGTCTCCAGAATTCTTCATAGGGAGTTTTTATTTGTGTTTTGTATTTTGTTTTGTAACTTTTTCTTTATAATCATGGCGTAAATTCGCCTTGTGTTGGCGACTAGGTTTGGGTATGACTTAGGGAGGAATTTGCCTCGTGTTGGTGACTGGGTCTAGGAAGTAGATATATGGGGTGCTCGAGGCCTTTCTGGGGATAGAAGGGCTAGAGCGGCTTGAGGCCGTATATAGGAAAGATCGGTTAAAGCCAACCGATTCTTGGTGAGAAGAGTCGGTATATAAAACAAAAAGAATAGTTCATATTATTTCGCCTTCGATTTCCAGCGTCATAGAAATCACATTTTTGTAATCAAATATAATATATGATAATCAAGCCTTCTCTTATTTGTTTTAATTAATTTACTACTCTTTACTTTTGATTCATTATCATTCAAACAAAATATTAAAACTTTTCTATAAAAATTAATGTTTTCTAAAAACCCATATTCACCTCCCCCCCTCTAAGGGCGCCTCAAGATCCAACAAGTGGTATCAGAGCGAGGTTATTCCAAATTGGCTTAACAACCGGGAATAATGACGCTCCGTGATCTCTCTTTACATGAGTGGCAAGGAATAAGTAAACCTCCACTTTCACCGGAACCTACTATAACTATTGGAGAACGCTAATGCGTTACTTTCTAATATATTTAGATCTAGGTGTCTGGGCTAGTGTCGAAACACCGTATACCACTCTTACTTATGTTGTTGGAAATGTAACCATGGAAAAGCCTAGAGATAGATGGGATGAGGAGGATAAAAATAAATGTAAAAATAATGCTAAAACTATGAATGCTTTATTTTGCGCATTAGATAGGACTGAATTTAATAGAGTTTGTGCTTGTGAAACTGCTTATGACATTTGGAATTTACTAGAAATAACTCATGAAGGTACCTCTCAGGTTAAAGACTCCAAACTCTTCCAACTGGAATCAGAGTATGAAAGATTCAAAATGGATCCAGATGAGGACGTGGACTCGATGTACACATATTTTACCAAGATCCTAAATGCCTCAAAGATCCCTGGAAAAACCTTCTCGAATGGTGACTTGGTGAGGAAGATCCTTCGATCTCTCCCTCTGATGTTCAATCCAAAGGTGACAGCTATTTCGGAATCGCATGATCTAAGACGGCTCCAGATTGAGAGCCTCATTAGGAATCTCAAAACCAATGAGGTAGAACTCAAAATCCAAGATGAAGAATACAACAAAGAGTCAAAGAAGAAAGCCTTGACATTAAAGTCAAGGAAAGAGGATGACAACGAGGAAGAGGATGAGGAGAGACTTTTTGTGAAAAATTTCACAAAGTTCATGAAGAATCCAGAAAGGAGGAATACTTTCCGTAAGTACTTCCGAAAAGGCTCATCCTCCAAAAGAGAGAAAAAGGAAAAATTAAGCGACGGCGATGAAGAGCAACCTCCTCCCAAGTGCTTCCATTGCAGGAAGATCGGACATATAAGAAGCCAATGCCCAAAGTACTTGAAAGAACAAAAAGAAAAGCGGCATAAAAGAAGAGAAAAGAAGATGGTTTTGAAGGCTGCAACGTGGGATGACTCTTCATCCGAAAGTTCAAATGAGTCAACTTCAAGCGATAGTGATGAGGCAAATCTGTGCCTTATGGGGAGGAGCCATGAATCAACAGACAACGATTGCAATGTCCAAAGCGACATTGAGGTAATTCCTAATACTTATGATGACCTTTATATTGAGTACATGAAAACATGCAATTTTTTTTGTAAAAGTTTAAAAGATCTTGATTTCCTAAAAAACAAAAATAAAATTCTTTTAAAACAAAATTAAAAATTAAATAAGGAAATAAAACTTTGGGAAAAGAGATATTGTCTAGCCAGGAAAATGATCATAACTTAGCAAGAACAAAAATACTAGAAAATGATCTTTCTAAGGCTCTCTCCAATATCGAATCTCTCACAAAACAAATGGGAGACTTAGAAAGAAGTTTAAAAATTTCTCTTTCTCAAATAGAAAATGAAAAGAAAAATTTTGCAAAGAGGTGTGGAAATTTAGTAAGTGGAAATTTCGCCTTAAAAGCCCGAATAAATGATCTTAATATGGCAATAAACAAATTCGGGGTTGGCCAAAAATCACTGGACAAGATTTTGGGCAACCAGTGTTATGGTTCTGCAAAGTTTGGGATGGGTTATGGTTCGGGAAGCTACCGCCCAGCGTTAACCTCTAACGCTGGCGTTAGCTCTAGTTCCAGAAACAAAAATTCTTTTTATAATAATAATAATTCTGTCACTCCTTCCCCTTCCGTGTCTACCTGTAAGAGTCAACAAAATTCACTGAAAAAGGTCTCATCTCCTTATATTGCGTGTGGAAATTGTTTGTTGTTTGGGCACACCACAGACTCTTGCAGGAAGAAGGGAAAGCGCACTTTGAAACAAATCTGGGTACCTAAGGTCACCACCTATATTATGGGAGGAACCTCATGGGTATCCAGATCTTCACTAACATCTTCTTTTTAGGTGTGTTGGCAGGCTAAGGACAAGGAAGACATGTGGTACTTGGACTCAGGCTGTTCCAAGCACATGCATGCGATAAAGCAAAGTTCCTTAGCCTCACAAAGAAGAAAGGAGGGACGATAACATTTGGTGACAATGGAAAAGGAAGAATCTTAGGCACCGGTACAGTGGGTAACGACTCCTCTCTTACAAACGTCTTATTTGTAGAAGGCTTAAAACACAACTTAATTTCTATTAGCCAACTATGCGATAAAGGCCTTAATGTTTTATTTGAGTCTTCTACTAATTTGTGCAAAATTATAGATCCTAAGACTAATAATATTGTACTCACTGCACCAAGAATTCAAAATGTCTATTTAATTTCTTTTCATGATTTATCACGTGTATCACTAAAATGTCTAATTACAAAAAATGGAACTAGAATTATGACATAGGCGCCTTGGTCACACTAGCACCAAGTTGATCTTAAAATTGTAAAAAAATAAAATAATCAGGGGTTTACCAATGCTTGATGGAAATCTAACCACGTTATGTCTGCCATGCCAAAAAGGAAAATTTTCTAAAACATCTTTTAAACACAAAAATGAAATGTTCACCACTAGACCTCTACAACTAATTCACATGGACCTATTTGGGCCAATTAGCACTTGTAGTCTAGGAGGTAAAAAGCACACATTTGTATTAATTGATGATTTTTCTAGATTTACTTGGACATTATTTCTTACCTCCAAATCCGATGCTTTTTCTGAATTTACAAAACTATGCAATCGCATTCAAAATGAATTAGAACTAAAAATTAAGTGCATTCGATCGGATCATGGAGGGGAATTTGAAAACGATAGTTTCACCACTTTTATAATAATCTAGGTATTAAACATGAATTTTCTGCTCCACGCACCCCCCAACAAAATGGTGTGGTGGAGAGGATAAATAGAACCCTTCAGGAACTCGCACGCTCTATGCAATTCGAGTATGGGTTGCCTAGATTCTTTTGGCCCGAAGCCGTAAATATATTGTGTTATGTCATAAATCGAGTCATGCTTCGCCCAATCTTAAAATTAACTTCATATGAATTGTATTACAAAAGGAAACCTAATGTATCTTACTTTCATGTTTTTGGATGTCAATGTTTTATCTTAAACACCAAAGATGCTTTAGCAAAATTTGATGAAAATGTGATGAAAGAATATTTCTTGGTTACTCTTCAACTAGTGAAGCATATAGGATATACAATAAGAGGTCTAAAAAGGTTGAGGAGTCCATTCATGTGAAGTTTGATGAATTTGTTCCTTGTGTAGATTTTAACAATGCAGGAAAAGAAGAGGAACCATCTTTACCCTTGGAGGATGATAATGTTGAACTTCTTGAAGGTAACAAAGAAATGGAGATGGTACAAGAAGAGTTCGTGCCGCCAAGTGCGCTTCGATTCACCAAAGATCATCCAAGGGAACTTATCATTGGAGAACCATCAAGAGGGGTAACGACACGCTCTTCCATACATGAATCCTTCTCTAATTTATGCTTCATTTCTGAAATTGAACCTAAAACATCTCTACCACGCTAAATGATGAATTTTGGTATTTAGCAATGCATGAAGAATTAGAATAATTTGAACGTAATAAGGTTTGGAACCTTATAGAAAGACCATCAAATCATCCGGTAGTAGGCTTAAAATGAATTTTTAAAAATAAATTAGATAGTGAATCTAGAATTACTAGGAACAAAGCTCGCTTAGTAGCTCAGGGCTATTCACAAATCGAAGGGGTAGATTTTGATGAAACCTTTGCACCAGTAGCCTGCTTAGAATCCATTCGAATTTTTCTTGCCTTTGCAAGCTTTAAAAGATTTAAACTCTTTCAAATGGATGTTAAAAGTGCCTTCTTAAATGGAATTATTAAAGAAGAGGTTTATGTTGAATAACCCCCCAGTTTCATAAATGAAAAATACCCTAATCATGTTTTTAAACTAGATAAAGCACTATATGGTTTAAAACAAGCGCCTCGTGCATGGTATGAAAGACTAACTTCATTTCTATTAAAACATAATTATGTAATGGGATGTGCCGATAATACACTTTTTATCAAACATGTTAATAATAATCTAATCATATTACAAATTTATGTAAATGACATCATTTTTGGAGCCACTAATGATAAATTATGTAATGAAGTTGTAAGTGTGATGCAAAAAGAATTTGAAATGAGCTTGGTAGGCGAACTGACTTGTTTTCTTGGTTTTCAAATCAAATAAAGAAATGGTGGAACATTTATCAATCAATCTAAATATGTTCATGAGATGTTAAAAAGATTTGGATTTTAAAATTTAAAACCTCCACTCCCATGAGTGCCTCCTTAAAATTTGTAAAAGATGAAGCCGGAATATCTATTGATCAAACACTATATAGACGAATGATTGGGTCGTTATTATATCTAAGTGCGTCTAGACCCAATATTATGTTTGTCGTTTGCTTATATGCTAGATTTCAAGCTAATCCTAAAGAATCTTATTTAAAAGCTGTCAAACGAATTTTCAGATATTTAATCGGATCATCTAATCTAGGCCTATGGTATCCTTATAATGATTCATTTATTTTACATGGATATTCCGACTCTGATTATGATGGGTGTTAAGTAGATCGTAAAAGCACAAGCGACACATGTCACTTCTTAGGTCCCTCACTTGTTGCTTGGTCGAGTGGGAAATAGAATTCTCTTGCCCTCTCCACCACCGAGGCCAAATATATCGCACTAGGAAGTTGTTGTGCACAAGCCCTTTGGATGAGTCAAACACTAGAAGACTTTGGGTTGCATCTAAATAATATTGAATTGAAATATGACAACAAAAGTACAATAGATCTAACAAACAATCTCGTTCATCATTCACGTTCCAAACACATAGATGTGCGTCATCATTTCATTAGGGATCATATTAAGAAAGAACATGTGAGAGTTAGCTTCATAGGCACAGAATCCCAACTTGCAGACATATTCACAAAACCTATCCCTGATGCTCGGTTTAACATGCTTAGACTAGAATTGGGAGTCTTAGATATATCAATTTTAGTCTATAAATTTTTAGTCTGGGTAGCAACCAATAAACACCTAAATATCTTGAGAAAAGGAGGTTTGGGATGTCACCCCATCATATCTCCTAGTACCGGTGTGAACCCTTCATAGGGTATAGACCTCGGGAAGTCCAAGATCCACTTTATATTGCTAAGTCCAACTAAAGTCTCACAAATATCAAAAGTAATTATAAACTCAGGGATTATCCTGAAATAACTAAAAAGAAAATTATCATATATCTTACAACATGAATCTATCTACATCACCATCAACAAAATTGAACTGAAAAGCACTAATGCTTGACGCTATAAATAACGCCCCGCGTTAGCATTTTCTCTCTGAACTTAACAACTCCTTCTGCCTATTCATTTAGTTACTTATATATATATCTGTGTTTACATCTTAATTACTTTTTCATTACCAGAAAAATCAAAAATATATATAAAATATAAAAATCATTTCAAAACTATCAAAAATATGTTTAAATAGCCTTCTAATCCTCTCCAAATTCTCTAAAATTTCTACACTGAGATGGTCTATATACATACTCCCTATTCCAAAGATTTTTTTTTTCAAAAATCTCAAAAAACAGTGTCCTATTTGGGCGTTGAGTAGTTAATGCCAGGCGTTAGCTCTTTTTGTCTTATTGAAATTCTGTTTTTCTATAATATTTCTGGTATTTTTCTAATAAATTTTCTCAGTTTACTTTTTTTTTCAAATTATTCTGTTCTTAATTTGTTAATTTTATTCCAAAATAAAAAAATTCAAATAATACAAAATAATCAAAAATATGTTTTTGTTATTTGTTTTGCTTGAAATATTTAGAAAACTTTGGTTTGACTATAAGACTTCACAAGAGCAAACATCTTAGTTATTTTTGTTTCAAATGGTCAAAATTGATTTTGGCATACACACAAAGATTTTCTTCAATGTCTAATTTTAATTTCAAATTTTGTAAACATTGTTTTATATTGTCATGCCTTAACCTTAATCTGATTATGTGCAATGAAATAGTCTATAGAAAATTGTGTAAGATTGCCTACCATGCCTCTAAGTATGTGTAATGTTTATGTTAATCAATGATTCTTACACTCACTATTTTGGTAATCTACATGTGCTCATAATCTTAATTTTGCATGATTGTGTGGTGTAATAGTTTTAACATATTAAGTTATATGTCAAAATTACCTACACCATCATTCAAACAATAAATCTCTTGCACACAGAATTGTTATTTCAAAATTATAAGGGTTTGCAACAAGTGAATTCAGAGACCTTTGGCCCAAACTTAAAAATATATATATAATGAAATAATATGGCAAAGATAACTCCACCATGCACTACTCACCCTCCTGATAAGTCTTAATGAGCATTGTGAGGTTGAGCACCTTGGAAAGAATTGTAAAGTGTCATGTGCAAACATATTCTTTTTATCACTTCTATTTGTACACTGAATCACTAAAATAAATTTTTTATAAAAATGCTTATGTGATCCCCCAAGCAATACTTCGCTCCTTGATAAGTCTTAATAAGCATTGTGTGGGCGAAGCACCTTGGTAGTTGTACCCTTTTATATGCTTTGAAATTTTATTCTAGAATTGATGCGTGAAAGTAATTATAAGATTACAATCTTAATATTGTTTTTACCATTTCATTACATATGTCATGTGTTTGATTATTTCACTTGTATACTTTTATAAAAACACCTTATGCACACATCATTATTTTTCATAAAACTTCTACTCATGAGAATTGGATCAAAATGCAACATTACATAATTCTCTAAAAACTCAAGTAAAAGCACTAGATTGCAATGCATGGCTTCTACAATGTTTTCTTTACTTGAAATACGAATTGGTTACATTGTAGCTATTATCTTTTTGAATATATTAAATCATGTTTGCCTACTTGTTATGAGAATTTACAAAGTTAAATGCTCAAAATATGAAAAGTCTAGTGTTAAACAAAATTAAATTAAAATATATATATATTCTTGTGAAAAATATCAAATAACTTTGTTTTATCTTTCTGTATTCCTATTTGACTATGTTGTGCTTACCATGGCTTATCATGCTTACTTATAAAGTTTTTTTTTACTTGTGCTTGTCAAACTATATTGCATTTCTTCCAACAAGTTTCTTACAAAATTTCACTTTGAAAAGCAAGTGGTAGAATTCCTTTGATAAAATAAAAAATGGAATGTTGTTCGTTCCCGCTTATCATGTCTTTTTCCGATGTGCTACTCTCTCCCTTAGCTCGATCACGACTTACTTTATGTTTAAACAAAACTCTTAATCTGATATTAGTTATGTCACAACTTTTGTCTTCTCTCTTCTAGTTCTTGTTTCAACTCCACCCTCTTTTGCTAATAACAAAAGGAGGAGAATAAAATGATAAATCTTAGTGATTAAAGGAGTAGGATTCACTAGTTTAAAGGGGAGCATAAATCTAATCTATGGGAGCATACATTAAGGAGGAGCACTTAAGTAGGGGGAGCACAACTTAAACAGTCTATAATTCTTATTATTGTCTCTATATTGCTTAGTGTCATATATCCTTCTAAAACACACCTCTCTTATATACGAATCTGATTTATCTATATTGGATTTGTTATTATCAAAAGGGGGAGATTGTTGAAACATGGTTTTCAGCATCCCTTTGATTCGAGAATAACAAATCCTACTTGTATTTGATCTTATTTGCCATTGTGTTTTTAGCAAGCAGGTTTGAACAAATATGACATTAGGTTGTTGCATTATTGGTCTGGACCTACTCACAAACTGAAAAGAGGAATGTGGTCAAACGCTAGTCATTAGGACTTAACGCTAGGCATTGACTCACATTCATATCATGATGATTATGGCAAGGAGGGAAGCAGTCGTGATTGCACGAGCATTTTAGGAATGATTTGACCTAACACCAGCCTTAAGATTCCACGCTAGCGTTAGGGTTGCCTAAATTGAATGTTTCCTAAAGTGCAGAATCTCCTTCCTGTTTTGAAGATCCTAGCCATCAAAACAATTCCATACTGGGTCAACACCAAACGTTAACCTTAAACATCGACGTTAGCTTCCAGTCCTATAAATAGGTGGATTTCGTCTTCTCCAACTACTGATTGAAGAGATCCATATTCCAGCACTTCAGAAATTCAGAGAGGGCCATATTCTCCAGACCATCATCTCCCACATAAATTCGAGAGAAGAATTCAAGGAGGATCGAATCAATGCTTACTCAACGGGAAGAACGCACGCTTTGACTTCGAGAATATTCAGCGAGCCTTCGCCATCTCCAGAATTCTTCATAGGGAGTTTTTATTTGTGTTTTGTATTTTGTTTTGTAACTCTTTCATTATAATCGTGGAGTAAATTCGTCTTTTGTTGGCGACTAGGTCTGGGTAGGACTTAGGGAGGAATTCACCTCATGATAGCGACTGGGTCTAGGAAGTAGATCTAGGGGTGCTCGAGGCCTTTTTGGGGATAGAAGGGCTAGAGCGGCTTGAGGTCGTATCTGGGAAAGATCGGCTAAAGCTAACCGGTTCTTGGTGAGAAGAGTCGGTATAGAAAACAAAAAGAATAGTTTTTATTTCGCCTTCGATTTCTAGCGTCGTAGAAATCACATTTTTGTAATCAAATATTATATATGATAATCATGTCTTCTCTTATTTGTTTTAATTAATTTACTACTCTTTACTTTTGATTCACTCTCATTCAAATAAAATATTAAAAGTTTTCTATAAAAATTAAAGTTTTCTAAAAACCCTTATTCACCCCCCCCCCCATCTAAGGGCACCTCAAGATCCAACATTGTCTGTTTTATAGCCCTGGGTATAAAGGGGCCAGTGACATTAGTGTTGGATTGGTAGGCGCCCTTAGAGGGGGGTGAATAACGGTTTTAAAAACTTTTGATATATTTTGAATATTTTAGAAAAAGTTTTGATTATTAAACTAAACAAGATCAAGACATATCAAGTGAAGTAAAAGTAAAGACATGATTTTATTAACTTGAGAAGCATGATTACAAAACTTGATCCCTTATCGAAGCTAGAAATCAAAGCTAATAGAAATAGACTCCTTTTTATTTTCTATCCCGACTCGCTTCCCCACGAACCGGTGGCCCTAGCCTATCCTTCCCGGATTCGGCCTCAAGGTGCTCTAGCCAACCCTTCCCCGGATGTGGCCTCGAGCACCCCCTAGACTTAGCCTAGATCTAGTCGCCAACACGAGGCGAGTTTCCCCCTAAGTCCTACCCAGACCTAGTCGCCAATACGAGGCGATTTCACTAACCGTTTACAAGAAGAATATGAAATGAAAATAAATAAAAACTCCCTTCTGAAGTCGGAGATGAAGATCCGTTGTAGAGTAAGCGTTGCAGAAGCGGACTTTGTTTGGATCCGGCATGATGAGATTCTCCTTCAGAAGTTTGCAGAACTTTGGTAGGACATCAACTTTCGGCCAAGATAGCCTCTAGAATTCTAGCACTCTATCTCTCTCTGATATCTCTCTAATGTGTGTAAGAAACGAGAGGAGAGGAGTCCATTATATAGACTTAGCGCTAGCGCCTGCGCTAGCGCTACCGCTGGCGCTATCCCAAATTAGGACATGTTTTGCGCGGCAGAATATTCAATCCGAGGAAACAATTCTCCCTTACCTTCTGTGTGTGTCGCTACCGCCGGCGCTATCGGCTACCGCCAGGCGCTATCTCCTTCCATATGTGCTCCCGGAATTGCACTATCATCGCTAGCGCTAGGCGCTAAGTGCTACCGCCGGCGCTAGTGGGAGTCTTGGAATTGCTGGCTCAAAATTGGGGGCAACCATCCTTGAGTCATGTGGACTTTGATTTCCTGCACACTTAAACACACAAGATCAAATTCACATAGGATTTATTATTCTCAAACCTAGGAGATGCGGAAGACCATGTTCCAACAAACTCCCACTTTTGATAATAACAAATCCATTAATGATAAATCAGAGCATTAATAAATAAGCATGATGAAACTATATTTGTGTGTGTGTGAGAGTGATGACTTAGGATAATTATTGATTTTAGCATTTAGAATTGCTCCCCCTAAATACATGCTCCCCCTAAGTGAATCTTCTCCTAATATGTAAGCTATCATCTTAATTAAGCATTATAGTGTGATAGCAGATTAATATTTATCATGTTAGTTCTCCCCCTTTTGTTATTAGCAAAAGCGGGTAAGGAGACATCACTAAAAAGTCGATAATAGGATAAAGGCATGATCGAGCTTGTAGAGAATAAAATGAGAAGGAGTTTTAGAATTATTTTCATCAAAATATTGTCATAAATCAGAGTTTGTAGCATAACCAAATAGAAGGTAAATGTAAAGTTGCGGAAGACTTATAAAAACACAAGCAAACATCTTTTGTAAGACATGATGATTAAAAAATATAGGAGTTTATTTTTAGAAAGAAGATGTTTTGTAAACATTTTAAAATCAGTAATAAATTAACCAAGCATGAAATAATGATATCAGAAAGATAGTACTACAATGTTATGTTAATTCATAGTTTCAAAACATACTAAACATTTGTAGAGAGCATGCTAGGTTATCTAGTGCATTTCATAAGTAAAGAATAGTATAGAATTAGCATTAGGATCCAATACTCATGAGAAGAAGTGTTATGGAAGATAATGATATGCACGTAGGTGTATTTTTTTGTAGAGTAAACACATGTTTTAATCAAAAATACAAGTAATATGTAAAGTAAGAGCACAATAAAACACAAATAATTTTACTTCCACAAACTTCAATGCACAAAAAAATGTACAACTACCAAGGTGTTTTGCACACACAATGCTCATTAAGACTTATCAGGGTGCAAAGTAGTGCTTGGGGGATCACATAGTTTTATTCTTCAAGATTGATTTTTATTGTGATCCGGTGTACTTAAGAATAAGTGGTTTTTATTTTGAAAGAAAGTTATGGTTTGCACAAGATACTTTATTATTCTTTCCAAGGTGCTCAACCTCACAACGCTTATTAAGTCTAATCAGGAGGTTCAAGTAGTGCTTGGTGGAGTTATCTTTGTCACTTTATTTTATGATTTTTGTTTTGTACAAAGTTCTCCGAATACACTTGTTTTGCAAACCAATATAATTTATGAGAAAGGTAACCACTTTTCTTAATTTTTAAAAGTGCAAATAAAGGAGTGTATGTAAGATACTTGTGCAATTTTAATTCATAGTACTAATACAAAACATACACAAGCATTCTTAGATTAAGCACAAATGTAGACAATGCCAAAATAAGTGAGTGAATAATGATCATTATCAAACATAAAACATTTACTCATACTTAGAGGCATACTAAACTTAGTTCTACACAACTTTCAATATAATTGATGCACATGGTAATAGATATATCAAAGCATGACGAAAACAATGTTCAAAGGGTTTGAAAAAATAAAGTGCAATATTATAGAAGTTCTAAAGAATAGATTAAATCATGCTTGATTTTCATAGGAAAATCCATACAGTTTTTTTTATAGTTTTAGTGTTTTATATTTTTGTATTTGATTTTATTTTTCAAAAAGACATAACCTTTAAACAAAAAGCAAAACATATTTTTTGTAATTTGGTTTTTGTAATTTTGTATTTGATTTTGGCATAAGACTAAAGAGACGTACAAAAACATAATAATTTTTTTTTAATTTTAGCTTTTATATTTTGTATTTGATTTTTGCATAAATCAAAGAAAAAACATATTTTTTGTAATTTGTCTTTTGTATTTTTGTATTTGATTTTTCAAAAATTAAATAGAATTAGAAGTGCAAAAATAAATAGTACATATAGATTAATATATTTTTAGGAATTTTTCAAAATTTTAAAAATACAGAAAAACACATAAGTACTCTAGCGCCGGCGGTAACGCTAGCGCGGGAAACAGTACACGATTTTTCATGATTTTGAAAATTTGGATTGTTGATCTTGATTAAGTGTCCCAATAGTAGTTTCATGCTGAAATCTCTGATTTTTAGGAGATGTTTTCGATGGTTAAAACTGGCAAGAATTGTGTTTTGTGAATGTGTTTTAACTCAAAAGATCTAGGACACCTAACTCAAGTCGTAATAATCGAAATCTTGCATCGGAAAGAGGTTTAGTGAATATGTCAGCGAGTTGAGAGTCCGTGCTAATGAAGCTTACTTTTACATGCTCTTTCTTAATGTGATCCCTAATGAAATGATGACGAACATCGATGTGTTTGGATCCAGAGGGGTGTACGGGGTTATATGTGAGGTCTATTGCACTTTTGTTGTCACATTTAAGATCAACGTTTTTAAGATGAAATCCAAAATCCTCTAGTGTTTGACTCATCCATAAAGCTTGTGCACAGCAGCTACCAAGTGCGATATATTCGGCCTCCGTGGTGGAGAGTGCAACCGAACATTGTTTCCTACTAGACCAAGCTACTAAAGAGGGTCATAGAAAGTGACAAGTACCGCTAGTGCTTTTTCGATCTAGTGAACACCCGGCGTAGTCCGAATCAGAATAGCCGTGGAGAGTGAATGAATCATAGTGTGGATACCATAATCCTAATTTAGATGACCCTAATAGATAACGAAAAATACGTTTTACCGCTTTTAAATGAGATTCTTTTGGATTGGCTTGAAAGCGAGCACATAAACATACGGCAAACATTATATCTGGTCTAGATGCACTTAAGTAAAGAAGAGATCCTATCATTCCTCTATATAATGTTTGATCAATTGAAATTCCGGATTCATCTTTTCCTAGTTTTAAAGAAGCACTCATAGGAGTAGAAGCTTGTTTAAGATTTTCAAATCCAAATCGCTTAAGCATATCGTGAACATATTTTGTTTGGCAAATAAAGATACCATCAGTTCGTTGTGAGATTTGAAAACCAAGAAAATATGATAGTTCTCCTACAAGACTCATTTCAAATTCATTTTTCATTACTAAGACTACTTCATTACACAACTCTTCATTAATGGCTCCAAAAATGATATCATCAACATATATTTGTAAAATAATTAGATCGTTATTATTATGCTTAATGAAGAGTGTGTTGTCGGCACTTCCCATAACATACCCGTGTTTTAACAAAAACGATGTAAGTCGATCATACCATGCATGGGGCGCTTGTTTTAATCCATAAAGCGCTTTTTCTAATTTGTAAACATGATTAGGGAATTTTTCATTTATGAAACCGGGGGGTTGTTCTACATAAACTTCTTCTTTTATAAACCCGTTTAAAAAGGCACTTTTAACATCCATTTGAAATAATTTTATTCGTTTAAAACTTGCAAATGCCAAAAATATTTGTATAGATTCTAAGCGAGCAACGGGTGCAAAAGTTTCTTCAAAATCTACCCCCTCAATATGAGAATAACCTTGAGCAACTAAGCGTGCTTTATTTCTTATAATCCTAGATTCACCATCTAATTTATTTTTAAAGATCCATTTTACGCCGATAATTGGATGATTAGATGGTCTTTCTACTAGATTCCAAACTTTATTTCTTTCAAATTGTCCTAACTCTTCATTCATAGCCAAAAACCAAAATTTGTCATTTAAAGCGGTGGAAACGTTTTTTGGTTCGATTTCGGAAACAAAACAAATATTTGAAAATGTTTCATGAAGAGAGGATCGAGTTCTTACCCCAGTAGAAGGTTCCCCAATGACTAGCTCTTTTGGATGATTTTTTGAGAAGTTCAACACACTTGGAGGTACATATTCAACTTCATTAGACTTCTCCTCCTCTTCTTTGGACGGTTCCTCTTTGTCGTGCTCCAAAGATGGCAAAGGTTCATCATTTGTACCTGTAGAAGGCTTCTCTGCACATGGAATAAACTCATCAAATTTACATTAATAGACTCTTCAACCTTACTCGATCTTTTATTAAATATTCTATAGGCTTTACTGGTTGAAGAGTAACCAAGAAATATTCCTTCATCACACTTCTCATCAAATTTTCCTAAAGAGTCTTTTGTATTAAGAATAAAACATTTACATCCAAATACTTTAAAATATGATACGTTAGGTGTAACGCCCCTGATTTTAGTCAATTATTTTACGTACCTGTTGTGACGTAATTTTGATGTAAGGGCGTTACGTCAGCTCTTTTGGTAGTGTTTCGAGCCTTAGCTTAGTTGGAGCTCGTGATTCAGATCGAGCGTGCGAGATTTCGCGTCGTTTCGAGTTAAAGTGAAGGTTTGGAGTAATTATCAAGATTTTAGCTTCAGGAGGCTTTATCCGGAGTTTGGCTTGTCGGAATTGAATTCTGACTTCGCCGTTGGATTCGTAGCGCCGTGTTTTAGTTAGGGTGCGAATTTCGTAGAAATCCGAGGTGTTTTGGTCGCCCTCGCAGTTTTAAGTAATTTGGTGGATTAATTAATTATTTAAATAATAAATTAGGTTTATATATAAGCCTAAAATCCTTCCCTTCCCTATTCATCTCCTTCCTCGATCAAAATCAACCGCCGAAGGTTAGGGCGAGAGCGGAGCTTCGTGGAGCCTTCAACCGGCGATTTTCTAGAGCTGTAGTGGTCGGAATTGAGTTTGGTTTGAAGATTTGGAAAGCTCTCGGCGAGATCTTCGTCTTAGTGGTAAGCTTGTTCTTCTTCGTGGAAGTTTTGGAGTTATGGAAATGACCTAACTCTTCCTTTCGGTCCTTAGCGCTCCAGGTCTTCCTGCTCGGGAGTTACCTTGGCATTCGGAGCGGAGCTAGGCGAGTTTTGCAAGGTTAAGGCAAGTGGCTTCCTCCTCCTTCTCTTTCTTTTCTTGAAGCATTGTTTCGCTCGTGTCGATTTCATGTCGCTCGGTTTAACTTAAGTCTTGGAGTGTTGATATAAGCTTCCTTGATTGTTCTTCCTTTGCTATGAATCGGGTAGTTGTTCCCTGGAGAAAACCGGGATTGATAAAATCCTCGTTCCTTTACTGAATCTAGAGCTTTCTTCTGATTTCCCGAGAGATTCCCCTCTGGTTTCCGAGAAATCCCTGCTATATTTCGAGAAATCCTTGCTTTGTCCCGAGAAAACAATTTTCTATCTCTCGAGAGATTTCTCTTGTCTCGAGAAATTAACCTCCTATGTCTCGAGATATCAACTTGAACCTTGCCTTCATCTTTCGAGAAATAAGCCTGAGCCCTGTCCTGTCTCGAGAGATCCCTTCTGATGTCTCGAGATTTCCCCTTCATATCTCGAGAGATCCCTTTCATGTCTCGAGAGTTTGCCTATTACTCGAAAATTCAACCTTCTCTCTCTCGAGAAGTCCTTTGTAGTTCTCGGGAAGTCCTCAATTTGATGTGATTTTTGTATGGTTCCCGGTGGTGGGATTTCAAAAAAATTTTGGACGGGGCTCTGCCCCGCACCCCGCAAGGGCTCTGCCCCTTGACCCCGCTCGTTGATCGGTCAGCGAGACCACCGCCAGGGGCGCTGCCCCTTGGACCCCGTTAGGGGCTCTGCCCCTAAGACCCCGCCAGGGGCGCGGCCCCTTGGAACCCCGCCAGGAGCGCATGTGATTTCGTTGTGATTCTCATGTTTAAATCTTGTGTCCTCTCAAGCGCACAAGGATGTTGCCAGTATCCCTTCGGTGCTCCTGATCTTGAATCCCTTTTGCTTGAATTCTTTTACTCGTGGTGGTCTGATAATGTTTGAGTTTACTCTTATGATTCGTCATGAGTTATGCCTCTGATTACTTCTCCTCCTTCTTGAAACCGTGTGCCTCTTACAAGGGTACCAGGAGTTTTGCCCAAGTCTCTTGGGTGTCCTTGATCGTGAATCCCTCGAGCTTGAACCCCTTTGCCTTTTTGGTTCAATGACTCCGAGTTTCCCCTTATGAATCGCTTGATCAGCAGTTATATCATGGTGACCCTATCCTTAGGGTGTTTCTTCTTAGTATTTGTGATGTTAGCAGTATGCGGTGATGTTGCTAATAACTGCATTGCGTCTTTGATCATGTTTACCTCCTATCAAAATTCTAAACCTGCTGTGATCTTGCAAATCTTTGGTTTCGCTTGTGATTCATCTTGATCGGTGTGTGTCTTGCTTTGACACTGTCTTTTAGGGTGCTTTCTTGGTGATTGTTTCTCGGGCTTCGACCCGTGTTGTTAATTAAAATTTAATTAATTTAGACCACTGTCTGGAGCCCGGCACGGTAGATCGTGTTCGGGGGACAGTGGGGATTTGTTGTAGCCTTGCACGGTGGCCTTTTTAAAGGTGAACCGCAGGCTTGGCTTGTGGTCCCGAGGGCCGTGGATGGGTGGTTGGGTCTAGAAGTACCCCCACCTGGATTTGGGCTTGGGTTGCGGAGGTAAGAAACCGCACCCGTTTATTTGAGCTGATCAGTCTCATGTATGAAAAATTTACAAGACAATTAATTTATACTTGCTCCTACTTATGATATTTGGTTGTACTTGGTGCTTTGCTTAGCTCCTTGTTTCAGAGCTTCTTTTTCAGTGAATTAGGCTTGGGTTGGTACCCCGTATGCCTTTATTGCTTGTCTTTTCCTTATTTCTTGCCACTTGCAATTCCCTTGCTGAGGCGTTCTTGTTTATTGAATGCCTCAGGTTTCAGAGCCGTAGCGGTTAGTGGAGTAGCCCGAAGTCTTCGGGAGTCTTTAGCTGTTGTTTACCCCGCTGCTGCGAGGTAGTAGTAGTTGTTGTTGTTTGCTTCTCCTTGTGTTCAGACATGCTAGTTTGGGCCAATGGGTTAGTGTCAGCTTGTTGACGCCCATTGTGCCTCTTTGATACTTTATAGTTTACTTACCAGTTTATGTCACTGCTTTTAGATCTGATACCTTACTCTCTGGGAATGATTTATGACTAGGTGCATTATACTGATAAAATGGCTTTTCATTCATCTTCATCTCACCATTTTTAACTAAAACCCTTAGTTTTAAAGTCACCTAAAGATATTTTCTATACTTATACTACGCCTAGTTAAGTGCATATCATCTACTTTATGTCCTGCCTTCACGTGCATATAGGACCTTAAATGAACTAAATCAAGTGTTTTCCGCTGCAGTTACATACATAATTTTCTCTGTGGACTAGTTGATCCACGAACTGAGAGACACAGTTCTTACTCTAAACCCTAACAAATGATTTCAAATAATGATTATCATGCAATCATGTTTTCAATTATCAAGTAATAGGATCCCGCCTGAGCGTCTGCAGTTGTCGCCTGCATGACGTGGCATCATGACGCGTATTTTCTCTTCCTCTGATATTCTAAATTCCTGAGAAAATGCGGGTTGTGACATTAGGTTTCTTTTGAAAATATAGTTCATATGGTGTGAGATTTAGAGATGGGCGAAGCATAACTCTATTCATTACATAGCATGATGTGCTTATGGCTTCAGCCCAAAAAGACTTAGGTAATTTATATTCAGATAACATGGTGCGTGCTAGTTCTTGGATTGTCCTATTTTTCCGTTCTACAACACCGTTTTGTTGAGGTGTGCGTGGAGCGGAGAACTCATGCTTAATACCTAACATTTCACAAAAAGATTTAATGTTTTCATTTTCAAATTCACCTCCATGATCTGAGCGAATGCATTTTATTTTTAAATCTAGTTCATTTTGAATGCGCATACATAGTTTTGAGAATTCACAAAATGCATCAGATTTGGAAGAGAGAAATAAAGTCCAGCAATATCTTGAGAAATCATCTATTAGAACGAAGGTGTATATTTTACCACCAAGACTTGCGGTGTTAACGGGACCAAAGAGATCCATATGAATTAGTTGTAATGGTTTTGAAGTAAAAATTTCGTTTTTTGCTTTTAAAAGATGATTTTGTAAATTTTCCTTTTTGGCATGGTGAACATAGTGAAGATAAATTTCCATTCAACTTAGGCAATCCTCTAATCAATTCCCTTTTTGCTAGTTTTAAAATGAGCTTTGTACTAGCGTGACCTAAACGTCTATGTCATAGTTCTAATTCATCATTTTTTGTTATAAAACATTTTATAGATGATTTGGAAAGATCATGAAACGAAACTATGTAAACATTGTGAATTCTAGGTGCAGTTAGTAACACATCTTTTGTTTTTGGATTAACTATTTTGCAAAGATTAGTGGATGATTCAAATAATATGTCTAATCTTTTATCACATAGTTGACTTATAGATATTAAGTTATGTTTCAAACCTTTAACATACAGAACATTTGAGATAAGAAAAGATTCGTTACCCACTGTACCAACTCCCATGATCCTTCCTTTACCGTTATCACCAAACGTCACGATCCCTCCTTTCTTCTTTTCTAGGCTAAGGAATTTTGCTTTGTTGCCCGTCATGTGCTTGGAGCAGCCTGAGTCCAAGTACCATACGTCCTCCGTTTCCTTAGCCTTCCTGCAGATCTAGAGAGAAGATGAGAGTAAAGATCCAGATACCCAAGAGGTACCACCCATAGAGTAAGTGGATTTCTTAGGTACCCAGATTTGTTTTAAAGAACGTTATTTTATATTCCTGCAAGAGCTAGACGTGTGTCCAAACTTAAGACAATTAGCACACGAAATAAAGGGAGTTGAGACCCTTTTCTGAGTTTCTACGTTGCTCTTATTGGATGATGTTTGAATATTAGAAAAAGCAGAAGATTTTTTAAAACTTGAGCTACCGCCGGCGTTAGTGGCTAGCGCTGGGCGGTAGGGTTCACTTTTATATCCGACCCCAAATTTTGCAGAACCATAACATTGGTTTCCCAAAATCATATCCAGGGATTTTTGACCAATCCCAAATTTTTTAATGGCTATATTGTGGTCATGATTTTGTTTTTTAAGAAAAGTATTTTCTTGTACAATCATAACACATTTATTTTCAAATCCCTTTTTGTTATTTTGAATTTGTAAAAGAGAGGTTTTTAGTTGTCTCTCTAAGTCCCCCTTTTCTTTTGCAATAGTTTTGTTTTGTGAGAGGGCTTTAGAAAGAGAAACTTCAAGTTCTTTTGCCAAAGATAAAGAGTGATCACACTCTTGACATGAAACCTTTCTCTTTTCAAGGGAAATCAATTTTTTTGTGAGCTTATGATTTTCTTTGATAATAGCTTCATTTTCACGATTTAATATAATGTTATCTTTTATACTTTGATCATAGGATTTGCAAGTTAAAACGAATTCATCATAGAGTTCTTCGAAAGTAGGAGGAATTACCTCAGTGTCACTAAGAACACTGGTGTCGTCATCGTTGCTCTTTGTCATTAAGCATAAGTTTGCTTCCTCCTCGCTACTTGACTCAGACTCGTTTGACTCTTCAGAGGAAGAATCATCCCAAGTTGCGGCTTTCAGTACCTTCTTCTTCTCTTTTGCTTTGTGTTGTTCTTTTTGCTCCTTTTGATATCTTGGGCACTGACTCCGAATGTGCCCGGTCTTTCTGCAGTGGTAGCACTCTGGTGGTGGTCTTTCTTCTTCATCTTCGCTTCCTTTTTCTTTCCTTGATGAAGAGAAAGATCCCTTTCGTCGAGTATCCTTTTGGAAGTATTTGCGGAATGTGTTCCTTCTTTTCGGATTCCTGATGAACTTCCTGAAGTTCTTCACCAGGAGACCTTCTTCATCTTCATCATCATCTTCGATGCTCTCCTTCTTTGACTTTAGTGCTAGCGCCTTTTTCTTTGGCTCTTTGTTGTATTCATCGTGTTGAATCTGGAGTTCTACCTCATGGGTTTTGAGATTCCCAATAAGGTTCTCGATCTGGAGCGTTCTTAAGTTGTGCGACTCTGAGATGGCTGTCACCTTTGGATTGAACCTTGGAGGTAAGGAACGAAGAATTTTCCTCACCAAGTCCCCGTCTGAGTAGGTCTTTCCAAGTGCCTTTGAAACGTTGACGATCTTGGTGAAGCGGGTGTACATCGAGTTAATGTCCTCTTCGGTATCCATCCTAAATTTTTCATATTCAGATTCCAGTTGGAATAGCTTTGCATCTTTCACCTGCGATGTACCTTCATGAGTAACTTCCAATTGATTCCAAATATCATAAGCAGTTGTGCTTGCAGAAATTCTATTAAACTCAGTCCTATTTAAAGCGCAATATAAAGCGTTCATTGCTTTAGCATTATTTTTACACCTTAGTTTATCGTTATCATCCCATTTATCCTTAGGTTTTGCTAATGTCGCCTCTCCCACTACAGTTGTAGGAGGAGAGTACCGAACTTTTACCATGTTCCATACTTCTACATCCATGGTCATAAGAAAACACATCATTCGATTTTTCCAGTAGTTAAAATCTGACCCAGTAAAGAGAGGTGGTCGACTAACCCCTTACCCTCCGGAAAAGCGAGATCATGAGATGCCATTATTCCCGGTTGTTAAGCCGATTGGAATAAAACCGCTTTGATACCACTTGTTGGATCGGTAGGCACCCTTAGAGGGGGTGAATAAGAGTTTTATAAACTTTTGATATATTTTGAATATTTTAGAAAAAGTTTTGATTATTAAACTAAACAAGATCAAGACATATCAAGTGAAGTAAAAGTAAAGACATGATTTTATTAACTTTAGAAGCATGATTATAAAACTTGATCCCTTATCGAAGCTAGAAATCAAAGCTAATAGAAATAGACTCCTTTTTGTTTTCTATCCCGACTCACTTCCCCACGAACCGGTGGCCCTAGCCTATCCTTCCCGGATTCGGCCTCAAGCCGCTCTAGCCAACCCTTCGCCGGATGTGGCCTCGAGCACCCACTAGACTAGCCTAGATCTAGTCGCCAACACGAGGCGAGTTTCCCCCTAAGTCCTACTCAGACCTAGTCGCCAACACGAGGCGATTTCACTAACCGTTTACAAGAAGAATATAAAATGAAAATAAATAAAAACTCCCTTCTGAAGTCGGAGGCGAAGATCCGTTGTAGAGTAAGCGTTGCAGAAGCGGACTTCGTTTGGATCCGGCGTGATGAGATTCTCCATCAGAAGTTTGCAGAACTTTGGTAGGACATCAACTTTCGGCCAAGATAACCTCTGGAATTCTAGCACTATATCTCTCTCTGATATCTCTCTAATGTGTGTAAGAAACGAGAGGAGAGGAGTCCATTATATAGACTTAGCGTTAGCGCCTGCGCTAGCGCTACCGCTGGCGCTATCCCAAATTAGGACATGTTTTGCGCGGCAGAATCTTCAATCCGAGGAAACAATTCTCCCTTGCCTTCTGTGTGTGTCGCTACCGCCGGCGCTATCGGCTACCGCCAGGCGCTATCTCCTTCCATATGTGCTCCTGGAATTGCGTTAGCATCGCTAGCGCCAGGCGCTAAGTGCTACCGCCGGCGCTAGTGGGAGTCTTGGAATTGCTGGCTCAAAATTGGGGGCAACCAACCTTGAGTCATGTGGACTTTGATTTCCTGCACACTTAAACACACAAGATCAAATACACATAGGATTTGTTATTCTCAAACCTAGGAGATGCGGAAGACCATGTTCCAACAATTAGGTTTTCAAGAGACAGAACCCGAGAACTGGAAGACGATCCTGTGTGATTCCGAGTGCGAGTGCGAACCCGTACCCGTGCATGAAATCGAAAGCCGTTATTGGAGATCGAAGAAGGAAGAGTTCTCATCAATCCCGTCGTAGTTCCAGAAGACCCGTCAGTCGCCATCGTCGCCTCTCCTTAGACGGATCTAGCAATCCGTGGAGACGTAGAGGGCACTCCTATCTCTGACTTAGTTCTTGTTCGACAAGATCGTAGGGTTCTTCGAGAGCTCGTGTGGACTTCTATAGAAGTGTAGATCTACTTTTGCACTAACTTCTTCAAACGAGCTTGCCGATCTAGACAGAGGCACAAAACAAGCATAAAGAGGACTCGAAACAGGATTCCGATTCCGAGAAGATTTTGTGGAACAATCCGATCGATTCTCTACTCGATTCCGCACAGGTAATCTATTTATTATTTCGATTTCTTGATTCATGGTTTGAGCAAGATCTTGTTATCTGTCTTTTGGGTTGTTCATGAATATTCTGATGCGCACATACTGATGTGTCTACCCCTAAGAAAAACCCAGCACAATATTTGTCGATGGTGGACACGTTTAGACCATGTAAGCAGAACAAGTTAAAGTCAAAGATTAGAGACAACCCAAGCCAAAGGGCGAGTATCACTTGTTATTCGTTACATAGGCGGGCATCCCTTGCAACTCACCACCAGTAAGATATAATCTGTTGGGGAAATGATTTCTCTTAACCCCTAGAAATGAGTTAAAGAAAGAGTTTTACGAATGAAAAACAAGACTAAGTAAATATGCGTCGAATAGTATTCGACGCAACGTCGAAATGTAGTCGACGTTTTCTTCAGGTTATGTCGAAGTAACTTTAGGAAGATTTCGACGTATGTGTTGTCGACGCTACTATGATTTCTAGTCGACGCACCTTCCTTATTCTTCTCTCGACGTCCAGCCAGGATGAATTCGACGCTTACGTCGAATAGTAATCGACGCACGTCGATTTATATGACAGATTTAAATATGCGCCAGATCTCTTTCCTTCTTTCAGTAGATCTAATTTATATGGAATAATGTTAATATTTTATAGCCGTTCTGAATCATTCCTTCCTTCTATTTTGAGTCTTGGCTAATCTGATAAAACTCATCATGGATATTATTTGAATTTGGAATGAATTCTTTCCTTCTATTGGTATGCTAATTATAGAAACATTTCTATTTTTCAAATTCTCTGACTGCTAATTAATTATCCTCCTATAGCATTATTTTGAATACACAGAGCTATAAATAAAGAGGGGGTCGGCAGAAAATAAAGGAGTTGAGTGATCTACCACATACATTTTGAAATAGAGGAAAAGCTCCCAAGAGAAAAGAGAGAAATTGAGAAAAAGCTCTGCAGCAATATTCAACCATTTCTCCTTCTGCTTCTGAAATCTCACTGCTGCAAAATCTGATTGCTCTCACTAAAAGAGAGAAAGGCTACAAATCTTCTTCTCTCTATAGAAGAAAGATTTAATTCACTTCTTGTGCTTCCAATCTTCTTGCTAGGAAGAAGATTCATTATTGTTTCTTTCTTTCTTTCTTACTTACTTAAATATTGTAAAAGAGTTTTTAGAATCTCTCTTCAAAAAATTCAGTGTACTGGTTCTAAGAGTCTCCTTGTCAAAAGACTCAGTTGGTTCTAAGAGTCTCCTTGTCAAAAGACTCAGGGTGGTTCTAAGAGTCTCCTTATCAAAAGACTCAGTGCAAGATAGTGAATTCCTACCAAGGGGGTAGAAGAGTGGACTACCCAAAGTTTGGGGAACCACTATATTTTCTTGTGTTGTGCTGTGATTTTCTCTCTTGCATTTACTTTAATTACTTGTCTAATTCTTGTTGGTGTGTGGGAAGCTCTAATCTGTGATCATACACATATATATATTAACTTAGCACAAAATATTTTAAATCTCTATTCACCCCCCCCCCCCCCCTCTAGAGAATTCTAGTGAGGTTAACTGTGCACTTTCAATTGGTATCAGAGCTAGGTTGATCTAAAAAGGATAACTCCTTGATCAAAAGATTCTACCTCTTATATATATATATCTTCAAAACTATTTTTTTATGGCACAAATCAAAGATTATGCTTCCACCAGACCACCAATGTGCAATCTTAAAAAGTTTGCAGTTTGGAAAACAAGAATCAGAATCTATATGAATTCCATTGATGCTGACTTGTTCAATATTACTGTAACAGGTCCCCCAAAGCCTTATAGAAAGGATGCAAATGGCAATATCACACAAACACTTGTTCCAAGATCTGAATGGACAGAAGATGAGAAGAAGGCAAGAACTCACGATCTAAAGGCCATGAACATACTTGTCTCAACTCTCTCAGATGACATCTTTCAAAAGGTTGTTGATTGTGAATCATCCAAAGAAATTTGGGATGCCCTCACAAAGATGGTGGAAGGAAGTGCTGATGAAAAGAAAGACAAGAAGGCCCTATTGATCTCTCAATATGAGAACTTTCAAAAGAAGGCTGAAGAAAGCATCTCTGAAATGTATGACAGATTCAGTCTGATCATTAATCAACTAAGAGACTTGGATAGAGAAATCTCTCTCACTGAGATTAATGACAAATTGCTAATGAGTCTCCCTAGTTCATGGGACTCAAGAATATGGGCAATAAGAGACACAAGAGGACAAAAAGAGATCTCAACAGATGCTCTCTTAGGAAAACTCAGATCCTATGAGCAAATGCTGAAAACTAGAGAAGAGAAGGAAAGAAGAGAAAACACCTCAACTTCCTCAAAAGACAGGAACATTGCCTTAAAGGCAACAGAAGAAGGGACTCCTGTCACTGAAGAAGAACTATTCAGTTTCCTAGCAAGAAGATTTAAGAGATGGGTCAAGACTGATGGATCAAAAAGGAGGGAGTCAAAACCAAGGTATGACAAAACCCCCACTAAAGAAATTATTTGCTATTCTTGCAGGAAACCTGGACACATTGCCCCAGAATGTCCAGAGAATGCTGAAACAGGAAAGGATCTGAAAAAGAAAGATCTGAAGAAAAAGGGGAAGAAGAAAGAAAGAGGCTTCATTGCAGAAGTCTGGAGTGAAACAAACTCTGAGGATAGTTCATCCTCTAAGAGTGACAATGAAGAATCTAGGCAAGAAGACCTATGCTTGATGGCCCTTGAAGACTCAAAGAATGATGATAAATCATGGAGTGAAACAGGATCAGAAGAAAGCATATCTTCTGATGATGAAAAAGAAAAGAACCTCATTCTCATTGAGGAATCTGAGGATGAGGATGAGGTAAGCATGTTTGATGAAATAGATTTTCAATGTGATGACTTTAGAAATGATTTTATGGGAATGTACATAGATCAACTAAAAACAAAACAAGAAATCAAAGATCTAAAAGAACAAATTAACATGGTTAAGAACCAAAGTGATAAAGAGAAAATATGCTCAAAAGATTATGCACTAAAAGCTAAAGAAATAGAAAGGGCTAAAATAGAAAACCAGTTCCTTAAAGATAAAGTAATCTAGGCAAAGGCCTTTGAAGAATCAATAAAAATGAGAAGCCAAACTCTTAAGGAAATCACTGAAAAACAAAAACTAAGACACAAGAATCTTGGGCTAGGGGCTGATCCCTTAATCAGCCTAATTCCATCCAACAAACCTGCTTGGATGAGCCCTGTAAAATTCACTAAACCTGTTAATTTGTTAAACCCAGAAAAAGACCCACAGGAAGAAAACTCCTTCAAAGAAATAAAAGAATTGGATGAAACATCTTATTATTCAGCTGATGACTCACAAACTTCATCTGAAGAAACAATCAATCCAAGAAAAACAACACATAAAGGAGTAAAAACAGAGAAAGGCAAAATGAAAATTTGTGAAGGCACAGATGCGTCGACTTCATATCGACGCATGCACGATAGTGCGTCGACTTCTACTCAACGCAATCTCTCAGATGCTTGGACCTCTTCTAGACGGCTGAACAAAAGCACGTCGACTTCCAATCGACGTAACCTTTTTTATGCGTCGAAATCAGATCGACGCCATCTGGAGAAAGCGCCGAATACAAATCGACGCGACTATCAACATGCGTCGAATAGATATCGACGCACAAAAGCTCAGAGCAACTTAAATACCTTTCATCCAAAACCCTTTCACCCTAACCTCCATTCAGGACCCATTCATCCTGATCATGATCAACATCTCTATTCTAACCAAAATTTCTACCCAAAACTTAGTAAACAAAATTCTCATCCTAATTTCTTTCATAACCATAGTTTCTATCCAAAACAAAACTTCCATCCTAAACAAAGATTCTATCAAAATCAAGACTCTTATTCTAATCAATACCACCATCCCTATCTAAACTCAAACTTTCAAAATCTCAAAATACTCAAATGTTGTATATGCAACAAAAATGGCCACCTTGCCAAACAATGTTGGTATAATCAAATCAAACTATCTGTAAAATCTAGTCTTAGGCTGACTTAGAAAACTTTAGGATCAGGAAGAGACAACAAGAAATAAGAACATAGAGTGGTTCTGAAAAAAACCAAAAGTCACGTCGACTTCTAATCGACGCACCGTCGATGACTCGGATTAACAGTTGTAATCGACGCATGCGTCGACTACTATCGACGCATACGTCGATAGGAAACCCTATCATACCAAATCAGACCATATCGACGTTCACGTCGAATTCCACTCGTCGTAACGTCGACTTCATGATAAAGAGCGGCAACATTAGAATATTTTCGGTCACATCCACTGGAGTACCGAAAAAGCCTCGAATTGAGCCCTGTCTCGACGTTTCACCTGGCTTAAAAAGACTCTTCAGAAACCTCCACTACTCTGCATCTTTTATCCTTCGTGCTCCTTTGTCCAGCTGATTCTTCTTGCTTCTCTCTCACTGATCTTCAATGGCTCCCAAAATAAATTCTGGGTTCGACATCGATCTCGAATCCTTCCAAGCAGCAGCAGAGAACTATAAGAGCATCATTGCTCTCTTCACTGAAGCAGGACTGAACAAGCTCATCTCCACTAGGTGCAAGCTCCTGGAAACTGAGCTCACTGAGCTCATAACTCATGTTCAGATTTCTGAACAAGGAGAAATCCAAGGAACACTCTATGAGACACCAGTCTCAATCTCAGCAGACCACATTAGGGCCACCTTTGATCTTCCATCAGGTATATCCTACTATCATCTTAGTTTAAAAGAAATAAGGATAGACAATGAGCTTCTAAAAGAATGATTAAACAAGTCTTGATTATTCCCCTATTAGGTGATGAATCCATTGAACTCACACCTGATGAAGTCAAGCATTTACTTACCACCATGAAATTCTCAAAAGATAGACCAATCCATCTGAAAAAGGTAGACTTTTCTGATGAATATAGGCTGCTGGCTGATATAGTAGGGAAAGTTCTACTGTGCAAGATCTCAGCACATGATGCAGTACCAAAACAACAACTGAACATCATGGGGGCCCTTGTGTTGAAGAAGAAGGTAGACTGGGCCACATGGCTACTCAAGATGATAGGCTCTAAATACTCTCACAAAGAGAATGCCTACATGAGAATGATGAGTCAAGTACTGTTCCACTCCTTCCCTGACCTATGTAGGTCAAAAGGAATTCCCATCCCTCCAGGAAAAAGGATGTCCATAGCCCTATTTTCTAAATGGGCCAGGCAAATCCCTAAGCCTGGTTCCATCCCTGAAAGGACTCCATCTCCTCCTATCTCTCCTGCTCATCCTACTCCTCCTCCTCCTTCTCAAACAGTCACATCTTCTGTACCTTCTTCATCCACACAAATACCATCTCAACCACATGCCCAAGTCTCATCTATTCCTCCACCTCCTCCATCAAATATACCTCCTCAAGATGATAGAATCCCCTCTCCACATTCATCATCTCCTCACTCTCCACCATCTGCATCCACTGAGGCTCTACTCACTCAGTGCATCCAATCTGCAGCTCAAAAATTCCAGGCAATGCTAGATGAGCATTGCTCCCAGATTCATTCCTCCATCCTTCACATGCACACCCAAATAGATGGGGTCAGTGCCTCTGTGCAAGATCTAAAGTCATCTCTCTCTTCCTCTATAGTGACTAGGTCTTTCTTAACCTCCTTGGCAAAGAAGGTCAAGAAGGGGGAGAATCTAGATGAAGATCAGCTCTCCAATCCTAAATCTCCTTCTCACAAATCCCTTCCTACCTCAAAAACTGACAGTCTAGCACTGCTCAAAACCCTTGGGAATGAGATAGTACCTGAGCTCCATATTGATGAACAAACAATAGAGATACTCAACATAGCAAGAGATGTTGCAAATCAAATGACACCACTACAGGGGGAAGGAAGCAGAGCAGTGAATGAGGCTGAAAATGAAGCTGGTACAAATCTAGATGGAAATGAACCAGCTGATGGAACTGAGAAAGGAAATGAAGCTGATACTGGAAAAGAAAAAGAGACAGATATTCTGTTGGCTGAAGAAGAAAGAATAAAAGAAGCTCTATCCCAGGGGGAGCTACCTGCTCAGGGGGAGCTACCAGCTCAGGGGGAGCTAAATGAACTTCTTACAAGTGGGGAAGAGAAATCCTCCTCTCCTCAAACATTAGTATTCAAGAGAAAAAGAAAGACTCCTCCTACCCCACCTGAGTAGTATTTGAAAACATTGCTGATATATCTCATTCTATAGTTGAAAATGAATTGGTATGAAAATGAAATCTGTTTATATGATTCTGGAGTATTTGATCTCCTTATCTAAATTTCACTTTTTAAAGTGACATACTTCTTATGCTAATACAATTTCTCTCTAAATAGGGTTAAGACAAATAGGGGGAGATTGTTGGGGAAATGATTTCTCTTAACCCCTAGAAATGAGTTAAAGAAAGAGTTTTATGAATGAAAAACAAGACTAAGTAAATATGCGTCGAATAGTATTCGACGCAACGTCGAAATGTAGTCGACGTTTTCTTCAGGTTATGTCGAAGTAACTTTAGGAAGATTTCGACGTATGTGTTGTCGACGCTACTCTGATTTCTAGTCGACGCATATAGAGAAGTCGACGCACCTTCCTTATTCTTCTCTCGACGTCCAGCCAGGATGAATTCGACGCTTACGTCTAATAGTAATCGACGCACGTCGATTTATATGACAGATTTAAATATGCGCCAGATCTCTTTCCTTCTTTCAGTAGATCTAATTTATATGGAATAATGTTAATATTTTATAGCCGTTCTGAATCATTCCTTCCTTCTATTTTGAGTCTTGGCTAATCTGATAAAACTCATCATGGATATTATTTGAATTTGGAATGAATTCTTTCCTTCTATTGGTATGCTAATTATAGAAACATTTCTATTTTTCAAATTCTCTGACTGCTAATTAATTATCCTCCTATAGCATTATTTTGAATACACAGAGCTATAAATAAAGAGGAGGTCGGCAGAAAATAAAGGAGTTGAGTGATCTACCACATACATTTTGAAATAGAGGAAAAGCTCCCAAGAGAAAAGAGAGAAATTGAGAAAAAGCTCTGCAGCAATATTCAACCATTTCTCCTTCTGCTTCTGAAATCTCACTGCTGCAAAATCTGATTGCTCTCACTAAAAGAGAGAAAGGCTACAAATCTTCTTCTCTCTATAGAAGAAAGATTTAATTCACTTCTTGTGCTTCCAATCTTCTTGCTAGGAAGAAGATTCATTATTGTTTCTTTCTTTCTTTCTTTCTTTCTTACTTAAATATTGTAAAAGAGTTTTTAGAACCTCTCTTCAAAAAATTCAGTGTACTGGTTCTAAGAGTCTCCTTGTCAAAAGACTCAGTTGGTTCTAAGAGTCTCCTTGTCAAAAGACTCAGGGTGGTTCTAAGAGTCTCCTTATCAAAAGACTCAGTGCAAGATAGTGAATTCCTACCAAGGGGGTAGAAGAGTAGACTACCCAAAGTTTGGGGAACCACTATATTTTCTTATGTTGTGCTGTGATTTTCTCTCTTGCATTTACTTTAATTACTTGTCTAATTCTTGTTGGTGTGTGGGAAGCTCTAATCTGTGATCATACACATATATATATATATATATATATATATATATTAACTTAGCACAAAATATTTTAAATCTCTATTCACCCCCCCCTAGAGAATTCTAGTGAGGTTAACTGTGCACTTTCATAATCGAAGATCACCGAAGGGGCGAGTGATTATGGTCGCTCCCCATAGGCGAGTAGGGGTCCATAATTGCAGAGTGGGCGAGCATCTCTTTCAAGTCGCAAGTCTGCTGTTTTATAGGGGGAGACAATTCTCGCTCCAATCCATCCCATAATTTGTCTATAAATATGACCCTAGAGGTACCAGGAAAGTCACCTTAACCCTCATCAGCTCTCTACTCATCAATTTGTTCCCTTCTCGTACCTAGCTCTGCCCTTTGATTGTGGAGGAGAAGTTCATTTCGACTTCCAGGTACGTGGAGGGACCTCCTCGCTGCAGCACTCGGGTTGTGTTTGTAAACAAGTTCTTTTATTTTCTCTCGCTATCTAGTTATGTGAAGTCGACTCGCGAGATCAGTAACTTCGGACTACCAATCTGATCCAAATGTCGGTGAACCGGTTTTTTGGGTTCCAACAGTACGGTTTTAAATTTGTATTGTCGGCAAATTGTCGGATTGCTAGAATTACTTAGGTGCGTTTCTCTCACTTATTTCTAGGAGAGAGAATAAATAGTCTCATTGAAAGTGGACCCCACCCCTTTCCTTCCTCCAAAAAAATTCCTGCACCAGCGAACCATCTCGCTTCCCCCCTCCCCGATCTCTCATCTCCATCCCGGCGAAACCCTAAGGCCGCGTCCTCCCCCTCCCGCGGTGAACTCTGGCCTCCTCCTCCCACGGCGAACCCGACCTCCTCCTTCCACGGCGAACCTCGACCTCCTCCCCCCACGATGAAAACTCAACCTCCTCCTCCTCCCGAGGCAAAACCCCGACCTCCTCCCACTGCGAAACCCTGATCGACCTCCTCTTCCCTCCGCGACGAAACCCCGACCTCTTCCTCCGGCGGCGAAACCCCGACCTCCTCCTCCTCCAGCGGCAAAAAACCGCTCCCAATTTTTTGGTGAAATACTGGAAATTATTACAGTATTTTGTTGAAATACATGGAGTTCTGACAATATTTGGTCAAATACTGTATATTATGACAGTATTATGTCCAAAGAAGTCAATAAAAACACATTGCAATTTACCAAAATGGTATAATGTTGCATTATGTAATCGTATTAATGAAAGTGTCTAGTTGCCTACCTAAATCACCTAGAGGGGGGTGAATAGGTGGATTCTATAGCTTTTTGAGGAATTAAAAAACTTTAGATAAAAGCACACAGAAACCAGAAGAGCGCAGCACAACACAAGGATTTATAGTGGTTCCCTGATGTGGGTAATCCACTTTCCACCTCACCTATCTAGCACGATCGGCTAGACTAGGCTACTTCACTATTCTCGGATTATGAATAATCCTACAACTCGGAGTCACCACTCCTACAACTCGATCCCTAAACAAGGATCTATAAAACTCGGAAGAAAAACTTCCTACTAACTCGGAGACAACTCTCCTACAACTCGGAGTAAAACTCCTACAACTCGGAAGAAAAACTTCCTACAACTCGGAGACAACGCTCCTACAACTCGGAGTAAAACTCCTACACTCGGAAGCAAGCTTCCTACAACTCGGAGAACAAATTTATCCTACAAAAATATTGTAAAGAAAATTTACCAAAACTTTAGATTGTGAAACAATCTTCTTACAATCTCCTTGAGACTTGACTTGATCAGATCTGAAATGAGAGATCTTCTTCTTCCTTGAATGAATCCGAATCTGGATCTAGAAAGAAGGAAGAAGAAATCTTGCCTTGAGAAAACTTGATCTGAACACTTAGGAGACAACTAGATCTGAAAGGAACTTGATGAAATCAGAAATCAGAGATCTAGTTGACTCTTTTCTTCAAGAATAATCTTCAAAAGACTTTGTCGGCAACAACAAGGATTTGCGAGAATGAACAGGGCCGACAGAGTTTTTTGTGATCTGTCTTAGAACTTGAGAATCGACTGGATCTGATAATAGACTTTGAAGAATCTTAGCATAGAGATCCAATCGAAACTTTCTTCAAGAAGAATCGACCAAAAACTTTTTCGGCAGCAGCAATGGATTTTCGAGAACAACAGCCGACGACACTTTTTCTATCCTTTTTTATTTTCGATTCATTTATTTGTTAGGGTTGAACGAAATAACCCTTAGATACTTATATGATTCTCCTCCAATGGCTATATGTGAGATTTAAGGAAAACCTTCCTTAAATCCGACGGCGATTTGAAAAATGAAACAGCGTAGAGAAAATTTGTCGTCTGATAAAAATTCGTCGAACGGATCAATTCAATTCATCGAACGAAACTGCGTTCGATGAAACAACCTCAGTTCGTCGAACGGAGCTCGATGAACAGCGATCGACGAAACATTTCAATCTCAGCATAACAGCGATCGACGAACCTTCTTCACTTCATCAAACGGAGATCGACGAACGACGATCGACGAAATCACTTTAACTTCAGTAAAACTGCGTTCGACTAAACAACTTCAGTTCGTCGAACGGAGCTCGAAGAACGGAGATCGACGAAATCAATTCAAACTTCAGAATAACAGCGATCGACGAACCTTCTTCACTTCGTCGAACGGAGATCGATGAACGCGATCGACGAACTGTGATCGATGAATCCTCTTTAGTTCGTCGAACGGAGCTCGACGAACTTGCCACAATTCGTCGAACGAAAAATCCTTAAGAAAAATATTTCTTCTTCCAGATCATAAGACCAGTAGCAACTTCTCTTAGCTCTTCATTTGTGTTTGAATATAAAGTACATCCCAATAGAGAGATTCCACATGAGTCAACACTTTGGTCCATACAATGAGGCATTACATTGCATATGCCTGTGTTTAACGACTCATTGAAACCTGACATTGGTTTGTACTTAGCCATTTAAAACCTGCAAACACATTACTAGAAACCAACATCAAATACATCTCAATTCAACTTAGTTCAATGAGACTTCTTCAAATCAAGGTAATTGTGGATACAATTCCCAACAATCTCCCCATATTTGAAGAAGTCAGAACCTATGTACTATGTTGAATTACACAGAGAGAAAATATTAATAAATACATAAAGAAATAAGGAGAGTTGAAAACTTAGCTTTTCAACCTTCTCTCCCTTTCAACTTTCTCTCAACTTCAACTTCTCTCCCAACTTCAACTTCTCTCCCCCTTTCTGACTACTTCAGATAGGGAAGAAAAAGCATGAGAGATCAACAGAGCGCTCCCCCTCAGCAACTGCATAGAAGTCCTCATTTGGGAGTATACTTTAAAGATATTGAATCATCTCCCCCTCAATCTCCCACCCCCCTTAGAATTTCAGTGCCTGGACTGATTTCCTAAGCTTTTTAGCAATCTTGCTATATACTTCTTGTTCTGGTCATGTACCACGAACATCCACTGTCCAAATGCCTTATTAGAGTTTTGGTTGGCCTTTGGACATACCTGCAATCACAGATTAATTTCCCTTAGGAACCCAAACGGAGTTGGGTCCTAGGTTCCTGGTTAGACCGCTTCCACTTAGATTGTTAACCTTGCGAGTGGTCGGCCTTGCATTGTTAACTAGTGGAGTCTTATAATTTCTAGGATTAAACCAGCAATCTATGGCGAAGTGACCAACTTTGCCACAACACCAACAATCAAATCGATTGTATCGTCTCTTGTTCTCCTGCTTCACCTTTTGGATGGGAGGTCTAGTAGGAGCAACATTCTTAGAAGTAGAAGCCTTGTGATTGCAACATACACATGTCTCCTTCTTCTCAAGAGGCTTAGCAACAATAGATTTAATCTTTGGTGCTTTCTTGACAACTGATCCATGAACAAATGGACCATGATCCTTGAGGATTACTTCTTCATGAGGAGCTTTGAATGGAGTCGTGTCAAAGTTTCAGGGTCTACTCCATCCTTGATATCTGTTGCAAGATTCAACATGTGTTGTTCTAGCAAAGTGACCATAGGATGCCTCAAAGTCAAAGGGGTTTGTCGGAAAAACTACCTTCCTGAATGAAGGTTGACTTTGATCAACATTTCCCTTTCCTTTCAAGGCTCTTTTCTCGGCAGCCTTACTACTTTCAGCCTCATGACCAAGGCCACTACCCTTCGCAGGAGCAGAAAATTTATCAATGAGTGGAAGAATAGTCTTTGGCTTCGAGAAGCTTTCTACGAGCTTCCTTTCCACCATTAATTTATCTTCTAGTTCATTTATAAATTTCTCCTTAAGATTTAATAACTCAGTGGAGCTTTTAAGTTCGTCTTTCAAGATTTGGATTTCATCTTTGAGAGGAGTTAATTTTTCAATTTCCTCCCTCAAATCTGATTCCACCGTCTTGAGAGATTCAATCTCTTTTGCTTGAGATTTAACTACCTTGCGACATTTGTCAAATCCCACCAATACATCATTATACTGAACAATTAGATCGAAGTCTTCTTTTGAAGAATAGCCATCATTCGCATTGGATCCAGTTTTAGAATCAGAAAGAGGAGTGTGCGAGTTTACCTTCCCTTCATAAGGCGTGTCGTAGTTATCTGAATCTGAATTTGCCAAAAGCCCAAAGTAGGCTTCATCATTCGAGCTTGACTCACCTGAGTCGCTGTCGCTAAGAGTCTTGGTCTTCTTTGCTAAGAAGCTTTTTTCCTCTTTCCTCTTATTCTTGAAGGATTTCTTCTCTTCCTTCCTCGATCCTTCTTTCTTCTTGTATGGACATTCCGTACTTAAATGTCCTGGCTTATTACAGCAATAACAAATAATATCAGTCGAAATATGTATATTTGGTTTAGTTTTATACCTGTCGTTGCTGTGTTCCTTCTTGTGATGGTCATCATCACGTCTTGATCTTGTATGATCTGATGAAGAGGATTGACCTTTCCTTTGCTTCCTTTTATTTAGCAATCTCTTGAATTTCTTGGAGAGCGAAGAGAACTCTCCATCAGACATATCAGAGCTTGAGGGGCAAGCATCTGATTCATCATCTTCATCTGAGGATTGTCTCTTGACAGATGATGTAGCTTTATTTCTTCTTGACCCTTTGACTCTCAACGCTATAGACTTCTCTCGTCCAGAAGCCGAGCATCCTTCTTCTTCTGCTTTTCTGATGCTGAGCTTTAGTTCATGGGAAAGAAGTTTCCCAAACAGTATCTGTGGCTCCATGGTAGCCAACTTTCCGAATTCCCGGATGGCAATTGCCTTGGTATCCCATTCTTTCGTCAGGGATCTCAAGAACTTGTCATTCAATTCTCCGACGGTGAATTCCCGATCATAATTCCTAAGACCGTTTACGATCTTAAAGAACTTCTCATAAGTATCAGAAATGGAGTCTCTTGGATCTTGCTTGAATGCTTCATATTCTTGGTTTAGCAACGATCGTCGATCATCCCTCACTTCTTCTGTACCTTCCATCAGAACAACTAGAGAATCCCACATCTCCTTGGCAGACTTGCAGTGTATAAGGTTTTGCAACATAGAATCGTCCACTGCACCGGCAATGATGTTCTTTGCCTTATTGTCCAAGGCGACGAGAGCAATCTCATCTTTAGTTAACTCCAGCATCTTCTTTGGAATTTGAATGGTTGAGTTTATTGAAGAAGGTTTCATCTGAACATGGGGACCTTCCTCAACTATCTGAAAAATTCTCGGATCGGTGGCTTCCATGTAGAATTTCAATCTTTCCTTCTACATAGGGAAGTTCTCCTTAGAGCAGACGGGCAACTTGACGGAATCCTTGGATTTTTCCATTCCAGACGTACTTGCTCTTGTAACTAGACTTTTAGAGATCTTGTTCAAGGTGTTAACCTTTAGCGAACAACCTCCCTCTGATACCAATTGAAAGTGTCTAGTTGCCTACCTAAATCACCTAGAGGGGGTGAATAGGTGGCTTCTATAGCTTTTTGCGGAATTAAAAAACTTTAGATAAAAGCACACAGAAACCAGAAGAGCACATCACAACACAAGGATTTATAGTGGTTCCCCGATGTGGGTAGTCCACTTTCCACCTCACCTATCTAGAACGACCGGCTAGAATAGGCTACTTCACTATTCTCGGATTATGAATAATCCTACAACTCGGAGTCACCACTCCTACAACTCGATCCCTAAACAAGGATCTACAAAACTCGGAAGAAAAACTTCCTACAAACTCGGAGACAACTCTCCTACAACTCGGAGTAAAACTCCTACAACTCGGAAGAAAAACTTCCTACAACTCGTCCTACAACTCAGAGTAAAACTCCTATACTCGGAAGCAACCTTCCTACAACTCGGAGAACAAATTTCTCCTACAAAAATATTGTAAAGAAAATTTACCAAAACTTTAGATTGTGAAACAATCTTCTTAAAATCTCCTTGAGACTTGACTTGATCAGATCTGAAATGAGAGATCTTCTTCTTCCTTGAATGAATCGGAATCTGGATCTAGAAAGAAGGAGAAGAAATCTTTCCTTGAGAAAACTTGATCTGAACACTTAGGAGACAACTAGATCTGAAAGGAACTTGATGAAATCAGAGATCTAGTTGACTCTTTTCTTCAAGAATAATCTTCAAAAGACTTTGTCGGCAACAACAAGGATTTGCGAGAATGAACAGGGCCGACGACGCTTTTTTGTGATCTGTCTTAGAACTTGAGAATCTACTAGATCTGATAATAGACTTTGAAGAATCTTAGCATAGAGATCCAATCGAAACTTTCTTCAAGAAGAATCGACCAAAAACTTTTTCGGCAGCAGCAATGGATTTTCGAGAACAACAGCCGACGACACTTTTTCTATCCTTTTTTATTTTCGATTCGTTTCTTTGTTAGGGTTGAACGAAATAACCCTTAGATACTTATATGATTCTCCTCCAACGGCTATATGCGAGATTTAAGGAAAACCTTCCTTAAATCCGACAGCGATTTGAAAAACGAAACAGCGCAGAGCAAATTTGTCGTCTGATAAAAATTCGTCGAACGGATCAATTCAATTCGTTGAACGAAACTGCGTTCGACGAAACAACCTCAGTTCGTCGAACGGAGCTCGATGAACGACGATCGACGAAACATTTCAATCTCTGCATAACAGCGATCGACGAACCTTCTTCACTTCATCGAACGGAGATCGATGAACGACGATCGACGAAATCACTTTAACTTCAGTAAAACTGCGTTCGACGAAACAACTTCAGTTCATCGAACGGAGCTCAAAGAACGGCGATCGACGAAATCAATTCAAACTTCAGAATAACAGCGATTGACGAACCTTCTTCACTTCGTCGAACGGAGATCGATGAACGCGATCGACGAACTGCGATCGACGAATCCTCTTCAGTTCGTCGAACGGAGCTCGACGAATTGCCACAATTCGTCGAACGAAAAATCCTTAAGAAAAATATTTCTTCTTCCAGATCATAAGACCAGCAACAACTTCTCTTAACTCTTCCTCTGTGTTTGAATATAAAGTACATCCCAATAGAGAGATTCCACATGAGTCAACACATTGGTCCATACAATGAGGAATTACATTGCATATGCATGTGTTTAACGACTCATTGAAACCTGGCATTGGTTTGCACTTAGCCATTTACAACCTGCAAACACATTACTAGAAACCAACATCAAATACAACTCAATTCAACTTAGTTCAAGGAGACTTCTTCAAATCAAGGTAATTATGGATATAATTCCCAACAATTAACATTTTATCCCCACTGTTATATATACTATAATATAGAATATCTAATTTATGGATTGAATTATGCATGATATTGAACGATATATTGACAGTATTTTACTGAGAGTTCTGATGGTATTATGTCCAAAGAAGTCAATAACAAACACATTGCAATTTACCAAAACGACATAATATTGCATTATGTAATCGTATTAACATCTTCTCCCCACTATTATATATACTATAATATAAAATATCTAATTTATCGATTGGATTATACCTGATATTGAACGATATATTGATAGTATTTTGGTGAAATACGGGGAGTTCTGACGGTATTTTGTTGAAATACTGAGAGTTCTGACGGTATTTGCACAAATATTGTATATTATGACAGTATTGTGGCTCTAAGGTTCCACTGTGGTTGAAGGTGGAAGAAGATCGGAAAATCTTAGCTGTGGTTGTGGCTTTGTCGTCGCTGGAGGAGGAGGCCGGGGTTTCCCCGCGGGAGGAGGGCGGGGTTCGCCGTTGAAGGAGAAGGTGGTCTCGGTGTGGGAGGAGAGGAGGGCAGGGTTCGCCGTGGGAGGAGGAGGGGGTCTCGGCACGGAAGGAAGAGGAGGGCGCAGTTTGACGCTGAGGAGGAGGATGACTCGGGCTTTAGGGTTTCGCCGCAGGAGGAGGAAGGAGGGTGTCGCCGGTGTAGGGTTTGGCTTTCTTCAGGAGGGAAAATTTTTTTAAGAGGATTCACCCGACAATTTTTTGGGAAGGAAAGAAGCGGGGTCCCTAATAAATGTAATAAATGACTATTTATTCCCTCACCTAATTCTAGGCGAGAGAAATGAAGGCAATTTTTTTTCATTAACAATAGGGGGTGTATAGCTAGTTCGGAGGTGCGGTTAACAATTGCCCTTTATTTACCGTTCATAAGCGCCACGAGCCTAATAAATCGACGCGGGAGGTAGAGGACCGAGAAAAAAGCCAACACCTTCGATCGGGGAATCGTTCATTTTTGCCTTTCACTGGTTAGTAGGATTGCCAGAATCCATGGCGGAGGAAGAGAATAAGAAATCGCGGCATACGCTGGACGCCAAATGGGACGCCTGTCTCGACCTGACTATTCGTCGCATCGCCTACACTTCCCTCGCCGGAACTTTGGCCGGACTCCTCCTCTTCCGTTAGTTTCGCCTCAATTTTATCCTTAATTACATCGATCTGTTTTAAGATGAACACACGCTTAACATGCTCCTTTTCTTTGCTGTACATTTTATGCCCTAATTTCTTTTGTTCTGTATTTGGCCTTGGTTTTGATTGGGTTTTATCTCTTTAGTATCAAAATAATCACGAGCTAGAGAAGAGCTTCTTGTATTACCATTTTAAATTCTTTTTGCTGTTAACTTTGCATTGCAATGATTTGGATCAAATATGTATGGAAATCACTCTCGAGTGGTGTTTTGCTGTTAGAGAGAGACCTTGTTTGGCACTTGCTAGTTGATATAGTTGTGTGTCTTTGTGGAGATTATCCCTTGATATGACGACCCTCTTAGATTATAGCTTCCCCACTATTTACTTGCTCACAAGGTGATTATGCCTTAAAATTTTTAGGCTGATGGTCTGTCTTTAATAGTGCTTGTATATGTTACAGGTATAAAGCTTCTAAAGTTCTATTAAAATAAGGATAGATCTAAACATTATTTATTTTAATTCACTAATACTCCGTCCCGAGTCTTAGAAAAGAAAGGTGTAAATTTATCATACATTGACGTAATCAAAGATATGTATACAAATTCAGTGACCAGGGTGAGGACATCTGGAGGATTACCACAGGAATTCCCTATCGCTGTTGGCTTACATCAAGGGTCAGCTTTAAGTCCTTATCTCTTTACCCTTATCTTAGATGAGCTCACCGGACATATCCAACAAGCAATACCTTGGTGTTTATTATTTGCAGATGATATTGGTTTGGTCGATGGGACGCGTGAGAGTGTAAACGCGAAACTTGAATCTTGGCGAGACACTTTAGAAAAGAAGGGTTTTAGGTTGAGCAGGACAAAGACGGAGTATATAGAGCTTAAATTTAGTAGTGCAAGAAGGTCAGATGACTCCGTCATTAAATTGTGATACATTGAATCCAAGCAGGTTGGTTGAAGTGCAGAGGCGCGTCTGGGATCTTATGTGATCGTAAAGTACCATTAAAACTTAGAGGCAAGTTTTATCGTACTGCAATTAGACCAGCAATGCTCTACGGTTCTGAGTGTTGGGCAGTGAATGGTGTACATGAGCAAAAAATGGGAGTTGCGGAGATGAGAATGCTTAGGTGGATGTGTCTTCACACGAGACTGGATAAAATTAGGAATGAATGTATCAGGGATAAGACAGGAGTGGCACCAATTTTAGAGAAGATGCGAGAAGCTCATTTAAGATGGTTCAGACATGTACATTGGAGACCATTAGGGGCACTTGTTAGGCTTTGTGAGAGTTTAGTCACTAGACATGTTAAATGGGGGAGAGGTAGACCAAAAAAGACTTGGAATGAAACTATAAGGAAAAACATGATGTACTTAGCCATTAGTGAGACTATGATTAAAGATAGGGCGCAATGGCGACAAAGGATCCATATAGCCGACCCCACTATGGTGGGATAAAGGCTTGAGTGTTGTTGCTGTTGTTACTAATACTCCGTCCTGTTAATTTATTGTTTAACATTTCTTTGACAGGTGAAGGAAGATATAAAATTTGTAACTTTCAGATTTTGATTGTAATTCAGACTGTTTTATGTTTACAAGCTTATTTGGTGTTTATCCTTTGCTAATAAGATATAATGTTATATGTTCAATTTATTACTTTTGATTCAACTTTTGTATTTCCACTTTTTGTCATGACAAGGAATAGACTGCCTTGCATTTAAGAAGAAAGATCTAGATGTTATTGAATTTGTTTGTAAGCGCTATTCCTGAAGAACTAGCTCTCATTGTTAAATTTGTTATCATGGATGATATATAAAGTTGAATAATATAGTATATGTATTATACTTTTATTTTTCCGTCTACGTGTAATTGTCTTAATGTACGTTACCCGTCTATATATGGGACGAACAAAAAAAGGGAAGCTCGGTGCACAAAGCATCCCCGCGCAGCGATGGTCCGAGGAAGGGTCCCACCACAAGGGTGAAATGTAGGCAAACCTTACCTTGCATTTTTGCAAGAGGCTGCTTCCAGGACTCGAACCTGTGACCTCACGGTCACATGGAAACACCTCAACCGGTGCACCAAGGCTCCCCTTCTATATATGGGACGAACACCTAAGAAAATTTTCCTAATTTCTATTGGAATACTTTAGAAGGGGAACCTTGGCGCACCAGTTGAGGTGTTGCCGTGTGACCTTGAGGTCATGGGTTCGACTTGCCCAATGCTGTAGAAATCTGTGCACATGTTCTCACTTGCCTGATCACACAAAAATCTCTTTCAATCGCGCTTGCTGAGGCTCGCTGATCTCTCGCTGCTCCTTTAGGGGGCTCACTGTCACTGGCATGATTGTAAATATCGGATGTCGGCGACATGCTGGATTGAATTTTAAAATGTCGGATATCGGATGTTGGTCACATGTTGTGGACATTTTAAAATATTGGATTTCTATATCTCATAAATATAAATTATATATATAAAGTATACTTATAAATTCTAAAAATAAAAAAATCTACCAGAACAAGTAAATAGACATTGAGTCATGTATATTAAAAAAGGGCAGCCCGGTGCACAAAGCATCCCCGCGTAGCGAGGGTCCCACCACAAGGGTTAAATGTCGGCAAACCTTACCCTGCATTTTGCAAGAGTATCAAAAATGAATTAGAAGAGTATCCAAAATAAAATATTAGTAACATATTATGACAACTACTAACAAATATAAAAACTAAGTACAAATAAATAAATCGTGAAATATATTTAATATTGTAGAATAAATTTATTTAGATAATACTAAGCTCTATAGTAAGTAATGTAGGTTTAAAAGCTAAATTTCTTGATTAATAACAAGTCTTCTTGTGCTTAATAAATTTATATTAACAACATAAAAATCATTAACTAATAACGTGTAAAATGTGTTACTATTTTGTTTAATATAAACTAACAAATGTATATTGTAAAATGATTATACAGACTTGATTGTAGAATTTTTTATTATTTTGTTTAATATAAACTAACAAATGTCAATGTAATATGATTATACAAACTTGATGGTAATATTAACATCTATGAAAGAGAACAAAAAAATAAGTCTAATGATTCTAATCAATTTAAACATATATAATTCAATACATGGAGGTGAATTTAAGCATTTTTATTGCTAATATAACCTAAAATAAAATATTCGACAGTATTTTCAAAAGTCGCGTCGGCCGATATGTCAGAAAAAATTGGGTATGTCTGTCTATATTTTTCATAAGGACATAACCTATTTTTCAGGAAAAAATTTGCTTTACATTCAATACCTATATGGACGACAGATCGGGGGACATTTAAAACATTGCTTACCAGTCTTTCGATGTTCCTTTAGATGACTCGCCGCCCCAGCCCCTCTCCGAGGGTTTGCTCCCTCTCAATGGACTTCCATCAGTCTACTGCCCCTTTGGCGGCAGTGCTTATGTCTCTGATAGTTTTGTTCTCCACGACATCCATTTGAGATGTCCATGAGAGCATCCTATGCAACCCCATTCGATGTATATTGATCTAAGGGGTCTTAAGATGCATTTGTAATACCACAAATTTTTCTTCGAATCCAGTCTATTGTAGCGCTTATCCACTTTCATAGGGGATCGTCAGGTTCCTCTATAGTATCCATGTTGTACTGTTGAGTTACCACAATTACCTAAATGGTCAAGAGTGGCCCAACATGTGATCCACAGTCACCAATAATACACGTATATATTAATGAGACAATGGTTGGGCCACCGTGAACCAACCCCATTCGAGGCAGTGAGTTTCAGATAACTCATTGGTGGTCTCATGATACTCCAATCAATGCCCCCTCTCTTCTACCATAATTATATGCTCATGGACTCTGCTCACGAGATCTAGACCTGCAAGACATACTCGCAGGTTGGTAGCCCTGCCAGATACACATCTATGAGCTGACTCAACGTGCCCTGAAGCTGAAGCAATACCATTTGTTTGTCTTTGCGTACTTCTCTAAATTTGAACGCCTCTATCAAGAGCTGGACTACTTCAATAACTTTAATCCATCATGTACTGCTGATGCAATCAAACTCCGAAAGGAAAATGGCCATTTTCGGGTGCATGTTTCCTCATGGGACTCAACATGGAATTCGACACGGTGTGCGCCTTTCTACATCGCGAGCCTCTTCCATCTTCTCGGGAAGCTTTCAACATTATCTTGAGTTATGAGGTCCTTTGCTGCTCTTTAAGCTCTATTGGGATGTTAGATCGCTCCGCTCCCGTTGGGATTGGTCATGGGTCACCCAACCTCAGTGCTCCTTTTTCAGACGTTTGGTTACTGCGCTAAAAAAGGTCATGCTCAAGTCTTGTTATCATCTGCATCGTCATCTAGCTCCATTGGTAGGGCACTGGTAGCCATGGTCAGAGCTGTTGTCGAGGGGGTGACAAACAATATGTTTTGCAGTAGCAGTATGCTCCTTATGCCAACGAGTTCCATGAGGACAATATTTTATCAGGGGGTCTTTCTACTGAAGAGGTAGAGCCCTTTTGACGCATGTCACGCTCTCACTCTTGTGGAAAATCGGGATATGATTTTTCTAACTTCGGACGAGAAAAAACTCTTTTAGTGGAGGAAGAAAAGAAATCTAAAAAAAAAAGACTCACGAAATGCAAGCGCAACTCACACTCACGATTTGCAAAGTGTTATAGAAGGAGGAGGAAGAACTATTATTTCTGGTATCAACGCAGAAGGAGAAAAACTATATTTCTTTCTCTATTTTTGTACTTGATTTTCTACACTTTGAATGTAGACAATTACAACTATTTAAAGACTCACCAAACACACACACTTAACCCACAAACTAAAAAAAAGTTAAAATAAAACAATAGAAAAACAACCACGATCTATGCATGCTTCCTCCTATTACGGCCCATTTTCTCCATGATCTATGCATGCTTCCTCCTATTACGCATGCACAAGATTCCACTTCTTACGGGCCACTAACTCCTCGGTTCTCACGCTGAATTGATTTGAATTTTTCAACAAATTTCTCCCTTAAACTCAAGATTCTTCCATCCTTCATGCCAATTGCCACTTTGTATTTTTCGAGCAATATTGTGGGTAACGCCTTTGTGAATATATCAGCTGCCTGATCATGACTCTCAACATGACTCATTCTCGTGCTTCCTTCACATGTTCTCGGATGAAGTGAAACTTGACATTAATATGCTTGCTTCTTTCATGATGTACCAAATTCTTTGCTAGCTCGATTGCCGACTTGTTATCAACTCGAATCTCGGTTGCCTCTTTCTGTTGGAGATTCATTTCGTGAAGCAGATTCCTTAGCCAAACTGCGTGCACACATACAATGACGTCGTCACGTATTTTACTTCACGTGTCAAAAGTGTCACAATCGGTTGTTTCTTCGATATCCATGTGAATGCCATGTATTCCATGAAGAAGACGTACCCCGATGTACTCTTTCGATCATCTATGTCTCAGCACCAGTGGCTGTCAAAGTAACCCACCAATTTATATTCCTCCGTCTTCGAATAAAATAGTCAAGTGACTCGGTTCCTCGAATATATTGCAGAATTTTTTTCAGCGCTTTCCAATGCGTGTAAGCCGACTCTTCCATGAATCGACTTACCACTCCAACGCTGAAGATATATCTGGCCTTGTGCATGTGAGATAACGCAGGCTTCCCACAAAACTTTTACATTTTCTCGCGTAGACTCGATTTCCACCATCAAACCTCGAGAGTTTCGCACCTGGTTCCATTGATGTTGACACTGGATTAGTATTTGCCATCTTGTTCTGCTTCAAGATGTCTTTTTGCCTCTTATGACACAAAAATTTGCAACTTTCCTTGTCTAAACCTCCAGACCAAGAAAATAATCAAGCCCAAGTCTGTCATCTCGAATTCCCGCTCCCTCTCGCCTTTGAACTTTTCAATCATCTCGTCACTATTCCCCATGTAAATGAGGTCATTGACGTAGAGAGCGACAAATAACTAGTTACCTCTTTCTTCTTCGCATACAATGCATGCTCATATGGGCGTTAGATGGTTCTCCTTGGAATAAATTTCGATACGAGTATTCCAAGCTCGAGGTGCTTGCTTTAACCCGTAAAGAGCCTTCTTCAATTTTAACACCTTTTGTTTCTCTCCAACTTTCATGTAACCAGGTGGTTATTCGAGATAGATTTCCTCTTCTAGCACTCCATTCAAGAATGCCTACTTGACATCCATCTGATATATTGGTCATTTGAATTGTGCCGCCTGGGAGATGAGAAGTCGAATTGTCTCCATTCTTGCAACCAGCGCAAAGATTTTGTCATAGTCGATTCCCGTCTTCTTTCTGTAGCCCTTTGCAACAAGTCGCGCCTTGTATCACTCTATCTCACTTGAGCATTGATTTATTTCTTGAATACCCACTTTACTCTAACGGGCCAACTTCCTTTCGGAAATTCTGTGAGCTCCAATGTCTTGTTTCGTTCGATCGACTTGATCTCCTCATCCATGGCTGCTTGCCATTTCTCATTTTTCATCGCTTCTTCAAAAGTTATGTTCTCGGCATCCACCAAAAGACAGATGAGGTGTGCCTCGCTTGTCAAGTCATACAAATCCCGTAGACTTCACATCTTTGGTTATCTTGGTTCTTTCTCGTGATGAGCCATCACAAGAAGCCCATCTTTCGTCTCTTCTTCTGCATTAAATTATTGTTTTCTTCGACTACCTTCTCGGCAGAGCAGTCTCTTGCGTACTGCCCAAACATGCCACAGTTGTAACACTTGTCGGAATTGCAGTCCTTCACATAGTGACCATGCTTGCCACATTTTTAACACTCGACATTCAAGTGGTTTAGCCGACCTCCTCTTCCACGACCTCGTCCTCAACTTCGCCAATTTGTTGGTTTGATTGCTCATTCTCCTCGTAGTATCCTCCTTGCCACGACCTCCACCACCGCGACCATTTCCACGACCTCTTCTTCCTCGCCCTTTTCCTCTAGAATTTTGAGAATATAGTGCCTCTTCGTCTTTAATTGTTGCCTTGGTAAGGGCTTCTACTAGCTTCTCCTCCTTTCTCTCTCTTTCTCTTTCTCCGTTCGCGTGCCTCGAGAGAGCTAGTAAGTTCATCAACAGTTAGTGTATCGAGATCCTTTGACTCTTCCATCGCGCACACAACGTTCTCATAATTATTTGTTAACGATCGCAGTATCTTCTATAGGACTCGCGCATTGTTCAACGTCTCACCATTTCACTTGAGTTGATTCAACACGGTTTGCACACGCGTGATGTAATCAGATACACCTTTTCACTCCTTCATCTTCATTCCTTCCAATTTTCCTCTCAGAATTTAGAGGCGCACTTGCTTGACTCGATCGGCTCCTTTGAACACTCTCTATAGTTCTTTTCAAGTTGTCGCACTGACAATCTTCTCAAAGCCCGACTTGTCTACTGCTTGATATATAACAGGTAGAGAGCGGTTCCAGCCTTCGCTCGCATCTCCCTCAATGCCTTAAGTTGGTTCTCCATCATGCCCGCTGTATTTGCCGTCTCGGTGAAGCCGATTTCAATGACTTCCCACACATCTTGTGCGCCCAGCAATGCCCGCATCTGAAAGCTCCAATTGTCATAGTTCGTCTTTGTAAGTCGTGCTAGCGGTATTTGTCCCATCGTTAAATTTCCAGAACTTGCCATCAACTCCGCTTCTTCTCAGTGGTCGGCAACTACAACTTAAATTCGGCTCTGAGCACCGACGGTTCGTCAACTAGCTCTGATACCAATTTATTAAAAATTGGGATATGATTTCTCTAACTTCAGACGAAAAAGCACTCTTTTAGTGGAGGATGAAAGAAGTTCTAAAAAAAACTAACGAAATGCAAGAGCAAGTCACACTCATGATTTACAAAGTGTAATAAAAGGAATAGGAAATACTATAATTTATGGTATCAATGAAGAAGAAAAACTATAATTTCTTTTTCTTTCTTTTTTTACTTGATTTTCTACGCTTTAAATGCAAACAATTACAGCTATTTAAAGGCTCACCAAACTCACACTCAACCCATGAAAAAAACAAAACAATAGAAAACAGCTAAAAATAGAAAAAACTGCCACGATCTATGCATGCTTCCTCCTATTACGACCCATTATCTCCATGACCCACACGTGCACATGATTTCTACACTGAATTGATTTGAGTTTATAAACAACTACTTTTCGGCCACTAATTCTTCTGCTGCCTTTGCCATCTCATGTATCTTGAATGCCCACACTGCTCTACATCTCAATTCAAATGGATCATAAACTCCGGTGCCACTGACCATATGATCAGGTCTTCTTCAAGGTTTACCTCTTACAATCCCCTCCTGGTTGCGGTAAATTTATTGCGGTTAATCGTTCCCTTTCTCTTATTGTTGGCAAATGAACAATTTTTTATTTCTTGCAATTTCTCTCACCTATGCTGCATATTCCTTCATTTCCTCGCAATCTTTCCTCCATTAGTCATCTAACCAAAATTTAAAATTGCTTAGTAACCTTTTTTCCTTTTCTGATGTTTGTGTTTTTCATGATCCGACTACGAAGCTGAGCATTGACAGTGATAAGAAAGTTGGAGTGTTCATTCTGGAGCAACAACTGACCAATAATGCACTCTCCACTGCTGTTCCATCACTTCTTGACAGTAGACGATGACATAATTGACTTGGATGCCCCCACCTTATCTTAAAAAATTGTTTCATATTTCTCAGTATTATGCTTAAACATTTTTCTCGTGATGCCTGTGAACAACCAAAACATATTTGTCATAGTCTAAGACATGTATATTTACATAGTTCTTCTCCTTTTGATGTGATCCACATTAATGTTTGGGGTCCCTCCCTATATTATCTTTATCCGCAGATCGCTGGTTTATAACTTCCATTGATAATTTTTCATGTACTAGACTTTATCTTTTGAAAAAGGGGGAAGTGTTCGGTTCTTTTAAAACCTTTCTTCATATGATTGTGACACAATTTGGGGGTGTTATTCGGGTCCTCCATAATGATAATGGTGGTGAGTACGACGACTGGGGGTGTTTGAGACTTATCTTGCTGATAATAGAATTATCCACCAAACTACATGTGTCTATACCTCCACTCAAAATGGGGTTGTTGAACCCAAGATTAAGCATTTGCTTGAATTGGCCCATGGTCTTATGGTTACCATGCACCTTTTCGATACTGAGAAGATGCTCTTTTGACCGCAGGTCATCTCATTAATTGCCTTTTGTCTCATGTCCTTCAGTACACTATTACCCTGTTGTCCACTATATGCTTTGTTCACAGATCTCACCTTTCTCCTGGTATATTTGGGTTTGTATGCTTTGTTCATGTTCATCAACCAAATAAAAAAATTAGATGCCCACTCCTAAAATTGTCTTTATTGGGTACTTTTCTATTACCAAGGGTTATCATTGTTATCATTCTCCTTCCTCTCATTTTTTCTTGTAGCTTGGATGTTACGTTTCGTGAAGGGGATTCCTGTTTTTGTCCTTGCCAGGGGAGAAGAGAAGTGATGATGACGGGACTTGTGATGTTCCCTTACGCCCTGTTCGTTTGGGAAAAATTGGGGGAAAGGAATTGAAATTAGACCACAAATTCCAATTCCGTCGTTCGTCATTTAAAAATGGTAGTAGGAATTAGAATTCCTTGTAATTTCATGATAATTAATAAAATGTTGTTTTTCTTCCCCTCCAATTCCGATCTCATTAGGTCGGACTTGACGATTCCTGCGAGCCCGTCTCCCCACGTGATTGCTCTCTCGAACTGCAACTCGCGACTGCCTCCTCTCTATTTTGCCGGCAGAAATCCTCCTCCAACCTCAAGATCATCTTCTCCAGCGACAGCACGCTCTCCTCCCTCTCCACCGGCACCTCCAATGTAAATTTTTTTTTTATTTTGTGAAGTAAACGGGTGTGGCTGCTATGTATTGACTTTGCTCTAGTTTTCTTGCTCCACTTGGTTTGGGTAAAATGCATTTTTTTCTGTGTAGTAGTAGTGTTGGAAATTGCTCCACTTGGTTAAGGCAAAATGTATTTTTTTCTCTATCCATGGAAAGAGATTTTCCTTTGATGTGTCTATGTTTATTTGTGGTTGTATCTGTGTTTTATTTTGTGCTTGTTTTTTATGTGTATGTGTTTTGTGATGTGTTTTTATGTGTGTTTGTTTTTTTGTGTGGTTGTTTGTGTGTGTTCTATGCATGTTTGTGTGTTTTATCGTGTGTGTGTGTCCGTGTGTGTGTGTGAATGTCCTGAGATGTGTATGTAATTGTGTGTGCTTGTGTGTGTTTATGTGCTTGTTTGGTTGTCTTTATGAGTGTATGTGTTTTTGTATATTTGTGTGTTTTGTGGTGTGTGTGGTTGTATGTGTGTATTTTGGGTATTTGCGTGTTTATATGGTGTGTGAATGTGTATGTCTTTTTGTTTATATGTGTTCTATGTGTGTGTGAATGCCCTCATTTGTTGATGAAATTGTCTGTCTGTGTGTGCGTTTATGTTCTTGTTTGGTTGTCTTTATTTGTGTATGTGTTTTTGTGTAATTTATGTTTGTATGGTGTGTGGATGTGTATGTCTTTATGTTTGTATGTGTGTGTGAATGTCCTCATTTGTGGATGAAATTGTGTGTGCTTGTGTGTGTTTATTTGCTTGTTTGGTTGTCTTTATGGGTGTATGTGTTTTTTTGTGTTTTTGCAAACTTATTTTGTAATTGTGTACCTTTTGATAGTTGTTTATGACACATCTCAATTTATTAGCTGTCTTTGCATTTTCGTCACATATTTAAATTTTAAAATCCTGCTACTGAATTCTAACATGAAGCCAAACAATGAAATTGCAAATTTCAATTCCCGTGACAGAATTCCTACATTCATTCAAACAACATAATTGTAATCGACTTCAATTCCAATTCCTACAGAATTGGAATTGAGCCAATTCCAATTCCCACCTCTGAATTCCTTCCAAATAAACAGGGCCTTACATATTGTTTACCCTTCTTTCATTCTACTTTCTACCACCTCCATACCTAGTGCACTTCTTCTTAGTGCATCTCCTGCCTTTCCTATACAGAGCTTCATGCCTCGTCTCCCTAAAACCTATCATTGCAAGCTCCATGCTACCGAAAAAGTACAGTGCCATGATATTCGAACTCTTCAGGTGCTCGCATCAGATTCATATTTTTATGATGATCTTCACATTCTCATTCTCCACCTCAAAGGTAAAACAAATTGCACCAAGCACCCTATAGGAAATTATATTTCATATCATCATATCATAAAACCTTTATTCATTCCTTTCTTCTATCGTGATTCCAAATAATGGGAGGATGTAGTTGAGATGCCTGGATGAAGAAAGGAAATGAAGGAGGGAATGTGTCCTAGAAAATAATCAAACATGACAACTTGCTCACCTCCCCCGGTAAAAGGGTAATTGGGTCTTGACGGATCTTTTCTGTAAATCAGAATCAAGAAGAGGTTGTGGAGGATACAAAACTTGATTAGTGGCTTAAGAATACACCCATACCAGGGCATTGACTATCAAGATACCTTTGCACCGATTGAAAAGATGGATTACATTCGATTGTTGCTATTGTGCGCAACGTATAACACCCCAAATCCGCCTCAAAGACCTTGTTGGTGACGTGCGCACGAATGGTGTGCGCGAGGGTGGACTTCTGAAGTGAGCTCATGGAGGAAATGACTTTCCTTCGTGCACGACCGTGCGATTTGGAATCCCGGCCATGCATTTTTGTAGAATTGAATTCACAGATTTGATGACGTTTGATTGTCATTTCATTAGAGTTGTTTCCACGGGTTTTTAATTGGCATTAGCCCTGTTGTAATGCCAAATTTTCGTGGGGCTTGACTAGCTTGAGGTTAGGGCAAGTAGATATTGTGGGAACCTACCGCGGGAATGAGTGGAATTGTTCACATTTATTGTCTTGATAATGCTTTAGCAAACTCTAGCTATGTGGCATGACGATGCTGACGTTAATGCCTAGGATGCTTGCGTTAAGGAGGTGGTGTGATGAACCTTGCTTGTGCACCTAATTATGCTCATTGGAATGAGCATTGCACACCCCACCTGCAATAACCGTATATTATTGGTTCGGCCGGGCCCCACCATACGACCATCACAAGCTAGGTATTAAAACAAGGTATAAAGACTATTCTAAACCATCATCTCATCACAAATACTATATCGTAGCGGAAAAGTACTAAGAAAAGAGAGTATCCATAATACTACAAAAGTCTTCCAAGTTTATGGCCTTACATCACATGTCCAACATAAATAAAAACATCAAGCAACCTCGGCGCTCAAGCCAAAATAACATCAAAAGAAAATACAAGAAAGAAGAAACAAAAAAACTTTACGAGGCTTATTTTTCTTTTAGCTTTAGCAGGCTAGCACGCACCCTCATCCGATCCAAGCCCTGCAACCAAATACACAAGTGTGGGAAACCGACGGTCAGCTATGAGTTGATCACAAACCGCGTAGCAATCCCACTCCTCTCAGCTGTCCTAGCAGACCCCGAGGAACCTGTAGTTCAGCATTTCGTGCATAAAAAAAACAATAATAACAATGCTTAAAAAGAGCTAGCTAGGTGGCACAAACATCTAACACATCTTTATGTGGAGCATCAAGAAAGGGGGGGGGGGGGTGCCTAAATTGCAATCATGAATGCAACCGGGTATCACCATTAGACCCACCATGACACTTAGCACATCTTGTATGAATATAACACATCATTAATTCACAATCATACAACACACATAACATCAACATGGACGTGACATGACTTCACTATCAGCGTTGGGTACAGTGACAATATACATATACAGACCCTAGCCTTAGTTCAGCGTCAATATACGTATACTGACCCACATCCGATATCCCCTTTTTAAACAATTATAATCAAGTGCGACGACTATATATATAGACCCATAGCCATCTTGGTGGCAATATATATATATATATATACCCATAACCGACACTCTTTCTTTAGTCTCAATCAATACAAAAGTATGTATATCCAGACCCACATGCATCCTGACAACAATGCATATATATCTACCCAAGGCCAATGCCCATTCCAACGAGCATAATCAGGTGCACAAGCAAGGTTCCTCACACCACTTCCTTAACGCAGGCGTCCTAGGCATTAGCATTTAACGCTTGCATCCTCATGCCCCATAGCTAGGATTTGCTAAAGCATAATTAAGACAATAAAAGGGGACAATTCCACCCATTCCCGCGTTAGGTTTCCTGCATTATCTACTTGCCCTAACTTCAAACTAGTCATGCCCCACAAAAATTTGGCATTACAACAGCGCTATGGCCGCTTTAACACCCACAAAAACAACCCTAATGCAACGTTAATCAAATGTCACCAAATCGGGCCACCGACCACGATTGAGCTTCACACAATGCCTATCCCGAAATCGAACTCGGGTACTTGATAACAAACATGCCAGGGCCGTAATCCCACGCCTAGTGGTACGTAATGAACCATGACGCAAACTCTTTAATTAGAGACACCGAACCCCATCATCACCACAAGTGCATTAAGGAAAACAAGAAATCAAACATGATCTTAAGGACCGAGAGGAGGGAGTCGTTACCTTCCTCGGTCATCACGTTCCCGACCTCGGTTCTCTAATCGGAGCTCTAAATCTCCTCTAATGATGGAATCTTCCTTCCTAGCCTTAGGTTCTCCTTTTTTTCCTTTCCTCTTCTATCATGGTTTTAGGTTAGGGAGAAGCGATCTAGGCTGTTGGATTGAGATCCACGGTTCGGATTAAAAGTAAAAAATCTTTGTTTACGCAAATCGCACAGTCGTGTGCTCGAGCGCACGGTCGTGTCCTCGAGCGCACGATTTATTTGTTAGCCGCAGTTCAACACACACTACTCAAGCACACGGTCGTTCGATTATTGCACGGGTATCTTCAGGTCGATGAAAATCAAGCAATTCAATTCTACAAAAATGCACAGTCGCGCGATTCCAAATCACACGGTCGTGCGCGAAGGAAAACTGGTTTCCTCCACGAGCTCACCTCAGAAGTCCACCCTCACACGTACCATTCATGCACACGTCACTGACAAGGTCTTTGAGGTAGATTTGTGGTGTTACAATTCTCCCTCCTTAAAAGAATTTTGTCCCCAAAATTAAAGTCATAAGTTAAATATCAAGCCATACTAGATGCAAAGAGCTCTGTGTGTTCCTCCTGCATCGCTTGCTCCCTTTCCCAAGAGGATTCGCCGCGCCCACAATTGTTCCAATGCACTTTCACGAGCTTGACCTCTTTATTCTGCAATTTTTGGATCTCCGCATCCTCAATGCAAACTGGGCAGACGACTGTCGCCATATTTGTTGGACATGTGTGTCACATCCCTTTGTTTGAGAATAACAAATCCCAAATTGTATTTGATCTTGCTTGTCTTGTATTTAGAGTGTGCAGGAACTATAGGTGCAATACTCCACAGGTAGAAAACAGATCGGAGATGACTCTCTGGAAAGTGTGCTAACACTCGCGTTAGTTGTTAACGCCCAACGTTAACAACCGCTGAGAAGGAAACCGCTGAGATGGCGTTCGACGAAATCTGAAGGAAACTGCGTTCGACGAAATCAGAAGGAAACTGCGTTCGACGAATGGAAACTGCGTTCGACGAAATCTGAAGGCGCTCGACGAAACCTGAAGGAAACTGCGTTCGACGAATTGAAGTTAACTGCGCTCGACTTATTGCGGTCGACGAACTGAACTGCGCTCGACGAATTGGAGCGTTCGACGAACTGAACTGCGCTCGACGAATTGAAGTTAACTGCGCTCGACTTATTGCGTTCGACGAATTGAACTGCGCTCGACGAATTGGAGCGTTCGACGAACTGAACTGTGCTCAACGAATTGAAGTTAACTGTGCTCGACGATAGCGCGTTCGACGAAATTGGTTTCTGCCACGATCTTGACGGTTGCGGTTGACGAAATGGGATTCCGTTCGACGAAGGCGCGTTCGACGAAATTAGTTTCGTTCGACGAAATTTGGTTCTGCCACGCTCCCGACGCTATGCACGATCTCAACAACTACCGTACACGTTCACTAACGCCGGCGTTAACTCCTAACGCCACGCGTTCGCTCCCGTGGTTATTTAAAGACCTGACTTCGTTTTGCTCGTGGGGATTATTGAAGCCTTTATTCCAGAGATCTGAAAGAGCTTCCAGAGAGAATACTTGTGCCAAAACTCCATTGTTGTTATGCTGCCAAAGATGGATCTCCCACAAAAAGCTTAAGGAGAATTCTGGAGGAGGACTACGTCACGCTACATCCGAAGGACGATCGCTTCGACCTCGCTCATACTACAACGATCCTTCATCTCCGACTTCAGAAGATCTCATATAGGGAGTTTTTATAGTTGTTTTCATTATTTACATCTCATTCCATTTTGTAACCGTATAGATAATTCGCCTTGTGTTGGCGACTAGGTCCTTGCGCGGCTTAGGGGGTAATTCGCCGCGTGAGTTGGCGACTAGGTCTAGGAGATTAGATCTAGGGGGTGCTCGAGGCCATATCCGGGGAAGGATTGGCTAGACCGGCTTGAGGCCATATCCGGGGAAGGATAGGCTAAAGCCAACCGGTTTGTGGGGATACAAGTCGGTATAGAAAAGGAAAAATTATTTTACTTTGTATGTCTCCGATTTCTAGCGATATTGAAATCAAATTTATGTAAACACCTTTTTTCTATAATATAATCATGTCTCTTTTTGTGTTTACTTGATTTCTATTATTTGGCATAATTTATAAAATTGCAAATTACAATTGTTTCCTCCTTTAAGTTAAATTGTCACCGACCGTGAACTCCACATTTCGATGACATGCATTACAGTACTTCGCCTGCCGGTTCCGAGTGACCTTCATACACTCCTGAATGGTCTCAATAACCTCAAAAGCATCCAACATATCTATCTTTTCAATAGCCATGTGTTGCCTGCCTCCGCCCATGACATTGGCGTTCAGCACCGCCTTCCATAAAGAGCTTCATCCTTAACACACCCTTGAATGGTTTAATTTTCAGGTAACCATGTCACCAACTGCAAACTCCACATTTTGATGACATGCATTATAATACTTCGCCTGTTGGTCCTGAGCGACCTTCATGCGCTCCCGAATGGTCTCAGACTCTCAGTAACCTCAAAAGCATCCAAAACGTCTTTCTTTTCAATAGTCATGTGTTGCCCACCTCCTCCCATGACCTCGGTGTTCGACACCGCCTTCCATAAAGATCTTCATCCTTGACACGCCCTTGAATGGTTTGATTTTCAGGTAACCATGTCACCAACCGCAAACTCCACATTTCGATGACATGCATTATAGTACTTCGCCTGCCGGTCCTAAGCGACCTTCATACGCTCCCGAATGGTCTCAATAGCCTCAAAAGCATCCTACACATCTTTCTTTTCAATAGCCATGTGTCGCCCACCTCGGCCCATGACATTGGCGTTCGACACCGCCTTCCATAAAGAGCTTCATATGACGTCATTTTGATACTTGTTTGAAAACTGTTATTGTTCGCTAATTCGACCATGAATAGGTGATCCTCCCATTTCTTTCTGAACTCGAGTGCGCACATCCTGAGCATGTCCTCTATAATACGGTTGGTTCTCTCCGTTTGACCGTCGGTCTGCGGGTGGAATGTCGTACTATATTTCAGCTTTGTCCCCAAGCTCTTCTGAACTATTCTCCAATCCATGGAGGTAAAGCGCCCATCCCTATCACTAATAATGCTCTTAGGTATTCTATGTAACCGAACTATGTTCCGCACATAGAGTTCCACTAGTCTCTCCACATCATCGCCTTTCCAATTTGGGATGCAGTGGGCCACTTTAGTCAAGCGGTCGACAATCACACAAATAACGTTATTCACTTCCACAATCATCCAAATAATTTTATTCACTTACTGGGAACTAGGCAATCTGCGAATAAAGTTCATGGAGATGTCATCAAACTTCCACTCAGGAATAAGGAGAGGTTGTAGAAATTTGTCGGGTCTTTGTTATTCCTCCACCAAAGCACATGTCTGACACTGACCCCACATACAACGCCACATCCTTCTTCATGCCAGACCACCAAAAAGATTTCTGTAAATCTATGTACACCTTCGTACTGCCTGGATGAATAGAATACACTTCTTCATACATTAATTTCTCCCGGAGTTTGCCAAATTTTGGGATGCGGGCCCTCCCTTTCTTCAGAAGCCCATCGACTAAAGACAAATCATCACTCTTGCCCTCTTGCACTTCCAAACCAATGGTCAGAGCTCTTCATTAATAATCGTTGCTATACACACCATATCCGCAATATCATATTGCAACTTAATTCAGTTTATACACGCAATGCTAGCACCACCGCTGGCTACACAAGTGATATCCAGTGATTGTAACTCCCGAGCTAGCTGCTCACAATGTGGTTCAATCCAATTTCCTTGCCCTGAGTACTTTTTGCTCAAAGCGTCGGCCATTACATTTGTCTTACTGGGTGTATACTGAACATCCACTTCGTAGTCTCCAAGGAACTTAATCCACCTGCTCTGCGGCATGTTTAACTTCTTTTGATTTAGGAGACACTTCAAGCTATTTTTTATTTAGAAGATCTCCACCTTCACTCCATATATATAATCCCTCCAAAGCTTCAATACAAATATCACCGCCACCAACTCCAAGTCATGCATGGGGTAGTTCTTCTCGTGCGGCTTCAATTGCCTCAATCCGTAAGCGATTACTCTATCATGATGAACTAGAACGCATCCCAACCCACAAGTCTAAGCGTCACTAAAGATCTGGAATCCATCAGCCCCACTCGAGAGACCAAGGATTGAGACGGTCATCAGTTTTTCCTTCAAACATTCGAAAGCTTGATTGTGCTCAAGCGTCCACTCAAACTTATGCTCCTTGCGAGTAAGAGAGGTAAGGGACAATGCAATCCGCGAGAAATTTTCCATAAACCTCATGCAGTAATTGACTAGTTCAAGGAAACTACTGACCTCCGTTTGTTCTTTAGTACAGGTCAATCACAAATTGCTTCAATTTTCGCTGGATCCACCGCCACCTAATTGTCACTAATCATATGACCCAGAAAAACAACTTCTCTAATCCAAAACTTGCATTTCGTGAACTTGACATACAACCGGTTCGCTCTAAGCATTTGTAGTACTAGCCTCAAATGACCTTCATGCTCGGCCTCCGATTTTGAGTAAACCAAAATGTCCAAAAATCTTTGGAGCACGCAGTTCATAAGATCCATGAATACCAACGACGCATTCGTAAACCCAAACGATATAACCGAGATCTCAAAATTCCCATACTGCGTACCAAAGGCAGTCTTCGGGATGTCCTCCTGGATCCTCAACTGGTAGTACCCCGACTTCAAGTCCAACTTGGGGTACACCGACCCAACCAATTGTTTAAAGAGGTCGTTAATATGTGGAATCATGTACTTGTTCTTTACCGTTAGATTGTTTAGTTTACGGTAGTCTATGCAAAGCCGCTTGCTACCATCCTTCTTTTTCACGAATAACATCGGGGCACTCCATGGCGAGGAGCTCAGTCGGATGTATTCCTGCTCCAACAACTCTTGCAGTTGTATCATCAGGCTCAACCAACTCCTTTGGCGCCATCCGATACGGAGCACATAATACCGGTCTCGCATCCGATACCAAGTTTATCGTGAAGTCGAGCTACCACTGGGATGGTGCTCCAGAAGCTCATCAGGGAACACATCTTCAAACTTCGTCACCACGTGCACGTCATGAAGGCTAACTTCAGGGAGTGGGCCACCAACATGGCTATAAACGCTTCTCCTCCTTGATTCACTGTACACATCACTTGCATGACAAAAATTAGGGAAGATGCAACACCTGTCAACCCTTGGAATTGGATTTCATCTTGTCCCCCCCTTTCTCAAAGTCTCCACCTTCAATTTGTAGTCGAAGTCATGATCCTCTATCCTCAGGATAATGCGGCCTCTTGTACTTATGCTCATAAAAGACCCATTCAACATTCACACGCTTACCTCTACTCCCGCATAAAACGGCCCCACACAAATACCTCAGATAACACTATCCTCAAAGATTGAATGTGACGCCCCCGTGTCGAATAAGACCTTCGCGGGTATGTTGAACAGTAAGACGATGTCTGTCACCACGTTAGGATGACAGATATCCTGCTGAGGCTATAGGCCCTGGGTTGCACTGGTGCAAAACGTGAAGCGCTAGACTCCCCCGCCTTGCCTTTCTCTGCATAGCTAGGTCCCGCCAGTGCAGTGGGCTCATACCTCCGCTCTTCATTGGGTACATTCACGTGACATTTATGAGCTATATGGCCTACTTTGCCACATCTGAAACATGCAAGGGGTCCCCTCGATGGTGCCCCACCAAGTTACCCCGCTCCCATCACTAGACTGCTGGGGGAAGAATCTCTTTCGGTTCTTGCCGCCATCTGGTTTCCCCTGAGCTTGGGAAGTGTTACCCTCCCCCTTCTTGGCCGCAAATCCTTTGCGACATTGCGTCTTCTCTATGTCCACCTCTAGAGTCCTAGCGGCCTCCGCCAAAGTTCTGAAGCCCACCGCCTTTAAGGCTATCAACGGTCGTCGCAAGTTACCCCGCAACCCTTCGTAGAAACGAGTCTTCTCCTCACCATCGACTATTATATTTCTTGCATATCGACTCAAACATGTGGACTCTTATTGATAAGCATCCACACTGATATCCCATTGCAACAATCTTAGGAATTGCCCCTGAAGGGCTAGTCTCGTTGCTGTGGGGAGATAGCGTCTTAGAAAAGCAATCTCAAATTCTCCCATCTAAATCTGAGTAGGAAGGCGTCCGACAAAGCGCCTATCACGCTTCTCTCACCACCACATCTTGTCATCCCCCCTCAAGCATGAAAGTGGTAATACACTCTCCACTCCTCAGTGGTCTCAGCAGCCTCCAACAGTTCCTTGATCCTTGCTAACCAATCCTTCGCATCAGTCGGAGTGTCGACGCCCTTGAATGTCGGAGGATGGAAGCCCAAAAAGTATTTCAGTTGATGGTCCCTCTAACCAACTGCCTGTTCCACTGCTGGCTCCCCCGCTGCCACTCGCTTTACTGTACCCTTGGTGTGATGGGTGTCCTACCGGCTACCGCTCTTGTGGCATGAGCCACCACCATCGCATCCGCTAGCATTCTACAAAAGTCCGCGAGAGACATGTTCATGTTCGGAAGGCCCGAGGCAATGTTGCTACTGCTTGTGGGTTCCTCCTGGGCCCTCGAGGTTCCCGCTTTGCCACTAGCTCTCTAACACATAAGAATACTACACGTCAGATCATAAATAGAATCAAGCATCAAACATAGGAACACACAAAGTTCCAACAAACAATCCTATGTGGACAACTCTTCCTAACGGTCTAGAACTTCTAAACCTGACTCTGATACCAAATTGTAACACCCTACCTGCAATAACCGTATATTATGGGTCCGGCCGTGCCCACACCATACAACCATGTCAAGCTAGGTATTAAAACAAGGTATAAAGAACTACTCCAAACCATCATTTCATCACAAATATTATATCACAGCGGAAAAGTACTAAGAAAAGAGGGCACAATACTACAAAAGTCTTCCAAGTCCCTGGCCTTATGGCCTTACATCACATGTCCAACTTAAATACAAACATCAAGCAACCTCGACATGCATGACAAAATAACATCAAAAGAAAGTACAAGAAAGGAGAAACAAAAACACTTCATGGGACTTATTTCTCTTTTAGCTTTAGCAGTCTAGCGCGCATCCGCTTCCGCTCCACATCCTGCAACCAAATACATTATACACATGAGAGGAAAGCGAGAGTCAACTATGAGCTAATCACCAACCGCGTAACAACCCCACGACTCCCGACCGTCCTAGCGGACCCTGGGGAACCACATGACACATCACTGCAGGTCAACTCTTCGTAGATAAAAGAAATAAATCAATAATAACAATGCTTAAAAAGAGCTAGCTTGGTGGCACAAACATCAAGCACGTCTCTATGTGGAGCACCAAGAAAGGAGGGTCTACAATGCAATTATGAATGCAACCGAGTATCACCATTAGACCCACCACGACACCTAGCACATCGTGTATGAATCTAACACTATCAATTCACCATCAACATGTACATGACAGGGTTCCACAACCATCGCCGGGTACAAAGACAATATACATATACATACCCACAACCGGTACCCCTTTTAACAATTATAATAAAGTGCGGCGACACAATTATAATAAAGTGCGGCGACACACACTCACACCGATAGCCATCTTAGCGGCAATGTATATATATATATATTGACCCACAACCGGCACTCTTTCATCAGTCTCGATCAATGCAACAAAAATATGTATATACAGACCCACAACCATCCTGACGACAGTACATACATATATACCCAAGGCCAATGCCCATTCCAACGAACATAATCAGGTGAATATTCAAGATTCATCACACATCGTGTCTTTGGTGGAACCTACAACAATTAGATGTTAAAATGTATTTCTTTATGGTTACTTAGAAGAGGAGTTATACATGAAGCTTTCACCAGTTTATCACAAGATGGGTTAACGGGTAAAGTTTGCCATCTTAAGAAGCAATCCATGTAGCTTGGTTTGGTTGATTTCACAAAGCAATGCCTCTCTTAAGTTACAAACAATGACATTTTGATTGCACTCTCTTTGTTTAAAGGGAAGAAAATAAAGTATCTATATTTATTATATATGTGGATGATATTATTATTATGGGAGATGATACTGAGTAAATTACACGCCCGGAAGCTAAATTGTGCACAATGCTAAAATAACTGAACAAATAACTGAACAAAATGTCCTTCAACTAGAATGGTTACTTTTTATCAGATTAATTTAATGGCTTAAATTAGCATAATTCTTAAATTCTTCTTTCATTGCCTTCTTTATCTACACAGGGAGCCCAATAACTCGCTGGGCATCTGTTGCTTTTGGTGCTGGAGTTGGGATTGGAACTGCATATACTGAATGCTCTTACATATTTGATGGTTCTGTACCAAAATGGACATCTCCAAAGATTTCAAGTGTTCCTTACGGTTCTTCTCAAGTAAGTTATTGTGTTTATTTGCTTATTTTTACCATGCAAGTTACATCTCTTGCACTCTATTTGTTTTGCAGTCTACATAATTATCTCTACTCTTATAGTTCTTTATTATATTTTGTTATGGGCTTCGGGCCTAGTTGTTATGGGCTTCACACCTAGTTATCGAGTTGTTTTTATTAATTGTCTTTTAATTATTTTCGAATCATTCTATGCTGTCTTTTATAAGATGTAGTTGGTTGTTAGGAGGAGTCGTTATGAGTGAAGCCATCTAAGACCTATTTAAAGGCATGTAAGACTAGAATGAAGGCATTGAAGAATTTGGTCTATTTCCCTTATTCTTGTATGAGATTGTGGTAGCTCTCTCTCTCTCCCGAGCACACCTCTTAGACAACCATGGTTTCTAGTCCATAGTATCCTCCTCTGTCAGCTCCACCTTCGACCACTCCTCCTGCGACACTATCGACTCATTACGGGTTAGCCTGTAATAACTTTGTATTAGAGCCTATCCTTCTACTAACGTTCTCTGCAACCACTTCCGATGATACCTCCATTTTTTTTCTAATTTCAAAGAAATGGGCTCCTACGAGCTAGTGAACTCAGGCATGCATCTAACCCAAGCCAGCTTTAGCCACCCAACCTCAAGCCGACATCCTTCTCCCAAAGCTTCAATTTCACGTTTAGCCACAACCAACGAAGCCTAGCTGCTCATCGTTGACACAGAGCTTTGACTTTAACATAGACCTAGATGATCGTCGTCGACACCAGAGTTTCCAGCTGCTCCACTCCTCTCATCGCTCCACTCCAACGAGACCTTGGTCAACACAGACCTCTGCTTACTTGCCAAAAAGCCTACTGCATCGACAACACAGGGATTACGTTGGCCTCCAACCCATCTTTCGATCCCTACATCCTCATGTCTTCTCTTCTCCTTAAGCAGTCCACACTCCTAGCTTCGATCCTCGCCTCTATCGAGCTGACAGAGCCCCCAACCTCCTGTCCCTCGCAGAAGCCAACAATCACGTCCTTTCACTTCGAGGCGGATCTCTTTTTGGGAAGACTCAAGCATCCCACTGGTTTTTGTCTTGTCTCTTGGATCCCATTACTCATTAAATTAATTACTCCTTTGAGTGATTAATTTATTAAAAAAGGGAGACATAATTTTTTTAATTCTTTATATTCTTATTTGAGCGTCATCATAAGAAAGCATTGCTGCTCACGTGACACTTCAAATACCCTGCCCATTTTGGAGAGTCAAACCAACCCATAACCTGCTCATCCCCTCGTGCTCCTACCCGCCTCACTTTCGACGATTATTAGTAACATGGGGGATTATTCAGACCAATTGAATATGCTTATGGCCTTGACGGAAACTTTCATGACAACTCAAACTACTGAGATGCAACACCAAGAAGTTAGTTGAGGCACAACAACAAGAATCCGTTGCTGCACTCTCCAAACAGGCTCAATGTTCTCACACCCGCCGTTCACGTCATTATTGTCTTAACACATGACTAAGCCAGTAGCAGTAAGCCGCCTCCACCGCGATTTATATGCACTGATTCTCCAACCCTTGTACGACCTGAAGCTAATACCTTCCCGCTCTACATCAAGTTGAAATTCCCAACCCATGATGGGATCCATTGAGATGGCTAACAAGGTGTGAGCAATTTTTTAACCATCTAGCATACGCCAATCACATAATGGATTAGTTTGACGTCCTTCCACCTTCTAAGTTCGTCTCAAATTTGGTTTAATCGTCTGCATATTGAAAATCATGCATGACGTGGGAAGAATTTAAAAAGTTATGCCACATGCGATACACCCCACAACAACAACAATAATCCTCTCTGCAACAACATTATAACAAATTTGTTCTTTGGACACTTATCTGGAATAAGTTCGGGTCCTCCTAGCTCATGTTACGTCGGTACTACCTGAGCATCAATCCGATATCTTTATGGACGTACTTCACAAGCGACTGCGACTAGATGCCGAGTATGGGGCTCCATGGGACTTAGTAACTGCTATGAGTTTAGCCAGGCTGTGTGAATGTTGACTTCATCCGGATCGAGGTCTCTATACAACTACAAGAGCATGGACTCAGGCCGGAAGAATCGAGGGTGACCAATCCCCACAAATCTATCGTCTGTCTCACACAAAAATGCTAAACGGAATGCAAAAGAGTTATGTTATAACTACAATGAGCACTATACTAGCGATGAAAGGCTTTACTATCTGTACGTGGTTGGGTGAAGCAGATGCTGACTTCGATCTTCCTTTGAGCTTGAGAGCTTACCTCATTTTGAAAGGCGGGAGTGTTGTTATGGGCTTTAGGCCTAGTTAGCTTTGGGCCTGGTTATCGAGTTGTTTTTGTCAATCATTTTTTAATTATTTTTGAGTCATTCGATGTTGTCTTTTATTTAATCGTCTTTTATTAGATGTAATTTTTTGTTAGGAGTCATTAAGTCTGGAATAATATAAGACCTATTTAAAGGCATGTAAGGTTGGAATGCATGCTTCGAAGAATTCAGTCCATTTCCCTTATCTTTGTATGAAATTGTGATATCCTTCTCTCTCCCGAGCACACCTGCTTAGGCAGACACGGTTCCAACTACATAGTATTCTCCTCTGTCTTGTCCACCTCCGGCCTCTTCTGGTGACGCTATCGACTTGTTATGGATTAGCTCGTAACATATTTATTTAGCTTTTATCTCTTTCTTTTATATCGTTCTGCATGACTCTATATCAACAACACGCCTCTCTGTAATATATATCATTGATACGATCATTTAAAGGAACTTATACTTTATCGGCATGTGTTTCAATGCAAATACATAACGCAGTATCTAGTCTCGAAAGCATGCTTAAAACCTATATAATTATATACACTCGTGGAGTCATAAAAGCATACATCTCCCATTAATCTGAGTGTAACAATTGTAGTATATGATTGATCAAGCTTGAAATTTTATGCAAAAATCAGCTCTTAAATGAAAGTGTGGAAAATAATACTGGATATCTCTCTGGAGGGGTGGGGGTGGGGTTAGAGAGTTAAAACCTTCCCCTCAAATCCACAGATATCATAATACCAGATAAAGGATAAACCAAATATAAGATATAAGGCATATGTAAAACAAAGGCTATAAAGTAGGAGACATAAAGTGGTTTCCCTATAACCAAGGTACATCCACTCTTCCACATTCCTGTGTAAATCCATTGTTAATCCAGGCAGAATGTCTTTTCCACCGGAGAATCAAGAACCCAAAGAGTCTTTTACCTTGGAGACTCAGCAACCACACTAGATTCTTTGAAGTGGGCATAAGAACCCTTTACGGAGAGAATGATTCACTTTTCCACATTGTAAGGAGTTTTACAGATTGAAGTCCTTTTATAATGAATGTAGTATGGATTCTGACTAGAAGATTGAAGTAATCTTCTTCTAGAGCTTCTTGCTCTTCTACAGCTTCTCACGGAAATATGTTTTACCACCAAGTCTCAGAGTTTTAGGGCTAAAAGCTTCAAACTTCTGAGAGAGTCTTCAAAATAGTTTCTGAAGGCGGTTGCTCAAGTACCAAGAAGAATGAGCTACAATAACGACTCTTTACTACAAAATGATGATATATATTGAGATGTGAAAATCAAATAAGAAATTAAGCACATATCAACAACATCCTGAGAAGCGGAGTTCAATCTTCTAAATGTGATTGGAAAACTCAATAATAAAGAAGGGTAAAATGGAGAAAATGATTCAAAAGAGAGCGAAGAAGTTATTAATAAAACTTGGTTCAAATAGGCTGGAGTTTCAAATCAATTGAACAACTATAAAACTTGATTCAGACAAACATTGATGCGCAGCTGTTTATATGAGAATCACCAGCATCAAGCATGATTTAGTGGTAGTAGAGGGAAGACTGTACTTAAAGATATATGATGACACTTTCAATAGTTGTGACGACGGTGTTGTCATAGTCTAGAGCTGAAACGACACTGTTAATGAGGGAAAATTGGCTAAGGGGATGTACGGAGGTCGATGTCATCAACATGCAAAGGTTGGCGAGGAGATCAAGGGGCCAAGACGACAGTTGTGCGTGGAGGAGATGATGAATTGGTGGTCGATGACTATGTTGCAAGACACTTCTTTCAAGGTTGGCGATGTTTCTGGCGATGTCCAGAGGAGAGGTGGATTATTGGTCTATTACGAATGACGCAGTTGTCGATGACCTATCAATCAAATATGAGAATACAATCATGGACTACAGCATTGTTTGAAGAGCTATAACTCTGTTAATGATATTATTAAAATTATATTTATTTTCCTCGGTATTGTGCTTCACCAATGCTCTGGATGCTAAATGAAGGAAGCATGGTTATGTGCGCATAAATCAAAATGAATTCTTGGGTCTGCCCTCTCTGATGTCTTTGGCTTTGATTTGAGGGCATGATTCCACAGCAAACGCGACGGTATAGGGGGCCACTATTTCAGTGGTACTCTGTGAGCAGCCACTTTGTGCATTTATTGTCAAAGGTTAGGTCTTTCTCCTCTGAGAGAAGCCACTTTGTGCATAGTGCCAAAGGTTAGGTCTGTTTCCAATCTTCCCCCGCCCATACCCCCAATGATTGGGGACTATATGGGTTCTGCTGCTGTTGTTGTTGTTGTATATTTATTTTCCTCGGTAACTTTTTACACCTCATTCCCTCTCCAGATCACATTATCAATAAATAATCTATTTCTCTATTTTACAAAAACAAAATCTATGCAGTCTTCTTAATAAAACTAATCATCTTATACTACATCAGATTTGACCATACTAAAGATAAAAGTACTTTAATTTACCTTATTAAACAATCAATTTAAATATTTATAATTTCTCTTTTTCATCAATTATCTTTGGGTAATTAGTTCTTTTTAATATTTTCCTTATATACTCTTAGAATTTATCTCCATAACTAACACTCTATTGTACGAGGAAGTTCGCTGATTACTCAATTGACCAATCGAGTTGAAATGTTCACATTTATGCAAACTAGTCTAACGGGCACGAGATCCCCCATGCATAATATCCCGCCGATGACTTCAATATTTTGGTCACCTCGGGTCTTTTCTGTGCGCATTGTCTACGACAACAATACGTTTAATTTCTTGTGGAATAATTTAATTTTGTTTCATTCATATTTGTCTAATTTATTTTACTTTATTTTATATTCTATTTATTTTATTTTTCTCTCCTTTTATATCATATTATTTTATTTTATGTTATTATATTTAGTTTATTTTAGTTTACAATATTTAGTTTTATTTTATTATACAATTAAAAATTAAGATTAATTGAATGGCTCTGATGAATTAAATGTAGTGTCGGCTTGCCTTATTAACAATAATAGTGTAGATACTCTAAGGGTTAACTGTTACGGGTCCTTTTATGGCGTTATTTAGTATTAATTATTTCCTAATATACATTTATTATGTCATAAGAGCCGCGTCCTTATAGGGCGTCGTTATTTATGTCGTGTCATTATGAGATGTTCTTTTTAGTCGCATGTCCAAGTCTGTCGTTATTTCCTTTCATGTTCTTTCCTTTTGATGTTGATTGTAAGTCCTATTTAAAGGACTCAGTGGGTCTTGTATTGGTAGGAATAAAGAAAGTCTATTTTCCCAAACCCTAAAGAGATCTTGGAAACTCTCTCTCTCGAGCACGCCCCGTATAGGCAGCCGCGGTCAAGGCTCTGTAGTATCTTCGCCTCCTTCAACTCCACCTCCGGCTACTCTTCCAGTGACCTCCGAGTCGGTCCCTAACACCTTGGTATCAGAGGTACACAATCCTCCACCCCGCAAGCACTGCGACATCAATGTCCCAGCCCGGCGGATTCTCCGTCGTCTGTCGCACCCCGTCCCAGCGGCGATTCACGTTTCCGCTTCCGCTGAGCCCTCCGCACTCCGACGAAGCATCCTCCCGACCCGAGGAAATCAGCGACACCTTCTGGTCGCTGTTTTGACCCCTGCAACACCGCTGATCGACGCCTGCTGCGCCCGCTTCTCCTTCCGCTCTGATCGACGTCCTCGCACGATTCATTCTCATCCTCCCAGCACGTGCGTCGTCCAAGCAGGTGCCCTATCCTTCGTCTTCGTGCCCGAGCGTTGGCCTGCGTACAACTGGGCTTCCGCATCCGCTCCCATCACACGTGCAAGGATTCTTTTGGGGGCACGATTTCTGCTCAATTCAGTGCTACCCTCCTTATTAAATAAACGCACGCGTGTACGATTATTCTTGTTGGGGCCGGCATCCACGCGTTGGGATATATAGGAATTTATTCCTGACTTTATTCTGCATTCAAGAAAATATTTCTTATTAATTCTAAATTGAATTAATTACAATTTGCGTTGCCACCATTGGGAGACGACGCGGTACTCGGGACAACACAACTTCAGCCGCTTCTGACGACCTCAGGCGTCCAGTCACCCGCTCCTCTCGGCAAGCAAGTCATCCGATGGGGGACTCACAAGATTTTACGGCTGCTCTCCAGGACGTGCTGCAGACTGTCATGACTGCCATGGCAGCATGCTTTCAGGACGCCGAAACCCGGCATCGGGACGACATGATCACTATCACGGCCAGGCTTAATGAGCTAACTGCCGCCCTTCCCGTTGTTACTACACCACCCACGGACACGTCAACATCAGTCAAGTTCCGCTACCGCCGATCATCCGCCATGAGCCGCCACCGCAGACCCTCTTACGCTCTGAGGCTGCCATTCCGCCGCGCTATACCCGGTTGGAGTTCCCCACTTACGATGGGAAAACAGATCCCTTTGGCTGGCTCACCAGGTGCGAACAATTCTTTGGTCATGAACAAACTCCGGCAGCTGAACGGCTTCCTCTGGCCTCCTTCCACCTTCTCGACTCAGCCTTTCTTTGGGCCACTCGTCTCCTCACTGATCAGCCGGGTTTGACTTGGGTCGACTTCAAGCGATTTTGCAACCTACGTTTTGGCCCTTCAATCCGCAGCAACCCCCTCGGTGCCCTCACAACACTTCGCCAGACGAGCTCCTTGAACGATTATCTGGATCAGTTTCAACTTTTTCTGGCACACGTCTCACTTTCCCCTAAGATGCAGGTCGCCATCTTCACCGCCGAACTTCGCGAACGCCTGCGACTTGATGTCGAATTTGAGGCCCCTCCAGACTTAGTGGCTGTTATGAGTCTGGCTAGGATATGTGACCGTCGGCTCCAACTGGCACAGGAGGTCTATTGGCCCACCGACGTGGGCAGTCAGCCAGGTCATTCAGACGGACATTCATCCCCACCAGTCCGGAAACTAGCTCGGGACGAGATGATGGAACGGCGCGCTTATGTTTCAACTGCGACGAGCAGTACACTCGCGGCCATAGGTGCAATCGGCTTTTCTATCTGCACGTCGAGGACTCTGATGATGAGGGTGTCGGCTGGCGCGAACACCATTGATCTCCCTCGAGCTTTTGGACAAACTCGATTTGCAAGGTGGGAGAGATGTTACGGGTCCTTTTATGGCGTTATTTAGTATTAATTATTTCCTAATATACATTTATTATGTCATAAGAGTCGCGTCCTTATAGGGCGTCGTTATTTATGTCGTGTCATTATGAGATGTCCTTTTTAGTCGCATGTCCAAGTCTGTCGTTATTTCCTTTCATGTTCTTTCCTTTTTTATTTGTAGGAATAAAGAAAGTCTATTTCCCCACACCCTAAAGAGATCTTGGAAGCTCTCTCTCTCTCGAGCACGCCCCACATAGGCAGCCGCGGTCAAGGCTCCGTAATATCTCCGCCTCCGTCAACTCCACCTCCGGCTACTCTTCCGGTGACCTCCGAGTCGGTCCCTAATATTAACACTCACAGATACAGAAAGCACTTTTAGAATGTGAATACCTGATCCTAAATAGTTTTTTTGCGAGAATATGATTCCCCCTGTTGGGAGTCTTTTTTAAAATATGAAAGGATACAGTAAGTAGCATCTTGATGTCTGACGTGATGGGCGTGCATTTATCTACTCAGTACCCACTCCATGAGTGATATCGAAACATGTATGCGACATGTAGATCAGTCTACCAACCAACCATCAATATTTGTTGTTTTTAAACTTTTCTCCACCTTCATTTTTCATTAATGTAATATGTTGGATCTTGATTTATCCATGAATTACTTGCCCCAATCCTATTTATTACCAATATTGATCAAGGCTCTAGAGTATAAAAAAGTATATTGACTTCTGATAGAAGGATCAGAGTGTGAGAGTCCGGATCCTTCTTCCTTCATCTTCACAACTATTTATAAAGATGCTAGAATTCCTTGTTTCAAACAAGATGATTAATACAGTAATAATAAAGACTTATGGGGGCTATTTTAACTGCTAGGGAGGCTATCCCAGCCTTGCATGCCTTGTTGAGTAGTGAAATCATCTTCCTTAGGAATTGTTCCACGTTTAATGTGTAGCTCTCCGGTTGCTTACGCCGGTTTGATTCTTAGGCTTGATTCTGCGTGTTGGTTTCCTTGTTCAAACTTGTAGATTGTGATCCTGCGATTAGGTTCCTGCAGTTTGACCTTCCTGTATTGGAGTTACATTATCTGACGGGGCTTCTACTTTGTCAGCTTGCATGGATACATGATACAGCTGCAAAGTCCTACCTCTTGATATCCTGTGCTATTATTCTTAATCCACGTGGTTGTTGAGGAAATTTAGGGTTATACAACTTTCACAACTTTTTAAGGCTGTAAGATGACCATAATTCTCATAAAAAATCTTTTGTTAAATCGAAGTGTCCAATCTTCATGGGACGGTACATTTTTTAATATCCTTTTATACCTTCTTCGTCTTCCTTTAGCACTGTAATTTTTCTTTTGGTCATCCTTTAGGACTGTGCAATTTTCTTTGGGTCTTCGTTTTGTGCTCTTCACTTTGATTTCTCCTTTTGAAATCATAAGTTTCAGTGGGTCTTGTAATCTCAAACTTTTGCATGAATCTACTATGGGGACTCGTGACCTTGAAGTTCCTTGAGAGGGGTAAGTTTTTAGCCATAAGTTATTTTGCTCTTTAATTTCTGATTATTTGAGTTGTGCTCTACCTAGGATCCTCTGCTAGACATGATGTAGTCACCACATATCTGGCAGTGTGGTCGAATTTTTTGACTTCCCTCTGAGGATAGGTTGATGCTTGCCGTTGTTGTTGGAGATATAGGGGTCACCACAAACTACTGGGTAAATACCAAGGCCGAATCTTCCTCTCATTCGCAAGTCCCTTTGATCAAAATGCTTTCTTCTTTTCATGCTATGGTTTTCTGCTATGCTTATCTTTTCTTGCTCAGTCTCCATTTCTTTTATCAGTGTTATTTTTTCATGTAGTGACCCAAACCGACTCCGCTTTCTCTTCATTGGGTCGAGATTTTTAAAGCACGACTTGAATCGATAGAGAGAACAATTGAGGACCACTTTGGAGAGATGCAAAAGTGGTTTATTGCAATGAGGCGCTAGTATGCCGATGCACATGAGGAATGGGACATCGTGCCAATCTGCTAAGCTAGTGAAGGGTTGACGCGCTGAAGCGTCAATGCAAGGAGTAGTTGATGAATTGGTTTGATGGCCTCAAACAATTGTTGGAAGCAGACGTTATGTGTCATTCTGGCGAGAAATCGGCGTTTTCCTTTGTGATGTCTGCAATTCTAGCGAGAAATCGGAAGTATCATACCCTCTTCAGATTGAACTATGTTGAAAATTATAATTCCTTTCTGGAGTTGATGTCTGCAATTCTTATGTGATTCTTCCTTCAAGGACCCATTCATCGATAAAGGAGGATCTAGAGGAGCTCCTGTCTAAGTATGCAATTCCCATGGAATTCTCCTTTGTGATGCCGACCACAAAGGTGTGCACAAATTTTATGAGGGATGTGTGTGTTATGTTTTTTAACATCGACCTTTTTTTCCCAAGTATTTGCTTTCCCATATGTCAAGAATGCTGGATGCATTAATTGTTAAAGCCCAAGACTAAAAGCCTATAAAGGGGTCCATTTTAGATTTCTTCTCTTTCTTGTATTTAGTCTCACATCTCCAAATGTAAATTCTTCCTTTATATAAAGAGGAGAATTCCCTTGTAGTAATTTAATTTTTTTGGAATAATAATTATTTATATTTCGAACTTTCACATGGTATCAGAGCAGGACTAAATCTCTCGCTGCTCTCCTCTTGCGTGAATACTTCTGGTCTCGCATGAAACCCTCCCGGTCTCGCGTGAACACTCTCGGTCTCACATGACACTGTATCCAGTGAACTCGACATTCTCAACAGAGATCCCGCTTGTCGAGCTCGTTGTACTCGCCCATACAAAGCTTCCTGAGCTCACCATTCTTGTCCTACAAGCCGATCGTGGTATGCACTCTGCTCTTCGGATATTTATAGGCTCTACTCCGGTTCGACCACCATGCACAGAAGTCCTCCTGGTTGTGAGTCGTCCTGGAATGAACTCTACTGTGATTACTTCCGAACTGAACCCACTTAATTCACGCCAATGCCCAACGAGTTCTCCCTTGCCCAGTGAGTTCTCCCCGCGTGATTCACGCGAGCTGCATTTTTGCGAGCCGACTCCTCCAACGAACTCCCGCGGACTTGTCTTGAGAACCCTCTCGGTGAGCTCATGTTATGTCTTCCCGCGAGTTCTGCAGTCCAGCTAGCCCCAACAAACTCTTCCTGCGAGCTCACCGACTCTTCATGCGAGTTTTTTCTACGTGCTTTTGCGAGCTCTCCCAACGAACTCTTCGGCTCTTTCGCCGAGCTCGCTTGATTTGATCTATGACCACTCCATCGCTCCCTCCTACTCTCGCCAACATTGCTTCCCCTCCCACACTCATTTCTAGTGAATCTGGAAATCTCGGGACAACATCAAAATTAACTGGATCAAATTATCCCGATTGAACTATCTCCTTAACATTTCTTTGGTGCTCTTAACGCAAATGACATCATCTCATTGACGCTTCTACCGACCCCACATCTCCCACATATGCTGATTGGGACGTCATTTATGCTCTTGTTTGCACCTGGCTTGCAAACAGTCTTTCAGATGTATGTTTGCCCATCATCCGTCATAACGACACTATGAAGACAACGTTAGATCAACTTGCTTCCTTTTACTCCAAGGGTGCCAAAACCTCTAGCATCTACACCCGATATTCTGATCTATTCTCTCGGCCAACACTCTCTCCCAATGTTGTGTATCAGGAAGTTCAATCTCTGCTGTTACCAACCTTCTGTACCAGCCTTTGATTTTTTCCCCTCCGCCCTCCTACAATTTTGCACATGTGGCTGATTGTGGAGCTCACCATGGTCGTGGGGGGCGTACTCGGGGTCGTAGGGGACCTCCCCTCGTTGCTCCCATTGTGGACGGCTTGTTCATCTTGTCATGAATTGCTTTGTGAAGCATCCTCACCTCCTTCCTCAGGCCCATGTCAGTACTACCGCGTCTGAGCCTTCTGCCTCCCCATCCACCCTGTCTCCAGAGTCTGGCCGTTGATTCTCTACTGCAGATATTGAGGCTCTCATCATTGCCTCCAAGCAATAATCTCCATTGCCACTTCTTCAGGTGGCGCGTATGTTGTTACTCAGGGTAAGCGACTCATTGAATCTTGTGCCACCAATCATACGACTGAGAACTCTCGCGTGTTCTCTTATCTTGAGAAGCATAACCGGTTACCACCGGTCTTTGTGGTTGATGGCTCTCGCGCTCTAGTTTGTGGATTTGGAGTTATGACTACCACCTCTCTTCTACAGTTGGACGTCACTCTATTCGCCCCAAAATTTTCTTGCAATTTGTTATCTGTCACTGCTCTTTCAAGGCAATTGCAATGCACTATCTCATTTTCTCCTACTGTGTGTTATTATAAGGACCTTCACTCACAAAGGACAATTGCTTGTGGATGATATATTGCAGATTTGTAGTTAACAAATCACATTACTTAAAAGAGCAGCCCGGTGCACAAAGCATCTCCGCGCAGCGAGGGTCCAGGGAAGGGTCTCACCACAAGGGTGAATGTAGGCAAACCTTACCATGCATTTTTGCAAGAGGTTACGTCCAGGACTCGAACCCGTGACCTCAAGGTCACACGACAACACCTTAACCGGTGCGCCAAGGCTCCCCTTCAACAAATCACATTATATGAAATTTTTTTTGTCATGTTTTTATTGTGAAACCAAGGATAAAAAGACTAACTCAATGCCTTGTTTACTTTTTCTTATTAAATTTTTGTGTGTATTATTAGTCGGGGCGGTTCGATATTTTGGGTATGAAAATTGAAACCGATTCAGGTGGTTCGGTTGATTTTTAGTTTTTAGGCATACCATTATTCAAAATCAATTAAGGGTAGCATCAAATGCAACATGAGCACTTGGTGTACCTTACGGAAGTAAATGTTGTTGAGGATATGTAAGCCGATGTAATATCACCTTGAGATCGTAGGAGGCGATGAAGAGCCTCCAACTCATAAAAGGATAGATCATGATAACGATGAAATAACAATAACAATACAAATACCAACCAGTGAAGGCACACAGGCCTCAAATAACTCAGTTGTATTTGCGGCAGGCTGATGTCGAGAACCCGTAAGCCAACCTCCCCATGATCACTACAAAATCATCACTCCACAACCATCAGGATGTGGTTTGTCACATGTCCCCTCTTCTCTCAATGATCACATAGAAACTAAGAGGTCGTAGGTGTGGGTGTCCATGTAAAGTACTCTGATCAAACACATCTAAGACAACATGATGAACAAACATTGTGAATCTCAAGGACCTTTAACAATCCTCATCTCCTAACACCTTATTGAAGACCTCTCGAACGGCCAATGGATGAGTCCACACCTCAGCAAACTCCATGCTTAGCCTCATCAGAAAAATGTGAACACAAGCGATGCTCTTTTTTTTTTCAACTGAATATCATTGCAGTACAATTTAGAGCGAAGTCCTCAAAATAGTCAAGTTCTGTGCAACTCAACTCAAATTCAAGGATATTTGCAGAAATTATCGATCCTTGCATCAACTCGAGCACACCCCTAGTAAACTTGCAAACCTGAGTGGCCGTCTAGTAGACTGAGTCAATAAGCATGTAGTTGTGATAAGGAATAAAGGACATCCAATGAACTAACTAGGAACCACCAATTAATTATCAAAATTTCACTTCTCCATAACCATAAGGGGATCAAACTGAGGTGGCTCAACTAGCGTCCCATTGATATAATCAAAGAGCAGATGAATTCAAATAACATTTGTCTGTGCATGAAAACTAGAAATAAATAGTGTCCTCTAGAGAGTAATTTTAAGGGAACTAAATTGACCATGACTCCTTGAAGATTCACATACAGGCATATACTCGGAGTTGCACCTGTGTTTATTGAAGAATCGATTGACATAGCAACATGAAAATGATACATGCCTATTTTGGGGCTACTTAGGGACTGGCCGTGGAGGTGGATCCAAGGGGCAGCCGAGCTAAACCCGAGGAGAATGCGAGAGGAGTGGAAGAAGGGGGAGCCGTGCTCAATCCAAGCCCTAGAAATGGGTAAGAAGAGGAGAGAACTTGAGAGAGAGGGAAGAAGTTGAGAGAGAGGGAAGAAATTGAGAGAGAAAGAGAAATTGATTTCATTCTTTTGATATCTCATACATGACCCAAGGGTCCCCTTATATAGGACCCTGATGGCATGAGTGTAAATACCCAATAAAAGAAAAAAAAACACCACACTAAAACATCCATACTCAATTGACTCATAACTGCGCCTCGACTCAATACGACTCGACTCGATATAACTCGACTCATACACCCGACTCGATACAACTCAGCTCAATGCCTAAGTAGTCATAATAATATAACCGTTAGATAACTGACAACGTGAGACCCCTAACATAAAAGTTCCGCAAAAAAGATTATACGAAAAACAAATGAGGGATACTAGGCTCTGTTTGGTTGGGCTGTTGCTGATGGAAAGCTGCTTATAGAAAATGAAGTTTGAGATAAGTGCTGTATCTGTTTTGTTAAAAAACTGTTTGAGTGAAATGGAGTTTGCAAAACAGAGTTTTGAAAAAAATTGTTTGGGAACAAAACTGAGTTTTTAGTGAACTTTTTTTTCTTCATAACACAGAAAAATATTAAAAAGAAATTTTCTTCTCAAGATAAGCACCAGAACAACCTCAAATAAATCAAATTGCACAAATGAATCAAAAATATTTACAAGCTATCAAAGAAATGGTTCCTCCTTTCTCAAGACACAGATACAATAGCAGTCGGTGGGATCTGCAAGCATCCCAACCATGGCACAAATGATTTATTCATGTATCAGTGTGAATGACATAAATCTAATAAATCCACATGCGAATCTTTGAATCTATATATCTCTGTATCTATTCCAATCAAAATAGGGGATGAATTGAAGTTGAGAAGAACCTCGATCGATAATCCTGGTTAGTTGAAACCCTAAAAAGCTCCCTCCCTTGTCATGCTCTGTTCATGGAACTCAAGAAAAAATCGTTGAAAAAAGTTTTGATTAAAAAAAAAGTATGTTTCATAGGAAAAGAATTCCTCAACCGTATGCTGCTATGAACTAGGGAAGATGATGGCATAACTATGATGAAGAACAGTCCTGTGTACTTCTCATGGCTGCTTGAAGAGGGGCAGAAGATGGCGTAACTCCACCTTGATTCTAGAATAACTATGCACACAGCAAGCCGGAGACAAAAGTTGTTGCTTGAGAATCTCTGCACAAGCCTTGGACGCCCAAATCGATCCCATGTTGCCGCCTCCGACCTCGTTGGCCACCGTTCTGCACAAAGACAATGGGATGAGGAAGGCTGCTCTCTTCTTCGAAGCCATGACTCATGGATTTCTTCCAAGCTTTGGTTATTGACAAGAGACTGGAAAAGAGGGAGACCTAGCGCAGATCGACGAGAGAAATGCACGAGAAAAGGGAGGCGAAAGCGACTTCCACACGATTCTCGGCAAAACGAAAACCCTTCCGCCTTCCGCAATGCGTCTGGACCGCACGAAAAACACAAAAAATGCGGTTGGAATTATGACTATACGCTGCTTATTTTTTAAAAATGGAGAATCAGTTAAACTCTCCCTCAAACACAGCTTATAGATAAAACTGTGTTTTGGTCCAGCCGCACCGGAGCCAATAAAGTTAACCAAATGCGGCCTTAATCACCTTGTTAAAGCAAATGTATTGTTTTTTTGTTTGAAGGTTCGCCAAAAATTTCTCTCAAGAAGTCACGCGACTTCTGAAAAAATTGATGGATAAAAGATCAAGAAAAGCTCGGATCTACATGAAGAACATCATCTTGAGCAACTTTTTAACCATGGGCGATAGAATTCCAAGTCAGTTGGTGTGAATAATAGATCCAGGGAAAGAAAGTACAAAACAAGAACTTTCCAAAAGGCAGAGAATCAAGCCAGAGAAAACCAAAATAATCACATAAAAGGAGCCACCAATGTATTTTGAACCACCCTAATGCATTACATGTTGGAGATGTCTCTGGAGGCGGTGGTGCCGAGAGTTGCCTAAAAAAGGGGTGGGGGCCTTTGACCACGCAAGTTGACAAGGAGGAGTCGAGGAAGACGAAGTGGCGAGGGAGTGGTAGTAATAGGTGATTGAGGATCATGAGTATACTTCGAGAAGCTAGATTAATTTTTATTGTCCTTTTATGCCCATATTTGTCATTGGTCATTTGGCGTTGTTCTTAGTAGTTATTAGAACTTTGTCAAGCATATATGCCAGTCTGGTTTTACCAGGTAAAACTAAATTCAAGACATGCTGGTCAATTTGTAAAGAACCAAATCATTTCAACCACCATTTGTGTGGAAAATTGAAGAACCTTTGGTGAAATTTCTGCATTGTTTGGGATTCAGCTTGAGGGGAGATTTCTTTCTCAGTTAATTGATGAACTTCTTGGTTACTTTGCGGCGGTCCAAACCATTGCATATATTGTTTGAACCTTAAACAATTCTCTTTGCTCAAGATTGCAAATTGCTGTAACAAAAAACTACTTATGTTCAATAAACCTTGTGCATATTTATTAACAAATCATATTTCATAGAAACCTTACCGGATATCTTTTTTGCTCTAATAAATCTCGTGTATATTTCTATCCAGGAGCAGCAGAAGTGAAGCTCCCTAAAGATGCATCTCAGCAGTATCTTCTTTATCTGGATTTTCAACTCGATTAGTGAGTTGTTGCTATGTTTTCTTAACTGATGTTCAAGTCCAATTTGGATCGATGTATTAAAAGCCTATACTATATCCAGTGAAGAGTGAATATTTTGTGTTCTCTATTCCCAAAATACAGCAGCAGGTGAATACTTTTCAAATATTTTCTATAGTAAAATTATTATGGAGAGGATTTCATAAACTCTTCCAAACTTCCCTATACCTTTCCCATACCATTTGTTGAAGCTTCAAAGTCATACATGACGGTTTTGGGCAAAGCCAAGTAAATTTTTGCTGATGCATTGGCATGTGGATCCCATCGCTATATACTATCGTCTGTCCTAGAATCTGTTAGAAAATGACGCACATACACAGTCACTTGGATGCTAACAGGAGCGGTCTCGGTGCGGCCTGAAATGGTAGGGATGGCAAAATCTTTCCCCGTGCATTCCGCTGGAACGTACTAAGGCCAAACTATGCTTGTTTGTTTCTACTATGCTGGCCTTTGCCGGTGCGACAACATTGTGCAAGCGAGTTCATAAACAATAGCCTACTTCACCTATCCCATTACATTAGGGCACGGTTACTCACTAGAGTTTGGTAACCATGTTGATCATGCTTCGTGTTTAGATCCAAACGCGGCTAGGTCTGCTCTTTTCGTGGAGCGGCATTCACCGTGTCGCATTTCTGTGTTCTGTGGTAATTTTTGAACACATGGTAATTTTTGGGTATGAGCATTCATACGCAAAAGCTTAACCACACCGACATGATTGCCGTAGAGTTTTGGAGTAAAATCTCATTTTGAGAAAATAGTGTTATTGATCACTCTTATTCAAATATTGCATGGGTTTTTCATTGCATTCACAACTACCACCTATCTCCCAAATAGAGCTTAAGACAATTTTCACTTCCCCTCTTTATATAAGCTCACCTCTCCACCCATGGCCTCGCCTCTCTTTCTATAAGCTCATCCTCTGTTCGCCTCTCTTTCTTGCCTTAACCATGTCTCTTGAACAATTCCAATACATATGGCTTAAGACGCTTCCACATATCGAGGTCGGAATGGGATCGGGTGTTTTCACGTCTCACTGTAGTGCACGGTTTGTTTTGAGTGGGGATTGATGAACAAGAAGGAAAATAGAAGGAAAAGTCTACTTGAAACATCAGCATCCTCTCTTGCTTTTTTGACATTTTTATGCCTCCCTTTGCGGTTGCTAATATGACAAACATTTTTCCAGAAGTTTTGGTCCTAGACATTTCGCTAAACAAAACCGAAGTCGATTGAGAGACTGAAAATAGCCGAATTTAAAACTAGATATTGGTGGAAGAATGAGTCATAAGCTGAATTCTCTTTACCTTAAAATTCACACAGGTGCACATTTATCATCACATATGTTGAGAAGAAATGTTTTGATTTGGCAGAACCAGATAATGCTATAGAATCCTTTTTAGAATTTTCAATGTATAGGACAAAAGACTATGAATTATAATTTTTTTTCTTTGAGCCCTCTGAAGGCAACTCAAATAGAACTATTATTAGTGGAAAACCAAAAGCTCAAGGCTTAGTTTGGCGGAGCGGATTTCCCGCGGAGGAAATCCGCATGGAAGCGATGACCGAGCATGTTTGCTTGGCGATCCGCATTTGTATTCGAAAAGGCGGGATTTTGAATAGAGCCGTTGTAAAATGAAAAAGAAGCAATAGAGCCTTTATTAATGCCCTTGCTTACTGGTATTTGGGGTCAGTCAAATATAGAAGATATATATAATTTCCAAATGAAAAATACGATATAGATACACATACAAAAGAGAAAAAAGGGAAATGCATAAGGAAGCGCCATTGTCGCCCCAAAAAAAGCTTTTTGAAGAAAAGCTTACTGGGAAACAAAGCCCTCGAGCAATGTAGAAGAATATTCTTAATCTTCTAAGGCTGAATCCACATTTAATTAGACTATATACACTCTTCAATATGTGAAGTTACATTGTGAAAAATCCCATCATCATCATCGACTATAAAAGGTTTCTGAATATCTTTTTAAAGGATTTAGTGGATTCTTGAGTCTCTAATGGAAAAGACTTTTTGGGTTCTTAGAGCCTGAAAAACTCGGGCCTCCGATGAGTGCATCTTCTCAGCATCAATGTATGAAATATATTGTGTATTCAACTCATGATTGGAGGCAATACATGTCTGTATGCAACTTGTTCAATCTTCCCAAGGACTTCAGATGTGACAATATATCTTGGCTTAAGCTTTCCGCTGTTCCAAAATCATTTGATTCCAGTTTCCTGGTTTCATGTTGTGGAATACATGTTCTCTAACTTGAGATCCCACTCATGTCCCAAGTCAAATTATTTCTTGTGTATATCCTATGCAATCAAAAGTCAGTCTTGAACCACCTAAATTACTCTGTTTGAATATTTGATTACCTATAGTCTAAGTATGGTTTTATCTCTGACTTCAAACCATCACAAAGGAGTACAACATCTTCTTCCATACAGAACATTATATGACACCGTCTGTATGCTCGAGTAGTGAAGGCAAACAGTCCAACCTCTACCGCATGATGCTTGCCCTATAAGGCCAAATCACATCATCACATACAATGCTGATAATTCACAATTAAATAATAAGCACATAGTTAAGTGGAAATAAACATGAAGTAAGCGGAAGTACTATAATGGTAAATACCAACAACAATATCTCAGAACATAAGAGACACAACACAATAGTGTTATATCTAGGGGCGGGCTTATATGAGGTCTAGTGTGGGCGGCCTTCCACGTTGGATTTAAAAAAAAAATCATTGAGGGAATTACATTAAAATTATTTTTCGGTCTTATAAATATTATATATAGTATCTATTCAATAAATCTTCAATGCATTAGGATTGATATAGTGGTTTTTGGCTTCATGTTAAGGTCATTGAAATGGAGTGAAAGATCTTGGGTTCAAATCCTCATTAAAACTATAGATTTTTTTTATATTTAAACATAGTGTACAAAAAAAATCATTAAAAATGCAGACATATTTTCTCTATATTTAGATAAATTGTAAAAAACAATTCATTAAACATATGGAAATAATGTAAACAAATTACATTAATATAACATATATCTTTTTTCAATATTTGTTAATTAAAATTTTCAAATGAATTAGTACTTCACCCCCACACACAAAATATCCCGAGTCCTCCACTGGTCAGTTCACATAAGTGTCCATAACCACAATCTCATGAACCACAACATAATAAGAGCACTGATAAAGCCTAATAGAATGACGAGCTCAGTGAAGGGTCCTCAATATTCTCTTCATGTCATCTGTGGGTGAGTTCGCCGGTGGAGGTATAATCTGCACCATATCAGTGCAGTCCTGCTGGAGGGGCTCATCTTGGCCCAAAAACTACTCCTTTGTCTTCTCTGGCTCCCTCCATGCCTAATGATATCAACGAATAATTAGTCACAAGGACTAAGTGAATTCTCTTCCTCACACCATGCATCCCAGGCACCGGATGGAAGGAAAGAAGAGGAGGCTGCAAGTATATATATATATTTATATATATATATATATATATATATATATATATATATATATATATATATATATAAAGGGTGCACTGGAAATCCGCGTGAGGTGTATATCTCTTATATACGCGCCTTTTTGAAATACGGCTTATACGTGTATTTTCATGAAAAGTGTTCAACACGAAAGTTATAGTTCTCGTTGAGATCTATAACTTTCGTGTTGAACACTTTTCATGAAATGCACGTATAAGCCGTATTTTGGGCTCGATTGAAACCTGGGCGGAACTATTGCAATAGTTCCACCCAGGTTTCAATCGAGCCCAAAATATGGCTTATACGTGCATTTCATGAAAAGTGTTCAACATGAAAGTTATAGATCTCAACGAGATCTACAACTTTCGTGTTGAACATTTTTCATGAAAATGCACGTATAAGCCGTATTTCAAAAAGGCGCGTATATAATAATATACGCGTTAAGTGCATATAAATTTATCTGTTATATATATATATATATATATATATATATATATATATATATATATATATATACACGAGTGACAGTGCACGGGGGCCCCCCGTGCCCCACGCGACAGTACCATGCTCGCACCCGACGGGCTTCGCCCGTATCCAACACGCACCCGGTTAATAAAATTTAAAAAATTAATTATTCTTTATTTTATTTTTAAAATATTTTAAATTTCTGTATGTATAATATATATATTATAATTATAATTTATAATAATTTATATATATATTAGATATATCTATATTATATATAATTTATATATGTATTATATATAATTTAAAAAATTAATTATTCTTTATTTTATTTTTAAAATATTTTAAATTTCTGTATGTATAATATATATATTATAATTATAATTTATAATAATTTATATATATATTAGATATATCTATATTATATATAATTTATATATATATATATATGTATTATATATTTAATATATGTATTTATATATATATGTATTTATATATATATGTATTATATATATTTAATATATGTATATATATTTATATTTATTATATATACAGTATATTTAATTAATTTTAACGGGAATTTTTTTTAAAAAAAACCAAGTCCGCCGCCAGTTGCCCTTCCCCCCGCCTCCGCCGCCTCCGGAGCCACCGCCGGCCTGACCGGAGGTCACCAGCGAGGTCGCCGGTCCCCGACGAACCTGCCGGGGTTGGTCCGGCGGCGCTCCGGTAGGGCCACTGGCGGCGGTGGCCCTGACCATGAGGCCCAGAACCGGGGTCCGGCGACCTCGTCGGTGACCTCCGGTCAGGCCGGAGGTGGCTCCGGAGGCGGCGGGGAAGGGCAACGCGAGGTGGGGGGCTGCTATCGGGGCTGCTGGGAGTTCTCTCCCGTTGGTTGTTTTTTTTGGGGCTCACGGTCAGGGCCACCGCCGCCGGTGGCCCTGCCGGAGCGCCGCCGGACCAACCCCGGCAGGTTCGCCGGGGTCCGGCGACCTCGTCGGTGACCTCCGGTCAGGCCGGCGGTGGCTCCGGAGGCGGCGGGGAAGGGCAACGCGAGGTGCGGGGGGGGGGGGGGGGGGGGGGGCTGCTATCGGGGCTGCTGGGAGTTCTCTCCCGTTGGTTGTTTTTTTTTGGGCTATTTGCAGCCAAAAGAAATAATCTTTTGGCTATTTGCAGCTCAGATTGTCATGATCGGACGGCTAGGATTCAAGCTATGGTTCTAATTTGGTTTCAAGATGGGCATGAAAGTTTTTCTTTATATAATATAAATATATATATATATATATCCAAAGTAGTAGGTGACATAAGGAAGCTAACTATTTGTGTATAAAATATTTCTAACAGTTCTCAATGTAAAGGCTGCAAAGTAGTGTGGAAAAGTAAATACATAAAAGTAACTTATCATATAAAAAATTTCATACATATTTATATGATAAAAAGGGAACCAGATGCAGGAATATAAAATACAAAGTAACTTATCATACAAGAACTCCCATACAAATGTATACGATAAGGGTATGTGTATGCAATGCAATGTCGTTCTAGACAAAGTTATGCAAGTTAATTAGTATAGCTCCCATCACCATACACTGTAACATCCCTAAGGCTACTAGACCCCTAGGTTGAATTAGAGCATGCTAGGTGTCATAGATGGTTCCTTGAACCAAGATGGTGTCCCTTGATCACTGTAGAAGCCTTTGACCTGGCTAGGTCAAGTTACATATTTAGGGCCCAATACTATCTCACCTAGTCAAATTGGCCTCACCCTTACATCAAAAACCCTAGGGTGTCCTTAGTAGACTATAAACATCACCTTGGGTGAACCAAATAGGGTAACTGGCTTCAAGCCCAATAAATGCCCAATTTTACACAGTTCACCCTAATATGGGTCAATTAGCCTAAGTATGATGAAATTTACCACACCACACCCTTCCTAAATACTAGGGTAGACTAATGGGACAAAATTGACCCATTAGGGTGGGTCAATTTTGGGGAAATTGGGCATATTACCAAAAAGCCCCAATTTGCCTAAATGACCTAATCCTTGCAAATGACCTTCAATTGGTCATATATGATCAAGTTGATCACCCATAACATTCCAAGTTCACTAAGGGAGTCTAAAGGGTCCACTTTGGACCCTTGGTATAAACGAATTTTGGGAAATTAGGCAAAATTACCAAATTGCCCCAAATTACATTTTTTGCCTTAAATGGTTCAATTGATCCTAAATTGGCCAAATTGACCTTGCCCAATCTCTCCTAAACCATAAAGGGAGTGTATGAGATCTAAATGGATCAAAGTGCACATTCAATTTTGGAATATTAGGGAAAAATTACAAAATTCTCAAATTGCCCATATAAGCAATTATGTGCAATTAAGCCTTATAGGGCCTCACCATGACCTAATTCTCATTGGAATAGGTCCATTATGTTCTAAGGAACCAATGTGGGTCAGCCACATTGGTTGGGATGAGCTTGGGTCAAGCCCAAACTCAAAAGTCTCAATTTGATCTATTTGGGTCAAGTGAGCTCAAGCTCAAAACCTATTGGGCTTAGCCCAACCCAAGAGCCCATTAGCAAGCCCACATAAAATTTGAGCTTTGGATTCTCAGAATTTAGAAATTTAATTAGTTAATTCCATGGAAATTAGAATTCAATTTTAGGAAAAAGACAAGGTAACAAGAAAGAGGAATATGGGGGATGGGTGCCAAATGGCACCCAATTCTCTTCCCCAAGCTCTTCTCTGAGCTGGGGAGTAACTCCTCAGCAGGTTTGAGGCTGAAGGGGGCTGCCATTGGCTAGATTGGGAGGTGCTATGGAGGTGGCCGAGAACCCCAATAATGGCATGAAGCCATATACCACCTCCCCTCATCCCTCCATTCCATCACCTTAAGAGCTTCCCAAGGAGACGAACCACCCTTCTAGAGAGTGAATTCAAGCTCTGAAAGCCCAAAACAACAATGGCCCCGTAGAGCTCGAGACCAGCAATGGAGACCCGCTCAACCACCAGCAATGCGGCTCAAAATGAGGCAAGATCCTCTCCCTCTCCATCTGTGCTAGATCTCTAGCTGATTAGGATGAAGATCCCAGCTCAATTGAGTTGGGATCAAGCTTTCCTTTAGAATGAATTTTTTCAAAATGCCCCTATTCCAGATCACTGTTCCGACCGCCGTCAGCCGGCCTGAAGCCCGATCTCGGTAGCCCCCACCTCGACTGGCAGTGGTGGCTACCCATGGTAGTGTGTGGGTGGCAGGGAAATCTAGGCCAAAGGTTGCCCAGGTGTAAGCAACCTGGGTCGTTGGCTGCCTGGGGACGATGACCCAGAGCCGTTCGATCTTATAGATCTGGTAAATGCAGGCCAGTGATAAATAAATGTGTATATTGTCACAGAAAATGTGACATTTTGTTCTCAAACATTGAGGCCCTTAGAGGCCATAAAATGAAAAAGTGGATGAGACAACTCTTGTAGATATTTGAGTCTACTTTCTATAGGAACTGAAATCAAATCAAATGGGGTCCTACAGCTTTTTGTAGGGCATTTATGGTAGGACTGATCTTTGGGAAGCACAGAACTTTGAACATGAATAACTTTCATATAGTAGTTTGTCTAAAGCTGAAATTAGGATCATATATGTGTGTACCTTAGACCTACTGTGTGCCCAAAAAATAGAATTTTTGGGGCATATTTTTCTAAAGTCTTTGTAATAATTTAATAAACCATTTATGGTTTATAATTTAGGTTAATTTGACTCAAATACTTCCAAATCTTCTCTGGAAGAATGGTTGTGTGTATAATAGTGTCTGGTAAAAATCTTGGGTCATTTGGACCCTTGCATGTGAATAAATCTAAGATTCAAATGAACCTTAGTAGGAAACTTTTAAGGATGTGACATAAAGGTATTTTGTGAATTTTTCCCAAATCCTTGGGAGAATGAACCTTAAATTTCTAACATAGTTTTAATATACCTATGTGCACCATCTCCCCAAAAATGAGTAATATTGGGGAACATTTTCCCATGGTTTTTGTAGATATATATTATAGCATGTATGTGTGACACACATGTTTAGGTCACACCAAATGAGCCCAAGTTTTGATGGGTGATGAGGTAGGCCCCTATGAACCTTTGGTTGAAATTTGATACCAGATGGGTTCATGGATTGGTAGAAATCCAACTTCTTATGTTAAGTGGAAGGTCTTGGTGTGCTAATAGCACCAATTTATTGATCAAAATTTTATGGTCAAACCTACTCATTTTGAACAAACACTGGGATGGCATGATAATAAGATCATGATTATGCCCTAGTTAAAGGTTGAGCCCAATTGGAATCTTGTATGTGAATGAAATTCACATGCCAAAAATCTAGGTGTTAAAACGTGTTCAATAAGGTACTTAAGCAATAATGTTTTGAGAATTGAAGAGTATTCCCTTGGTCAATTCTTATGAAACTTAAAACATACACTTATGGTCATGAGATAATATCCCTTAAAGAAAATCATGAACATTTGGGTTGATTTCCTTAGGAAATTAGGTTTTATGTGATTTTGTCACATAGACCTTAAATGAGTAATATTAGGGTCAAAGCCGTCTGAAATGTCATGGGACTCTGGTATTCACTTAGAGAAGTGATAATACACCTTGTGGAATTTTGTTAGTGAAAGTGCAATGTGTACCTCTGAGAATCCTCTAGAGGGGGGGGGGGGGTGAATAGAGATTTAAAGAATATTTCTATCTTATTTGTGCAAACACAATAAAACACTAAGTGTTATGCTTCAACAATTCCACACACAGAATAAAACAAAAGTTGTTTAAGTAAAACAAGAAAAAAGTAAAAGAAAAAGTAAACTATATGGGACAGCACAGAAAATAAGCAACCAGAAGACACAAAGATTTTATAGAGGTTCCCCAAATGTGGTTTGTCCTCTCTTCTACCACCTGGTAGGAATGCACCACCTATGCCTGAGTTTTTTGACAAGGAGACTCTTAGAACCACTGATCTTTTGATAAGGAAATCATGAACCAACCAGATCTTTTGATAAGGAAATCTTGAACCAACCAGATCTTTTGATAAGGAGATCTTGAACCACTGAATCCTTTGGAAGAAGGATTCTTAAAACTCTTTTGCAGTTGAGAATGAGAAGGAGAAAGAAGAAGGGGGAGGAAGAAGAATTCTGTTCTCAGAATTCTTATGAAGCCTGTCTCAAGAATAGCTTCTATATTCTTTCACTGGATCTGCTGATGATGAACTCCTGCTTATGATTGTGATGATTTGCAGGAGCTATGATTGTCAGATCCTTTCTCTTCCTTCTGATTGAACTTTGGCTGTTATGTGATATTGATGATGAGCAGCCTTCAGTTATTCTGTTCTAAGAGAGGGAGAGCAGTTCTTATTTCTTCACTGTCTTTTCTCTATTAGGGTTCCAGAAGGAAGAAGAAGAAGTGGAAGTCCTAATTCAAAAACTTTAGCCGATTGTGATGAGTGCTCTATCTTTCTCATTCTGCTCCTCCCTTTTATTGTCCCTCTTTAATTTGAATTGATTTCCTTTTCTGGTAGGTCCTGAAAAGGTATTTTGCATGGACAATTTCTCTTTCTTTCCTTCTTTAATTCACGACCCGTCCACCAACTGTAAGCTTGTTTCCAAGAAAGCTTTTCTGTCCTCTTTTAATTCTTCTTTCTATTTGAGGCAATAATTAAGTCATTGGAGAACGGTCTTCAATATTGTGGGTCATAAGAGAGGGTCCAAAATGACAGCTAAAAAGGTTTCCTTTTCAGACTGTATTCGAAGTAGCGTCGAGTTCTCTTCCTCTCTTATCGACGCATCTTTGATTCCTTGTAAGAGCAGCTTCGAATTTTTTCTTGCTCTGATTGAAGTCAACTTGTCGACGTTACGTTGATATCTTATCGACGTAACCGTCGAGTTGAGGGATTTACTCTGAACTTCATTATCTGCGTCGAATTGCAGTTGATGTTGCGTCGACTTCAGATGGTTTCGATAGATACTTCCTTCTGCGCTGAGTTGAAGTAGAAGTTGCGTCAACTTCTCAAGGTACTTTGAAAGATCCATGGCCTCTACGTCGATATCTATTTGACGTAATGTCGACTTGAATTACTTCGACATAAGGGTTGGACCACTTGGACTTCAAGTCAGAGTAGCGTCGACATTAACTCAATGTTGCGTCGATTTCTATTCGACGCAAATGTTAACTCTGCACAAATTGTTCATCTCTTGATATGGTCTTAACACCCTAGGTTGAGTGTGACATCCTAAGACATCTAATGACCACATTACCCTTACTATACAATGGGTAATTCAACCTAAGAAATAAAATCACTTTTTAGATAATTTGTTAAGTTAAATCAAAGGAGTTTTTCCTAACAATCTCCTCCTATTTATCTTAACAAATTTTACAGATTGAATAAAGTGATTTTACACATTTCTTTTATATAAATAAAAATACATTCAAGACAGCATAAACCTAAGAAAATGACAGACTGAAATCACAAGCCATTTCATTCAATTGTCAAGAAATATAGAGATCTCCACAGCTGTTTTTCAGGAAGTATAAGAATTTACAGAGTACCTGAGACTCATTGCTCCTTCTCAGGAGTTCTTCTTTTCCTTGAAAATACTTTTGGAGTAACCTTCCTTAGAGCAATTTGCAGAGGCTCTTCATCTTCAGGGGTCATTTCTGCTTCTTCAGCAATGTTATCATTGAGGAGCTCCCCCTGAATTTGTGCATTCAGCTCAGCAAAGTCAACAACTTCCTTGACAATCTTTGCCACCTCATCCAACATATTTTCATCCTGAGGCTCCCCCTGAACCACTGCAGTACCTACAGCTGCCATCTCTTCATCCAAATTCCTCTAGACATCAGGGACAGGCTCCCCCTGAGTAGATGGGAGCTCCCCCTGATTATCTGCAGTAATATCCACTTGCTTGTCTGGCTCATTTTATTTTTCTTTCCCTTCCCGATGCTCTGGAATTGGCTCCCCCTAGATATTTGGACCTTGGAAGATGGTCACTTTATCAGGGGCTGCATCATCATTCCTCTTATCTTGGCCACTAGAATCTGGAACAGTCCTTTCCTCCTCCTGAATATTCTCCCCCTTCTTCACCTTTTTGGTAAGATAGGTTAAGAACTCCTTTGTCACTAGGGAGGAGGACATGAAGTCCTTGATTACCTGTAGAGATCTTTTGGAATCCATGAGTTCAAACTCCACTTGATAGTACTTTATCAAATCTTCTTGATTGAGCAGTCATAAGATCAGCAAAGGTGCTAGAAGCTAGCCCTATTGCTTTTGAGATGACTTGCTCAAGGTCAATTGAAATCATGGGTGTGGTAGATGGATGAGTTGATGGAGGGAAATCTTCCTGGATATGAGAGAGGGCATTGTAGGTTTCGGGAGAGATATGTATTGATGGTGGTGGTGGAAGAACAGACTAAGAGACTGGGATAAATGGTTGTTGATGAGGAATGTGAGAGGATGGCTCTGGGATTGAAGAAGATGGAATGGATTGAGGGGTTTGATGTTGTTGTTGTTGTTGTTGTTGTTGCTGAGGACATTGTGGAGCTGGAGTATCTTCCTAAGGAGTTTGAGAGGGAGGAGGAGGTATATTATCCCTTGGAGAATCTGGTATCTGCCTCTCAGAATCTTGAGGAGGAGGAGAGTGAGGAGGTGAGGCTGGAGCTTGACCAGGCTTCAAGATTTGACTGGTCCACATTGAGAATATTCCTATATTTATTCTCTTTCCAGGAGGAATAAACACTCCTTCTGACATACACACACCAGGATAGTGATGAAGCAGCACCTGACTCATTATCCTCATGAAGGCATTTTCTTGTTAGAGTACTTATGAGCAATCAGCTTTAGGAGACACCTCCACAAGTTAATCTTCTTTTGCAGAACTAGAACTCCCATGATCTGCAACCGCTGCCTGGGAATGGCATCATGGGCTGAAATTTTGCATAACATAACCTTCCCAACAATGTCAGCTAAAAACCTGTACTCTTCTTCCACATCAATCTTTTTGAGATTAATTGGCTTCTCCTTCCTAAACTGCATTATCTCCAGGACATTTTTTACTTCTTCTCCTGACAATTCCTCTGAGTCAGTCCCAGTGGGTAGATCAAATGTTTGGGAGATAATTTCCTCAGATATGCTGATGTCTTGGCCAGAGACTGTCCCTTGGAGAGAACTACAATCTGCTGTTGAAACACTATCCTTGAATTCTGTCAACTCAACATCAAGTATTTTACATCTTATGGAGATCAACTTGATAAATCTTGCTTTATGAAATAGACCAAGAATGGCCTTGAAGCTTTCGGCCGCTGCGCTGAAGGAATCAATATCCACATCAAAGCCAGAGTTTACTTTTGGTGGAGCCATTGATGTGAGGTACCTGTAAACACAAGAGAAAAACAAGAGAGAAAGAGAGAAGAAAATGCGAGAGAGCTGGAAAAGAGGACATCAAGAGAGCAACGAGAGGAAAATTCGAAAGTTTAATACACTCGATGCTGAAGTTGCTTAAAAGAAGACGATTCATCGCAACTTAGGGTTTAGGTCGACGCACCGTCGATAAAACTTATTATTTGGTGCGCAAAGCTGTGTCGAGATTACTTCTAGAAGCAATTCTGTGTGCGCTGTTATATCGACGTTGTGTCGACTAGTATTCGACGTAACTTCGAGATAGTTCAGCAGACCTTAAGTCGACATTGTTCTGTCGACGTTACGTCGATTTCCAATCGACGCTACCTCGACTTTGAGCAGAGACCATTGAGTTGACGCATACGTCGATATGAGCTTGACGCTATGTCGAATTCTATTTGGATTATCCACTTTGAGTGCTTCTTGAGGCAGGCATCGAGTAGAAGTTGATGGTACGTCGACTTCTATTCGACGCACCTATGAATGAACTGATTCATTTTCTTAGGAAATTCTTGCTGATTTTTCCAGCAATTATATTTATTGAAAATAGAGTTTATGATAATAATTTTATGAACTATGAAGATAACAAGGGAATTAAGAGGAGTAATCACTCCCTTGATTGAGTTTAATTAGTTCTTTATTCCTTTTCTCACCATCTCCTAGCTAGCCCCCTTCCTTACCCTGCACAAGTAATTCAAACATTAGAAGGAACCCAGGTTACCTTGGGCCATTTGCATTTACCATTGTAGGGTTCAATGAAGGAATATGAGGGTCTTTCATGATACCCTTTTGGATGATAAGGAATGGGTTTCCCAAACTTATTATTTTGATACTTGAAATGAATGTAGAATGTATCTAGGTATAACAGATCAGCAGAATATTTTATTATCCTAGGTTTTGCTTTAGACTTTTGGTTGTGGTTATTTAATTTCTCTATATTGTTTTTGCCTAAGGTTTTTTATTTCTTGTTCAGATTTACTTTGTTAGGTTCATCTATCCTATCTGGATAACTACTAGCTTTACCCTTAGATGATGTATTTTTCTCACTTGGTTGGTACTCAATAGGTCTAACAAAATATACTGGATTTTTCCAAGCAGGTTTTCTAGCTGCTTCTGTGCTAGTGGAGGGCTCTGCTCCTAACCCTAAGTGATTAAATCTCATAGAGAGATTTTCTGTGATATCTTTGAGCTTCTGACTCCTCCCATTGAGTGATTCCTCAAAGGCCTTTGCCTTCGCTAGCTCTTCTTTTTAGTTTTATGTTCTCTTTTCTAATTGCAATCAATTCTTACTCTTTATTATTAATTTCATTTGTTAAGTCTTGATTTCTTAGGTATATTTCATCTTCCTTAAGGTTTTCTAATTATGTACTAGTTGTGTCTAATTCTCTTTCTACCCTAAGATGATCAATACAGAAATCTTTAAAACAAGTTTTAAAATTATCTGAACTAAAATCAAAATCATCAAATACTGATACCTATTCCTCTTCATCATCTGATGACATCCCCAGTGCCATCATGCAGGCTGCTTCTGCTTCATCGTCACTTTTAGATGATGAGGAGCTTAACTCTGCTTATGAGTCACTCCATATTTCAGCAATGAAGCCCTTGGCTTTCTTCTTGTCTTTCCCTTTGAAATACTTCTTCTTCTTTTCATCCTTTTTGCTGTTTCTGTCCCTTTGTTCTTGTTGGCACTCAGGAGCTATGTGCCCTGGTTTGTTGCATGTAAAATAGATAATCTCCTTCTTTGAAGTTTTATAATACCTGGGCCTTGAGTCCCTTTCTCTCCTCCTTGAGTCTTCTGTTTTGACCCATTTCTTGAATCTCCTTGCTAGGAGATTGAACATTTCATCTTCAGGAGTATAGGTCTCTCCTTTAGTAGCTTTCAGGGCAAGGCTCCTTTGGATAGGAGCTGGAGTGGTCTCCCTTTCTTCAGACTCAACCCTATTTTTCAGAAGCATCTCATATGACTTAAGCTTTCCTAGCAAAGCTTCAGTAGAGATTTCTCTGTGGCACCTGGACTCTCTGATTGCCCAGATCCTTGAATCTCATGAGCTAGGGAAGCACATGAGGATTTTATCATTAATTTCAGTCAAGGATATCTCCTTGTCCAAGCCTCTGAGCTCATTAATGATAATGTTGAATCTGTCATACATATCAGCAACAGATTCTTCAGCTTTCTTCTGAAAGTTCTCATACTGGGATATGAGAAGGGACTTTCTGTCCTTTCTTTCATCTGAGCTTCCTTCCACCATTCTGGCGAGAGAATCTTCTCCAGTGAAATAACAACAACAATATAAAACTCCCTATATGGATCTATTAGAGAAGTAGACGAAGACCCACAGAGTATGATCGTAGTCGATGCGGTCTTTTGTCACGGTGATGAAGCGTGTTGAAATCTTCTCCAATAATCTCCTTAAGCCTTCATGGATTTGTGGGAGTCTCTCTCGGAATCTTCCTCTATATGCTGTGACACGAAGCTCTGGAATTTTGGATCATAAGAGGATGAAGAAGACGGATCCAATGGGTCATTTTTATAGCCTCAGCGCTAGCGCCTGCGCTACAGCTACCGTCGGCGCTATCCCATATTAGGACATATTCTGCTCGGGAGAATCTTTAATCTGAGGAAACATTTCCGCCTTGCCATCTGTGCTCCACGCTACCGCCTGCGCTATCCGCTACCGCGAGGCGCTAACTCCTTCTAAATGTGCTCCCGGATTGCGCTAATCATCGCTAGCGCCGGGCGCTAGGTGATACCGTCGGCGCTAGTGGGCATGTTGAATTTATTGGCTCAATTTTGGGGGCAACCTTCTTATGTTATCCCTGAGCCATATGGACTTTGTTTCCTGCACACTTAAACACACAAGATCAAATACACATAGGATTTGTTATTCTCAAACCTAGGAGATGCGGAAGACCATGTTCCAACAAACTCCCCCTTTTGATAATAACAAATCTATTAATGATAAATCAGAGCATTAATATATAAGCATGATAAAACCTACTTGTGTGTGTGTGAGAGTGATGACTTAGGATAATTATCGATTTTAGTATTTATAATTGCTCCCCCTAAATACATGCTCCCCCTAAGTGAATGCTCCCCTAATATGTAAGCTATCATCTTAATTAATCATGTTAGTTTTCATTTGGATAGCGGATTTTATTTATCATGTTAGTTCTCCCCCTTTTGTTATTAGCAAAAGTGGGTAAGGAAGCAAAACACTGAAAAGTTTTGATAATAAGATAAAGGCATGATCGAGCTTTAAGAGAGAAGGAAAATGATAAGGAGTTTTAGAATAATTTTAATAGAAATAACTCAGAGTTTTTAGCTTAAAGATGAACAATATAACATTTGCCATGTAATCAATATTATCATGTTAGTTTTCACTTTTATATAAGAGTTTTAAGCATAAAAAGGTAATGATTTCCAAGTAACCAATCTACCCAGACAATATGTCTACACCCTAGCCCCGTACTAAGTGACGGATGGTCATGAGGAGCTGCATACATGCCATAGGTTGGGGTGTTAGTCACATATGCAAAAACTAGACAAAACTCAACCTAGCACTCTTTCCCCCCAGTGCCTCGCAAGGCCCCACTGGAACCCTCCCCGGTTAAGGACAAGACATGACTTAGAGGTCAGGTAATCTAATGTCTACAACCCTACGCCCCCTCTATGGTGAGATATATAATCATGTGATAATAATAATTGGAAACATTTAGCGTTTGAATCTACTGATGAGTTCATAGCCTATGGGTTTATATTTTTATTTGAATTTTTAAAGAAAAGGTCGCATAGGTAATTTGAAATCTATTAATAAATCAGAGTTTTAGCATTTCAATATTTCTTATTTAGAGCAACAATATAAAGTTTACCAAGCAAGTCTGCCACTTGTTGAAAGAAGGGAATTTTAAGATTCAAGTGATGATGCACACACAAGAAAAGACTTTAAATAAGCATGAAAGTGCATGGTAAAAACAATTATATGGTTATGATGCGGAAGACTTATAGAAATACAAGAAAATATCATTTTATAAATGTGACGATTCATAAGAAGATATATGAGCTAAATTCCAACAATGAAGATGTTTTTGCAAATCAATTTGCATTTAAAATCTTTAAGTTTGACAATAAAGTAACCAAGCATGAAATAATGTTTTCAAAAAGAAATTACTACAACGTTATATTAATTCATAAATTTAAAACATACAAAACATTGTAGAGAGCATGCTAGGTTATCTAGTGCATTTATATATAAAGAGTAGTATAGAATTTAGAATTAGGATCCAATACTCATGAGAAAAAGGGTTATGGAAGATAATGATGTGCACATAAGTGTATTTTGAATAGAGTAAACAAATGATTTAATCAAAAATACAAGACATATGTATAGTAAAGTGCACAATAAAACACAAATAATTTTACTTCCACACACTTCAATGCTCAAAGAAAATGCACAACTACCAAGGTTCTTTGCACACACAATGCTCATTAAGACTTATCAGGGTGCAAAGTAGTGCTTGAGGGATCACACACTTTATTTTTCAATATATATTTTTTGTGATCCGGTGTACTAAAGAATAAGTGGTGTAAAAATGAAGGTTTGCACAAGACACTTTACTATTTTTTCCAAGGTGCTCAATCTCACAACGCTTATTAAGACTTATCAGGAGGTTCAAGTAGTGCTTGGTGGAGTTATCTTTGTCAATTTATTTCATGATTAGTTTTTGTACAAAGTTCTCCGAATACACTTGTTTTGCAAACCAATGTAATTTTGAAAGCACAATCACTTTTCTTAAATATTAAGCGTGCAAATAAAGGTGGTGTAAGTAAGATACTTGTGCAAAGTTTAATTCATTGTACAGTTACAATACACAAACAAGCATTCTTAGATTAAAAACACATGTAGACTTTGCCAAAATAAGTGAGTGAATACAAATCATTATCAACCATAAAACATTTACTCATACTTAGAGGTATGCTAATCTTGGTTCTACACAACCTTTTCATTACAATTGGTGCACATATGAGTAGATATATCAAAGCATGATAAAAACAATGTTCAAAGTAGTTTGAAAAGATGAATTGTAACATTGTAGAAGGTCTAAATGATGGGTTAAATCATGCTTGATTTTCAATGAAGTCCATACAATATTTTTTGATATTTTGAAGAATAATTTTGATTTAAAGTTTGAACTCATAAGATTGATCTTGGACTTCCCGAGGTCTACCCTGTGAGGGGTTGACACGGTACTAAGAGATGTGATGGGATGATAGCCCAAATCTCCCTTTCGTAAGATACATGTAAATAGAAAATGTAAGTTCAAAAAATACTTGTTGATATGTTGGAACCTTAGTTTTGATTTGAGTTAGGATCCATCTTCAATGTCTAAGTTTCTATCATAACACATCTTAGAACTTAGATCAAATCCCATTAAGTTAGAAGGCGGAAAATAGATATAATTAATAGGCTGAAAAAATAAGAGAAAGATAAAAATTACATATGTTCTCTGCGTTCGACGAATGGCTACCTGCGTTCAACGAACGACGCTCTGCGCTCGACGAATGGTATTCATTCTGCGTTCGACGAAATCCAACCGGCTCAGCGGTTGACGATCCCATCTCAGCGATTCAGCATTCGACGAACAGATTGTCTCAGCGGTCGACGAACAGACCCCGTGTCAGCGGTCGATGAACAGACCCTGTCTTAGCGGTCAACGAAAAGCTGCGTTCGACGAACTCAAGTCTGCGTTCGACGAACACCTCAATATTCAGCGGCCGACAATCTAGCTCGTCTCTGCGTTTCACGAAAAGATGCGTTCGACGATCTCAAGTCCGCGTTCGACGAATATTCGGCAGAAGCTCAGAACGACGAATCAAATGTTCAGGTCGACGAACTTGAAGTTGAGCTCGACGAAATATCTTCAACATTATTTTAATATCATTCTCAGTTTGACTAAAATTATATATATGTTGTCATATTTAATAAAGCAATATTTTATTATTTCTATATATATATATATTGTTGCCTTAACAAGACAGCCGTTGCAAGCATTAAATGTTATAGCCGTTGCTGCAAAGGTAAAGACGACAATTTATGTTCTCGAGGATCTTGGAAATTAAAAGAGATATTATCTTTTTACGCTCTTGTCGGCAAGAATTCAAATCAGCCACAAGATCTCCAGATTATATATTCAGAGAGAAGAACAGAAAAGAAATAGACAGAAAGAAAAAGAGAAAAAGAAATAGGAAGAACCAGGAAGAGAAAAACAGAGGAGCAAAAAGAAGAAGAAGATCTAAATATTATTTATCTTTTTTTTGCTAAACTCTTCTTTGCAGATCATCTACATCCTGAGACACCAATCAATATTATTTGCCCAGGATCAAAACTGCAGAAGAAGAAAAGAGTTATTACAATCTAGAGAAGAAGCCTCCACAAGCTGTCATCAATCTCAATCAGACAGGGGGAGCTCTTCAACATCATTTTCAAAGATCCAAACTCAATAACTCATCAGGATCATCAAGAGTCTTCTTAGAAAAAGAAGAACAATATATCTTTTTTGTTTTCTTTATTTCCCCTCCTGTATAAAGGGTTATAACTCCCTTCAAAAGTTAACTCTCGGTGACAGGGCACCTTAGCAAAAACCTGCATCTTGGTTTTGAGCACCTGATCAAAAGCTCTGTGGTGTGTGGACACCTGAACAAAAACCCCTTGGTGTGAGGGAACCTGATCAACAACCTCTAGTGGATTCCTACCAGTGGGTAGAAGAGTAGATGTACCCAGGTTGATTGGGGAATGATGGACAAAACTATGCTTGCAAACGATAACGGCAAGTGTACCGTATCGAATGTAGTATAGGTTATTAAAACAAGGTCGTATTAGACTCGGGGCGTTGAATACTCTTACTTCGGAAAATCTCTATTATTTTATCGAATAGAATTTGTGGTTGGTTGGTTGCGAAAAAAGAGAAATAGCTTATTTAAATTAATGAATTAAAGGTTAGTACTCAACCTTGAATCACCTTGAAAAAAATAAATAAATAAAGAAATAAAACTTCTAATCCTCTTTAAAAGAAATGCTTGACCGTGGAGGTTTCTGATTTATGAACGTACCTCTCTCGAGGATACGCCTAACTGAGTTTAGGTTGATCAATCGAACTCTCGTTCTAGAATCGAAACCCCTAAAGCTCGCTTTATCGAAGTGAACCCCTCTATTGGATATAACTCCAATCCGGGAGATTTATGCTGTCCTCTCTCGAGGAGTGCATTCAAATCTCTTTATCCTTGAAGTGATCGATTCGAACTCAAAACCTCTCGATTATTTGACTACGAAACAGGAATGAGATTATATATCGATAATATAATCTCAATCAATATAAATTCAAGAATAAATCTTAAGCAATCTAAATAAGAGAAAAAGAAGTTCTAAACTGAATTATGAATTATATTTTCCTTGGATCATCTCGGCCGAGTACTAATTAAATTTAGCTGCTCATGGAGATGGAGGAATTGATGAAATACAAGAGGTGCATAATGAAGATTGAGAGTAGAATAAGAGTAAAAGTGCTATTTTATTAATTGAAAGGGAAATTACAACTAGGAAACAAGAAATTACAAACCTGAAATGAAAGTGCAAGCTAAGAAAGAAGATTACAAGCTTAAGAATGAAAGCAATGCAAGAAAATAAACTTAGAACTCCCAAAATTCGTCCCCAAACATCTGGAAAAGCTCCCTTTAAATAGCTGAATTTTTGGTGTTACACGCCCTTGGTCACGCCCGTGACCAAGGGCGTGTAAGGGGCGTGATCGAAGCGGCAGTGGAGAGGGCGCCTTCTGGAGTAATTGCGAGCGTTTCGGCCGTGTCACGCCCTAAGTCACGCCCGTGACCTGGGGCGTGTAATCCTGAAATCTGGCTGCTGGCGGGAAACTCTGGCGGGAAGAAGCGCGGGCCGAGTCACGCCCGTGACCTGATGTCACGCCCTCAGTCACGCCCGTGACCGAGGGCGTGTAATTTTAATTGACGTGGCAGCGTGCTCCGGATGCTTGTGGCGGGTCGTGGCCGTGACATTGGGTCACGCCCGTGACCTGGGGCGTGTACTTGGCGAAATCTTCACGGAGCGTCCCCGGAGTGGCAGAAGCAGGTCTGGAGTATTTCATAGGTTACACGCCCATGGTCACGCCCGTGACCTGGGGCGTGTAATTTTAACTTTTTGCTCGAAACAGCCCAGAAAACCTGAAAACACAAAATAAACTTAAGTTAGCTTATGAAATAACAATGGAAGGATTTATATGATACAATTCCTAAAAATAACATAATTTTATATAAAAAAACATAATAAACCTAAACTAAAAGATGAGTAAATAAATTACTCATCAAATACCCCCATACTTGCTCATTGCTCGTCCCGAGCAATCCATTTTTCACAAGGGTGAGAAAAATTAATGCAAGATAGAATTATGAAGACTAGAGAGTAAAATGCGAAGTAATATGCTGGCATGTGTAGATATTTTAGTAAAAAGATGTTCTTGGCATAAATGCTAATTTATGAAATACTTCAAAAATGTGTTATAATTATTCATCATTACTTTAAAAATGAGTCGACGGTCATTCAAAAAGTTATGTGAAGGGAGAAAATAGCGTGATTGCTGAGATTTAAATTACTAGATGTAGACGTTCGGGGTGGCCTCCAAAGAAATCCATCAATGTCGACGGCCATAGGCTTGCCCGTTTGCACTTTCTCCACTACACTTCGAACTAAATCGACTCTATGGATCTTTAGGACTTAAATAGGGTACATTTTAAGGCTTGGGTTTAAGGGTGAGGTAACAATGATAAACATGAAGGCGCATTCCACTTAAGCAAAATTTTTGAGCTAAAAGAAAATGATTGCCACCACAAAATAATGAAGCTTTACCCCCATACTCGCATTTTTTTCAAAGGGGAAACACTCTCATACTCTTTTATTTAAATCATGAATCTTCATAATTGGGATCATTCCAAGTATGCATGTACATACCTAGGCCGCATATCATTATGAGATTATTGCTTTTTGAGATTTAAACACTTTTTTTTTTGAATTGATACCCATAATTTTTTCATAGAATCGTACCCAAATTTTTTCAATTTAGCTCAAAACTTCAAAGTGTTCATTTGGGTTTTGGGCTTTTTAGCTTTGGTGCCGAAATGATGAGGGTGGATCAAATAAAGGTGTAAGGCTCAAATTTGTGTGAACAATGGTGGTAAATCTAGGTTGGGTGCAAAGGCTCAAACTATCCAAAGAAAGGCCTAAATCATTTCCGTAAAGTTAGTTTGTCTAAAGCGCACATGTTTCGAAAATAGCTTGGGGCAAGTTCTAGACATCGAGAAAGGATACCCTTTTGTTCAATTCGAGTAATAGCTTTCTAACAATCTTCTACACACTCACATAAACTACTTTTGGATAAGACCGGATTCGAATTTAAAAGTAAAATAAATTATTACTACGCAAATTAATAAAACATAATTTTAGATCTATGCCAAGAATTTAATTTTACACCAAAACTACTCAAAGACAAGCATATGACTAGGAGCACTACATGAGTCAATAATTTTACTCTAAAGTTTCAAAAACTATTCTAGCACAAAATTATTTTTAGTCCATATGAAAAACAGTCTACTTAGAACTTACAATTTAGCAAGTGGGAGTTTTGATGAATAAAAAGAACATTTTCTAATAGATTTTTTTTTGTTCTTGGACTTCCCAAGATCTGCCCGGTGAAGGGTTTGCAAGGTACTAGAGGCTATGATGGGAATTCAAGCCCAAAGCGTCCTTTCCAAGAAATTTAATTTCATTTATTATTATTTTATTTTTTTTTGTTTTTATTTTTCAAGTAAAACTACAAAGAAAGCTATGCTACACCCCCATACTTAAAATTAAACATTGTCCCCAATGTTTAAAACTAAGTATGAAAGATAAAACAAAAAAAAATGTCAATAAAGAAAAATCAAGAGAAATTACTAAAGTGTGAAGAGGGCTTCCCTGAATGGTAGTCGGGGTTGCTGGTCGAACACCTGCAGAGTTAAATTAGAAAAAACAAACAAGAAAAGAAAGACAAAAATAAAGAGGTTAACATTGGGTTGCCTCCCAAGAGCGCTTTGTTTACCGTCGCATAGCTTGACTAAGTGGTAATTTTAAAGATTTTGGAAGTGAATGGTTTCGATGTTTCCGGGCGCTGGGTCGCCCGGGTGATATAATTTTAAGCGTTGTCCGTTGACTTTGAAAGAGCCTTTTTCCGGGTGCTCTATTAGCACCGTTCAGTATGGCCAAACTTCTTTAACTATGAAGAGACCGGACCATCGTGATTTTAATTTACCCGGAAAAAGCCTAAGTCTTGAATTAAATAATAGGACTAAGTCTCCCGGTGAAAAAGTTTTTGGATTTTTGATTTTTTTATCATGATAAAATTTTGTGCGCTCCTTGTAAATCTTATTATTTTCGTAAGCGTTTGCGCGCCACTCGTCTAATTCATTTAATTGTAGTTTTCTGTGCTCGGATTTTAATTGGACCATCGTGATTTTAATTTAATTGTAGTTTTCTTGTGTCGACGAAAAGCTGCGTTCGACGAACTCAAGTCTGCATTCGACGAACAGCTCAATATTTAGAGGTCGACGATCCAGCCCGTCTCTGCGTTCGACGAAAAGTTGCGTTCGACGATCTCAAGTCTGCGTTCGACGAATATTCAGCAGAAGCTCAGAACGACGAATCAAATGTTCAGGTCGACGAACTTGAAGCTGAGCTCGACGAAATATCTTCAACATTATTTTAATATCATTCTCAGTTCGACTAAAATTATATATATGCTGTCAGATTTAATAAAGCAATATTTTATTATTTATATATATATATTGTTGCCTTAACAATATAGCCATTGCAAGCATTAAATGTTATAGTCGTTGCAGCAAAGCTAAAGACGACAATTTATGTTCTCGAGGATCCAGGAAATTAAAAGAGATATAATCTCTTTCCTCTCTTGTCGGCAAGAATTCAAATCAGCCACAAGATCTCCAGATTATATATTCAGAGAGAAGAACAGAGAAGAAATAGAGACAGAAAGAAAAAGAGAAAAAGAAATGGGAAGAACCAGGAAGAGAAAAACAGAGGAGCAAAAAGAAGAAGAAGATCTAAATATTATTTATCTTCTTTTTGATAAACTCTTCTTTGCAGATCATCTACATCCTGATACACCAATCAATATTATTTTCTCAGGATCAAAACTGCAGAAGAAGAAAAGAGTTATTACAATCTAGAGAAGAAGCATCCACAAGCTGTCATCAATCTCAATCAGACAGGGTGAGCTCTTCAACATCATCTTCAATGATCCAAACTCAACAACTCATCAGGATCATCAAGAGTCTTCTTAGAAAAAGAAGAATAATATATCTTTTTTGTTTTCTTTATTTCCCCTCCTGTACAAAGGGTTATAACTCCCTTCAAAAGTTAACTCTCGGTGACAGGGCACCTTAGCAAAAACCTGCATCTTGGTTTTGAGCACCTGATCAAAAGCTCTGTGGTGTGTGGACACTTGAACAAAAACCCCTTGGCGTGAGGGCACCTGATCAACAACCTCCAGTGGATTCCTACCAGTTGGTAGAAGAGTAGATGTACCCAGGTTGATTGGGGAAGTACTATATATCTTGTGTCATCTGGTTTTCTTATTTGTTTTATTTCTTTTTGTTGTGCTGTGATTATTATGCCCTCCTAGTGTTTGTTTTTATTACACTCTCAGCACCATATTTATATATATCATTACTTTGAAATAAACTTAAACAAAGAGCTTAATATTTAAGAACTAAAACTTACTTTCATGATACTTGTTTTTGGTTTATATTTTTGTATTTGATTTTTGCATATAGAAATAGAAATCAAACAAATAACCAAAGCAAGAAAAATATTTTTTGTAATTTGGCTTTTATAATTTTGTATTTTAATTTTTCAAAAATCAATTATAGGCAGAAATGCAAAAATGAGTAGTACATATAAAATAATATATTTTTAGCGATTTTTCAAAATTTTAAAATTACAGAAAATCGGACACTTGAGCTAGCGCCGGCGTTAGTCCTACCGCCTGCGTTAGCTCACAGAGAGTGCTTATTTTAATCATATAGCCTAGATTTTCTTCGATTCCACTTTCGATTTTGCTTAATTATGTTTGTGCAATGTAAGACCTGTCAAATGAAGTGAAGAGACGAGAAGAAATCACAAAAAGTTGTGAAAGTTAAAATTTTAGAACATGGGTTTCATATTCATTAAAGCTCCATATTCATTAAACCATAATTCTTGAGTTTTGCACAACCATTTAAGCTTAATATTATAGGATATGCAAACAAAGAAGACATGATTGAACAAAACAGATATGCATGATTTTATTGATAATAGATTGGTCATTTATAAATGAAAAACTGACTTTTACTTTTGATTTAATTTAATTTGCAAACTTTATTTAGGCTTTTAGGGGACAAAATCAAATTTTAAATATTATATTAGATGACCATGCCATGATATATATTTTCTTATATCTTCATTTTGATTTTTCTAATACTTATATTTATCAATATAATGTATGTTGAAAATGATAGGAAATGTAAGCATAAGATATCAGTTCGAACATGCCAAATAAGCATGATTTGATTGATTAATGCGAGATATTGGTTTTGCAAAGAGTAACATGGATATGCCCTAGATAAAAGTACCCAGCCTGTATATCTTGGTTATCATATAAAGCCTAACATAGACACAAATATTCTTTAGGTGACAATGTTAGTATGATAAGTTTGAGATTAATGTTATGCCAAAGTTTGATAGTGTTTCAACTTATAGACCTAGAATGAAGTGAAGATTCTATTTGATTTGATCTTATTGATATCAAGATGATTCTAAGGTCTAAACTTGAAATAAATCACAATACACACATAATACACCAACCATGGTAAACAATTATAATACCAATTGTTATCATATAATTCATATACATGTGATAGAGATAGTTGTTTTTAGATGATTTTTTATATGAATTATGATATATGATTTTTAGAAAATTTTATCAAAGGACATTAATAGATTATGGTGGTGCATGTGGCATCAGTATTTAAGACAATTAATCTTTCAATATGTCTTTTGTGATTTTCTTTATAATTTAGATAAATATCTCATAACAAATTTAGAGTTTGATTACGGATAATATAAGATATTTATAAGCAATGAATATAAGAATAATAGATAGGCCATCAAAATAAAATATGATTTTGAATTTTGATCAATTTAATTTATAGACCCATTAAGTTTTAAGAGATAAGATCATATTTCCTATATAAGATGACCATTACATGATAGCTTAAAAAAAAGAAAAAAAAATTAAAAGACATTAAAGCACATCCTGAAGTAGAAATGTGTATATTTCATTTTGAAAATATTCTACTTCATGCATTTGGTGTTACCTAATGAATAAGAGATTTAGGTATCCAAAGAGGACAAAGTGTGGTGGTTCCTTTGGGTACCCAAATATATCGTGTATGTTTGTGGGTAGTTAGTGATGAATGAGTCTTTTCATGTGAAGTTAATGTTTCATTTTTAATTTTGGTCCTCCATTTAAACTTTGGTTTAATGTTATTCTTATATGTCAAATTTCCATTATGATAATCTTTATATTGATGATTATGATTGTAATGATTATTAAAAGTATTGTTCATAGGAAATTTGTGCAATTTTAATTTTGAGTTGGGAGAAACATGATTTTGTAAATAATAATGATTTTGATTTTGATTTACAAACACTTTGTGTTTCTTACTCTCATTATTAGGCTTATTTAAGATGTTCATATTCATATTCAACTTGCTTTTAAATATTTCCTGAAATTGTGAATTTTTATTTATAATTTTCATAAGCAAGTTGATTTTTGATTTCAATTCATCATTCTTGATCTTTAGATTATTCCTAGCTTTATTATAAGCTATTATGCTATTTTTAAGAGTCGAAACAATATAGTCAATATGATTTTGATAGTCATTTCTAAATTCCTCAAATGTTTCATCCTTCTCCTTGATTTCAATTTTATAATTTTGGCACGTAGCACAATCACTTTTCAAAGATTAATTTTATAAATATAATTTTTTATTAGGTTCTTTTACAAAAATAATTTCTTTTTCAAGTTCCTTAAATTTTTCTTTAATATCATTACAATCAAAACAATGTTTTGTATTTTCAATTGAAGTGACAAGGGTAAAGCTAGATAAATCAGAATTTGATTTTAGTTTAACTTTTGCTTTTAAATCTTTATTTTCTAAACGTAAAATTTTATTAGTAATTTTCAATTTCTTGATCTTATGTTTAGCCATTTTTAGTATATTGAAACTAGAGATAGAAGTTATCACACAAGAAGAAGAATTAGACTTTCTTATAGCGCTATTGGAAGAGGCAAAATGTGAACATGAAGTTCCTTCGTCATCTTTTAGGCTTCCTCCATTATAGATGAATTTTCATCTTCTTTTTCTCTTGATGTATTGCTCTCTTTTTCTATGTTAATTTCCAAGATCTCCATGGTTTTGCTATGAGAGAGATCTTCTTGAATAATGGTGGATGCTTGTATGTCCTTCTCCTCCTGTGTTTGTTCCAAACCTGCGAGAGGAAGATCATACATTTCTTCAAGAATTTTCCATACTTTGTATGCATAGAAAAACAACATATTAATTTGAAAACTTCATTTGATAGACCACAAAATAAATAGTGTTTGGCTTTTGCATTTAGATGATGTTCCTTTTTATTTGATTCATCCGGTGGTCTTACTATTGCTAAATTCCATACTTCGATATCTAAAGTTTTAATAAACCTTTCCATTATAATTTTCTACCCTTTATAATTTGTCCATTCGAATAAAGGTGGTTTAAGAGATTTTTCTTCTTCATAAAAATTTACCCCACTAATAGAAGCGAGATCATGAGACGTTATTATTCCTGGTTGTTAAGCCGATTGGAATAAAATGGCTCTGATACCACTTGTTGGATCGGTAGGCGCCCTTAGAGGGGGGGGGGTGAATAAGGGTTTTAAAACTTATATTATATTTTGAAATACTTGCTTATGATAAGAGATCAAAATAGTGATTTTGAATAAAGATCTAAATTGTTTTATAATGAAGGAGAGGATAGTAAACAATTTAGAGAAATGAAGATCAAATCAATTTTATTACACAAAGAGAGACATGATTATTATTAATAAAATTGATTACAAAATTTGATTTCAATGACGCTAGAAATCAAAAGGAAATATGAAAGACTCTTTTTTTTCTATACTGACTCGTATTCCCACGAACCGGTTGGCTTTAGCCGATCCTTCCCCGAATACGGCATCAAGCCGCTCTAGCCAACCCTTCTCCAGATATGACCTCGAGCACCCCCTAGACCAACACCATAAACCTAGTCGCCAACACATGGCGAATTTCTTCCCTAAGTCCTACCCAGACCTAGTCGCCAACACGAGCCGAATTTACTACACGATTTAAAAAGTGATGGATAAATGAAATAACAACAATAATATAAAACTCTCTAAATGGATCTCTTGGAGAAGTAGACGGAGACCCGCAGAGTATGATCGTAGTCGATACGGTCTTTCGTCACGGTGATGAAGCGTGTTGAAATCTTCTTCAATGATGTCCTTAATCCTTCATGAATTTGTGGGAGTCTCTCTCTGAATCTTCCTCTATATGTTGTGGCACGAAGCTCTGGAATTTTGGATCATAAGAGGATGAAGAAGACGGATCCAAAGGGTCCTTTTTATAGCCTCAGCGCTAGCGCCTGCGCTACCGCTACTGCCGGCGTTATCCCATATTATGACATATTCTGCGTGGGAGAATCTTCAATCTGAGGAAACATTTCTTCCTTGCCTTCTGTGCTCCGCGCTATCGCCTGCGCTATCCGCTACCGCCAGGCGCTAGCTCCTTCTAAATGTGCTCCCGGATTGCGCTAATCATTGCTAGCGCCGGGCGCTAGGTGCTACTGGCAGCGCTAATGGGCATGTTGGATTTATTGGCTCAATTTTGGGGGCAACCTTCTTATGTTATCCCTGAGTCATATGGACTTTGTTTCCTGCACACTTAAACACACAAGATCAAATACACATAGGATTTGTTATTCTCAAACCTAGGAGATGAGGAAGACCATGTTCCAACATTTTTGATCAAGGTGTTAACCTTAAAATGATCAACCTACCTCTGATACCCATTGAAAGTGCACTGTGTGCCTCTGAGAATCCTCTAGAGGGGGAGGGGTGAATAGAGATTTAAAGAATATTTCTATCATATTTGTGCAAACACAATAAAACACTTAGTGTTATGCTTCAATAATTCCACACACAGAATAAAACAATAGCTGTTTAAGTAAAACAAGAAAAACAGTAAAAGAAAAAGTAAACTATATGGGACAGCACAGAAAATAAGCAACCAGAAGACACAAAGATTTTATAGAGGTTCCCCAAAATGTGGGTAGTCCTCTCTTCTACCACCAGGTAGGAATGCACCACCTGTGCCTGAGTCTTTTGACAAGGAGACTCTTAGAACCACTGATCTTTTGATAAGGAGATCATGAACCAACTAGATCTTTTGATAAGGAGATCTTGAACCAACCAGATCTTTTAATAAGGAGATCTTGAACCACTGAATCTTTTGGAAGAGGGATTCTTAAAACTCTTTTACAGTTGAGAATGAGAAGGAGAAAAAAGAAGGGGGAGGAAGAAGAATTCTATTCTCAGAATTCTTATGAAGCCTGCCTCAAGAACAGCTTCGATATTCTTTCACTGGATCTGCTGATGATGAACTCCTGCTTTTGATTGTGATGATTTGCAGGAGCTATGATTGCCAAATCCTTTCTCTTCCTTCTGATTGAACTTTGGCTGCTATGCGATATTGATGATGAGCAGCCTTCAGTTATTCTATTCTAAGAGAGGGAGAGCAGTTCTTATTTCTTCACTGTCTTTTCTCTATTAGGGTTCCAGAAGGAAGAAGAAGAAGTGGAAGCCCTAATTCAAAAACTTTAGCTGATTGTGATGAGTGCTCTCTCTTTCTCTTTCTGCTCCTCCCTTTTATTGTCCCTCTTTAATTTGAATTGATTTTCTTTTCTGGTAGGTCCTTAAAATGTATTTTGCATGGACAATTTCTCTTTCTTTCCTTCTTTAATTCACGACCCGTCCACCAACTGTAAGCTTGTTTCCAAGAAAGCTTTTCTGTCCTCTTTTAATTCTTCTTTCTATTTGAGGCAATAATTAAGACGTTGGAGAACGGTCTTCAATATTGTGGGTCATAAGAGAGGGTCCAAAATGACAGTTGGAAAGGTTTCCGAAAAGGTTTCCTTTTCAGAATGTATTCGATGTAGCATCGAGTTCTCTTCCTCTCTTTTCGACGCACCTTCGATTCCTTGTAAGAGTAGCTTCGAATTCATTCTTGCTCTAATTGAAGTCAGCTTGTCGATGTTACGTCAATATCTTATCAACGTAACCATTGAGTTGAGCGCTTGACTCGGAACTTCATTATCTGCGTCAAATTGTAGTTGACGTTGCGTCGACTTCAGATGGCTTCGACAGATACTTGCTTCTGCGCTGAGTTGAAGTAGAAGATGCGTCGACTTCTCAAGATATTTCGAGAGATCCATGGCCTCTACATCGACATCTATTCGACGTAATGTCGACTTGAATTACTTCGACAGAAGGGTTGGACCACTTGGACTTTTAGTCAGAGTAGCGTCAACATTAACTCAATGTTGCGTCGATTTCTATTCAACGCAAATGTTAACTCTGCCCAAATTGTGAATGTCTTTATATAGTCTTGACACCCTAGGTTGAGTGTGACATCCTAAGACATCTAATGACCACATTACCCTCGCTATACAATGAGTAATTCAACCTAAGAGATAAAATCACTTTTTAGATAATTTGTTAAGTTAAATCAAAGGAGTTTTTCCCAACAGTTAGATTTAATAATTGAGAAGACATCATACTTCCTTCACAATATAGAACCTTGGATTATTACTTGAAAAATTGATATCTTGAATTATTGTTGCTGGAATGTTATAAAAATTTGTGCATAGACTTTTGATAGAAATATAAACCTCTGGAAATTTTGTTAGATTTAATTGTTGATAAGAGATCATACTTCCCTCACAATGTAGAACCTTGGATTATAAATTGAAAAATTGATATCTTGAATTATTGTTGCTGGAATGTTATAGAAATTTGTACATAGACTTTTGATAGTAATATGAACCTCTGGAAATTTTGTTAGATTTAATTGTTGAGAAGACATCATACTTCCTTCACAATGTAGAACTTGGAGTTATAACTTAAAGAATTTATATCTTGAATTATTGATAGTGGAACGCTATAGAAATTTGTATATAGACTTTTGATATCAATATAAACCTCTGGAAAAGTTTTTAGATTTAATTGTTGAGAAGACATCATACTTCCTTCACAATGTAGAACCTTGGATTATAACTTGAAAATTTGATATCTTGAATTATTATTACTAAAATGTTATAGAAATTTGCACACAGACTTCTGATATCAATGTGAACCTCTGGAAAATTTGTTAGATTTAATTACTGAGAAGACATCACACTTCCTTCACAATGTAGAACCTTGCATTATAACTTAGAAAATTGATATCTTGAATTATTTTTGCTGGAATATTATAGAAATTTGTACATAAACTTTTGATAGTAATATGAACCTCTGGAAATTTTGTTAGATTTATTTATTGAGAAGACATCATACTTCTTTCATAATGCAGAAACTTGGATTATAATTTGAAAAATTGATATCTTGAAATATTGTTACTGGAATGTTATAGAAGTGTGTATATAGACTTTTTATTTCAATATAAACACCTGGAAATTTTCTTGGAATTATTTGCATGTGACAAAAGCTACCTCATGTTCAAATCTAGTCTCACCCGGCTTATAAGAATTAATTAAATAGACCCAAATGCATTTATTTGGTGAAATAAAATTAGTAATCTGAATGTGGGTAACCCTACAACTTCAGGAACTAGAATGAACTCATTATTATATATGATTCATATAGTCACCCTTTTAGGACATGAGGATTTGATTAACGGTCGCCGGTCTGCGAAGAGTAAAAACTAAAATGTTAAATTTAGAGCCCTACCTTCTTTTCATCACCCCTGGAGGTGCTAACCCCTTGGTATTTACATGTGCATAGTTGATCGATGAGTTAACCAGTAGTGGGATGCACTAGTAGTGGAGGTTGGGGTGCGATTATTAAAATCATCAAACCAGGATTTTGATACTTCAAGCTATGTTTTAAGGTGGGGGAGTCTACAATTACTAGAACCCCATTTAATATTAGGTCATGGAACTTATAGATCAGGTTTATAAGAGGTCGGAGAGTCAGACCACCACTAGTACAAATCATGGACCATAGTTCATTTGAGCTTCGTCACTTCCCTGTCCATGAAAATGAAAACATCCTTATAAGACAACATAACATGAGAGATATTAAGAAAATGGGAAGGGTAGTCACCAATAAGATTAAATGCCTTGAGAAAGGGAAGCTTGGGATTTCACCACATTATACTTCCTAGTACCGTTGCGTGCCCTTCACCGGGTAGACCTCGGAAAGTCCAAGTTCACCCTAAACCGCTAAGTACATATAAACGAGAAAAGAGTAGATAAGTAAGAGAACTATAATAGATATTTTCATCCCAAATATGGTATGAAATAGTACTAGGGCTGGTTGGCCCTGCAAGCGGTAGGTGATGAGTCCCATTTATATACACATTTATGGACTCATCTAGGCCGGTATTTGAGTCAATGCACTACGTTTTAGATCCATAATCACTCATATTTGTTCTCTACCTGTTATTCCAAGCTAAGTGCACTTTTAGGCCCGTTTCGATGTATTTTCTTGTTTATCTTACTCATGCTTTATGTTGCAATTCAATTTCTATATTTGAGAATGTGTGGAATGCCCATTTACGTGGCCTGACAATCTTTAATGTTGATACGGGGGTTGTGCGAGTGTTCCGGGGCGCAAAAACTGCACAGGAACACTGCGCACGACCACTGGACATAGTGCGCAAGACCACTGGTCGTGCGCTAGTGATCGTGCATTAATTCCCACCTAAAAAGTACTGGCTTAATGCACGACCACTGGACATAGTGCGCACGACCACTGGTCGTGCGCCACTGATCGTGCGCATTGAAAACCTGCACCTGTCTATAAATAGCTGCTCCGCGAAAACAGTCGTAACTCCTTCGTTTTTAGGTCTTTTTGAGCGCCGTTTTTTGCGTTTTTTTCGTTCTGAGCCTCCTCTATTCATCTAGGGACTTCAAGGAAGAGATTGGATCTTACTTTCATCATCAAGGAAGGTTTAAAGAGCATTTGGACATCGCCGGGTCGTGACACGAAGAAGACGGGCCATTGGGAGGAAGTGACAGCCCTCCTTTACCCCGGAAGCAGTTGAGGACCGAGCTTGGACGCGGATTGACAACCCAGCAATTCCAACCGTGAATCCCAGCAAGGCTTCGGAGTCGGTCGAATCTCTTACTCTTTATTCTTTTGAAATGATGTTTGTATGCTAAACTCTCTATTTTTTTGGATGAAGAGCTTGATAAATCCATATATGTAACTTTTATTTCATGTTTATGAAATTACTTTTGATTTATTCAAGTGTATGAGGTGCGCTATTGTCATTCATCTTCCATCCTCCATTACCCTCCATTCCATTCTGCTTAACTTCTCTTCCACTACGTGAGCCTACTCTTCCATTCGCCAAGCTAAGCGGTGCTAACGGCCCGTGTAATCCACTTCATTTCCGCTAGTGCGAACCACCTCATCCGCTTGCCTACTCGCCCATCCGCCTACCGAAGCAGTGCATCGCGGCCTGCATAGTTTCCATCTGCCCGGCGAAGCAGCGCATAGCGGCCTGCATAGGAGTAGTGATTTAGTTGTTTTATTTTGTTTTCCGCAAATCAAACCAACCCTAGCCTTTCGCATCCATCCGACTTAAGGACTTCAATCTCAAGTCCTCCTCAATAGTCAACTCCACCTTACTGTGTTCCTTTCGAGATCGATACTCGGGGATTTACTCCTTGTTTTATATTACTTGAACGATCGGTACACTACCGTGTCGTGCCGCAGTCTAACCACCATCTATAGTGGTGTGTAGGATTTGCGCATCTAGTTTTTGGCGTCGTTGCCGGGGAACACAGACGTGTGAGTTTTCTTGAGAGGGAGAGCTGAGAGAGAGAAGTTTCTTCCAGTGTTTATAGCCGCTTTTTTATTTTTGTTTGCTTTTTAAATTTATATTGTTTGTTATTATTTCTTCTCTCCTATTTTAAAGTTTTAAGCAAGTTTAATCCAAGGAGTTTTATTAGTTTGTGTAAATTTCCTTGCAAAGAATTTCAGCTTCATTTTATCTGCTTTAATTATTGAAAATGTCATCATGGGATATTTCACCTAGCTTTAATGACATGGTTTATTATATGGACCAAATGAATGAGTTGAATGCTAGGCAGTGTAGGAACATTGTTTGCTTGTTGTGTCGAGGAGAGGGTCATGAATTGAAGGACTGTCCTAGTCTTTTCAATCCTGACCGCTGCTCCTCCACTCATGACAACAGTGTCCCTATCGCTCATTCTGTGCCCATGGAGGCAATTGTTCCCTCTAACCCCGAGCTTGTCTCGTGCATGGACTCCTCACTCCCTGTGTATGGCTTCACTCCCAGTGATGATGATCACTCATCTGTTGGGCAACAAGGAGAGCAATGGGAGCTCCTAGATGCACCTGAGCATGATGAGGAAAGTATTCTTTCCATCGGGGAGGCTTTAGCAGATCTTTTTACGGAGGAACCAAATCTTTGTGTTTTTCCAGTTTCTTTGCACGATTTTTCTACACACATTCTTTATGATCCTATCAAAGTAAAGGAGCGGGATGATGATTCGGACTCGGAGGATGCTCCAAGGTGGGTTGAGGAGGATACTCCTTCTGATGAGGAGGTTTGCACTTCCTCATGGGACGAGGAGGTCCAACTCACCACCGAGGCCCTTGAGTTCTTGGGTTCCCCTCGCCATGATACTTACCATGATGATAGCGATCTATCCTTGGATCCTGTTGGGAGTGAGACCGGGACCACTCCCCCAATTTTTGATTATTTAAGTCATTCTCCTCTTTTATTTCCTAACCCCCCTTCTTCATCTGAGCCTGTGCAGGTTGAATCTTCGCAGGTACATCAGGAGGACTTGGAGCATGATGCTCAAGTCAATGATGAGTGTATCTTCATATGTGAGGAGGTTGACCCCTCCTCCATAGAGGAAGCCTCATTCATTTCCTTCTCCTCCTGCTGCACCCCTGGAGATGATACCTTGCTGGGCAAGGATTGTTTTGGTGAGATGAATGAGGACCAGGTCTCCTCCTCTTCTTACTTTCTGTTTCCTCTACCTGCGTTATGTAGGTATTATTATTTGGGTAGAGGAGTAACTGTTCTGTCGCCATATCGGTACCCGCTACCGACACGTGTATTAGAACAGTTACCTGTGCACTTCTCTTTTCATAGACCCATTAGCTAGAACTGTTTTCAATTTGAATAAGTCGTGCTGGGATGACAATAACCCCAGTAGTTATCTTTCTTTTCTGCATTTTTATTTCATCTAATCATGTTTAGTTAGTTGTATTTCTTTTCAGTTTTCTATTTTCTTTTGTTTCTGCGGAGCTCACCCCTGCAGGTCCTTTTTCTGGATGGCGGATGCTGCAGCTTTGTCTTAGTTTACACGCGTCTTCTGGTATGCTCACTTGCTGAGCATTGGGTACTCTCTTTCCCTAGCCCTATTTTGATTTTCCTGTCATATTTTATGCAGATTGTTTAAGCTTAAGTCTGGGGGAGAGTAGTTTTGTTTACCCGCTCGCATGCACTATTGCATTGCATATTAGAAGATTTCATTTAAAATGTTTTGTTCACTTTTATTGCACACCACAGCACCCACTTGAGCGCGCTTAGCCGTTGGCACGTCGCGAGTTGAATTTGTCTTTTTTGTGTGATTTGGAAAATCATTGTGCTGGCTTAGGATTATGAGGTGGAGTAAAATGTTGACTCTTGCAGTGCTCCTAGTCGAGTGCTCATGTCTCGTAGGAATTCGTGTAGATTCAATTTCTTTTTATGCTTTTAGATTATATTTTTCTATTAGCGTAGATATTGTTTACTTTACTCAAAAAGTGGTGAATCCGGTGTGAATCAAACGGTAGCATAGGAATGTGTGTAGACGTTCGTTAGTCTCGTATTGCCCGAGCCGGGAGGAAGGATTATCTTTCTCGGTGGCTAGAACTTGCCCAAAGCGATTCTTGAAGCATGGGTCTACGGTTAGTCAATTGCGTGAATGTGATATAGGCCATCATTTTGGCCCGGTTGAGCCTTTGTGCCCACTCCTATCGCTTTATCCTCGTTATCCCAGTTGTGCCTACCCTTTCTTTGATTCAGCCCCACTATTGTCTCACCAAAGCCTAAATGCCAAACCTAGTCGCACTCCCAAATCTGAGCTTTAGCTGTTTAATATTTTCATGAGTTGGGTTGTTGATTTGGTGATATGTTTGTGAAGATTTGGATGTGTTATTGTTTAGTTGCTGAAAATGATAAGAAAAGAAAAGAAGAAAATGAGAGAAAGAAAAGAAGTGAAAAGAAAAGAAAAAGATTTGAGCTTTAATGAAAAAATCTGTGTAAAAATTTATGTTTGGGAGTAGGCGGTGCATACACCCATGTTGTTAAGTCCAAGTCTGGGGGTGTGATGTACCCGTGTGTTTGTGTGGCGAATAAGGAGAATTTCTGCACTAGCTCATTTGGGTTTAATATTTGAGTCATCGTCTTTATCATTGCATACCTCACCTAAACCCAATCCCCATTTAAAACCTAAAGTCCTATTGATTCACGCATTTGAGTCAAACCAGTGCCGTGGAGAGAGTGCGAACGGGCAAGCTTATGGTCACCGACATTGATGGATTTCAATGGAGTTGTCCCGAGCCCCGATCTTTGGCAATGCTCGCCTCAGCGTTCAGTTTACTTTCTTCCTATGTACGACCTTATGATTCACCGTGATTCGCCTTTTGAGTAAACGTAATATATAAATACGCTCCTAGAAAATTATAAACCAATATGTATAATTAGAAATTTTGTCTACTGTATTTCTACGCACATGAGCATGCGACTTCGCATGGTACTCCGCTTGATAATTTCTTCGCCAGCTTATGTTTTTACTGTCCGCGAGAGATGGTTTGCTCGGGACGCGCAAACAGGTAAGTCTGGGGGTGTGATGAGTCCCATTTATATACACATTTATGGACTCATCTGGGCCGGTATTTGAGTCAATGCACTACGTTTTAGATCCATAATCACTCATATTTGTTCTCTACATGTTATTCCAAGCTAAGTGCACTTTTAGGCCCGTTTCGATGTATTTTCTTGTTTATCTTACTCATGCTTTATGTTGCAATTCAATTTCTACATTTGAGAATGTGTGAAATGCCCATTTACGTGGCCTGACGATCTTTAATGTTGATACGGGGGTTGTGCGAGTGTTCCGGGGCGCAAAAACTGCACAGGAACACTGCGCACGACCACTGGACATAGTGCGCACGACCACTGGTCGTGCGCTAGTGATCATGCATTAATTCCCACCTAAAAAGTGGCCTGACTGGCTTAACGCACGACCACTGGACATAGTGCGCACGACCACTGGTCGTGCGCCACTGATCGTGCGCATTGAAAACCTGCACCTGTCTATAAATAGCTGCTCCGCGAAAACAGCCGTAACTCCTTCGTTTTTAGGTCTTTTTGAGCGCCGTTTTTTGCGTTTTTTCGTTCTAAGCCTCATCTATTCATCTAGGGACTTCAAGGAAGAGATTGGATCTTACTTTCATCATCAAGGAAGGTTTAAAGAGCATTTGGACATCGCCGGGTCGTGACACGAAGAAGACGGGCCATTGGGAGGAAGTGACAGCCCTCCTTTACCCCGGAAGCAGTTGAGGACCGAGCTTGGACGCGGATTGACAACCCAGCAATTCCAACCGTGAATCCCAGCAAGGCTTCGGAGTCGGTCGAATCTCTTACTCTTTATTCTTTTGAAATGATGTTTGTATGCTAAACTCTCTATTTTTTTGGATGAAGAGCTTGATAAATCCATATATGTAACTTTTATTTCATGTTTATGAAATTACTTTTGATTTATTCAAGTGTATGAGGTGCGCTATTGTCATTCATCTTCCATCCTCCATTACCCTCCATTCCATTCCGCTTAACTTCTCTTCCACTACGTGAGCCTACTCTTCCATTCGCCAAGCTAAGCGGTGCTAACGGCCCGTGTAATCCACTTCATTTCCGCTAGTGCGAACCACCTCATCCGCTTGCCTACTCGCCCATCCGCCTACCGAAGCAGTGCATCGCGGCCTGCATAGTTTCCATCCGCCCGGCGAAGCAGCGCATAGCGGCCTGCATAGGAGTAGTGATTTAGTTGTTTTATTTTGTTTTCCGCAAATCAAACCAACCCTAGCCTTTCGCATCCATCCGACTTAAGGACTTCAATCTCAAGTCCTCCTCAATAGTCAACTCCACCTTACTGTGTTCCTTTCGAGATCGATACTCGGGGATTTACTCCTCATTTTATATTACTTGAACGATCGGTACACTGCCGTGTCGTGCCGCAGTCTAGCCACCATCTATAGTGGTGTGTAGGATTTGCGCATCAGTAGGCTCGATATTTTCAAGAAGGACTGGACAGTCCGATGAGCGGAGTCTCTATGAAATATAAATTAAAAGGTGTTTACATATTACATAGTACACGAATACCATGCATATTTTTAGGGGCGTAGGTAAGGTCTAGGCCAGGAGGTTTGAGTAGAAGCCTAGAAGTGGACTTGCCCGATCCACTGCCATTATTTGCCTCAACGGGGTACCTGAGTTGACATACTTGAAGAGAGGGAACTTCCAAGGTCTGTACGTACAAAATCGAGTGAGTGAGTTGCATCATTGCATTGCACAACATAACATAGCATCATTGCAAAAACAAGACCTCGTCATTTAAATTAGTATGAGCTCTTTTATATGATGAGTTTACCTTAATGCCAGATCCCTTAACTTATATGTTTGTATGAGCATCCATATAAGTTAAGGTTACTTTTGTAGCTGCTCTCCTTATATTGAATTACGCTTTCAGATACTTCTTGCTATGATTACTATGGCTTGGTGTTTCATTATACTGCTGCTTAGAACCTCCTGAATTGTTGTATTGTACATATGGTTCACTTATGGAAATTGCTAGAGATAGGCTATACTTTATTCATAAATATGCTTGTTAGCTAGTTCCATATCACCTGCTTGCTTTTACCCCTTGTTGTCCTCCGCTTCCTTCTCGCGCACGGTGCTTAAGAGTCGCGGGTGGAGGCGGTGAGGAACCTGCTGAGTCCTATAGACTGATGGCCAGTTATGGCATAACAAATAGGAGCGCCAGGGGGAGCAGATCCGCAATCGGAGGGAGGAACTTGGCACGTTAGCGAGGCCCGGACTTGGACTCTCAGCAGCTGCAGGGAGAGCACTGGGGAGTGACCATCTTCCGAATGTTATCCTTTGTATTTACCCTGGTCAGAGTAGAGAGTTAATCATTCGTGAAGACACGGTCAAATGTCAGTACTTACAATGCTTCATTTTTGCCAAGAGAGAGGCCAAGAATAATTGATGTATCGGGCTTAAGCCCTTTTTATTCCTAGCACACCTATTTAGTACTTTGTCTTATTTTTATCTCATTTGGACAAGCAATTAATTATGAAGTGATTGATGTGGATATGTAATTCTCTTAATTATTCTATGAAGTGTGTGGTTGTCCTAGAAAATGATTAGACTGCAGGATCAACATCTTGTGATGGAGTCCTCACCGAGTGGAGGTATCACTGCAAGGCGGCGATTCTGGGCGGTAAGACCCGGAGATTGAAGAAAAAAAGGGACTTACAAACTAGTATCAGCTCAGCCAACTTCGATCCAAAGTAAGGAATTCCACAACCCTAGGCAACCCTGCTCGAACTTAGTTTGAGGACAAACTAGCAGCGAAAGCAATGGTGTGCCCATAGAAAAAATCACGTTTAATTGTCCATCAAAATGAGATGTTTTGGCCAACCCTTCTAATTAAATCCTTTTCTTATGTAGCCTCCGGTGAACGTCCCCACCCGGACGATGATCCCTCCAGTTCATAATGGCGTTCCTCCCCCACCGGCTCCCACCCCCTTTCAACAATCAGAGCTAGGACAGACATTGACCGCTATCCTGCGGGCCTTCTCTCAGCAGCAGGCCCCGATTCAGGCCCCCAACCCAGGGGCAAACTAGTTGAGTGCCTTCCGAGTCCTCTCCCCACCATCTTATGTGGGAACTGAGTCGGTGGTGCAGACAGAAGAATGGTTAGACACCATTCAGGAAATGCTTGCCGGGATTCATTGTCTGGTTGATATGGCGGTGTCATTGACCGTCTACGCTTTGAAATGTCATGCCAAGCGGTGGTGAAAGTTGGCCCTGGACACCACCTTTGCTGGCCATTAGTATGCGGACATCACGTGGGAAGAATTCAACGAGGAATTACTGGAGCACTTCGTGTCGCAGACAGCTAGAGAATATATTGAGGAACGGTTCCTACACTTGAAGCAGGGAAACCTTTCAATATTGGAGTACTAGCGGGAATTCTCGCACCTAGCCCATTTCACCACAGCCCACCAGTTAGAAGACTCCGGTTATGCCAAGAGATTTTACAAAGGCCTCCGAGATGACCTAAGACAGGCCCTGCTATACGTAGCAGATTCACGTGGGAAAAGAATATGTTTTTCTTCTCTTTGCTTGAGAAGACTCTAGATGATCCTGATGGTGTTATTGAGATTGGATCTTTGAAGATGATGTTGAAGAGCTCCCCCTGTCTGATTGAAATTTATGATAGCTTGTGGAGGCTTCTTCTCCTGATTGTAAATACTCCTTTTCTTCTTCTACAGTTTGATCCTGAGCAAATGATATTGATTGGTGTCTCAGGATAAATATGTTCCGCAGAGAAGAGTTAGCAAAAAGAAGATAGATAGATAAAATATATTGTTCTTATAAAGAACTCTGCTGATGTGTTCTTCTTTTTGCTTCTCTGTTTTTCTCCTGTATCTCTCCTTGTTTATTCTTTCTGGTTCTTCATATTCTCTCTTCTTCTTCTTCTTCTTCTCTGCTCTTCTCTTTTTATATATATTCTGGAGAAGGCTTCAGGGCTGATTTGAATTCTTGCCCGACAAGAAAAGAGATAATATCTCTTTAATTTCCTCGAGCAGACAAATTTCCGTCTTTGTCTTTTCTGCCAACTGTTATAATATTTAATGTTGCAACGACTATAATATTAATTCATAAAGAAGACGGGCAGCAATAAATAACAATATATAAAATAGAAATTAATCAAGAATATTGCTGAGAATATTAGACGAGCTGAGAAAAGAGAAATATAATTGCTGATGATAATTTCGTCGAGCTCAGCTTCAAGTTCGTCGATCTGATTATTTAATTCATGGTTCTGAGCTTCTGCTGAATGTTCATCGAACGCAGACTTGAGATCGTCGAACGCAGCTTTTCGTCGATCACTGAGACGGCTGGATTTTGTCGACCGCTGAGACGGGATCGTCGACTGCTGAGATAGCTGTTCTTCGTCGAGCGTAGAATGAATATCATTCGTCGACCGTAGAGCGCCGTTCATCGAACGCAGATAGCCGTTCGGCGAACCCAGAGAACATGTCTAATTTTCTCTTGTCTCTTGTCCTAATGGAATTTCGTCGATCACAGAATATTTATAAATAAGGATCACGACTCAAATCCAAAACTAAGGTTCCAACAATCTCCCCCTATTTGAGTTGGGATCCTAAGCCAAATTAAGACTGGGTTCTAACAATCTCCCCCTATTTGGTTTAGGATACTAAGCATAAAAAAATAGAATAACTACAAGCATAACAGTTAGAAATATAAAGATTAGAGGAGATGTAGAAAATAAAACAGATATAAAATTTACTTGTTCTTTTTGGAAAACATTTAATCATAAATTATATTATTTTCTTAAAAAAACATTTAAGCAATTCTGATTTCCTAGATTTTGTTTTTAAATAGGATTTTAATGAAATGAATTTCTACAGCTGTTATTGGATTCTAAGGAATTTTTGAATTTAGAAAAACATTGCTTGATGCCTTCCTTCTATAGAATCCCTTTAATCAGAAGAGACTCACACTCAGTGCCCTGATCATTTCTGATCTATGCAATCTGAGTAGAATGCTCAACATGATTTTGGAGAAAGTCTGTAAGAATGTGAAGTTATCTGACTTTATTTTTATGATTAAAAAAATCCAAAAGATTCTTATAATTGCTGTTTAATTATAATTTGAGTTAAAAGATTAAAAAGATTAAGTATTTTCTTATAGTTAGATATATTAGCCTTTTTATCTCATTAAAATATAGATTTGTAAAATTTCTTTGATTTTGTTGAATATACACAATTTCCTTTTTAAAAGTTTGTTCAAATTTTTCAGCATTAATTAATTTATTTTTCAAAGAAATAATTTTCTTTTCTGATACTTTCAAATCTTCTTTAAGTTTATCAGAAGTTAAATTGTTTATTGTTAACTCTTTTTTGATTTCATTTTCAGATTTTATTAAATCTGTATATAGAATTTTAGAATCTAATTTGATTTGTTCTGAAGTAAAATTAGGAGTTGAAGTTACCTCAGTTACCTCATCTGATTCAGCTTCTGCATCTGAGTTGTGATATGAGCCATATATGGCCATCATGCAGAAACTCTAGCTTTTTGTTCATCTTCTTCTTCTTCTTCTTCACTTAGACTAGATGATGGTTCTGCATCATAAGTATAGTTAGTGAAAGAAGATTCAGTTACCATCTTTGTGAGGGAGTTCCAGATGCCTCTTGCTGAAGTGCAATCAACAACTTTTTGATAAATGTCATTTGAAATTGATTGAGCTAATATGTCCATAGCCTTTGCATCAACACTTTTCAGCTTCTCTTGAGCATCTGTTGATGTTTGTGAAGATGGAGGTCCTGGCAAAATAGAGTTATAAATTTCTTCATCTATTGCATTCATATATAATCTGATTCTAGCTTGCCATAAAGAAAATCTATCTAAATTACAGATTGGTGGTCTAGTGATTGAATATTCTTCTTGTGCCATGAGTTTTTAAAAAAAAATTAAGAACTAATTGATTTTTATGATTCAGGTGTTAGCCTGTAAAGAATCAACTACCCTCTGATACCAATTGAAAGTGAGTTTAGTTCTTAAATTAAAAAACTCTTTGTGGGTTATTTCAAAATAATGATATATATATATATAAATATATGTGTGAAACAGAGTGATTTATATAACTACAAATTTTTATCACAGTTATCACAGATTATTATAAACATAGTAAATAAAAGCATAAGCAGAGCAATCAGAAGACACAAGAAAATATAGTAGTTCCCCAATAAACTTGGGTACGTCTACTCTTCTACCACACTGGTAGGAATCCACTAGGATTTTTGATCAGGTGTCCTAACACCAATGAGCTTTTGATAAGGTGCCCAAAAACCAAACAGGATTTCTTTTGAACAGGTGTCTTGCCACCAAGGGGTAAACTTTTGAAGGGAGTTTTAACCCTTTACAAGATGGGAAGGGAAAAGAATATGTTGTTCTTCTCTTTGCTTGAGAAGACTCTAGATGATCCTGATGGTGTTGTTAAGATTGGATCTTTGAAGATGATGTTGAAGAGCTCCACCTGTCTGATTGAAATTGATGACAGCTTGTGGAGGCTTCTTCTCCTGTTTGTAAATACTCCTTTTCTTCTTCTGCAGGTTGATCCTGAGAAAATGATATTGATTGGTGTCTCGGGATAAATATGTTCTGCAGAGAAGAGTTAGCAAAAAGAAGATAGATAGATAGATAAAATATATTGTTCTTATAAAGAACTCTGCTGATGTGTTCTTCTTTTTGCTTCTCTGTTTTTCTCCTGTATCTCTCCTTATTTATTCTTTCTGGTTCTTCCTATTCTCTCTTCTTCTTCTTCTTCTTCTTCTTCTTCTCTGCTCTTCTATTTTTATATATATTCTGGAGAAGGCTTCAGGGCTGATTTGAATTCTTGCCCGATAAGGAAAGAGATAATATCTCTTTAATTTCCTCGAGCAGACAAATTTCCATCTCTGTCTTTTCTGCCAACGGCTATAATATTTAATGCTGCAACGACTATAATATTAATTCATAAAGAAGACGGGCAGCAATAAATAATAATATATAAAATAGAAATTAATCAAGAATATTGCTGAGAATATTAGACGAGCTGAGAAAAGAGAAATATAATTGCTGATGATAATTTCGTCGAGCTCAGCTTCAAGTTCATCGATCTGATTATTTAATTCGTCGTTCTGAGCTTCTGCTGAATATTCGTCGAACGCAGACTTGAGATCGTCGAACGCAGCTTTTCGTTGACCGCTGAGATGGCTGAACTTTATCGACCTCTGAGACGGGATCGTCGACCGCTGAGATAGTTGTTCTTCGTCGAGCGCAGAATGAATATCATTCGTCTACCGCAGAGCGCTGTTCGTCGAATGCAGATAGCCGTTCGTCGAACCCAGAGAACATGTCTAATTTTCTCTTGTCTCTTGTCCTAATGGAATTTCGACGATCACAGAATATTTATAAATAAGGATCACGACTCAAATCCAAAACTAAGGTTCCAACATACAACAAAATGCCTCCTAAAGGTGACCATCGGAGGTCTAACATTCGATGCTCCGGCAACAGTCCTGAAGATGTCGGACTTCGATCTTGTCTTGGGTCTGACATGGCTCACCTGGAACCATGCCCAGATTGATTGCCCAGCAAGGAAAGTCGTACCGAGACACGACACCACCTATGCGACATTCGAAGGTATTATCCTGGCCTCCCGTCATTTACTTTCATCTACTCAGACCGTCAAGGCCCATCTACAGGGAGACAAAGTTTATATGATTTATTTTGAGATTAAGTAAACAGAGACTCCCCTAACTGATATCCCCGTAGTTTGCAACTTTCCCGATGTATTTCCAGAAAAACTACCTGGGTTACCACCGCACAGGGAAAAGAACTTTCAGATTCAGTTAGTGTCAGGAGCCAGACCCGTATCCAGAGCACCCTAGGGGATGGCCCCAAAGGAGTTGGCGGAGTTTCGCACCCAGCTGCAAGAGTTAGTAGACTCAGGGTTTGTCCGGCCGAGCTCATCACCATGGGGAGCTCCGGTGCTGTTTGTAAAGAAAAAGGACGGGACTCTTCGGTTGTGCATCGACTACCGGGAGCTTAACAGATTAACAGTGCGGAAAACTTACCCCTTGCCCCGGATCGACGAGTTGTTTGACCAGTTGGAAGGAGCGCACTGGTTTTCAAAACTAGACTTGAGATCGGGATACTATCAACTGCGGATTCAAGAAAAAGATATTCCGAAAACGGCTTTCAACAGTCGGTATGGTCTCTACGAGTTCACGGTAATGCCCTTTGGGCTCACGAATGCCTCCTCCGCATTCATGAGTCTAATGAATCGTGTATTCGAAACCTACCTGAATTTCGTCGTTATAGTGTTCTGAAAGTGCACAGTTAACCTTACTAGAATTCTCTAGAGGGGGGGGGGGGGGGGGGTGAATAGAGATTTAAAAATGCTTTGTGCAATTATATATATATGTGTGTAATAATTAAAGATTTAAGCTTCCCACACAATAACAAGAATTAAGCAAGTAAAGAAGAAAAATAGCAAGAAGAAAATCACAGCGCAACACAAAGAAATATAGTGGTTCCCCAAACTTTGGGTAGTCCACTCTTCTACCCCCTTGGTAGGAATTCACTATCTTGCACTGAGTCTTTTGATAAGGAGACTCTTAGAACCAGCCTGAGTCTTTTGATAAGGAGACTCTTAGAACCAATCTGAGTCTTTTGATAAGGAGACTCTTAGAACCAGTACAACTGAATTTTTTGAAGAGAGATTCTAAAAACTCTTTTACACAGTTTAAAAGTGAAATGAAGATAAGGAGAAGAAGTAGAAGAAGTAATTTAAACAAGAAGGAATCTTCTTCCTAGCAAGAAGATTAGAAGTACAAGAATAGTGAATGTAACCTCTCTTCTATAGTGAGAAGGAGATTGTAAGCTTTTCTCTCTTTTGTGAGAGCTTTCAGAATTTGCAGCAGAATGGCCTCAGGAGGAGAAGATGAAGGCTTTTTCTTTGCTGCAGCACACTATCTCTTTTCTCAGCTTTCTCACTCTTCACTTGGGAGCTCTTCCTCTTTTTCAAATATATATGGTGGATCCCTGGTGTACATTCTCTGCCGACCTCCTCCTTATTTATAGCTCTGTTTAAAAAGATGTTGCTAAAGGGGAATAATCAATCAGCAATTAGAGAGAAAAAGTTTCCATAATAATTAAATCTGTAGAAGGAAAGAATTCATTTTGATTTCAAATAATATCCATAATAATCTTAATCAAATTAGCCAAGAATCAAATAGAAGGAAGGACTGATTCAGAATGGCTATAAAATAATAATATCATTCCATAAAAATCAGATCTACAGAAAGAAGGAAAGAGATATGGCGTGTGTTTGAATTTCTTATAGTAATCGACGTGCGTCGATTACTATTCGACGTAAACGTCGATTTCATCTTGGCTGGATGTCGAGAGGAGAATAAGGAAGGTGCGTCGACTAAGGTGCGTCGACTTTATTAAATGCGTCGACTAGAAGTCAGAGGTACGTCGACAAAGATTACGTCGAATTCTTCTTAGAGTTACTTTGACTCATTCTGAGAGAAACGTCGACTACAGTTCGACGTTGCGTCGAATACCATTCGACGCATATTTACTTAGCCTAATTTTTCATTCTCAGAATTTATATTCTACTCAATTCTAGGGGTTAAGATAAATCATTTCCCCAACAATCTCCCCCTATTTGTCTTAACCCTATTTAGAGAGAAATTGTATCAGCTTTTAATCAACACAGCAAATCATTTATATAGAGAAGAAATATGCTAAGTAATCAAAAGAAATCATATAACAAGTAATTGTCTTTCACAAGATTTAAACTAGGAACTTCTTGTTATACATGAAGTTGACAAAGGCAGAATAAAGTTTCCTAGATAAATTTTCAATAGCATCAAAAATATAGCCCCTGGCACTATCAGGATGCTCCTGGACATTTCTGATGATTGTGTGCAGTTTCTCCAGGATTTTGTCAGCATCAGGGAGAGTGTCATTTATAGAATAGCCCTTGTTGATGATAATTGCTGCTTTTTCATCAATCATCTCAATTGTAATGTTTTGAGGTTTCTTTTGTGTAGGCTTGGGCTCAGGTGTTCCTTGGTTGTCAACCTTTGGCCTATATATTCTCTTCTCTGATTCCTGTTTCTCAGACATTTTTCCTTTCCCTTTCCAGGGTGATTCATGCCATTTGTCTAATCTTGCAGGTCTTTTAGGCTTCTTATAGGGAATGTAGATATCTTCTGCACACCCTACACCCCTTTTGTGCTTTTGTCCTTTTTCTAGGATGAGCCCTGCCTGAGGATTTTTCTTTTGATAAGCTTCAACATCAAACAATTTCTTTGGAAGTTTGATGGAAGATTCAGCAAGAATTTGTTCTTTAGTCATCCCCTTCTTGATCTTTTCCAACCAGATATTCTTTTTATCTTCTACTTCTTTCATAGCTGCTTCATATTCATACAGCTCTCTTTCTCTTATTTCTTCATGCCTCTTTTCCATGTCAGGATCATGGTACTCCTTTACAGGACTGTTAGGAGTGATATTAGGCATTCTTTCAAACCTTTTTATCTCCTCAACAGCCTTTCTATATTTCTTTTCCTTTGCATAGTCTTTTCTTTCTTCTTTGGAGAACTTTTGCCAATGAGGGATGGATTCTCTTCTTCTTTCCATTTGTCCTCTTGGTTTTTCCCTAGATAGCATTTGTGGAGGTAAAGGTAGCAGAGGAGGTAGAGATGGAGGTTGAAGTGGTGGAAGAGGCAGAGGTGGAGATGTAGTTTTCTTTTTAGAAGGAGAAGGTGGAGAAGGAACTTTTGAAGGAGAGGGAATTTGTTCTGTAACCTCTGGAAGAATATCCTCAAGTAAGGGTGTCTTGAGTTTGATATAGCTAGCAGAGAAGCCAGGAGAGTGATGCTGATATTCTTCCACACACAAGGGTGTCTCAATCCAGACTTGCCCTTTTAGGTCATCAGAAAAAGTTGTTTCTTCCTCCCCCTGGACTTCTATATTTTGTACTGCAACAATCTCCCCCTGAACATATGGGGCATCTACTCTGAATGCTTAATCCACAGCCTGGTCTCCTTCTGTATAGTAGGAGGAGGATTCACCAAGGTGTTTGTTGAAGGTGTAATAAGAGTGATTGGAGAAGATTGGAGCCTATGGTAAAAAAAATGAAGTTCGTTTAATACTTAAAGATAGTATTTAGAGATTGGAGAAGAGTTAGCCCTGAGCTTTAAGAAAATATAAAACCTGGATAGGGGGGTTTCTGGAGCAACTCTCCCCCTGGTTTATATCCTTCAGAAAGGATGTAAACCCTTTTGGCGACAGAGGTTGTTCTTGAAGAAGAACATGAAGCTCAGGAAGAGAAGCAGAGAGGTTGGCCAATTTGGCTTCACAGGTGGTGAGCATGTCGGCACACTCATTGGAGAAGTTGGTCAGACGTGTCTGGAAGTCATTCAGAAGTTGTTCCAGAGCATCGTTTATTGTTTTGATAAGAGCAGATTGAGCAGGGGTTGGCGCCATTGATGCAGAGAGAGAGGTAGAAGACAAAGATTTTGGCGGTTTGGGAGAGTATGAGTTATGAAATAAGAGGTGTTATTTAAAGAAGGTGAAGCGTCGAAAAGGAAACAGAAATCAAGGTATATTAGGTAACCAATCGTCAAAAGAAGAAGGGGAGATTTGTTTCCAGTTTTATTATGAAGTCGACGTTACGTCGAATTGGAGTCGACGCATGGTCGATGTGTCAGAACATCTGTGACGTTGGTCATTGATGTCGACGTATGCGTCAATATGGAGTTGACGCTCCGTCGAAACATTGTCAGCCTAATGTCCTGCCGATGTGGTCGCAGACTTGCGTCAAGATTAGATCGACGGTGTGTCGATAAGGGATCGACGTATCTTTGTCTTTAAGAAATCAATGCTAGCGTCGAGTTCCTCTCGACGGTGCGTCGATAGGTAATCGACGTGTCTTTTAAGTACTTGCTTAGTTTTTTTCTAATTTCTTTTAGATTTCCCCAACAATGGTGTTTACAAGCTTCCATCAAGCATTCCCAAGGTGTTGATAAAGTAAGTATGCTTAGTTTCATCTAAGTTTTTGGTAAAGATGTCTGCTCTTTGACTATCTGTAGGGATATATTCTAAGGTTATCTTACCTTTTTCTACATTGTCTCTAAGAAAGTGATGTCTGATCTCTATATGTTTGGTTCTACTATGAAGGACTGGGCTGGATGCTATGGATATAGCACTAGAGCTATCACAATAAATTTTAGAGTTATTGACTTCCAGTTTATAGTCAAGAAGCTGATTTTGCATCCAGAGGATTTGTGAACAACAGCTCCCAGCAGCTATATATTCAGCTTCAGCTGTTGAGGTTGAGACTGAAGTTTGTTTCTTACTGAACCATGATATTAATCTGTCACCTAGGAATTGGCAAGTACCAGATGTGCTTTTTCTATCAACCCTACATCCAGCATAGTCTGCATCTGAGAATCCTATTAATTCAAAAATTGTTTCTGCTGAGTACCACAGACCTAGTTCAGGTGTTCCCTTTAGGTATCTAAGAATCCTTTTTACAGAGGTGAGATGGGATTCTTTTGGATCAACCTGAAATCTAGTACATATGCAGGTTGCAAACATAATGTCAGGTCTGCTAGCTGTTAGATAGAGAAGGGATCCTATGATTGCCCTATATGTCTTTTGATCTACTGATTTTCCCTTATCATCCTTTTCTATAATGGCATTAGTTGTCATAGGTGTTTTCATGGTAGAGGCTGATTTCATACCAAACTTTTTGATTAATTCTTTAGTGTATTTAGATTGTGAGATAAAGATTCCATCACTGCTTTGTTTCACTTGTAGCCCTAAGAAATAAGAGAGTTCTCTCATACTACTCATTTCAAATTTTGATTGCATTAAATTAGCAAATCTTTTACAAAGTTTGGGATGAGTGGAGCTAAAGATGATATCATCTACATAGATTTGAACAAGAAGGAGTTGATTTTTATGGGTTCTAGTAAAAAGTGTTTTATCTACTTTTCCTCTTTCAAAAGAATTTTCTAAAAGGAAGTTGGAGAGAGTTTCATACCAGGCTCTAGGTGCTTGCTTAAGACCATAAAGTGCTTTGTTAAGTCTATAAACAAAGTTAGGTGAGGAGGGATTGACAAAACCTGGTGGTTGCTCTACATACACCTCTTCTTGAAGGTCACCATTCAGAAAAGCACTCTTGACATCCATCTGGTAGACTTTCATCTTCATGAAGGCTGCATAGGCAAGAAAGAGTCTGATTGCTTCCAATCTGGCTACTAGAGCAAAGGTTTGATTATAGTCTATTCCTTCTTCTTGTCTGTATCCTTGTGCTACAAGTCTTGCCTTTTTCCTGACAATTACTCCAGTGGAATCTAGTTTGTTTCTGTATACCCACTTTGTACCAATAACTGGGTAGTTTCTTGGTCTCTCAACTAGGTTCCACACTTTGTTTCTCTCAAATTGGCTTAGTTCTTCTTGCATGTCTATAATCTAGTGAGGATCACAATTTGCTTCCTCAAACTTCTTTGGTTCAACTTGAGATAAGAAGCATTGGAGCATCATCCCATTGGAGACTTGGTGTCTTGTTCTTACTCCAGTATTGGGGTCTCCAATTACTTGAGATTATGGATGATTTTTCATATTGATTCCTTGTAACACCCCAAAAATCGTAGTTCAGCGAGGTAGGCGGAGTGGTAGTGCTGCGCTCGGGATAGGCTAAAAAATTCCATAGCAGTTCTCTGCGCACGACCATTTCTCCTCTTCGCGCACGACCAGTGATCGTGCGCCAATGATCGTGCGTTAATTCGCAAGGAATCGGAGTTCTGTCTCGGGTAGTGCGCACGACCATTTCTCCTCTTCGCGCACGACCAGTGATCGTGCGCCTGTGATCGTGCGCCTGTTAATTCTGCTCCGCGAATTTGAGCGGAGAAGGAGATCGGTCCGTCCGAATCTTTTGGAATCCGATCCAATGGCTAGGATTAGATGCTGGAGGTCTTTAGGGCTGATGAGAGGAGGTTAATCCTCATAATTTCTAAGCCTTTCTCTCTCCAAACCTAGAGAAAGAAGAAGGAGGCAAGGAAGAAGAAGGAGAGATCCCGCCATTGACGGAGCTCCGGAGTTCCGTTTCGCGAGCCGTTTCCAGATCTGGAGAGTGCAGCCCGGTGCGGTCGTTTCCCTCCGTCTAGAATCTCGGATCCATGGCGAAGAAGAACGCTCCTAGGGTAACGATTCTTCCTCCCGATGTTTGGACTTGTCATTTGTCCTCTCCTTCATTTCTCTATGCTTGCATGAGGAATCCCTTTCACCAAATGGGTGAAGTGTAGGATTTCCTCAAGTTCTTCGGAACTCCGGGTAGATTGTGTCCATCCCCGGCATATTGCATGTAGAAAATCTGGTAGTCGTGCGGATTTAGGCATTGTGTGTGAAGCCTATTCGTGGTCGTGAGCCCGAATCGGTGATGCTTGATTTGCAACGTTGCATTTAGGTTAAACCTAGAATGCGTGCCGGAGAATGACTCAGTGAAATCATCTATAGTATTGCGAGATTTAAGTGTAGGCGTCTTGTGAAGATCCTAACAAAAGCCCCATGCTTTGAGATTGGATGAAGGCAAACCTTCACCACGAAATTGATGCGGAGCGTATTGTACCTCCCTTGTTGAGTATTTGTGAAGCCTAGATCCTTGCGAAGGGGTTAGGTGCGTAGCTTATAAATTGTGTAGCACTTGAAAGTGCTAAACCCTTACGGGCCGAGGTGAAGTCGTACCCGCGTCGTGCGTTAGATCGCGACAATTAGAGCACGGGCAAAGCTAAACCGAACCCGTTTCCATGCAGATCGGTAAGAGGTCCCTACCTCATGTAGCCGTGTGATCATGGGAGAGGTCGTGGAAGGTGATTTACCTAGACCGACCAAAGGCTCTTTTCCCACCTAAGGCGATGGCCCTTACGGTGGAGTGTTTTGTAGAATTGATGTTGTTAGCCTCATGCGGTTGTTTAGGCGGTTTTGGGGAACCTTCGGGTGAACCCAACCAACATCATGTGCATACCTAGGTTCCCTCCTTTTTGATGCTCAACCTAGAAGATTGATTGTGCTTGAAACCTCACCTTGTGTAGTTGCACTTTCTTTATATTTAGTACTTGTGCTAGTATGGCTTGCTTGCAGTGTAGAAGCTCCGCCGCCCCGGGAAAGGGGTGGGGTCGTTATAATTTGGTCAGCTTTGCTGACCGTTACCTTGTTTGTCACTGCTTGGTGGAATGTTCTTATGCAGGTGCAGTTGAGCCTAGCGAAAAATAGCGGGCGGTGGCCCTTATGCTGAGTTGGCCCTCGAAGGCCAGCCTCTTTTCTGTTTTCCATGTATTGCCGGCCTGCATGCCGATGTATGTTTGGAGTTTTTATCACATTTGGTAAATGTAAGGCCTTAAGGCCGTAACTCTATATTGTGGTTTCATTCCTATGATAGTGGACAGTTCTAATTGAAATGTTTTAATCAAATGCTTCCGCTTACGTTTTGTACTCTCGTGTAGTTGTATTCTTTTCTGTTTATCACCTTTTAACTCCTAGCTAGTGTGGTTTGTATGGCGTGGGGTCCCGGCCGGACCCGCTATTATACTTTTCGTACTGGCAGGGTGTTACAATTTGGTATCGGACTTAAGGTGTCGATCCGTAGTTTAGCGAATTTGGGACGAATTCCTTTTAAGGGGTGGTGTGCACAGGATATGCATTCACCTAAAACGACAAAAACTAATAAGAATGTCCACTTAGGAATGGAAAAACATACTTGTTTGCGGAACCCGAGCGTTCCATGATGGTTGTTTGCTATGTTTTCAGCCACTAAATTGTGTCTTACACGATTATAGGTGACTAGGAGTGGTGCGGGGCCGTCTCAACCCCGTAACACTGCTGAAAGTAGTGGGTCGGCTGAAGTGCCAGCGACCACTCCTCCTGCTGAGATGATCAGGTTAATCGCAGAAGCTGTCTTCGCGATGATCAATGCTCAACCGCAAAGGCTTGCACAACCTGCTACGCCTATTACAGATGCGGCCCCGGTGTTCGAACCTGCAGCGGAACCTGCGGTGGAACCGAGGGTTGAGACCCCTGTGCCAGTGACTGCAGTGGAACCTGCGGTGGTGCAAAGGGTAGAGCGTCCTGTAGAGCGTGTAGCCGTTGCGCGAGCACGTGATCAACAACTGCAGCACTTTCTAAGCTTCCACCCTCCAACTTTCTCGGGGACCGGATCCCCAACGGAGGCGGAGGACTGGCTGTCAACGGTTAGAAAAACTCTAAAGGCGACAACAACAGAAGAAGCAATGATGGTCACTTTAGCCACCTTCCTCCTTAACGGAGAGGCAGAGCGTTGGTGGGCCGAACAGGAAGTGCACAAGTTTGGAGGCAAGGAGATTACCGAGATCACGATAGCGGAGTTCTCAAAGTCATTTCTTCAAAGGTATATTCCTTCTGCCCAACGCATCGCATTGCAGAACCAGTTTCTGAAGTTAACTCAAGGCGACAGCTCGGTGGATGAGTACTTGCATGAGTTCACTAAACTGGGTCGTTATGCGGGGCCTATGATGGAAGATGAAGAGACAAAGACGAACAAGTTCTATGAAGGTCTTCGGGATGAGTTGAGGCTGCTCCTTGCAGGCCCAATGACGTTAGGTTTCCATGTGATGGTCCAAACTGCCAGATCCCTAGAGTTGGACATGAAGAGGGTACAAGCAAAAGCCGTGGCAAAGAAACCTGAGTTTCATGTGCCGGCCTCTCAGTCCAAGTCAGAGTTCAGAAAGAACAAAAGGAAGTTCAAATCGGCGGAGCAAACTCGCTCAAATGTTTCGGGAGCAACGACTGTGCGGAGTCCTATCACGTGTTTCACCTGCGGGAAGGTGGGACACAAGGCCGCGGTGTGTCGAAGTGGTCCCCCGAAGGCAGAGAACCGAGCGTTGGACTATGCTCGTGCTGCGGAAAAGGGTAAAGCTGCGGAATCTTCGGCTTCCCAGCACATTATTCTGACTCAGCCGAGAGTTTATTCGCTTGGCCAACAAGAAGCTAGACGACAAACGGATGTCGTCACAGGTACGAATTAGAAGCTAGCTTTTACAGCTATATATATAATTCATACTATTGTATGACTTTATGCTTTATTTGTGTACAATTAGGTTTCGTCCTAATTTTCAACTATCCTGCGAGAGCTCTATTTGATACGGGTGCATCACACTCTTTTCTGTCCGAGGACTTCGTGGTGCGAATCGGAGTGTCGTCTACCTTGGTAGAGGATAGATTGGAAGTAGTTCTACCCAATGGATCTCGCATGAGTGCGGATAGGAAGAGCCGTGTGAAGGTGCGGATCCGAAATCGGGATTTCGATTTGGAAGCATCGTTACTACCGTTAGCTGAATTCGATGTGATCTTCGGCATGGACTGGCTCTCGGAGCAGCGAGCATGCATAGATTGCAATTCAAAGGAGATCACTCTGGGAAAGAACACCGAAGGAGAAACCACATTTGCCGGTATGCGAGGAGCGAGCAAGACACTGATGTCTGCTCTCCAAGTGGTTAAGGCGGTGAGAAAAGGGGCCGAGTTGTTCTTCACTTTGTTGGAGGCTTCGGAGCCAAAGCCCAGGTTGTGTGATGTCCCAGTTGTAGCGGAGTACGCCGACGTGTTTCCTAACAAACTCCCTGGGGCTCCGCCTCATCGGGATATTGATTTCTGTATCGAGTTGGTGCCAGGTGCCAAACCTGTGGCCCGCTCACCGTACCGGATAGCGCCAAAGGAACTGGCAGAGCTGAAGGTCCAATTGCAAGAGCTGCTAGAGCAAGGCTACGTACGTCCAAGTTCATTTCCTTAGAGTGCACCGGTCCTCTTTGTGAAAAAGAAGGACGGGAGCTTGCGTCTATGTATTGATTATCGAGAGCTAAACAAGTTGACCGAGAAGAACCGATGTCCGATTCCAAGAATCGATGATTTATTCGACCAACTGGTTGGGTCGACGGTATACTCCAAACTGGACCTAAGGTCCGGCTATTACCAACTGCGGATAAGGGAATGTGACATTCCAAAGACAGCGTTCAGTACCCGCTTTGGGCACTATGAGTTCACGGTGATGCTGTTCGGTCTGTCTAATGCACCGTCGGTATTCATGGACTTAATGAACAGGACGTTCCGAGAGTATTTGGATCAATTTGTGATCGTCCTCATCGACGACATTTTGGTATACTCTCAGTCGAAAGAGGAGCATGTAGGGCATCTGCACGCAGTTCTGAGCACCTTGAGGAGGAGTCAGCTATATGCCAAGTTCTCCAAGTGCGAGTTTTGGCTACCGTCAGTAGCATTCCTTGGTCACGTCGTTAGTGGAGATGGAATTGCGGTTGATCCGTCGAAGATAGAAGCGATCTGAGCATGGCCTTTATTGAAAAACGTAGGGGAAGTCCGAAGTTTCTTAGGACTTCCCGGCTATTATAGGCGCTTTGTGGAAAACTTCTCGAGGATTGCACTCCCTCTCACTAAACCGACTAGGAAAGATCATAAGTTCATTTGGTCGCCCGAGTGCGCACAAGCTTTTGAAGAGCTGAAGAGCCGTCTGATCACGGCGCCCATTCTATGCTCGCCATGTGGTACGGAAGGCTACGAAATTTATAGCGACGCCTCGGGGAGTGGCTTGGGTTGTGTCCTAGTGCAGTTCGGAAAAGTAATTGCCTACGGCTCCCGGCAACTGAAGGTTCATGAGAGGAATTACCCGGTCCATGATTTGGAGCTAGCGGCCGTGGTATTTGCTCTTAAGCTTTGGAGGCATTATTTGTATGGCGTGAAGATCGACATCTTTACCGACCACAAGAGCCTCAAGTACCTGCTGGATCAAAGGGAGTTGAATATGCGTCAGAGGAGGTGGATGGAGTTCCTTGGGGACTACACCTTCGACATCAAATATACTCCTGGAAAGGGAAATGTAGTTGCAGACGCATTGAGTCATCGGGCTCCCGCTCAAGCAAATTGGATTTTGATGCACGAAGAGCGTCTAATCCGCGAGCTGGAAGAAATGGAGATCATTTGCATTGATAGAAGAGCGTCTACTTCAGCATGCTTGAACTGGACGGAGGTTCAATACAACCTTGCCGACCGAGTTCGACAGGCGTTGGAGATGGATGAGAGCATGAAATGCTATAAAGCGGAAACCGTTGATGGGTTAAACGCTGATTTCTCCTTCGAAGATGGCCTTATGTGGAAAGAGGGCAGATTGTGCGTCCCAAACATTGGCACTCTACGGGCGGAGTTGATGTACAAGGCTCATCATACCAAGTACTCTATCCACCCGGGGAGCACGAAAATGTTCATGGACATGAAGAAACTTTTCTGGTGGCCGGGTATGAAGAAAGACATTGCCCTCTACGTGGCCAGGTGTAATACTTGCACGTTGGTGAAGGCGGAATGTCAACATCCCGGTGGATTTTTGAAGTCCTTGCCGATTCCGGAGTGGAAGTTTGATGATATCTCGATGGATTTCGTGCACGGATTGCCGAGATCACAACAGGGAAACGACGCCATCTGGGTGATCGTGGACCGATTGACGAAGGTATCGCATTTTATTCCGAACCGGAAGGATGATTTTGTAGAAAAGCTAGCGAAGCTCTATGTTGATAGTATTGTGAGACTGCACGGTGTCCCTCGTAGCATCGTCAGCGATCGTGACGGGCGTTTCACGTCAAAAGATTGGAGGCTTATCCATGAACTGTTGGGCACGAAATTGAAGTTCAGCACGGCCTTCCACCCGCAAACGGATGGACAGACCGAGAGAACCAACAGGACTATGGAGGATATGCTCTGAATGTGCGCTCTAGATTTTGGAAAGAAGTGGGAAGATCATCTCTATATGATCGAGTTCGCCTACAATAATAGCTACCAAGCCAGTATACAGATGGCTCCCTTCGAGGCCCTCTATGGTAAGAAGTGTCGTACGCTGTTGTCTTGGGCGGAAACGGGCGATACTAAGCTATTAAAGCGAAAGGACGTTTAGGAAGCAACTTCGACGATCTGATCTGTACGTGAAAGGCAATTGATTGCCCAGGATAGGCAAGCAAAATATTACAACGCCAAGCATACGAACCTAAAGTTCGCCGTTGGCGACCGGGTTTACTTGAAGATCAAACCGTTCAAAGGGGTATCAAGGATTCGACGCTTGAAGAAGCTCAGTCCAAGGTACTTGGGACCGTTTGAGATTGTGGAGCGTGTTGGTGATGCGGCTTATCGGCTCGCACTATCTGCAGAGCTGAGCGGTCTACATGACGTGTTTCACATTTCAGTTTTGAGGAAGGCAGTGCAAGAGCCTACTCATATCGTTGCGGTCGGCAAAGTGCCGATTGATAGTGGGTTGTCGACGAAAGTCAAGCCTTTACGCATCGAAGATACCGAAGTAAAGCAGTTGCGGAACAAGTCCATTCGGATGGTGAAAGTCCGGTGGGACAATTGCGGCCGAGAGGAGCTCTCTTGGGAGAGAGAGCAAACGATGCTTGCGGAGTACCCCGAGCTATTTCTCTCAGGTATTTTATAAGTGTAATTCCTGCTATTACTGTTTTCGAAATTTCGGGACGAAATTCTTTTAAGGGGGTGGAGTTGTAACACCCCAAAAATCGTAGTTCAGCGAGGTAGGCGGAGTGGTAGTGCTGCGCTCGGGATAGGCTAAAAAATTCCATAGCAGTTCTCTGTGCACGACCATTTCTCCTCTTCGCGCACGACCAGTGATCGTGCGCCAATGATCGTGCGTTAATTCGCAAGGAATCGGAGTTCTGTCTCGGGTAGTGCGCACGACCATTTCTCCTCTTCGTGCACGACCAGTGATCGTGCGCCTGTGATCGTGCGCCCTGTTAATTCTGCTCCGCGAATTTGAGCGGAGAAGGAGATCGGTCCGTCCGAATCTTTTGGAATCCGATCCAATGGCTAGGATTAGATGCTGGAGGTCTTTAGGGCTGATGAGAGGAGGTTAATCCTCATAATTTCTAAGTCTTTCTCTCTCCAAACCTAGAGAAAGAAGAAGGAGGCAAGGAAGAAGAAGGAGAGATCCCGCCATTGATGGAGCTCTGGAGCTCCATTTCGCGAGCCGTTTCCAGATCTGGAGAGTGCAGCCCGGTGCGGTCGTTTCCCTCCGTCTAGAATCTCGGATCCATGGCGAAGAAGAACGCTCCTAGGGTAACGATTCTTCCTCCCGATGTTTGGACTTGTCATTTGTCCTCTCCTTCATTTCTCTATGCTTGCATGAGGAATCCCTTTCACCAAATGGGTGAAGTGTAGGATTTCCTCAAGTTCTTCGGAACTCCGGGTAGATTGTGTCCGTCCCCGGCATATTGCATGTAGAAAATCCGGTAGTTGTGTGGGTTTAGGCATTGTGTGTGAAGCCTATTCGTGGCCGTGAGCCCGAATCGGTGATGCTTGATTTGCAACGTTGCATTTAGGTTAAACCTAGAATGCGTGCTGGAGAATGACTCCATGAAATCATCTATAGTATTGCGGGATTTAAGTGTAGGCGTCTTGTGAAGATCCTAAAGAAAGCCCCATGCTTTGAGATTGGATGAAGACAAACCTTCACCACGAAATTGATGCGGAGCGTATTGTACCTCCCTTGTTGAGTATTTGTGAAGCCTAGATCCTTGCGAAGGGGTTAGGTGCGTAGCTTATAAATTGTGTAGCACTTGAAAGTGCTAAACCCTTACGGGCCGAGGTGAAGCCGTACCCGCGTCGTGCGTTAGATCGCGACGATTAGAGCACGGGCAAAGCTAAACCGAACCCGTTTCCATGCAGATCGGTAAGAGGTCCCTCCCTCATGTAGCCATGTGATCATGGGAGAGGTCGTGGAAGGTGATTTACCTAGACCGACCAAAAGCTCTTTTTCCCACCTAAGGCGATGGCCCTTACGGTGGAGTGTTTTGTGGAATTGATGTTGTTAGCCTCATGTGGTTGTTTAGGCGGTTGTGGGGAACCTTCGGGTGAACCCAACCAACATCATGTGCATACCTAGGTTCCCTCCTTTTTGATGCTCAACCTAGAAGATTGATTGTGCTTGAAACCTCACCTTGTGTAGTTGCACTTTCTTTATATTTAGTACTTGTGCTAGTATGGCTTGCTTGCAGTATAGAAGCTCCGCCACCCCGGGAAAGGGGTGGGGTCGTTATAATTTGGTCAGCTTTGCTGACCGTTACCTTGTTTGCCACCGCTTTGTGGAATGTTCTTATGCAGGTGCAGTTGAGCCTAGCGGAAAATAGCGGGCGGTGGCCCTTATGCTGAGTTGGCCCTCGAAGGCCAGCCTCTTTTCTGTTTTCCTTGTATTGCCGGCCTGCGTGCCGATGTATGTTTGGAGTTTTTATCACATTTGGTAAATGTAAGGCCTTAAGGCCGTAACTCTATATTGTGGTTTCATTCCTATGATAGTGGACAGTTCTAATTGAAATGTTTTAATCAAATGCTTCCGCTTACGTTTTGTACTCTCGTGTAGTTGTATTCTTTTCTGTTTATCACCTTTTAACTCCTAGCTAGTGTGGTTTGTATGGCGTGGGGTCCCGGTCGGACCCGCTGTTATACTTTTCGTACTGGCAGGGTGTTACATTCCTGTTCTGCTTGGATTTGTCAGATGCTCTTCTTCCTCATTAATAATGGGATCATTGTCCAACTGTTCTTCCTGAACCATGTTCTCTTGTGGAAGTTGGTTTTGATTGCTCTTTTCTGGACCTTCTTCATGCTCTTGTTCAGACTCCTCACTTGGTTCCTATAGCTGGATTTCTTTCCCAGTGCCTCTGTTCTCTAGAGTCAGTTGTTCAAGCTGAGTCTCTATGCTGCTATTTTCCTGTGGAAAAGGATTGGTGGAAGTTTCCTCCCCCTTAAACAGCATGTTAGTTTCATCAAATATAATGTGCATAGATTCTTCAATTCTGAGAGTTCTCCTGTTATAGCATCTATAAGCTTTACTGGATGATGAGTACCCCAGAAATATTCCATCATCAGACTTCTTGTCAAACTTGGCCAGATGATCTTTCCCATTATTTAGAATAAAGCAAGCACATCCAAAAATTTTAAAGTATTTAACAATGGGTGTTTTTCCCTTCAGAAGCTCATATGGAGTTTTTGCCTTAGTTTTGTGAATGAGGCTTCTATTTAGAACATAGTTTGCAGTGTTGACTGCTTCAGCCCAGAAGGTTTTTGGTAATCCTGATTCTACAAGCAGGGTCCTTCCTGATTCAATTAAGGTTATATTCTTTCTTTCAGCAACTCCATTTTGTTGAGGAGTTCTAGGTGCTGAGAAGCTTTGTTTGATACCTACATCCTCACAGAAACTACAGATTAACTGATTTTCAAATTCAGTCCCATGATCACTTCTGATTATGGAAACATGAGTATTGAATTCAGATTGAATCTGTCTTATGAATCTTGAGAGAATCTTGTGGCTCTCACACTTAGCCCTTAGAAAGAATACTCAACTAAATCTAGAGTAGTCATCCACAATGACTAGGGTATAAGACTTTCCACCTAAGCTCTGAGTGGATATGGGACCAAAGAGATCCATGTGCAGTAGGTAGAGAATCCTGGGGGAGTCATCCTTACCAATTGGTTTGAAGGATGACTTGGTCTGTTTTCCTAGTTGGCAAGGTCTACATGGAGAGTTCTTAGAGAATCTACCCTTTGGTAGGCCTCTGACTAGGTTATTCTTTGATAGTTTACTAATGGTTTTGTAGTTTAGATGACCCAATCTCATATGCCATAATTCACTTTTATTAATAATATTGTTGAACAAACAAACTTCTGTGGGTGAGGAGCTAAAGTCTACTATATATACCTTCCCTTTTCTAATTCCATTAAGCACTATGGCACTAGTCTTGATATCAATAATATGGCAAAATGGTGTGGTGAATTTTACCTTATACTTACCACTGTCACATATCTGACTTATACTTATCAGATTGTGCTTCAGTCCTTTGACTACTGCCACATTCTTGAAGGTAACTTTCCCTTCTTTGAAATCTCCAAAGCCCTTGGTTTGGCCACAGCTAGAGTCTCCAAATGTCACTGGTGGTCCAAGTCTATCCTCAAAATTGATTAATAGGTTTTTGTACCCTGTCATGTGCATGGATCATCCACTGTCCAAGTACCACACCAGCCTGGAGATGTGATACATCTGCACATAAAATTTTAAACATTAGTTTGGACCCTCCTAAGCTGGGGTCCATTCCTCCCAATAGTGAAAGGTTTAATGAAAGAATAAGTGGATTTTTCAGAATATCCTTCCTCCTTTAGGGGTATTGGCTTATCATACCAATTTTCTTTAGTAATGTTGCAGAAATAGTGTTCATAATAAAAGGAAATGGATTGAGAAGACTTTTTGGAAAAGGAGACATTTCTGTTAGATTGGTTGCGTCGATATGAATTCAACGTATGTTTAAAGTTGCGTCGAGTGGAAGTCGACGCTTCCTTCATTCTGTGGTTACTTTTAGTCGAAGCATAGGAGAGATTGCGTCGATTGGGAGTCGACGTATTTTGGTGTCTGTGTTAATTAGAAATCGATGCATTATTTGAGTTGCGTTAAGTAGAGTTCGACGCACGTCGATAATGATTCGACGCAAGTTTGTTTCTTTTCTGAGGATATTTACCTAGGATTCCTTCATGCATGGTGAGATTATTTTTGTTAAAAACAGTGGTTGTTTCTGGATTTTCATGTGATCTTTCTCCTGTCAAATGATTCTCCCTAGTGAAGTGAATAGGATGTCTCTAGACATATTTGCTGGGTGATTGAGGTTTGGGTTCTAAGTCAGTGTTATATTTTAGTTGTCTAAATCTATCCGTGAGATTGTTAGAGATATTCTTGAGCTTCTGACTTCTGCCATTTAGAGAGTCTTCAAAGGCTTTTGTCTTTGCTAGCTCATTTCTTAGTGCTTGATTTTCAGTATTGATTTTATCTAGTTGCTCCTCTGAGAGTCCTAGACTGAGCTCATAATTTTTATGTTGTGTATTTATTTGTTTGAGATTGTTTAGTTCATTTCTTAGTTCCTTTACTTCTTTCTCAGATTTGACTAGATCTAAACATTGTTCTTTGAAACTATTTTTGAAATGAGTGGAAGAGAAATCTATATCATCAAATATATTTACCAGAGATGTATCTTCAGGCTTTTCAGTAGCCATCAAACAGGTTTCCTCTTGCTTAGCCTTTTCCTGATCATCTTCAGATGAGGTACTTCCTTCAGATTCTGAATCACTCCATGATTGAGCAATGAACCCTTTCTCTTTCTTCTTCTTCTTCTTTAGATCTGTTCTTTTCAGATCTTTCTTATTGCTGATCTCTTTAGGACACTCAGGTGCAATGTGTCCAGGTTTCCTACAAGAATAACATATAATCTCTTTATTAGGAGTTTTGTCATACCTAGTTTTTGAGTCTCTCCTTCTGGATCCTTCTGTTTTGATCCACTTCTTGAACCTTCTGGCCAGTAGACTGATCAGCTCTTCATCATTTGAAGAGGGTTCACCTTCAGTAGCCTTCAAAGCAATGCTCTTTTATTTTGAGAGTGGAGGAGCCTTTTCTTTCTCTTCTTTCTCAGCTCTTGTTTTCAACAACTGTTCATATGATTTTAATTTACCCAACATGACACCTGTTGAGATTTCTTTTTGACTTTTGGAGTCTTTAATTGGCCAGATTCTTGAATCCCAAGAGCTAGGGAAGCAAGTTAGCAATTTGTCATTTATCTCAGTGAGAGATATGTCCTTCTCAAGTGTTCTTAACTCATTTACTATGAGGCTGAATCTGGCATACATGTCTGCAACACTTTCACTTTCATTCTTCTGGAAGTTTTCATATTGAGAGATGAGTAATGCCTTTCTGTCTTTTCTCTCATCAGCACTTCTTTCTACCATTTTAGAGAGAGCCTCCCATATTTCCTTAGTTGACTCACATTCAGTAATCTTTTGGAAGATTTCATCTGAGAGGGTTGAGACTAGGATGTTCATAGCCTTGGCATCATATGCTTGGGCTTTCTTTTCTTCATTTGTCCATTCAGCCTTTGGAGCAAGTGTTTCAGTTACTTTTCCACTTGAGTCCTTTCTGAATGGCTTGGGAGGACCTGTCATAATAACATCAAATAATTCCCCATTAATAGAGTTTAGATAAATTTTAATTCTTGTTTTCCAAAGTGCAAACTTTTCAAGGTTGCAAATTGGTGGTCTGGTGGAAGCATAATCTTTGATTTGTGCCATGTGAAAAATAATTTTTAGAAATATATATATATAAAGGAGGTAGGATCTTTTTGATCAAGGAGTTAACCTTCTTAGATCAACCTCCTCTGATACCAATTGAAAGTGCACAGTTAACCTTACTAGAATTCTCTAGAGGGGGGGGGGGGGGGGGGAGTGAATAGAGATTTAAAAATCCTTTGTGCAATTATATATATATATATATGTAATAATAAATGATTTAAGCTTCCCACACACCAACAAGAATTAAGCAAGTAAAGAAGAAAAATGGCAAGAAGAAAATCACAGCACAACACAAAGAAATATAGTGGTTCCCTGAACTTTGGGTAGTCCACTCTTCTACCCCCTTGGTAGGAATTCACTATCTTGCACTGAGTCTTTTGATAAGGAGACTCTTAGAACCAGCATGAGTCTTTTGATAAGGAGACTCTTAGAACCAGTCTGAGTCTTTTGATAAGGAGACTCTTAGAACCAGTACAACTGAATTTTTTGAAGAGAGATTCTAAAAACTCTTTTACACAGTTTAAAAGTGAAATGAAGATAAGGCGAAGAAGTAGAAGAAGTAATTTAAACAAGAAGGAATCTTCTTCCTAGCAAGAAGATTAGAAGTACAAGAATAGTGAATGTAATCTCTCTTCTATAGTCAGAAGGAGATTGTAAGCTTTTCTCTCTTTTGTGAGAGCTTTCAGAATTTGCAGCAGAATGGTCTCAGGAGGAGAAGATGAAGGCTTTTTCTTTGCTGCAGCACACTATCTCTTTTCTCAGCTTTCTCACTCTTCACTTGAGAGCTCTTCCTCTTTTTCAAATGTATATGGTGGATCACTGGTGTACATTCTCTGCCGACCTCCTCCTTATTTATAGCTCCGTTTAAAAAGATGTTGCTAAAGGGGAATAATCAATCAGCAATTAGAGAGAAAAAGTTTCCATAATGATTAAATCTGTAGAAGGAAAGAATTCATTTTGATTTCAAATAATATCCATAATAATCTTAATCAAATTAGCCAAGAATCAAATAGAAGGAAGGACTGATTCAGAACGGCTATAAAAGAATAATATCATTCCATAAAAATCAGATCTACAGAAAGAAGTAAAGAGATCTGGCGTGTTTTTGAATTTCTTATAGTAATCGACGTGCGCCGATTACTATTCGACGTAAACGTCGATTTCATCCTGGCTGGACGTCGAGAGGAGAATAAGGAAGGTGTGTCGACTAAGGTGCGTCGACTTTATTAAATGCGTCGACTAGAAGTCAGAGGTACGTCGACAAAGATTACGTTGAATTCTTCTTAGAGTTACTTTGACTCATTCTGAGAGAAACGTCGACTACATTTTGACGTTGCGTCGAATACCATTCGACGCATATTTACTTAGCCTAATTTTTCTTTCTCAGAATTTATATTCTACTCAATTCTAGGGGTTAAGATAAATCATTTCCCCAACATGTTCATAGATGATATACTCATTTACTCAAGGACGGAGGAGGAACATACACAATATCTGGCGCTCGTGCTGGAAAGGCTTAGAGATCATAAGTTATATGCTAAGTTTAGCAAGTGCCAATTCTGGCTTAAGGAAGTAGCCTTCCTAGGGCATATCATCAATGGGGCAGGATTGGCGGTGGATCCGGTGAAGGTTCGGGCAGTGCGAGACTGACCTCAACTGAAAACAGCGTCATACGTACAGAGTTTCTTGGGACTTGTCGGATACTATCGGAAGTTCATGGAAGGATTCTCCTGAATTGCCCTTCCTATTACGTCATTGACAAAGAAGGATGCACCGTTCATATGGACTCCTCGGTGTGAAGCAGTTTTCCAAGAGCTAAATAGTAGACTCGTCTCCGCTCCAATCCTTGCACTTTCATCTGGGAAGGAAGGATTTCAAGTGTACACAAATGCATCGTACCAGGGAATGGGTGCAGTTTTAATGCAGCACAGACATATGATCGCTTACGCTTCACGACAGTTAAAGAAGCACGAGCAGAACTATTCGGTGTACGACTTAGAGATGGGGGCCGTGATTTTTGGCTAAAAATTTGGAGACACTATTTGTATGGGGTTCACTCTGACATCTTTTCAGATCACAAGAATCTGATGTACGTAGACACTCATAAGGACATACACATTCGGCAGAGGAGATGGGTAGAATTTCTATGTGATTATCAGTACACAATGCATTACCACCTCGAAAAGGCAAACACAGTAGCAGATGCACTCAGTAAAAGGGCTAGCACGTCGGGTGCGGAACATCAGTTGATGGCCATGGAGCCAATGAAGGTGCTGCAGGATATGCAGATCACTCTTGTATCCAAGGCCGACCCTGAGACTTATGCGGAATACTTGACCTCGATGAGCATGATCTGTGATATCCAGGACCACATCAAGGTTTGGCAAAGGCAAGACGCATCATTGGAACCAATGTTTGCAGCCCTGGAGTCAGGCCCTTCCGGAGGTTTTTCCTTACGTGATGGCCTCATTCACTTCCGTGGACGAATGCTTATACCAGCAGGAGATAGGATCCGGGAGGATATCATGACTGAAACACATAATAACAAATATTCCGTACACCCGGGGATCTCTAAGATGACGGTAGACTTGAGGAAGTCGATGTACTTGCCCGATATGAAGAATGATACCGCACACTTTGTGACGCACTGCGAATCCTGCCAACTAGTGAAAGCCGAGTGTAAAAGGTCGAGGGGGATTACTGCAACAGCTACCAGTGCCAGAGTGGAAATTTGCAGACATATATATGGACTTCGTACACGGTCTACCCCGCTCCCACTCCGGGCATGACTCTGTATGGGTGAACACAGACCGACTGACGAAGGTTGCACGGTTTATTCCGGTCAGGAAGGATGCTCCGATTGGGACATTAGTGCGGTTATTTGTGGAAACAGTTTGTTCGATATCACGAAGTTCCTAGATCGATCGTGTCTGATCGGGACGGTCGGTTCACATCTCGGGAATGGAAAGCTGTCCAAGCTTATCTGGGATCTCGGTTGACCTTCAACACCGCCTTTCACCCTCAAACGGATGGTCAGACAGAACGTACCATCCGGACGATGGAGGATCTATTACGCCTCTGCATCCTGGACCGTGGGGGAGCCATGGGAGAGATTGTTTCCGCTGGTCGAATTTTCTTACAACAATAGCCATCAAACCCAGTATCGGCATGGCTCCCTACGAAGCGTTATTCGATCAGAAATGCAGAACACCGCTATCATGGGTCCAGGATGAAGATCCGAAAGTGTTGGGGTCGGAGTACGTAGAGGACACGAATGCTCAGGTGCGACTGATACGTGAATGAATGGTAGATGCCTAGAGTCGACAGGCCAAGTACTATGATGCACAACATCGCAAAGTAGAGTTCCACATGGGAGACCGGGTTTTTTTGAAGATACATCCCGTGCACAGTATCACCCGAGTGCGGAGGTTAAAGAAGCTCAGTCCGAGGTACATGGGGCCCTATAGGATCCTGGAACGGACCAGCTCCGTGGCTTATAGACTAGTGAAAGATATGGGTTAACAATAATACACCTAGAGGGGGAGGGGGTGATTAGGTGTTTTCAATGTTAGTTGCTACTTCAAAATCTATCTATCAGAGCATAAAAAGCAACACAGAAAACACACAAGATTTATAGTGGTTCCCTACAAGACAATGTGTCTAGAGGTACTCCACTGCCCCTCCCACCTATCTAGCAATGAGCTAGACTAGACAACTTCTTTAACTCAGATCTCTTCTCAATAATCAGATTTTACCACTCAGGTTCACACAGAACCCTACCAAGCTCAGACTTTGCAAGTCTTACAATAACTCAAATCTTCACCAAGATCCTATTAAACTCGGGCTCACAAAGAACCCTACTAGTCTCAAGCTCATACAGAACCCTACCAATCTCAGATCTATTACAAGATCTTACAAACTTAGGTTCACAAAGAACCCTACAAAAATGATACAGAAGAGTTTGTTGTTGTAGAAGAAAAGACTTTAAGATAAAAGCTTTTGAAATAGCAGGTCTTCTTCTTCTTCTTTTTGCAACAATAAGCTCAGAGATCTTGTGAATCACTTAACCTTTCTTTAGAATCTTCTCTTGACCTTCACTGCACAGCAATGAAGTATTCTTCTTATTAATTCTTTTCTCTCTCTTCTGTAAGTATGTCTGAGAATAATCTTGAAAAAGAATACTAAGCAACTGATGTTCTGCAAATAAAAAAGTGTCTCTTTTATACTGCTCTGCAATTTTGCATAAAAGCCCTTATTGATTATTCCATAATCAATTTGCCAGTTTGAAAAGTTTGATAGAATTGGCATAATATTTTATCATAAATGACCTGCCGTTCTTGGAACTTGCGGAATATAGAAGTAATAATATTCTTCATTAAATACTGTGCAACGACTGTATTCTGTAGAGAATATATCTTTTATCACTCCTTGATTGGTGTGCAAGATAGGCGGCGTGCACATTCCCTGAATATTAATTGACAAGAAAGTCTGTGCATTAAATGCAGCTCTGCAACTGTCAAGGCGATAAGATTCCTTCAAGCTGATATCGTCTTGATCAATGTAAACGATAAATATTCTTCACGACAATATCGTCAACATACTTCCTTCTTCAATACTTTACTTGATATCTCAACGATAATGCTTCTTCTTGACGATATCGTCAAGATGTTTCTTTTTATATGACTTAGACTTATTCTTCAAGTTGATAATCTTTCTTCAAGACGATATCATCTTGATCTTCTAGACGATATAAGGTCTTCAAACCGATGTTGTCTACATGATCTTTTCTTCATGACTTAATGAGTTATCTCGACGATATGTCTTTAATCTTCAAGACTATACATCTTTTTCAAGACGATATCGTTGACACATCTGAACTTAGCTTTATCAACGATAAGCTTTCTTCAAGACGATATCGTCGAGACTGACTCGACGATATGATACATTTCTCAACGATTCATCTGCTGAGTCTTGAGACGATTTTTACTTGGTGAATTTTCATTACTTTTATAGTTTTGATACTAGTAATGTAGCTTTGATGGCAGGGCGGACCCAAGGGCAGGCACGCACGGGCACGTGCCCGAGCCTAAAATCGCGGAAATCGCGATAAGCCCCTACTCGCTTGCGCTTGCCCTCATTTCCCGATGTGCGCCGTTCTCGCCGGTCTCGTTCCCGCCGCTTCTCTTCTCTCCGTTCTCACTCGCAGTGAGGACCCGGACGGCCGGACATTGACAACGGGACAAAGTGACAACCCTTGCTGGCTGCTGCAGACGGGAAGCCGAGGCGGACATTGACAACGGGACATTGATTCGGGGATTCCATTTTCTGATTTGCGTTTAGGGTTAGTTCTTAACTTCTTATTTCAGTTATTTGCTTCTTCTTCCATGATTCCATCTTCAGTTCTTATTTCCATCTTCCATGTTTCCATCTTCAGTTCTTATTGCTTCTGAATTCTGATTCCATCTGCAGTTTTTATTTCCAGAACTTCCGTGAGAAAGAGCACCTATCTGCAGTCCTATCTGTGGCTTTTGCTGGATCAAGTTATTATTTCTTTGGCTTATGCTGGATCAAGATTCAAGAACTTCCTTGAGGCGTGAGCCGTGAGGTATCCTGGTCAGAAAAGCTCTACTACCAAATTGTACCAATACCATATACTAAGTTCATATTAGTTGTTCACTCTTATTAGCTGAGCTTGAACAGATTGCACAGAATAGTTTATTAAGTTATTAGTTGTTCAAAATTATCATAATCCTATACAGTTTATTAGTTTATTAAGTTATTGGTTGTTAGACACTTAGAATGCTGGTAGCATTTTTCAAATCTCATTTGGTAGACTTTTATGTATTGAATTTTATTGTTAGTTTTATTAGTCTATGCAGTGTGTTTAATTTGGGCAATGGAGAAGTTTTTTTCAAAAAAGGGGGTATGTCAAAGTTCTACTGTGTTGAATATTTTCCTTACGTAAATATTCCTGCAAAAAAAAATTCCGGGGGCGCTGCCCCCGAACCCCCGCTCAGGGGGCACTGCCCCCCGAACCCCCCGATCAACAATACTTACATTGTGCCCGTGCGACTTAAAAATCCTAGTTCCGTCACTGTTTGATGCATTTGTCACAACATGAACTTAAACATTCATCAAAAAAAACTTAGCCCGGGCACGTTTAACGCCTCGACAAGCGTTTTTTGCTACGATGCTCATTTTTTGTCCGGAAATGCGATATTTTCGCAGGGGCGCAATTTTTTTGCTAGGACGCAAATTTTTTGCTCGGGTAAGCGTTTTTCTCTCGGGCGCGCATTTTTGCCAAGACACGCATTTATCGCTTGGGCGCACGTTTTTTAACTAAGACGCGCGTTTTTCGCACGGGAGCACATTTTTCCCCTGGGCGGGTTTTTTTCGCTCTGACACAAGTTTTTCGGCCCGGACATGAATTTTTCGCTCGGACACGCACTTTTCGCTTCCGGGCCAAAAAACTTACGCCCGGACGAAAAACGCGCGCCCAGACGTAAATATCACGCTTGGGCGAAAAACTCACGGCCGAGCCGAAAAACCCACTCGTAGGCAAACAATGTGCGCCCGAGCGAAAAACACGCCCCCGAATGAAAAACGCGCGCCCTGGCAAAAAATTCGCGTTCGGGCAAAAAAATTGCGTTCAATCCGAAAAATTCACTCCCTGGCAAAAAAACGCGCGCTCCCCCGAAAAATGCTCGCTTCGCCGAAAAACACGTGCCCCGGCGAAAAATTCTCGCCCGAGAAAAAAAAACGCTCTTCCGTGCAAAAATGCGCTCCTGGGCAAAAAACGCGTGCCCTGGCGAAAAATTTGTCTCCAGGCTGAAAAGTGCGTTCCCGAGCGAAAAACACCGCTCGACAAAAATTGTGCATCCCCTCCGAAAACTGACGCCCGGACGAAAAAACACACTCGCGTGAAAATGTCCTCCTGCGTGAAAATGCCCACAAGTTCGAAATTACTCAATTCTACGGAAAACTTATTGGCGAAGGTAAGAATTGACGATTTAGTTTTTAGTTCAAAGCAAAGTCATAGATTTTCGCTTCAAGGATTAAGCCAATATCCGCATAAATTTAATTGCGCTGAACATGAAAATTGAATTTATAATTTCAAATGCAGAAGACAAATTCCGTCCAAACCAACGAACCTTGGATGCTTTGGTTGCTGCTCATTATTTCAAGTGAATTTATAATTTATTAATTGTAGATATCGATACTCATTTATTGCTAAATATTGAAACCTTTTGATTAAATAAAAATATCGTTACATTCTGCCATTCTGATTTTCTAAAAAAAAAAATTATATAAGAGTATTTTATTCTTATATATTTAGTAAAAAGGCTCCCTTTGTAAGTAAAATTCTAGTGAAAATTACGTGAGTTCGACCCAGATCTCCGGACGCCCGGGGGGATCCCTGAGGTCGGGAAAATACTTAGGTACGCATAATATATCTAAAGGATGGTGCGCTTATTGTATTTGTAGGCTAAAATACAGTGTTTTAAAAAAAAATTACAGAATATTAATTTAATTATTTTTATGATCATTTTAAGATCTCATATGTATATGTTACGGTTTGAAAATACAAGTGCTAAAAAGTGATTTTTTTAATACAGTTACAGTTGTAAATTACATATGTTTTTACGACTGTAAATATAACTATGAATACAGTTACAGTCGCAATTTCAACTAAAAATAGGGTGTTGTTATTAGCAAACCTACTTTGGTTGCTAGCAAACCATTACTACTAGCAAACCAGCATTTTTGAAAATGGCTATTTGTAAACCTTTTTGTTATTAGCAAACCACCCAAATTTTTTTAAAAAACAATCATATTATAAGTTGCATTCAAGCATTTTCAAATAAACATTATAGTAAACATTGTTTGTTAGCATTACATATAATTTATGTAAACAAAAAGTGTTCCAAAGCTTTCTTTAGTGCTCCAAAATATTTTTAAATACCCCAAAATTTGATGATCCCCTCCAAATCTTTCTTTAGCTTATCAAGAAGTCTTTAAATGCAACAAATTATATCTTTAAGCGTCCCAAAATTTGTAAGACCGTATCCTACAAACAAAAAAAGATTGATATTAGTAAGCAATGTTTATTAAAGAATAAATTTGAAAATTTGAAAATAATTAGTAAGCAATCTTACATTTCATCCCTTTAAATTGAGTATGCTCTCCCATGAAAGTGCCAATTTTGTATGATATCGCCTCCATGGAGAGTAGAGTGGAGGTAGTGGTCTCCCTTCTTTCATACATAATCCCACGAAATGATTGCCATTAATTAAGCCGATGAAGATGACTTTCGGCTCAATAGGAAGCGGTGAATCCAATGGTAAAAATGTTAAACTTTGATTTCTTCAACTTGCTATGCCCCCCTTCAACACGATTTGTCGTTGAGTTGCCTAGGTGCATATAATTATCAATCCAAGCACAAACAAAAGACTCCTTCAAAGGTTCGAGCCATGTTGTACATATGTAAGAGATAACATCTGGGTATGCAGTGGAATAAACACTCAATATACATCTGGGCTTAACATTTGAGGCATACATATCGTGAACTATCTTAGTCTCAACACAATCCAACCTTCCAACGGTGGCATGGGCTTCTAAATGTACCATTTCATGGTTATGTGTCCCACATTTTACTTCCACGGTCCATTCATCTGAGAAGGCAATATGAAATGAATAGAATAGTACAGTCAATAAAATCATATCGACGCAATCTCAACATTACACTATCACAAGTATTTAGGGTTGCAAAGGTTACCTTTCAATCGATGGATTACAGATAACAATCTTCATCGAGGAATCAACACCAAATGCAGTTTCAGTCAATGTTTCCGATATAACAGTTGATGTAACTGGTGAAGGAGGGGGCACATCCATCATTATACCTAGAGCAAGAGAAGATCAAAATGTTTGAGCATAGACAAATCTTTGTAACAGTCCATTCATATGCTTAAGGTGTTAAACATAGACAAAGCTTTTTTTTTAAAAAAACAGGATAACACAAATCAAATTGATCAGAAACTGGATAACCAATAACTGGATAACTGAAATATTGTGTATGACATTCCAGAAATAATGCGAGTTCAGATCTAATAATTTGAAACTGAATAACCCATTCTTCCTGCTGCAATACGCAATATTGCGTATGTCGCCCAATTTCTTCCCACGGCAATATTCCAGAAACCATGGATAACCAATAAATTGAAACTGAATAACGTACACAATGTTCCAGATTTTGGATAACTGAAATAATGCCAGTTCAGATCTAGGGTTTAAACAGAGAGTCGGATGAGGCGACATTACCAGAAATCGCAAGGCCGACGCGCAGGAAGAAGAAATAATGCGAGCCTCGTCCGGCAGTCGCGAGGAAGAAGAATCGCAAGGCCGACGGCGCAGGAAGCGCGAGGACAGCGGGAAGAGCCTCGTTCGGCAGGTCGCGAGGAAGAAGAAACGCAAGCCGACAACGCAGGAATCGGGAGGTAGAGGACAGCGGGAATAATGACCAAATGGTGCGTATTGCGTAACCTAATGGTTTGCCTGGAGTAATTTTATAGAATCGAAAAAATTGATTAAATGTTTTGAACCGGGTTTATTTTGGTTTGCTAGCAACCAAAGTAGGTTTGCTAATAACACTACCCTAAAAATACTGTTCCGTACCATTCTTTAGGAACGTTACACGTACAGAAAATTCTCTCCTCCGATAATAATTTTGAAAGAACCAATTCAAGATGCGTAACTGCGATTTGTTCAAGTTGCATGTAATCAGCCGCGTGTATCATGCATTCTGCCATATTCTGATTTTGTAAAATAAATATTGTATTGCGGATAAAATGTTCAATTTTTGGGCGTTCGTTACATTCTGCCATAGTCTTTTTTTGAATTGCGGTTAACACCCCTCTAATTCTTTTTAAATGTATTGAATTATTTGCCGCGAATTTACCGAAATGTTTGCAATGATCGATGAAAATTTATTTTAATTTTGAGAAAAGTAAAGTGCAATGTTATAAGCACACCGTAAATAGCTAATAGCACACCAAAATTTGGGCCCAAACCCTATTATTAAAACAAGTTTTCCTCATTTAAGCGCACTCCACCTTCCGCCTCCCCTTTCTCTATCGCCGATTCCACTGTGCATCTCGACCGATCCCGACAAATCGTAAATGCCGCTTGATACCTCCATCTCGTCGGCGTACGAATCCCTAGAAGCTCTTTTCGCCGGCATTTCTTCAGTCGGCCGCCAGTTCGCCGCTCGACGCCTCCTTTCGCCGGAGTACGAAGCCCTAGATTTCCAGTTCGCCAAAATTTCTTGTGGCCGTCGCCAGTTTTCTGCATTTCTCTGCAAATTTTGGTCTTATCTTCACTCCATGGCTCCCCATTTTCCTCCGGTTTATGTTGAGGTATTTTTCATGTAGCTCTTTTGTAGCGGTTTTCATTTGGCACTATTTGACCGTTTAGCTTTACTTCGCCAAATTCTATTAGCTTTCAGTTCCATATTGGGATAAACGGCTATGTAAAGTACTATCAGAAAGAAGCAATGTAGATGAGAGTTTCCAGTTATTCAATGTTTTTCTTAGTAAAAAGTAAGATTGTCGTGCTGTAAGTTTGGCGTTTTGTACTAATATTTTCTATTCCAACCATTTATGAACTGAACTATTTAAAAATAAAATTAATTTAGTTTGATGTGCTTAAATCAATATTTACAATTCCTACGAGTTAATTAAGCGTTCGTAAATCAATTTTTAAGTTTGATATGCGGAAATCAAAATTTTAAAATTGATGGATCATTAACAAGTCGGTGTGAAATTAATATTTTTGATGTGTTATTAAAATTTGGGGGTGAGTAGTCATTTACGGTGTGCTTATAACATTGCCCAAAATAAATAACCCACTCATTTCTATTTGATTTCACGGGCCAAAACAGAACGGCTTGCACCCAGTGATCCGTCCCACGGTGTCTCAAATACAACGCTATCCACCCATCCTTCTGTATGGTGTATGGTAAATCAAGCATGCATCTTCCACCTTGAACACCGCCAGGTTACCAAATTCCTCCATGGCCGTTGCTGCCTCTGGACTGAGAACAACTGACTTGCTCAGCCAAGCATGCAATGAACCTTGTCAACGTGGAAGAAGCCCTAGATGCACTTGGTTGGCGCTCAACAAGCCTAAAAATACGACTTTACTGATAGGCAGGAGGCTGAGGACGAGGGCGTCGACAGAGGCGGATCTCTCCATTGCCACCGGAGATTATTTGGTAGAGGAGTTTGGGTGGGGCGTGCGAAGGATGGCCGAGGTCGGGGATGAGATGAGGAATGCGGCAGCTGTGCAGGCTGAGGCATTCCATGTTCCCGCTGCCCTCTTCAACGATTTATTTCTTGCATTCTTCAAGGTATGAATCCTATATCCAAATTTTAACTATGTTTAAGTTCATTTGAGTGATCTGTTGCATGACAGTATTCTTGATTGAAGATGCATTTGACCCGAGCTTCAAATTAAATTAGTGGGTTAATCATGCTCTTGCATAAAGTCCCATGGAAGATATGGTAATCCTAGCTAATTAATTAGACATTAAGAATATAGACCCACATCGAGAAACTCGTGTATCCATGTGCACTTAAAATAGATCATGTGTCTCTCCACCTGTAATCAATTGAATTGAGGTTGGATGTTCAGGTTCTGACATAGTATCAAAGCAAGCTAGGCCTAATGACATTCTCTCATATCACTCAATTAGAAATGTAAGTTCGCGTGTATAACGATCTAAAATCTGTGATAGTAGAAATACAGGAGAATGGCCATGGGAAGGAGGCCTAGCTGAGGGAGAAGACGAATGGCCGGGAGGTTGGCCGGAGATAGGAGAGACGACTGGGGCGGAAACAGAGCAGAACAGAAGAAAAATTTTATTAAACTTTTTTTCATACTAAAGAATTGCCATTTAAACTAACGATCCCCTAATCTAATCTGTTCACGTATCAAGTGCCGCGTGGATGCATCATATAGATCACTCATGTCGTTACAACATGTTAGAGACCAAAGATATTATATGCAAGGAACCAAGCTGAGAATATAATCCCATATCATGGAACTCATGTAGTCACATGCACTTAATATAGAGATACTACAACAAAAATACAAGACAACTTCTCGTTTCACTAAACTAGAAAAACAAGTTTACGTGTTAGATGCCAACTGTTCTACACGCGAGAGGCCGTACTGAGAATATAGCCTCACATTTTGAAAATTATTTAGTCACATACACTTTAATATAGAGATATCCACACCAAAAAAAATACAAGTTAATTCCCTCTCTCTCATGTCACTGAATTAGAAAAACAACTTCACATTTTAGAGGCTAACGATCGACACGTGAGGGGCCGCGCTGAGATTATAGTCCCATATTATGGAACTCATGTAATCAGATGCACTTAATAGAGTGATAAGGTTCAATATGCTGAAATGTTGCTTCTAAAACAAATATAAAAAGTCACAATTATCTCTAGATTTCTTGCATTTTCATTAATTTCTAACAAGGTTATCTCAAGCGAAATTATTTTAGGTTGCATGGAAACATCCAAAAGCCTGATGGTATAATGGCGACCTGTCTTAACATTACGAGTTGAGGTCACTAGTGTTAGCTGCATCAATTTGAATATTGTCTGCCACAACATTTTGTAAATTTCTAATATTTTTCAGCCACATTTTGTGAAGCTTGATTTGAGGGGAATATGTTTTCTTCCAGCTTCTTTGAATAGAAATTCATTTGAAAATTCCCTTACAATTGCAGCTGTTTTAGTCTATCTACTTGGAGCTTAGACTAGATTAATATTAAAATTGTTGCTATCACTCAACTACAAGCAAGTTTGGCTGTACATCTGTATTGTAGAATTTCTAGTCCTTCTTACATTCGTCTCTATGTAGGTTGAAAAAGGGGGTTAAAATTTCTCTTAATTGGTTCTGTTCTATTTTTTTTCTTACTACTTTCTCTCATATTCTGTATACAAAAATATAGGCCGAAGTGCTTTATGCCCTCATCTACAAAATCAGAAATTCGGCACCTGACAGGTTTGCCACTTCTTTCCTTCGCTTGTCATCTCGATTTAATCAATCGAATTACTGTAACTTCTTCGTGCTAACAATATTTTTTCTTGAAGCTTTAACCAATATTTTGTAAACTATTTGGTGGTACATTGCTTATCTGTGATTAAATTAAAAAAGGCCTTTGATGTTGTAGAGTGTTATTATTTGTCTGCGCATTTATTTTAATTTTATTCCTTTTTGTAAGCAGTTTGAATTTGAGATCCCACTTGTATAAAAATGCCATTCGACCAAATCTCAGTAACCAATTGAGTATTTCCTATCTCTACATGCTATTAGAACGATAGCCTTAGGCATTATCGTTCACCCGATCGCCGCTGCATATGCTCCGTCCCTGACGCCACTCCTCCGGTGAGGTCGAGCTTATATATCTGACTGTCATACGACCAGATATCTCATTCCCTGTTGGTGTGGTCAGCCGGTACATGCATGCTCCTCGCACATCTCACCTTCACGCAATTGAGTGAATCCTCAAGTATCTGAAGAAAGCTCCAAGACAAGGTCTTGTGTATAAACCCTTCTCTTCCCTCTCATTGATTACTTATTCCGATGCAGATTATGCAGGCTCCCTTGATGATTGTTGGTCTACGAGTAGCAATTGCACATATTATGGAGGGTATCTGGTCATGTGGTAGAGTAAGAAGCAAACGATTGTGGCACGCTCTTTTGCGGAGTCTTAGTATCGTTCAATGGCCTCTGTCCGTCTCTGAACTCACTTGGCTGGAGAGTCTTCTTACTGATTTTGGTGTCGCTCTCCCCTTTCCTGCAATCCTTTACTGTGATAATCAAACTGCTCTCCATATAACTGAGAATCTAGTTTTCTATGAATGCACAAAGCATATTAAAGTAGATTGTCACTTCATTTGAAAAAACGTCTAACTCCGCAAAATTGATCTGCGACATGTTCCTGCTGCCGATCAAATCTCTTATGTCTTCACCAAGGTCTTACCTCGCTCAATCTATCGACAGTTCGTTTCCAAGCTTGACAAGTACAATTTGTAGGCTCCAACTTACTAGGGAGTATAAAAGAAGTGATTGTAAAGCCCAATGTAAATACCCCACCACTATGGCCCATTAGGAAATACCTCTATTGTATAGTTTAGTCTCATATTCTGGTTTGGAGTTGAGGTGTCACTTCTCCCACCTATAAATATGTGTAGATGTATTTATATTATTTTTATGCGAAGTAATAAAATTGTTGTGCTTTGTATTCCGTAATTCTACACCGTAAAAGAGGATCAAATGTGCAACTAAATCGCTACCTTTTTCTTCACCCGAACAGAGGAACAAAGATTCCTGTTGAGCAGCTCTCCAAAGAAAACAGCAGCTGGCTATCGTCAGAGCTTGGGAATTTGGTTTTGGCCTTCTCTAGTCTGCTTGGTCCAGAGAAAAAAAATTGGGTTTTATATATTAAAACCTATATGATTTCCAATCCATCAGATTTTGATGGAGCGGCAATTAAAACAGTATAATGTGAGCCGAAAAACATCATATAATGAGAAGCAGAAAGATTCTAGTGGATCAGACTCGAACCCAAGCTGCCATCTCCAAATAAGATGGGAACTGCTTCCAACACCTGGGTCATGTGATGTGAAAGAGTGGTTCTCATTTGATTTTTAGACATCTAGTTGCTACGAAGACCATAAGGACAGGGGCAACCTTCATCTTCTCCAAAAGGATGACATTGATAAAGAATTCCACATCCTTACCATCATCTCTTCTGATCCGCTGGATTCAAGTGACGCTTATGGGCAAAGTTTTTCAACTGTTTTAGCAAAAGATTTTATAAGAATCATGTTGTATTTAATAGATCCACCGTGACATAGATATTTTATTATCAACTAAGTAGATTATTAGATCCTCCGATATTGTATCTCCATGAAGAATATAATTGTTGCTGTGCATTTTTTATTTTTCAAGGAAAGTTTTTTCCTCACTGGAAATTTTAGTTATAAATTTGACCAGTATTTCTTATGCATTCTTTTGACGCATAAATATTCATGGAACTTAAAGCTTCACAACAGAACTGCTAGAAAATAAAACCTGTCGAGCAACAAGGATATATATAAGGCCGAGTGTGGGCGGCCACCTACACTGAATGGAAAAAACTAGAAAATAGACTTTTTGCCCCAGCTGAATGCCGTGGAAAAAGTTAAAAATCACGAGAGAGAATTTTTGTCAAAGCTTTGCCATAGGAATTGACCATGAGCAATATGATCATGTAAAAAGGTTCATTCCAATGCAAACAATCGAAACTTGTGAGAAATACAAAGAGTTTCTATCACGTCTTAAAACTGTGGCAAAAGTATTTACTATTATAAAAAAAAATGAATTTGTCATGGTTTAAAATTGTGGCAAGTATTATTTAAATTTAAAAAATTTCATTTTGTAAATACTAAATATAGAAAAACATTGTATAAGAAGATTACAAGAAAAGCAAAAATTCACAAGAGTATCATCTAGTAACATAATATATGCTATATTTGTCGATTAGTTTTTTTGAATAACTTTGTGCTCCACCCGAATAGAGAAACAATGTGTCATTGTTAATATATTTTTGATGTAGAGAGGGAGAGAGAGGATAATTATGAAAAACTCCCTCTCACTTTGCATAGGGATTTTCATTCTCTCTCAAAATTTCTAAAACCTCCCCTCTTAAGTTTCATTGTTAACATATATGTAAAGTTAGAGGGGAGGTCCTAGTAATTGATCATATATATATATATATATATATAGAGAGAGAGAGAGAGAGAGAGAGAGAGAGAGAGAGAGAGAGAGACACACACACACACACACACACCATTAATTACCCAAGTCTCCCATGTGAGTTAGCATACTTACAAGTTGCACCTTTCTATCTTTTGAAATGAAATACCCCTCTTAGTACTTCTCTCCGGAGGGTATTTTTGTGCATATATGTTATGAAATATAAAGTTATATATATAGACGCACACACACACTCTACTTCATTGTCATTACCTAAACAATGATTCCTTAACAGGTATGCATGTTTAGTTGCAGAATCTACCTGTGTACCTGATTCGCTACCTGCAACTATGGAGGGGCTTGCTGGAGTTGTAGATTGTACTGTTCAGAGAGATGAGGATGTTCTTAGGCATCTTCAAGGTGCAGAAGAGTATCTCTATGTGTCTGGCATTGCAGTGCTCTCAATCTTTAGGTAAATTTTTCCGTAAGATTATATTACAATTGGGCTAATATAAAAAAAACTATATTGGCAATATAAGTTTTAGGGCACGATACTCCTGAAATTTATATAAAAAACATCTGAACCCTTCTAATTTTAAAAAAGGCTTAAAGCCGTTGTTTTACTAACATTTTAATTTGTCCAAGCGTATTTGACTTATGTGTATAGATTAGATGCCCCCTCATGTGACAGAATGTGTATGATAATGGGAACACGAATACAATAAAGTACACATGTCAACACAAATATTTCAAAAAAAAAAAAGAATAAAAGGCTTCATGATTGTTAGAATAATCTACTTGCACAAAAGATTATGCCATCAGAAATCATCTAGTATCAAAATTGTTCTCAACTTCTCCTACGTCCTACCTTAAGTATTATTCATCAATCTATGGAGAATTCAGCTTACAGCCTTTATCAGAGCAACGTTTGCTTCTCATTATGCAAGCATTACCATTTTAAAGTCAGGTGGAGTCTAGGTGCAGAAATTAGGTGTCGGGTGACAGACAAATCTAATTTAGACTATAATTGGGTCTATTGATTTGACCCGAGATGATCTGATCTGATCTCTGTGTATGTCAAGTTTTAAGCTTGTGCAAACAAATAATGCAGGAGGAAGAAGGTAGGAACTGTGCTGCTTAAAGCTTGCGAGGTGATATCACGGCTATGGGGTCATGAATATATTGCTCTCCGTGCGTATGAGGATGACTCGGCGGCCCGGCAGTTGTACTTAAAGGCGGGATTTAAGATTGTTTCAGCAGATCCTCATTGGATTACTTGGCTTGGGAGAAAAAAGCGGCTTCTCCTGATCAAATCCTCGTGTTTATAGTCTCTCTCTCTCTCTCTCTCTCTCTCTCTCTCTCTCTCACAATTGTTACAAGAATTGTTACTGATACAGATTTGATGTTCCGTACTGTATACTTTTGAGCTACTGCAGTCAGATCTTAAGAACTCACAGCATTCAGCTGTCTGATATTATATAAGATACTTTGGTAGCCTGAAATATCATTTTTCGTGTTTTCGATGGAGAATGACCATTTCTCGCAAATTTTCCAGTAATTATCGGCTTTCATAATCTTCGATCCTACTATAGAAGTTACATTAATTTCTCGATGATCAAAGCATGTGTCAAGCATGTAAAGAATACAAGGATGATCAGCGATGCATAGAAGCGAAGTTGTTCAATAGATGCTGGATCCGTTGACTACCTGTTTTTTTCAAACCATCTTTTAGAGCCTATCCATTTTTAAATGACAATTATCTCATTATAGGATCTAGAGGTGTGCATGAAAAACCTGAAATCGACCGAACCGGACCAAATTGATTCAACTGAATCGATTTTTGGAATGAAACGATTGATTCGGTTTTGGTGGTGTGAAAACCGGCCTCATTTCAGCTTGGTTCGGTTTATAGGGTGTGTAAACCGCAAAAATTGAACTGAATTAGCCTTGGCTGTATGTTGTATCCAATGTGGTTAGCTAATTGCCTTGAATAGGGCCCCTGTGTGTTAGCTCCTTTTTGTGAGTAACAATAACTTATGTTTTATCCCTCCTGTGACTTTCTCTTTACTTTTATGCTTATCATAAACCCAAGCCCGACAAGCATAGTTACATAGATGCAAGCCCACAACCGAGTTTTCAGCGATTATTATTGTGTAGTATTATCCCTGATGTTGAAATTTTTCCAAAAAAAAAAAAACTAAACATTTCTATTGATGAGAATAACGACTACTAAATATATTGGAAAACAGAACTTAGATTTAAAAATCAAACCAAACTGAATCCAACCTTGTGGATTCAGTTTGATTTTGGTTTGGGATGTGTGAAAACAGTGAGTATTCAGTTTCAGTTTATCCAAAATCGAATCGAACCAAACTACTCACAACCTAATAGGATCATAGTTGTCTATCATGGAATTTTTAATGTATTTGATTGATGATTAAAATAACATAGGTGACGTTTGGTTAGACTTTTAAGCTGCGGTGAGGCTGGGACGCACCATAATTTTGATAAAAAGTGGCGTTTGGTTTCACTTATTTTGAAACCTCCGGTTATTAGCAATCACTGTTTTCTTCTATAACCCATCCACATAAATTTTCTACAGTCCATCTGCAGTGGTTCGACTTTTCCGCGCGACATTCCCACATCTGCACCGCCCGCATTCTCCTCCTTTGCCCCACGCGACATTCTCCGCCTTATGCTCCGTCTGCCTCGACATCCTCGCCTCCCCTCCGCTCTCCGGCGATGTCCTTTGATGCCTCCATGCCCCTCCGCCGCCTGATCTCCTCCGATAGACGCATCAGCGAATCCTTCCCCCCTCCACTCCGACGACGACATCGACGGTGCCGGCGTTCCGATCTTGACTTTTAGGACAGTAAGATCCACGATTTTTTTGCTGTTTTTTTGTTCTTTTCCTGTTTGTGAATCCATGTGATTTGTTCACTTTGTTTTTGTTCTGTTACAACCCTTGTTCAATTGAATTGAAAATTCTCTTATGTTGGGCATGCCAGTTAATACCTGCATTGTTAAATCAAAATGTTAGTAATGTTAGATCAAAATGTTAGTAATGTTAGATCAAAATGACTGTAATGTCTTTAGCCATGTTTCATTATCACCATCTACTAGTTAGTAGTATCCAATGCTTGTTTATTTGTGGTGGAACTTGTTGGAAATTTTTCATTAAATGGACTTGATTCATCGAGACGTTCCGGTGAAGTCGTACGCGAGAATTAGAATCTATTCGGACTCTCGTGAGCGTGTGTTAATTCGGTCGCGCGAACGGTCGAAGCCTGTAATAGGTGGGTCAGATCGCGTCGTAAATTTATGTCGCGAACCCAATCTCATCCTTGACATTTTTTATAAGCATGATATTTTGATCCTAATTGATTTATAGGATCTAATTTATTTGGTTTTTAATTGAGAGTAATTAAGATTAATTGGCCTCACGATTTAATAACTCTCATTTGTTTGCCTATTAAAACCAATATCAGAACATTTCATGCGTAAGGGTAAACAAGAATTGATAGTGGGGTTTCGTGTACCTCTCTTTCCTCTTCCACAACTGAAACCGCCGCCCCTACCTTTTCCTCTTGGAGTTTTTCTGTTTGTAGGCAGGACAAGCCTGTGGATCCAAGAAAAACAGGGCGACGAGCTTTCTTCTTCCTCCGGAACTTCAGATTGCAGATCCGGCAACCTAGATCTTCATTTTATCACAGGTTTTGGAGAGACCGGGTCTTCTAGTTGGAATCGCCATCACCGGCGAGAACGCTCTTTTCATCTCCATTGCCGTGAACCTCTACCGTCAGCGATTGCATCGCCTCTTTGCCGGCGCCCACTTGCATTTGCCGAGGACAAGCCATCTCCTTCAGCCTTACAGATCTGAAGAAGGTTTTGCCTTCAACCTTTCATCAATCGGCCAGGACATAGGCAGTTCCTTCATTTTTCTTGATTAAGCCAGGGTACATTTCATTTTCAGTTCATGATTTTCACATACTTATTTGTATAATGTGAGCTCACTCGATTAGAGATCGTAGGATTAAATTATCCTGGGATTATAGTTCCTGATCAGAAAAGTCATATACATATTGATGTGCTGATTTGGATTACATATATATTTCACCCTCTAAATCCAGATCCAAACAAGCTTGGCTTCAATCTCTGTTGCACTGAAAGATTTAAATGCATATGTTTTGCTAATTCTCTTTTCTTGTAGATATTGAATATTCAGATACATTCACATGTTAGCGGGCTCTTCAAGGGTTCATTCTTTATAAAGAACCATACTGCACAACTCTTAAGAATATCTGCGATCATGAAACGCGAGCTCGAAAGCAATCAACAGTACACACTAAGTTCCGTATTCATGTAGTGTACCTATTTGCTTCACTAATTTTAATTGTGTGTTCTTAATTTTATTAATTAATTAGAAAAACTTAATCTTGCGTTTAGACTCCAATTGAGATTGATAGATTTTGATTAAGACGATCCTGTGTAACGCCCCTGATTTTTCGTTAATTATTTTTACGTATCCTCTATGTCATAATTTTGGCGTAAGGGCGTTATGTCAGCTCGTCTGGTAGTGTTTCGAGTTTTAGCTTAGTTAAAGCTTGTGATTTAGGTCAAGCGTGCGAGATTTCGCGTCGTTTCGAGTTAAAGTGAAGATTTTGAGTGGATATCAAGATTTTAGCTTTGGGAGGCTTTATCCGGAGTTTGGCTCGTCGGAATGGAATTCTGACTTCGCCGTTGGATTCGTAGCGCCGTTTTTCAGCTAGGGTGCGAATTTCATAGAAATCCGAGGTGTTTTGGTCGCCCTCGCAGTTTAAGTAAATTGGGGAATTAATTAATTACTTAAATAACAAATTTAGGTTTATATATAAGCCTAAAGCCTTCCCCTTTCCCTATTCATCCTCTTCCTCGATCAAAAGCAGCCGCCGTGGGTTAGGGCGAGAGCGGAGCTTCGTGGAGCCTTCAACCGGCGATTCCTAGGGCTGTAGTGGTCGGAATCGAGTTTGGTTTGAAGATTTGGAAAGCTCTCGGCGAGATCTTCGTTCTAGCGGTAAGCCTTTCTCGTTTCGTGGAGTTTTGGGAGCTTTGGTGGTGACCTAACCCCTCCTTTTGATCCATAAAGTTTCAGGAATCTGTGCTCGTGTGTTTCCCTAGCCGATCCATAGCTTTCGGAGCGGAGATCTTCGAGTTTGCGAGGTTTAAGGCAAGTGGCTTCCTCCTCCTCTTTGTTTGGTTAAGTCGTGGTTTGTTTTTTTCTCCTGTTAGATGCTTGATAAACTGTGGGCTCGTGTTTTGAGCGTCTTGTGTGATAGTTAGAAACCCTAAATTTTCTTCCCCGCGTAGAGTCAGGGCATTTCTCCTGGAAGACACTGTCGTTCCCTGAATTTTAGCCGCTGTTTGGCCCTTCTCGAGAAGTCTTTGAGAGTCTCGAGCAGTTGTTTTAGCCAAGTTTTCGAGAAGACCCCTTTACCTCTCGAGAAATGCTTGATTTCTCGAGAAATCCCCTGATCCCTCTCGAGAAATCCCCTGATCCCTCTCGAGAAATGCTTGATTTCTCGAGAAATCCCCTGATCCCTCTCGAGAAATCCCTTGTCCTCTCTCGAGAAATCCCTGCCTACCTCTCGAGAACCCAAGAAATCCATCTCTCGAGAAATCCTTTATCTCTCGAGAAGTTCCCTGTAGTTTTCGAAAAGAAAAGATCCTACTCTTCTCTCGAGAAATTGCCCTTCTCTCGAGAAATTGCCCTTCTCTCGAGAAACCCTTTTATCTCTCGAGAAGTTCCTTGTAGTTTTCAAGACGTCCTAAATTCTGCTGTCCGCCAGGGGCGCTGCCCCTTGGACCCCGTTAGGGGCTCTGCCCCTAAGACCCCGCCAGGGGCGCGGCCCCTTGGAACCCCGCCAGGTGCGCATGTGATTTCGTTGCGATTCCCACGTTTTAATCTTTTGTCCTCTCTAGTGCACCTAGATGATTGTCAGTGTTCCTTCGGTGCTCCTGATCTTGAATCCCTCTTGGTGGTATTCTTTTACTCGTTGTGGTCTGTTAACTTTTGAGTTACTCTTATAGTTCTTATTGATCGAGGCGTACTTTGCCTTGACCCTATTTTTTCTTAGGGCCTTCCAGTGATTATCCTTTCGGGCTGCGTCCCGTGTTTAAATAAAATTTAAGTAATAAGAACTACTGTCTTTAGCCCTTCACAGTAGTTGTGTTTGGGGGACAGTGGGGGGAAACTGTTATAGCCTTGCACAGTAGTCGTGTTTGGGTGGTTGGGTCTAGTGGTACCCCCACCTGCTTTTGGGCTTGGGGTAGCGGAGGTAGTTAACCGCTCCCGTATAATTTGAGCTGATCAGTCTCTTTAATCGATGAAACTAAATAAATGGACATGTTTGTTCCTCTTTTGGTATATAGTGCACCGGATGCTTGTTGGTTCTTTGTTGGAGCTCTCTTTCGGTAAATTTGGCTTGGGTTGGTACCCCTTAAGCCTTGCTTGTTTTTCTGCTAGTTTTCTGCCACTTGTAATTCCTTGCTGAGGCGTTCTTTGTTTTATTGAATGCCTCAGGTTCAGAGCCGTAACGGCTAGTGGTGTAGCCGGAAGTTCAGAGTTTTTGGTAGCTGTCCACCCCGCTGCTGCGAGGTAGTTGCTGTAGTCAGCTCTCTTCTTGTTCAGACATACTAGTTTAGGCCAATGGGTTAGTGTCAAATTGTTGGCGCCCATTGTGCCTCTTTGGTACTTTCTAGTTTATTTGCCAGTTTTATGCCACTACTTTATGATCTGATACATCTTAATTTCTGGGGATGATTTATGTCTAGGTGCATTATAGTTATAAAATGACTTTCTTCATCTCCATATCACATCATTTTAACTGCAAAACCCTTATATTTAAAGTAACCTAAAGGTATTTTCTACACTTATACTACGCCTAGACATGAGCATATCATTTACCTTATGTCCTATCATCACGTGCATATAGGACCTTAAAATGAGTCAAATCAAGTATTTTCCGCTGCAAATATAATATATTTTTTTTGGGTGGACTAGTTGATCCACGAGCTGAGAGACACAGTTCTTCCCCTAAAACTCTAATAAATGGTTCCCAAATGATAAATTTCCATGTGATCATGTTTTGAATTAATAAGTAAGAAGTTTCCGCCTGAGCGTCTGCAGTTGTCTCCTGCATGACGTGGCATCATGACGCGTATTTTCTCTTACTCTGATATTCTTAAATTCGGAGAAAAATGCGGGTTGTGACATCCTGCATCTTATGTTGTCGCTGCATTCAGTAATTGGTGTTGTCATAAATTTTTCGATAATACTAATTAGCATAGCGACACCTATATTTTACTAACAGATCTAACCCAATCTGTATTTGAATCGTCTTCCAAACCCAGATTTGTGTGATGGAGTAAACTGATAAGTAGTATTTATATAACTTTTTAATTGAAATTTTTGTAATTATTTAATATGAATTTTTCTTTTTCATGTCAATTTTAGGTTATAAGTAGTTCTTTTATAATTTTGATTCTAACTTAGCTTAATTTCAATTTTTGCATAATTTTGGGAGAAATTGGTGAAATTTACAAGTCACGCCCGTGACCAAGGGCGTGTAACCTGAAGATCAAGCCAGATTCGATGCCATGCTGTGAGCCTGTCCACAATAAGTCACGCCCGTGACCCAAAGTCACGCCCGTGACCAAGAGCGTATAAACTTAGAATCTTCCCAGCTTGCTGCCGTCGAGACGTGAAGATACCGTCGAGAAGTCAACCTAAGTCACGCCCGTGACCTAGATGTCACGGCTGTGACTTGCCTGCGTGATCCCTGCACACCGCCGCGCCGAAATAGAACCCACGCCGCATTAAATGAAGCCGTCCAAGGTCACGCCCGTGACCTACATGTCACGGGCGTGACATGTCACTTTTCGCCGCGCCGTCAAGCAAGCCCCACGCCGCTGTCGGATCCAATGTGAACAGTGCTTACACGCCCTTGGTCACGCCCGTGACCGAGGGCGTGTAACTTAAAATTTTTTCCTATAAATTCCAGAGCTCTCCTTGAGTCCAGGGTTCAGAAATTTGGAGAGGGGGAGGTGCTGCTAGAGATGATAGTGAATTTTTTCATGCTTCTTTCATGTTTTCCCTTACATGTTCTCTCTCTCTTTTCCTTTCATGCAGTGTACTAATTTTTCTTTCAATGCAATAGTTTAGTGATCTTGTAGTCTTTCCTTGCTAGTGTTGTAATTTTTCTTCAACTTGTAATCGTTTTTGGTATCAATAAAATTTAGTTTGCTCTCTTTATTTGTCTCCTTCTACCTTAGTTAACTTTCTCTTTATGCAATTTTATTTTTCTTTCTCCTTCCCCTCCACCATGATTAACTAATTCTCATTAGTGCTCGATCGATCCGAGGATGAGATGATCAAGTTATGATTTTTTGAGCTCTCTTTTTCCGTTTTTGTAAATACTTGAATTACTCTTGATTTTTAACTAGTGAGACCATATTTTTGATGCACGGATTTCGCTTAAGTTGTCATACTTAGTTAGCCGAGAGGCTCAAAGTATGAATCGATCACTCAAGGGTAAAGAGAGTTGCACGCACCCCTCAAGAGAGGATGGCGTAAATCTTCCTGATTGGAGTCAAATCCAATAGTGGGGTTCATAGCGTAAAGAAAGTTTTAGGTAATCAATTATAGGACGAGAGTCCGGTTGTTTTTTCCTAAACTTAGTTGTGCATTAACCTCGAGAGGGGCATGTTCAAACTTTAGGAACCTCCACGGTCAAGTAGTTTAATTAAACGGAATTAGGTTTATTTTTCTTTCACTTGATAATTCTCACTCCAAGGTGACTTTTGATTGAGCATTAATATTTTTATCATCGTTTAAACCCTACTTTTAGTTTGCAAATTTTCTCCTTTTACTAAGTAAAACAAAACCTCAAAAATCTATTAGATAAGATAATAGTGATTTTCCTCGAAGTTAAAGTAATCAACGCGCCTCGTGGAATACGACCTTGGTATTTCTAAATATCATATACTATAGACGATAACGTACACTTGCCTTCATCGCATATAGTTTTGGAAAACATCTTTAACCCTTCGCTAAGCAAAAACCTAAATTTCTATATCATAAACCTATTTCTTTGGGTAATGCTCAACATAAGAGTGTTCATTTGTGATTGCTCTCATCAATATTACCCAATGTTTTATTTATATATTGTGGTTGATAATTAATTTGTGGGAAAAATTTTCACTAAAATCTATGTTTTGTTTTCAAACAATTTTTCCAAAATTCCATTTTAGAAACTCAATTTCACCCAAACAGTTTTTTAACAAAACTCTGTTTTTCAGAAGCAGCACTTTTCATATCAACAACTTTTCATCAGCAACAGCTCAACCAAACAGAGCCTTAGTAAATTCTTGACTTTTTATATGTTGTCATGATGATATACCATTTTAATCTTTGAATTGAAGGTAATAAAGTATAAATTTTAAAAATATCACCACAAAAAATGTCAATTGAAAGAATTTATGAATGGAGGGGAGATCATAAAGTTATATTATAAGAGAATTTATGAATGTTGATGCCGAGAATTCGGCCTCAATATTCGGATTTGGGTATTAGCCAAGGTTAAGAGCGAGAACTGGAAGAATGGGGGTCTGATCTCTCAAATGACTCGCACTGTCGCCTAGCTATAGATAGAGGTCTCATCGTGCACCCAAGAGTATATAGGAATTCCCCTTCCAAAATTAAGTGTTGAGCTAGGTTGGGGGAAGAGGTGTGATGCTAGCGCGCTAGGGAGTGTTCATGAGTATCAGATGAGGTCTTCTATGGGCTCGTTAGCAACGGTCCTATTCCCCGTTGTCATGGGGTCGTATTAATAGGCAACAGGAACTAGGGGTAGCCAGGTGTCAGCGGGCGGGCCCCACCCACGTGCGAGTTTCGTTGACGAGTGGTGGCGAGTTGATCTCATCTCCCGGTGAGCTGTTGAAGAGCTACTAGGGCGAGGTGGCTGCGAGCGGATGACGAGCTATTGGTCGGTGTTGAATTAGTCTTTCGTACAACGGTCCATGTATCAACGGTCAATCTGTTGACATAATGCTGCATGGCTGATGTTGGCAGAATTATACATAATCTCTGCTCTTTGTGAGTTCAACGTGAGATCGAAAAGAACCATCCACTCAAATTTGTTGATCTGATATTGTCTAGTCGGTGCTCTATAAATATGCATTGTTTTCACGGGTTTCCTGCTCTTAATTTCGGATCACTATCGAGATGAGTTGGCCTACCGTTGTAGTCGCTGCTAAAGATGTTGTTGCTACCTTCTTTGACTCTATGGGTGCCTCATCTCACGAAGAGAAGAGACACGAGAAGGCCACGAAGAGGAAGAAAAAGGGGGCGCCGACCCAGTCTAATGAGGAGCTCCTCGGAGACGAGGCCGAGGTGAGCCAGGAGAGGGCACATCTCCAGAGAAAAAGGACTCGAGGATGACTGTAACGGGAGCCCTGCACGTGGCGCCATCCTGGCATCCATCAACAAAGATAGTCTCAGCAACATCCAACACGTGTCAACCATCAACCGTGGTTTACATTTCAATTGTATCGGCAGCGTACAGGTGTTGCCAATCGGTGGACAGACGATGTTGTCAAGAGCGTTATTTACCGTTGATATTTTTGTAACGTTAGAAAAGTGTAATTAGTAGTTATAAATAAAGGATCACCTGTAAGAGAATGTTATGCATTTATAATAAAGATTTTCCTTACTATTCTATCTCGTCTCTCTCCCGATGCCCTCTTCTCTCCCCCTTTCCTCCGACAACCTCCTGCCTTTCCTCTAAGTTCCTGTTCCCGTTAGCTTACGCAACATTGGTGCTCTCATTTTCCTTCGTATCTTTACGTTTCATCGCATTTGAATTACGATGGATGAAAAAACTCGTTCATAGGATACACAGAATCAACTTCTTGAGGTTCACAATGCCATTCAATCTGAACAAGAATCTCGCCGCCAACAACTAGAAGACCTACGAGAGGATTTTCTGGCCAAGAAATCAGTTCTTTCCCAGCAAATAATCGACACAATAGATGCTGCTACCGATCAAATTGAGGGCTTACGTACGGATATGTTGACGCAATTTTCGAAGATTCAACAAACACTGGACCTATCTCAACGTCCAACGTACACCGACATGGGACAATCATCATCATCGGTAGGCGTACTAGGCAAATCACCAGCCACCCCCCATATCAGGTCGTTTCTTCACAACCCTACCCTACTATTAAATTTTCTTGCACTCGCTTCCAAGACGGTGATCCCACCGATTGGATATATAATCTGAAGTTATATTTTCAAATTCATAACATTCGCGAGCGCAATTATCTTATGATCGCTGCATTACACTTAGATCGCCCCGCTTCCCATTGGTATCAGGCCACATTGCTGGACCACCCTAGACATACATTTATGTTATTCGTGGTCGCCTTATTTAAGCGTTTCGGCCCTTCTTCCTATGAAGACCCTGCCGGTAAACTGATCAAATTACAACAAACCACGACAGTTGTACAACCCCGATATTCGCCTATAGGTGAACGAGGACTAAGGAGTAACCAACAAGCAAAAATAATGTGGAAGGCGAGCTAGCCGCCCGCCGCCCGCCGCCCGCTGGCGGGGGAGAGGAGCGAGCCAGGGCGCGGCGATCCGCTTACAGTGATGTTCTAGGCCAACCAGATCCTTTCCGAGTTTTGACGTTCGAAGAACTTGCTTCTCAGTTCGACGAATGTCGCGCTTCAAATTGGCGAGCCCGCGTGAAGGCGGGCGAGTCGATCGATCGCCGACCGATCGTGAGGAAGGTGGGCGAGCCAGATCCTCGCGATCTGCTCCTGAGTTCGACGAGTTCCGTTCTCCGTTCGACCAAAGGCGTCCTGAAAATCTATCCCGTCCCAGCAGACCCGCTGGGACGAGCGCTTGTCTCAGCGGAAGAACTCGCAGGAGAAGCACGAGACCCGGCATCAGTGGATGCCGCCGATAGGAATACGAGCGAGATTTTCGTAGGACGCTCGCCCGAGGGGGCTTCAGATCTAACAGGTTGAAGAGGTAACAGAGAAGGCGAGACAGAACTTCAAGGGTCACTCGCAGGAAGGCGCGCGAGTCATATCCCTGCGAGCCCAAGTTTCGAGGTCAACTCGCAAGAAGGCGAGTGAGCCGGGTACTCGCTGGCTGCTCGCAAGAAGGCGGGCGAGCCGGGTACTCGCCGGCTGCTCGCAAGAAGGCAAGCGAGTCGGATCCCTTCCAAGTCTTAGGGTTCGACGAGATCCGTCTTGCGTTCGACGAACGCCGAGCATTTGTTGAGATCGTCGAACTCAGTTCAACGTTCGACGAATTCCGTTCCCCGTTCGACGAAACCCGTTCGACGAAGTCATCTTTCCGTTCGACGAAACCCGTTCGACGAATTCACCTCTCTCGCGAGTGATGCTCTCATAAACCACTCGACCATAGACTAGAGAGGTGGAGTTACTGCTCTGCCCATGGTGGTCTGCAGGTAGCCGCTCCAAACAGCGGAGTTTGGCTGTTAGCAGGCCAAATTGGGGTGCGTTTAGTAAAACCAAAAGGCGGAATTCCGCTATTGACAGACCATGAGTAAAAAATTATAAATAGACCTTAAAGGGCACCTTGGGAGGGGGATCCCAATCTCAGTTCTCTGAGCTTCTTCTTCTCCCTTGGTTGCTTTGATTCAGCTCTTTAGCTCTCCAAGGTGCCCAAGTATCAACTTTGGCTTGGGAGGGGAAGTGCTCAACGATCTTCCGGGTTTGTGGTGAGACCTCCTCGCTGTGACCAAGGTCTTAGTCCGTTTCCAAGTCTCCGGTCTGCTCCTTTCAAGGGACTAGTAAGGGCAAGCTGCCCCTCAACTTGTTGAGGGCCCGAGGTTCACAAGAGACCGAGAAATCGGTTTCAACAACAGTCCTTGCATACAAAGCTGTTTTCGAGGAATATACCACTAGAACCCCAGGATTAACCCCAGCCTTCTTATCCACTGTTTTAGTCTCTGGTCTAAAACCAAGTCTTCGCAACTCAATCTTGATCCATCGCCCCACCGAACTATACGATGCATACTCACTGGCACGTATGTTTGAGGATCAAGAACTCGCGGACGCTTTAACAAAACAAGCACAACGAATTGAGTACACAACTACGCAAAATTCACAACGTAATGACGAATCTACAACTCGTCCAATTATACCATGTATACAATGGAACCTAGTTTCCGACAATACATCCAAACCCTCACAACCTCTATCCAAGTTTCCGATTAGATGACTTTCCACGGAGGAACGTCAACGAAGACGTGACCAAGGTTTGTGTTACAATTGTAACGACCAATTTACCTTTGGTCACCGCTGTAAAGGCTCCGGAGCCTTACTATACTTTCAGGGAACCGATGAACAAGAAGATGTTGAGGAAAACCCAGAGGAAATAATACCGAAAGCAACAGAATTAAATGGTTCCATTTGCCTTTGCGCTCTATCTAGCGACACTCCAGGAAATCACATTCGTTTAACCTCTTATTTACACAACAACCCGTTAGAAACCTTAATCGATAATGACAACTCACACAACTTTATTTTTGAAAGAATAGAAAAAATTTTACACCTTCCAATTTTAACAATTAAACCCTTTCTGGTATATATGGGCAACGACATGTCAATCACATGTACGGGTAAATGTTTAGACCTTTCCCTGCTCATTCAAACCGTGCACTTTAATCTGCAATTATATGTTCTTGATCTCCAAGGCGCGAATATTGTGTTAGGAGTACACTGGCTACGGTCCCTTGGCCCCGTCACCACAGATTACTCAACTCTCACAATAACCTACAATTCCGATCATGGACCGATCACATTACAGGGGCATCATTCCAACCCTGACCTTTCAGTTTCATCATCGCAGGTAACAAGATTGATGTCTTTGCAAACCTCCACACTGTGTTTTTACCACCAATACATCACCCTCGACTTCCAATAGTAAGGATAATATATCATTTGATCACACCTTGCCCGCACCTTTTTTAGATCTTTTAGACAAATTTAAACATTTATTCTAGGACCAACCTTCCTACCCACCCGAATGACCAATTGATCACACAATACCACTAATACCAAATTCCCAACCAGCCAATATCAAACCATACTGATACCCACATTACAAAAAAAAATGAAATCGAACGCTTAGTAGTGGAAATGTTGAACGCAGGACATATAAGACCAAGCACCTCTAGTTGTAGCTCCCCAGTGATTTTAGTAAAAAAAGATGATACTTGGCGATTTTGCGTGGATTATCAGGTCATCAATAATATAACAATTAGAGACAGTTTTTCGATTCCCACAATCGATGAATTACTAGACGAGTTGTTTTCGCGCACAATATTTTACAAAACTGGACCTCAGGGCGGGTTACCACCAGATTAGGATGACTGAATTAGACATTCACAAGACGGCGTTTCGAACGCACCATGACCACTATGAATTTACAGTTATGTCATTTGGCCTTACAAACGCCCCTTCTACATTTCAGTCCCTCATGAACACAATTTTTCGTCCTCACTTAATAAAATTCATTGTGGTTTTTTGATGATATTTTGATATTTAGCAATACTGAATCAGAGCATCTCTGTCATTTAGCTATAGTTTTTAAAATATTAACCCAAAATAATCTTTTTATCAAATACTCCAAATGTTTTTTCTATAAAGCCGAAATTGAATTTGTAGGACACTGCATTTCAAATAGTACGGTATTTCCAAACCATACAAATATAGGTGCCTTAGAGCAATATTCGACCCCAACGACACAGAAAGAAATACGTTTATTTTTGGGCTTATTTGGGTTTTATTGAAAATTCATAAAAAATTACTCTCTCGTAGCCGCACCACTTAGAGATCTGTTAAAAAAAACAGTTTCATATGGAGTGAACAAACCCAAAAAGCTTTTGATACGATTAAGCAATTATTAATTTCAAAACCAATTTTAGTTTTGCCCAACTTTAACGATCCTTTTTCAATAGAGACTGATGCGTCAGGAATTGAAATTGGAGTCGTGTTACTACAAAAACACAACACCATCACATTTTAAGCAAGAAATTATCCCCACTAATGCAACGAAAATCAACTTACGTACGTGAGATGTATGCAATTACATCAGCAGTAGCTAAGTGGAGACAATATCTCTTAGGACACCCCTTCCAAATTTTTACCGAGCACAAAAGCTTACATAACTTATTGACTCTGGACTTACACACTTCTGAGAAGCAACTTTTCTTATCCAAGCTTATTGGGTATGATTATACCATAACATACAAACCAGGCAAGACAAATATAATTGCAGATTCCTTATCCAGAGCATTCACTCACACCAACCAATCATCCACAAAAGCACAAACAGACCATAATAACAAAGCTTAGCTAAGCACCATATCACTATCCCATACCAAATCATCACTACTGGACGATTTAACACAAGACTATGCAGCTGACTAGTTTACACAATAATTGTTGGCAGACTGGTATAAAAATCCCTCAGCACACCCAGATTGGGAAAAACGGGGACAACATATATTCTTCAAGCATAGATTATACATCCCAGCACAACCAAACATAATTAAACAAATAATATCTGATTCACATATTAGCTTCTGTGGATGCCATTCTGGAATCAACGCCACTCTACACTGAGTACAAAATCAATTTCATTGCCCAGATATGAAAAAACACATCACTGACTATATAAATCAATGTGAGCTCTGTCAAAAGGCAAAACCAGCCAACCATTTACCCTAGAGTTTGCTGCAACCCCTTACAGTCCCAACACTTATTTGGGCAGATCTCACAATGGATTTCATTACTCATCTACCAAAATCAAATAACTACATAATAATTATGGTTATAGTTGATCGATTATCATGAGTGGCTCACTTTGCCCCTATGACCCAACCACTATCTGCACCCTTAATAGCAACAGCGTTTTGGGAAAATGTGGGGAAAATCCATTGCATACCACAGTCGATTATATCTGACCACGATTCAATTTTTCTTAGTCAATTTTGGACAGATCTCTTTAAATTACAAGGCACACACTTATAATAGAGCTCTTCCTATCATCCACAAACAAACGGCTTATGTAAGATCCCCCTCCTCCTTACCGGAGATTTCTCGGATCTTATGCCCAGAACCACCGTCATACGGTGACCCCAACTCACAGGTTGGCTAATACGATCATATCACAAGCCAATTTGCAAGAAGTAATACTACAATTATGACAAGTCCACAACAACAAAACAGATATATATATAAAGAAGAGTTCAAATAGTCCACAATGAGAACAAAACTACAAGAGTGCAATGGCTTAAGCCCGATACAGATCCAAAAGGAAAATACTAATGATAAAGCACTCTCTCACTCTACACTATGCGGAAGCAACACAAAATACTCTCCAAACTATCGCCGTGTGGAAGTTGTGATGCGCAGCATCTGCTCCTCAGGGTCTGCCGTCACGTCCTGCCTGGCGTACTATGGCTCCTGCTCCTCGATCTCCTGGTGTCACACCCAAATTCGACCGTTAGTCAAAAAGACTAAGCCATTTTGTCCTCGCTTCACCCCACAACTCCTAGGTACCGAGCGGAAGGACGAAGCGAAGGACAACAAGGGGTAAAAGAAGGTACATGTGACAAGGATTATATTAATAATATAATGAATGAGCGCACAATAAGTATAACAACAATATGTAATATATGGGCAGTAAATATGACAGCAATAAGTAATAAACGAGCAGTAAGTAAGTAAATGCAGCGCAAGTAATGTAATAATAAAACTATCATACTATCATCTAGAGTACCTTAATTTATATGAATGCCCATACAAACTTATAAGTTAAGATTTCTGGAATTGTAACTTATCATATAAAAGAACCCATACTAATTTATATGATAAGGGTTTGCAAATGTATATGTCTATAAGATATATGAATGTTATGTTATGCTATGTTCATACAATGCAACTCACTCACACGACTCTGCGCGCACATACCTTTAGTTCCTGCTTTTCAGAGGCAGCAAGCCTCTCAGGTACTTCCATCGTGGCAACAGAATCAGTGGATCGGGCACTCCACTTCTAGGTGGGTATACACACTACCAGACCTAGACCTTACGTATGTTGTTGTACACGTGCTAGGTGTCCTTCCGTAAGCTCTTGCATATTGTTGCTGTCATCCCGCCAGTCTTCTATGGTCTGGGATGTAACATCCCATTTCGCGCTAGACCCCTCGGAGATGTTTTGACTCGCCTTGGGTCGGTTTTGGGCAAGGGAGGATTCCGTTCGACGAAAGTCGAAGGGGAAGCTGCGTTTGACGAAAGTCAAAGGGGCAGCTGCGCTCGACGAAGTTGAAAGAGACAGGAGAGAATAATAAAGTTCCCTGCGTTCGACGAATTATCGTCATCCCGCGTTCGACGAATTATCGTCATCCTACGTTCGACGAATTATCGTCATTCTGCGTTCGATGAATTATCGTCATTCTGCGTTCGACGAATTATCATCATCCTGCGTTCGATGAATTATCGTCATCCTGCGTTCGACGAATTATCGTCATTCTGTGTTTGACGAATTATCGTCATTCTGCGTTCGACGAATTATCGTCATCCTGCGTTCGACGAATTATCGTTGTTCAGCGGCCGACGAAATATATTCTTGAAGCGCTCGACGAAATGTTCTTCGGTCGACGAACGCGCCGTTCGTTCGACGAAAGGGGTCTTCCGTTCGACGAATCTGGGCAATTTTTATGCCGTCGTCCGATAAAGCTTGAATGCTTATTTATTTGAGGCCAACAGTGGAATTAATGTCCAATAAGGAGCTGACACCTAACTTTGGAGTTCCAAGGCTTATTAATGCAAACTCTTTTCTCTCTTAAGCCAAAAGGGCTGCTCACTTCTCCGATCCTTCCTCTTCTTCTTCTTCTTCTTCTCCTTCTTCTTTTCTTCATCTTCTCCCTCACACCTCAAGGTTTTAACTTAGGGTTCTTGAAGGAGCAAGCTTGGAGAAGGATTTGGAGCTTGACCGACCACCACCCGACTGCCATGAAGATGAGCTCCAACCATGGCCGAAAAATAAGGTGACTTCCGCCCCCTCTCCCTTGGTGCTAGATCTTTAGATCTGAAATAGAGAGACGTCAGCTCAAAAGAGCTTGACCTTAGAGAGTTTAATGGAGTTTCTAGGAAGAGACCACGCTAGAACTTCTGTTCTAAGGCGTCGCTCACCGAGAAAATATCTTCAATCAATTCCTCTCTTCAATACGAAGTTGTAGGACTTGATTTCGTGAAGAACGGTGGTCTATTGAGGGTGTATTGGAGGAGAGAAGGTGAAATATTATTTGTATGTGCTGGAGGAAGAAGATGAACAGATGTTGTTCATCTATCTTGAGATTCGTGCAAATATTATAAATTGGGGAAAACCTATTTTCTGCACGAACCGGACTTCAAGCCTATGTTTAGGCTTGATCCGGCCACATTCAGGTCTTATGCTCAACACGAAAGTTGTAGCCCTCGTAAAGAACTTTCCAACGAGTGGTTTTGGGATTTCAGGGGAGCTCTGTAGCTCCGGCAAAGTAAAATCGAAAATGGCTGTGTAGAAAATAATCCGGGTATGTACAGGACAACTTGCTGTCCAGATTTACTCTGCTGGGTTCAAACCCGATTTTAGAAAGGTTAGACTTAGATCTGGACCTTGGGTTCAACACAAAAGTTGTATCCCTTGGCGATACCTTTTCGGAATGGTGTGGCACATAATTTTTGGTGGTCTGTAGCTCAAGAAAAATCCTGTTTTAGTAAACATTGCTGGTTTTGTACAGATTTTGATGTTTTACTGATTTTCTCGTAAATACTCATCGGATGTTTACGAACTTTGGTAGAGATGAACCTGATGATATTTTGATCACTTCTGTTTAGTTTCAGAATTTTTGGATATATATTTACCATGAAGTTGCTTGTCGTATCATATAAATGTAGAGCACCGTAAATACGTATTGCATAATACAATGAGATCAAAATTTGGGGGGAATGATTCCGGCAGTAATTATGACTGATGGTAGAAGTTTCAGAGGGTTTGGTTTTGAATTGAATCCATAATTTAATATTATGTTATAAATTATTACGTGAATATGATTCCTTAGGGAATGAGCATATGATGATTATAGTTGATTTAGGCCTACTGTTGAGGTCCAACCCCTAGAGGGAAGGAAAGTAGATCATGTTCGGTGCTGAGTCGAACTACTTGGACGTGTATCGATTGAATGTGATGTAGGCAATTATTATGTTGAATGAAACATTACGATGAGCATTCGAATATAGGGTGTGGGGGACATGTATGAATTAATATCCATATCACTTGATAATCTATTGGATGGTGTAGATTGGTGATAACCTCCCCATAAGGTTGATAGCTTTAATCGTGTTGAAACACGTTGTAATTTGTACATAAGATGATTGAACATTGGTGATATGTTCGGGCTTACATATTTAGTAAAATATGAATATGACATCGTGACCACAAGTAGTCCTGGAGGATCGGATAGAGTAATTCCCATATTTTGGCGCACGCCACCGCACAAGAGTTACATTAAATCAGTATGGGTAGAAGCGTTGGCTTGATGTGGATTATAAGATATGGTTATATCTTATGGTGATATGTTGGGAGGCCCAGTTATTGGGGGCCCTGGATGCTAGTTAGCATCAGTTGATTGTATGAGGAGAAATGTAATAAGGCTCCTTTCTTGAGTCCTTGGGTGCTTGATAGCACGGGTTGTGCATGGGAATTTCATGAATGTGCATGGTTTACACATGGTGGTGTAATGATCCTGGTTGGAGGATTACTTGTGGAGGGTCTACGGGCTTGCTAGTCGCGACACCGGCAGAAGCTGGCGGTTAGACTCTAGACCGGTTGGGTTGGACTCTTGGTGCTCACCTACCCAAGTCCCCTTCTGTGTCCTTGAAGGCTCAGCATGTTGCGAGCAGTACGCAGGGTCTCCGCTGTGTGTTCTTAGCGTCGAGGCGTACAAAGGCCTAGGACTTGTAGTGTTCATACCCTCCTAGTAGTGGAGGAGCTCGTTCCACTGTCTCCGTCTGGCCACGACGGGAGATGCCTGAGTGGTTAGCTACCACTCAAAAAGCGAGAACTGAAGGTCTATGTCGACATAGCAAATATGCATGGGTGAGTCATCATATCATAATCATTGCATTGCATTCATCCTTCATAATCATTGCATTGCACCGCATTGGATCCTCATCATATAAACTTGTATGGGCACCTTTATATAATGAGTTACCTTCATGTTTAGATCCTTAACTTATAAGCTTGTATGGGCACCCTTATAAGTTAAGTTCAAATTCTGTTATTATATGCTCGGTTGCTTATACACTGTCGTTGATCATGCTCTCTTTTGGTGTGCTTTCTTACACATATGTTATTATATGCTCGACTGCTTATATACTGTCGTTGATCATGCTTTCTTGTTACTAGTACTTGCTTATATAACCACTGTTATTTATGTACATGTTAGTTAGAGTTATTGCAAGTACTTGGGTACTTATACAACCGACATATATGAACAACCATTCCCGTCACCTGCTTTGTATATTATTGCTTATATTGCAGCTTTTCTTCCTTTCCTACCACCCGGTGCCATGGAGTCGCCGGGGGAGCGGATGTGAAGCCACTTAGTCTTTATGACTAACAATTGCTACGCCCCTCTTTTTAGGAGCACATCCTGGAGAAGCAGCGCACGACGCTGGAGGAGGTTAGTCAGGTCAGGATGGCAGGGTCGGTGGCTGCGATACCTTCGCTACCGTCGGTGACAGATGTGAGCACAGTTTGAGATGTAGCCCTTGAGGCATTTAGCTTGATACTCTGATACTTTTGCAGGAGCTCTCAGAGCTTCTTGTCTTTTGTACTTATTTGGACTCTTACTTATGTGAATATATTTATATGGCTTCTTGCTTTTACATTATCGATGGGTTTGCGCTGTTTAGTTGGTTTGGCCGGCAGGATAGGCGTCTTGTGGGGGAGGCTAGCTCGTGTGCTGGCGCTCCCTCAAGACGGCTGTCCTGGGCATAAGACTCCCCTCGGCCGTGTCTTGTGTTCCGGGAGGGGGGTCTTACATGGGGTGGGTTACTAGGGTTTGTCTGCTAGACCGCAGTAAAGTACCTTACTAGCCCTCTAACTCACCACACCCCGCCAAAGTCAACGTACTACCCTTGGTGTGACAAATGGACCGGTACCGAAGACCCGCCACTAGTTTATGCACATGCAAGGTTTATCACACTACCCAAGCCTCAACTCGCATGACTAACTTCACTTGGACTATTCCGTCCTCTCTAATAGGACAAGGTTACTTTTCTCAACTTATCTCATTTAGGGTTACTCTTGTTTGTTACTTAGGCGATCATAGTAATTTAAGGTGAGTTCTGGACTTCCCGAGGTCTACCTGGTGAAGGGCTCGTAGCGGTACTAGATGGTATTTTGGGGTGATATCCTAGACCTTCCTTTCTCAGAATATTTACTTTTATTGGTAACTACCCATTGTTAAGGTTATCCTCATGATTGCTCTAGATTACTTTAGAATGACTTAGATTTCTTTTAGGCAATTTAACGACCTCTTTACGGTGCGTGATGCAAATTCTTAGATATTCTTCTATATTTCCAACTCTAATCTTGAATGCATCATGATCATATTAACACTCTAAATGTCACCATAAGTGCCTAGGATTTAAAACTTCCCAAAGTACTTCAATTGTTCAACTAGACGTACCTCTAGTTTACTATTCACTATGGGGTAGAAGTCCTCCAATAAGGCTATGACTTATAGGAGCTGAAGTTATGTATGCCTTAATCTTGTGTACCAAATTTCATCTCATTCCTACTTGTTCTGGCTAGTCTAAACACTACCTCAAGTTTTTGCTATTCGCAGTCCAACTCAACATTGAACTAGGTTGGTCTCTATGATGTGAACTTCACTATAACTTTGCTAAATGCCCTAAATTTTTACCATAGGTTAATCATAACCCAATTAAGAGATGGTCGGAAATTCATAGTTTTTCCAATTATTTTGGCCATTTATAAAAATACTTAAATGATAATGTACATCTCACTTTACACATGGAGTACAACTTCCAGAAGTCAAAGTGCTCCCAATAATTTATCAGTAAAATAAAATGTGAAAATATCATGACTGATTAACTTTCTTAATTTCCATAGTATTTATGACCATTATTTAAATATTTAAATATTTATGTAAATTTGTCACATTACACAACAAGTACCAAAATAACTAATTCAAAAATTCTAGAAAAATTACCATAGATCTATAATGCTCCAAAAATAGTCCAGCCAAATTTTCAGAATTTTCCAGAAAATATTAACCATAAAAATTTCATTAATACTTAAGTGTGACAAAGGACATTTTTGGTAAATAATAGTGTGAATGACTTCCAAAAATCCTACCAAAATTCCCAGAGGTTAATTTCAATGTATAACATCATGTGGTAGAATATTGGATTTTTTTCTAAATATTAGATGATGTTCATTTCATTCATACACTTTGTGGCAAAATCAATTATGCTCAAATGACTAAGAAAATTAACTCCAAAAATCTCAATAAAATTTCCAGAGGTATATATCATCCTAAAACATTATGTGCAGAAAACTAGATTTATCCTAAGTTATTTGATCACTTTTATTTGATTAATACATTAATGTGACAATAATGTTATTACTCAAATACTTAGGATTTTTCTTTCCAAAAATCCTAATATTTCTATAGATGATACCCTCATTCATACTAGGTGTATTGCCCAAATATCATGAGCATACAACAAGCCATAAGTGATGAAATCACAAAATACTCAAAGGTGCTATATGCACACCTACCATACATCTCATCCCTATGTATGTGAAATATAATGTTCTACAGTGGTCCAAATGGCCTCAATTTTTAACATGTGACTATCCATAATCTAATAATTATGCCACCCAAAATTTGGGGCAATTTGAGTTTATTTAACCTCCTTTATTTCATTAATATGAAAAATCACATTTACACAAAACTTTAGAAAAATGTTGCCCAAAAATAATGATTTTTGGGCAGAGGATGTATCTATGTCATTTACACTTATGTCCAAAGAGTTAGACCAACCCAAGCAACTATGTGGGCTAGATCTATAAAATAAGGTCTGGTCATCCTTTAGGACATGCCTTAGAAGAATGGCCCTACATGAAGCTGTATGCCACCAAATCTAGTGATTCAAAGCCCTATAGATAGTAGAACTCAAGGGATACAATTGTTGTCTTAGGCATCTTTGCCTAAAATGGCCTCTAAGTAGCCTAAATAATTAATCTAAACTCTGCATATAGCGTGACATAATATTGTATTTATATTAAAATGGCTTGCGTGTAAAGATCATAGCCGAATCAGACGGCTGTGGTTCATTGTCCCTGATAGGCTAACGAACATGATTCCTTCTGCCTGGAGCCTCTTCCTCCTGTAATTCCCAACCACCTGAGGGCCACCACCGTCGGCCACCACCACCACCACCTCCGTTGAGGTGGTGGCAATTGATTGGCGGCGACACGACCACCAGAGGAGGTGTCTCCGGCGATCCCAAGCGGGGTATAGAGCTCGGCAATATCACAGTTAGCTTATATGGATCGTAGATCAATTAAGCCCAATTTCTCAGCCTAATGAGCTAGAAAGCTAGCATAGAGGGAGAGGAGGAGAAACATACCTCAATGGTGGCTCGACGGCGGGTGCTCTGATGGGTGGACATGGATCTCTCCGTCTCTGGCGAGCTTGCTCGATCTGTGGATTCTCCACCAATTGCTCTGCTCCAAGGGGCTAGCTCGACTGCTAAGGACCTTCTGAAGCTAATGGAATGATCAATTCAGGTTGTGATGGATGTAAAGAGGAGATGAAGAGTATGGTGTTTCGACCATGGGTTGTACATCCTACCCTTTGCTGATGAGTGGCTACCATGCCCTAAAAAGACTATTCATGGCCCGAGGGGGTCGGCTATAGGCTTGGGCAAAGAGGTAGGGGCCATGGAGGCTCCATTGCTCAAAAGTGTTTTTCCACCTTAAGGGGAAATTCCATTTTTGCCCTCAAGCTCACCCTCTCTCTCCAAATTCAATTTTGGGGTGCCAATAGGTTTGTGGCATGCTGGTTAGGCTTGGGGTGGGGCCTTGGTTCAATAGGATTTCATTTGGTCTTTGATTTCTCCCTTTAAGGCTTTATGTTGATCATGGTTGACTTTTGGGTTGACTTGGTCAAATTGATGGGTGGGTTAGCCCCACTTGATGGTCATGGGTCATATGACCTTACCCAAAGTGTATTGGACAATGGTGTGGCTCCAATTTGGTTAATTGATCCATATGGTGTGAGTTTGACCTAAATTAGCCTAAGTTTGACTTTGGTCAAATTGGAAGGATTAGTTGACCACTTGATGGAGCTTTTGGGCCCACTAGATCCCTAATGGGCTTAGGAGGTTAGGGGTGAAGTCAATTTGACCAATTGAAGGCCAATTGGTCCTTGATTTGGTTGATTTGGGCTATGCTGACCAAAAGTTGACTTTGGTCAATACCTTGAAATTGGGTGGAATCAATTAGTGATTATTGACCTAATGACCTTCCTTAGTGGTTAGGGGAACATAGGTAAGGTCAATTTGAGGTATTGAAGGTCAATTGAGTCTATTTGTGTTGAATAGGGTTATGTTGACCTAAACTTGACTTTGGTCAATTTGGTCTATTTGGTTGACCAATTGTTAGGGTTCTTCATCAAATGAGTCTCTATTCGGGCTAGGAATATAGTGGTGAGGTCAATTAAGGTTTGTGAGTTCAATTTGGGTAATTTGACCCAAGTTGACTTGTGCTCACTGGTGAGCACTATGTGAGCTCACCCCCACTTAGTGAACCCTAAGGTCATCCCCATGCCTCCACTCACCCTTCTCCCCTCATGTTATGTCCTAACAGCTCTATGGGGTCTAGTAGGATTAGGTATGTTACAAATCCCAATAAACAAAAAATTAATTTCGTCCTCGAAATTTAAGTTCGGGTCTACGGGATCCTATGCAAGATGAGAAGAAGAAATGTAACTCATGTTTAGGTTGTACCTAAGGTGAACAGTCCTGGATACTGCTGCTGCATGAGGTCACTTGTTTCCCATGTGTGCTCCTCTCATCCATTATTGGACCACATCACCTTGATGAGAGGAACCTTCTTTCTCTGCAGGACTCGGACGGCCGTATCGTCGATGCGGATGGGCTCCAGGTGGACTAAATCTGTCGGATGCTATCGGGCCTGCTGTAGTCGTAACATGCTGCCCTGGCCGAAGTAAGGCTCTCTGAAGTGAGGAGACGTGGAAGACGTCATGCAGGTTTGCCAACTCCTGTGGCAGCTCCAGCCTATAAGCCAAGGGGCCGATCCGCTCCAGGATCACATAAGGCCCCATAAATCGAGGGCTGAGCTTCTTCTGTCCTCGCACCCATGAGACACCATGTACTGGACGTATATTCAAGAAAACCCTATCTCCTACTTGAAACTCCACCTTCCGATGCCTCACATCGTAATACTTGGCATACCGACTCTGAGCCTCCAGCATCCGATCACAAATCATCCGTACCAAAGCATACGTATCATCTATGTAATCTGATCAAAGTGCCCTTGGATCCTCGTCCTGGACCCAAGATAACGACGTCCGACACTTCCTCCCGTATAGAGCCTCATATAGTGCCATCCCAATGCTTGCCTAGTGGCTGCTATTGTAAGAAAATTCTATCAGTGGTAACAACCTCTCTCAGGGTTTCCCCGTATCCAAAATGCATAAACACAGCAAGTCCTCCATCATCCCATTGGTGAGCTCTGTATGGCCGTCAGTCTGTCGATGGAAAGCAGCGCTGAAGGTGAGTCGAGACCCTAGATATGCCTGCACTTCCCTCCATTCCCTCGAAGTAAAGGGACCATCCCTATCTGAAACAATCGTCCTAGGCACGCCATGGTACCTGACTAATTTCTCCATAAATAATCTCACTAATACAGTACCTGAAGCGTCCTCCCAGACTAGAATGAATCTGGCCACCTTGGACAATCTATCCACTATGACCCAGATGGAATTGTGCCCAGAGTGGGACTGCGGTATCCCATGCACAAAATCCATGGCTATGTCATCGAACTTCCACTCAGAAACTGGTAGCGGTTGTAGCAATCCCCTAGAGCTCTTGCACTCGGCCTTCACCCACTGGCAGGTCATGTAGTGCGTCACCCAAGTTATGATCTCCCTCTTCATCCTAAGCCAGTACATAGTCTTCTGTAGGTCCGCCATCATTTTGGTGATCCCGGGGTGCACTGAGTACCGAGTACAGTGTGCCTCCCTGAGTATGTCCTCCTGCATCCCACCTCCAGCGGGTATGTATATACGGCCCCAGAAATGAATGAGGTCATCCCGTAATGATTAGTCTCCTGAGTTGCCCCCTTCTAGGGCTCTGAATACTGGCTCCAGTGCTGCATCCTGTCTCTGCTGTGCCTTGATGCGGTCTCGGATGCCACAAGTAATGCTCAAGGTAGCTAGGTACTCCTCGTAGGCCTCAGGCATGGCCCTGGATACCAATGTGATCTCCAAGTCCTCTAGCATCTTCACCAGCTCTATAGCCTTCACTCGGGGCTCCGGTCCAGATGTGCCGACTCTCCTACTCAAGGCATCAGCCACAGTGTTTTCCTTACCCGGGTGATAGTGCATGGTGTAGTCATAATCGCATAGGAACTCTAGCCATCTCCACTGGCGTAGGTTCAGGTCCTTCTGAGTATCTATATACTTGAGGTTCTTGTGGTCTAAGAAGATCTCACAATGAACCCCATAAAGATAATGTCTCCAAATCTTCAAGGCGAAGATCACAGCCCCGAGCTCTAAATCATGCACTGGGTAGTTCTGCTCGTGCTTCTTCAGCTACCTCGATGCATTTGCTATAACGTGCCCGTGCTGCATCAATACTGCACCCATCCCCTGATAAGATGCGTCAGTGTAAATCTGGAATCCTTCCTTCCTAGATGGAAGGGCAAGGATCGGGTCTGAGGTGAGCAGAGAGAGTTATACATTCGTGAAGGCACTAGTCCGTGTCATTGTTTGCAATGTTTTATCTTTGCCAAGAGAGAGGCCAAGAAAATATGATGTATCGGGCTTAAGCCCTTTTATTTTTAGCACACCAAATCAGTACTTTATTTTAATCTTATCTCATTTGGACTAACATTTAAATATTTTAATGATTATGTGATTCATGTGGTCTTGTTTTCTTTATTATACTATGATGTGTGGTTGTCCTGGATGAATGATTAACTGGTAGGATCTGCGTCTTGTGGTGGAGTCCCCCTGAGTGGAGGTATCACCGCAAGGCGGCGGTTCTGGGCGGTAAGAACTGGAAATGAAAGCAAAAAAAGTGGGTCTTACATCCTGACTCCTCATGTAGCAGATGTGAGATTTTGAGAGCTTCCACAGTTGCATTCAGACACCTTTTAATATACATATTCATTTTGTACTAAATGTATTAGAATATTATTATCATGTACGCTTCCATCATTTTCAATGTATTCGTGCGAACATTTTTATACTAATTGTTTATCAGTGGACTTCATGGCTTCAATCATTGTAATTAATTTATTGTTTGGCTTGTGATGTTTGGTGTTTGCCGGCAGGATAGGCGTCTTGTAGTGGTTGTTGTCCCGTGTGCTGGCTCTACCGCAAGGCGTCTGTTCTAGGCATAAAACTCCCATCGATCATGCTCAATTACTGAAAGGCAGAGTTTTACACCACCTCCACTAGTACCATAGCAGGCACCCCGACCAACACCCCAGATGACACCAGTAGTGCGACGAGAGGTTCCCTTCGCAGGGAACTGCTTTTTGTGCCATCATCCCAGACACATTCGAGCTTTCTCCTCGCAGGCCACGAAAGGCCGAGACTAGGAGCGGTGTAGGGAGCTGTGGCTGAGCGTAGAGGACAAGGAGGCCGGCCAGGCAAGAGAGACCAGCCTAGGAATGTCATAGCCACACCACTAGAGGCATATTCCCTAGATTGACAACATGGACCAACCCCTGATGTAGTGATTGGTATATATCTTAGGCATCTGTGATATGTTATCATCTAGTATGCCTTTTTTTTATAAATCTATATGTTTATAGTACATAAATCCTTCCAAGTTTACGGACGGATCAGATATGACCTTTACGGAGAAGTGTGTTGGAACATGCTCTCCACATCTCTTGGTTTGAGAATAACAAATCCCATTGTATTTGATTATACTTGCCATGTGTTTATAGTGTGCAAGAATCTCTACTTTCAAGCCTCTATGACTACGATAAAGAATTATGAAGAATTCCCTACCAGGTCGATGCTCTGGTGCTAGCGTGGCGTGCTAACGCTACCGCTGGCGGTAGCTGTGCTGATTTGGAAACTTCATCGAAAAGGAAACATTTGTCGAGAATGGAAGGTCGTCGAGATTGAATATGGCAACTCTTACCGCGGAGCGTTCAGACTAATGCCCGACGGTAACTTATGGAAGTCCCGCGATCACGATGTTGATTGAGGAGCAGAAAAGGAAGGAGATCTGACAGCTGAGAATAATATATACTAACGCGGCACGTTAGAATTATCGTGGCACGGTAGGAGGGTATACAATTTTTGGAGCCAGAAGGTTGCCAAAAATGGCTCGATCCGCGTGCCATAACGTTGCCTAAAGAGGCTTACACCCGACGGTAGCATTACCGCTGACGCTAGGATCCGAGCCTATTTAAAGATTGGTCCACCTTCAGTTTTATTTGCCAATTTGAGAAAATATCGAAGTCACCACTCCTATATTCGTGAGAGCCTCCTCTTTGCATCCAAGAGAACTCTGTCAACGTTCGTGAACACTAAGGACTTGAAGAAAGATCAACCACGCCGACTTCATCTTCAAGTTCATCCTTTGAGGGAGTTTCTTTGATGTTTTAGTTTTTATTATTTGTAACCTTTATATTTTTATTGGTAGAGAAATTTGCCGCGTGGTTGGAGACTAGGGCCTTGCACGGACTAAAGAGAATTTGCCTCATGGGTGTGGCGACTAGGTCTAGGGTTAGATCTAGGGGCGTCTCAAGGTCTCATCTGGGGAGAGATAGGCTAGAGCCAACCGGTCCTTGGGAGAAGGGTCAGTATAGAAAACCAAAAAGGTTTTATGCATTCGCCTCTATCTCAAGCGTTGATGCGCGTCGGCAAGTGCACCGGTCGCTGTCAAGTAATAATTGTGGAGAATAAATTCCCCGGATGTCGGTCTCTTGAGGAATGCAGGATGGGTGATCGCATCGCGCAGTGAATATTGTTACACAAGCGTTTCACAAACACAAAGAGGGGTTTTTGGTTGGTTTTCCTAATTTTAACAACAATAAAAGAGATGCGGGTCGAGAACACCGCTTCGCAACGTGAGGTGGATGCAACGGCCGCGATGCCGTGCTTCGTGAGGCGAATGAAGTGGACTCAGGCGCGAGAGAGTGAGGGCCGCAAACACCTCTTCACAACCGTCGTTAGCTCTTGCCAACACGGAGCAAACACCTTGCGTGCGTGTGTGAGTGAGTGCGCTTGAACGTGGTGAATCACAACCAACCCATGAATAAGAACACAGAAACATTCATTCTCATCAAGTAAATATCACAATATTCATTTAGTAAAAGATTCAAAGGGGTACAATCAAGGAAAGAGGAAGGAGATAACCGGTGGTGAAGACTAGCGGCCGTTCACGGCCGGAATGGTAGGTTGTCGGGCTACCTCCGGACTCGGGCGGACGATGCTTCCGGCGTAGAGGGCTGTCACAATCTCCCTACGTGCTCCGTCGTCTTCGACTCAAGGTCTCTTCTTCTTCTCACCGGGCGGAAAGCGAAAATGATTGCTTGGAGGCTTGCGGATGATGGAGAACACTCACGGACGATGGAGGATGTCTAGGAATGGACCGAGGAAGCTTCCCCTTGCGTAGGAGATGAAGTAAGGGCGATCCAAGGGGGCGGTCGGCGGCGTACGGAACAGAAATCCCGCTCCCGGAATGAATAATCCGCCCTAAAATCGCAACAGGCGCTTAAATAGGCGCTGGATTAAACACTGCGCACGATCATTGGCGCACGACCAGTGGTCGTGCGCACTGGAATCCTGCGATCGTGCGCACTGCCTGGACAGAACCTGCACGAGATGAAATCATAAAATAAAATGTTCGCACGACCAGTGGCGCACGACCATTGGTCGTGCGCACTAGCGTCGGTGGTCGTGCGCAATAGGTGAGACAGAACTCATAAAATTACTATTAAGTGCGCACGGACAGTGGCGCACGACCGGTGGTCGTGCGCACTGGAGTTGATGGTCGTGCGCACTGCACCAGACAGAACTCGTAAAAAGGGGTTAAGTGCGCACGATCAGTGGCGCACGACCGGTGGTCGTGCGCACTAGAACAAGTGATCGTGCGCAGTGTTCCTGTGCAGAATTGCACCGGAAACACTTGCACGCCTCCTATTCCAGCACAAACACAGATCTAGCCACCGAAAGTGGCACTTAACAACATATGAGTACTATGAAAGGAAATAAACACGAAAACACACCAAAGTGGGCCAAAATGTGCACCTAGCATGGGTTATCAATTATAAACTATAATAAGGCTAAAGTGCGTGATATTGACTAAATAATGGCCCGGATGAGTCCATGAAGGTGTATATAATCAGGACTCATCACACCCCCAGACTTAACTGTTTGCGCGTCCCGAGCAAACGAATCCGGCGGAAGTTGAAAAAGATAATTAAAATAGCGAATTACGCAGGGGAGTACAGTGCGAAGTAACATACGCATGCGAGTAGGAATTCTAGTAGAAGAAGATTCTAGCTATGCTAACTAATTTACGTAAGTACTAAAGCGTAATCAAAGATTTAATTGTACTCAGTGGGTGAATTATGAAGAATTTGACGATCATGCCCGGTATGAAAGTGACGAGACGCTGAGGCGGGTGTTGCAAAAGATCAGGGCTTAGGAATAACTCCGCTGAAATCCATCAACGTCGTGAACCATACGCTTGCCCGGTCACACTCTCTCCACGGCGCTAGCAAACTCGCAAGTCAAATCAGTAGGACTTATAGGATTAAAACGGGGCTTAGGTTACGGAATGATATGCAAAGATAAACATGACGGCTACGCAACCCAAATGAGCCAACGGCACACTGCACCTTACAAAACCAAACAACTATGCTCGTGTGACACACCCCCAGACTTATCATGAAAACCAGGTGTGCACACAGCCTACTTTACAAATACCAACAGATTTTTCTCTTTAGCTTGGGAGGATTATTTTCAGGATACTCTTCTTTTTTTTTTCTTTTATATATTTTTCTTCTTTCAAGCAACCTCCAGTTGGTTCAAAATCAGCGGATAGACATTATTTTCTCTTCAAAACACAATGATACCACACACCACACAAGTTGGAAATTATGAGCACAGTTAAAACATTTTTTTTTTTGGTTGCGGGCGTAGGATAGGCTTCAGGCTTTGGTGGATGAGGAGGAGCTGAACATAAAAATGGTAGGCACAAATTTGGCTTGCAAAGGTGAATGAAAGGGGCATGGAATAACAAAGCTCAAACTAGCCAAATGGTGGCCTACATCATGCTTGACTCAACAAGTAGCTCTCACCCATGCTTCAAGAGTCGCTTGGGGCAAGTTCTTAGCCCACGAGAAAGATAAACCTTCCTCCCGACTCGAGCAACACACGTTTAGCGACCGCACACACACAACACCGGGTTATCATCAATTTCATTCGAATTCACGACTTGAGTACATTAAATCTAAATTTACGCAGAGATACTACACATAAATTAAATGCATAAAGAAAATCTAATTCTACTCAGGTTCTACTATAGCATGCGAAGCGACTAGAACACTACATGAGTCGACACCGCGCTCCAAATAATAATTCCTGTGTTAATAGCCTATTTCACATTCCAACCAAACTAGTTTAAACGGAACAACACAAAAGAAAGCACGCACTCAAGTGGGTGAAGTGGTGTGTGAAGATGAACGATACTAAATAACTGAAATTAAAATACTTCTAGTATGCAAATGAGATGAGCATGTGCAGTGGGTGACAAAGAAACGGCTCTCCCCCAGACTTAATCAAAACCATACAACATAATGATATGACAGTGAAAATCAAAATTGAAAGCTAGGGAAGAAGTTACCCAATGCTCAGCACGTGAGCATACCAGAAGAATGGCGTTTAAAATCAAGACAATCCGCAGCATCCACCATCGAACACAAAACCTGCAAGCAAAACTCAAAACAACAAAAGCAAAAACAAAAACTGAACTAGGAAAGGTTAGATAAAAGGAAATATATAAAAAAAACGGAAATCTGGGTTGTCTCCCAGTAGCGCTTTCATTTAACGTCCTTAAGCTGGACCAAATACCTGTATTAGCATTGTTTATAAAGAGTGCAGGAATTAAGAAGACATACTCAAAAATAGTTCATTACAGCAATTAAAAACACGCATCAACTAAAAGCGCTCTTGTGGTGCGCATCTCCCGTAGCATGTAGGCGGGAGGTGAAGGCTTTAGGGCCAGCACTGGTATTACCCAATGCTCCCCTAACCTCCGCCATCTTGCTACGAAGAGCGGCAGCACGAGCGTCACGCAGAAGTTTTTCTTTTTTCAGTTTGGTGACGGTTGGAGATTGCCACCGTTGTGAACTCTCAGATTTTTCCTCCTTAGAATCAGGTGGCGTCACTTCCGGTGTCACTGTGACCACCGGATCGGCCCAAGAGACGGAACGCTTAAACAGTTTATTACACGATTCATCACAAGAAGAAAAATAATCAGCATTCTTGACTAAATCCACATCATCATTTCCCGGACAGCCGTCATCCTCCTTCTCGGCGTCGAATTCTTTCCGAAAGTCAATCACTTCCTCCTCATCAGATTTGAGCTCCTCCATTTCCCCTTCACCTGTTTCTTGGAAATGCGTCTTCCCTGCACAACTCAGAAGTTCATCAGAAATAACAAGAGGGGGAGGAGTGGATGTGTCGGCTCTAGCTTCGAGATGAATGGGCTGCAGCGCCGTGTTAGGTAAGATGACACACCCCGTGGCAAAGTCAAGGGTGGCGCCGCTCTCTTTCAAGAACGGCACCCCCAAGATAGGGATGGATTGATTTTCCCGGGGGCCCAACACCTGAAAGTCCGCGACCACAGTTGTCCCCTCAACTATTACTTCCACGTTTCTCACCTCTCCCTCGGATTGAATAATGGTGCCGTTAGCGAGAATCAGCGATTTCTTTTCCTCTGTGTTAATCTCCAATTGAAGTTTCGCAACATCTTGCAGCGCAATAACATTGCGAGAGGAACCGGAGTCGCATAGAGCCTTTGTTTCAACCTGATTGATGGAACACGAGATTATCAGCTCACTCGGATTGGCATCCACCACATCCCCCAGACTTTTCCCTTGATCAATGGGATTCTTTTCCGTATTACTGGGAAGGGACCCCTGCGAACGCTCAGTTAGCGCTTGGGCCAATTGGCCCAAATGCGTCTCCAAGTTTCGCATAGATGCAGTTTGGTTTGCCATATTCGAGTTAGCTACAAGCATGAATTTTTCCATCATTTCTTCTAAATTACTCTTCTTTTGAGTAGGGGGTGCTTGGTTGTAATCCGGGTGCGGCGGCCTCGGTTGGCTCCCGGAGGCGTAAGCATCATTTTGATGCTGCCCCGGTGACCATCGTTGGCCGGGCGTGTTGGGATTCCACGAGAAGTTCGGATGACTTCTCGCTCCCGGATTATAAGTGTTATTATACGGCGCCCCCTTGGACTGATTTCCAACATAATTCACAGATTCATTTAAAGATAAGTGCGCGAAATCACCTACCACTTGGTTCCCCGAGCATTCGTAAGCATGGTGGCCTCCACCTCCACATCCTTCGCAAGTAATGATGGCAGCAGGTGGAGACGGAGAAGGAAGAGAATCAACCATGAAGAGTCCTCGGCTGCTTCTTGGAGCGTTTCTCCCTGCAGTCCAGAAGGTACTGTGGGAGGCAGTGTCACGCAAAATCCGCAGGGCATCTTCAGGGGTGTGGTTCATCAAGGTACCACCGGCCGCAGCATCGATCATTGCCCTATAATTGGGCTCGATCGCGAAGTAGAACAATTCAACCACGTTCCATGGCTGGAGCTCGTGGCCAGGGCAACGGCGAAGGAGTTCATTGAGGCGCTCCCAAGCTTCCGCAAGAGTCTCTTGATCCAACTGCCGAAATGTGGCGATTTCACGCCGCAAGCTTACAATCTTATCCACCGGGTGGAATTTAGCCAGGAATTTGGATGCAAGGGCATCCCATGTTACAGCAGTCCCGGGCGGGATGGAATGAAGCCATACTTTTGCTTTATCACGGAGGGAGAAGGGGAACAGTCTCAGTTTGACTGTGTCATCAGCAATGCCCGCATAGCGGAAAGTTCCGCAAATATCAGAGAATTCTGCCAGATGCAGATGCGGGTCTTCGCTAGCCATCCCCGAAAACTGAGCATGGTTTCGGATAATGTTTAAGATCGCCGGCTTTATCTCAAACTGATTGTTCATGATATTGGGCCCAAAGCCCGGATACACGCTTCCAGCAGTGGGGGTGGTATAATCTCTCATAGTACGAGGCCGAGGTCTCTCCGCCTCCTGTTCATCAGTGGCCGGATTTTGCCCCTCATCGTGCACTCGCGCATCAGCATCATTCGGGTTCACATGATCACCCATGGCTGCTTGCAGAGCCGCAGCACGCCTTCGCGCGCGAGCGGTTCGTTCGATTTCTGGGTCAAAAGGTGCAAGTTCACCTGCAATCTGCCTCTGCATGCACTGTCAACAACAAGAAGAAAACGAAAAGATCAAAAACAACTGCTCGTGCAACGAGAGTCACGACACAAGACGATACACGCCTGCGTTCCCCGGCAACGGCGCCAAAAACTTGATGCGCGTCGGCAAGTGCACCGGTCGCTGTCAAGTAATAATTGTGGAGAATAAATTCCCCGGATGTCGGTCTCTTGAGGAATGCAGGATGGGTGATCGCATCGCGCAGTGAATATTGTTACACAAGCGTTTCACAAACACAAAGAGGGGTTTTTGGTTGGTTTTCCTAATTTTAACAACAATAAAAGAGATGCGGGTCGAGAACACCGCTTCGCAACGTGAGGTGGATGCAACGGCCGCGATGCCGTGCTTCGTGAGGCGAATGAAGTGGACTCAGGCGCGAGAGAGTGAGGGCCGCAAACACCTCTTCACAACCGTCGTTAGCTCTTGCCAACACGGAGCAAACACCTTGCGTGCGTGTGTGAGTGAGTGCGCTTGAACGTGGTGAATCACAACCAACCCATGAATAAGAACACAGAAACATTCATTCTCATCAAGTAAATATCACAATATTCATTTAGTAAAAGATTCAAAGGGGTACAATCAAGGAAAGAGGAAGGAGATAACCGGTGGTGAAGACTAGCGGCCGTTCACGGCCGGAATGGTAGGTTGTCGGGCTACCTCCGGACTCGGGCGGACGATGCTTCCGGCGTAGAGGGCTGTCACAATCTCCCTACGTGCTCCGTCGTCTTCGACTCAAGGTCTCTTCTTCTTCTCACCGGGCGGAAAGCGAAAATGATTGCTTGGAGGCTTGCGGATGATGGAGAACACTCACGGACGATGGAGGATGTCTAGGAATGGACCGAGGAAGCTTCCCCTTGCGTAGGAGATGAAGTAAGGGCGATCCAAGGGGGCGGTCGGCGGCGTACGGAACAGAAATCCCGCTCCCGGAATGAATAATCCGCCCTAAAATCGCAACAGGCGCTTAAATAGGCGCTGGATTAAACACTGCGCACGATCATTGGCGCACGACCAGTGGTCGTGCGCACTGGAATCCTGCGATCGTGCGCACTGCCTGGACAGAACCTGCACGAGATGAAATCATAAAATAAAATGTTCGCACGACCAGTGGCGCACGACCATTGGTCGTGCGCACTAGCGTCGGTGGTCGTGCGCAATAGGTGAGACAGAACTCATAAAATTACTATTAAGTGCGCACGGACAGTGGCGCACGACCGGTGGTCGTGCGCACTGGAGTTGATGGTCGTGCGCACTGCACCAGACAGAACTCGTAAAAAGGGGTTAAGTGCGCACGATCAGTGGCGCACGACCGGTGGTCGTGCGCACTAGAACAAGTGATCGTGCACAGTGTTCCTGTGCAGAATTGCACCGGAAACACTTGCACGCCTCCTATTCCAGCACAAACACAGATCTAGCCACCGAAAGTGGCACTTAACAACATATGAGTACTATGAAAGGAAATAAACACGAAAACACACCAAAGTGGGCCAAAATGTGCACCTAGCATGGGTTATCAATTATAAACTATAATAAGGCTAAAGTGCGTGATATTGACTAAATAATGGCCCGGATGAGTCCATGAAGGTGTATATAATCAGGACTCATCAAGCGTCATTGGGATAAGTTTTTGTATTGTTCTTCAAGCAATAATATTATCTGTATTTCTCTAATATTGTCTTGCAATTTCTGATCATTGAAATCTAAATGAAAAAGGGGTTCTCTATCACTAACGCTGTGCGGGTAACGGTACCGCAGGCGGTAGTAACCGAGTTCTCTTCTGTCGTGCCAAATACATCCCACTTTCATAAAAATCCTACTGCAGTATTTAGACTGAGATATTCTTGAGAATTCTGTCAACCAATTTGAATAAAATCAATTAAGTTCAAAAGTTCTTAAAACCCTTATTCACCCCCCTCTAAGGGCGCCCACATATCCAACAAGTTGTATCAGAGCCAGGTTATCCCAAAACGGCTTCACAATCGGGAATAATGGCGCTTCATGATCTCGCTTATACTAGAGGGGATGAAATTGTATTACATGAAAAATCGTTTGCACCACCTTTATTTATGGGCGAAAATTATAAAGGGTGGAAAATATTAATGAAAATTTTTCTTAAATCTTCAGATGAAAAAGTTTGGAATATTACTATTGAAAAGCCCCAAAGCATATTAAATAGAAACGAAATGAGTTTAAATGCTAAAGCAATGAATTGTTTATTTTGCGGGCTTGGTCAAAATATTTTCAAACTCATTTATACTTTATCTACTGCTTATGAAATTTGGAATTTTCTTGAAAAAGCTTATGATTCTCCTTCTATATGTATGGAACAATCGCAAGAACCAGAGAATATGTAAACTTGCATATGTATTCAAGAAAAATCCTCTCCTGAAGGATCCATGGAATGCTCAAGCAGAAGGGAAGATGTCAACTCATCTATGGAAGAGGATGTTGGATCGGTAGGCGCCCTTAGAGGGGGGGGGGGGGTGAATTCGGGTTTTAAAAACTTAGGTTATATTTTTGTATACTTGAAAAACTAAGAGATTGAAATAGAGATTTAGAATGAAGATCTAAATTGATTTATAATAAAAGAGAAAATAATTATCAATTTAGAGAAATAAAAAACAAATCAATTTTATTACCCAAAGAGAGACATGATTACTATTAATAAAGTTGATTACAAAACTAGATTTCTATGACGCTAGAAATCGAAAGCGAATAATAAAATCCTTTTTGTTTTCTATCCCGACTCGTATCCCCACGAACCGGTGGTTTTAGCCTATCCTTCCCCGGATATGGCCTCAAGCCGCTCTAGCCAATGCATCCCCGGATACGGCTTCGAGCACCCCTAGACCTAACCTATATCTAGTCGCCAACAAGAGGCGAATTTCTGCCCTAAGTCCTACCCAGACCTAGTCGCTAACACGAGGCAAATTTACTAAGCGATTACAAGAAAAGATGTGAAATTAAATGAAAATAATATTAAAATCTCCCTCTTGAAGAACTTCTGAAGTTGGAGACGAAGGACCACTGTAGTATAAGCGTTGATGAAGCGATCTTCGGTCAGATCCGACGTGAAGAAATCCTCCTTCGGAAATTCGCGGAACTTTGGTGGGAGATCACTTTTCGGCAGAATAAGGCTCTGGAATTCTAGTATTCAACTCCTCTCAAACTTGTGTAATGAAAACGAGAGAAGAGGCCTCCTTTTATAGGAGTGAGCACTAGCGCTAGCGCCGGTGCTATCCCGATATATAATTATTCTGCGTGTGCGTATCTTTCATTCCAGGGAAACTCTGCCGCCTTGCCTCTTGTGCTCCGCACTACCGCCTGCGCTATCTGCTACCGCCTGGCGCTAGCGCCTTCTAAATATGCTCCCAGAATTGCGCTAATCATCGCTAGCGCCTACACTGGGTGCTACTGCCGGCGCTAGTGGGCATGTTGGAATTTTGGGTTCAAATCTGGGGGCAACCTTCTTATGTTATCCTTGAGTCATATGGACTTGTTTCCTGCACACTTAAGCACACACAATCAAATACACATAGGATTTGTTATTTTCAAACCTAGGAGATGCAGAAGACCATGTTCCAACAGAGGTCGATAAAGATGTCAAAAGAACTTTATGTTCAAATCTTTCCCCATCCAAATGCGCTGTAAGGAAATCAAATTCCTATATTGTTTGAAATTCTATTTCTACACTACACTTGCATCAAATTGCAAAATATAAAATTATGAAATTGAAAAATGCTAATAGCAATTTGCGTTTAAAAATTAAAAGTGTAAAAGAAAAAGTTAATCTAGAATCAAAATTTGATGTGTCTAGTTCTCCACCTTGCTTTCTAGTTGAAAATGTTACACAATGCCTTGATTGCAATGTTTTTATAGAAAAACTCAAGATATGTGAAGAGGAGCTTTCTACTGCAAAAGAAAATAATGAAAAATTATGTTTAAAAAATTCATCCTTAAAAATTGAATGTGCGATGTGCAAAAATTATAAAATAGAAATTAAAGAGATGGATGAAATATTTGAGGAAGTAAGAAATAACTATCAAACTCATATTGATTCCATCATTACCACTTTTAAGAATAACACAATCGCTTATAATAAAGCTAGACATAATCTCAAAATTAAGAATAATGAATTGGAAACTAAAGTCAACTTGCTTAAGGAAATTATAAAGAAAAATTCTCAAAATACACATTCACAATATTAAGCAAAATCTAAAAGCAAGTTGAATATACATATCTTGACTAAGCCAAATATTGAGAGTAAAAACCACAGCATTTGTAAATCAAAATCTTAATCAGTATCATTTACAAAATCATTTTCTATGAAAAATACTTTTAATTATAATCCTCAAGATAAATATAATCACAATGGAAACTTGAGGCTTAAAAATAATGTTACCGAGGTATGAATGGAGGCCCAAAATTAAAAATGAAACACTAACTACACATGAATGGACCCACTCATACTCGTCATCCCATAAGCCATCACGATACATTTGGGTACCTAAAGAAACCATTACTCATGGTCAGCTTTGGATACCAAAAACTCTTACTCAGTAAATATATAAATGTGTGAAATAGAAACAAACAAAAAAAATAAATTACTCAAAATCTACTTCGCGTTATTCAAAATAAAAATAGGAATATTTTCTTTTGTATTTTAGTTTTTTTGGCAAAAAGTTTATATAATTACTCTCTCCTAAAAACAAATTCTAAAAATTATCATCATTCATAATGATATATCAAAGAGAGAATTAAACAAAAAATTTTTAGCCTAATCAAACATTATACCTGAAACATACTTCAAAAGATATATATATAAGCACAATAACGCACTTAAATCATAAGATATAAAGTCTACAGGAAAAACAACATTCAGCAAAGACACTGGCACTAACGCCAGCGGCAGTATCTACCGCTCGGTGATAGCAACAGAAAATTCAAAACTTGTTCACCTGTATTATTACATACTGCAAAATAAAAAGTTCACTCATCATTACACATACTGCTTCTTTCTCCTCTATCGCCCTCTTGTCGAGTTCGATGAACTGATCGCCGGGGCGGCTCCTCCTCGAGATTGTCCCAATCTGCCTCCTCGGCTTGTGTTGGAGTGAGCTTGAGACCCTTCATTACAAACTGCATCATCTTTGACAAACCGGCCACCTTCTTCTTCACTTTGTGGATCTCGACTCCTTTCTCCTCTACCATGTCACGAAGATCTCAATGTGTCTCTCGAACTGAAGCCCCCCTTTCATATCGGACGCTATGGTGTTAGTGGCCTAGGTTGTGTTGTAAGAGAGAGTAAAGAATACTGCAAGGCGACAATTATAAGGGTAATATTCTCTATTGATTGTCGAATATTTGCTATATAAAATCCTTTGAATAATCCCTCCCAATGGAAGGGTGTTTAGCCTCTGCCGCTTTGGATTCTTCAACTTAAAAGTATACCTCATCATCTATAAGAGAAGGTCGGCCACATCAAATGGAATTTTCTCCAATATATGGTAAATTACCATAATAAGTTGGGTCGTGATCATTCGTGTATCACCAGCCTTATACATTATAGCATGACAGAGAATCTCCTGGATAATATATGCATCAGGTGTCGGAGTAGTGAACATAGTAATCAGGTCCATTACATCATCTTGACCATGCAAAACAATATTCATTGGTGTCCAATCTCGCAGTGTACAAAATCTCTCTACTATACCCAATCACTTATCACACTCCACCAGGCCGAATTTCTCCTGTAAATCCTCATGCAAAATCACAACCTCATGACCTTGGATATATGATCGCACTCCACCATAAAGTCCAGTCCGATCTGGATCTTCCAATCTATTATAGAATTCTCTGACCAGTACAGAGGAAAAGCAGTCATCCACACTTACTGATAAAACCCCCCGAGTCAGCCAGTAAAGAATACATGTGGGAATGTTGGACCATGTCTATCCCAATGACCATCCCCACACCAATGGTCGCATCCTCCACTCCCGGATACACTTCGTGAACATTTCTATCCTTATTCACATAAGTTCGTCGAGCACGAGAACTGGAGGAAGCCATAATCTGAAAACACAACAAACAATGTGTAACATCCTGCCAGTACAAATAAGATAATAGTAGGTCCGACCGGGACCCCACGCCATATCGAGCACACTAGCTAAATGTTAGTAAGATGATAGCAGAAGAGAACTACATGAGAGTATCACAAGCGTAAACAGAAGCATTAAATAATATTACTTTCAGAATCGTCCACTATCCCAGGAATGAAATAAATAAGAGTTATGTCCTTAAGACCTTGCCTTCATACAATGTCTTTAACTCAAAACATGCATTGACACGTAGGCCGAAAATATAAGGAAAGCAGTAAAAGAGAGGTTGGCTTTCAAGGGCCAACACAGCATATGGCTTCAGCCCGCTACTTTCCACTTGGCTCACCAGCACCTGCACCAACATCCAATAAGAGGTAAACGAGGGTCAGCTATGAGCTGACCACAAACCGCGTAACGATCCCACCCCTGGCCATCTAGCCGGCTCAGCGGCGTGTCACCGCTAATCCTGCAAGCAAGCCGTACATGCAATATGTAATCATAAAAGAAAGTGCAACTACACTACACAGGATGAGGTTTCAAGCACAATTCTAGGTAGAGCATCAAAGAAATGGGAACCTAAGTATGCACATGATGTTGGTTGGGTTCACCCGAAGGATTCCCACAACCACCTAAGCAACCACATGAGGCTATCACAACATCAATCCATGACATCACCAACGTGGGTACTAACGACCACACACTCCATGCTCGCAAGGCATATTTTCAGTGTACTCTTTCACGAGTACCATCATCAGGCTAATCTAAGAAGCTTAGTGTTCGTTTGAGCATTTATCGATCGTAGAAAACTCTCCCAAACCAGTCTCTCCCATGATCCATCAACATTCCCGAGGGTTAACCTCCTGCTGAACTGCATGGTGCGGGTTCGGATCAGCTTGTGCCCGTTGCTCAAATCATCGCGATACACAACACGATGCGGGTGTGGCTTTATCTCGGCCCGTTAACATTTAACACCTACAAGTGCTATACATAACTATGGCTACAGACTTAATCCTTCCAAGAGGGCTTAGGCTTCGTACACATAAACCAATGAAGGAGGTACAAGACCACTCCACTTCAAATCTCATGGTAAAGGTTTGCATTCAACCACATTCCAAGCATGGGGCTTTCGTTAGGCTCTCTCAAAGACAACAAAATCTCATGAGTACGATGCCATTTCTCACAGAGCCATTCTCCGCCACGTATTCTAGGCTTAACCTAAATGCACGTCACAATCAAGCATCACTGATCCGGGCTAATGGCCACGGGTAGGCTTCACACAAAATGCCTAAATCCATTCATCTACCAGATTTCTACATGTAATAAATGCCGGGGATGGGAACAATCTACCCGAAGTTCCGAAGAGCTATAGGAAGTCCTAGACTTCACTAATTAGTGAAAGAGACAACCTCAATATGCATAGAAAAAGAAGGAAAGGACCAAACACGTCCCAAGACCGGGAGGAATGATCGTTACCCTTCCTGCTCTCTTCAGCGCAATGAATCCGAGATTTCAATCGAATGGAAAGAACCGCATCGGGCTGCTCTTCGTGGATCTAGAAACATTTCGCAATTCGGAGCTTCGGAGCTCCGTCAATGACGGAAGATGCCTTCTTCTTCTTCTTCCTTGAGCTCTCAGCTTTCTCACGTTGGAGAGAGAGAATGAAAAGGTAAAAATAAACCTAAAGTTAGCTCCCAGCTATCTATAAAGGATTTCAAAATCATGACAGCCGTCGGATCGACCTTTCGAGTGGATTTGGACAGCTGCGATGAAGGATCAACACTTATGTTTCCGTCAAAAATCGAAACAGGCATAAATCACCTTTCTGTCTGCATTCGTTGAGTGATGATGTAAATTCGTTGAGTGATGATATAAACTCATCAAGACAGCCACACTCGTCGAGTCCTTTCGACGATTCGTCGAGACCACTCAAGACACTTTTATAATTTGCTGAACCCAGTGTTCGTCGAGACTCGCCGAGACCATTCGACAATTCGTCGAGATCATTCGACGATTCGTCGAGACATTAGAATTTGCCGACTAAGTCCAATTCGTCGAGACCATCATATTTGTTAAGACCCTTTCGACGATTCATCGAGACCACTCGAGTCCTTTTGACGAATTCTGGAAGAACTTCTAACCTCAACCCAATTTCTTAAAAGTGGGGTGTTACACAATGGAGGAGAAAATCAATAAAAAGCTTAAATCAAGAACTACCATGTCGCGATAGAAACCTACCGCTGGCAGTAGTAGACGAAAAACCCTATTCGTCTTCCTCCTCCAAATCATCTCAAATAAACTCAAAAAAATAAAAAAAATTGCATAAAATTAAAGGATCTAACATATCCTAACATTCTAACTAAGAAAATCAAACACTAACACCAAGATCTAAATTTTATTTCAAAAAACTCATCAAACAAACCATTTAATACATTCTTCCATGAAATCTCCTCAAAAATCTCAAAAACCAACTTCAAATCTCAACTCAAATCACAAAAAATGGAAGAAAAAAATGAAAAATAGGCTTACCTCTCACTATCACCCGGTGCAAGCTGCTCTCCAACTAAAGAAACCTTAGCCCTAATGAAAAACGGAATGATCCATGGGTTTTATATTTATGAGAATTACCGCGACCCGATAGGTCCTACCATTGGCGGTAGTATAAACTTTTCTTAACTATTTTTCAAATGATGCATTTCTGTTTAATTTTCTATTACTCTTTAAATAATTAAAACAAAAAAAGCCAAACAAATCAAAATCGATCAAAAAAAAGTTTTTTTTGTAAATCAAATACAAAATTTCAAAACAAATTTCAAAGAACAAAAATATGCTTTTCTATACTATTTTGTATTTCTTATTAAAAAAGAAAAAAATTATAAAAACTGATTACTAATCATTGAAATGCTTCAAGGATGATTAAGTTTATCTTTTCAAGATTAAAATACAATGTTAGATTCTAATTTCAAGTATCTTAATACATTGTTTTGTGTCATACCTTGAACATTATCTTGTAATGTGCAATGAAATTGATTATAGGAATCATATGTAGAATTGCTTAACATGCCTCTACATATGAGTAATGTTATATATTTAATAATGATTTACTCATTCACCTCTTTGATGATCTACATATGAATTTAATCTTACTCTTACATGATTGTGTAGTGTAACAATTTAACATTATTAGATGTGTGATTAGTACACCTACACCTCACAAAAATCTGTTTTCATGCACACATTTTTTTGAAGAAGTATGATTTTTAATCCAAAAAACTCTTATGTTTGCAAAAACAAGTGAATTCGGAGAACTTTGCCACAAACTAAAATTCAAATGAATACATGACAAAGATAACTCCACCAAGCACTACTCACCCTCCCGATAAGTCTTAATGAGCATTGTGAGGTTGAACACCTTGGAGAGAATTGTAAAGTGTCTTGTGCAAACTATTTTTATACACTAATTCTTCTTGTACACCGAATCACAAAGAAAAGATAAAATATATGTGATCCCCCAAGCACTACTTTGCACCCTGATAAGTCTTAATGAGCATTGTGTGTGTAGAGCACCTTGGGAGTTGTACTACCTTTATGTGCATAGAAATAAAATATAGCTATATGGGTGGATGTAATTCTAAAAAGGCATTTCAATAATGTTGTGTTTATTCAATTATAAATGTCATGTGTTTTGATTAAATCATTTGTATACTCTTATCAAATACACTACTTGTACACGTCATTATCTCTTATAAAACTTCTACTCAAGAGTATTGGGCCTTAAAGCATATTTACATGTCTTTTCTACATTTTTTAGTAAATGTACTAGATAACTTTGCATGATTTCTACAATGTACAAGTATACTTGAATTGTGAATTTAGAACATTGTAGTTTCCTATCTTGTCTTGAATCATGCTTGAATTATTTTTATATCACAAGCACATCTTGTATTTCAAATTCAAACCATCTTATTTCAAAACCTAACACTCTTATTTATTATGCTTGCAAACTTCAAAAAGGATGTTTATTTTAAAAGTATTTGAACTTATCTTCCACTACGCCTTATATGCACACTCTTGCCTATTTACTCTTTAAACTAGTTCTATTGTATTTTGATAACAAATGATATTTTCATCTTGGACTTAAATTGCTAAAACATCTATTTTTCACTAACACAAATCTCTTACTCAATTACGATGCTTCAAACTCCCATAAAGATGTTTATTTATCTTGAATCATGTTGTCCACAATCCAATCTCTTGTACGCTCGATCATGAATATTTTCCTTACCCAACAAGTAATATTGTCTCCCTTTCTATTGATACTCATTCTTACTCCCAACTTCCTACAAAAGGAGGAGAATATCTAAGTAATTCGAACTCCATCATTTACTTATTCACCATGTAGTATCACTAAGTCATAAATCATTGTCATGCTTTATCCCTTCTCTCCACCCTCTTTTGATAATAATAAAAGGGGGAGAATAACTTTGAAAGAAATTCACTCTTAAGGGGAGCAAAATACATAGGATGCTTTAATTTAGGGGGAGCACTCATATAGGGGGAGCATCTATATATGGCAAGCATATTCATACTATCATGCATATACTTTGCTATAAACACATTTCTTATTTTTAAAAGCTTTCTTTCTAAAGAGGATTTGTTATTATCAAAAGGGGGGAGTTTGTTGGAACATGCTTTCCACATCTCTTAGTTTGAGAATAACAAATATCATTGTATTTGATTATACTTGTCATGTGTTTATAGTGTGCAAGAATCTCTACTTTCAAGCCTCTATGACTACGGGAAAGAATGACAAAGAATTCCCTACCAGGTCGATGCTCTGGTGCTAGCGCGACGCGCTAAAGCTACTGTTGGTGGTAGCTGTGCTGATTTGGAAACTTCATCAAAAAGGAAACATTCATCGAGAAAGGAAGGTCGTCGAGACTGAATATGACCACTCTTACTGCGGAGCGTTAAGACTAATGCCCGACAGAACTTATGGAAGTCCCACGATCACGATGCTGATTGAGGAGCAGAAAAGGAAGGAGATCTGACGGCTAGGAATAATATATACTAACTCAGCTCGTTAGCATTACCGCGGCGCGGTAGGAGGGGATACCATTTCTAGAGTCAGAAGGTTGCCAAAAATGGCTTGTTCTGTGTGCCACAATGTTGCCTAAAGAGGCTACTGCCCGACAATAGCACTACCGCTGGCGCTAGGATCCAAGCCTATTTAAAGAGCGATCCGCCTCCGTTTTTATTTGCCAATTAGCCGATTTGAGATGATATCGATGTCACCACTCCGATATTCATGAGAGCCTCCTCTTTGCAGCCAAGAGAACTCCATCAACATTCGTGAACGCTAAGGACTTGAAGAAAGATCATCCACGCCGACTTCATCTTCAAGTTCATCCTTTGAGGGAGTTTCTTTGATGTTTTAGTTTTTATTGTTTGTATCCTTTATATTTTTATTGGTAGAGAAATTTGCCGCGTGGTTGGCGACTAGGGCCTTGCAAGGACTAAAGAGAATTCGCCTCGTGGGTGTGGTGACTAGGTTTAGGGTTTGATATCGGGGCGGCTCGAGGCCTCATCTTGGGAGAGATAGGCTAGAGCCAACCGGTCCTTGGGAGAACGGTCGGTATAGAAAACCAAAAAGGTTTTTATGCATTCTCCTTGATCTCAAGCGTCATTGGGATAAGTTCTCTTCTGTCGTACCAATAATATTATCTTCAAGCAATAATGTAATGTTCTTCAAGCAATAATATTATCTGTATTTTTCTAATATTGTCTTGCAATTTTTGATTGTTGAAATCAAAATGAAAAAGGGGTTCTTTGTCACTAACGCCGCACGGTAATGCTACCGCAGATGGTAGTAACAGAGTTCTCTTCTGTCGTGCCAAATATAACCCACTTTCATAAAAAGCCTACTGCAGTATTTAAACTGAGATATTCTTGAAAATACTGTCAACCCATTTGAATAAAATCAATCAAGTTCAAAAGTTCTTTCAACCCATATTCACCCCCCTATAAGGGCGCCTACAGATCCAACAAAGTGTTCATTCCAAGCTCTATTAGGAAACATGGAATTCGAAGTTTATGCGACCATATTAGCGATAATCGGTTTCGATATCATTCCGGGGATGGACTGGCTGGCCGAGCACAAGGCCCAAATCAGTTGCTCGACCAAGGAGGCCAACCTCCAATACTCGAATGGACAGCCCATCATGCTAAAAGGTATTCCCTCTATCTCACGTATAATTTTAACTTCTGCACAGACTGCCAAGTCATTCAGGCAAAGGAACGAGGTATTCCTGATCTATTTTGAAATTGAAGATAAGACCAAGGTACTCGCCAAGGTGTCGATCATTCGGAACTTTCCAGACATTTCCCCTTAGTCCTTCCCAGGGTTTCCCCCGCAATGAGATGTGGACTTCCAAATCAAGCTCATGCCTTGAGATCTACCGGTGTCCCGAGCACCTTACCGAATGGCTCCAAAAGAATTAGCTGAGATCATGATACAACTTCAAGAGCTGATCGATGTAGGATTTATTCGCCCGAGTTTTTCATCATGGGGAGGCCAGTGTTATTTGTCAAAAAGAAGGATGGGTCACTATGATTATGCATCGACTACAGAGAACTAAGTCAGCTCACTATACAGAATACATATCTCCTGCTTAGAATTGATGAATTGTTCAACCAACTGAAAGGTGCTTCCATCTTCTCCAAGATGGATCTATGATCAAGTTATTAACAACTTCGTATCCAGGAGGAGGATATACCTAAATTTGCATTCAGCTCCCGATAAGAATATTAAAAATTTATGGTAATTCCTTTTGGGTTAACCAACACACCTTCTGCATTCATGGCACTGATGAATAGGGTGTTCGAACCCTACTTAGATCACGTCATTATCATCTTCATAGATAATATCCTTATCTACTCGAGAAGAAAGGCAGACCATGCTAGGCATCTCCAAATGGTGTTTCTAAAGTTGCAGGAACATTCCCTCTATGCCAAGTTCAACAAGTGTGAATTTTGGCTCGAGGAAGTTGGATTTTTAGGGCACACCATTAACAAGAATGGCGTGGCCGTGGATCAGGCGAAGGTGTTAGCAGTGCAAAATTGGTCACCCCTTGAGTCAGCAGCCGACATCCTAATCTTCCTCGGAATAGCTGGATATTATCGAAAGTTTGTTGAAGGGTTCTCTAAGATTGCCTTACCCTTCACCGCCCTCACAAAGAAAGAATCTGTGTTCAGGTGGACACCAGAATGAGAGGCAGGGTTCATTGAACTGAATAATCGATTGACCTCCGCACCAATCCTAACAATTCTGTTAGGAACTGAGGGTTTTGAAATCTACACCGATGCATCCTAAAAAGATTGGGAGTCATGTTGATGCAACCCGGCAAGGTAATTGCTTATGCATCTCGGCAACTAAAGCCGCATGAGCTTAACTACCCGACCCACGATCTAGAGTTGGGTGTGGTAGTCTTTACTCTCAAAATATAGGGTCATTACTTGTACATAGTTAGATGCGAAATCTTCTCCAACCATGAAAGCATATGTCCTCACCTAGAAGGAGCTAACCCTCCTCCATCACCGGTGGTTGGAATTTCTATACGATTATGATTTCACCCTTCAATACCACCCTGGTAAGGCTAATGGGGTTGTCGATGCCATGAGTCGTCAGCCTACAGTGGTTAGAAGTTGGATGGACATGATTCCTAAAGAATTGCTGCGATTTTTAGCAGACTTGAGCATCACCCTCATCACTTATAGTGACCCGGTAGAATATCAAGCTCAGTTTATTGGATGGAGATCTAGTGCGATATCTGGGATCAGATTCATGAATCCCAAAAGATTAACCCAGGGGCGACTCCGATCATCCAATCTGTATAAGATTGTGCGCATGAGGACTTCAATATGTATGATGGCACTCTACTATATAATCACCGGGTATTTATCCCCTTCACTGGGGAAATCCGAGAGGAGATTCTTTGAGAAGCACATCAGTCCAGGTATTCTATTCACTCTAGAGTAGTTAAAATGTATACTGACTTGCATTGTACTCTGTATTAGCCCGGAATAAAGAAGGATGCCACAGATTACATGGCACAAAACCACACCTGCCAGATGGTAAAGGCAGAGTGTCGAAGTCCAGGAGGTTTGATGCAACCTCTACCAATACCAGAATGGAAATTCGAAGGCATCTCAATGGATTTTATCCACAGACTACCTCGATCACGCGCAGGAAAAGACTCCATATGGGACGTGGTAGATCACCTCACTAAGGTAGCCCGATTTATACTGAATCAACACAACGATGGTGTTGAAATGTTAGACAGGCTCTTCATAGAGCAACTGGTCTGATTCCATGGAGTGCTAAAACAATCGTCTCTAACTACGGAGGATGCTTTACATCAAGTTAGTGGAGAAGAGTGTTGGCTTACTTGGGCATCAAGTTAGACTTTAGCACCACTTTTGTAAGACCATTTTTTTTGCTTGCTTTCTGGGTCTTACGCCCAGAACCGCTGCCTTACAGTGACTCCAACACACAGGGATGTCACCACCGCAAGACTCCGATTCTGCTGGCAGTTCAACATTCACAAACCAACCATTTATCACAGAGTAATTAGATGCAATTATAAAAATAATCCACTCCACATCATATCATAAATATAACAAAGGTCCATCGATGAGATAAATCAAATAAGTGTGCAGTATAGTACTAAGATAAATAAGGGCTTATGCCATGTACATCAAATTATTGGAACATGCTTTACGCATCTCTTTGTTTGACAATAACAAATCCTATTGTATTTGATCATACTTGTTTTGTGTTTATAGTATGCATGATTCCGTGCTTTCAAAACTCCATGGTGCTATGTTGTTGTTGCTACCGCGCCGCGCTAACTCTACCACTAGCGCTAGCATTAACAACCGCTGAGACGAAACCGCTGAGAAGGGAAGCCGCTGAGATGCAAGCTGGCGTTCGACGAAATGTATGCACTACCATGGGGCATCTGCATTACCGCGGTGGGCTAGTTCCATTCGACGAACTAGGTTCGACGAACTCGGTGCTCCGTTCGACGAACGATGAACGCGGAAACCCGTTTGATGAAATTCATATCAGGGCGTTCGACGATCGACGATCGACGAAAGCTGAGGCCCGTTTGACAAACTGCAGCTCTACCGTGGCGCGTTAGCACTAACGCTGGCGCTAACGTCCGAAAGACGAAATGGTGTTTGAAGAAAATGATGTTGTTCGACAAACCAGATTGAGATCGACGAAAGCTGAGGTCAGCTCGACGAAGATGCGCCCGACGAAATGATCTACCGCAGAGCGTTAGTACTGACGCTGGCGTTAACATTTTTGGAAACTTTTGCCAGAAAGGAAAGTGGAGAAAGAGGATTGTCGACGGGTCGCTATGTATGGCAAGTACTATCGCGGCGCGTTAGGTCTAACACCCAGCGGTAGATTTTGGAAACATCCCGTCTGCAGTTGATTGAGGGGAAAATTTGGAAAGAGATATTGGTTGAAGGAAGGAAATTGCACTATCGCGGGGCGATAGTGTTACCGCGGCGCGCTAGGCTGTCACAAACGTTTGCGCTCAGAAGTTGCCTTAACTGCCACGATCCGTGTGCGCGTCGTGTCACTATCGCGGGGCGGTAGTACAAGCGCAGACGGTAGCTGTCGAATCTATTTAAAGAGCAGCGCCTCCTCCGTTGTTGCTTGCTGTTATAGAAGTTATTGGAGCCTTATTTTCAGAGCACATGAGTGAGCTTTCAGAAGCAGCCCGAAGAACTCCATTGACGTTCGTGAACGCAAAAGAACTCGAAGACCAATACGATCGCATCTACATCGACATCAAGTTCTGCTTTTGAGGGAGTTTCTAGTTTGTGTCTTGTTTTACTTTTCTTATTGTAACCTTTATATCTTTTGTTCGGTAGAGGAACTCGCCACACGACGACTAGGGCCTTGCAGGGACTAGGGGAAATTCGCCTCGTGTTGGCGACTAGGTATAAGGTGTAGATCTAGGGAGTGCTTGAGGCCTTTCCGGTGAGGGAAGGGCTAGAGCGGCTTGAGGCCTTGTCTAGGGAGAGATAGGCTAAAGCCAACCGGTCCTTGGGAGAAGGGTCGGTATTGAAAACCAAAAGTGTTTTCATTGGTCGCCTCTTTCCAAGCGTTATTGGGAAAAGTTTTGTAATCGTATTTACGTCCAGTTAATGATTAATGAAAATATGTTTATTGTTTCATCTCTGAGTCGTACTCTGTGATTCTCATTGTTTAAACGTAAAAGTATTCGCACTGTTGCTAACGCGGAGCGTTAACACTACCGCTGGCGGTAGTATCTGAGAATTATTTTCTCTTATAATCTCTGAAATTTTAAAACCCTTATTCACCCCCTCTAAGGGCGCCTACAGATCTAACAAGTGGTATCAGAGCAGGTTATTCCAATTCGGTCTAACAACTGGGAATAATGGCGCTCCGTGATCTCCCTTTCCTTGAGGGGCAGGGAATAAGTAGACCTCCGTTGTTTACCGGAACTGATTATAATTACTGGAGAACGCGTATGCGTTGTTTTCTGATAAATTTAGATCTAGATGTGTGGGCATGTATTGAAACTCCATACAGTTCTCCTCCATACATTGTTGGAGAAGTTACCATGGAAAAACCTAGGGAAAAATGGGACGATGGAGAGAAGGCTAGGTGTAAGAATAATGCGAAAGCTATGAATGCTCTGTTCTGTGCTCTTGATAGGACTGAATTTAATAGAGTCAGTGCATGTGAATCTGCTTATGATATTTGGAACTTATTAGAAATAACGCATGAAGGTACTTCGCAGGTCAAAGATTCAAAACTATTCCAACTGGAATCTGAATTTGAAAGGTTCAGGATGGATCCAAATGAGGACGTCGACGCCATGTACACTCGATTCACCAAGATCGTCAATGCTTCAAAGATTCTTGGAAAAACATTTTCAAATGGCGACTTGGTGAGAAAGCTCCTTCGATCACTCCCTCCAAAGTTCAATCCAAAGGTGACGGCGATTTCCGAATCGCATGATCTTAGGCGGCTCCAAATTGAGAGCCTCATTGGGAACCTTAAAACCCATGAGGTAGAAGTCAAGATTCAAGAAGAGGAGTACAACAAGGAACCAAAGAAGAAAGCCTTGACACTTAAGTCAAGAAAAGAAGATGACGACGAGGAAGATGAGGAAAGTCTCTTCGTGAAGAACTTCACTAAGTTCATGAAAAATCCGGAAAGAAGGAACACCTTCCGGAAATTTTTCCGAATGGGCTCCTCATCTAAAAGAGAGAAGAAGGAGAAGTCTAGCGACGAAGACGAAGAATAGCCTCCTCCCGAGTGCTTCCACTGTAGGAAGACCGGGCATATTAGAATTCAATGCCCAAAATTCCTGAAGGAGCAAAAAGAAAACGGGTTAAAGGAAAGGAGAAGAAGAAGGTCTTAAAAGCCGCAACATGGGATGACTCTTCCTCCGATTGCTCAAGTAGTTCAAGCTCAAGCGATGATGATGAGGCAAACTTGTGCCTTATGGGGAAAAGCAACGAATCAACCGACGACGAGTGCAGTGTCCAAAGCGACACTAAGGTAATCCCCACTAACTATGATGATCTTTATTCCGAATATTTAAGAACTTGCAAATCTTTTGGCAAAAACTTAAAAGATCTTGATTTACTTAAAACTGAAAATAAAATTCTCTTGAAACAAAATCAAAAATTAAGGAAGTTTTTGCTTTGGGAAAGGAGATGGAGTCTTGCCAAAAGAATGATAATTTCTTGGCAAGAACTTGCAAACTTGAAACTGATCTTTCTAATGCTCTCTCCAATATCGAATCACTTTCGAAACAAAAGAGAGACTTAGAAAGAAATTTAAAACTCTCTCTTTCTAATGTTGAAAATGAAAAGAAAAAGTTTGCAAATAGATGCGGAAATTTAGTTATTGAAAATTTTGCATTAAAAGCTAAAATCCATGACCTTAACTTAGCCATAGAAAAATTCGGAGTTGGACAAAAAAGTCTTGATATGATTTTGGCCAACCAAAGACATGGTAGTGCGAAATCTGGTCTCGGTTTTGTCTCTGAGAACTACCGCCCGGCGGTAACTACTATCGTTGGCGGTAGTAACAAAACTCATATTTCTTCGAATAATCACAAATCTGGAATTTATTCTGCTGATTCCCCATCCTCCAGCAAGAGTCCACAACAAAAACTGAAAAAGGTTTCAACCCCTTTTGTGTTATGTGCCAAGTGCCATCACTTCGGCCACACCTTGGACTCTTGCAGGATGAAGGGTCGATGTACGATCAAGCAAATCTTGGTGCCTAAGGTTTCCACCTATTCTATGGGAGGAACCACTTGAGTATCCGGATCTTTACTCTCATCTTCTTGTTAGGTATGTTGGCAGGCTAAGTAAAACGAAGACATGTGGTACTTGGACTCAGGTTGCTCCAAACACATGACGGGAGATAAAGCAAAATTCCTTAGCCTCACTAAGAAGAAAGGAGGAATGGTGACATTTGGGGACAATGGAAAAAGAAGGATATTAGGCACCGGTACTGTTGGTAACAATTCTTTCTCTCTTACTAATGTTTTATATGTAGAAGGTTTGAAACATAACTTGATTTCTATTAGTCAACTATGTGATAAAGGTTTAAATGTTTTATTTGAGACTTCTACAGATTTATGCAAAATTATAGATCCAAAAACCAATAGTATTGTACTCACTACACCACAAATTCACAATGTGTATCTAATTGCCTTTCATGATCTATCACATGCGTCTCTCAAATGTCTTATATCAAAAAATGAAGAACTTGAATTATGGCATAGGCGTCTCAGTCACTCTAGCATCAAGTTAATCTTAAAATTGTCAAAGAATAAACTCATTAAAGGTTTGTCTATGCTAAACGGAAATCTATCTTCCTTATGCTCGCCATGCCAAAAAGGAAAATTTTCAAAAACATCGTTTAAAAGTAAAAAGGAAATATCCACTTCAAGACCTTTACAACTAATTCACATGGATCTTTTTGGACCCATTAGCACATGTAGTCTTGGTTGTAAGAAGTACACTTTTGTTTTAATAGATGATTATTCTAGATTTACTTGGACCTTATTTCTCACCTCCAAATCCGATGCATTTTCTGAATTTACAAAACTTTGCAATCGTATTCAAAATGAATTAGATCTAAAAATTAAGTGTATACGATCGGATCATGGAGGGGAATTTGAAAACGATAGCTTCACCACTTTCTGTAATGATCTAGGTATTAAACACGAATTTTTGGCTCCACGCACCCCCCAACAAAACGGTGCGGTGGAGAGGAAAAATAGAACTCTTCAAGAACTCGCACGCACCATGCTATCCGAATATGGGTTGCCTAGATATTTTTGGGCCGAAGCCGTAAATACATCATGTTATGTCATAAATCGTGTTATGCTTCGCCCTAGTTTGAAATTAACTCCATATGAATTGTACTTTCAAAAGAAACCTAATGTATCGTATTTTCATGTCTTCCATTGTAAATGTTTTATCCTAAATACCAAGGATGCATTAGCTAAATTTGATGAAAAATGTGATGAAGGTATTTTTCTTGGTTACTCTTCCACTAGCAAAGCATATAGAGTATATAATAAAAAAATCTAAAAAGGTTGAAGAGTCTATTCATGTGAAGTTTGATGAACATGTGCCTTGTGTAGATTCTACTTGTGCAGGAAATGATGATGTACCTCTCTCACCATTGGAGCATGATGACGATGAGCCACTTGGAGAAGAAAAAGAAGTAGAGACGGTGAAAGAGGAGCACATGCCTCCAAGTGTGCTTCGATTTACAAGAGATCATCCAAGGGAGCTTATTATTGGAGAACCATCAGGAGGGGTAACTACACGTTCTTATTTTAATGAATCTTTTTCAAACTTATGTTTTGTTTCCAAAATAGAACCGAAAAATGTTTCCACCGCTTTGAATGATGAATTTTGGTTTATTGCTATGAATGATGAATTGAATCAATTTGAACGCAATAGGGTTTGGAAGCTAGTTGAAAGACCATCAAATCATCCGGTTATAGGTGTTAAATGGATATTTAAAAATAAATTACGGAGAATCTAGAATAACTAGGAACAAAGCTCGATTAGTGGCCCAAGGTTATTCTCAAATCGAGGGGGTAGATTTTGATGAAACATTTGCACCCGTTGCTCGCCTTGAATCGATTAGAATATTTCTAGCTTTTGCGAGTTATAAGAAGTGTAAGTTATTTCAAATGGATGTTAAAAGTGCCTTCTTAAATGAGATACTTAAAGAGGAAGTCTATGTCGAACAACCCCCCGGATTTTTTGATGAAAAATTTCCAAATCATATATATCGACTAGAAAAAGCGCTTTATGGTCTCAAACAAGCGCCCCGTGCTTGGTATGAACGCTTAACATCTTTTTTATTAAAGCACGGTTATAAAATGGGTAGTGCCGATAACACGGTCTTCATTAAGCACTATGATAAGGATTTGATTATTTTACAAATTTACGTTGACGATATTATTTTGGAGCCACTAATGAAGAGTTGTGTAAAGAAGTTATTCAAGTGATGCAAAATGAATTTGAAATGAGTCTAGTGGGTGAACTAACATACTTTTTAGGATTTCAAATAACCCAAAGAAATGATGGAATTTTATATGTCAATCCAAATACGTCCATGATATGCTACAACGTTTTGGCTTTGAAAATTTAAAACAAGTTAGTACTCCAATGAGCGCATCACTAATATTAGGAAAAGATGAAGCCGGAATTTCAATTGATCAAACTTTATATAGAGGAATGATTGGATCCCTATTATACCTTAGTGCATCTAGACCCGATATCATGTTTGTCGTATGCTTATGCGCTAGATTTCTAGCAAATCCAAATGAATCTCATTTAAAAGCGGTAAAACGAATTTTTCGATATCTAATAGGCACATCAAAATTAGGACTTTGGTATCCTAATAATGATTCTTTTCTCTTGCATGGGTATTCCGATTTTTATTACGCGGGTTGTTCCCTAGATAGGAAAAGCACTAGTGGTACATGTCACTTCTTAGGTCCTTCTCCAGTTGCATGGTCAGGTAGAAAACAAAATTCTGTTGCCCTCTCCACCACCGAGGCAGAATATATTGCACTAGGAAGTTGTTGCGCCCAAGCATTATGGATGACACAAACCTTAGAAGACTTTGGTGTTCATTTAACTAATATTGAACTTAAGTGTGACAACAAGAGTGCTATTGACTTAACAAACAACCCCGTTCATCACTGACGATCTAAACACATTGATGTAAGACACCACTTCATTCGGGATCACATCAAAAAGGAACACGTTCATGTAAACTTCATAGGAACTGAATCGCAACTTGCAGACTTCTTTACCAAGCCTCTACTTGATTCACAATTTCATCTACTTAGACTAGAACTAGGGGTTTTGGACATTATAGCTTGAACTTGCAAAATATGCATTATTTATGAATACATATGTCTGATTTCTTTGCTGAACTACATTGTCACAAATCTGCACAAATATAATCAAAAGAAAAATTCTGAAAAATTTCATGTTTTCCCCATAATTCGAGTTCTGTTACTACCGCCTAGCGATAGCTGGGTACCGTTGGCGGTAGTGGATACTTCTGTATTTCTAGTCTCTTTTTCATTTATATTTTTTTTGTTTCTGCTATTTTCTTTTAAAATTCCAAAAAAAAAAAATATACAGAACAAATTAAAATCCAACCAAAAACATGCTTTGTTTCTTCTATATATCAAAACAAACTACAAAATTGAAAAACCAATTAAAACATCAAAAACATGCTTTCTATTTGTTTTCTTTTTGTTTTTGAAAACTTAGAATTTATAAAAACTAATGTAGATTTTCTATGTTTCAAGGATGATATAGTTTATCTTGCCAAGCTTCGTATACAATGTTTCATTCTCTCGTTCAAGTATCTTAATATCATTATTTTTGTATCATGCCTTGATCATTATCTTCTGTGTGCTTTGAAATTGATTATAGAAATCATGTGTAGGTTTGCATAGCATGCCTCTATGTATGAGTAAATGGCTTATATTTGCTAATGATTTTGTTTCACTCACACTTTTTGACAAACTACATATGAATTTAATCTTCTCTTAAATGATTGTGTAGTGTAACAACGTCATATTATTGTTTTGGCAAGCTTAGTTTTACCCTCACCACATGTTAAAATCTTTTTTCTTGCACCTATCTTTGAAGAAGTGTGTCTTTTCAAAAATACTTTTGTTTGCACATACAAGTGAATTCGGAGACTTTTGTCGTTAAGCAAAAAATTCAAATGAATAATTGACAAAGATAACTCGACCAAGCATAACTCACCCTCCAGATAAGTCTTAATGAGCATTGTGAGGTTGAGCACCTTGGAGAGAATTGTAAAGTGTCCTGTCGCAAACATTTTTCTTACATACTTCTTCTTGTACACCGAATCACAAATAAATAAAATTCAAAATAATAATTGTGATTCCCCAAGCACTACTTTGCACCCTGATAAGTCTTAATAAGCATTGTGTGTGCATAGCACCTTGGTAGTTGTACTATTTTTCTATGTGCATTGAAATATTTATATAACCTTGTGGGTAGAGGTAACTCTAAAAACGCTTGTTTAATAATGCTGTGTTTATTCCATTATACATGTCATGTGTGTTGATTAACTCATATGTATACTTTTTTCAAAAACACTATTTTGTACACATCATTATCACTTGTAAGCCTTCTACTCATGAGAATTGGTGTCTATTGCATATCTACATGTATTCTCTAAACTCTTAAGTAAATGCACTAGATAGCTTTGCATGATCATTACAATGTATAAGTATACTGGATTTCTAAATTTTGAACATTGTATTCTTCTATCTTGTCTTGATAACTTATATCATGCTTCCATATTTCTTTTTGCTACGCCATGAGAACTCTGTATTGCATATCTTTCAACACTAGTGTATGGCTATGATTTGAAATTATTTTGTGTACTTCAACTGCTACAACATCTATTTTGTTATGTCTTCAAATCTTTATCATCTACTATGGTTCTCAACTCATATCTAGATGTTCACTAAAAAAATATTTTTGTCATGCTTTCCACCTCATTACTACTTGCATGCTCGATCATGAATACATTTTTTTAACAAGTGGTTTTTTATGAAAATCTCTTCACATTCTCTTTTCACTCCTATAAATTGTATTTCCTTCTTAGTGTCTACCTATTTATCATGCTCATTCCCTCTCTACACAGTAATTACTCACTTTTTGTTGGCCTACCTCTCCACCCTCTTTTGATAATACCAAAAGGGGGAGAATAAATTTGAAAGAAATTAACATGTTTGGGGAGTTAAGTTCATAGGAAGATTTGCTGTAGGGGGAGCATTCATTTAGGGGGAGCATATGCACAAGTCTTAAATTTTATGCCTATCTCTATTATAAACACAAATTCCTATCAACTGTATTATTTCTTTCTAAGGGGATTTGTTATTATCAAAAGGGGGAGTTTGTTGGAACATGCTTTCCGCATCTCTTTGTTTGACAATAACAAATCCTATTGTATTTGATCATACTTATTTTGTGTTTATAGTATGCAGGATTCTGTGCTTTCAAAACTCCATGGTGATGTGTTGTTGTTGCTACCGCGCCGCACTAACTCTACCGCTGGCGCTAGCATTAACAACCGTTGATACGAAACCGCTGAGAAGGGAAGCCGCTGAGATGCAAGCTGGCGTTCGATGAAATGTATGCACTACCGCGGGGCGTCTGCATTACCGCAGTGCGCTAGTTCCGTTCGACGATCGATGAAAGCAGAGTCCCGTTCGACGAACTGCAGCTCTACCGCGGCGCGTTAGCACTAACGCTAGCGCTAGCGTCCGAAAGATGAAATGGTGTTCAAAGAAAATGATGCCGTTCGACGAACCAGATTGAGATCGACGAAAGCTGAGGTCAGCTCGACGAAGATGCGCCCAACGAAATGATCTACCGCGGAGCGTTAGTACTGACGCTGGCGTTAACATTTTTGGAAACTATTGTCAGAAAGGAAAGTGGAGAAAAACGAATGTCGACGGGTCGCTATGTGTGGCAAGTACTTTCGTAGCGCGTTAGGTCTAATGCCCGGCGGTAGCTTTTGGAAACATCCCGTTTGCAGTTGATTGAGGGGAAAATTTGGAATGAGATATTGGCTGAAGGAAGGAAATTGCACTATCGCGGGGGCGATAGTGTTACCGCGGCGCGCTAGGCTGTCACAACCATTTGCGCTCAGAAGTTGCCTTAACTGCCACGATCCGTATGCACGTCGTGTCACTATCGCGGGGCGGTAGTACTAGCGCAGGTGGTAGCTGTCGAATCTATTTAAAGAGCAGCGCCTCCTCCGTTGTTGCTTGATATTACAGAAGTTATTGGAGCCTTACTTTCAGAGCACATGAGTGAACTTTCAGAAGCAGCCCGAAGAACTCCATCAACGTTCGTGAACGCAAAAGGACTTGAAGACCAATACGATCGCATCTACATCGACATCAAGTTCTACTTTTGAGGGAGTTTCTAGTTTGTGTCTTGTTTTACTTTTCATATTGTAACGTTTATATATTTTGTTCGGTAGAGGAACTCGCCACACGACGACTAGGGCTTGCGGGGACTAGGGGAAATTCACCTCGTGTTGGCGACTAGGTCTAGGGTGTAGATCTAGGTAGTGCTTGAGGCCTTTCCGGTGAGGGAAGGGCTAGAGCGGCTTGAGGCCTTGTCTAGGGAGAGATAGCTAAAGCCAATTGGTCCTTGGGAGAAGGGTCGGTATAGAAAACCAAAAGTGTTTTCATTGGTCGCCTCTTTCCAAGCGTTATTGGGAAAAGTTTTGTAATCGTATTTACTTCCAGTTAATGATTAATGAAAATATGTTTATTGTTTCATCTCTGAGTCATACTATGTGATTCTCATTGTTCAAACATAAAAGTATTCTCACTATTTCTAACGCCGAGCGTTAACACTACCGCTGGCGGTAGTATCTGAGAATTATTTTCTCTTATAATCTCTGAAATTTTAAAACCCTTATTCACCCCCCTCTAAGGCCGCCTACAGATCCAACACAAATGCCTCACTACAAAGTCTCTCGTAGAAGTAAGCTAATCTACTGGTGAGTAAAAGGAAGAAATATAGTGTTCGGAAGATAATCTCTTGTCACACTCACATGGACTACTCCAGCTGCTACGGAAACTTCGAGTCTCGGTCGGGCCACAGCTTCACGCTCTGTCCTCTGGATGTGCTGGTTCTACTGCTCCTAGTGCTCCTATTGTAATGCCACATCCGGTTGTTAGTCAAAAAGACTAAGCGATTTCCTCACCCCCTCCCCCGGTGATGTTGGACTTATGTGTCACATCCCTTTGTTTGAGAATAACAAATCCCATATTGTATTTGATCTTGCTTGTCGTGTGTTTATAGTGTGCAGGAACTATAGGTGCAATACTCCACAGGTAGAAAGCAGCTTGGAATCAAATTCTCTGAATGGAGCACTACCGCCAGCGCTAGTCGATACCGCAGGCATTAGCTCTACCGCAGGTGCTAGTGCTACCGCCTGGCGCTAGATCCAGTTCGTGTCACAACGCAACACCATGACAGTTTCGTAACTGCCTCTACATGACCTCTACCGCAGGCGCTAGGAGCTACCGCAGGTGCTAACTCCAAGCTCTATAAATTGAAGCTTTCTCTCTCATTTTGGCATCACATCCCAGAGAGAATTCCTGTGCCAAATTTCAAGAGCTGTTACTCTGCCAAAAGTTGATCTCCCACTCAAAGCTAAAGAAGATTTCTGAAGGAGGACTACGTCTCGCTACATCCGAAGGACGATCACTTCGAACTCGCTCATACTACGGAGATCCTTCATCTCCGACTTCATAAGATCTCATATAAGGAGTTATTATTATTGTTATCATTATTTTAATTCCATACATTTTGTTATCGTATAGAGAATTCACCTTGTGTTGGCGACTAGGTCCTTACGCGGCTTAGGGGGAATTCACCATGTGTGTTGGCGAGTAGGTCTAAGTGATTTGATCTAGGGGGTGCTCGAGGCCATATTCAGGGAAGTATTGGCTAGAGCAGCTTGAAGCCATATCCGGGGAAGGATTGGCTAAAGCCACCGGTTCGTGGGGATACAAGTCGTTATAGAAAAGGAAAAAGTAATTGTATTTGTACGACTCTGATTTCTAGCGATATTGAAATCAAATGTATGTAAACACCTTTTTATCTAATACAATCATGTATCTATTTGTTTTTACTTGATTTCCTTCATTTGGCTAAAACTCTAAAATTGCAAATTACATTATTATCTTCTTTTACCTAAATTGTTATTTCGCTCATGTTAACTTTAAGACAAATTAGTAAATTGCTTAATATTACATTAAGAATTTTTATTCCCTTATTCACCACCCTCTAAGGGCGCCTATCGATACAACAAGTGGTATCAGAGCTGGATTACTCCAAATAGTTTTAAAAACCAGGAATAATGACGTCTTATGATCTCGCTTTTTCCGAGGGTCAGGGAATTAATAGACCTCCACTATTTACTGGGTCAGATTATAATTATTGGAAAAAATGATGCGATGTTTTCTTATGACCCTAGATATTGAGGTATGAAATATGGTAGAAGAGGAATACTCTCCTCCTACAATTATAGTTGGAGAGATAACATTAGAAAAACCAAAAGATAAATAAGATGATAGGGCTAAACTTAAATGCAAAAATAACGCCAAGGCCATGAATGCTTTATTTTGTGCGTTAGATAGAAATGAATTTAATAGAATTTCTGCATGTACTACTGCATATGATATTTGGAATCATTTGGAAATTACTCATGAAGGAACATCGCAGGTTAAAGATTCAAAACTTTTCCAACTAGAGTCAGAATATGAAAAGTTTCGGATGGATGAAAGCAAAGATATTGATGCAATGTACACACGCTTCACCAAGATCGCCAATGCCTCCAAAGCACTTGGAAAGACCTTCTCCAACGGCGACTTGGTCCGAAAGATTGTTCGATCTCTTCCTCCAACATTCAATCTGAAGGTGACAACTATCTCGGAGTCGCACAATCTAAGAACGCTCCAGGTTGAGAGCCTCATTGGGAATCTCAAAACCCATGAGGTAGAACTCAAGATCCAATATGATGAATACAACAAGGAGCCAAAGAAGAAGGCATTGGCACTAAAATCATAGAAGGAGTGCCAAGAGGATGAGGATGAAGATGAAGAAAGTCTCTTGGTAAAGAATTTCCGAAAGTTCATGAGAAATCCGAAAATGAGAAACACCTTCCAGAAATATCTCCAAAAGGATGGAAGATGGAAAGGTTCATCTTCAAAGAAGGAAAAGGAGAGCGACAATGAAGAAGAAAGACCTCCACCAAAATTCTATCATTGCAGGAAGACCGGGCATATTCGGAGCCAATGCCCAACGTGTTTGAAGGAGAAAAAAGAAAAGTGGCACAAAGGGAAGGAAAAGAGGAATGTGCTAAAAGCAAAAACATGGGATGACTCCTCCTCCGAAGAATCAAGCGGGTCTACATCAAGTGAAGATGAGGAAGCAAACATGTGCCTCATGTGACATGGAAACGACGATGATGATAGCAGTGTTATTAGCGACATTGAGGTAACTCCTCCCACTTATGATGAACTGTTTAATGAATTTCTTGAAACTTGCAAAGCTTTTGATAAAAATATGAAAGATAATATTTTATTGAATTGTGAAAATGAATCTCTAATTAAATAAAATCAAAATCTTTCCAAGAAAATTAATTGTTTTAGAAAAAAGAAAGGTTTCTTGCAAAGAGTGTGATCACTCCATTAAAATGGCAAAAGATATTGAAGATTCTCTTTCTAAAGCCCTCTCCCATGCCAATACTCTTACAAAAGAGAAGGGGGAATTAGAAAGGAAATTAGAAGCTTCTCTTTTGCAAATTAAGAATAATAAAAAGGGATTTGAAAATGTGTGTCATGCTTGTGAAAGAAAATTCATCACTTAAAGCATATGTTCATGATCTCACCATGGCCATTAAAAAATTTGGAATAGGCCAAAATCCACTGGATATGATTTTAGGGAACAAGTGCTACGGTTCTGGAAAATTTGGGCTCGGATATCGAGGTGAGAGCTACCGCCTGACGCTAGCCACTAATGCCGGCGCTAGCACCTCATACATGAACTCAACATTTTCATTTGGCAAAACATTTTCTTCTGTAAAAATGATTCCTTCCAGCAAGAATAACACAAAATTTCAGAAAAGGGTCTCAACCCCCTTTATTTTGTGTGCAAACTGTTATAAGTTAGGTCACACATCTAGTTTTTGCAGGAAAGTAAAACAAAATACTTTAAAGCAAATCTGGGTACCTAAGGATTCCACTTATTCTATGGGTGGTACCGCTTGGGTATCCGGATCTTTACTCTCATCTTCTTTCTAGATGTGTAGGAAGGCTAAAGACAATGAAGACATGTGGTATTTGTATTCTGGATGCTCCAAGCACATGACGGGCAAGAAAGCAAAGTTCCCTAGCCTAGAAAAGAAGAAGGGAAGGATCGTGATGTTTGGCGATAACGGAAAAGGAAGGATCATGGGAATTGGTACAGTTGGTAACGAATCCTTTACGATATCTAATGTTTTTTATGTAAAAGGTCTAAAACACAATCTAATTTTTATTAGCCAATTATGCGATAAAGGATTAGATGTTTTATTTGAATCTTCCACTAATTTATGCAAAATATACAGTCCTGCTACAAAAGATATTTTACTAATTGCACCAAGAATACATAATGTTTATATAGTTTCTTTTCATGATTTTTCTAAATCATCTATGATATGTTTTATCACTAAAATTATGAATTAGAACTTTGACATAGACGACTAGGACATGCTAGCACACAGTTTATTGTAAAACTTGCCAAAAGTGATTTAATTAGAGGATTGCCTAGGTTAAATGGAACTTTACCTTCACTTTGTTCATCATGTCAAAAGGGTAAATTTACTAGATCCTCTTTCAAAAGTAAATTTTTTTTCTACTACAAGACCCTTGCAATTAACTCATATGGATATTTTTGGTCCCGTTACCACCGCAGTCTAGTGGTAGATCATATACATATTTTTTTAATAGATGATTTTTCAAGATATTGTTGGACACTATTTCTCTCACCCAAATCCGATGCATTTTGCGAATTTACAAAATTCTGTACTCATATTCAAAATGAAAGTGATTTAAAAATTAAACGCATTCGCTCGGATCATGGAGGAGAATTTGAAAATGAAAAGTTTACTTCTTTTTGTGATATGTTAGGCATTAAACATGAGTTCTCCGCACCATGCACACCATAACAAAATGGTGTTGTAGAAAGAAAGAATAGGACACTTCAAGAACTAGCACGCACTATGCTATGTGAATATAAATTGCCTAAGTCCTTTTGGGCCGAAGCCGTAAATACCTCATGTTATGTTATGAATAGAATCATGCTTCGCCCATCTACTAATCACACACCTTATGAACTTTATTTTCAAAAGAAGCCTAACGTATCTTACTTCAAAGTTTTTGGTTGTAAATATTTTATTTTGAATACTAAAGATAGCTTGGGAAAGTTTGATGAAAAATGCGATGAATGAACTTTTCTTGGATACTCTTCAACTAGTAAAGCTTATAGAATTTTTAATAAAAGAACTAGTAAAGTTGAAGAGTCGATTAATGTGAAATTTGATGAGCTTGTTCCTTGTCTAGAAAGACATTCCGCAGGCAAAGAGGATGATCTCTTACCACCGTTGGAGCATGGTGACAAGGAACCTTCCAAAGAAGAGGAAGAGGAGGCCAAGGAAGATGATTATGTACCTCCAAGAGCCTTGAAATTTACAAAGGATCATCCACGGGAACTAATAATTGGTGATCCATCCATTAGGGTAAGAACTCGCTCTTCTCTTCATGAATCTTATTCAACTATTTGTTTAGTTTCTGAAATTGAACCAAAAACTATTTTAACCGCTTTAAATGATGAATTTTGGTTTTTGGCTATGAATGAAGAGTTAGAACAATTTGAGCGACATAATATTTGGAAATTAGTAGAAAGACCATCTAATCACCCGATTGTAGGTGTAAAATGGATTTTTAAAAATAAATTAGATGGTGAGTGTAGAATCACTAGAAATAAAGCATGCTTAGTAGAACAAGGCTATTCACAAATCAAGGGGATAAATTTTGATGAAACTTTTGCACCCATTGTTAGATTGGAATCTATACGAATTTTTCTAGCATTTGCATGCTTTACAAGAATAAAATTATTTCAAATGGATGTAAAAAGTGCTTTTCTAAATGGGATTGTTCCTGCCTCGGCTCCTGCTCAGCTCCGCCCTCGGTACAAAACCGACTTATGTGACCCACCTTGCCGCACCTGTAATAAGTAAACGGACCTTTGGAGCGGAAATCTCCCGAAGGTGGGCCACTTCTCTCCCCAGGCCTACTAGGACGGGGCTTCTTCTTCCATCGGCTTCCCTCGGACTTCCACTGAGACTGAGACTGAGAAGGCTTTCCTTCTCCCTTCTTTGCCGCAAAACCCTTTCGCTGCTGGGTTCGCTCCATGTCGCTCTCCAATGTGCGATCGGCTTCGACCAACTCATTAAATCCTGCATTCTTCAAGGCTATGAGTGGCTGCCTTAAATTTTCCCTCAACCCTTGATAGAAGAGGTTATCTCTTTCTTCATCATCTTCCATAGTCGTTCCCGCATAACGACCCAACCGAGTGAACTCTTGCAGATATTCATCCAATGTCTTCTCACGCTGCACTAAATGCAAAAACTGTCGCTGCAGTGCTAACCTTGTCGAGGCCGGAATATAACGCTTGAGGAAAGCGTTCCCGAACTCCTCCATGGACGGAACACGCCCAACAAAATAGCGACCGTTATGGTTCACCCACCACAACTTCGCATCGCCCTCTAACATGAAACTCGCAAAGTGAGACTGCCTCTCAGCTGGGGTCTCAGCTGCCTTCAAGAGCTCCTGGATCCTCTAAAGCCAATCCTCGGCATCCGTTGGAGTGCCCACTCCCTTGAATGTCGGAGGGTGGAAACTCAAGAAGTATTTCATGAATCGATCACCCATCGGAATAGATCTCTCCGCTAAAGGCTCTGCTTGCCTTACTTCGACATCTGGTGTATCCGGCGTAGCCGCCGGAGTGACAGGGGTCGCAACTTGCACCACCGGCGTAGGAACCCGTGGCATCGCTCCAGCTTGAGCCGCTACCATTGCCTCCGCTAGCATGCGACAGAAATCAGCCGGGGACATGCCCACATTCATGAGGCCTGGAGCAGTAGCACTGCTCCCCGAAGGCTCCTCTTGCCTCCTCGACGTCCCCGCATCGTCGCCAACATCCTAGAATAAGCAAGGAAAATAAAAGCTCATCAGGCTCTAATCGCAAGACTCGAACACTGGGATACTCATGATCCCGCACAATACTCCTATGTGGACAATCTCTTACGCGATCCAAATACACTAGACCTCGCAAGAATACGCAAACCTGGCTCTGATACCAAATTGTAACACCTCCCCTGTAATGACCATATAATATGGGTCCGGCCAGGACGCCACAACATATAACCGCCACATCTTTGGTATTAAAAGATGATATTAACTACCCAATCTCAAAATTTAGAAAATACAGCGGAAACAAACCAAAACCACAAAGATTGTCCACATTACAAAGGAGTCCAACTGGCCTTAAGGCCTTACAAAACCAACGTCCAAATCATCAAACATTCAATACTAATAAGACATCCCAACAAAAGGGGAAAGATAGTTTTTCCTAAACTACCTCGGCATGCAAGCCGGATATAACAAAGTACGAAGGAAGTAATGCAGAAAAACAACTAAGCACTTCATGAGGCTTTAGGCCTTTTTGGCCGGCGCGCTGGGTCCAGCCTGCGATTCTTGCCCTGCAACCAAATCACAAAGAGCGGTAAACGAGGGTCAGCTATGGCTGACCACAAACGGTGTAACAACATCCCTCCTCCCGGCCGTCCTAGCGGACCCCGGGGAACTACTTCACCCTGCAAGTTAGCACTTCGTATGCAAATGTACATGAAAGTAAACAGCATAAAAATAGGTGTGAGTGTCACATACAGCATCCACGTTTCTATGTTGAGCAGATAAATAAAAGGGGCCTACCAATGCAAAATGAATGCAAACCCGGGTTTCACCCAAGGCACCCTAAAGCATATGAATCTATCACATCATCATACATCATCATCACATCACAAACACAGGGGTACTCGTCATTTCCCCGCAAGGGCATCGTAGCCCAAGGCCAAGAGCTCTCGCTGAGACCCACCTCGCCTGGCTCACCATGCCATCGGGCTTGTCTAACAGCTCACACGCTCGGGCCGCCAACAACACAGAAGACCGATACTAAGAATACTGGCTAACAAAAACGTCCCAAGGCCCTGGACTTACTCTCGGGACAACGTCCACCGATTGCCTCACCTGGCGACCGTCAACGGACTCATCCGTAGCACAGACATTCTCGTCAGTCAACAATCGAAGGGACTAATCTTGCCGGGACACTCTCCACACGTGAATCTCAGTCTCCACGGGATAGCCAGCCGACCACAAAGACCAATCGCGCCTTCGCACAACACTAGGCATCACAAGCCCCAAATTCCGGACATTATTTCTCCGCCCTAAACCCAACATTCGTTACCACACGAAGCTACAAGGGCATCACAATGACGAGTTCGCCGTAATCGGATTTCTAACAAAACCCCTGATATGCGCATCATTCAACATCACCGAATCGGACCAACGGTCGCAAATCCGGCTTCACCCACAATGCCTAATCCGCTAACGGAGCGGATCTCTAGTGCAAATCATGTTGGGGATGGACTCAATCAACCCGATGGTTCCTTTTGAACCAAGGCGACCCGGATCCCTCTCACTCGACGGATCCGGTGCCAAAAATGCAGAAATTAAAGGGATGCCATGCACGCATCCTAAAGACCGGGAGGAGAAATGTCGTTACCTTTTGAGATCTCCTCCTAGCCATAAGAAGCTTGCAAACAACGGTGGAGAAGAAGCGCCTTGACGCCCTCTACGTGTTGCCGGTCTCAGATCGGCGAACGGAGCTCCGAAGCTCCAACAATGGCGGATCTCTCATCTTCTTCCTCCTTGCCCCCTTCTCCTTTCTCCAACCGAAGAGAGAGAATAGACTTGAAAATATGAGGGAATAACCCCTCATCCAAGCCCTAAAGCCCCCCAGCGAATCATCACAGCCGTTGGATCAAATCCCAATGTATTTGATCGGTCGGATCGTCATCTCCGCACCTTTTCGCAGAGCAGAATAAACAGGGCGCACGAGCAGTGGCGCACGGTCAGTGGTCGTGCGCAAAGACTTCCCCTGATCATGCGCACTATCCGCAATAGAACTTTGTCAATCCTTCGAATTAACGCACGATCATTGGCGCACGACCACTGGTCGTGCGAGAAGAGGCCAGTGACCGTGCGCGAAGGATCTGCTATGGAATTTTTGGCCTATTCCGAGCGCAACGCTACCACTCCGCCTATCTTGCTGAGCTACGATTTTTGGGGTGTTACAACTCCACCCCCTTAAAAGAATTTCGTCCTCGAAATTTCAGAATTTAAACAGGAAATTCATAATGCATACCTGGAGCAAAAAGTTCCGGGAAATCCTCCCGCATCGCTTGCTCACGCTCCCAAGAGAATTCATCTCGCTCGCAGTTGTCCCATCGCACCTTTACAACTTGACTTCCTTGTTACGCAACTGCCGGATTTCTGAATCCTCCACGCAAACCGGGCGAACCCTCGCCCCCAAATCCTCCATTATCGGCACCGTCGCCGCTTCAACCACGACGCTCGGCTCCACCAAAGCTTTCCTCAGCACAGAGACATGGAAAACATCATGTAATCCACTAAGCTCTGCAGACAACGCCAAATGATAGGCTGCTTCGCCTATACGTTCCGTAACTTCGAACGGACCCAAAAATTGCGGACTTAACTTCTTGAGTCGCCGCACCCGCGAAACACCCTTGAAAGGTTTGATCTTCAAGTAGACCATGTCGCCCACTGTAAACTCCACGTTTCTGTGGCGCGCATTAAAATACTTCGCTTGACGATCCTGGGCAACCTTCATGCGCTCCTGAATCGTCCGCACAATCTCCCAAGCATCTTCCACCACTTGCTTTCCCAAAAGCTTAGTGTCTCCCACCTCTGCCCAAGACATCGACGTTCGACACTTCCTTCCATACAAAGCTTCGTATGGCGCCATCTTGATACTCGCCTGGAAGCTATTATTATAGGCGAACTCCACCATGAAAAGGTGGTCTTCCCAACCTTTGCCAAAGTCGAGAGCACACATCCTCAACATGTCCTCCAACGTACGGTTCGTTCGCTCCGTCTGACCATCGGTCTGTGGATGGAACGCGGTACTTAACTTGAGCTTCGTGCCTAGACTTTTCTGCACTAATCTCCAGTCCTTCGAGGTGAACCGCCCATCGCGATCACTAACGATGCTCTTCGGAATCCCGTTCAACCGCACAATGTTTCGAACATATAGCTCCACGAGCTTCTCCACGCCATCGCCCTTCTAATTCAGAATGAAGTGGGCCACCTTCGTCAGGCGATCCACTATCACCCAAATCGCATCGTTACCCTGCTGTGATCGAGGCAAACCATGCACAAAATCCATAGAGATGTCATCAAACTTCCATTAGGGGATGGGAAGAGGCTTCAAGAACCCACCGGGCCTTTGGCACTCAGCCTTCACCAAGGCACAAGTCTGACATCGGCTCACGTACTCGGCTACATCCCGCTTCATCCCAGGCCACCAAAAAGATTTCTTCAAATCCGCGTACATCTTTGTACTTCCTGGATGAACGGAGTACTTCGTAAAGTGAGCCTCGAACATCAACTCCTCGCGAAGCTTGCCAAAACGCGGAACACAGACCCTTCCGTCTCTTTTTAAAATCCCACCAACCATCTCCAAAGCAGTGCCTTCGCTTTGCTGAGCCTCCAACACCAACTGTTGGCACTCCTCGTCCACACTGGTCGCCTCTCGGATTTGTTCCGTTATATCACACTGCATTTCAATCCAGTTCAAATGAGCTACGCTAGACTCACCTCTAGCCACACAAGAAATGTCAAGAGACTCCAAGTCTCGAATCAAACGCTCGTTATGCGCCTCCATCCAATTACCTTTCCCGGAGTACTTCCTACTCAAGGCATCCGCCACCACGCTGGCTTTACCCGGCGTATATTGAATCTCCACGTCGTAGTCCCCAAGGAACTCGAACCACCTACGCTGCCGCATATTTAGATCCTTTTGGTCTAGAAGATACCTCAGGCTTTTGTGATCCGTGAAGATCTCCACCTTCGCATCATAAACGTAGTGCCGCCACAATTTTAGCGCAAAGATTACCGCCGCCAACTCCAGATCATGGACGGGATAATTCTTCTCATGAGTCTTTAACTGCCTTGACCCATAAGCGATCACCTTGCTGTGCTGCACCAGCACGCAACCCAACCCGCAACCTGACGCGTCGCTGAAAATCTGAAATCCTTCCGTCCCACTAGGAAGACTAAGGATTGGAGCAGACATCAACCTTTCCTTCAAATTCTCAAATGCACGGGTACACTCCGGTGTCCATACGAACCTTTGGTCCTTGCGAGTGAGAGTGGTGAGGGGCAGCGCCATCCGCGAAAAGTTCTCCACGAACCTTCTATAATAACCGGCTAGTCCAAGGAAACTCCGGACTTCCGCCACGGTTCTCAATACAGGCCAATCCCTAATGGCTTCAATCTTCGCTGGATCTACCGCCACCCCCATCTCCACTAATTACGTGACCCAAGAAAGCCACCTTCTCGATCCAAAACTCACATTTTGAGAACTTAGCATAAAGCTGATTCTCCCTTAGAGTCTGCAATACTTGCCTCAAGTGAGACTCATGCTCTGCCTCCGATTTTGAATACACCAAAATATCATCAATAAACACCACCACGAACGAATCTAAGAACAGGCGAAAAATCCTATTCATCAAATCCATGAACACAGATGGCGCGTTCGTCAGTCCGAACGGCATCACCGAAAACTCGTAGTGTCCATACCGAGTCCCAAACGCTGTCTTGTCAACGTCCTCTTCTCGAATCTTCAACTGGTAGTACCCCGACTTCAAGTCTAACTTGGAGTACACCACCGACCATACTAACTGGTCGAATAAATCATCGATTCGCGGAATCGGATATTTATTCTTAACGGTCAATTTATTCAGTTCACGGTAGTCGATACACAACCGCATACTTCCGTCTTTTTTCTTCACAAACAATACCGGCGCGCTCCACGGCGAAGAGCTGGGCCTAATGTACCCTTGAGCTAACAACTCTTGCAACTAAACCTTTAGCTCGGCCAGTTCCTTCGGTGCCATCCTAAACGGAGGACGCGACACCGGCCTCGCACCCGGTACCAACTCTATCGAGAAATCAATTTCACGCTGAGGAGGTGCTCTCGGAAGCTCCTCGAGGAATACATCCTCAAATTCTTCCACCACCGGAACTTCTCTAATAGCCAACTTTGTGGAGTGAGTCTCCAACAAAGCTAAAAACACTTCGCCTCCTTGGTTTACCGCACGCCTCATTTGCATAGCGGAAATCAGGGAGCAAGCCACTCCGCTTAGGCCTTCAAACTTGACCTCTGCTCTACCTTCACCTCTCAGGGTTACCACCTTCAATTGGCAGTCGATACTAGCTCGCTGCTCCGCAAGCCAGTCCATTCCCAAGATAACATCGAATTCGGCTAGTGGCAGAATCGCTGCTACCAACACGAAATCAATTTGCATCACAATGCGTCCTTTCCTCATGGTAGTCATGAAAGACCCATTCGGCATGCGCACACTCAGCTCCACCTCTGCCTCTACGGACTCAGCATCAATCTTCCGGATAAAACTTTCCGCAAGAAAAGAGTGTGACGCTCCCGTGTCGAACAACACCCGAGAGGGATAGCCCGAAACTAGCACGAAACCTAACCACGTGCAAAACAAACATGAAAGGCCGCAACCTACATTATAGTAACAAACGAAAACTTAAACTTTTCGTACCTGTCACCACATCGGGTTGCCGTATCGCTTCCTGCTGCCCAAGATTATACGCTCTCGGCTGCACTGGAGGGAACCGCGAAGCACTTGACTCCGCTGCTTTCCCCTTCTCTGCAACACTAGGACCGGAACGCACCGATTGTTCCTGCCTCGGCTCCTTCTCAGCTCCACCCTCGGTACAAAACCGACTTATGTGACCCATCTTGCCACACCTGTAACAAGTAAACGGACCTTTGGAGCGGAAATCTCCCGAAGGTGCGCCACTTCTCTCCCCAGGCCTACTAGGACGGGGCTTCTTCTTCCATCGGCTTCCCTCGGACTTCCACTGAGACTGAGACTGAGAAGGCTTTCCTTCTCCCTGCTTTGCCGCAAAACCCTTTCGCCGCTGGGTTCGCTCCATGTCGCTCTCCAATGTGCGAGCGGCTTCGACCAACTCATTAAATCCTGCATTCTTCAAGGCTATGAGTGGCTGCCTTAAATTTTCCCTCAACCCTTGATAGAAGAGGTTATCTCTTTCTTCATCATCTGCCATAGTCGTTCCCGCATAACGACCCAACCGAGTGAACTCTTGCAGATATTCATCCACTGTCTTCTCACGCTGCACCAAATGCAAAAACTATCGCTGCAGTGCTAACCTTGTCGAGGCCGGAATATAACGCTTGAGGAAAGCATTCCGGAACTCCTCCATGGACGGAACACGCCCAACAAAATAGCGACCGTTATGGTTCACCCACCACAACTTTGCATCTCCCTCTAACATGAAACTCGCAAAGTGAGACTGCCTCTCAGCTGGGGTCTCAGCTGCCTTCAAGAGGTCCTGGATCCTCGAAAGCCAATCCTCGGCATCCGATGGAGTGCCCACTCCCTTGAATGTCGGAGGGTAGAAACTCAAGAAGTATTTCATGAATTGATCACCCATCGGAATAGCTCTCTCCGCTAAAGGCTCTGCTTGCCTTACTTCGACATCCGGTGTATCCGGAGTATCCGACGTAGCCGCCGGAGTGACAGGGGTCGCAACTTGCACCACCGGCGTAGGAACCCGTGGCATCGCTCCAGCTTGAGCCGCTACCATTGCCTCCGCTAGCATGCGACAGAAATCAGCCGGGGACATGCCCACATTCATGAGGCCTAGAGCAGTAGCACTGCTCCCCGAAGGCTCCTCTTGCCTCCTCGATGTCCCCGCATCGTCGCCAACATCCTAGAATAAGCAAGGAAAATAAAAGCTCATCAGGCTCTAATCGCAAGACTCGAACACAGGGATACTCATGATCCCGCACAATACTCCTATGTGGACAATCTCTTACGCGATCCAAATACACTAGACCTCGCAAGAATACGCAAACTTGGCTCTGATACCAAATTGTAACACCTCCCCTGTAATGACCATATAATATGGGTCCGACTAGGACCCCACAGCATATAACCACCACATCTTTGGTATTAAAAGATGATATTAACTACCCAATCTCAAAACTCAGAAAATACAGCGGAAACAAACCAAAACCACAGAGATTGTCCACAGTACAAAGGAGTCCAACTAGCCTTAAGGCCTTATAAAACCAACGTCCAAATCATCAAACATTCAATACTAATAAGACATCCCAACAAAAGGGGAAAGATAGTTTTTCCTAAACTACCTCGGCATGCAAGCTGGATATAACAAAGTACAAAGGAAGTAATGCAGAAAAACAACTAAGCACTTCATGAGGCTTTAGGCCTTTTTGGCCGGCGCGCTGGGTCCAGCTTGTGATTCTTACCCTGCAACCAAATCACAAAGAGCGGTAAATGAGGGTCAGCTATGGCTGACCACAAACGGTGTAACAACATCCCTCCTCCCGGCCGTCCTAGCGGACCCCGGGGAACTACTTCACCCTGCAAGTCAGCACTTCGTATGCAAATGTACATGAAAGGAAACAGCATAAAAACAGGTGTGAGTGTCACATACAACATCCACGTTTCTATGTTGAGCAGATAAATAAAAGGGGCCTACCAATGCAAAATGAATGCAAACCCGGGTTTCACCCAAGGCACCCTAAAGCGTATGAATCTATCACATCATCATACATCATCATCACATCACAAACACAGGGGTACTCGTCATTTCCCCGCAAGGGCATCGTAGCCCAAGGCCAAGAGCTCTCGCTGAGATCCACCTCGCCTGGCTCGCCATGCCATCGGGCTTATCTAACAGCTCACACGCTCGGGCCGCCAACAACACACAAGACCGATACTAAGAATTCTGGCTAACAAAAACGTCCCAAGGCCCTGGACATACTCTCGGGACAACGTCCACCGATTGCCTTGCCTGGCGACCGTCAACGGACTCATCCGTAGCACAGACATTCTCGTCAGTCAACAATCGAAGGGACTAATCTTGCCGGGACACTCTCCACACGTGAATCTCAGTCTCCACGGGATAGCCAGCCGACCACAAAGACCAATCGCGCCTTCGCACAACACTAGGCATCACAAGCCCCAAATTCTGGACATTATTTTTCCGCCCTAAACACAACATTCGTTACCACACGAAGCTACAAGGGCATCACAACGACGAGTTCACCCTAATCGGATTTCTAACAAAACCCCTAATATGCGCATCATTCAACATCACCGAATCGGACCAACGGTCGCAAATCCGGCTTCACCCACAATGCCTAATCCGCTAACGGAGCGGATCTCTAGTGCAAATCATGTCGGGGACGGACTCAATCAACCCGATGGTTCCTTTTGAACCAAGGCGACCCGGATCCCTCTCACTCGACGGATCCGGTGCCAAAAATGCAGAAATTAAAGGGATGCCATGCACGCATCCTAAAGATCGGGAGGAGAAATGTCGTTACCTTTTGAGATCTCCTCCTAGCCATGAGAATCTTGCAAACAAACGGTGGAGAAGAAGTGCCTTGACGACCTCTACGCATTGCCGGTCTCGGATCGGTGAACAGAGATCTGAAGCTCCAACAATGGCGGATCTCCCCTCTTCTTCCTCCTTGCCCCCTTCTCCTTTCTCCAACCTAAGAGGGAGAATAGACTTAAAAATATGAGGGAATAACCCCTCATCCAAGACCTAAAGCCCCCCAGCAAATCATCACAGCCGTTGGATCAAATCCCAATGTTTTTGATCGGTCGGATCGTCATCTCTGCACCTTTTCGCGGAGCAGAATAAACAGGGCGCATGAGCAGTGGCGCACGGTCAGTGGTCGTGCGCAAAGACTTCCCCTGATCGTGCGCACTATCCGCAATAGAACTCCGTCAATCCTTCGAATTAACGCACGATCATTGGCGCACGACCACTGGTCGTGCGAGAAGAGGCCAGTGACCGTGCGCGAAGGATCTGCTATGGAATTTTCGGCCTATTCCGAGCGCAACGCTACCACTCCGCCTATCTCGCTGAGCTACGATTTTTGGGGTGTTACAGATAGGACCTCCACTTTATCTAAGTGCAAGTAGACCCGATATTATGTTTGTCGTATTTTTATGTGCTCGATTTCAAGCCAATCTAAAAGAATCTCATTTAAAAGCAGTAAAACGTATTTTTAGATATCTAATTGGGTCAACTAGATTAGGATTATGGTACCCACACAATAATTCATTTACACTTCACGGCTATTCCGATTTGGACTACGTCGGATGCTCACTTGATAGAAAAAGCACTAGCGGTACTTGCCATTTTCTAGGACCTTCATTAGTTGCATGGTCTAGTAGGAAACAAAATTCAGTTGCACTCTCCACCATGGAGGCCGAATACATTGCACTAGGGAGTTGTTGTGCACAAACACTATGGATGAGCCAAACTCTAGAGGACTTTGGTTTTCATTTAAAAAATATTGAATTAAAATGTGATAACAAAAGTGTCATTGATCTTACAAATAATCCGGTACACCATTCTAGATCCAAACATATAGATGTACGTCATCATTTCATAAGGCTTCACATTAAAAAGGAAAATGTTAGAATAAGTTTCATTGGCACAGACTCTCAATTTGCTGATATTTTCACTAAACCTCTTCCCGATGCAAGATTTCAAATGTTAAGGTTGAAATGAGGAGTCTTAGACATCTTAGGATGAGTTATCTGAAAAATGCTTAAGTTTTATGCAATTTGAGCAATCAAGACATCTCAAAAAATTACACAATTTCTGCATAAGACTACTCTTAAGACTCTTAATAAATATCAAAAAACAAAATTTTAAAATTCTCAATATTTCACTCACAGTTTGTCGCGCTAGCGCTAGCGTGGGTGTTCAAATTTTCTGTTTTTTAAAATTTCTATTTTTTTTAAATTATGTTAGTTTATATGTACTACTTACTTTTGTATTTCTGACATTTCTTATTATTGTTTTATTTATATTATGGAAAATCAACTACAAAATTTCAAATTTCAAAAATACAAAAATATGTTTTTGGTTATCTGTTTTTTTTCTTTCATTAAAAATTTCAAAACCACAAAAAAAACTGTATGATCTTTTTTGTTAATATCAAGCATGTATAAATTATATTATTTAGAATTATTTACAATGTTAAAATTCATTCCTTCAAATTACTATGAACATTGTTTTGTTTATCAAGCTTTGATATATCTAATTAAGTGCATCAATTGTATTAAAAAATATGTGTAGAACCAAGCTTAGCATGCCTCTAAGTATGAGTAAATGTTCTGTGATTGATAATGATACCTTTTCACTCAATTATTTTGGTAATCTACATGTATGTTTAAATCTAAAAATGCTTGCTTGTGTATTGTAATTGTACAATGAATTAAAACTTGCATAAGTTTATTACCTACACTACATTTGAATTGGACTTAAGAAATTAAGAAAAGTGGTTGAGTTTAAAAAAATTATGTTGGGTTTGCAAAACAAGTGTATTCGGAGAATGTTGTCTCACAAAAGTAAAAAAATATAAACAAATATAACTCCACCAAGTACTACTTAGAAAGAATAGTAAAGTGTCTTGTGAAAACCTTGGTTATTACACCACTTTTTAAAAATTATGTGCATTAGTGTGTAAAAGTTAATATACTTGTGTTTTATTGTGCACTCTACTCTACATATGTCTTGTATTTTGTGATTTAAATCACTTGTTAACATTGCTCAAAATACACTTATGTGCACATCATTATCTTTCATAACACCTTTTCTCATGAGTATTGGATTCTAATGCTTTATCTATACTACGCTTTGAATAAGAAATGCTCTAGATAACCTAGTATGATCTCTACAATGTTTGATATCTCTTCAACTTGAAATTATGTAACATTGTAGTATATTCTCAATTTAATATGTTCATTTCATACTTGGTAACTTTATGTAAAACTATGAGATTTCAAAAAGGTTAAAACATCTTTACATTTTGAACTTACACTCATATTTATACTTATGATTTTCATGCTTACAAAAAGATGTTTCTTATAATCTTCCGCTTGCTTGAAACTCTTATTTATTTATTTGAAATCTCTTAGGGTCCGTTCGTTTGGACGGAATTGGAATTCGATATTAGAATTAAATATTGATGAATATTGTGAAATAAAATATTGATGACTAATTCTAATTCCAACGTTGGCCTAATAAACAATATTGTTGAATATTGTGGAATTAATCAATACTTTTGTTCGTTTGTTAAATAAAATTCAATTTAAAATTTGAAAAATATTACGAAGAACCTAATATTTATCACATATATCATAAACAAATGTATGTCATGGCGACGATGTTTTTGCCCGGGGGCGATTTTTTCGCCCTAGAACGATTTTTTTCGCCTGGGCGCAATTTTTTCGCCCGGGCGCGCATTTTTTGCCTGGGCGCAATTTTTTTTCCCGGGTGCGATTTTTTCACCCGCTCGGCCTAAAAAAACTCGCACAGGCGATAAAAGTGCATCCCAAAAAAATTGCCCCCGAGCAAAAAAATCTAGCCGGGCGAAAAAATCTCGCCCGGGCAAAAAAATCACGCCCGGCCAAAAAAAACTTGCCCGGGCGAAAAAATTGCGCCCGGCGAAAAAATGCGCGAAGGCAAAAAAATCGCGCTTGAGCGAAGAAATCGCGCTGGGGCGATAAACTCTCCCCAGGGAGAAAAAATAGCGCCCGGGCAAAAAATTCGCGTCCGGGCGAAAAAATCGCGCCCGGGCACGCGTCCGGGCGAAAAAACGTTCTCGGGGGAAAAATCGCGCCCGGGTGAAAAAATTGCGTTCGGGAGAAAAAATCGCGCCCGGGTGAAAAAATCGCGCCCGGGCGAAAAAATCTCCCCCGGGCGAAAAAATTGCACCCGGGCGAAAAAAATCACCCCCGGGCAAAAAAATGTCGCCCTAGGCAAAATTTTCGCTGTCGGGCGAAAAAATCTCGCTCTGGCGAAAAAATTGTCCGACGACAAACGCATGTCCGGGCAACAAACATGCGCCGGATTATAAAAACGCGTTCACGACGACAAAAATGCGCGCCTGCACAAAAAACGCACGCATGGGCGAAAAATGCGCGCTCAGACGAAAAATTCATGCCTCGGCGAAAAATGCACTCACACGCAAAAAACACGCGCCCGGGCAAAAATCGTGTGCTCAGACGAAAAAAAGTCTCGGCCGGAATTATCGAATTCTTATATAGATTGGAAAGAATTGTGTTTAGTTCAAAATGAATTCCACAGAATTCATTAAAATTTCAATTCCAATGTCAAGCGTGTAAAAGAACGACAAAATTGGAATTATACCTTCAATTCCAATTCCAGGAGCTCAATTCCGTCCAAACGAACGGACCCTTATATACTTTGCTTAAACTCTTTATCATTACCTATATTACAAAAACTCGATCATGATTTATAATTCCTAAAGAATGCCTCCTTACTTCCCTTACCCCACCTTCTTTTGATAATTCCGAAATGGGGAGATTAATTGAAGAAATCTAGAGGAGAAATCTAGAAGATTAAGGGGAGAATAATTCATGTAATCTATCATTTAGGGGGAGTAAAACATAAATTGCATTTATGTAGGGGGAGCATTAAGATAGGAGGAGTATGCACAATTCTCATGCTTATCATATACTATTGTATGCACTATTGTCTCGCTTATCATATACTATAAACACCATTGTTGATTTCTTGCTAAGAGGATTTGTTATTATCAAAAGGGGGAGATTGTTGGACTTATGTGTCACATCCCTTTGCTTGAGAATAACAAATCTCAGATTGTATTTGATCTTGCTTGTCGTGTGTTTATAGTGTGAAGGAACTATAGGTGCAATACTCCATAGGTAGAAAGCAGCTTGGAATCAAATTCTCTGAATGGAGCGCTACCGCCAGCGCTAGCCAATACTGCAGGCGTTAGCGCTACCGCAGGCGCTAGCGCTACCGCCTGGCGCTGGCTCCAGCTCATGCTGCAACGCCACACCGGGATGGTTTCATAACCGCCTCTACACGACCGCTACCGCAAGCGCTAGGAGCTACCGCAGTTGCTAACTCCAAGCTCTATAAATTGAAGTTTTCTCTCTCATTTTGTCATCACATCCCAGAGAGAATTCGTGTGCCAAATTTCAAGAGTTGTTACTCTGCCGAAAGTTGATCTCTCACTCAAAGCTAAAGAAGATTTCTGGAGGAGGACAACGTCTCGCTACATCCGAAGGACGATCACTTTGACCTCGCTCAACTACGACGATCCTTCATCTCCGAGTTCAGAAGATCTCATATAAGGAGTTTTTATTATTGTTATCATTATTTTCATTCCATATATTTTGTTACCATATAGAGAATTCACCTTGTGTTGGCGACTAGGTCCTTGCGTGGCTTAGGGGGAATTCACCACTTGTGTTGGTGATAAGGTCTAGGTGATTAGATCTAGGGGGTGCTCGAGGCCATATTCGGGGAAGGATTGTCTAGAGCGGCTTGAGGCCTGATGCGCAAATCCTGCACACCGCTATAGGCGGTAGCGAGATTGCGATCCGAACGGCAGTGAACCGGTCGTTGTCAAGTAATAATATGAGGAAGTAAATCCCCAAGTATCGAATCTCTCAAGGAACACAGTAAGGTGGAGTTAACGTTCGAGGAAGGACTTGAGATCGAAGTCCTTTGGGTCGGATGAATTGCGGACACGGGGGTTGATTTGGTTTGTGGAAAATAAAGAGAAAAAGCTACAACTACTCCTATGCAATGCCGTTATGCAATGCTTCGCTCGGCGGGATGGAAGACTACGTAGGCCTTGAACGCGCTACTTCGTAAGGGCGGATGGACGAGTAGGCAAGCGGATCGAACTATGCAGGCCTTGAGCGCGCTGCTTCGTTAGGCGGGATGGAGTACGGGCCGCGATGCCACGCTTCGGTAGGCGGATGGACGAGTAGGCTAGCGGAGTGAGGGTCGAAAGCACCTCTTCGACAAACACGCCACTAGCAATTGCTAGTGCGGCACACGAACGTGACGGCGGAATGGAAATGGACGGCGGAGCACCTCAAGCAACTCAAATAGATAAATTACACAATCACATAGACATGAAATATATATGTAAATATAACTAATTCAAGTGCCACTTCATCATCATGATTAGATCTAGCTACATATACATCAAAAAGAGAAGAATAAGGCAAGAAATCGACCGAATCCGAAGTCTCGTTGTAGATTCACGGTTGGAATCGCCGGGTTGTCAATCCGCGTCCAAGCTCGGTCCGCAACTACGTCCGGGGTAGAGAAGGGCTGTCACACCTCCCAATGGACCCGTCTTCTTCGTGTCACGATCCGGTAGAGGTTGCAAACTTCCTCTTGCTCGATGGAGATGGCGGCTAGATCTCTCTTTGAAGCTCTTGGATGAAGGAGGAGGCCGAGAGGAAACTCCAGCTCAACATTGGCGTGAAGAACAAGCCCGGAGCACCTCCAGATGGTGGGCGGCGGTGGAGGGGCGAAACTGGGCGGAACTGCGCAAGAAACGGCGGAAAAATGCGGGATGATCCGACCTAAATCGCGAGCAGCGGAATTTATAGGCGCTGGAATTAAACAGTGCGCACGGTCATTGGCGCACGACCAGTGGTCGTGCGCACTAGAATTCGGCGATCGTGCGCTCTGCCTGGACGGAACCTGCAAAGACAGAAATTATGAAATAACATGTTCGCACGACCAGTGGCGCACGGCCGGTGGTCGTGCGCACTATCGTAGGTGGTCGTGCGCACTAGTTGAAACAGAACTCATGAAATTGATGATAAGCGCGCACGAACAGTGGCGCACGACCGGTGGTCGTGCGCACTAGCGTAGATGGTCATGCGCACTGCACCAAACAGAACTCATAAAAAAGGGTTAAGTGCACACGATCAGTGGCGCACGACCAGTGGTCGTGCGCAATAGAACCGGTGATCGTGCGCAGTGTTCCTGGCAGAATTGCACCGGAAACACCTGCACGACACCTGTTCCAGCGTACAACACCAGTCTAGCCACTGAAAGTGGGACTTAACATCGCAAGAAAACTAATAACAAAGAAAGATACGAAATAACACCAAAATGGGCCTAGAAGTGCACATAGCAAGTGATAACAAAAATAAGCTAAAACAAGGCTAAAGTGCAGTGGAATGACTAGATAAACGGCCCAGATGAGTCCATATATGTGTATATAATCGGGACTCATCACACCCCCAGACTTACCTGTTTGCGCGTCCCGAGCAAACAAATTCCATGTGAACGGGGAAAGAAAAGTAGATGGCTTAAAACTACAATACAGAGTACCATGCGAAGTCGCATGCTCACGTGCATAAGAAAAATAGTAGAAAAGATTTCTGACTATAAAAACAGTTTATATATTTCTAAAAGAGTAAAAGCATATTACAACTACTCAAAATGGTGAACTACGGTGAATCATTCGGTCACGCATACGGAGAAAGTAAACTAAACGCTGAGATGAGCATTGCTCGAGATTGGGGTGCCAGATAAACTCCACCGAAATCCATCGGTGTCGGTGACCATAGGCTTGCCCGGTCACATTCTCTCCACGGCACTGGTTTGACTCAAATGCGTGAATCAATAGGACTTTAGGTTTTAAATGGGGCTTGGGTTTAGGTGAGGTATACAATGATAAAGACGATGGTTCAAATACTAAACCCAAATGAGCTAATGCAGGAAACTATCCTCATTTACCACACAAACACGCGGGTACACAACACCCCCAGACTTGGACTTAACAACATGGGTGCGTGCACCGCCTACTCCCAAACATAAATCTATACATAAAGATTTTCAATTAAACACTCCTTCTCTTTCCTTTCTTTTTAACTTCTTTTCTTTTTCTCATTTTTTTTCTTTTCTTATCATTTTCAGCAAATAAACAAAAGGACACATCCACATCTTCACAAACATATTACCACATCAACAACCCAACTCATGAAAATAATAAACAGCTAAAGCTCAGATTTGGGTGTGCGACTAGGATTGGCTTTTGGGCTTTGGTGAAATAAAAGTGGGGCTGAATCAAAGAACGGGTAGGCACAACTGGGCTAGCGAGGATATAGCGGTAGGGATAGGCACAAAGGCTCAACCGGGCCAAAATGATGGCCTATATCACATTCACACAATTGACTAACCGTATACCCATGCTTCAAGAATCGCTTGGGGCAAGTTCTAGCCACCGAGAAAGATTCTCCTTTCTCCCGACTCAAGCAATACGAATCTAGCGATCATTTACACACATCCCTATGCTTCCGTTTGATTCACACCGGATTCACCATTTGAGTAGAGTAAACAACATTTACACTAATAGAGAAAAATATAAAGCCATAGTATAAAAAGAGATCTAACCTACACAAATTCCTATGCAACCGAGCACTCGACTAGGAGCACTACGGGAGTCAACATTTTACTCTGCTACATAGTCCTAAGCCATCACCTAGACTTTCCCAAATAAGCAGAAGAATTAAATTCACTACAGAGCTTGCATACAGATGAGTACGCGCTCAAGTGGGTGCTGTGGTGTGCAATGAAAATAAACAAAACATGTTAAATGAAATCTTCTAGCATGCAGTGCAATAGTGCACGTGAGCGGGTAAACAAAACTACTCTCCCCCAGACTTAAACTAAACAATCCACAAAATATATGACATGAAAATCAGAAAAGGCTAGGGAAAGAGAGTACCCAGTGCTCAGAAATGAGCACACCAGAAGATTGGCGTGTAAGCTAAGACAAAACTGCAGCATCCGCCATCCAGAAAAAGATACCTGCAGGGGTCAGCTCCGCAAAAACAAAAGACAAAAGAAAACTGAAAAGAAAGTACTACTAACTAAACATGATTAGAAGAAATAAGAATGCAGGAAAAGAAAGATAACTACTGGGGTTATTGTCCTCCCAGCACAACTTATTTAGAATTTGTACAGTTCTAGCTAATGGGCCTATGAAAAGAAAAGTGGACAGGTAATTGTTCTAATATGCGTGTAGGTAGCGGGTACCTATACGGAGAAAGAACAGTCACGCCTCTACCTGAATATAGATAAAACCTGCCCATCACAGGTAGAGGGAAAAGAAAGTAAGAAGAGGAGGAGGCCTGGTCCTCACTCATCTTACCAAAACTATCCTTGCCCAGCAAGGTGTCATCTCCAGGAAGGCAGCAGGAGGAAAAGGCAATGAATGAGGCTTCCTCTATGGAGGAGGGATCAACCTCCTCACATGAAAGGATACACTCATCATTGACTTGAGCATCATGCTCCAAGTCCTCCTGATGTACCTGTGAAGACTCAACCTGCACAGGCTCAAATGAAGAAGGGGGGTCAGGAAATAAAAGAGAAGAATGACATAAATAATCAAAAATCGGGGGAGTGGTCCCGGTCTCACTCCCATTAGGTTGGGGAAGTAAAATAATGTTTGCATTGTCATCAATGCTACAAGATTCGGCGGGATCAACGGTGGCCAAGCTTAGGATTTGGACTTCCTCCACCGGTGCTGAGGAAAACTCCTCTTCACCTAGAAGGTTATCCTCCTCCATAGGAGTAGGCACAAAACTAAGATCAACCACCTCATCCTGCGACACATCATCAACAATGTCGTCGGAGATGAGTATAGTATGCACAACAGGGAGAGGAATAGTGCTCGGATAAAAGTCGAGCACCGATTCCTCACAAAGAATCGAATCCACTAGAGGTGGTGGATGCACTGGGAGAATGGGCTCAGCAATGTCGATGCCCAGATCAGCCACACATCCGGTGACCGTATCCATGCCATACCCTTCAAGATGTGAAGGTGACAAAGACACATAACCGGATGTTGAAGGTGTGCCGCCAGAGTTAGGAGTTGGGACGATCCGGATGTCCGGCTCGTCATCCTCATCCAATTGGCGAAGATAAGCAACACAATCCTTCAGGGCATGAGCTGTGCTCCGACAAAACTGGCACTGCCTTGCGGGCTTCTTTGGCACAGCGGGGGCTGAAGCCGAAAAGAAGTAAGACGGTAAAGGCTCAGCAGAGTAGCCATAAGACTTACGCGCACCATATGGAGTACCAGACGAAGTCGGTGCTCCATATGCTGGGCTATAAGAATTATGCCTACTATACTCCGTAGGGCATTCATCACTAGAGTGGGAAGTAGCTCCACACCAACGGCAACGGAAATTGAGATGTGCCCACATAGTGTAAAGATAAAACGATTCAAAAAGAAGAACACTATTGTGCGAAATACTACACCTAACAAAAATTTACTAAAGCAACCTACTATAAAACAAGAAAAAGGAATAAAAAGAACAGAAATAAAATAAGAGATGCAATTTACAAATGGAAGGGCTTCTCTCTCAGACTCTCCCTCTCCAGAAAACTCACACGTCTGTGCTCCCCGGCAACGGCGCCAAAAACTTGATGCGCAAATCCTGCACACCGCTATAGGCGGTAGCGAGATTGCGATCCGAACGGCAGTGAACCGGTCGTTGTCAAGTAATAATATGAGGAAGTAAATCCCCAAGTATCGAATCTCTCAAGGAACACAGTAAGGTGGAGTTAACGTTCGAGGAAGGACTTGAGATCGAAGTCCTTTGGGTCGGATGAATTGCGGACACGGGGGTTGATTTGGTTTGTGGAAAATAAAGAGAAAAAGCTACAACTACTCCTATGCAATGCCGTTATGCAATGCTTCGCTCGGCGGGATGGAAGACTACGTAGGCCTTGAACGCGCTACTTCGTAAGGGCGGATGGACGAGTAGGCAAGCGGATCGAACTATGCAGGCCTTGAGCGCGCTGCTTCGTTAGGCGGGATGGAGTACGGGCCGCGATGCCACGCTTCGGTAGGCGGATGGACGAGTAGGCTAGCGGAGTGAGGGTCGCAAGCACCTCTTCGACAAACACGCCACTAGCAATTGCTAGTGCGGCACACGAACGTGACGGCGGAATGGAAATGGACGGCGGCGCACCTCAAGCAACTCAAATAGATAAATTACACAATCACATAAACATGAAATATATATGTAAATATAACTAATTCAAGTGCCACTTCATCATCATGATTAGATCTAGCTACATATACATCAAAAAGAGAAGAATAAGGCAAGAAATCGACCGAATCCGAAGTCTCATTGTAGATTCACGGTTGGAATCGCCGGGTTGTCAATCCGCGTCCAAGCTCGGTCCGCAACAACGTCCGGGGTAGAGAAGGGCTGTCACACCTCCCAATGGACCCATCTTCTTCGTGTCACGATCCGGTAGAGGTTGCAAACTTCCTCTTGCTCGATGGAGATGGCGGCTAGATCTCTCTTTGAAGCTCTTGGATGAAGGAGGAGGCTGAGAGGAAACTCCGGCTCAACATTGGCATGAAGAACAAGCCCGGAGCACCTCCAGATGGTGGGCGGCGGTGGAGGGGCGAAACTGGGCGGAACTGCGCAAGAAACGGCGGAAAAATGCGGGATGATCCGACCTAAATCGCGAGCAGCGGAATTTATAGGCGCTGGAATTAAACAGTGCGCACGGTCATTGGCGCACGACCAGTGGTCGTGCGCACTAGAATTCGGCGATCGTGCGCTCTGCCTGGACGGAACCTGCAAAGACAGAAATTATGAAATAACATGTTCGCACGGCCAGTGGCGCACGACCGGTGGTCGTGCGCACTATCGTAGGTGGTCGTGCGCACTGGTTGAAACAGAACTCATGAAATTGATGATAAGCGAGCACGAACAGTGGCGCACGACCGGTGGTCGTGCGCACTAGCGTAGATGGTCGTGCGCACTGCACCAAACAGAACTCATAAAAAAGGGTTAAGTGCACACGATCAGTGGCGCACGACCAGTGGTCGTGCGCAATAGAACCGGTGATCGTGCGCAGTGTTCCTGGCAGAATTGCACCGGAAACACCTGCACGACACCTGTTCCAGCGTACAAAACCAGTCTAGCCACTGAAAGTGGGACTTAACATCGCAAGAAAACTAATAACAAAGAAAGATACGAAATAACACCAAAATGGGCCTAGAAGTGCACATAGCAAGTGATAACAAAAATAAGCTAAAACAAGGCTAAAGTGTAGTGGAATGACTAGATAAACGGCCCAGATGAGTCCATATATGTGTATATAATCGGGACTCATCAAGGCCATATCCGGGATGGATAGGCTAAAGCCACCGGTTCATGAGGATACGAGTTGGTATAGAAAAGTAAAAAGTAATTGTATTTGTACGCCTCCGATTTCTAGTGATATTGAAATCAAATGTATGTAAACACTTTTTTATCTAATACAATCATGTCTCTATTTGTGTTTACTTGATTTCCTTCATTTGGCTAAAATTCTAAAATTGCAAATTACATTATTTTCTTCTTTTACCTAAATTGTTATTTCGCTCTTGTTAACTTTAAGACAATTTAGTAAATTGATTAATATTACATAAAAAAATTTTATTCCCTTATTCATCCCCCCTCTAAGGGAGCCTATCGATCCAACAGGTGACTCCTAGGTACCGGGCGGAAAAAAGGAAAAGGGGGACAACAAATTGGAAGAATCAAAAGTAGGTGACGATGCTCTCTCTCACATAGTATTAAAATAAGTAACATAAGGTCTAGCTATCAAGAGATCTATAAGTAAATACAAGAAAATAGTATCAATCATACCATGTAAGAGCTGGAATTAAAGAGCAATAAATAGAGTAGTAATAAAAGTAAATGAAGTTCGGCTAACTACCATCACAGAAAGGTAACCTTAACTTATAAGGAAGCCCATACAAACTTATAAGTTAAGGGGTCATTTTGCATAGACCATCGTATAAAGGAGCCCATACAAGATTATACGATTGAGGTTTATGAAGTATGTTATGATGCATATGATATGTTGTGCAATGCAATATTTATGTTATTATTTCACACACATGCAACTCACACACATAACTATGCATGTACAGACCTTTAGTTCCCACTTTTTGTAGGTAGCTAATCTCTTGGGCACCTCCCATCGTGGTTAAATAGTGGCAGAGGAGCGGGCATCTCCTCACCTAGGTGGGTATAACACACTACCAGACCTAGGCACTAACGTACGCTATGACACCTATCCTCGGTATTCATGAGCTTCTGCGTACTCTTGCTGGGTCCATCAGGACCAGACCTTATATAGGCTAAGTGTATGGTTATTAGGGAATGAGACCTTTCGGTTGCGCAGTAAAACAACCTGGCCCACTGAACACCTACCACTTGCTGAGTCATCGTACTTCTGTCGGTATGTCGACCAGGCTAGTACCGAAGACCCACAACATTCTATGCACTTGCAATTGTGTTCCACCTCTATCATCTGAGCTTCAAGCTTGCAGGACCAACCCATCCTTTATTACATAATCACCGAGCTTGTCGCTTGCAGGACCAACCCGTCCTTCACAAATATCGAGCCCACGGCTCTAGAGACTGACTTGCCCTTCCACTCCGTAAACTACAATTCACCTAAGATTTGTGTGTGCATAGGATTTGTTCACCTTCCTTAAACAATCTAATCTTTTATACACTTTAATTAAAATTAGATGTTTAGGGTGAATCATGGACTTCCCAAGGTCTACCCGGTGAAGGGCTCGCAGCGGTACTAGGAGGTATGATGAGGTGACATCTCAAACCTCCATTTCTCAAGATATTTATTATTATTAGTGGCTACCTGTACGCCCCACTATCTCTCTGATTGCTTTAGAGCCCTAAGGTGAATTATAGTTAATTAGGAGAACGTTCATCCTCAATTGAACCTCAATAATGTTCCTTATCTGTTGACTGGCTACTCCTCCACATATCATAACTTGGCCATTATCTAGGTCTAATCTATGAAGCTTAACATGGTACATTATAGCTGGTAACTTATGCATCTTATCCCTCTTATATGCTTAACAAAACATAAAGCATTTTGCTAACCGCACCCTAATCCTAATTTGAGCATTGACCCAAGATGAATTGACATACCTATCATCCTATGCTGCACAAGATAGTTCCAAGGTTGTTTGGTCTGTGTATGACGATCAAAAGGAGTCCAAATCACTAAATGCAGTTTTGTTTTCCGCAGACCAACTTGATTCTAGCTGTAATTTAAGGCCCTCATGAAGAGTATATGAAATATCATGTTCAAAGGATTTCAAATTTATTCATGAAGTTCTACATGTCAAATAATGTCATCATAATCAATCTTGTTCATTCTCCATTAGAGGGTCTAATTATTTATCTTTTCATAATTATTTATTGACTTTCAAATTCAACATGAGGTATTATTTTATGATGGTCGTCTATGCTACAAAATTTTCTAGAGGTTCACCTAGGTCAAATATCAACATTTCTAGAATTTGATTATTTTTCTAATTTATCTACTGCCAATAATTAATAATACAAAAATTGGGGCCTAAACAGTATTTGCATAGGATCACCATGTTTTAACATACTAAAAATTATAGGAAATTTCTCAGGGCTTATAAATGTTCCAAAATAAACTTCTAATGAATTTCATAATTTTTCAGATAGGAATAATCACATAATTAAATTTTACTAAATGTAGCCATAAATACATTATCATTAGTATAAAATATTATTGGGAAAAACCCTTGTGATTTATCTAACAAATTTCTTTTATGTGATATCATCAGTTAGATTATATTACCCACATTGTATAGAAAGGGTAAAATGGTCATTAGATGTCCTAGGATGTCACACTCACCTTAGAGTGTCAACACCAGGTAAAGATAATCACAAAATCAGTTAAGTTAAGACTTGCGTCGAATGGAAGTCGACGCAACTTCGACTTGATGTCGACGCAACTCTGACTAGAGGTCGAAGAAATTTAATCTGCCCATCGAAGTATTATGTTAAGTCGACGCAACATCGAAAGGAACTCGACGCAGAAGGAAAAGCATGTCAAAGCCATCTTAGAAGTCAAAGCAATTCAATCTATCTGTCGATGTATTAAGTCAAGTCGACGCAACATCGAAAGGAACTCGACGCAGAAGGAAGAGCATGTCGAAGCCATCTGAGAAGTCGACGCAACTTCAACACTCGAGGCAGAAGATAAAGTTCAAGTCCAAGTCTTCAACTAAATGGATACATCGATAAGGACTCCATGTAACGTCGACATCTGAGTTCAGCCAGAGCTAAGAAGGAATTCGAATCTACTTCGATAAGAACTCAGAGGTGAGTCGATATGACGAATGATGAAGTCGACACAACGTCGAATATAGACAGGAATAGAAGTTTCTCTACTGTCCTTTCTATTACCTTTTCAGAAGGTCTACAAAGCTGAAGATTGTTCTCCGACGGCTCGTTTATTGCCAAGAATGGAATGGAGTATTCCAGTAATGTAGCAAAGACATTCTTGGAAGTTTATTCAAATCAGATGGACGGGTCGGGAATAAAAATAGAAGGAAACATCGATTGTCCAATGTACATTCCTTCTAAGGACAGCCTAGAAGAAGAAAGAAATTCAAATGCAAATCATAGAGAATAAGTATGCTGAGAGGAGAAGAAAAAGACAGGGCAACTAATTGATTGATTGAAGGTATATAAAACTAAAACATAAGAGATCATGTGGGCCCCATAACAAAGATCTCGCATGCCTACATTTCAATAAAGAGCATCTCAAGTAAGAATATCAGAAGATTTTAATTAGGTATTACTCTTTTAAGATTTTGAAAATGATTTATTTTTCCGCATTTTTCGGAAAACTCAATTACTATTCTTTGAACAATTGATTAGCATCCACTTGGAACTACCAAACCGCAAAAAAAAACTTTCTTATGTCTAATTCTAATTGCAGTGCGAGAGCTCTATTCAAAAATATTATTTGATAATCATCTCCAAAACCAGTTCCATCTCCGACTGCTCCATCTCCAACCATCGCCACACACTCAAGAAGGCCATAAAGCTGATTGAGCCTTTCATGTTGGACGGAGAAATTGAAAGATTCTTACTACCATTATAGCACCTAGTGGGGCCGAGACGACAAATGGGAAGAGGATATGATTGTGGGCAAGGAGATTGCCACAATTGTCCAAGACATCAACATTCCCTATCACATCAGCAAGAAATGACCAAGCTATGATTTTTTTCTATTTTGAAGATAGATTCAAATTATTAAATATACTTTAAATATAGGTCATGTTACTAAGACATCAATGGCAAGAGGACAATGAATGGGTATTATGCAACCCCGTGTTCGCCGATGGGTAAAATTGAGAATCGGGCATAGGCGAAACAAGTGAGGGCTCGCCGCCTCGCGACGAGCGGGTCGCGAGGGAGGAGCGAGCTATACTCACCTCATTGCGAGGAGCAGAGTGCGAGGGCGTGGCTAGTGTATGCTCGCCGCTTTGGGTGTATTTAGCAACAGTTGGGCGAGCGGGGCCCGCCACTCTGCGTAAGCGACTCAGGCTAGTAGAGGGGGGCATGCGCATTCTTCATCAAGCACTCGCCCGCCCAGACTTTTGGATGCGCGGGCCACCAAGGTGAATGAGGCGCGGAGCTCCACTCGCCTGGGAGGTCAGGGTTCTAGCGAGTGGTATCTTCACGGACCACTCACATAGTAAGATCTCGCGAAACCGGCTCGCATGAAGATTGAGGAGCGGTGTCTTCACGGACCACTCACCCAGTGGAGTCTATAGGTGAATTTACCTAGATACCATTTATGGGCCTTCAAAACAGTGGAGTTTGGATGTTATCCGACTAGTTTAGGGTGCGTTAAGCAAAAGAAAAAGGCGAAGTTACGCTATTAGTAGACTGGAAGAGAAAAACTATATATTGACCCTGAAGGGCACCTTTGGAGAAGATCCCAGTTTTTTGGCTTCTTCCTCCTTAGGAAATCTTTGGTTAGCTCCTCAGGCTCTCCAAGGTGCCCAGCTTCAGCATTGGCTTGGGAGGGGAAGCACTCTAAGATCTTCTGGGTGTGTGGTGGGACCTCCACGCTGCAGCCAAGGGTCGGTGTTTAGTTCTAAATCTTCGGTCAAGTTCCTCCGCGGGGTTAGTAAGTGCTAGTTGCCCCCTCTTATGGGTACGAACTCCTCGTTGGGCCGGTTGACGGTTCCAACATTTTTGGTGCGGTGAGCGTGGACCGCAGCTAGTACAAGAAATTCCCAAATAGGCAACATGGCTGGAGAGGATGAGCGAGATGCCGGCTATGGCGGTTCGCCACCATCTGGCTCGCCATCAACGGTAGGGATTCTGGCAGACTTTCGAACGGAGGTGCGCGAGACGATTAACCTCGCCTTTGATACGGCGCGAGTTGAGTTCGCAACCCCAGCAGCCCCGGGGCAGAGGCCCGGCAAGGAGCAGGTCGGCGAGGCGTATGGGCGAGATATAACAGGGCGGGAGTTATTCCCCAGCCCGACGAGCGCGAGCCCGGAGGGTGAACTCATGGGGCGAGTGGGGCAGGCGAGGACGGTGAGCGGGGGAAGCCCGTTCTGCGAGCTGGTAATTTCCGCGCCCGTTCCAGAAGGTTTTAGGGAGCCGGATATGGTCCACTACACCGGTAAGGATGACCCCGTCCAACACCTGCAATGGTTTGAGGACACAGTCTCCATTCAACCGATGTCGGATGCTTTCAATTGCTGACTTTTTGCCATTACCTTGAAGGAGAAGGCGAGGGACTGGTTTCACCAGCTCCCAGTGGGGTCGATCTATGCATTCGAGGATCTGCGTCATAGCTTTCAGCTTTGCTTCTCGATCTCAAAGAAGAGGAAGAAATATGCTGAGACACTCTTCAAGATCAAGCTGGGATCGGAGGGTGTCGCTGGCCCACTACATGGACCGATTCCAAGAGGAGGTCCTGCTCATCCAAGAGGTGCCCGGGTTCACCCTCCAGCTTTCCTTCACGGTGGGGCTGCGGGAGGAGTTCTTCAAAATGAACCTAAAGCTGAAGCCCCCCCTGTCCTTCGAAGAGCTGATGGAGAGGGCGGTGGAGGAAATCAAAGGGGAAGCGACCAACCCAGAGTTCGCAAAAAGGCTGGCAAAGCTGAATGAGTCGAGGGCCCCGGAGTTGGGGTGGAGGCAACAAGGAGGGGGATGCAGGGCCCGGGAAGAGGTTTCGCCCAAGGAGGGGGCAACTTTCAGGGAGGTCAAGGAAGACCCAACCACCTAGAGTGGAGACAGGGCCTGAGGTCTCTCCCTCCCCCGCCTCAGCAGGACATGGCGATTAACCAAGGAAGGGGAAGGAGAGTAGGAGCAGGAGGAGGATTAGGAGCAAGGAGGAGAAACCGAGCGTCGGAGGCCGAGGGAGGGGGTGTTGCCATATTGTGACTTCCACGAGGAGGAAGGTCACGCAACGGCCACCTTCCTAGAGTTCTTGGAGATCAGTGGGCGAGAGGCCCTAGGGAGCAATAGCCACCGTTAAGGAAAGAGGCGGTGACCGCGACAGCGGAGGAGGACGATAGGTGCATGGATAGGGCTGACGTGGGGAGTCGAGGAGGGATCAGGGTGATCCACGGAGGAATGGGAATCAAGGCAACCCGAAAGGCGAGCCTCCACACCATGTACCATCGGAGCGTGGCTTTGACTTCTCAAACACCACCCCAGAGGAGAAGATTACCTTCTCTCGGAAGGATATGCCCAACCACGAAGACACGTTTTGCGATGCGCTTGTGATCCAGGCGGCCATCGAGAACTTCACCGTCTCTCAGATCCTCGTAGACAACGGGAGCTCAGTCAACGTCATCTTCAAGAAGGAGTTCGATGAGATGTAGGTGGAGGAAAGAAGGGTGTTATCCTCGGATGGCCCACTATTTGGGCTCTCGGGGGAAAGGAAGGAGGTGGAAGGAGGAGTAGGGCTCCATGTCATCTTGAGGGGACAGTCCCGCAACTGTCGATTTATCATCGTTGACGCTCCGATCAGCTACAACGCCATCTTCGGAAGCCCCCTCATCAATGCATTCCGGTGTGTCCCCTCCTCATTCCACCAATGCCTCAAGTTCAGCGTGGGCAGAGTATAGATCCGGGTGAGGGGAGACTCAATGGTAGCAAGGCAATGCTACATTATCACGGTCAATGCCATCACCTGGCAAGCAGAGGCGGAGGAGAAGGACCGGGAGATGGAGAGGCAGGATGTGGTGGAAGGGGTCGTTGAAGGGCCTGCGGCGGAGAAGACGGAAGAGGGAAGGGGAGAAGTGGGTTAGGACCAAGAGGAAGGGGCGGAGCAGCTGCTAGAAGTTCGGGAGGACAGGATGGAGGAAGAAGGGACTGAAGCACTCGCTGGCCGAGGAAGGAAGGAAGGTGATTGGGGGAGCAATCTAGGCTTGAGGCAGTGGAGGAGGTTGTGGAGCTGTAGGTCGTCTCCCGGGAGGGGACGATCAAGAAAGTGAAGATCAGTGGGGAGCTCAGCCCGGAGGATCAGAGGAGGGTCCTAGCCTGCGTCCAGGAGAACGCGGACATCTTCACTTGGAATGCGCTAGAAATGTCGGGGATCAATGCGGATGTGGCTTGCCACCGCCTCAACTTTGACACTGGCACTCGCCCCATCCGACAAAAGAAGAGGTCCATCGCTTACAAGCTAGCGGATCTCATTCGGGAGGAGGTAGACAAGCTCCTCAAAGCAGAATTTGTATCAGAGATCCAGTATCCAGGCTGAGTCTTCAACGTAGTAATGGTAAAGAAGGGAGATAGAATGTGGAGGATGAAAGTCAATTGATATCAGTTGAAACCTCTGATACCAATTGAAAGTGAGGTTAAATCTTAGATTTACTCTAGAGGGTGGTGAATAGAGTTATAAAAGGTTTTTCACTTAATTTTATAGCGGAATTAAAATAGTGTTACTTATATGTGTATTGCAGAGTGAGTTATAAAATAAATAAAAACAAATCACAGCACACAGCACATCACATAGAAAATCACAACACAGAGGACACAAGGATTTTATAGTAGTTCCCCACTAAACCTGGGTACGTCTACTTTTCTACCACACTTGGTAGGATTCCACTACAGGTTTTTGATCAGGTGCCCTGCCACCAAGGGGGTTTTGATCAGGTGTACACACACCATGGAGCTTTTGATCAGGTGCTCTAACCAAACTACAGGTTTTTGCTCAGGTGCCCTGCCATCAATGGGTGTAGCTTTTGAAGGGAGTTATAACCCTTTATACAGTTGAAAGAAAACAAAAATATATTGTTCTTCTCTTTCAGAGAAGACTCTAGTGGATCCTCGATGATGTTGAAGAGCTCCCCCTGATTTGATTAGTGTTTGATGATCAGGTCAGGAAGCTTCTTCTCTAGAATGTAGTAACTCCTTTCTTCTTCTTCTGCAGTTGAGATCCTGAGCAAAAAAATATGTTGTTCTCTATCACTCTCTTCTTTGTGCTTTCTCTGTATCTATGTAATCTGGAGAGCTTCTCTCTTATCTTCAATTCTTGATTCTCTCTTCGTAAAAGGAAAGAGATAAAGTCTCTTTTATCAACTGGACTCCTCGAGAAGATAAACTGCCATCTTTCATTTAAGCTGTTCTGCAACGTCTATATCATTAATTGTTCTGCAACGGCTATATCATTAATTTGTTCTGCACTGGCTATATCATTAATGTGAGGCAGTGACAATTCATACAAAAGAAGGGCAGCAATATATAAATAGAAACTATTCAAAATATTGCTTTATCAAATCTAACAACATATAGAATTTTAGTCGAGCTGAGAAATGAGATTTTATAAAGCTGATAATATTTCGTCGATCTCAGCTTGAAGTACGTCGGGCTGAGCTCGACGTTTGTCGATCTGATCATTGATTAACTGCTGAGTGAACATTCGTCGAGTGCTGCTTGGATTTCGTCGAACGCAGCTTCAGATAAATTTCGTCGAGCGCTGCTTGGTTTTCGTCAATCGTAGCTTCAGAGATATTTCGTCGAGCGCTGCTAGCTTTTCATCGATCGCAGCTTCAGAGAGGAGTTCGTCGAACGCAGTTTAACTTATATTATTTTATCAGTCTTCTGACTTAATGAGATTTGATCTAGGTTATACAAGATGTGTTATGATAGAAACTTAGACCATAAAGATGGATCCTAACTCAAATCAAAACTAGGGTTCCAACAGAGGATGTGTGTGGATTTCTCTTTACTAAATAAATCATGCCCTAAGGATTGCTACTCATTGCCTCGAATCGACGCGCTTGTTGATTTAGCCATCGGTTTTTCTCTAATGAGTTTTCTAGATGTATTTTCAGGTTATCATCAGATTCGCATGCCCCCCCCCCCCCCCCCCCCCCCCCCGACATTAAGGATGACTCATTCATCACTGGGGATGGGTGCTATTGCTACAAGATGATGCCCTTTGGGCTGAAGAATGCAGGAGCAACATACTGACGGATAATGGACAAGGCCCTCCGTGAGCAGAAGAGGAGGAACCTGGAAGTTTACGTGGATGACCTCATGATCAGGAGCCAGGACCTCGAGTCCCACCTCCGGGACCTTGAAGAAACCTTCGACACCATGAGAAAATTTAAGATAAGACCCAACCCTCAGAAATGTGTTTTGGGGCCAACATAGGGAAGTTCTTGAGCCATCTACTTACCCCCGCCAGGGTAGAACCTAACCCCAACAAGGTGAGAGCAATCATGGTGCTAGGATCGCCAAGGAACGCAAAGGAGGTCCAATGCCTCACTGGGAAGCTGGTCGGGCTAAGCAGGTTTCTCTCCGGTGCAGGTGAGAAATGCTCGTCCTTAATCAAAGGTGGTACAAGGGAACCAGAAGTTCGAATGGACTCTTGAGTGTGAGGGGGCATTCCAAGCACTAAAGGAACAATTGAACCAGGCCCCGCTTCTCCAGGGACCAAGGCAGGGGAGGACCTATCCCTATACCTTGGGGTGGGGGGTGAGGCGGTGAGTTCTGTTTTGTTCTGAAAGGAGGAAAAAAGTAACTCCCAATCTACTATGTTAGTAGGGTGCTGAGAAAGGCAGAGCTCAGGTATCCCATCCTGGAGAAGCTGGCCTTCGCCCTGGTGGTGTCGTCCCGGAAGCTCCGACCTTACTTTCAAGCACATTCAATCAAGTTGGTGACCGACCATCCCTTTCGCAACATCATGGATGGGTGGACCACTCAAGAAGGTTGGCCAAATTATCGGTGGAGCTAAGCTAGTTTAACTTCTCATTTGTTCACAGGCTATCAATAACGACGCAAGCAGTGGCAAATTTCTTTGCTGACTATGTAACCGAGTAAGAAGAGCCCAAGCCATCCCACTCGATGGCATGGATGATGTTGGTCGACAGGGCGTCGGGGAAGCATTCCTTTGGAGGGGGAGTGATCCTAGTGAGCCCCCAGGAAACGAAGACCGAGCATGCAATCAGCATACATTTCCCACTCACCAACAACCAGACCGAGTATGAGGCCGTGCTCGCAGGGCTCCGCCTGGCCAGGGAGTTGGGGGTGCAGGACATGGAGGTCTCGACGAACACCATGGTGGTGGCATGCCATATTAAGGGAGAGTTCGAGGCAAAGGATCTGACTCTCCAGCGATACCTAGAGAAGGTCAAGAGACTCATTGGGTAGTTCCGCACCTTCTCAATTCGGCACGTGCCGAGGGAGGAGAGCTCCCTGGTGGACCTCCTGGTCAAATTCGGTCCCGGGTGGGGGAGGTCGTGTCAGAACTCTTCCGACCATCCATTGAGGAGGGAGAGTTGATGGTGGTGGACCAGCAAGCATCGTGGATGGACCCCTTCATCACCTTTCTGACGTCGGGGCGGTTCCCAGGAGGGGACATAGATAAGCAGTGATTTAGGTACAAATTGGCATACTATTCTTTGCATGGATAAGGGTTGTACAGAAAGACCCTCTCGGAGCTCCTAGCCCATTGTGTGTCGGAAGAGGAGGCCCCTAGGGTCCTGGAGGAGATCAACTCAGGGGAATGTCGTAGCCACTCTGGGAGCAGGACCCTGGAGGGGAGGGTGTTTAGGTAAGGCTACTTCTGGCCTACCCTTAGCAAGGATGCAATAGAGTTCGCGAAGAAGTGTTACAAGTGCCAGTTGTACACATCACTCCAACTACTATCATCCCAGAGGCTTCGATCCATAACAGCTCCATGGTAGTTCGCAATATGGGGGCTGGACTTGGTGGGCCGTTTTCCCCAAGCTAGTGGCCAAAGGAAGTTCCTGCTGGTGATGATCGATTACTTCTCCAAGAGGCTGGAGGTGAAGACGCTAGCTAAGGTAACATCTCAAGTGGTAAAAAACTTTGTTTGGGGGGAAATAGTCTGTCGACATGGGCTCCCATTAGCCATCGTCACAGAAAATGGGCCGCAGTTTGCTAGTGACGAGTTCGTTGGCTTTTGCGGGCAGCTGGGCATAGATCTTTGCTTTGCATCGTCCACCACCATAAGAGTAATGGGCAGGTGGAAGCAACAAATAATATAATTGTGAACTTACTAAAAAAGAAGGTCGAGAACCTGAGGGGTAGCTGGGTAGACCAGATCCCCTCAGTCCTATGGGCCTTGAGATCCATACCAAACACATCCACAGGGGATACCCCATTCAAGCTCTCCCACGGATCTGAAGTCGTGCTCCTGATCGAGTTTGAGCTAAAATCACCTAGGGTGGTCGCAGCAGGCGAAGGAGACGAGGAGTGGTGAATGGAGAATGAAGAAGAGCAAAAAGAATCTTTGGACTTGGTGGAAGAGCTCCGGGACCTGGCTACCGTCAGACAAGAAGAAGTTAAGCGGTAGATGGCACGATACTTTAACTAGCACGTCCTAGTAAAACAGTTCGAGAAAGGGGACTTGGTCCTGAAAAAGGTTGACGCAACTGGGAGGGTAGCCGCGGTCGGAAAACCCAATATCAATTGGGAAGGTCCTTATATTGTAAATGAAGCCCTCAAGTTGGGGGGGGGGGGGGGGGGTATCACCTCCGGGATGTGGAAGGGGTACTCCTCAGCCGAACTTGGAGCGAGAATGACTTAAAATGTTTCTACCCTTGAACTCTTATGTTGAGTTAATATAAATTTATATTGTTGTATTTTCCCGTTATAGGTTCACACAATGTTGAGCTAGAGTGTCCCAGATCGATTCCTCTGTCGGGCTCTTGCTAGACAGTAGATCAGGTTGATCGTTAAAGAGGCTAGCAAAGTAATGTTAAGCTGGAGTGCCCCATATCGATTCCGTTGTCGGGCTCTCACTAGATGGTGGGTCATGTTGATCTTTGGCGAGGCTAGCAAGGTAATTTTGAGCTAGAATGCCCCAGATCGATTCTGCTGTCGGGCTCTCACCAGACGGTGGTTCAGGTTGATCTCTGGAGAGACTGGCAAGGTAATATTGAGCTGCAATGTCCCAGATCGATTTTGTTGCCTGGCTCTCACTAGACGGTGGGTCAGGTTGATCTCTAGAGAGGCTGGCAAGGTAATGTTGAGCTGGAGTGCCCCAAATTGATTCCACTTCCGGGCTCTCACTAGACGGTGGGTCAGGTTGATCTCTAGAGAGGCTGGCAAGGTAATGTTGAGTTAGAATGTCCCAGATCGATTCCGTCGTCGGGTTCTCACTAGACGGTGGGTCAGGTTGATCTCTGGACAGGCTGGCAAGGTAATGTTGAGCTGGAGTACCCCAGATCGATTCTGCTGCCGGGCCCTCACTAGACGGTGGGTCAGGTTGATCACTGGAGAGGCTGACAAGGTAATGTTGAGCTAGAGTGCCCCAGATCGATACCATTGTTGGGCTCTCACTAGACGGTGGGTCAGGTTGATCTCTGGAGAGGCTGGCAAGGTAATGTTGAGCTGGAGTGCCCCAGATTGATTCCGATGTCGGGCTCTCACTAGACGGTGGGTCAGGTTGATCTCTGAAGAGGCTAGCAAGGTAATATTGAGCTGGAGTGCCCCATATCAATTCCGTTGTCGGTCTCTCACTAGACGGTGGGTCAGGTTAATCTCTGGAGAGCCTGGCAAGGTAATGTTGAGCTGGAGTGCCCCCGATCAATTTTGTTGCCGGGCTCTCACTAGCCGGTTGGTCAGGTTGATCTCTGGATAGGCTGGAAAGGTAATGTTGAGCTGGAGTGCTCCAGATCCATTTCAATGTTGGGCTTTCATTAGATGGTGGGTCATGTTGATCCCTGGAGTGGCTGGCATAGTAATGTTGAGCTGGAGTGCCCCAGATCGATTCCGTTGTCTGGCTCTCACTAGACGGTGAGTAAGGTTGATCTCTAGAGAGGATGGTAAGGTAAAAGTTGTGACATGACCCGAGAATACCAATGTCGGGCTCTCACTAGACGTCAGGGTTGACAAGCCGCTTAGAGGGCGAAGAAAAATAGGGCTCACCTGGTGATAGGTCGGCAAAACAAACCAGCGATACAAGCTCTCCCTCGGGGGATGGCCTCGCTCGCAGGTACTTAAGCAAGGGAAAATGGCAGTACACCTAGATGACCAAATCAGGGGCTTGCAGGTACAAAGATGATAGAGAATATTGAAATGAATCAATCGAGGTAAATGGCGCACACGAGATAGCGTGGGGGAGCCTCGCTCGCGGTACCCAGGGGCGAACGAGCCGGGTCTGACGCATAAGCGAGATGCATTAGATGGCTGAGGAAACTGTCGTCATAAGGGTACTCAATGCGGTGAAGGAGCAGCGACGGATGGGGGTAAGTGAACGAGTGTTGAACGACTATCTATGAGTAAAAGGCAAGTGAGTGTCGCGTGAAGGGTAAGCGAGTACATTGCAATAAGGAAAAAATAAGAGAATGACGAGAAAAAGAACTAAACAAAATTTCATTTCATTTCATAAAATGGTTCTATTACATACGCCGCGCGACCAGCCAAAAATCAGAAATCAAAATACATCGAAATATAAGCGCGGTCCTCGGATTGCTCGCTCTCGTTGTACCCAGACTCCGGCAACGGTAAGAACAACTCTGGGACCACCTCCTCGACGGTTAGCTGTGTCGCCTTGCCAGAGAGAAGGACTGCCCCCTTCAGGGTGCGGAAGATATGCTTCGCTGCCGCATTCGCATTCTTCCGCACCATCTCCTCTAGCTCGCGCTCCGAGTATGTCTGAGTTTTGCCGCTACGAGGAGGAGGAGGAAGGACGGCCATGGTCAGCTCGCTATTTTGAGCCTTCAACCCGAGGATCTCCTTCTCCAGCTCGGAGGTACGAGCGAGAAGCTGACTGGCGGTCTCGACATCCTGCGAAACAGAAGATGATTTAGTAAAAATAAACAGCGAGGACAGGGGGGAAATCCTTCAATAACTTACTATCCCTCCCTGAAGGCTGGCGAGGTGGCCATCAGAAATCTCCTGCTTTTCTTTAAGGCTCGTTATCTCTTCCGAAGTGGCCTTCAGCTCGCGCTTGAGCTCTTCAGAATTCCTATCCACCTGGAGGCATCGCTGACCCATCATGTGGGCGAGTTCTAGGGTGCGGAGCTGGGCTCGCGCGCTCTTGTAAGAGAGCGCCCAAGACATCAGCTCGTTGAAGCCCGAAGGAGAAGGCGAAGGTCTGGCCTCCAATGGTCTCCTGCTCCACCCAGGAGAGGAGGAGGGTTGACACGGAGGCCTTATTATCCTTCGGATCCCAGTCCAACAGAGGGTCGTCGGCTTCATCCCAGTGCTTCGTGTTGAGGCAGAAATTTTGGCGGCTCATTGGCGCGAGCACGCCCGATGTATCGGTGACCCCTTCCGCGACCTCGATGGTCTCATTATCTACAGGCAGGCTCACCAAAGGGTCTGCTCCTGGCAGCTCCCCAAGGACCCCATTCCCCTTAGCCAGAGTCAAGGTTTTCTTCTTCTTTGGCGGCAGTGGCAAGGGAGGCGTCCCGCGACTCGCAGGTGCATGCTGCTTCTTGCTAGAGGGCGCGAAAGTGCTGGGAGTGTCCAAGCACGCGGCGGAGGCCGATGTAGCGAGCATGAGCCTAGAGAGTATAGTCTAGGCCCTTGTGTAAGGGTGCAGAGTGGAAGGTCTCGCTCCCCTGTGAATTATATAACAGATAGAGGTTAGCCAGCGAGAGAAAAGCAGAATACAAAGTAGGGAGCGAACGCGAGTCGAACCTGCTCCGGGTGGCACATGAAGTAGAGAGTCGGCGTTTCATCGAAGGTAGACGACCTCGAAGTTCTTCGTCGCCAAGAACTTAAAGATCTCAGCTTCGTGATCGCCGAGCGTGGGAGGACGGTAGATCGCCTCGTCATGTTGGACGGGCGAGAAGGGGATGTTGCCGAAAGGCCCCTTAACAGAAACAAACTTTTGGAGCCAGTAGTGGCTCTTATTTATCGTCTCGCAAATCTTGTCGTGCTGACTCACGAAATATATTGTCCCATCATTGTAAGCCAAGAAGGAGAAGAGCTTGCGGAGGACCGACAAGCTGAACTTGATCCACTCCTCCCTCAGGTAGCTGGTGAAGGCTACCATGACGGCAACAGAGTTGGGGGTCATCTGGCCCAAAATCATGCCAAAATACTTGAGTACCTGGTGAACCCACGACGCGGTTAGAATCCTTATAACACCGCGAATAAAATACCTGGCGAATTTCCATCCATATGGGGAGTTGCAGGTCGACGTCAAAGTGGGTTATGGGGATGGCGAGCTCGTCCGCCAAGAGCTCGTTGATAGCCTCAGTTTTCGCTGACTGGCGAGGTGTGTACCCGGGTGAGATGTAGTTGGTGACCACGGCGTGGTACTCTCTCTCGGTAAGCGAGCAGTTGAAGAACGAGTGATCTGAAAAAGTCCAAGCACACTTGGCTCGGCCCTCGACATCGCCACCATCACCACCCACTTTGAAAGTTCTTGGAGAGCTGAAGAAGCGAGTGTGAGAAGGAAGGTGCAAGATCTCGAGAACGAAGGAAGCAGAGGGCTAGGACAATAAATATGGTAGTTGGGGATGGTGGCATGACCTATTTATAGAAAAATGGAAAAGGCAGAAGGGAGTTAAAGCGTCGAAGGGTGTGGTTAGCACGATCTCACTGCAATAAGCCTCGATCCTCGAGCCAACCCCTCTTCATCACCCGCTCGCAACATAAAGGAAGCGTGAGCATGCTAACAGGCAAAGCCAGCTCGCGACAGGTGAGGCGAGCCGAATATAAGTCGCGTGAAAGCATAAGAAATAAAATTATAAACTAGCGAACGCGGCACAAGTAGTAATATCACAGCGCGAGTAAATCAAAGAAATCTTAATGGTGAGAGAGAAGTTTTAAGCTAGTAATAATAATAGAGTTCATGGATTGTGTTGGCCTGCGGTCAGCAATTGCTCAGCGTGCTACACTATTCGAAGCGGAAGGGCGTGTCCCCCGTGGGCCTAACTGGCTGCCCTGTGGATCCTGCTCGGGTGACCAGCTCTATAAAGGATAGATTGCGTCTTCACCAACAGTCCGGGATTTTGGTCGAGTTGGTTGCGTCGAGTCCCCACAAGTGGTATCAGAGGGGGTCGCGGGTTCGAAACCCCGGGTCGTTGCTGGGGGGATTGTTGGGCTGCGGTCAGCAATTGCCCCGGTGTGCTGCGCTATTCGAAGCGGAAGGGCGTGTCCCCCGTGGGCCTAACTGGCTGTCCCGTGGATCCTGCTCGGGTGACCAGCTCTATAAAGGATAGATTGCGCCTTTACCAACTGTCCGGGATTTTGGTCGAGTTGGTTCTGTCGAGTCCCCACAGATTGTTGTAAGTAAATAAAGGTTATAACACAAGGTTCACCGAGTGGGTGCGAGCACAAGAAGGATCAGTACTAGATCCACCTCCATCAACCTTGGCCTTGCACCCCCGAGCTCGGCGGTACTCGAGGATAATGGTAGGCGTGTGTTGGAACCTTAGTTTTGATTTGAGTTAGGATCCACCTTTAGTGTCTAAGTTTATATCATAACATATATTATAACTTAGATTAAATCCCATTAAGATAATAGGCTGAAAATAGATATATATTTAATAGGCAGAAAATAAGAGAAAGATAAAATTTACATAAGTTCTCTGCGTTCGACGAACGTCCATCTGCGTTCGACGAACGATGCTCTGCGGTCGATGAAAAGGTTCAAAGCTGCGTTCGATGAAATCCAAGCAGCGCTCAACGATCCCGCCTCAGCTCAGCGGTCGACGAACAGATTAGTTCAGCGGTCGACGAATAGACCCCGTCTCAGCGATCGAATATTTTGTCTAAGAGCAGCGCTCGACGATCAAAGCTCAGCGCTCGACGCTTTTACTCAATTGAACCACTTTCAATTGGTATCAGAGGGTGTTGATTTTATTATTTCAATTTCTTGCAACTGATACTCAATTGAACTCACTTTCAATTGGTATCAGAGGAAGTTGATTTTGCACACAGGCTAACACCTGAAATCACAAAGATCACTTAGTTCTTATTTTTTTTAAAAAAGGGTTTTTCTAAATGGCACCAGCAGACTTTTCTTTTTCAGATCCACCTATATGTAATTTGGATAGTTTTCCTTTATGGCAAGTTAGAAATAAGTTATATATGAATGTCATAGATGAAAATAGTTACATATCTGTTTTGACAGGACTTTCATCTTCAATCCCTTCATCTGATGATGAAGAAATGCTGAAAAGTGTTGATGTCATGGCCATGAACATATTGGCTAAATCAATGTCACAAGACATTCTTCTTAAAGTAGCTGATTGCACTTCAGCAAAGAGCATTTGCAAATCCCTCTCAAGGATGGTAAATGAATCCACCTTTACTTCTTCCACTAACTGCTTGTTTGATGCAGAACCATCATTCAGTCTAACTGAAGAAGAAGAAGAAAAAGAAGAACAAAAAGCCATAAATTTCTATATGATGGCAATATATGGCTCATATCACATATCATATGCTGAATCTGAAGCAGAAATGGTAACTGAGGTAGAGGTAACTTCAATTCTTAATTTTACCTCTGATTTTAAATCTGTTTTCACATCTTCAGGTACAGATTTAATAAAATCTAAAAATTACCAATCAGATTTTAAGTTAATACATATAGATTTAATAAAATCTGACAAAGAAATAAAATAGTTAAAAATAACTTCTTAACACACAAGACTTAAAATAGATTTGAAAATATCAGAAAAGAAAAATTTTTCTTTGAAAAATAAATTTGAACAACCTGTTAAGAAGAAAAGTATTTATGTTCGACAAAATCAGAATAAATTTTCAAATTTATATTTCAATGAAATAAAAAGGCCAACATATCTATCTATAAGGCAATTTTGTTTTAACTGTTTAATATTTTTACTTAAATTATAATTAAATTAAACAGCAGTTAAATGATTCTCTTGAATTTTTCTATCTTAAAACAAAGTCAGATAGACTTCACATTCTTCTAGATTTTCTCCAAAATCATGTTGAGCATTCTACTCAGATTGCATAGATCAGAAATGATCAAAGTACTAAGTGTGAGTCTCTTCTGATTAAGGGGATTCTATAGAAAGAAGCTACCAGGCATTGTATTTTTTATTTTAAAATTCCTAGAATTTAATAACAGCTAGCAATTCACATATTAAAATTCTTATTTTAATCAAAATTTAGGAAATCAGAATTGCTTAAATGAATTTTATAAGAAGAAAAAAATCTCTGACCCTAAAGCTTCAAAGACTTTTTATGCTTAGGAATCCTAAACCAAATAAGGGGAGATTGTTAGAACCTAGTCTTAATTTGGATTAGGATCCCAACTCAAATAGGGGAGATTGTTGGAACCTTAGTTTTGATTTGAGTTAGGATCCACCTTTAGTGTCTAAGTTTATATCATAACATATGTTATAACTTAGATTAAATCCCATTAAGATAATAGGCTGAAAATAGATATATATTTAATAGGAAGAAAATAAGAGAAAGATAAAATTTACATAAGTTCTCTGCGTTCGACGAACGTCCATCTGCGTTCGACGAACGGTGCTCTGCGGTCGATGAAAAGGTTCAAAGCTGCGTTCGACGAAATCCAAGCAGCGCTCGACGATCCTGCCTCAGCTCAGCGGTCGACGAACAGATTGGTTCAGCGGTCGACGAACAGACCTCGTCTCAGCGATCGAAGAATTTGTCTAGGAGCAGCGCTCGACGATCAAAGCTCAGCGCTCGACGCTTTTGCTCAAGCTCAGCGCTCAACGCTTGTGCCCAAGCTCAGTGGTCGGCGCTTTTGCTCAAGCTTCAACGGTCGACGAAATTATCCAAGCTCAGCGGTCGACGAATCCTTCCGTTCAATGAACTCAAGTCCGCGTTCGACGAACAACTTAATATTCAGCGGTCGACGATCCAGCCAATCTCTGCGTTCGATGAACAGTTCTGTTAGACGAACTCCAGTCTGCGTTCGACGAATATTTAGCAAATGTTCAGAACCGTGAATCAAATGTTCAGGTCGACGAATCAAATGATGAGGTCGACGAACTTGAACTTGATCTCGACGAAATTCTGCAGCATTATTTTACAGCATTCTCAGCTCGACTAAAATATAATATATATGTTGTCAGATTTATAAAGTAATATTTATTATTTCTGTATATTTATTGTTGACTTAACATTACAACTGTTGAAGCATTAAATGCTATAGCCGTTGGCAGAAATAATAAATGTTGTAGCCGTTGCAGCAAGCCAAAGACGGCAAGATTTTTCTGCTCGAGGAATCAGAATTAAAGAGATATTATTTCTTTCCTCTTCCGTCGGCAAGGATTCAAATCAGCCCAGGAAAGAGGACAATAGCTTTACACGACAGCAGGAGACAACTCATCAATATAGCAGCACAGAAAAAGAGAAAGAAGAAGGCTGTCGAGAAAGAAATATATAGATGAAGATCTACAGCAGATCATATCTCTCCATAGATATAACATCAATATATATCATATTGCTGTACATATTATATATACAGAACATATTATATTTGTTGTACAGGAAAAGAAGAAGAAGAGAAACAGAGGAGAAAAAAAGAAGAAGCCGATCAAGATATATTATATCTTCTTTTTGCCTAACTCTTCTCTTACAGATCATCTATATCCTGAGACACCAATCACCATTATTTGCTCAGGATCAAAACTACAAGAAGAAGAAAAGAGGATTTGCAATCTAGAGAAGGAGCTCCATTCACAAGTTGTCATCAAACTAAATCAGACAAGGGGAGCTCTCTTCAACATCTTCATCAAGTGTCTTCTTAGCAAAGAGAAGAACAACATAACATTTTCTGTTTTCTTTTATTCCTCCCATCTTGTAAAGGGTTAAAACTCCTTCAAAAGTTTACTCTCGGTGACAGGCCACCTTAGCAAAAACCTACATCTTGGTTTTGAGCACCTGATCAAAAGCTCTATGGTGTGTGGACACCTGAACAAAATCACCTTGGTGTGAGGGCACCTGATCAACAACCTCCTAGTGTATTCCTACAAGTGGGTAGAAGAGTAGATGTACCCAGGTTTTAGGGAACTACTATATTCCTTGTGTCATCTGGATGCATATTGGTTTGCTTGTTTTATTTCATGTTTTTATTTGCTGTGATTTTTATGCACTCTTACTGTTTGATTTTATTATTCAGCAAACACTTATATATACATATCATTATTTTGAAGTAAAACTTAAACAAGATCTTTTAAAATATATAAGAACTAAAACACTCCTTTCAGCGTGGACGACATGGAGCTCGCGCTGCAGCAGGCGCATCTGATCCTTCGCTCACGAGAGGTGCAACCCCGGGAAAGTGACCTCGCCGCGAGCATCCAGTCGCAGCTCGACAAGGAGTCGCGCATAGTCATCCTTAAGGATGGCGAGCCGCACCTCGGAGGTCGTACTGTCCTCCCACGCCTGGTTGTATAGATCCCGCGGCATGTGTCCATACTTCTGGAGCACCTCGGTGGTCCGCCTCTTCAGCACCTCGGGGTCTCGGGGATTGCCTAGGAAGTCAGCAATCTTATCCGACGAGGGCAGGGGGGACATCTCCTCTTCCCCAAGGTCAAGATCGGCGAGGGATCTCTCGTGGGCACCTGCAAAAAAGAAATCAGTTGTGAAAGCAAGGTGAAAATAATCGCTAATGTTGACCAACCTGGTGAGGCCATGGTCGCTTTACTGGGGAGCTGGCGGGAGGAGCTCGGTTGTCCCTAGAAGGCCTTAATGTAAGTCAGTGTAACAGATTTCCCCAAGACAGGGGGTGCAGCGTGTTGTTGGCGATCGGGTTGACGGTGGGTAGAGAGCCGCTAGGGCTCTTTCTGTAACATCCCATTTCTGACTAGACCCCTTAACTTCAATTAGGGTAGGGCATGTGGTGTGTGAAGTGAGTTTGAGCTTGGTAGTGACCTTAGGTCACATTGAAATTGAGAGAACTCACATATGGTCCACCAGAGGAGGAAGATGATAACGAGCCCTCCGATCTGCATCAAGATTAGTGCAGGAATTAGTTGTATCAGGTAAAATCGATGGGTGGTCTCGTCGATCGACGGGACATCCCGTCGATGGAATTATTTCTGCCAAGTAAAAATCTACGGATGGTCCCATCAATCGACGGGACATCCCGTCGATGGAATTATGTCTGTCAGGTAAGAATCGATGGATGGTCCCGTCCATTGCATGTGGGTCATCCCGTTGAAGGAATTATTTCTGTTAGGTAAAATCGACAGATGGTCCCGTCGATCGACGGGACATCTCGCCGATGGAATTAACTGAAGGGTTTAGGTAAAATCGACGGATGGTCCCGTCAATCAATGGGACATCCCGTCGATCGTCGGGATTGGCAGTCAAAGTGGGAACCGACGGGGCATTCCGTCGATCGACGGGACCTCCCGTCGATCGACGAGAACCCCCCTTTTCTAATTTCTGTTTAGGAAGAAATTAAAAGCCACATCAAATTCAATTGGGCTAAGGCCTCAACCAAATCCCATCCTGCAGCCCACATGCCTAATTACCAGCCATACCCTCTGAAAATAGGAGAGAGATGACATGCAAAGGGGTAGAATGGGTTTTTTCCCCAAATCCCCATTAAAAATAAGAGGAATTTGAGGAATGGAGGCCACTTGGCACTTCATTCCTCTGCCCAAATCCATGCTTAAGCTCCTCAATAAATGCCCAGCCAAAATTGGACTGAACAGATGCCACTTGGCGGCTAGGAGGAACAAACAAGGCATGGCCGAACCATGCCTTAATAGGAGATACACATACAACCCTCCTCAGCCCATTTGAACCCTCCCACGAGCTTCAAAAGGTGGAGAGTAGTCGAGCTAGTGTGTTGGAGTAGAGGAATTCCTGGCGGATTGAGGATTGGAGGTATCTCACCGGAGAGACTCGTCGCCATGCCTCCGCACGGAATTACACGATCTCAAGCCCTCATTCAAGTCTGGTTTCTCCTCCTCTCCCCTCATGCTAGCTTCCCCCTTCTTCCATTTTCAAATCAAAGCCGAAATGGGGGTTTACCATTTCAAATTTCTATTGTTCTTAACCAAAAATCAAAAATGATGGGAGTCCATCTCCGGCCACCTCCAGCCGAGTTCTCACCACTAATCGACATTCCAACCTCGACCGGAGGTGGTGGCTGGAAGGATTGGCCGGAGGTTCCCTCAGGTGGCCGGAATCAGGCTCGAAATATCAGCCCAGGTAGAGTTAATCAGAGTCGTCGGCTCAAGGTAGACGATGATGGGTAGTCATTAGAACCGAGGCGAATTGATAGTCGCAGGCCACTACATGTTATGAATATTAAAATTTAATTCTATCACATATAATACAGGACTTTGTAGAAGTTATTGAGGGCACTTAGAGGCTCCAATAGAAAATATTTCCTGAATGAAAAATGTAGCTTATGGTCTTAATTAAATTTAGGAATTTGTTTGGGGTTATTTGGAGTAGTAATGCCCCCCTGGACACTAGTTTTGGTGCAAGATGTACAAAGTGTGTGAACATGTGTATTTTGTGAATATATCTGTCAATACACCTTGCATGCATGCGAAATTTGAAACATAGATGAGTCATAAGGTAACATATCACCCCCACCCCCCCCCCCCCCCCCCCCCCGCCCCCAAAAATTAGAATTTTTGGAGAAAATTTCCCTAAAGTTTTGTTCATAATGCGATTAATCAAATAAATGAAATTTATGGAGTTATGTAACTCCAAATGACCCCAATTTTGGGTTTCATGCTTAATAGGCCATTATTAAACTCTGGTTAAAATTTGTAAGCAATTGGACCTCTGCATGTGGGGCAATTCCACTTGCATGTCTTTGTTTATTATGTATATGGTGTGCATATAGCCAAAAGGGATATTTTGTGTATTTGGCATATATGGCTTAGTGTTAGCCTCTGAGATTTTAGTCACACTCTCTATATGACATAATACATTACCGCAGGAAAATTAGGATTTTTGGGATCAAAAATCGTAAGTATTTGATAAATTTGAATTATGTCACTGTTATGTATTAGTGAAATGTTTATGGTTAAACCTTGTAGAAAATTTTGAAACTCTGAGGAATCCTTTGAAACACCAACTAGAATCTCTGAAAATTTTTGTTAAAATTTTCAGAGATTATTTTCTTAGAAATTATCAAAATTATCGTATGTTACATTTCTGAATAACTGAAATTTTACTGAGGAAAAAGATAGAGAATTTTTTGAAACTCTAAAGAATCATTTGGAATCTAATTGTGAACCTCTGGGATTTTTGGTAGAATTTTTGGATGTATTACACATGGTAAAATTCCACATATTTAGTTTGTCACACTTTTTAATTTATGAAATATCTATGGTGAAATGTTTCTGGAAAATTGTGAAATTCTGGAAAGGATGTTTTTAGGTCATTACAGTACTATAGTAATTTTCTCAAAAAATTTGGAAGACATAAATTAGTACTTTCTGTGTAAAGTTACATTTCACCCCTTTTACTTTGTATGGAAGTTATGATTAAAAATTCTCTGAAAATTTGTGGAACTTTGGAAATCATGTTATTTTGTTATCTACCACCTCTGGAAATTTTATTAGCAAGTTTGAAATTACTCACATGGTACTTCCTTTATAATTTGGAATATGTCAAATGATTAATGAATTTTAAATAGAGGTCAAATTAATTTGAAATATGTCAAAACTCTCGACACTTCATAAATTATCCAATATGAACATATGGTATGAATTGTAGCTCATTTGGATATGATATGGTTAATATTGCAACATAGGAATCAAATCTAGTTCAACCTCATTTTGGACTGCGAATAGTAAAAACATAATGTGATGATTTGATCAGTAAGATCACTTAGAAAATCAGTAAAATTTGGATCATAGAAGTAACATATCATTTTTATCCGCCCCTAAAAGTTATGGAATTTTTGGAGAACATTCGTACTATAGTTTATGGAATAATTCAGATTCACGACTCACTATACATAAGGGGCAGTTATTACTATACAAGAATTATTCAGCATGGTAAAGTGTTTATGATGTTTCACTAGGGTATGATTAGAGTCATTTGAGAATCGTACAAGACCTACACCATTTGGAGGATGAGAGATCTTAAGTGTTGAGCATCGCTCAAGAGAATGTTTGCTTAAGAATATAGTGAAGGATCAGTCATAAAGCACCTAAGTTAATAAGAGTAATAAGGAGAGTGGGTCTTTAGGAAAAGTGGTAGCCACCAATAATAGTAATTATCCTGGAAAGGGGAATTTAGGCTTCAGCCCATAACATTCCCTAGTACCGTTAAGAGCCTTTCCCCGGCTAAACCTCGGGAAGTCCAAGACTCACCCTAAACTTCTAAGTATAACAATAATTAGAGAAGAGTAGTCTAATTAAATGAATAAGAGGTTTGGTAACTTCATCCCGAGTTAAGGGATAGTTGTATATCAGGACGGGTTGGTCCTGCGAGCTAGAGGCTCGGGAAGTTGTATATCAGGACGGGTTGGTCCTGCGAGCTGGAGGCTCAGGTTGTGATAACTTGCATGTGCATAATTAGTGGCGGGTCTTCAGTACTGGACCGGTTGTCACACCGACGGTAGTACATTGACTTAGGTGGGTGTGAGGGTTTGAGGGGACAGTAAGTTATTTATGCTGCGGTCTGGAGGACAATCCTTGAAAATGTACACCCGACCTTAAAGACTGGTGGGTTCCAGTAAAGAGTACGCAAGACTCTAGAGTGCACCTAGGATGTGTACAGAGGCGTATGAAGGGTCTAGGCCTGGTAGTGTGTATACCCGCCTAGGAAGTGGAGGCACCCACTCCACTGTTGTCGTAGCCACAATGGTGGTACCAGAGAGTGAAGCTAGCTCCAAAAATTGGGAACGAAAGGTCTGTGATCACAGAGTCATGTGGGTGAGTTGCACTTGTATGAATCGTATCATAGCATGCATATCATATAATTCATAAACCTTAGAACATAATTTGCAGACCCTTCTCATATAAATTAGTATGGGCTCTTTTATATGATAAGTTATAATTCCGGAAATCTTAACTTATAAGTTTGTATGGGCATTCATATAAGTTGAGATACTCATGTGATGGTAGAATACTTTACTTGTTTACTGTACTTGCGCGCACTGCTTTACTTACTTCTTTTACCATTCATTACTGCTTGCATGCTCATACGGCTAGTATAGTTTGTAACAGTCCTGGCCCAAGCCCATCCCCGGGTCACTGACCCCCAGGAACTGCCGGCACCGATGGCCCAGGCCCATCCTGGGAGTGGCCTGACCAGTCAACACTGGCCCCGTCCTAGGACACTGGCACCATCGGTTCAGCCTGACCACAACTGGTCAACAACAAGCCTGCAGGCCGTACACCCCAACCCCTCTCTAGCCTGCGACAGGGCACAACGGGTTGTTGGAGGGGGGGGGGGGGGGGGGCACGAACCCACGCCCTCCTTTTGATGAGAATTGAGCCATTTAAGCGGCAGCGCGTGGACTTCCCAAGAGGTCACCCATCCCGTGACTACTCCAGCCTGAGCATGCTTAACTATGGAGTTCTTTCACTTCTCATCACCAACTGAGCGTAGATGCACGGATCGTTTAGAAGGACTTGGTTTAGAAGTCCTGGTGTACGTAGGTACACGGGTTGTTTAGAAGGACTTGGTTTAGAAGTCCTGGTGCACGTAGATGCACGGATCGTTTAGAAGGACTTGGTTTAGAAGTCCTGGTGTACGTAGGTACACGGGTTGTTTAGAAGGATTTGGTTTAGAAGTCCTGGTGTACGTAGAAGCACGGATCGTTTAGAAGGACTTGGTTTAGAAGTCCTGGTGTACATAGATACACGGTTTGTTTAGAAGGACTTGGTTTCGAAGTCCTGGTGTACGTAGATACACAGATTGTTTAGGAGGACTTGGATTAGAAGTCCTGGTGTATGTTGATACATGGATATGAATGGACCCCGCTGGGGAGGATTACTTGTGGCGGGTCTACGGGCTTGCTGGTCGTGACACCGATAGAAGCCGGCAGTAGACTCTAGACCGGTTGGGTTGGATGCTTGGTGCTCACCTACCCAAGTCCCCTTCTGTGTGCTTGAAGGCTCAGCTTAGACTCTAGGCCGGTTGGGTTGGATGTTTGGTGCTCACCTACCCAAGGTCCCCTTTCTGTGTGCTTGAAGGCTCAGCTTAGACTCTAGGTCTGTTGGGTTGTATGCTTGGAGGCTCCGATGTGTGTTCTTAGCGTCGAGTAGTACGTAGGGGCTCCGCTGTGTGTTCTTAGCATTGAGGCATACATAGGTCTAGGTCTGGTAGTGTTTATACCCACCTAGTTGTGGAGGAGCCCGGTCCACAGTCTCCGTCTGGCCACGACGCGAGTTGCCTGAGTGGTTAGCTACCCTCAAAAAGTGGGAACTACGAGTCTATGTCGACATAGCAGCTTTGCATGGGTGAGTCATCATATCATAATCATTGCATTGCATTCATTCTTCATAATCATATCATTGCACCGCATCGGGTCCATCATATAAATTAGTATGGGCTCTTTTATATGATGGGTCCCAAATTGGAAACCTTAACTTATAAGTTTGTATGGGCATTCATATAAGTTAAGGTACGCTTTGATGCTGCTTAATCCTGTCCATATATTCTTTTTACTTCTGTACTGATACACTGCTAGATTATATGTGTTTTTACATACATGTTGATACCTGTTGTCGTTACTTGCCTTCTTGATTTACTGTTGATATGATAACTGCTAGATTAAGAACTTCATCATATCACCTGCTTGTTATATTACTGATTATATTGCAGCTCTTCTTTCTTCCCTTCCACCCGGTGCGTTGGAGTCGCCGGGGGAGCGGGTGGGAAGCCACTTAGTCTTTATGACTAACGGTTGTTGCACCCCTCTTTTTAGGAGCGCACCTCGGAGCGGCAGCTCATAGTGCCAGAGGAGGTTAGTCAGGACAGGATGACAGGGCCAGAGGCTACGATACCCTCTCTGTCGTCGGTGACCGATGTGAGCGCTTTCTTTTGTTGTAGCCCTTGAGGCATCTAGTTTGTACTCTGATACTTGTACAGGAGCTCGCGGAGTTTCTGGTTTCTGTAGTTTTGGACTTTTACTTATGTGGATATATTATGTGGCTTCCTACTTTTCATCTTTCAATGGGTTGGCGCTGTTTAGTTGATTCGGCCGGCAGGATAGCCGTCTTGTGGAGGAGGCTAGCTCGTGTGCTGGCGCTTCCGCAAGGTGGCTGTCTTGGGCATAAGACTCCCCTCGACCGTGTTCTGTGTTCCGAGGGGGGTCTTACATAGTTACCTTGTGATGTATATATCTGCTAGTATAGTTTGCCTTGTTATGTATATACTTGTTAGTATAGATTTCCTTGTCACCTGCATTTGTTATTCCACTTTGTTGTCTTCCTCTTCCTTCCTCCCGCTCGGTTCCTAGGATTCGCGGGGGGAGGCGGGGACAATATTGGCCTAGTCTTTATGACTAACGGTCGGTTGTGATCATAGGAGCCCGAGGAGATGGATCACATGCACGACCAGACAGACAGGGTGGCAGGAACTGAGGAGTAGGTGTCGCGTATTACTTCCACTACGAGACAAGTGCTGGATGATGAGAGTGTTTAGCTTTCGCGTAGAGTTGTTGAGAGAGAGAGAGTTTCTTTTGTTGTATTTCATTTGGTTATGTATCGGGCATAAGCCCTTATTCTCTTTTGTACTCATTACTGGACTAGTATGTTTCTTATATGAAATATTGTGATGTGGACTTGCTTATTACTATTTCTTATCCAATTCTCTATTGGCCTAAAGGTTAAATGATCGTGTTAGCTGACAGAATTGGCGTCTTGCGGTGGCGACTAACCCGTACATTGGTGTCATCCATAAGGCGGCGGTTTTGGGAATAAGACCCGGGTAACCCTCCTAGTAAGGGGGAGGGGGGTTTTACACTTTTAGCTTAGGAGACAAAATCCCGGGGTGGGGATGGTCTAGCACGGTGGAGCCGGCGAACCCGTTGGAGTGGTGCGCTCCCCAGGGGTCGCGAGGAGGGTCTCTGCAAGAGGCGACAGCGCAGGAAAGTCAATGGATGAGGGAATCCAATTAGTAGGGATGAAGGCAGTTAGCTCACCAGGTCGTAACGAGGAGTCAAACAGGTCGACGATGTCCATGGCCGTCGAACCGGCCCTCCCAGGGGTCGGAGGGAGAGTGCCTATCAGAACCTCTCCCACGATGACTCCCTCGAGAAATACGTCATGCGAGTCAGAGAATGATGATTAGCCTGTTTTCATGGGAGTGTAAGACCTAACAACTTGAATACTTGTTGGGCGAGCCCGTTGTCGGGTAATGGATCTGGGAGTGAGGACCCATCTTCCCCTCGATGTCGTCGGACTGTCTTCACTTTTTGGATCTTTGGGAAAGCCTCAGGCGCCCACCGGGCAAGCAAAGGTGCGAGTTTGATGGTGAATGACCGTCTTCTCTCCCGCGACGCGTCTAAGAGAGCTTGGGCTTCTTCCGAAAGAAGCATTTTGGCAGCTACAGCAGTAGATGGGGAAAGAAGATGAAGGGTGAAGGGGTTACCCATCGCTCATGATTGGTGGTATTTACTGCGCTGGGGATGGGGCCCACCAAAAGATTCCCGTCAGGTCAGCAACCGTCGGTGAACACCAAGGGTTAGACGTTTCGTTATGAGCTTAGGATAATCCACAAAGAGCGGGTATTGTATACAACCCCGTGTTCGTCGAGGGGTAAAATTGAGAATCGGGCATAGGTGAAGCAAGTGAGGGCTTTCCGCCTTATGAAGAGCGAGTCGCGAGGGCAGGGCTAGCAAGACTCACCTCCTTGATAGGAGCGGAGTGCGAGGGAGAGGCTAGTGTTGGATCGTGAGACGCCTTTAGGGGGGGGGGGTGAATAAGGTTTTTAAAAAACTTTAAACTTTTATTGAAAACTTTTGATATTTTGGTAGAAGTAAGTTAAATCAAAAGTAAAGAGATAATGAAATTAGAAATGAAATCAATTTTATTAAACAAGAAAGTACATGGTTATTATTTATAAAATTGATTACAAAATCTGATTTCTTATGACGCTAGAAATCGTAGGCAATAAAGTAAAATCTCTTTTTGTTTTCTATACCGACTCGTATCCCCACGAACCGGTTGGCTTTAGCCGATCTCTCCCCAGATACGACATCAAGCCGCTCTAGCCCTTCTATCCCCAGAAAGGCATCGAGCACCCCCTAGATCTACTCACTAGACCTAGTCGCCGACACGAGGCGAATTCACGAACCGATTACAAAGATAAAAATAAAAGACAAATACAAAAGACAAATATAAAACTCCCTCTGAGGTAATCTGAAGGAGACGCCGAAGAATCGCTGAAGATCATTGAAGTCCAAGTGTGCGTTCTTTGCGCTGAGTTAGCGTGTTGATCCAAGTCTCCTTCGATTCCTCCTTTTGAATTTGTGTGGGAGATGATGATCTGAAAAAATACGGCCCTCAAGGAGTTTCTGAAGTGCTGGAATAGGGCTCTTAGCAATCAGCAGTTGGAGAAGACGAAATCCACCGTTTTATAAGACTGTAAGCTAACGTTGGCGTTAAGAGTTAACGTCGGGCGTTGACTCAGTATAGAAATAACTTGATGGCTCGGATCTTCAAAACAGGAAGGAGATTCTGCATCTTTGGAAACTTTCATTTTATGCAACTTTAACGCTGGCGTTGACTCTAACGTCGGGCGTTGAGTCAAATCATTCCCAAAATGTTCCTGCAATTATGGTTGCTTCCCTCCATTCATTTTACATCTTGGCGGGAACAAAAGTTAATGCTGGCGTTAAGAGTTAACGTCGGGTGTTGAGTCAAATCATTCCTAAATTGCTCCTCCAATCACGGCTACATTCCTCCTTACCATAATCATCGATCATTAACGCCAGCGTTAAGTCCTAACGCCTTGTGTTAAGCTTCTTTCTCTTTTTTCAGCAAGCCATCCCATCGATCGGCAAGCCATCCCGTCGATCGGCAAACCATCATGTCGATCTCTAATGCCCAGCGTTAAGACTTAATGCCTGGCGTTAGACATCTTTCAGTCTTTCTGCTTGTGGATAGTACCTGACCAATATTGTAGCAACCTGGTGTCATATCTGTTCAAACCTGCATGCTAAAAACACAATGGCAAACAAGATCAAATACAAGTAGGATTTGTTATTCTCAAATCAAAGGGATGCGGAAAACCATGTTCCAACAATCTCCCCCTTTTGATAATAACAAATCCAATAGAGATAAATCATATTCATATATAAGATATGTGTTCTTAGAAGGATATATGACAATAAGCAATTATAGAGATAATAATAAGAGTTATAGATCATTTAACATTGTGCTCCCCCTACTTAAGTGCTCCCCTTAGTGTATGCACCAATAGACTAGATTCATGCTCCCCCTTAATCTAGTGAATCCTACTCCTTGTGATTTATCATTTTATTCTCCCCCTTTTGTTATTAGCAAAAATGGGTGGAGTGTAAAAAAAAGAGAGGGCAAAAGGTAGAGCATAACTAAGAGAGGAAGTAAGAGTTTTGTTTTAATATAAGTTAAGTCGTGATCGAGCTAAGGGAGAAAGTGGCACAATGGAAAAAAATATATGATAAGCATGAAAGAACGACATTCCATGATTTTACCAAAGGAATTCTACCACTTGCTTTTCAAATTAAAGTTTGAGTAGAATATTACTTGTTGAAAGGAATGCAATATTGTTTGACAAGTACGAGTGAAAGACAAATCCTTAGAAATAAGCATGAGAACACATGGTAAAAACCGCATTGTCAAATAGGAATGCGGAAAGATAAAACAATGTTATTAAGATTAATATTTTTGTAATAGTTTGACTATTTCAACTATATATATAGACTTTTCATATTTGAGCATTTTAACTTTGAAAATATTCATAACTAATAGGCAAGCATGATTTAACATATTCAAAAAGATAATAGCTACAATGTAACCAATTCATATTTCAAGTAATGAAAACATTGTAGAAATCATGCATTGCAATCTAGTGTTTTTACTTAAGGTTTTAGAGAATTATGTAATTTTGCATTAGGATCCAATTCTCATGAGTAAAAGCTTTATGAAAAACAATGATGTGTGCATAAGGTGTTTTGATAAAAGTATACAAGTGAAATAATCAAAACACATGACATATGTAATGAAATAGTAACAACAATATTAAGATTGTAATCTTATAATTACTTTCACACATCACATCTAGAATAAAATTTCAATGCACAAAACATAAGTACAACTACCAAGATGCTTCGCCCACACAATGCTCATTAAGGCTTATCAAGGAGCGAAGTAGTGCTTGGGGGACCACACAAGCATTTTTTATAAAAATTATATTTTTAGTGATCCGGTGTACAAATTGAAGTGATAAAAAGAAATATGTTTGCATAAGACACTTTACAATTCTTTCCAAGGTGCTCAACCTCACAATGCTCATTAAGACTTATCAGGAGGGTGAGTAGTGCTTGATGGAGTTATCTTTGGCATATTATTAATTGATATTTTTTTATTGGGGACAAAAGTCTCCGAATTCACTTGTTGTTGCAAACATTTATAATTTTGAAATAACACTTCTATGTGTGCAAGAAATTTATTTTTTAAAAGACGGTGTAGGTAATTTACACATACAACTTAATGTGTTAAAACTATTACACTACACAATCATGCAAGACTAAGATTATGAGCACATGTAGATTACCAAAATAGTGAGTGTATGAATCATTGATTAACATAAAGCATTACTCATACTTAGAGGCATGTTAGGCAATCATACACAATTATCTATAGACTATTTCATTGCACATAATCAGATTAAGGTCAAGGCATGAAAAAAACAATGTTTAGAAAATTTGAAATTAAAATTAGACATTGAAGAAAATCTTTGTGAGTATGCCAAAATCAATTTTGACCATTGGAAACAAAATAACAAAGATGTTTGCTCTTGTGAAGCTTAATAGTCAAACCATACTTTTGTAAAGAGTTAAAGCAAAACAAATAACAAAAACATATTTTTGATCACTTTGAATTATTTTGAACTTTTTTTGTATTTTGGAATAAAACAACAAAATTAATAACAAAATGATTTGAAATCAGACAAAAATAAACTGAGAAAAATCAATAGAAAAATACCAGAAGTAAGCTAGAGAAAGCAGAATTGCAATGTGGTCAAAAAGGCTAACGTCGGGCGTTAACTAGTTAACGCCTAAATAATACTCTATTTTTTGAGAATTTTGAAAAAAAAATCCTTTGGAATAGGTAGTATGTATATAAACCTTCTTAGTGTAGAAATTTCAGAGAAGTTGGAAATGATTAGAAGGCTATTTAAGCATGTTTTATTTGTTTAAAAAAGGTTTTTATATTTTTATTTAGTTTTCATATATTTGTGTTTTACAAGATCATTAGAGCTCAAAAATGATAAGATATGCAAAACACAACATAAGCATGTTCGATCAAACCAAGAATGCATGAATAATATAATCATAATGTGTGCATGCAAAATATACGATATAGGAATGTCCTAGATTATTATACCCTAACTATATGCCTACACACTAGCCCCATACTAAGTGACTGATTGGCATGAGGAGCTGCACACATGCCGTAGGATGGGCTATTAATCTCATATGCACACACTAGAGAACGCTCAACCTAGCACTCTTTCCCCCCAGTGCCTCACAAGGCCCCACTAGAACCCTCCCCGATTAAGGATAAGATATGACTTAGAGGTTAGGTCATCTAATGCATACAATCCTACGCCCTCGCTATTATGAGACACATAATGTGGGTGAATGATCTTGGACATCCTAAGCATTTTGTCCTATGGAACCAATTTATAAACTATGACTTTGTAAGAGAGATTGATTTCTAATTTTATTTTAAAGCCAAGTAATTTTCATATTTCTTAAAATTTCATTATTCAGTTTTACCTTACCACATCATGACATGATATACCTAGATTAGACATTGATTTCTACATATAGTAAAAGTTGGTGCTAGAATGATTTGTTTGAATGCCATAGGATTAATAGTGATGATGTTGCATGTATTCAAAAAATAGTATTTCAATTTCTAGACCTAGAATAAAGTGATGATTCTATTTGATTTGTTCTTATTAGTATAAAGATGATTCTATGGTTTACATATAGGTGAGATTCATGCACACACAAAACATATTTCATTCACAAACCATATGTTGGAAGCAAAAGATGTTTGGTCGTTATGTTTCATATTTGAATTAAACGATCTTGTGATTTGTATGATTATTTTAAGCAATCATTAGTTTAAACACATAGAAATTTAGGTACTCATATTTTTATTCATAATGATGTAAGTATTTAAAATAAAACAATTCATATTCATCCATTTCAACATATTAAGGAGAAAGATTGTATGGTGAAAATGAATAAGTGAGAAACTATTTTTAGTTGTTTTAGAATGGTTTTATAAATTTTCTCTTTGATTTTTTTGAATATTATCAAACCATATATATATAGTATTCTGAAAACATTATAATAATTGTTTTATTTTTCGGTCATTGTAAGAATACGCATGAGTCTATAGTTAATTTGATCTTTGCTCGATTTTAGATGGACTTAGCAATTTAGAGTTGATCTTGGACTTCCCGAGGTCTACCATGTGAAGGATTCGCACCGGTACTAGGAGATGTGATGGGGTGACATCCCAAATCTCCCTTTCTCAAGATATTTAAGTGTTATTGGTTGCTACCCAAACTAAATATTTAAAATTTATAGACTCAAAAATTGTCGAACAAAGAAAAATTGAGATAACTTTTAACCGGAGTTGAATTTTGGCAATTTTGAGTGTCGAAATGGACTCAAACGAGCAAAGCTGGTTTGCCATTGCATAAATCTTCTCGACCTCATTTTGAAAAGCTATTGTGAGCGAGTTTCTGATAAGCAGATCAAAAGTTATGATCGTTTGAAGTTTGCGTCAAAATCTCGTATATTTTTGTAAATTTGATTTTGGTTTTTGTTTACAAACATATGATTTTTGTGATTTTTCAATTCTGATTTTTTATGATTATGAGTAAACAAATTAGAGGCTATCAAATGACACAATGATATTAAATTAATAATCCATCACTTGAGCATTTTATACATTTAGCCTAAGACCCCATAATTTTCTTTTAAATCATTTTTGACAATTATTTTATTAGTCTTGATAATATCATATAAGCATTTAGCATTTAATTTATAATTAAGATATAAGACTTTTAAAGGTAATGGATTTAAAGGGTTAAAAATAAAAAGAATAGATAGGTCACTTGAGAGATGATATGACTTTTATTCAATTTCATTTAATTTGTTTCATTAATGAATTTGTGGCTTAATGTGTGAAAGTCATATCACATGTTATACAAAATGACCATAGCATGATGGTTAAAAAAAGAAAACAAACAAAAAAAGTTTAAGCATATCATGAAGTAGAGTTGATGATATTTCATATTTAATTATTTCTGCTTCATGCATTTGTATGATACTTAATGAATAAGAGTTTTAGGCATCCAAAGGGGACCAAGTGTGGTGGTTCTTTTGGGTACCCAAATACATCGTGTTTGCTTTTGGGGAGATGGAAATGAATGAGCCCTTTTGAGTGGAATTGTGTTTCATCTTTAACTTTGGGTCTCCATTCAAACCTTGGTTTAATATTATTTTTATGCATCAAATTTCCATTATGATTGTCTTTATTTTGAAGAGTGTAATTGTAATGATGATTGGAAATATTTTTCATAGGAAATTTGTGCACTTCCATTTTTAAGTTAGCAGAAGAATGATTTTGTAAATAATAGTGATTGGGATTTTGATTTACAAATACTTTGTGTTCCTTACTCCCATTTTTAGGTTTAGTCAAGACATTCATATTCAACTTGTTTTTAGATATTACTTGATATTGTGAATTTATGTTTTGAGAATTTGTCTTTATGATTTCCTTAAGCAAGTTGATTTTAGTTACTAATTCATTGTTCTTTATTTTTAAATTATGTCTAGCTTTATTATAAGCTATTGTGTTATTTTAAAGAGTGGACACAATAGAGTCAATATGAGTTTGATAATTATTTATTAATTCTTCAAATGTTTCATCTATCTCATTAATTTCAATTTTATAAGTTTTGCACATATATAGCACAATTACTTTTCAAGGATGAATTTTCTAAACATAATCTTTCATTTTGTTCTTTTACAAAATAGCTTCCTTTTTCAAGTACTTTGTATTTTTCTTTTAATTCATTATAATCACTATAAGGTGTGGAGTTTTCAAATGAGGAACATGATGGAGATTCAAGCAAATCATTTTTGGATTCTACATTCATATTTGCTTTCAAAATTTTATTATCTAAACGTAGTTTTACATTTGCCTTTTTTAATTTCTTAATCTTACGTTTAGTAGATTGCATCAATTGAAATGTAGAAATAAAGGTACAAAAGATGGAATTTGATTTTCTTACATTGCTTGTCGACGATGCGATATTTGAACATATAGTTCCTTTGTCTTCTTCATCTTCCACGTCCAAACAGGAGTTTCCATCATCCCTTCCGCTTAATGTGCCTTTCATGGATCCATCATGTGAGGAGCCTTTTTGAACATTTATGCGAGCTTGTATGTTCTCCAAGTCTTGCGTTTGTTCCATACCTGCAGAAGGAGAATCATAAGTTCTTTCAAAAAAACTCCAAATTTCATATGCGGTAGGTAAATTATAAATAAGTTTGAAAATATTTTGATCTTGCGCACAAAATAAATAATTTATAGATTTTGCATTTAAAACAATTTCGTTTCTAGTTAGTACGCTAGGTGGCTTTTCAATAGTAATATTCCAAACTTTTTTATCTAAGGCTTTAAGAAACATTTTCATTAATATTTTCCACCCTTTATAATTTTTACCCATAAATAAAGGTGGTGATAATATTTTTTTTCATTTGTATTAAAATTTTCCCCGCTAGTAGAAGCGAGATCATGATCAAGAGACACCATTATTCCCGGTTGTTAAGCTGATTTGGAATAACCTAGCTCTGATACCACTTGTTGGATCGTGAGGCGCCCTTAGAGGGGGGGGGGTGAATAAGGGTTTTAAAAAACATTAAACTTTTACAGAAAACGTTTGATATTTTGGTAGAAGTAAGTTAAATCAAAAGTAAAGAGATAATGAAATTAGAAATGAAATCAATTTTATTCAACAAGAAAGGACATGATTATTATTTATAATATTGATTACAAAATCTGTTTTCTTATACGCTAGAAATCGTAGGCGATAAAGTAAAATCTCTTTTTGTTTTCTATACCGACTCGTATCCCCACGAACCGGTTGGCTTTAGCTGATCACTCCCCAGATACGGCATCAAGCTGCTCTAGCCCCTCTATCCCCAAAAAGGGCTCGAGCACCCCATAGATCTACTCCCTAGACCTAGTTGCCCACACGAGGCGAATTCACGAACCGATTACAAAGATAAAATTAAAAGACAAATACAAAGACAAATATAATACTCCCTATGAGGTAATCTGAAGGAGACGCTGAAGAATCGCTAAAGATCGTTGAAGTCCAAGCATGCATTCTTTGCGTTGAGTTAGCCTGTTGTTCGAAGCCTCATTCGATTCCTTCTTTTGAATTTGTGTGGGAGATGATGATCTGGAAAAATACGGCCCTCAAGGAGTTTTTGAAGTGCTGGAATAGGGCTCTTAGCAATCAGCAGTTGGAGAAGATGAAATCCACCTTTTTATAGGACTATAAGCTAACGTCGGCGTTAAGAGTTAACGTCGGGCATTGACTCAGTATAGAAATAACTTGATGACTCGGATCTTCAAAACAGGAAGGAGATTCTGCATCTTTGGAAACTTTCATTTTAGGCAACCTTAACGCTGGTGTTGACTCTAACGCCGGGCATTGAGTCAAATCATTCCCAAAATGCTCCTGCAATTACGGTTGCTTCCCTCCATTCATTTTACATCTTGGCGGGAACAAAAGTTATCACCTGCGTTAAGAGTTAACGTCGGGCGTTGAGTCAAATCATTCCTAAATTGCTCCTTCAATCACGGCTACATTCCTCCTTGCCATAATCGTCGATCGTTAACGTCAGCGTTAAGTCCTAATGCCTGGCGGGAATACTGATGAGCAGTGCCTTCACGAACCACTCTCTAGTGGAGTCAAGTGGTGAATTTACTTAGATACCCTTTGTGGGCTTCCAATAGCCCTTCAGAATAGTGGAGTTTGGATGTTAGCAGACCAGTTTGTGGTGAGTTTAGCAAAACCAAAAGGCAGAGTTACACTATTAGCAGACCGGAAGAGAAAAACTATATATAGACCCCGAAGGGCACCTTTGGAGAAGATCCTGGTTTTTTGCTTCTTCCTCCTTAGGACATCTTTGGTTAGCTCCTCAGACTCTCCAAGGTGCCCTGCTTCAGCTTTGGCTTGGGAGGGGAAGCGCTTTAAGATCTTTCGAGTGTGTGGTGGGACCTCCACGCTACAGCCAAGGGTCGATGTTTAGTTCTAAATTTTCAGTCAAGTTCCTCCGCGGGATCAGTAAGTGCTAGCTGCCCCCTCTTAGGGGTACGAACTCCTTTTTGGGCCGGTTGACGGTTCCAACAGGTATCTTATTCAATGTCTAGAGAGATTTCTCTAAATTTGCATGGGCCATGTTCTAGAGGTTCTTCTCAAAATCAGCCAAATGAAAATTCTAAGGGGACCAATTTATTCAACTCTCTTATGCCGACCCAGCAAGAATTTGACACAAAACTTTTACAAGCGTTATAAATGTCTACCGATATGTCATTTTAGGAGGGATAAACACAATGAAATGTCTTCAATGAAGAAAATATTGTTTTGTACTATGACCGTTATAAATGTCTACCGATATGCTATTTTATATCAGAATATTTTCTTATGCTTTGTCGATACTTGATATATCATGAGAAACATGTCATTTTGATTCTTATACGACTGGTCAAGAATATTGAAACTTGGATTTTTTTACTATAAAACAAGTTTATTGGCATAGGAATAAAGTGAAGATTGTGGTGTGAAAATACACTAAATGACTCTAATGTATGTATGCACATGTGATGATGATGGGGAGTCCCTAAATGATGCAAAGATCATGCGAGTGTCCAACACTTATGTTGGAACATGGTCTTCCGCATCTCCTAGGTTTGAGAATAACAAATCCTATGTGTATTTGATCTTGTGTGTTTAAGTGTGCAGGATAACAAAGTCCACATGAATCAAGGATTACATAAGAAGGTTGCCTCCAAAGTTGAGCCATCAAATCCAAAACACCTACTAGCGCTGGCGGTAGTACTAGCGCAGGCGCTAGCTGTCGTTCGACAAACTCTTAGCGGCGTTCGACGAAATCTCGTTCGATGAAAATCGTTCGACAAACTCTTAGCGGCGTTCAACGAATTCCTGTTCGACGAAATATTTGCTCAAAGCGCAATTGCCAGGAGAACTTATAGAAGGAGATAGCGCCAGGAGATATCCGATAGCGCAGGCGATAGCGAGGAGCACAGTAGGCAAGGGAGAATTGTTTCCTCGGATTGAAGATTCTGCCGCGCAGAATGTGTCCTAATATGGGATAGCGCCGGCGGTACCGCTAGCGCAGGCGCTAGCGCTGAGTCTATAAAAAGGACGTCTCTTCTCTCTTTTCGAACACACATCAGAGAGACATCGGAGAGAGATAGAGTGCTAGAAATCCAGAGGCTACCTTGGCCGAAAGTTGATGTCCTACCAAAGTTCTGCAAACTTCTGAAGGAGAATCTCATCACGCCGGAGTCAAACGAAGTCCGCTTCTACAACGCTTACTCTACAGTGGATCTTCGTCTCCAACTTCAGAAGTTCATCAAGAGGGAGTTTTTAATTATTTTCATTTCATATCTTTCTTGTAAATGGTTAGTGAAATCGCCTCGTGTTGGCGACTAGGTCTGGGTAGGACTTAGGGGGAAACTCGCCTCGTGTTGGCGACTAGATCTTGGCTAGGTATAGGGAGTGCTCGAGGCCACATTCGGGGAGGGGTTGGCTAGAGCAGCTTGAGGCCGAATCTGGGGAGGATAGGCTGGGGCCACTGGTTTGTGGGGATGCGAGTCAGGATAGAAAACAAAAAGAGTTTACTATTCATAGCCACTGATTTCTAGCGTTATAGATGTCAACTTTTGTAAAACCATATTTGATATTAATAAAGCATGTTTATCCTTTATTTCAATTGTTTTACTTGACTTCTTATTATCTTTGTCTTGCATTATTACAAAGCTTTTCAAAATATCACTAAAGTTTTTAAAACCCTTATTCACCCCCCTCTAAGGGCGCCTACCGATCCAACAAGTGGTATTAGAGCGGTTTTATTCCAATCGGCTTAACAACCGGGAATAATGGCATCTCATGATCTCGCTTTTCCGGAGGGTCAAGGGATTAGTCGACCACCTCTCTTTACTGGGTCAGATTTTAACTACTGGAAAAATCGAATGATGTGTTTTCTTATGACCATGGATATAGAAGTATGGAACATGGTAGAAGTTCGGTTCTCTCCTCCTACAACTGTAGTGGGAGAGGCAACATTACCAAAACCTAAAGATAAATGGGATGACAATGATAAACTAAGGTGTAAAAATAATGCTAAAGCAATGAATGCTTTATATTGCGCTTTAAATAGGACTGAGTTTAATAGAATTTCTGCATGCACAACTGCTTATGATATTTTGAATCAATTGGAAGTAACTCATGAAGGTACATCGCAGGTGAAAGATGCAAAGCTATTCCAACTGGAATCTGAATATGAAAAATTCAGGATGGATACCGAAGAGGACATTAACTCGATGTACACCCGCTTCACCAAGATCGTCAACGCTTCAAAGGCACTTGGAAAGACCTACTCAGACGGGGACTTGGTGAGGAAAATTCTTCTTTCATTACCTCCAAGGTTCAATCCAAAGGTGACAGCCATCTCGGAGTCGCACAACTTAAGAACGCTCCAGATCGAGAACCTTATTGGGAATCTCAAAACCCATGAGGTAGAACTCCAGATTCAACACGATGAATACAACAAAGAGACAAAGAAAAAGGCGCTAGCACTAAAGTCAAAGAAGGAGAGCATCGAAGATGATGAAGATGATGAAGATGAAGAAGGTCTCCTAGTGAAGAACTTCAGGAAGTTCATCAGGAATCCGGAAAGAAGGAACACATTCCGCAAATACTTCCAAAAGGATACTCGACGAAAGGGATCTTCCTCTTCATCAACGAAAGAAAAAGGAAGCGAAGATGAAGAAGAAAGACCACCACCAGAGTGCTACCACTGCAGAAAGACCGGGTACATTCGGAGTCAGTGCCCAAAGTATCAAAAGGAGCAAAAAGAACAACACAAAGCAAAAGAGAAGAAGAAAGTATTGAAAGCCGTAACTTGGGATGATTCTTCCTCTGAAGAGTCAAACGAGTCTGAGTCAAGTAGCGAGGAGGAAGCAAACTTATGCTTAATGGCAAAAAGCAATGATGACGACACCAGTGTTCTTAGCGACACTGAGGTAATTCCTCCTACTTTCGAAGAACTCTATGATGAATTTGTTTTAACTTGCAAATCCTATGATCAAAGTATAAAAGATAATATTATATTAAATCGTGAAAATGAATCAATTATCAAAGAAAATCATAAGCTCACAAAAAATTTGATTTCCCTTGAAAAGAGAAAGGTTTCATGTCAAGAGTGGGAGCACTCTTTATTTAAGACAAAAGAACTTGAACTTTCTCTTTCTAAGGCCCTCGCACAAAACAAAACTATTGCAAAAGAAAAGGGGGACTTAGAGAGAAAACTAAAAACCACTATTTTACAAATTGAAAATAATAAAAAGGGATTTGAAAATAAATGTGTTATGATTGTTCAAGAAAATACTTTTCTTAAAAAACAAAATCATGACCTCAATATAGCCATAAAAAAATTCGGGATTGGTCAAAAATCCCTGGATATGATTTTGGGAAACCAATGTTATGGTTCTGGAAAATTTGGGGTCGGATATAAAAGTGAACCCTACCACCCAACGCTAGCCACTAATGCCGGTGGTAGCTCAACTGTTAAAAAATCTTCTAATTTCTCTAATGTTCAAACATCATACAACAAGAGCAACGTAGAAACTCAGAAAAGGGTCTCAACCCCCTTTATCTGGTGTGCTAATTGTCTTAAGTTTGGACACACGAATAGCTCCTGCAGGAATATAAAACAACGATCGTTAAACCAAATCTGGGTACCTAAAAAATCCACTTATTCTATGGGTGGTACCTCTTGGGTATCTGGATCTTTACTCTCATCTTCTCTCTAGATTTGCAGGAAGGCTAAGGAAACGGAGGACGTGTGGTACTTGGACTCAGGCTGCTCCAAGCACATGACGAGCAACAAAGCGAAATTCCTTAGCCTACAAAAGAAGAAAGGAGGGATCGTAACGTTTGGTGATAACGGTAAAGGAAGGATCATGGGAGTTGGTACAGTGGGTAACGAATCTTTTCTTATCTCAAATGTGCTTTATGTAAAAAGATTAAAACATAACTTAATATCTATAAGTCAACTATATGATAAAGGATTAGACGTATTATTTGAATCATCCACTAATCTTTGCAAAATAGTTAATCCTAAAACAAAAGATGTGTTACTAACTACACCTAGAATTCACAATGTTTACATAGTTTCGTTTCATGATCTTTCCAAATCATCTATGAAATGCTTTATAACCAAAAATGATGAATTAGAACTATGGCATAGACGTTTAGGTCACGCTAGCACAAAGCTCATTTTAAAACTAGCAAAAAGGGAATTGATTAGAGGATTGCCTAAGTTGAATGGAAATTTATCTTCACTATGTTCTCCATGCCAAAAAGGAAAATTTACAAAATCATCTTTTAAAAGCAAAAATGAAATTTCTACTTCAAAACCATTACAATTAATTCATATGGATCTCTTTGGTCTCGTTAACACCGCAAGTCTTGGTGGTAAAATATATACTTTCGTTCTAATAGATGATTTCTCAAGATATTGCTGGACTTTATTTCTCTCTTCCAAATCTGATGCATTTTGCGAATTCTCAAAATTATGTACTCGTATTCAAAATGAACTAGATTTAAAAATAAAATGCATTCGCTCAGATCATGGAGGTGAATTTGAAAATGAAAATTTTAAAGCTTTTTGTGAAATGTTAGGTATTAAGCATGAGTTCTCCGCTCCACGCACACCTCAACAAAACGGTGTTGTTGAACGGAAAAATAGGACAATCCAAGAACTAGCACGCACCATGTTATCTGAATATAAATTACCTAAGTTTTTTGGGTCGAAGCCGTAAGCACATCATGCTATGTAATGAATAGAGTTATGCTTCTCCCATCTCTAAATCTCACACCGTATGAACTATATTATCAAAAGAAACCTAACGTAGCATATTTTAAAGTATTTGGATGTAAATGTTTTATTCTTAATACAAAAGATTCTTTAGGAAAATTTGATGAGAAATGTGATGAAGGAATATTTCTTGGATATTCTTCAACCAGTAAAGCCTATAGAATATTTAACAAAAGATCAAGTAAGGTTGAAGAATCTATTAATGTTAAATTTGATGAGTTTATTCCATGTGCAGAGAAGCTTTCTACAGGTACAAATGATGAACCGTTGCCATCTTTGGAGCACGACGAAGAGGAACCATCCAAAGAAGAGGAGGAAAAGTCCAAGGAAGATGAATATGTACCTCCAAGCGTTTTGAACTTCTCAAGAAATCATCCAAAAGAGCTAGTCATTGGGGAACCTTCTACTGGGGTAAGAACTCGATCCTCTCTTCATGAAACGTTTTCAAATATTTGCTTTGTTTCGAAAATCGAACCTAAAAACGTTTCCACCGCTTTAAATGGCGAATTTTGGTTTTTGGCTATGAATGAAGAGTTAGGTCAATTTGAAAGAAATAAGGTTTGGAATCTAGTAGATAGACCATCTAATCATCCAATTATCGGCGTAAAATGGATCTTTAAAAATAAATTAGATGGTGAATCTAGGATTATAAGATATAAAGCACACTTAGTTGCTCAAGGTTATTCTCAAATCGAGGGGGTAGATTTTGAAGAAACTTTTGCACCCGTTGCTCGCTTAGAATCTATAAGAATATTTTTGGCATTTGCGAGTTTTAAAAGAATAAAATTATTTCAAATGGATGTTAAAAGTGCTTTTTTAAACGGGTTTATAAAAGAAGAAGTTTATGTAGAACAACCCCCCGGTTTCATAAATGAAAAATTCCCTAATCATGTTTACAAAATAGAAAATGCGCTTTATGGTTTAAAACAAGCGCCCCGTGCATGGTATGATCGACTTACATCATTTTTGTTAAAACACGGGTATGTTATGGGAAGTGCCGACAACACACTCTTCATTAAGCATAATAATAACGATCTAATTATTTTACAAATATATGTTGATGATATCATTTTTGGAGCCACTAATGAAGAGTTGTGTAATGAAGTAGTCTTAGTAATGAAAAATGAATTTGAAATGAGTCTTGTAGGAGAACTATCATATTTTCTTGGTTTTCAAATCTCACAACGAACTGATGGTATCTTTATTTGTCAAACAAAATATGTTCATGATATGCTTAAACGATTTGGATTTGAAAATCTTAAACAAGCCTCTACTCCTATGAGTGCTTCTTTAAAACTAGGAAAAGATGAATCCGGAATTTCCATTGATCAAACGTTATATAGAGGAATGATAGGATCTCTTCTTTACTTAAGTGCATCTAGACCAGATATAATGTTTGTCGTATGTTTATGTGCTCGCTTTCAAGCCAATCCAAAAGAATCTCATTTAAAAGCGGTAAAATGTATTTTTCGTTATCTATTAGGGTCATCTAAATTAGGATTATGGTACCCACACAATGATTCATTCACACTCCACGGCTATTCCGATTCGGACTACACTAGGTGTTCACTAGATCGAAAAAGCACTAGCGGCACTTGTCACTTTCTAGTCCCTCTTTAGTAGCTTGGTCTAGTAGGAAACAATCTTCGATTGCACTCTCCACCATGGAGGCCGAATATATCGCACTTGGTAGTTGTTGTGCACAAGCGTTATGGATGAGCCAAACACTAGAGGATTTTGGATTTCATCTCAAGAACATTGATCTTAAATGTGACAACAAAAGTGCAATAGACCTCATATATAATCCCGTTCACCATTCTAGATCCAAACACATCGATGTTCGTTATCATTTCATTAGGGATCACATTAAGAAAGAGCATGTAAAAGTAAGCTTCATTGGCACGGACTCTCAACTCGCTGACATATTTACTAAACCTCTTCCCGATGCTAAATTTTGATTATTACGACTTGAGTTAGGTGTCCTAGATCTTTCAAGTTAAAACACATTCACACGCGCAATTTTGTGATTTTTATCCATCGAAAACATCTCCTAAAATTCTAAAATTTCATCTTTAAACTACTATTGGGACACTTAATCAAGATCAACAATAAAAAATTTCAAAATCTTAAAAAATAGTGTACTGTTTCCCGCGCTAGCGCTAGCGCACTTGTTCATTTTTTTGTATTTTTAAAATTTTGAAAAATTCCTAAAAATATATTAATCTATATGTACTATTTATGTTTGCACTTATGATTCTATTTTATTTTTGAAAAATCAAATACAAAAATACAAAAGACAAATTACAAAAATATGTTTTGCCTTTTTGTTTAAAGTTTTTTTTATGCAAAAATCAAATACAAAATTACAAAAGCCAAATTACAAAAAATATGTCTTGCTTTTTTAAAGTCTATCTTTTATGCGAAAATCAAATACAAAAATACAAAAGCCAAATTACAAAAAAAAATTAATTATGTTTTTGCCTTTTTGTTTTTGCCATTTATTTAAAGTTTATTTTTTTTGCAAAAATCCAATACAAAAATATAAAACATTAAAACAAAAAAACTGCATGGATTTTCCTATGAAAATCAAGCATGATTTAACCCATCATTTAGAACTTCTATAATATTGCAATTTATCTTTTCAAACTACTTTGAACATTGTTTTCATCATGCTTTGATATATCTATTAATATGTGCATCAAGTATCGTTTAAAAGTTGTGTAGAACTATGCTTAGCATGCCTCTAAGTATGAGTAAATGTTTTATGTTTGATAATGATCCTTATTCACTCACTTATTTTGGCATTGTCTACATTTGTGTTTAATTTAAGAATGCTTGTGTATGTTTTGTATTAGTACAATGAATTAAAATTGCACAAGTATCTTACCTACACTCCTTTATTTGCACTTTTAAAAATTAAGAAAAGTGGTTATCTTTCTCATAAATTATATTGGTTTGCAAAACAAGTGTATTCGGAGAACTTTGTACAAAAGAAAAATCATAAAATAAAGTGACAAATCAAACTCCACCAAGCACTACTTGAACCTCCTGATAAGTCTTAATAAGCGTTGTAAGGTTGAGCACCTTGGAAAGAATAGTAAAGTATCTTGTGCAAATCAAATCTTTCTTTCAAAATAAAAACCACTTATTCTTAAGTACACCAGATCACGAGTCTCAACATTAAAGATAAAATATGTGATCCCCCAAGCACTACTTTGTACCCTGATAAGTCTTAATGAGCATTGTGTGTGCAAAGCACCTTGGTAGTTGTACATTTTTGTTTGTGCATTAAAGTGTGTGGAAGTGAAATTATTTGTGTTTTATTGTGCTCTTACTTTACATATTTTTTGTATTTTTGATTAAAACATTTGTTTACTCTACTCAAAAATACACTTATGTGCACATCATTATCTTCCATAACACTTCTTCTCATGAGTATTGGATCCTTATGCAAATTATATAATACTCTTATTTATGAAATGCACTAGATAACCTAGCATGCTTTCTACAATGTTTGGTATGTTTTGAAATTGTGAATTAACATAACATTGTAGTACTCTCTTCTTGGTAACATTATTTCATGCTTGGTTACTTTATTATTGATTTTAAAGATTTTACTTGAACAATGATTTACAAAACATCTTCTTTATAAAATTGACCTCATATATCTGTTATGAGTCATCATGTCTTACAAAAGATGTTTGATTATATTTTTTAAGTCTTCTGCAACTTTACATTTACCTTGTATTTGTTTCTGCTACAAACTCTGATTTATGAAAATATTATAATACTCTAAACTCTGATCTATTTCAATAAAAAGTATTCTAAAAACTCCTTATCATTTCCTTCTCTACAAGCTCGATCATGCCTTTATCTTAGTATCAACTTTTAAGTGGTGTCTCCTTACCCGCTTTTGCTAATAACAAAAGGGGAGAACTAACATGATAAATAATATCTGCTATCAAAATATAATGCTTAGTTAAGATGATAGCTTACATATTAGGAGAGCATTCACTAAGGGGGAGCATGTATTTAGGGGGAGCAATTCTAAATACTAAAATCGTAAATTATTCTAAGTCATCACTCTCACACACACAAGTATGTTTCTTCATGCTTATATATTAATGCTCTGATTTATCATTAATGGATTTGTTATTATCAAAAGGGGGAGTTTGTTGGAACATGATCTTCCGCGTCTCCTAGGTTTGAGAATAACAAATCCTATATGTATTTGATCTTGTGTGTTTAAGTATGCAGGATAACAAAGTCCACATGACTCAAGGATTACATAAGAAGGTTGCCTCCAAAGTTGAGCCATCAAATCCAAAACACCTACTAGCGCTGGCGGTAGTACTAGCGCAGGCGCTAGCTGTCATTCGACAAACTGTTAGCGGCGTTCGACGAAATCTCATTCGACGAAAATCGTTCGACAAACTCTTAGCGGCGTTCGACGAATTCCTATTCTACAAAATATTGGCTCAAAGCGCAATTGCCGGGAGAACTTATAGAAGGAGTTAGTGCTAGGCGATATCCGATAGCGTAGGCGTTAGCGAGGAGCTCAGTAGGCAAGGGAGAATTGTTTCCTTGGATCGAAGATTCTGCCACGCAGAATGTGTCCTAATATGGGATAGCATCGGCGGTACCGCTAGCGTAGGCGCTAGCGCTGAGTCTATAAAAAGGACGTCTCTTCTCTCTTTTCGAACACACATCAGAGAGACATCGGAGAGAGATAGAGTGCTAGAATTCCAGAGGCTACCTTGGCCGAAAGTTGATGTCCTACCAAAGTTCTGCAAACTTCTAAAGGAGAATCTCATCACGCCAGATCCAAACGAAATTCGCTTCTACAATGCTTACTCTACAGTGGATCTTCGTCTCCAACTTCAGAAGTTCATCAAGAGGGAGTTTTTAATTATTTTCATTTCATATCTTTCTTGTAAACGGTTTGTGAAATCGCCTCGTGTTGGCGACTAGGTATGGGTAGGATTTAGGGGGAAACTCGCCTCGTGTTGGCGACTAGATCTAGGCTAGGTCTAGGGGGTGCACAAGGCCACATCCGGGGAGGGGTTGGCTAGAGCGGCTTGAGGCCGAATCTGGGGAGGATAGGCTAGGGCCACCGGTTCGTGGGGATGCGAGTCGGGATAGAAAATAAAAAGAGTTTACTATTCATCGCCACCGATTTCTAGCGTTATAGAAGTCAACTTTTGTAAAACCATATTTGATATTAATAAAGCATGTTTCTCCTTTATTTCAATTGTTTTGCTTGACTTCTTATTATCTTTGTCTTGCATTATTAAAAAGCTTTTCAAAATATCACTAAAGTTTTTAAAACCCTTATTCACCCCCCCCCCCCCCCCCCCCCCCTCTAAGGGCGCCTACCGATCCAACAACTTAAAATTAGAATGACTACATAATTTATTAAGCAAAATACAAACATCGCAACTAAAAAATAGATTTGTTATGCAAACATGTGTTAGTTGAATTATAACAGAAAGTGCTTCCAAGAAATATTTGACGAATAAATCTTTCAAATAATACAAAAGACTAAGCAAATTTCTACAACATTTTAATAACAAATAGTATGATTTTCATCACTATATTCAACACCAAGTAAAATAACTTCCAATTAAGAACTTACATAAGTAAGAAGATCAAATAAGGGGTTCATCTGTAGTTCCGGGCCTTGGATATCGATTCCAGTGTTGATATGTTACTGAATTTGATACTTCCTGCACTTATTTGAAATGACAAGTGGTTGAGCAGTGATGGAAGGGGCTTCCAAGTGGAATACTTTTAAAGGAGGTTGCAAGTTACAGTCCACAGAGGCTGGAAATGCATCATTCCTATAGATGATCAGCGTATGAGACTTGGTTCAGCGGCTGGTAGCAATTGCAGACCAATGGAAGAGTCAAATCCCACTTAAGAAGGACTATCGTGTGCAGGAAATGAAATTCTACAAGCTTTGAAATGCAGGAGGGGGAGTTCGGGATGGTTGTTCATATGCTCAAGACGAAGACATGCCGCTGAAATTTCTTGGAAACAGGGGAACTCTCTTTAGCTTAAATCGGCGCAAGCAGTTGTGGGATATGGAGGCTCTCAAATGGACTAAAGTGATGACTAGAAGGAGAATCTCCACGTATGAACATTTGTAAGACTTGAACACAACATAGGATTCTTCGTTCTCACCCAGGAAGAAGTCATTAATCCTCGACATGCCTTACAATCTACTATATGTGTCTCATTTCTATCCATAGAAGGGCCGATAATACTGAATTGGCGTGAAATTGCAGTTACTCGGCGGTTCCAGATAGTTTGAAGTAGTTTTCTAGTGGTTGCCAATGGTTTTGGACGGTTACAGGGGAAATTGTGGGTTTATATAGGATTAACTGTAATGAGTGACTGAGATGAAAATGGAGGGGCTCGGTCAAGTGGGGTAAGGAAATTGTTGAGAATATTGCCCCTCAATGTTCCCTAGATTTGAAGATGCATCACATACAATGCTAAGTGCATATTTTATTTGATAGACCATTTTATTTTATGTTTATACTGGCTTAAGCTACTCCAAACCTTGGAATAGTATTGATTATTTTACTGTCAAGATCAGTTGAGATAACAGTTTGGTCTTAGTTGAATCACTGAGACTCAGCTGTATTACCGCTGAGAATGAATATTGTCTCAGTTGTACAGCACATGGAGGAAACCACTGAGAAGGTCATCTGTCTCAGCAGATCTGCTGAGACGCAGTTTATACTGTCGCTGACACTAGAGTCTGTCTCAGCCCATCAGCTGAGACAAATTCAAATATTAACGTTACTCTGGCGGGATCTATTTTTGGTAGAAGTGACAAGAAAGCAAGATAAGCTTTTTTATTCATGTACATGCTGTGACAAGGCATTCCATAGAGCCATTGAAGATTGCTGGAGTTATAAGAGAGATTGTTAGGTCAATGGAATAGTAGTGATTTTCCTGTGAAGTCATCTCTCTCTCAAGCTGCAAGCAGATCAATCCAAGAGAGATAGCTAGTACTTACTGATTCATTTTAGAAGAACAAGTGGATCTTCTTCCTTCTACTGAAGAGGGAGATCAGGTGGAGCAAGGACTGAAGGTCATATCCAGTTCTGCTCTAAGATAGCATCTGTTGTGCTACAATAATAGAAGAACCAAGCTGAAGGTTTATCTGAATAATCTTCTGTTGTAAAAGTATAACCATCAATTTCTATAAGAACATTCTTGTTCTGAGTTGTAGGGCCTTAGTGCCTGAGTTTGTAGGGCGGAGTGCCTGAGTGGTAGGGTTGTACTCCCAGCCTGAGTTGTAGGGCTTCTTGATAGGCCTGAGGTAGGTGACTAAAAGATTCATTGAGCTGTAGGAGTAGAATTACTCTGAGTTGTAGGGTTGTTGCCTGAGGTGGGATTTTGGAGGAAACCTGGGAGATCCCGAGGGATGTGTGATGTAAGCTCTTTGAGCTGAGTTGTTGGAGAAGATTGCCTTGGCTAAGATACTGTTAGAAAGGTGTAGATGGAAAGTGGATGTACCTAGACCTTGGGGAACCACTATAAATCTCTGTGTGTTTCTGTGTGTTTGCTTTTACTTAGTTTAAACATCTAAATAGCTAATTATCTGTAGAAGAAGCCATGAAACATATTCACCTCCCCCCCCCCCCCCCCCCCCCCACCTTCCTCTAGGTGAGTTAGACTACTACCAAGTAAACTATCAAGTGGTATTAGAGGTAGGTTGGTCAAGAAGGACTTAACAGTCTGACTAGATCCTACAAGGAGTAGTCTACTACTACATCCAATGGTTTCCACTTGAGTTCATAAGGAGATGGGCTCCATGAAGCTGTCCATATGCAGAAAGGAGTCCTTTGGCATATGAAAGCAAAGGGTTAGGCTATTTATGGAAGCCTCAGACCCTAGAATTTACATCACTACAAAGGATGGTCCTTTCATCTTCCTAAAGGCCTCCATCATAGATCCAACTCTACAAGTGCCCAAGACTTATTCTGTAATGACTAAGGATGAAATTGCTTTTGCTACTATGAACAAAAGAGATCAAAATATAATAGTAAGTGCAAGTGATGATTCCACCTTCCAAAACTTGGTGCATTGTGAAACTGTCAAGGAAATATGGGATACACTTATTGTGTATATGGAAAGTACTGCAGAAGTGAGAAATGATAGGAAATTCCTCAACTAGGAGTATGAAGCCTTCAGGCAGCACAGCCTAGAAAGCATAGGTGTTTGCTATAAAAGGTTTTTCAGGGTGGTCAATGAGATGAAGACTAATGGTGGGTCTTTAACATTTATGAGCTAAATGATAAGTTCCTAAGGTCTCTACTAGAGACTAGGACACAAAGATCTATGTCATCAGGAAAGGGGCCAAACTTGCTGAGACTCCTCCTTATACTCTTTTTGGAAAGCTGCTCTCATATGAGATGCGGCTGTCTGCAGGGAAGGAGGAGGAAACCACCAACAGAACTCATGACAAGGAGATATCAATGGCTCTCAAAGCTGAGGGCTCTAAGAAGAGCAAGGAGAGGATTCCTTCTCCTCCAAGAAGACCTGGTGACTCAAAAATTTCTGAGCCCAGCACATCTGATAGCAATTTATCAGATGGGGAATTTGTTGCCTTCTCCAGGAATTTCACGAAGCTGATGAAGAGGAAGTAGTGGAAGAACAAACCTTCCTCCTCTCCACATCCCAAGAAGGATTAAAGCAAGAATGAGAAGATGCACCCCAAAGGATAAAGGTATGAATCTAAACCCAGTAAACATATTTCAAATAATATTGTTTGCTATTGTTGCAGCAAACCTGGAAATGTTATAGTTGATTGTTCAGTCAAGAGAAAGGAGAAAGATGAGAAGAAGCATCATCGCCATAAGAGCAGGAAAGGTGAAAAGTTCTTCCTAGCAAAGAAAGAAAGAAGTTGGAGTCAATCTGAATCATTATCTTCAGATTCTGTTGTAGATGAAGAAGACTGCATAGAGCTATTAGTTGTTGCTGAGGATGAAGACTATCCAGCTGCAAGGATAGGCATCAGGGCCCCTCTATCACAATCAGATAGTGACACTAAGGAGGATGAAGATGTCAATGGATGTTGTGGCTTGATGGCCATATCTGAAGAAAAAGACATTCAGGATTATTTTGATCCTAAAAAGGTATTAATTCACTCCATATCTTCTACTGATTATGAGACAAGTCCTGAATCTGAAACATCTTCATCTAGTGATGAATGTGGTTCAGAATCTGAGGATGATGTCAATCAATTGATTGATAATTATGGTGCTCTCTTGGAAGCTCTGAAAAAGAGCAAGAAGCTAGCCAAGAAGTAGGTTGTGAAGAGTGCTTCCCTCCAGCAGGCAAAATCTGAACGCTCTGAGTCTGCTACCCAGCTAGCTCAAATGAGTAGAGAGATTAGCCATCTGAAAGGAATTACAATCATCCAAGTTTGCATCATAAGACAAAAATTCAAGATCATCAGGGATCTTGAAGAAAAGCTCCTCAAGGAGAGGAAGCTAGTGGCTCAGTTTTCCAAGCCACGGTCTGTGCTGCATATCATTGATTCCTTCTCCTCCCAAAACAATAAAAGGTGATCGAACCTCAATAAGTAGGCAGCAGCTTCTAGTATTAAGAGAAAAGTCAAAGCTCCAATAGAGCCTAAGACTTCCTTTATGAAGGTCTTATTGCCATCTAATAAGTATGATCAATAAAGCATCTATGGTTACTTGTTGAATGGAAGATCCAATAGCAAGAGCAACATTGTTCACAACTATAATGGATGTAAGGGGATGGGCTTGAGTGCCTTAAAGGCACCCCATGAGGAAATCCAGATGGCCCATCATGGAACAATTTTGTTTGGTACCACAGCCTCTTCACTCAAGATAAAGGAAGTTGCTTCTTCCAAATCCATTCCAGCAAAACCCATGGCTACTGTCGGGCCTATAATCAAGTCTAACCGTGTAGTATCTAATTCCATCAACTCATGCTTAGATGCCAAACTAAAATCAGTTGATGTCAATCAGATAATGTCTGCAAAGCCTAATTATTGACAGACAACATGCCAAGTGATTGCTGACAGGAATAAGAAAAATGCAGTAATCCTATTTGCTGAACAAAAAACATGAGTCTCCACTTCTAAATATGTCCAGAAAAGAAGATACAATATTCATGAGTGTTGGTGTTGTGGCAAAGTGGGTCACTTTGCAATAGATTGTTGGCATAACCCCAATGTGCCAAATGCAAGGAGAGGCACTCTAGCCAAGCATAACCCATCCAGAAAATGTATGTTTACTGCTAACAGGGACCTATGACCCAAAATAAATTGGGTACCTAAGGCTAAATAAATACTACCTTGCAGGTTAGTTCAAGTACCCATCTAGATCAGATATGGTACTTGGATAGTGAATATTCCAGACACATAACTAGAACAAGGAGCTTACTTAAAGAATACATTCCATTAAAGAATGGTCCAAAGGTGTTCTTTGGAGGATCTAACAGAGGTGTCATAAGAGGCTATGGTATGATTACCAATGACATAGTTTCAATAACAAGAGTAGCTTATGTTGAAGGGTTGCAACAAAACCTTGTAAGAATAAGTCAACTATGTGACTTGGGCTATGTCATTGAATTCCACAATGACAAGTGCTTGATCAAAAAGTTAATTACCTGAGAGGTCATTCTCTCAAGCACTAGGAGTGGGAATGTTTATTTCTTAGATTTCATTTGTAATAGTTCATCATCCCTTGTGTGTCTTATAGCTAATGAGAGTGAGTCACTTTGTGTTCAATGGAACAAGAGAATTGCCCACATTAACTCTAAGACAATGTATAAATTGTTTTCCAAAAAACTAGTAAGAAAAAGTCCTAATTTAAAATGTGTTAAAAGTAATCCCTGTCATGCATGCCTAATAGGTAAGCAAACTAAGGCCACTTTTAAAAGTATTGGCTTCGAAGACACTAAAAGATGTCTATATATATTGCATATGGACTTGTTTGGTCCTTTGCCCATTCAGAGCCTAGGTGGGAAGTTGTATACTCTTGTGATTGTTGATGATCACTCAAAGTATACATGGGTATTCTTTCTTAAGAAGAAGCCTGATACTCTAGATATCTTTATAAACTATGTCAAGGTTATTCAGAATGAATTACAATGTACTGTGGTCAAAACTAGAACTGATCATGGTACAGAGTTTCAATCTAGGGCAATGACAAAGTTTTGTCAAGAACATGGTATCACCCAAGAATTTTCCTCTCCTAGAACTCCACAACAAAATGGAGTGGCTGAAAGAAGGAATATGACCTTGATAGAGGCTGGCAGAACATTGCTTAGTGACTCCTCACTCCCATAATATTTCTGGGCTGAGGTAGTCAATACAACTTGTTATGTTCTGAATAGAGCATCATCAATAAGGCCCAAGGGAAAACCCCCTATGAAATTCTAAAAGACAAACAACCAACTATTTCATATTTTAGAATCTTTGGTTGCAAATGCTACATTTTGAATAATGAAAAATTCCAACTAACAAAATTTGCTAAAAAATCTAATGTTGGTGTTCTTGTTGGATATAACTCACATAGTAGAGCATATATAGTATTCAACAAGAAGACTCGTGTAGTTGAGGAATCAATGCATGTTGTTTTTGATGAGACTAACCTTCTTTATAAGGGCTGGTCCAGCACTCCTACCTTGGCAGGAAATGATCAGAAGTTACAAGAGATGTCTATATAAGACAGACCCAGCTATAGCAGGAATAATTCAGAGATTGAAACAATTCAAGCTAAAGATGATCAGATTGATGAAGAACCAGCTGCTGCAGAAGAAGTCCAGCAGGGTACTGATAGATTGCATGCAGCAACCAGATATTTGAGAGATCATCCAAGAAATCTGATCATTGGAGATGAACACCAAGGTATGATCACTAGGAGCATGTCTCACAATGAATCCCTATCCCTGAGCTATTTGTCTCAGGTTGAGCCAAAGAAGTTTGAGGAAGCCAACCAAGACACTTTCTAAATACATGTCATGCAAGAGGAATTACATCAATTCAAGAGATGCAAGGTGTTGGGAAAAACCCCTTTGATTTAACTTAACCAATTACCTAATAAGTGATTTCATCTTTTAGGTTGAATTACCCATTGAATAGTAAGGGTAATATGGCCATTAGATGTCTTAGGATGTCACACTCAACCTAGGGTGTCAAGACCATATCAAAAGAAGCAAAATTTGGGCAAAGTTAACATTTGCGTTGAATAGAAATCGACGCAACATCGAGTTATTGTCGATGCTACTCTGACTAGAAGTCCAAGAAACTCACCCCTTCTGTCGAAGTAGATCAAGTCGACATTACATCGAGTAGATATCCACGTAAAGGCCATGGATTTGTCGAAGCACCTTGAGAAGTCCACGCAACGTCTACTTCAACTCAACGCAGAAGGAAGTATCAGTCGAAGCCATCTAAAGTCGATGCAACGTCGACTTCATCTCGACGCAATTAATGAAGTTCAGATCCATGCCCTTAGCTCGACGGTTACGTCGATAAGATATCGATGCCTCGTTGACTAGCAGAGTTCAATCAGAGCAAGGATGAATTCGAAGCTGCTCCTACAAGAACTCGAAGGTGCGTCGATAAGAGAGGAAGAGAACTCGACGCTACATCGAATATAGTCTGAAAAGGAAACCTTTTCAGCTGTCATTTTTGGACCCTCTCTCATGGCCCACCTCACTCAAGACTGTTCTCCAACGACTCCTTAATTGCCTCAAATAAAATGAAGAATTAACATAGGATAGAGAAAAGCTTTCTTGGAAACAAGCTTGTTGTTGGTGGACGAGTCAGGAATAAAGGAAGGAAGGAAAGGAGTAATTGTCCAGACAAAAATACTTTTCAGGACTTACCAGAAAAGGAAACAAATTCAAATTGAACAAGGATAATAAAAGGGAAGAAATGAAAGAGAAAATGAGAGTATTGATCACAATCGGCTATACTGTTCTATTAAGGCTTCTCCTTCCTCTTCCTGCTCAAGAACCCTAATAGAGAACAGACACAGAGAAGATAGAACTGCTGCTCTCCCTCTCTCTCTCTCTCTCAGAAGAGAACAAGGATGCTCATCATCACAATCATATAGCAGCCAGAGTTCAATCAGAAAGAAGATAAAGGATCTAAGAAACATAGCTCCTGCAAATTATCACCATCATAAGCATGAGTTCATCATTAGCAGATCCAGTGAAAGATTAAAGAAGCTGTTCTTTATACAGGCTTCAAAAGAATTCTGAAAACATAATTCTTCTTCCTCTCCCTTTCTTTCTCCTTCTCATTCCCAACTGTATAGAGTTTTGAGAATCCCTCTTCCAAAGGATTCAGTGGTTCAAGATCTCTTTATCAAAAAATCTGGTGGTTCATGATCTCCTTATCAAAAGCTCAGTGGTTCTAAGAGTCTCCTTACCAAAATACTCAGGCACAGTTGGTGCATTCCTACCAGTGGTAGAAGAGGGGAGTACCCACATTTTGGGGAACCCCTATAAAAAACTTTGTATCTTCTAGATTGCTTATTTTCTGTGTTGTCCCTTATAGCTTAGATAACTAGATAACTTTTACTATTTTTCTTGCTTTACATTCAGCACTGTTTTATTCTGTGTGAGTATTTGTTGGAGCATAGTACTTAGGTTTTATTGTGTTTGCACATATAACATCCCCCAAACAACTAGACCCCTAGAGTGGTTTTGTCATGACTAGGTCATGACAAAACCCTAGGAAGCTTGATGAGACCACTTGGCCTTAGCCAAGAAGAAGAAAACCACCCTGGTCTGCAAATAGCAATTTCCAGTTACCAAGCTTAGGGTTGGACTTTAGGGCCTCAACTTGACCATTTGACCCCACCATAGTATCCCTAACCCTTTAGGGGTCCCCTTAGGGCACCAAGGGCCCATTGGGGTCAACCAAAGAGACCAATTTGACTAAAGTCAACCAAAACCCCAAATTGGTCAAAGTAGCCTAATTAGGGTCAAATAACCTCCACCATGCCAAATTGACCACACATCTAGGTCTAAAATACCATAAGAGACCTAGTAGACCTACAAGGCCCATCATGGGACCCCCAGGGGTGCAAATTGACCAAAATGCCCTTTTTAGGTCAAAATGGCAATTCTTCTCCAAGTGCCCTAATTGACCACCACCATATTAAATTGACCTTACCCATAGTGTTATCATATCATAGGGGACCCAATGGACCAAGAAGCCCCATGACTGGGTCAACCCTAGGGATCAATTTGACCAAAGTCAATTTAGCCTGTTTTGGTCAAATCAGCTTGTATTGGGTCAACTAAGGCTCATATGACCAAATTGACCCCAGCAGTAGTTTCTAAACCTAATTTGGAATGCAATGGACCCAAAAGCCCCATCCCAGGGTCACCCAATTGGTCAATTTGACCAAAAGTCAAACTTGCCCAATTTAGGTCAAATCTCTTAAACCTAGCTCAATCCCTTTGGGCTAACTCAATTGGGTGGTCAACCAACCTAGTAGACTAGCATTAAACACAAGGTGGAGTGGAAAAATGGCCATGGTGAGTAGGAGAGAGAAAATGGGGTTTTTCCCCAATTTTGGGAAGACAAAAGAGGTCATTCATGGCCATTAAGGTGTTTCACCCCTTGGCCTCCCTCATTAACACTCCCATTCATCTCCTCTGGTGATTTAGAGGAGTTTCCAGCAGTTTCTAGGAGCAATTAAGGCAGGGGGGATGTATAGGACCGGCCTTGGGGAGGAAGATGAGGAGGCCATTAATGGCACAAGGGATTAAAGCCACCACCACCTTCAATCGACCCCCCTATCACCTTCAGAAGTCAGAGAGGAGAGAAACCCCCAGGAATTCAGAGGAGATCATGCTTTGTAGGCTTGAATCGGCATGGCACCACAACCACCTCGAGCTCCCATGGTGTACACGAGGACAACAAGGCGGCAAGCCCCACAGCAGGTCCATTTCCCTTCCCTAACCTCTGAGGAATAGATTCCAATCGCCGGCGGCTCGATTCATGGCCAATCAGCCGTGAAACGAGCCAGCCAAGCCTCCCGTCGATCGGGTTGGGCTTCTCCTTCCAGAACACGAATCCGGCCACCTCTGGCCGATCAAACACCGCTCATCGCCAGCCACCATCTCAACGGAGGTGGTGGTGGCGTTGGTCGGCCGGGGCGGCGCTCAGGTGGCCGGGAAATCATCGATCAAAGCGGCCCAGGCGCGGCAAATCCTAGCCGCTGGTTTATCGGGGATGAAAGCCAGGCGCTGTTGGATTGCGCCAAGATTCGTGCGCCCCTTAGTGTTATTTCCTGATTTCTGTGATCAAACTTGCAGTGGTTATTTAATTCTTAAAAAAATACTTAGAGGCTTCTAGGGAAAATTTGTCCAACATCAAAGTTGGAGCCCCTGATGTCTAGTTTAATACAAAACTGAGTTCACTTGATTTGGAGCCTTGGTTAGGGCACAACACTCATTTTGGTGAGGTCTGTCCATAGGGCTAACCAGAGTTTGTTTTGGATGCTCACATCAATCTAGAACTCCAAAATGACTTGAAATTTGGGGTGTAGGCTATTCTTATATATATGGACATATCCAAAAATCAGAATTTTTGGAGAATCTTTTTCTATGGTTTTTGGAAAAATCTAATAATCCATGTATGATTCAATTAGGTGTCTTAAACACCTCAAAACCATTCCAAACTTGGATGTTTGGTCTTAGAGAGCATACTAGGTCTCTGGTTAAAATCTCATAATTTTTGGAGTTGATTTGGTAGGGTAATTTTCAAAGTCAATCCTAGGCTCCCTAGGTTAGGGAAAAACTTTGGGTGAGTGCCCCCACTCTTCCACAAAGCCAGTTGGCTTCATATTTGGGGTGCACATCACCCTCACCCTTGCCAACCCTTGGCCCAAATTTGGTGGCCATTGGAGGTGGTCTACCCTAGTAATTTGCAAAGGGGCTAATTGTTATTTGCACCCCAATTAGGCACCCAAAAGAACCCCACTCCTCACCAAATGTTGGTAGGACCTTGGGTGGTCATTCACTGACCTCTGGCCAAAATTTTGAGTAAATTGGACTTGGGCAAGGTAGGGAATTTTTCTTTGGACATTTGTTTGCTTAAGGGTTAATTTAGGGTAAAAGTGGACTTAGGCTAATTTTAGAGAGTGGATGGGTTTCCTCCCACTGATTGAAGGAGTGGCTTTGGTCACTGACTTGGGGTGTATGGGACACCCCAAGGAGCCATTTTTGGAAGAGCCGGGCTTAGTGTGCCCTAAAACCCTAGTGGTTAACCCTAGGGTGCCCTTTAGGGCATTGTGAAGGACATAGGAGTGTTTGTCCTTGAAGAAGTGTGTAATGGTCTCCTCTAAGTTCTATGAGTGTTATAACACCCTCACAAGAAGTTTGGGTGGATTTTGGGAAGTATGGACCTTAATCCTAGGTTAAACCCTAAAGGGGTGCAGTTAGAGGCCAATGAAGGAAGAGGGGTCAAACCTTAATGGGTTGACTTGAAATTTTGGTGAGATGGTCATGGTGACCAGAGAGTACTACTGTGAGAAATTGGTGGGGTTTGGAGTTGCCAACCCTAGGTAATAAATCCTTGGGTAGATTTGTAAATATTTAGGTTTTTGGGATTTAGGAAGAAATATTACTTATTCATTAACCATCTTCTGTCACCAATTTAGTTTTGATGCTATTAACCTCTGGAGATTCTACTAGAACCATTGGAAAACTTTTGGAGGTCCAAATTATAATTATTCATATTGTTGGCAATTTTTGGGCTGAACAATTTTAGGGCGTTAGTTTTCAGTAATATCATGAAACTTTTCTGGATGTCATTGCATACAGTTTGGAACCCACAATAATATTCTCATAATCTTTGGATTGATATTTTTGGTACTTCTAGTTCAATTTGGAATTAATTGCAAATATGTCCTTTAAGGAAATTACAAATGTAACTTCTATGGAACATAGTCAAATTTGGTGGGGCTGAATATTTTAGTATGAATCATCTCTGTATAAATTTTCTTAAGGTTTGGAGTCCATATGGGGGTACCTCCTTGGGAAATAATTGAAAATTAATGGGTTTTGGAATATTTAAAAATCGTAAACCTTGCTGGAATTTCCTAAACAATTCATATTTACTGATTACTTGGTACCCTTGATTTATGTAAAAATTGTGGTAGGCATTGGAAGTCAGAAAAGTACACTTGTAGTTCAAACCTTAGGAAGTTGTAATTTTGGAAAAATTATTTTAAATATTAATAATATTGGGAAAAAGATGATTCTCTGGAACTTGCTTTAAAATGTCATGTTAGACCTCCAATAAATAGCTTGGGTCAGTTGGATGAATATTTGGAGTACCTTTAGCTGTAAGCTTCATGTAGTCAGTTTGGTCTGCGTATAGTAAAACTGCGAAACTTAGGAATTTAGCAGCTTACTAGGTGGAGATGGGGTGCAGGTGGTGTACATGGGTTGATTAGATAGTTGTGATGCCACCCAAGGAAGTGTAGGTGAGGGAAGTGTACCTGGTGGGGTAAGAGTAAGGTTGCCCTGGGGATCGACGAAAGATTGTCTTTCCCCCTAGTATGTCTTAAGCACTTAGGCCTAACTCAAGTGAAGCGATAGAAGGGAATTCTTAAGGGTAGATACCAATAATAATAAGTGTCTTGAGAAGGGGAGTCTTGGGGTGTCACCCTATTATAACTCCTAACACCGTAGTGAGCCCCTCACAGGGTAACCCTCGGGAAATCCAAGACTAACCCTGGAGTATAGAAGTAAGACGTTGTGCAGGGTTAACTAATAACACGCTCACCCTCATCCCGTGGTTATGGGAGTCTAGTCGGTTTGGTCCGGTGAGCTTGTGATTCTGAGGTGTTTGTTGGTGACGGGCGGGCTAGCCCGGGGAGCTTGTGGCTTGGAGTTAGTTGGTAGACATGTTGCTTGTGCATAAGGTGATGGGTCCTTTGTGTTGGTGATCGTTGCACCGACGTTGACACTCGGGCTCGGCAAGTGTGGTATTTACAGTTAGCCATAAAAGTCTGGCGGTCCAGCCAGTAAGAGTACGCAGATGCTCCGCGGGTTTGTGTTGAGGCGTACGATAGGTCTAGGTTAGGTAGTGCATATACCAACCTAGAGGTGGGCGAGGCCCAACCCACCGCTTTCGTTTGCCACAACGGGAGTATCCTGGGAGTCTTGCACGTTCCAAAAGGGGGGAACTAAAGGTCTATGCGCATAGAGTCGTAGTGAGTGAGTTGCACTGTATGAACATAGCATACAACATGTTGGAACATGGTCTTCCGCATCTCCTAGGTTTGAGAATAACAAATCCTATGTGTATTTGATCTTGTGTTCAAGTGTGCAGTTTAGCATAGTCCACATGACTCAAGGAGTACTCATGATGTCTTCCCCCAAAATTGAGGCCAAAATTCGAACAAGCTCACTAGCGCCGGCGGTAGCGATAGCGCATGGCGCTAGCATTGATTAGCTCGATTACGGCGGCATTTTTAGAAGGAGCTAGCGCCCGGCGGTAGCTACTAGCGCCGGCGGTAGCATGGCGCACAAGAGGCATAAAGCAAATTGTTGCTACGGATGGGAGATTCGGCCGCGCAAGATCATTCCTAATCCGGGCTAGCGCCAGCGGTAGCGTGAAGGCTATAAATTGGATGCTTTGGCTCCGAATTCTTCATCCTCCTCCAATCCCAAACTCCAGAGCTTCGTGTCACAGCAGAGAGAGGAAGATTCAGAGTGATACTCCCACAATTCCATAAAGCCTTAAGGAGATCCGTGGAGAAGATTTCAACACGCTTCATGATCATGACGAAAGACCGCATCGACTACGATCATACTCTGCATCTTCGTCTACTTCTCCAAGAGATCCAAATAGAGGGAGTTTTTATATTATTGTCTTTTTCAGTTCACATCTTTTCTTGTAATCGTTTAAGTGAAATCGCCTCTTGTTGGCGACTAGGTCTGGGGTAGGACTTAGGGCTGAAATTCGCCTCGTGTTGGCGACTAGATCTAGGCTAGGTCTAGGGGGTGCTCGAGGCCTTTCTGGGGATAGATTGGCTAGAGCAGCTTGAGGCCGTATCTGGGGAGAGATCGGCTAAAGCCAACCGGTTCGTGGGGATACGAGTCGGTATAGAAAACAAAAAAGAATTTTTATTAGTTGCCTCTGATTTCTAGCGTCATAGAAATCAAGTTTTGTAAAACATTATTTAATATCAATAAAGCATATCTCTTTATTATTGTTTTACTTGATGTCTCTTTATTAATCTTGCAATATTCCGAAGTTTTTCTAAATATAATCTAAAGTTTTTGAAAACCCTTATTCACCCCCCCCCCCCCTCTAAGGGCGCCGACCGATCCAACAAGTGGTATCAGAGCGGTTTTATTCCAATCGGCTTAACAACCGGGAATAATGGCGTCTCATGATCTCGCTTCTACTAGTGGGGGAGATTTTTGTGAAGAGGAAAAATCACTTGCACCACCTTTATTTGAAGGAACAAATTATAAAGGATGGAAAAATTTAATGGAAAATTTTATTAAAACTTTAGATATCGAAGTATGGAACTTAGCAATTATAAGACGTGTGGATGAATCAAATAAAAAGGAACTTCATTTAGATGCAAAAGCTAAACATTATCTATTTTGTGGTCTCTCAAATGAAGTTTTCAAATTTGTGTATTGCTTTTCTAGTGCTTATAAAGTATGGAAATTTCTTGAAGAAATGTATGATCTTCCTCTCGCAGGTATGGAACAAACACAGGAGGAAAAGAACGAACAAGCATCCATTATCGTTCAAGAAGATCTCTCTCGGAGCGAAGCCATGGAGAATATTGAAATAAAAAAGGAGAACAATACACCAAGAGAAAAAGAAGAAGAAATCTTACTTTTGGAAGAGGAATGCCAAGAAGAAGACAAAAGAACAATATGTTCAAATCCTCCCTCATCCAAAAGCAATATAAGGAAATCAAATTTTATCTTTTGTACTTCTATCTCTTCATTACAATTGTTACAAAATACTAGGCGCAAAATTGAGAAATTAAAGAATGTTAATAAACTATTGCGCTTAGAAAATAAAAATTTAAAAGCAAAAGTTAAAGTAATATCAAAATCTGATTTATCTAGCTTCACTCATGTCACTTCAATTGAAAATACAAAACCTTGTCTTGATTGTAATGATATTAAAGAAAAAATTAAGGAACTTGAAAAAGAAATTATTTTTATAAGAGAACAAAATGAAAAATTATGTTTAGAAAATTCATCTTTAAAAATTAATTGTGCTAAGTGTAAGGACTATGAAATTGAAATAAAAGAGATGGATGAAACATTTGATGAGTATATGGATAAATATGAAAAACATATTGACTCAATTGTTACCACGCTTAAAAATAGCACAATAAATTATAATAAAGCTAGACATAATTTAAAAATCAAGAATGATGAACTAAAATAAAAAATCAACTTGCTTAAGGAAATCATTAAGAAAAACGCTCAAAACATTCATTCACAATCTCAAGGTATATCTAAAAGCAAGTTGAATACAAATATCTTAACTAAACATAATAATGGGAATAAGAAACAAAATGATTTTTCATATCAAAAACCAAATCATCATTATTTACAAAATCATGTTTCTCCCAACTTAAAATTGAAATTACACAAATTTCCTATAAATGATAATTTCAATTATAATCTTCAAAGGAAAGAAAATCATCATGGAAATTTGATAAATAAGAATAATATTAAACCAATGTTTGAATGGCGGCCAAAAGTTAAAGATGAAACACAAACTCAAATCAAAAGGGCTCATTCAATCATATCTCCCCAAAAGAAAACACGATGTATTTGGGTACCCAAAGGAACCGTAACTCCCGGTCCTCTTTGGATACCTAAATATCTTATTCATTAATATCCCATCATTTGCATGAAGTAGAAATCAATTAAAATGAAATACACAATTTTCTACTTCATGATGTGCTTTAATGTCCTTTCTATCTTTTTCTTTTTGTGTTCTTTTTAAACTATCATGCCATGGTCATCCTATATAGTATTTGAAATATGATTTTATCTCATAAAGCTTAATGAGTTTATAAATCATTTTTGATCAAAATTCAAAATCATATTTTTATTTTGATGACCTATCTTTTATTATTATAAATATCTTATATTATCCATATGAATCAAACTCTAAATTTGCTATAAGATATTTCAAATTAAATCCGGTTATTAGGCTATTAAGATTCTTAGCCTTCACCAACAAGTGGTTTAGTGAAATAACTTGATCTAAAAGAAAATTCAAGATTTAAATAAAAGCTCAACTTTCAATATGGGTGTCATTGTTCACAACAAAAAATTATATTGTGTTCTCTCCTTGATGTCAAACATGATCTAAACCATCACTATTGTTCACCTATCAAAAAATCACATATATATATATATATTCAAAATTCTTAATTAAAGGAAAATCACTAAAATGAGTTGAAAGAAGTTATCTTCATAATGAATATTGAATTCACAAACACCACCATGATCTAGTGATATCTTTTGCTAAACATCTCTAAAATCATAATTCATATCAAGAATCATCTAAAAACAACTATCACAAATTATATGATAACAATTGACATTATAATTATTTACCATGGTTGGTGTTATGGTATATTATGTGTGTATTGTGATTTATTTCGAGTTTAGACCTTTGAATCATTTTGATATCAAATCAAATAAGAATTGTCACTCCATTCTAGGTCTCTAAGCTGAAACACAATCAAACTTTGGTAAAACATTAATCTCAAATTTATCGTACTAATATTGTCACCTAAAGAATATTTATATCTATATTAGGTTTTATATGTCAGGGCATATCCATGTTACTATTTGCGTGAACATTACTCCTTGTTCACCGAAACCATGCATATTTGATTTGTTCAAACATGGTATCTTGGGTTTTCGTTTCCTATTTTTTTAAGTTATAAGCACAAGTCTTTAGAAAAGTCAAAATGAAAACATAAGTAAATATATCTCATGCAATGATTATTTTGTCAAGTCATATAAGAAATCGCTTACGTTTCATGCAATTTGGACCATCCAAAACATCTCCTAAAAATCTGCAACTTCAGCATGGAACTACTATTGGGACACCTAATCAAGACCACCAATCAAAATTTCTAAAATCCTAAAAAAATCACTTACTATTTCCCGCGCTAGCGCTAGCACCGGCGCAAGCGTCGAGGTTCATTTTTCTATAATTTTAAAATTTTGAAAAATCCCTAAAAATATACTAATCTATATGTACTATTTAGTTTTGCACTTCGGATTTTATTTTATTGTTGAAAAATCAAATACAAAAATATAAAATCCAAATTACAAAAATAAAATATATTCTGTTTTTTTTTTCATTTGTTTAAATTCTATTTCCTAAAGCAAAAATCAAATGCAAAAATATAAAACAAAAAAAAATTATCAAAAATCAGTTTTTGAACTTAACTTTTTACTTGTATCTTGCGAAAGGGTGATTGGGCTATCATCCCATCATATCACCTAGTACCGGGCGAACCTCTCACAAGGTAGTCCTCGGGAAGTCCAAGATCAATTTTATAAGTTCAAACTTTAAATAAAAATTATTTTTCAAAAATATCTGTATGGACTTTATTGTAAAAATCAAGCATGATTTAATCTATTATTTAGAACTTCTATAATGTTGCAATTTATCTTTTCAAACTACTTTGAACATTGCCTTCATCATGCTTTGATACATCTATTAATATGTGCATAATTTATATTGAAAAAGTTGTGTAAAACTATGCGTAGCATGCCTCTAAGTATGAGTAATGTTTTATGTTTGATAATGATCGCAATTCACTCACTTATTTTGGCATTGTCTACTTATGTGTTTAATCTAAGAATGTTTGTGTATGTTTTGTAATAGTACAATGAATTAAAATTGCACAAGTATCTTACCTACACAACCTTTATTTGCACTTTTAAAAGTTAAGAAAAGTGGTTATCTTTTTCATAAATTATATTGGTTTGCAAAACAAGTGTATTCGGAGAACTTTGTACAAAACAAAATCATAAAATAAAGTGACAAAGATAACTCCACCAAGCACTACTTGAACCTCCTGATAAGTCTTAATAAGCGTTGTGAGGTTGAGCACCTTGGAAAGAATAATAAAGTATCTTGTGCAAACCATAACTTTCTTTCAAAATAAAAACCACTTATTCTTAAGTACACCGGATCACAATAAAAATCAATCTTGAAGAATAAAACTATGTGATCCCCCAAGCACTACTTTGCACCCTGATAAGTCTTGATGAGCATTGTGTGTGCAGAGCACCTTGGTAGTTGTACATTTTTCTTTGTGCATTGAAGTGAGTGGAAGTAAAATTATTTGTGTTTTATTGTGCTCTTTACTTTACATATTACTTGTATTTTTGATTAAAACATTTGTTTACTCTATTCAAAATACACTTTTATGCACATCATTATCTTCCATAACACTTCTTCTCATGAGTATTGGATCCTAATGCTAATTCTATACTACTCTTTATTTATGAAATGCACTAGATAACCTAGCATGCTTTCTACAATGTTTGGTATGTTTTGAAATTGTGAATTAAAGTAACATTGTAGTAATCTCTTTTTGATAAGATTATTTCATGCTTGGTTACTGTATTGTCAAAACAAAAATTTTTAAAAGCAAAATGATTTACAAAAACATCTTCTTTTTGAAATTGAACTCATATATCTTTTTATGAACCATCATTGATTACCATAAGATGTTTTTTGTACTTCTATATGTCTTCCGCATCATAACCATATAATTGTTTTACCTTGCACTTTAATACTTATTTAAAATCTTTCATCTTGTGAGCATCATCACTTGAATCTTCAAATTCCTTTCTTGCAACAAGTGGTAGACTTGCTTGGTAAACTTTATATTGGTTGAATTTTTTTTTTTGCTTATAACTCTGATTTATTTCTATTCTAAACACTCCTCCAACAAGTGAAATATTGCTTATAAAACATCTTTTTTAAACTTAAACTCTTATTTAGTATTATGATGTTTCTTTTTCGAAATCTTCCGCAATACTCAAACTATGATTCATTCATGAATTTCAATATATCTATGTGAGTTTTATTTCAAAAATTCAAATAAAAATATAAACCCATATGCTATGATATTTCCCATTAGATTTAAATGCTTAATGTTTCCAATAATTGTTATCCATGACTTCATTTCTCACCATAGCGGGGGCGTAGGGTTGTAGACATTTGATAACCTTATCTCTAGTCATGTCTTGTCCTTAACCGGGGAGGGTTCCAGTGGGGCCTTGCGAGGCACTGGGGGAATGAGTGCTAGGTTAAGTTTTTGTCTAGTGTTTGCATATGGGATTAACACCCCAACCTACAGCATGTTTGCAGCTCCTCATGCCCATCCGTCACTTAGTACGGGGCTAGGGTGTTGACATATTGTCTGGGTAGATTGGTTACTTGGAAATCATGATTGTTTTTAGGCTTAAAACTCTTATTTAAAGGGGAAATCATTATTTTTTGCTTAAACTCTGATATATAAAAGGGGGAGAACTACAAACAAAAGGGATAAAATAAGTCATAACTCTGATCATTTTCAATGAAAGACAAGTCTAAAACTCCTTATCATTTACTTAAAAGCTCGATCATGCCTTCTCTTTTATTTACACATTTTTAGTGCTTTGTTTCCCTACCCACTTTTGCTAATAACAAAGGGGGAGAACTAACATGATAAAATGCAAAAGGGGGAGAACTAACAATGATAAATGTAACCCGCTATCATAAACCCAACATGACAAATTCAGTTGATAGCATACATATTAAGGGAGCATTCACATAGGGGGAGCATATATTTAGGGGGAGCAATTCTAAATGCTAAAATCAATAATCATCCTAAAGTCATCACTCTCACACACACACAAGTATAGTCTCATCATGCTTATTTATTAATGCTTTGATTTATCATTAATGGATTTGTTATTATCAAAAGGGGGAGTTTGTTGGAACATGGTCTTCCGCATCTCCTAGGTTTGAGAATAACAAATCCTATGTGTATTTGATCTTGTGTGTTCAAGTGTGCAGGTTAGCATAGTCCACATGACTCAAGGAGTACTCATGATGTCTGCCCCCAAAATTGAGGCCAAAATTCGAACAAGCTCACTAGCGCCGGCGGTAGCGATAGCGCCCGGCGCTAGCATTGATTAGCTTGATTCCGGCGGCATTTTTAGAAGGAGCTAGCGCCCGGCGGTAGCTACTAGCGCCGGCGGTAGCATGGCACACAAGAGGCATAAAGCAAATTGTTGCCACGGATGGGAGATTCGGCCGCGCAAGATCATTCCTAATCCGGGCTAGCGTCGGCGGTAGCGCTAGCGCCGGTGGTAGCGTGAAGGCTATAAATTAGATGCTTTGGCTCCGAATTCTTCATCCTCCTCCAATCCCAAACTCCAGAGCTTCGTGCCACAGCAGAGAGAGGAAGATTCAGAGCGATACTCCCACAATTCCATAAAGCCTTAAGGAGATCCGTGGAGAAGATTTCAACATGCTTCATCATCGTGACGAAAGACAGCATCGACTACGATCATACTTTGCGTCTTCATCTACTTCTCCAAGAGATCCAAATAGAGGGAGTTTTTATATTATTGTCTTTTTCAGTTCACATCTTTTCTTGTAATCGTTTAAGTGAAATCGCCTCGTGTTGGCGACTAGGTCTGGGGTAGGACTTAGGGCTGAAATTTGCCTCGTGTTGGCGACTAGATCTAGGCTAGGTCTAGGGGGTGCTCGAGGCCTTTCTGGGGATAGATTGGCTAGAGCGGCTTGAGGCCGTATCTGGGGAGAGATCGGCTAAAGCCAACCGGTTCGTGGGGATACGAGTCGGTATATAAAATGAAAAAGAATTTTTATTAGTCGCCTCCGATTTCTAGCGTCATAGAAATCAAGTTTTGTAAAACATTATTTAATATCAATAAAGCATATCTCTTTATTATTGTTTTACTTGATGTCTCTTTATTAATCTTGCAATATTCCGAAGTTTTTCTAAATATAATCTAAAGTTTTTGAAAACCCTTATTCACCCCCCCCCCCTCTAAGGGCGCCGACCAATCCAACACAACATACCTTGCGTGTCATAGCATAAACATTGCATTCAACCTACCCCTAACGTATAAGTCGGTTATGGGACTTCTTATACGGTAGGCCTTGCTAAACGACCCCTTGGTCTATAGGTTTGTGTGGGCATTCCTATAAATCAATGGTTACTTTCATTTTATGTACCTGCTTTACTTATTGTACTCTACTTACTCTTTACCTGCTCTTACTATGCTCTATTAACTGCTTCGATTATGTTTATATACATGTGTAGCGTAGAAACATTTCCTGTACCACTGTCACCTGCTCTTTGTCTTACCCCTTGATTGTCCTCCGCTTCCTCCTCCCCATACGGTGCCTAGGAGCCTTTGGGGGAGGGGTGGGGAATTGGCTGAGTCATGTTTGACTGACGGTCGGTGGACCTTATCATTTTAGGAGACCGCGGCGATGGGGCAGCACCAGAGGCCGGTGCAGATGGAGGCGGGGCAGTCTAGCACAGGAGCACCGATGATAGGATCCGTGAGTGTTAGTTTTAGTTGATTGCTTCCGCGAGTGATCTTTGTAGTGAGGCTATTATGTATCGGGCAGGAGCCCTTGTTATCTCTTTTGTTTCAGTTATGTATGTGGACATCTCTTGATGGTTTATTTACATGTGATGTGGACTTGGCTTATTTAGTCGTTTACCCTTACTTTTCTTTGTGATCGAATTGGCTGGCAGGATCGGCGTTTTGTAGTGGCGACCTTCCCGAGCGAGGGTGCCACCGCAAAACGGCGGTTCTGGGCCTAAGACCCGCTGGTTTTTGCAAAAAAAAATGGGGTCTTACAGCACAAATAGGATAGAAATAATTTTAAATCTCTATTCATCCCCCCCCCCCCCCCCCCCCTCTAGAGGATTCTCGGAGGCACACTGTGCACTTTCAATTAGTATCAGAGGGAGGTTGATCATTTAAAGGTTAACACCTTGATCAAAAAGACCTCCTACTCTTTTCTCTTTATTACAAACATATTTCACAAAGAAAATGAGTACTAAGGATTATGCTTCCACAAGACCCTCATTGTGTAACTTGAATAAGTTCACACTCTGGAATGCCAGAATAAGACTTTATATGAATTCCATATATGAAGACATCTAAAATGTTCTTCTCATGGGTCCTCCTGCTCCAGTCAGACAAAAGGCAGGAGAATCCTCAACAACTGAGGTTGTCCTAAGAAAGGAATGGACAGAGGCTGAGAAGAATGTCAAGGCATGTGATGCCATGGCAATGAACATTCTAGTTTCAACAATGTCAGATGACATTTTTCAAACGGTTGCTGAAAGCGAATCAGCAAAAGATATCTGGGATTCTCTCACCAGAATGGTTGAAGGAAGATCAGATGAAAGGAAGGACAGAAAGTCCCTTCTCATATCCCAATATGAGAACTTTCAAAATAAAGCTGATGAATTTGTTGCTGATATGTATGACAGATTCAGCATTATCATTAATGAGCTCATAGGCTTGGACAAGGAGATATCATTGACTGAAATTAATGATAAAAATCCTCATGTGCTTCCCTAGCTCATGGGATTCAAGGATCTGGGCAATCAGAGAGTCCAGATACCACAGATAAATTTCAACTAAAGCTTTGCTAGGAAAGCTTAAGTCTTATGAGATGCTACTGAAGAATAGGGCTGAATCAGAATAAAGGAAAACTACTCCAGCTCCTTTCCAAAGGAGCCTAGCTCTGAAAGCTACTGAAGGAGATCCCTCTACTCCTGAAGATGAAATGTTCAGTATGCTAGCAAGGAGATTCAAGAAATGGGTCAAGACTGAAGACTCAAGGAGAAGAGAAAGAGATTCAAGGCCCAAGTATGATAAAACTTCAAAGAGGGAGATTATCTGCTTCACTTGCAACAAGCCAGGGCACATTGCTCCTGAATGCCCACAAGAGCAAAGGGAAAGAAGCAACAACAAAGAATAGAAGAAGAAGAAGTCCTTCAGAGGAAAGGACAAGAAGAAAGCCAAAGGTTTCATTGCTGAAACATGGAGTGATTCTGAAGCAGAATTATGCTCCTCATCATCTGAAAGTGATGATGAAGCAGCAGCAGAAGCAACCTGTATGATGACACTAGGGATGCCATCAGATGATGAAGATGAACAAGTATCAATTTTTGATGAGTTTGATTTCAGCTCAGATGATTTTAAATCTTGTTTTAAAGATTTCTGCATTGATCATCTTAGGATAGAAAAAGAACTAGACATAGCTAGGACTGAATTAGAAAATCTTAAGAAAGATGAAATATACCTAAGAAATCAAGATCTAACAAAAGAAATTAATACTAAAGAGTCTGAATTGATTAAACTTAGAGAAGAAAACATAAATCTGAAAGAAGAGCTAGCAAAGGCAAAGGCCTTTGAGGACTCACTCAATGAGAGGAGTCAGAAGCTCAAAGACATCACAAAAAATCTCTCTATGAGATTTAATCATCTAGGGTTAGGAGCAGAGCCCTCCACTAGCACAGAAGCACCTAGGAAACCTGCCTGGAAAAATCTAGTGTCATTTGTTAGACCTAGTGAGTACCAATCAAATGAGAAAAATAAATCATCTAAGGGTAAGACTGGTAGTTATTCAGATAGGATGCGTGAATCCAACAAAATAAATCTGAATAGGAAAGAAAGACCCCTAGGTAAGAACAATGTAGAAAAGTCAAATAACAACAACCAAAAGGCTAAAGCAAAACTTAGGATAATAAAACATTCTGCTGATTTGTTATACCTAGATACATTCTACACACATTTCAAATATCATAATAACAAACAGAGGTTTGGGAAACCCATTCCTTATCATCCCAAAGGGTTTCATAAAAGACCTTTTTATTCTTTCATTGAACCCTACAATGGTAAAAGCAAAGGGCCCAAGGTAACCTGGGTCCCATCTAATGTTTGAATTACTTGTGCAGGTTAGGTAGGGTCCCACTCAGGAGAAAATGGAGTGGGGGAAGAAAGATGTAGTTCATGAATAAGGAACAATCTGCATCCAAGGAAGTGATTTCTGCCTTGATTTTTCCTTACAGCTTATAAAATTAATATTATAATCTATTTTCAATAAATATAATTGCTGGGAAAATAGCAAGAATTTTCTAAGAAAATAGATCTGTTCATTCAGAGGTGCGTCGAATAGAAATCGACGTACCATCGACTTCTACTCGACGCTAGCATCAAGAAGCATTCAGAGTAGATAATTTGAATAGATCTCGATGCAACGTCGAGTTCTTATCGATGCATATGTCGTCTTACTGGTCGCTGATCAGAGTCGAGGTTGCATCGATTGACAATCGACGTAACATCGACAGGACTACGTCGACCTAAGGGATGTTGAACAATTTCCAGAATATTAATACGTCGATTGGATTACGTCGAATGTTATTCGACGCAACATCGATATTACTGCGCGCTCAGAAATGTTTCTAGGAGCATTCTCAGCTTATTTTTGCGCGCCAAATACTAATCCTTATCGACGGTGCGTCGACATAAACCCTAAGTTGCGATGAATCATCTTCTTTTAAGCAACTTTAGCATCGAGATCATTGTTCTTTTGAATTCTTCTCTTCTTGTTCTCTTGCTCTCTTGTTCTCCAGCTCTCCCACGCCCCTCTCTCTCGTTTTCTCTGTGTTATTGCTGGTAACATTAATCTGATGGCTCCACCAAAAGTGAACTCCGGATTCGATGTGGACATAGATTCGTTCAGTGCAGCGGCCGAAAGCTTCAAGGCCATTATTGGTCTGTTTCAAGATGCTGGATTAACCAAGCTGATATCCACCAGATGCAAGATCTTGGATATAGAACTAACTGAGTTTAAATACAGTGTTCATATAGGATTGGATGGTTCCCTCAAGGGAAGAGTTTATCACACAGATGTACTGATAACAGAGGAAATATTGAACCAAACGTATGATCTTCTTCCTGGAAATGAGTCAAATGAATTATCAAGGGATGAGACCAAGAAAGCCCTGAAGATTATGCAGTTTAAGAAAGATAAACCCATCAATCTAAGGAAGATTGATCTTGAGGAAGAATATAGGTTCCTTGCAGACATTGTTGGGAAGGTTATGTTATGTAAAATTTCAACCTATGATGATATTCCCAGGCAGCAGTTGCAGATTATAGGAGTTCTAGTTCTGCAAAAGAAGATTAACTGTGGGAGGTGTCTCCTAAAGCTGATTGCTCACAAGTACTCCAACAAGGAAAATACTTTCATGAGAATCATGAGTCAGGTACTGCTTCACCACTATCCTGGTATGTGTAAGTCCAAAATAGTGCCTTTTCCTCCTAGAAAGAGAATAAACATAGGAAAATTCTCTAAGTGGACCAGGCAAATCTTAAAGCCTGGTCAAGCTCCAGCTTCACCTCCTCCTCCTCCTGAAGATTCTAAAAGGCAAATACAAGATCCCCCAAGGGATAGTATTCCTCCTCCCTCTCAAACTACTCTAGACACTACTTCAGACCTCCATCGGGATGATGCTCAGGAAAGTGCACAATGTGCCTCTAAGAATCCTCTAGAGGGGGGGGGGTGTGAATAGAGATTTAAATTAATTTCTATCCTAACTGTGAAAACAATAAACTTAACTAAGGATTTATGCTCAACAAGATCATAGGCAGAATAAATATGGAGCAGGAAATAAAGTGCAAAATAGAAAGAACTTGGGACATCACAAAAAATTATCCAACCAGAAAACACACCGATTTTTATAGAGGTTCCCCAAAATGTGAGTACTCCCCTCTTCTACCACCTGGTATGGATGCACCACAGTGCCTGAGTCTTTTGGTAAGGAGACTCTTAGAACCACTGATCTTTTAACAAGGAGATCATGAACCACCAAATCTTTTGATAAGGAGATCTTGAACCACCAGATCTTTTGATAAGGAGATCTTGAACCACTAAATCCTTTGAAGAGGGATTAAAAAAACTCTTTTACAGAAGGGAAGTAGAAAGAAGAAGAGGAAGGTTGCAGGAATTCTGTTTTCAGAATTATTATGATGGATGTATGAAAAAATAGCTTCTTGTCTTTTCACTGGATCTGCTCTTGATAAACTTCTGCTTATGATGGTGATGATTTGGAGAAGTTATGATTGTCAGATCCTTCTATCTTTTTTTATTGAACTTTGGCTGCTATATGATTGTGTTGTTAAGCATCCTTGTTCTGTTCTGTTCTTGGAGAGAAGAAGAGCAGCTGAAATTCCTTCTCTGTATTCTTCTTCTATTAGAGTTACTGTAAGAGAGAGAGGAAGAAGAAGGAGACCCAATATAGAACTGTGTGGCCGATTGTGATGAGTGCCTTGCTTTTCTTTTTCCTTTGTTGCCTTTTATTGTCCCTCTATTGAATTTGAATTTCATTCCCTTTAGGTAAGTCCTGAAAGGGTATTTTTGTCTGGACAATAAATCCTTCCTTCCTTCTTTAATTCCCGACCCGTCCACCAGCACAAAGCTTGTTTCCAAGAAAGCTTTTTGTCTTCTTTAATCTTTCTTTCTATTTCAGGAAATTATTGTGTCATTGGAGAACGGTCTTGAGAGAGGTGGGCCATGAGAAAAGGTCCAGAATGACAGCTGAAAAGGTTTCCCTTTTCAGACTACATTCGACGTAGCGTCGAGTTAACTTCCTCTATTATCGACGCACCTTCGAGTTCTTGTAAGAGCAGCTTCGAATTCATCCTTGCTCTGACTGAACTCTGCTAGTCGACGTTGCGTCGATACCCAATCGACGTAACCGTCGAGTTGAATATATGATTCTGAGCTTCAATATCTGCGTCGAGATGGAGTCGACGTTTTGTCGACTTTAGATTACTTCGACAGCTATTTCCTTTTGCGCTGAGTTGAAGTAGAAGATGCGTCGACTTCTTCAAGTGCTCTGATAAGTCCATGACCTCTGCGTTGATATCTATTTGTTGTAACGTCGAGTTGGGATACTTCGACAGAAGGGTGTCCTACTTGGACTTCTAGTCAGAGTAGCATCGACAATGATTCGATGTTGCGTCAATTTTCGTTCGACGCAAATGTTAACTTTGCCCATTTTTTGCTTCTCTTGACTTGGTCTTGACACCCTAGTTTGAGTGTGATATCCTAAGACATCTAATGACCAGATTGCCCTCACTATACAATGGGTAATTCAATCCTAAGAAATAAAATCACTTTTAGGTAATTTGTTAAGTTAAATCAAAGGGGTTTTTCCCAATAATCTCCCCATATTTACCTTAACAAATTTTACAAATTGAATAAAGTGATTTTACTTGTTTCTTTGCAGAAATAGACACAAATGCATACAAGATAGACATATGAATAATATTGACTGAAATCAATATGAAAGATACAGACTGAAATCATCACCCATATTATTCAATTGTTAAGCAGTATATCAATCATCATATCTGTTTTCCAGGAAGTGTAGAACTTAACAAAATACCTGATCCTCACTGCTCCTTCTCAGGAGTCTTTCTTTTTCTTGAAAATACCTTAGAGGAGACTTTCCTTGGTGCAATCTTCAAAGGCTCATCATCTTCTATAGTAGCATCCTTGGGAAGCTCCCCCTGAGATTGAGCATTCATTCCATCTTCCTGGACAGCTTCCACAACTATCCTAGCTACTTCATTCATTGAATCTTTATCTTGAGTCTCATCTTGAGCTACATCTGTGCATACAGCTACCATTTCTGCATCTAGGTCCCTTTGGACATCTGGGGTAGGCTCCCCCTATTTTGCTGCAGCAGTTTGCTCAATATTCATCCTTTATTGGGGCTCCCCTTCATCTGTCAGAAACTGCATGACATCTTCCATATCTTTGTCACTTGTCTCCCCCTGAACTGTTGCATTTATTCCTTTATCATCCACTACTTTTGGAGCATGCTCCCCCTGATCTGCAGGCTTTCCCTGTACATCATCATCCAACCTTTCTGAATGCTCCCCCTGGGACTGTGCACCCTGAAAGTTAGTCACTTTGTTAGGACCAGGCTCATTAATAGCATTACCATGATCTTGTCCACTCATAGCAGGAGGATGTATTTCTTCCTCTAATATGTTCTCCCCCTTCTTGACCTTGCTGGCCGGTGAGGTTAAGAACTCCCTTGAAACCATAGAGGAAGATACAAAGTCTTTGAGGATCTGAAAGGATCTTTGAAATCCTAATAGCTCACCCTCCATCTGTTAGTATTTTCTGTCAAACTTTCTAGCCTTAGAGGCCACTTGATGTACAAATGTGGAGGAGGCAATGGCCACACCTTTAGAGATAATATGCTCAAGATCAATTGTGAAAGGATGAGATGTAGAAGGAGGAGGTGATGGAGGGAGCTCTTCATGGATAGGTGTGAGAGGATGGTAAACATCAGGGGAGAAGTGAATTGATGGTGGTGGAGGTGGAGCAAGCTGATGATCTGGAATGAGGGTGGATGGCTCGGGTGCTGAAGTGGATGGGACCTATTGTTGTTGTTGCTGTTGTTGTTGTTGTTGTGCTAGAGTGTCCTCCTGATGGGGTTCTAGAACAATGTCCAGTGGAGGTATATTATCCCTTGGGGGATCTGGTGTTTGCCTTTCGGACTCATGAGGATGAGGAGATGGAGGAGGAGAAGCTGGAGCTTGACCAGGCTTTGAGATTTGCCTGGTCCACTTAGAGAATATCACTTTGTTTATTCTCTTTCTAGGAGGAATAGGCACTCCTTTGGATCTGCAGATGTTGGGAAAATGTTGGAAGAGCACTTGGCTCATTATCCTCATATAAGCATTTTCTTTATGGGCATACTTATGTCAAATCATCTTCAAAAGGCATCTTCCCCAATTTATCTTCTTCTTTAGAACAAGAGCTCCCATTATCTGCAGTTGCTGCTTTAGAACAGCATCATGTGCTGAAATCTTACATAACAATACCTTTCCTACTATATCAGCCAAGAATCTATGTTCTTCTCTAAGATCCATCTTCTTCAGATTGATGGACTTGTCCTTCTTGAACTGCATTAGTTCCAGGGCCCTCTTAATGTCATCCCCTGTTAGTTCATCTGTCTCATTTCCATTCTGAAGATCATATGTTTGATTTAGTGATTCCTCTGTGATCAGTACATCTGTATCATATATTTTTCCTTTGAGGGAACCATCCTCTTCTATCTGAACATTGTCTTTAAATTCAGTCATTTCAATATCTAGGATTTTGCATCTTGTTGAAATAAGTTTGGAGAGGCCAGCCTCCTGAAACAAGCCAAGAATGACCTTGAAGCTTTCTGCTGATGAGCTGAACAAATCTACGTCCACATCAAATTCTGAGTTCACATTGGGAGGAGCCATTTGTTTGGGTGTACCTGCAAAGACAAAGAGAGGATGAGAGAGAAGCATGGGAGAGCTGGAGAACAAGAGGGCAAGAGAGGGCAAAAGAAGGAGAATTCGAAAGCGTAATTATTTCGACGCAGTAATTATATAAAAGCAGATGAATCATCACTTCTTAGGGTTTAAGTCGACGCACCGTCGATAACATTTATTATTTGGTGCGCAAAGCTGTGTCGAGATTGCTTATAGAAGTACTTCTACATGCGTTGATATATCGACGTTGCATCGACTAGTACTCGACGTAGCTTTGAGACTATTCAGAGACCCTAAGTCGACGTAGTCCTGTCGACATTATGTCGATTTCCAATCGATGCAACTTCAGATTTAATCGCCAATTAATAAATCGACGTATGCGTCGATATGAAATTGACGATGCGTCGATTTCTATTCGAATTGTCTTCTCTGAGTGCTTCTTGACTCTGGCGTCGAGTAAAAGTCGATGGTATGTCGACTTCTATTCGACGCACTTCTTAATAAACAGATCCATTTCTTTAGAAAATTCTTGTTATTTTTCCCAGCAATTTGATTTATTGGAAATAAGTCATAATATAATGTAATAAATATTAAGGAGAATTCAAGGTAGAAATTACTCCCTTGAATAAGTCTCGTTCCTTAATCATAATCTACATCTTTCCTCCCACTCCATTTTCTCCTGAGTGGGACCCTACTTCATCCTGCACAAGTGGTTCAACCATTAGAGGGAACCCAGGTTACCTTGGGCCCTTTGCTTTTACCATTGTAAGGTTCAATGAAAGAATAAAAGGGTCTTTCATGATACCCTTTGGGATGATAGGGAATGGATTTCCCAAACCTCTTATCTTGATACTTGAAGTGAGTATAAAATGTGTCAGAATACAACAAATCAGCAGAATGTTTGATTATCCTATGTTTTATTTTTGCCTGTTGGTTGTTGTTATTTAACTTCTCTAAATGATTCTTGCCTAGGGGTTTTTTCCTTTATTTAGGTTTGCCTTTTTAGTTTTGTCTATCCTATCTAGATGATTGTTATCTCTACCCTTGGATGATTCACTCTTCTCACTTGATTGATATTCACTAGGTCAAACAAATGGCACTGGATTTTTCCAGGCTAGTTTCCTAGATGTTTATGTGCTAGTGGAGGGCTCTGCTCCTAGCCCTAAGTGATTAAATCTCATAGAGAGATTTTCAGTGATGTCCTGGAGCTTCTGACTCCTCCCATTGAGTGAGTCCTCAAAGGCCTTTGCCTTTGCTAGCTCTTCTTTTAGATTTGTGTTTTCCTCTCTAAGCTTAATAATTTCTACCTCTTTATTATTATGTTCATTAGTTAGATTGTGATTTATTAGGAGTGTTTCATCTTTCTTAAGATTCTCTAATTCAGTTTTAGCCATGTTTAATTATTTTTCTACCCTAAGGTGTTCAATGCAGAAATTTTTAAAACATGTTTTAAAATCATCAGAAGTAAAGTCAGATTCATCAAAAACTAATACCTGCACATCTTCATCATCTGATGACATTCCAAGAGCCATCAATCAGGCTACTGCTTCTTCTTCATCATCACTTTCAGATGATGAGGAGTCTACTTCTGCTTCAGAATCACTCCATGTTTCAGCAATGAAGCCTTTTTGCTCTCTTCTTGTCCTTACCTCTGAAGGATTTCTTTTTCATCTTCTCCTCTTTGCTGTTGCTCCTTTCCCTTTGCTCTTGTGTGCATTCAGGGGCCATGTGCCCTGGTTTGCTGCAGGTATAGCAGATAACCTCCTTCTTTGGAGTCTTATCATACCTGGGCCTTGAATCCCTTTCTCTTCTCCTTGAGTCATCAGTCTTCACCCACTTCTTGAATCTTTTTGCTAGAAGACAGAACATTTCATCCTCAGGAGTGGAGGACTCTCCTTCAGCATCTTTCAAGGCAAGGGACCTTTGGGCAGGAGCTGGTGAGATCTCCCTTTCTTCAGCTTCAGACCTGTTCTTCAGAAGCTTCTCATATGACTTAAGCTTTCCTAGCAAAGCTTCAATTGAGATTTCTCTGTGGCATATGGATTCTCTGATTGCCCAGATCCTTGAGTCCCATGAGCTAGGGAAGCACATGATAATCTTATCATTAATTTCAGTCAAGGATATTTCCTTGTCTAAGCCTCTGAGCTCATTAATGATAAGACTGAATCTGTCATACATATTGGCAACAGATTCTTCAGCTTTCTTTTGAAAGTTCTCATACTGGATATGAGAAGGGACTTTTTGTCCTTTCTTTCATCAGCACTTCCTTCCACCATGGTGGTGAGTGAGTCCCAGATTTCCTTTGTTGATTGGCACTCAACAACTTTCTGGAAAATGTCATCTGACATTGTTGACACCAGAATATTCATGGCCTTGGCATCACATGCCTTGACCTTCTTTTCAGCCTCTGTCCATTCCTTTCTTGGGATAGCCTCAGTTGTTGAGGTTTCTCCTTCCTTTTGTCTGACTGGAGCAGGAGGACCTGTGAGAAGTACATTATAGATGTCTTCATCAATTGAATTCATGTACAGCCTTATCCTGGCCTTCCAGAGTGTAAACTTATTCAAGTTACACACTGGGGGTCTTGTGGAAGCATAATCCTTAGTACTCATTTTCTTTATAAAATATGTTTGTTGAAAAGAAATAAGAGTAGGAGGTCTTTTTGATCAAGGTGTTAGCCTTTATTGATCAACCTCCCTCTGATACCAACTGAAAGTGCATAGTGTGCCTCTGAGAATCCTCTAGAGGGGGGGGGGGGGGGGGGGGGGGAATAGAGATTTAAATTTATTTCTATCCTAACTGTGAAAACAATAAACTTAACTAAGGATTTATGCTCAACAAGATCACAGGCAGAATAAATATGGTGCAGGAAATAAAGTGCAGAATAGAAAGAACTTGGGACAACACAGAAAATTATCCAACCAGAAGACACACAGATTTTTATAGAGGTTCCCCCAAAATGTGGGTACTCCCCTCTTCTACCACCTGGTAGGGATGCACCACAGTGCATGAGTCTTTTGGTAAGGAGACTCTTAGAACCACTGATCTTTTGATAAGGAGATCATGAACCACCAGATCTTTTGATAAGGAGATCTTGAACCACCAAATCTTTTGATAAGGAGATCTTTAACCACTGAATCCTTTGAAGAGGGATTAACAAAACTCTTTTACAGAAGGGAAGGAGAAAGAAGAAGAGGAAGGTTGCAGGAATTCTGTTTTCAGAATTCTTATGATGGCTGTATGAAAAATAGTTTCTTGTCTTTTCACTGGATCTGCTCTTAATAAACTTCTGCTTATGATGGTGATGATTTGCAGAAGTTATGATTGTCAGATCCTTCTATCTTTTTTTATTGAACTTTGGCTGATATATGATTGTGTTATTTAGCAGCCTTGTTCTGTTCTATTCTTGGAGAGAAGAAGAGCAGCAGAAATTCCTTCCCTGCATTCTTCTTCTATTAGGGTTCTTGTAAGAGAGAGAGAGGAAGAAGAAGGAGACCCAATAGAACAGTGTGGCCGATTATGATGAGTGCCTTGCTTTTCTCTTTCCTCTGTTACCTTTTATTGTCCCTCTATTGAATTTGAATTTCATTCCCTTTAGGTAAGTCCTGAAAGAGTATTTTTGTCTGGACAATAAATCCTTCCTTCTTTAATTCCCGACCCGTCCACCAGCACAAAGCTTGTTTCCATGAAAGCTTTTTGTCTTCTTTAATCTTTCTTTCTATTTCAGGAAAATAATGTGCCATTGGAGAACGGTCTTGAGAGAGGTGGGCCATGAGAAAAGGTCCAGAGTGACAGCTAAAAAAGTTTCCCATTTCAGACTGTATTGGACGTAGCGTCGAGTTAACTTCCTCTATTATCGACGCACCTTCGAGTTCTCGTAAGAACAACTTCGAATTCATCCTTGCTCTAACTGAACTCTGCTAATTGACGTTGCGTCGATACCCAATCTACGTAACCGTCGAGTAGAATATATGATTCTGAGCTTCATTATCTACGTCGAGATGGAGTCAGCGTTCCGTCAACTTTATATTACTTCGACAGCTATTTCCTTCTGCGCCGAGTTGAAGTAGAAGCTGCTGCGACTTCTTCAAGTGCTCTGACAAGTCCATGACCTCTGCGTCGATATCTATTCGTCGTAACGTTGAGTTGGGATACTTTGACAGAGGGGTGTCCTACATGGACTTCTAGTCAGAGTAGCGTCGACAATGATTCGATGTTGTGTCGATTTCCATTTGACACAAATGTTAACTTTGCCCATTTTTTGCTTCTCTTGACTTGGTCTTGACACCCTAGTTTGAGTGTGATATCCTAAGACATCTAATGACCAGATTACCCTCACTATACAATGGGTAATTCAATCTTAAGAAATAAAATCACTTTTAGGTAATTTGTTAAGTTAAATCAAAGGGGTTTTTCCCAACATCTCCAGCTCAACATTCTCCTCAACAACAACAACAACAACACCAATCCTCTTCAGCCCCAGATCCATCTCCTCAAATTCCTCATCAGCTACCATCCTTATTTGCTCTACCTCCTCCACCTATTCATGTCTCACCTAAAATCTATCATGCTCTCTCACCTATCTAAGAAGATTTCCCTCCATCTACCTCCTCCATACCCCAATTAACCTTGAGAATATAATCTCCAAAGCAGTTGGCCTTGCCTCCTCCACATTTGCAGACCTGGTGACCTCTCAAGCAAAGAAATTTGACAGGAAGTACTCTCAAATGGAGGTTGTGCTATTAGATCTGCAAGATCTTTCCAAAGCCTCAAGGATTTTGTATCCTCCTCCATGGTCACAAAGGAATTCTTAACCTCTCTGGCCAGCAAGGTTAAGAAGGGGAGAACATTTTGGAGGAAGAAAGACCTGTCCTAGATTTGAGTGGACAGGATAAAGGTGATGCTAATGAAGCTCCTGCTCCAGACAAAGTGACCACCTTTCAAAGTCCACATATCCAGGTGGAGCCAGTTCCAGAGCATCCAGAAAAAGGAAATGAGCCAGAAATTCAGTATCTGACAGATGAGGGGGAACTCCCAGTATGATGAATGAGGAGAAAATAGATGCAGCAAATCAGGGGGAGCTCACAGATATTCAGGTGGAGCTTGCTCCAGATGTTCAAAGGAATTTGGATACTGAAATGGCAGTTGTAAGTACAGCAGTGGTTCAGGGTGAGTATCAAAATGAAGGTCTACTAGATGAAGTAGCTAAGATTGCTCGGGAAGCTTCCCAGCAGGCTGAAGTGAATGCACACTCTCAGGAGGAGCTTCCCAAAGACATTACTACTGAAGATGATGACGAGCCTCTGAAGATGGCACAAAAGAAGGTGGTTCCAAAAGTATTCTCAAGGAAAAGAAGAACTCCTGAGAAGGATTCTTAAGCTCAGGTATCATGTAAAGTCATATACCTCCTGAAAAACAGCTATGGTGATTTATATATATCTTGACAATTGAATGAAATGGCTTATGATTACAGTCTGACATTTTCTTATGTCTATGCTGTCTTGTATGTATTTTTGTTTATGCAAAGAAATGTGTAAAATCACTTTATAAAAACTGTAAAATTTGTTAAGATAAATAGGCGAGATTGTTGGGAAAACCCCTTTGATTTAACTTAACAAATTACCTAATAAGTGATTTTATCTCTTAGGTTGAATTACCCATTGTATATTCTGGTCATTAGATGTCTTAGGATGTCACACTCAACCTAGGGTGTCAAGACCATATCAAGAGAAGCAAAATTTGGGCAAAGTTAAAATTTGCGTCGAATAGAAATCGACGAAATATTGAGTTATTGTCGACGCTACTCTGACTAGAAGTCCAAGCAACTCACCCCTTCTGTCGAAGTAGATCAAGTCAAAGTTATGTCGAGTAGATATCGACGTAGAGGCCATGGACTTGTCGAAGCACCTTGAGAATTTGACGCAGCGTCTACTTCAACTCAACGTAGAAGGAAGTATCAGTCGAAGCCATCTAAAGTCGACGCATCGTCGACTTCATCTCGACGCAGTTAATGAAGTTCAGAGCCATGCCCTTAACTCAACGGTTACGTAGATAAGATATCGATGCCTCATCGACTAGCAGATTTCAATCAGAGCAAGGATGAATTCAAAGTTGTTCCTACAAGAACTCGAAGGTGCGTCGATAAGAGAGGAAGAGAACTCGACGCTACGTCGAATACAGTCTGAAAAGGAAACCTTTTCAGCTGTCATTTTTGGATCCTCTCTCATGGACCACCTCACTCAAGACCGTTCCCCAACGACTCCATAATTGCCTCAAATTGTATGAAGAATTAACAGAGGACAGAGAAAAGCTTTCTTGGAAACAAGCTTATTGTTGGCGGACGGGTCGGGAATTAAAGAAGGAAGAAAAGGAATAATTGTCCAGACAAAAATACCTTTTCAAGACTTACCAGAAAAGGAAACAAATTCAAATTGAAGAGGGACAATAAAAGGGAAGAAAGGAAAGAGAAAACGAGAGTATTGATCACAATCGGTTATACTGTTCTATTAGGGCTTCTCCTTCCTCTTCCTGCTCAGGAACCCTAATAGCGAACAGACACAAAGAAGATAAAACTGCTGATCTCCCTCTCTCTCTCTCACAACAGAACAATGATGCTCATCATCACAATCATATAGCGCTAGAGTTCAATCAGAAAGAAGATAAAGGATCTGACAAACATAACTCCTGCAAATTATCACCATCATAAGAAGGAGTTCATCATTAGCAAATCCAGTGAAATATTAAAGAAGTTGTTCTTTATACTGGCTTCATAAGAATTCTGAAAACAAAATTCTTCTTCATCTCCCGTTCTTTCTCCTTCTCATTCCCAACTGTACGGAGTTTTGAGAATCCCTCTTCAAATGGATTCAGTGGTTCACGATCTCCTTATCAAAAGATCTGGTGGTTTATTATCTCCTTATCAAAAGATTTGGTTGTTCATGATCTCCTTATCAAAAGATCAGTGGTTCTAATAGTCTCCTTACCAAAAGACTCAGGCACAGTTGGTGCATTCCTACCAGGTGGTAGAAGAGGGGAGTACCCACATTTTGGGGAACCTCTATAAAAATCTTTGTGTCTTCTGGATTGCTTATTTTCTGTGTTGTCCCTTATAGCTTAGATAACTAGATAACTTTTACTGTTTTTCTTGCTTTACATTCAGCACTGTTTTATTCTGTGTGAGTATTTGTTGGAGAATTGTACTTAGGTTTTATTGTGTTTGCACAAATAAGATAGAAATTATTTTTAATCTCTATTCACCCACCCTCTAGAAGATTCTCAGAGGCACGCTGTGCACTTTCACAACGTATGGAAGTTGGTGCCAAAACCACTAGGATGCAACATCATTGACACCATGTGGATTTACAGGAATAAGCTAGATGAGAATGGATTTATCATTAAGAACAAGGCAAGACTGGTAGTCGAGGGGTATAAGCAAGAAGAAGGAATAGATTTTGACCAAACCTTTGCACCTGTTGCAAGGCTGGAGACAATAAGATTATTCCTTGCCTATGCTGCCCACAAGGGTTTCAAAGTCTATCAAATGGATGTCAAGTCTGCATTCCTAAATGGAAATCTGAAGGAAGAGGTATATGTGGAGCAGCCTTCAGGTTTTGTTCACCCAACTCTTTCGTCTCATGTTTATTTACTTAAGAAAGCTTTATATGGTCTAAAGCAAGCCCTTAGGGCCTGGTATGAGACCTTGTCTAGTTTTCTCATCAAGAACAAGTTCTTAAGGGGAAAGATAGATAGTACATTGTTTCTTAGAGAAACAAAGAGCAAATGCCTCTTAGTCCAAATTTATGTGGATGATATAATTTTTGGGTCTACTGATGACAACCTTTGCAAAAGGTTTTGCCAACATTATGCATGGTGTTGGGTATTATGCCTTCAATGTCTCTAGATTTGAAGAAAGAACACAAGTATAGATAAGCTAAGTTGTTTTTGATGTCATGTTTAAGTTCATGTTGTGACAGATACGTCAAAGCTACATCACTAGTATCTTGACGATAACAGTAAATAAAATCACTAAGTAAAATATCGACTCATGACTCAGCAGATGAATCATTGAGAAAAATATCATATCGTTGAATCAATTTTGCTGATATCGTCTTGAAGAAAGCTTATCGCTGATAAGGCTAAGTTCAGATATCTCGATGATATCGCCTTGAAGCAAGCTTATCGTTGATAAGGCTAAGTTCAGATATTTCGAGGATATCGTCTTGAAGAAAGCATATAGTCTGGAATATTGAAGATAGCTTATAGTTGAGAAAGACAAAGTTCAAATGACTCGACGACATCGTCATGAAGAAGATGTATAGTCATAAAGGTTGAAAAAAGCTTATCTTGGATAGAGCTAAGATGTCTCGATGATATCGTCGTAAAGAAGAGGTCTATAACTCTTTAAGTCATGAAGAAAGGTTCGTCTGGACAAACATCGGTTTGAAGATCGTATATCATCTAGAAGATCAAGATGATGTCGTCTTGAAGAAAGGCTATCAGCTTAAAGAAAAGTCTATGTCATATGTAAAGGAATATCTTGACGATATCGTCAAGAAGAAGTAATATCGATGAGATATTATATAAAGCCTCGAAGAAGGATGCATGTCGACGATACCATCTTGAAGAAGACATATCGCCTTGAAGATTGAAGATATATTGTATCTAAGGAAACATCTCGGCGATATCGTCTTGAAGAAGTAATATTGTTGAGATATCAAGTAAAGTCGTGAAGAAGGAAGTATGTCGAGGATATCATCGTGAAGAATATCTGTCGTTTACACTGATCAAGACGATATCGTCTTGAAGGAATATTATCGTCTTAAACAATTGCAGAGCAACATTAAATGCGCAGACATTCTTGGAAATTGATATTCAGGGAATCTGCATGCCGTCTATCTTGTGCACAAATTAAGGAGTAATAAATGATATATTCTCAACAGAATATAGTTGTTGCACAGTATTTAATGAAGAAATTAATTATTTCTATATTCTGCATTTACCTAGAACGGACAGTAATTAATGATGAAATATTGTCAATTCTGCAAGACGTTTCAAACGGGAAAATTGATTATGGAATAATCAACAAGGGGTTTTATGCAAAATGACAGAGCAATATAAAAGGAGATATTTTTCATCTACAGTACACGTTCATGCTCAGTATTCTCTCTCAAGTTAATTCTCATACATACTTCCTGAAGAGAAAAAAAAAGAATCAACCGGAAAAAGACTTCACTGTTGTTGTGCTGTGAAGATCTAGAGAAGATTCTAAAGAAAGGTTCAATGATCCACAAGATCATTGGGCTTATTGTTACAAGAAGAAGACCTGATAATCAAAGCTTTCATCCTGAAGTCTTTTCTTCTACAACAATCATTCTGTATTACTTTGTAGGGTTCTTTGTGAGCGTGAGCTGGTAGGATCTAGTGATATATTTGAGTTGGTAGGGTTCTTGTTGAGCCTAAGTTTGGTAGGATCTTGCTGAAGATCTGAGTTATTGTAATACTTGTAAAGTCTGAGCTTGGTAGGGTTCTGTGTGAACCTGAGTTGTAAGATCTGTTTATAGTGAAAAGATCTGAGTTGGAGAAGTTGCCTAGTCTAGCACACTACTAGATAGGTGGGAGGGATGGTGGACTACCTCTAGACACATTGTCTTGTAGGGAACCACTATAAATCTTGTGTGTTTTCTATGATTGCTTTTGTGTTGTGATAGATAATTAAAAGTAGCAAATAATTCTGAAAACACCTAATCACCCCTCCCCCCCCCCCCCCCCCCCCCTCTAGGTGTAGTTTATAGACAACCCATATCTTTCAATTGGTATCAGAGCTAGGTTGATTTCAAAGGCTTAACATCTTAGAACAAGATCTACAAATTTAGTGGGTTGTGCTAAATCAATGGTTGGTGAGCATCATAAGGAAATGAGCTCAATGAAGCTGCCCATCTGCACCAAGGAGAACTTCACCAACTGGAAATAAAGAATTAAGTTGTACATGGAAACCTCAGACCCTAGAGTCTATTTGGCAGTGGTAGAAGGACCCTATTCTCCATGAACATCCATGTGGATCCAACAGCAACTCCCACACCTAAGACCCTATCCCAGTTCACCAAGGATGAATTTTCCTTGGTCATTATGGACAAAAGGGCAAAAAACATCATTGTAAATGCAATTGATGATTCAACATTTCAAAATTTGATTCATTGCAAAAATGCTAAGGAAATGTAGGACTCATTGATTGTTTACATGGAAGGAACTGAAGAAGTCAGGGATGATAGAAAATCCCTCTTGAATCAAGAATATGAATCTTTCAGACAAGACTAGAAGGATGACATAGCTACCTGCTATGAGAAGTTCTTCAGGATTGTCAATGGGCTCGGAATTTATGAAAGAGAGTTCACCAACTATGAACTAAATGGCAAATTCTTGAGATCCCTGAACAAAGAATGGTACATGAAGTTGTGTGCAATAAGGGAAGTTGGCAATCTGGGAGCAATGGAGCCTAGATAGTTATATGGCAAGCTCCTATCATATGAGCTGCAGCTAAATACCAAAAAGGCTGAGGAGGAAAACTCCAAGGCTTACAATAGAGAAAAGGCAGTGGACTTTAAAGCTGAAGCTTCCAGAAAGCACAAGACAGTGGAGCTTGTCTATGTCTCAGAGAAAGAGACCTCATGCAACTCCAGCTCAGAACTCTCTAATGAAGACCTCTCACTATTCACCAAGCAGTTCAAGAAACTGCTGAGAAACAGAAGAAGAGGGAACGGAAAAAATGAAGGTTCACCTTCTAGCTCTAGGAGAGAAGACAAGTCAGTGAGGAAGAACAGATCAGACAGGTATGACTCCAAATCTAGCAAACATAATTCCTCTAACATTGTTTGTTACAGTTGCAAAAAGCCTGGACATGTCATTGTTGAATGTCCATTCAAAAGACAAGAGAAGAGTGAGGAAAGAAAGCACTCAAAGAACAGGAAGTCAGAGAAGAGCTTTGTGTCAAAGAAATTGAAGACACTTAGTGACAGTGACAATGATTACTCCTCATCAGAATCAGATAGCCGCATAGCAGCCATGACTTTCTTAGATGAAGAATATTTTGATGAAATTCATGACAAACAGGTTATTCCTAAAGCCTCTCCTACCATCTCTGACACAAATTCAGATGTCAGCTCCACTTCAACAGTAAGAGAAGTTGGCACTAATTATATTGAGAAATTTGGTGCATTTCTTGATTCCCTTAAGAAAGCAAAAGCTCTATGTAAGGCACACGCTGCAGCGATCATCTCCTTGAGTGACAAAAGAGATGAACTACTTGAGAAAGTAACTGAGCTAGCTCAAGAGAAAACAAAATCATCAATCCCTCCACTAAGCACCAAACCTTTGACTGAAGTCATCAAGCGCAAGAATTTTAGAATCAAATAGCTGGAGGATATGCTCTTAAAGGAAAAGAAAATTATGGCTAGCTATTCCAAGCCACAAACATTTCTTCCCTTGATTGATAGCTTTTCACAAACAAGTAAGCAAGGTTTGGGTTACACTCAAGGTGAAATCAATGGGAAATCTACCCAAGGAAAGACTATCTTTAGAAAAGTGATCATACCCACAAATTCATATGATCACAGTAGCATCTATGGATGCAAAGAAAGCCAGAAGATAGGCAGTGGTCTTAAGCTTCCTTCAACCTGGCTAAGCAAGAGACAAACTTTCCTTGGGAAGAGTGCACTATCTGCACCCCAAAAGAATCCTCCAGTAAAGGCCTTCAGAAATTGCCATGTTGGGGAAAACCCTTCAGCTTCCATGATGGGAAGGTTAGCTGTCAAGCAACAGCCTAACCTAGTCAGACCAAATACCACAAGAAAATCTAGATACAATAGATTTGAATATTGGTGTTGTGGAAAAGTAGGGCATTTTGCCTTAGACTGTTGGTTCAACCCAACTGTCCAGAATCATTCCCACATGGCAACTAGAATGCAGGCTACTAAATTATTTTCTAACAAACACCTAGGACCCAAGAGAGACTAGGTTCCTAAGGAAGTGTAGTTATCTTGCAGGTATTTCCAAAAACCACTAAGACTCCGGTGTGGTACTTGGACAGTGGATATTCCAGGCACATGAATGGAACAAGAAGCCTATTGAAGGAGTTTACACCTGTAGAAGTTGGACCCAAATTTAAATTTGGAGGATTTGATAGAGGTGTAGGCAAGGTCTATGGTAAGATCACAAATGGTAGTATCACTATCACAAGAGTAGCTTATGTGAAAGGGTTACGACATAATCTTATAAGCAAAAGTCAGTTATGTGACTTGGGATATGATATTTCTTTCCACAAGGACAAGTGCCTGATCAAGGATTCTGAAAATGAATCCATCCTAATAGACACTAGGAGTGGCAACATTTATTGTTTAAATTTCATTTGCATTAGGAAAAATGAGCATGTATGTCTTGTAGCAAATGATGGAGTGTCTGCTTGTGTAAAGTGGCATAAGAGACTAGCCCACATTAACTTCAAGTCTCTCAAGAAATTAATGACATAAAACTTGGTAAGGGATGCTCCTAAGCTGGATTGCTTAGAGATGAGTCCTTGTCTTGCAAGTCAAATGGGCAAGCAAACAAGAACTTCATTCAAAAACATACATGACAAAGAATCCATTAGGTACTTATACCTACTGCACATGGACTTATTTGGTCCAATGGCAGTGCACAGCTTAAGAGGAATGGCTTATACATTAGGTATTGTTGATGATCACTCTAGATTTGTTTGGGTGTTCTTTTTGAAACACAAGTCTGATACCCTAAGTACATTCAAGAATTTTGTCAAACAAATTCAGAATGAAGTAAACAGCTCTATGGTCAAAATCAGAAGTGACCATGGAATTGAATTTCAGTCTGGGTTGTTGGATCGGTAGGCGCCCTTAGAGGGTGGTGAATAAGGGTTTTAAAAACTTATATTATATTTTGGAATACTTTGAAATAATAAGAGATCAAAATAGTGATTTGAATAAAGATCTAAATTACTTTATAATGAAGGAGAGGATAATAAACAATTTAGAGAAATGAAGATCAAATCAATTTTATTACACAAAGATAGACATGATTATTATTAATAAAATTGATTACAAAAATTCAATTTCAATGACGCTAGAAATCAAGGCGAAATATGAAAGACTCTTTTAGTTTTCTATACCGACTCGTATCACCACGAACCGGTTGGCTTTAGCCGATCCTTCCCCGGATACGGCCTCAAGCCACTCTAGCCACTCCTTCTTCAGATATGGCCTCAAGCACCCCCTAGACCCAACCTAGATCTAGTCGCCAACATGAGGCGAGTTTCTGCCCTAAGTCCTACCCTGACCTAGTCGCCAACACGATGCGAGTTCACTAACCGATTACAGAAAAGATGTGAAATTAAAAGACAATAATTTAAAAATTCCCTATATGGATCTCTTGGAGAAGTAGACGAAGACCCGCAGAGTATGATCGTAGTTGATGTGGTCTTTCGTCATGATGATGATGCTTGAGAAATCTTCTCCACGGATCTCCTTAAGCCTTCATGGATTTGTGGGAGTATCTCTCTGAACCTTCCTCTATATGATGTGGCACGAAGCTCTGGAATTTGGGGGTGGTAGAGGATGAAGAAGATGGATCCAAGGGGTCCTTTTTATAGCCTTGGAGCTAGCTTCTGCGCTATCGCTACTGCGGCGCTATCCCAGATTAGGCAATATTATCCGTGTGAGAATCCTTCATTTTAAGCAAGTCGGCCGCCTTCCTCTATTGCTTTGTGTTACCGCCTGCGCTAGTAGATACTGTATGCGCTAGCTGCTATCGCCAGCATTAGCTGCTATCGCCTGGCGCTAGCACCTTCCATAATTGTTTCCAATATTTTCTTAAATCAGCGCTAGCGCTAGCGCCGGTGCTAGCGGGCATGTTGGAATTTGGGCTTCAAATTTTGGCGCAACCTTCTTATGTTATCCTTGAGTCATGTGGACTTGTTTTCCTGCACACTTAAACACACAAGATCAAATACACATAGGATTTGTTATTCTCAAACCTAGGAGATGCGGAAGACCATGTTCCAACAAACTCCCCCTTTTGATAATAACAAATCCATTAATGATAAATCAGAGCATTAATATATAAGCATGATGAAACCTACTTGTGTGTGTGTGAGATGTTGACATAGAATATTTGTCGATTTTAGTATTTAGAATTTGCTCCCCCTAAATACATGATCCCCCTATGTGAATGCTCCCCTAATATGTAAGTTATCCTCTTAATCATTAGTCATGTTAGTTTTCCCATTTCATAGCATTTATTATTTATCATTGTCAGTTCTCCTCCTTTTGTTATTAGCAAAAATGGGTAAGGAAGCAAAACACAAAAATTTTTTATAATAAGATAAAGGCATGATCGAGCTTTTAGAGAGAAGGAAATGATAAGGTGTTGTAGAATAATTTTTATAAAGATAGATCAGAGTTTTTTTCTTAAAGATGAACAATATAACATTTGTCAAGTAATCAATATTATCATATTATTTTTCCCCTTTATATAAGAGTTTTAAGCATAAAAAGGTGATTTCCAAGTAACCAATCTACCCAGACAATATGTCTACACCCTAGCCCCGTACTAAGTGACGGATGGTCATGAGGAGCTACATACATGTCATAGGTTGGGGTGTTAGTCCCATATGCAAACACTAGACAAAACTCAACCTAGCACTCTTTCCCCCAGTGCCTCGCAAGGCCCCACTGGAACTCTCCCCGATTAAAGACATGACATGACTTAGAGGTTAGGTTATCTAATGTTTACAACCCTACGCCCCCGCTATGGTGAGATTTGTAATCATGGATAATAATTATTGGAAATATTTAAGCTTTTTAAATCTAATTATAATTTTATAGCCAATGAGTTTATATCTTTGTTTGATTTTTTGAAAAACTCACATAGCTATTTTGAAATCCATTAGTAAATCAGAGTTTTTAGCATAAAAATGATATGCGTGTTTAGAGTAACCAATATAAATTCTACCAAGCAAGTCTACTACTTGTTGAAAAAAAAGGAATTTTGAGATTTAAGACTTTGATATAGGCATGAATGCGCAAGGTAAAAAATATATGGTGATGAAGCGAAAGACTTATAGAAATACAAAAAACATCTTTTTGTAATCATGAAGATATATGAGTTAAATTCCAAAAAGAAATATGTTTTTGTAAATCATTTTTCAATTCACAAATTCAAAACATACAAAACATTGTAAAGAGCATGCTAGGTTAACTAGTGCATTTATATATAGAGAGTAGTATATAATTACATTAGGATCCAATACTCATGAGAAGAAGTGTTATGGAAGATAATGATGTGCACATAAGTGTATTTTGAATAGAGTAAACAAATTATTTAATCAAAAATACAAGACATATTCAGAGTGAAGTGCGCAATAAAACACAAATAATTTTACTTCCACACACTTCAATGCACAAAGAAAATGTACAACTACCAAGGTGCTTTGCACACACAATGCTCATTAAGACTTATCAGGGTGCAAAGTAGTGCTTGGGGGATCGCATACTTATTTTTCAATATTGATTTTTGTGATCCAGTGTACTTAAGAATAAGTGGCGTAAAAATGAAGGTTTGCACAAGACACTTTACTATTCTTTCCAAGGTGCTCAACCTCACAACGTTTATTAAGACTTACAGGAGGTTCAAATAGTGCTTGGTGGAGTTATCTTTGTCAATTTATTTCATGATTATTTTTTATACAAAGTTCTCCGAATACACTTATTTTGCAAACCAATGTAATTCTGAAAATACAACCACTTTTCTTAATTTTTAAGAGTGCAAATAAATGTAGTGTAGGTAAGATACTTGTGCAAATTTAATTCGTTGTACAATTACAATACACAAGCAAGCATTCTTGGATTAAAAACACAAAATAAGTGAGTGAATAAATATCATTATCAATCATAAAACATTTACTCATACTTAGAGGCTTGCTAAGCTTGGTTCTATACAACCTTTTTATTATAATTTGTGCACATATGAGTAGATATATCAAAGCATGATAAAAACAATTTTCAAAGTAGTTTGAACCGATGAATTGCAACATTATAGAAGTTCTAAATAATAGATTAAATCATGCTTGATTTTCACAATAAAGTCCATACAGTATTTTTGATATTTTTTAAAAATTTTGATTTAAAGTTTGAACTCTTAAAATTGATCATGGACTTCCCGAGGTCTACCCTGTGATGGGTTCTCCAAGTACTAGGAGATGTGATGGGATGATAGTCCAAATCTCCCTTTCGCAAGATGCATGTAAATAGAAAAGTTAAGTTCAAAAGATAATTTTTGATACTTGTTTTTTTATATTTTTGTATTTGATTTTTTTTTTGCATATAGAAATAGAGATCAAACAAATAACCAAAGAAAGGAAGTAAGAAAAATATTTTTTGAAATTTGGCTTTTGTAATTTTGTAATTTAAGTTTTCAAAAATCAATTATAGGCATAGATGCAAAAATGAGTAGTACATGTAAAATAATATATTTTTAGTGATTTTTCAGAATTTTAAAATTACAGAAAATCAGACACTTGAGCTAGCGCCGGCGTTAGATCCTAGCGCATGCGTTAGCTCACAGAGAGTGCTTATTTTAATCATATAACCTAGATTTTCTTTGATTTCACTTCCAATTTTGCTTAATTATGTTTATGCAATGTAAGACCTGTGTAATGAAGTGAAGAGACGAGAAGAAATCGCATAAAGTTGTTGAAGTTAAAATTTTAGAACATGGTTCAATAAAGCTCCATATTCATTAAACCTTAATTCTTGAGTTTTGCACAACCATTTAAGCTTAATATTATAGGATATGCAAACAAAGAAGACATGTTTGAACAAAATAGATATGCACTAATATTCTTTAGGTGGCAATGTTTTGAGATTAAGGTTATGCCAAAGTATGATAGTGTTTCAACTTATTGACCTAGAATGAAGTGAAGATTCTATTTGATTTGATCTTATTGATATCAAGATGATTCTAAGGTCAAAACTTGAAATAAATCACAATACACACATAATACACCAACCATTGTAAACAATTATAATGCCAATTGTTATCATATAATTCATATACATGTGATAGAGATAGTTGCTTTTAGATGATTTTTTGATATGAATTATGATATATGATTTTTAGAGAATTTTATCAAAGGACATCAATAGATCATGGTGGTGCGTGTGGCATTGGTATTTAAGATAATTAATCTTTCAATATGTCTTTTGTGATTTTCTTTATATTTTAGGGAAATATCTCATAACAAATTTATAGTTTGATTCATATGGATAATATAAGATATTTATAAGCAATGAATAAGAATAATAGATAGGTCATCAAAATAAAATATGATTTTGAATTTTGATTTATAAACTCATTAAGTTTTAAGAGATAAGTTCATATTTCCTGTAATATATAAGATGACCATAACATGATAGCTTAAAAAATAAGAAAAAAAATAGAAACACATTAAAGCATATCATGAAGTAGAAAATTTTGTATATTTCATTTTTGAAAATATTCTACTTCATGCATTTGGTGATACCTAATGAATAAGTGATTTAGGTATCCAAAGGGGATCAAGTGTGGTGGTTCCTTTGGGTACCCAAATATAATGTGTAGGTTTGTGGGTAGATATTGATGAATGGTCCTTTCATGTGAAGTTAATGTTTCAGTTTTAATTTTGGGCCTTCATTCAAATCTTGGTTTAATGTTATTCTTATGCATCAAATTTCTATTGTGATTATCTTTATTTTGAAAATTATAATTGGAAGTATCGTTCATAGGAAATTTGTGCAGTTTTATTTTTAAGTTGGGAGAAACATGATTTTGTAAATAATGGTGATTTTGATTTTGATTTACAAATCCTTTGTGTTCCTTGCTCCCATTATTAAACTTAGTTAAGATGTTCAAATTCAACTTGTTTTTAGATATAGTTTGATATTGTGAATTTGTATTTATAATTTTCATAAGCAAGTTGACTTTTTATTTAATTCGTCATTCTTGATCTTTAGATTATGCCTAGCTTTATTATAAGCTATTGTGCTATTTTTAAGAGTAGAAACAATAGAGTCAATATGATTTTGATAGTCATTTCTAAATTCCTCAAATGTTTCGTCCATCTCTTTGATTTCAATTTTATAACTTTTGCATGTAGCACAATCACTTTTCAAAGATGAATTTTCTAAAGATAATTTTTCATTTTGTTCTTTTCCAATTAATAATTCTTTTTCAAAATCCTTGAATTTTTCTTTAATATTATTACAATCAAAACACGGTTTTATATTTTCAATTAAAGTGCAAGGTAGAGAATAATCAAACACATCAATCTTTGTTTCTACATTAATTTTAGCTTTTAAGTTTTTATTTTCTAAATGTAATTTTGAATTTAAATTTTTTAATTTCTTAATTTTACGCTTAAAAGTTTGTAGCAATTGTAATGCAGAAATAGAATTGCAAAAGATGGAATTTGATTTTCTTACAGTGCTTTTGGACGCGATGAGATTTGAGCATAGAGTTCCTTTGTTATCTTTATCTTTTTGGCATTCGTCTTCCAAAGACACGATTTCCTCTTTTCAACTTAATGTGCTCTCCATTGATTCATCATGAGAGGAGTTTTCTTGAACATCTTTGTACGCTTGTATGTTCTCCAATTCTTGTGTTTGTTTTATACCTGTATATGGAGAATCATAAGTTATCTCAAGAAAATTCCACATCTCGTATGCAGTAAGAAAAGTATGAATGAGTTTGGAAATATTTTGATCTAACGCACAAAATAGACTATTCATAGATTTTGCATTTAAAACCATTTCGTTTTTATTTAATACGCTAGGTGGCTTTTTAATAGTAATATTCCAAGCTTTTTCATCTAAAGCTTTAAGAAAATTTTCCATTACTATTTTCCATCCTTTATAATTTCTTCTTTCAAATAAAGGTGGTTTAAGAGATTTTCTTCTTCATAAAAATTTACCCCACTAGTAGAAGCAAGATCATGAGACGCCATTATTCCCAGTTGTTAAGCCGGTTGGAATAAAACCGCTCTGATACCACTTGTTGGATCGGTAGGTGCCCTTAGAGGGGGGTGAATAAGGGTTTTAAAAACTTATATTATATTTTGGATACTTTGAAATAATAAGAGATCAAAATAGTGATTTTGAATAAAGATCTAAATTTTTTTATAATGAATGAGAGGATAATAAACAATTTAGAGAAATGAAGATCAAATTTATTTAATTACACAAAGAGAGACATGATTATTATTAATAAAATTGATTACAAAAATTTGATTTCAATGACGCTAGAAATCAAGGCGAAATATGAAAGACTCTTTTTGTTTTCTATACCGACTCGTATCCCCACGAATTTGTTGGCTTTAGTCGATCCTTCCTCGGATACGGCCTCAAGCCGCTCTAGCCACTCCTTCCCCGGATATGGCCTCGAGCACCCCCTAGACCTAACCTAGATCTATTTGCCAACACGAGGTGAGTTTCTGCCCTAAGTCCTACCTAGACCTAGTCGCCAACACGAGGCGAGTTCACTAACTGATTACAGAAAAGATGAAATAAAAAGACAATAATATAAAAACTCCCTATATGGATCTCTTAGAGAAGTAGACGAAGACCCGCAGAGTATGATCGTAGTCGATGTGGTCTTTCGTCACGATGATGACGCGTGTTGAAATCTTCTCCACGGATTTCCTTAAGCCTTCATGGATTTGTGGGAGTATCTCTCTGAACCTTCCTCTATATGATGTGGCACGAAGCTCTGGAATTTGGGGGTAGTAGAGGATGAAGAAGACGGATCTAAGGGGTCCTTTTTATAGCCTTGGAGCTAGCGCCTATGATATCGCTACCGTCGACGCTATCCCAGATTAGGCAATATTCTCCGTGTGAGAATCCTTCATTTTAAGCAAGTCGGTCGCCTTCCTCTATTGCTTTGCGCTACCTCCTGCGCTAGTAGATACCGCCCGCGCTAGCTGCTACTGCCAGTGTTAGCTGTTATCGCCTGGCACTAGCACCTTCCATAACTGTTTCCGATATTTTCTCATATCATTGCTAGCGCCGGTGCTAGCGGGCATGTTGGAATTTTGGCTTTAAATTTTGACGCAGCCTTCTTATGTTATCCTTGAGTCGTGTGGACTTGTTTTCCTGCACACTTAAACACACAAGATCAAATACACATAGGATTTGCTATTCTCAAACCTAGGAGATGCGGAAGACCATGTTCCAACATGGGTCAATGACCAAATTCTGTGAAGAAGAAGGTATCATATAATAGTTTTCTTCTCCCAGAACTCCCCAACAAAATGGGGTGGCTGAGAGGAAAATAGAACACTAATTGAAGTTGGTATGACCATGCTAAGTGACTCCTCACTCCCAGAATACCTGTGGGCTGAGGCAGTCAACACTGCATGTCATGTGCAAAATTGAGCACTCATCAATAAGAACTATAATAAGACTCCTTATGAGCTGATTAAGGGTAAGAAGCCAACATTAGCTTACTTCAAAATCTTTGGAAGTAAATGTTATGTGGTGAAAAACAATAAGCACTACATTACCAAATTTCCTGAAAAGAGCTATGAAGGTGTCTTTGTAGGATATAGCAAACCTAGCAAAGCCTACAGAGTCTTCAATAAGAATGCTCTTACAATTAAGGAATCTGTACATATTATTTTTGATGAGAGTAGCATGTTGCATAACCCTTCTTCTAGTTCATCTAGTGCAAGAATTGAGGGAAGATTAGAGACCCTCAAAATTAGAGACGAAGAAACAGTTGAGAAGAATGAGCCTTCCACACTGGAATCTATTCTAGAAACAGTAGAAGAGTCAACTGAAGAGCCAAATCTCCAAAATGAGAATCATGATGCAGAAGCTGAAGAAGCTACTGAAACAAGAGAACCAGTAAGAGTGATGCCTACAGCTATGAGACATCTTAGAAGTCATCCAACAAATCAGATAATTGGTGAGCTCACTCATGGAGTTAGAACAAGAAGAAATGATCTAAATGAAAACTTACACCTCAGTTTTCTATCACAACTTGAGCCCAAGAAATTTGAGGAGGCCAACAAAGACCAATTCTGGGTTTTGACTATGCAAGAAGAGCTCAATCAATTCAAAAGATGCAAAGTATGGAAACTTGTCCCAAGGCCACAAGGGCATAATATTATTGGGACAAAGTGGGTCTACAGAAATAAGATGGATGAAGCTGGATTGATTATAAAGAATAAGACAAGGCTGGTAGCTCAAGGATACAGGCAAGGGGAAGGCATTGACTTTGATCAGACATTTGCACATGTTGCTAGATTGGAGGCCATCAGACTCTTTCAAGCCTATTATGCATACAAGGGATTCAAAGTCTATCAAATGGATGTCAAATCAGCATTCCAAAATGGAGATCTAAAAGACGAACTCTATGTTGCTCAACCACTAGGGTTTATCTCTCCAACCTTTCCTGATCATGTTTATTCTCTCAAGAGAGCCTTGTATGGGCTGAAGCAAGCACCAAGGGCTTGGTATGAGGCACTGTCTATCTTTCTCCTTGAAAACAAGTTCTCAAGAGGGAAAATAGATAAGACTCTTTTCTTGAGAGAGTTGAAGGGCCAGATCCTTGGTCAACAGATGAGAGTCTTTGCCAAAAGTTTGTTAAATGTATGCAGTGTAAATTTTAAATGAGTAGTATGGGAGAGCTTAAGTATTTCTTAGGTCTCCAAGTAAAGCAATCTGAGGAAGGAATCTTCATTTCTCACACCAGATTTACCTTGGATATCATAAAGAAATTTGGCATGGAGAACTTTACCCCTATGAGAACTCCTATGGGTTCAACTGTGTCTCTAAATAGGGATGAAAAGGGGAAACCCTATAACGAGTCCATGTATAGAAGCATAATTGTCTCATTGCTCTACCTCACTGCTAGTAGGCCATACATCATGTTTGCTACATGGGTCTGTGCAAGATATCAAGTGGACCCCAAAGAATCTCATTACTCAGTTGTGAAAAGAATTTTGAGATATCTGAAGGTTACTACAAATCTGGGGCTCTGGTATCCTAAGTCAGATGATTTTGTGTTGTGTGGCTATTCTGATGTAGACTTTGCTGGGTGCAAAGAGGACAGAAAAAGCACTTCAGGAACTTGTCAGTTCTTGGGGAGAAGACTTGTGTCCTAGAGTAGGAAAAAGCAAAACAGCATTGCTATCTCCACAGCTGAATCAGAATACATTTCAGCTGGCGGTTGTTGTGCATAACTCATATGGATTCAACACCAATTAGAGGATTACAATTTGCACATTTTGAGAACACCTCTCTTTTGTGATTCCTCAAGTGCCATTTCCCTTGCTAAAAATCTGGTGGAACATAGTAGAACAAAACATATTAAATTAGATATCATTTCATTTTAAGGGAGCATGTAGAAAAGGAGGACATATATCTTGAGTATGTCAATACAGAGGGGCAGATAGCTGACATTTTCACTAAGCCCCTTGATGAGTCTAAGTTCAATCATTTCAAAATTGAATTGGGAATGTTAAGTTCTTAAATTGGGCATGTTGAATCCATTATATATTCTTTTAGTAGGTGTGAAATATTTTAATAATGGGTTGGATCTCACACAAGGTCCACCCTAAAGTGATCTGACAACCTTAGTTTTTGAAGGCAGGAACACCAGACAGCTTGACTAAAGCATAACTTAATATCTTCTAGAGGACAATAGCTTCACAAAGAATAACGGCTTAATTGATATCGACGACATTGATGAAGTCTCGACGACAACATCCAAGTCTCGGCGACATTACTGGCGTCTCAACGACAACGCTGAAGCGATTTTGACGATAAGAATAAAGACATATCGATGACACTCTTGATGACAAAGCTCAATCATGACTGACAAAATGACATCATAGGACACTACACCATCATTATTGCGCCGCAATTATGGGATTCTCAAAATAATACAGGAGGATTTGAATAGGTACACGCCTCTTTATCTTCCCAATGCATTATTCTATATATTAGACATTGTGTAAGCATAGAAATCACGCACACACAAAACCGTAGAATCCCTCCTTCATCCTCTTCCTTCCGATGACTCTCTACTACCGCAATGGCGCCGAAAAAGAATGACGAGAAAAACCCTTTTGGTGGAGAACTTCTGAAGGGTGGTTTTGAGAAGACGGAAGAGGATCTGGATATGGTAATCACTCTGATGTATGCATCTGAATTAGAATACATCCTCACTGAGCCAACTCGTCTTTGCAACTCTGCCGTCTAGTCTTTTTATGAAAATGCCGACTTCAATAAATCTGAAAGGGAAATTCACACTGTTGTGGCTGGCCAACAAATTCATGTAAATACAGAATGTTTATCCAGAGTCCTGCAACTCACTGTCTTTGAAAAGGATGAGATAGAAGAAGAAATCACAGAGGCAGACATCTATGAAGGGCTAAAATGGTGCGGTTTTGAAACTAAACCTTATGGCAGCTTACAGAGGATGCATATGAACAGGCAAGGCAAATTACTTACAGATATCATTGGAAAAGTGTTGATATGTAGGACAGGTTCACATGATAGTGTCTTCAAAGGGATGTTTGAAATAATGGTCAGAGTGATCTTGAACAAAAGGACTGACTGGGGAAAGCTTGTGTTTGAAAAGATTACTGAACACATAAGATCTCCAAACTTTGGAAGAATTTTATCTCTTTACCTCAAGAACAGCATTCCTCATCTTCTCAAAGTTTCAGAATCTACCCCTCTCCACTATCTCAAAAAGATAGAGGTAAAGACAGTAGGTAGGTGGGAGAAGAAGTTCACCAAGAATGAAGCAGGTGAATCTTCTACTCAAGGCTCAAAGACCCCTGCCTTAGTTCCTATAGTTGCTCAGGAACCCCTGACTCCTATTGAGGGGGAGCCTCTGAGAAAAGACATCCCTAAGATGGACAGTGCTCCAGCACCTCAAGAGGAGGTGAATCCACCACATGAGCAGCTACCTAATCCAGCATCTGTCTTGGATATAGAATTAGAAGAATCTTAAAGAGAGCTAAGCAGTGGTCATGCAACTGTTGAAGAACAAGATAAGTCTGACAGGTCTTTGAATGATTCTCTCAACGATGAAATGCATACACACTCAGAAGGAGAAGACTATAAGAACCACTCTAAAACCCCTGCATTAATGGAGGGGGAGCATACTGGTCAACTTATTCATGTCTCATCAGAGTTCTATCAGCCTCTCTCCCCCATCCAAGAAGAACTCCCTCCATCACCTCCTCCTTCTACATCTCATCCACCCACAGTTGATCTTGAGCAAATCATCTTCAAATATGTGGCCATTGACTCCTCCACATTTGCAGATCAAGTGGCCTCTCAGGCTAGAAAGTTTAAAAGAAAATACTCACAGATGGAGGGTGAGCAATTAAGATTTCAAAAAACCTTTCAAAGCCTAAAAGAATTTGTGTCTTCCTCCATGGTTACAAGAGAGTTCTTAACCTCACTGGCCAGTAAGGTCAAGAAGGGGGAGAATATCTTAGAGGAAGAGAGACCTATCTTTGACTTGAGTGAACAAGCATGGGGTAATGCTGATGAGCCTGCTCCTGACAAGGTAATCACCTTTCAAGATGCAATGATTCAGGGGGAGATAAGTGACAAAGATATGGCAGATGTCATGCAGTTTCTGACAGATGAAGGGGATCCCCAAGAAAGGATGAATATTGAGCAAACTGATGCACCAAAGCAGGGGGAGCCTACCCCAAATGTCCAAAGAGACCTAGATGCAGAAATGGTAGCTGTAAGCACAGTTGTAGCTCTGGATGAGATTCAAGATAAAGATCCATTGGAAGAAGTAGCTCAGATTGCACAGGAAGCTGCCCAAGAGGCTGAGCAGAATGCACAAGCACAGGGGGAGCTTCCTAAGGATAAAACTAATGCTGAAGATCCTGATGATGATGAAGATGCACCATTGAGAATGACCAAGAGGTATACAATTCCAAAAGCCTTCTCCATGAAGAGAAGAACTCCTGAGAAGGATTCTTGAACTTCAGGTATCAGATGAATTATTGGTTTCTGTGGAATTACATTTGGTGGGAAAAACAAAGCTACACAATTTCTTGATATGGAAATCTGCTGTCTATAATTTCAGTTGTTTCCTCTCTTGTCTATGTTATCTTCTATATATGTTTGTTTATGCAAAGAAATGTGTAAAATCACTCTATTCAAAATGTAAAATTTGTTAAGATAAATAGGGGGAGATTGTTGGGAAAAACCCTTGATTTAACTTAACAAATTATATGAAAGTGATTTTAGCTACTAGGATTGAGGTACTCATTGTATAGTGAGGGTATTCTGGTCATTATATGTCTTAGGATATCACACTCAACATAGGTTGTCAGGACCATATCAAGGGAAGAAAAATTGGGTTAAGTTAACATTTGCGTCGAATAGAATTCGACGCAGCATCGAGTCCATATCGACACTGCTCTAACTAGAAGTCCAAGTGGTTCAACCCTTCTGTCGAAGCAACTCAAGTCGACGTTACATCGAATAAATAACAACGTAGAGGTTAGGGACTTGTTGGAGTAACTAGTGAAGTCGACGCAGCTTCTACTTCAACTCGACGCAGAAGAGGTTATTTGTTGAAGCCATCTAAAGTCGATGCAACGTCGACTTCATCTCGATGCAGAAGATGAAGGTCAGATCCAGGCAGATCAACTCGATGGACACATCGATAAGATGTCAACTCAATGTCGACTAGCAGAGTTCAATCAGAGCAGAGATGAAATCGAAGCTACTTTTACAAGAACTCGAAGTTGCGTCGATAAGAGAAGAAATGAATTCGACGCTACGTCGAATACAGTATGTAAAAGTATATCTTTTCAGCTGTCTCTCTTATCCTTCTTTTATAGACCACATCCTTCAAGACCATTCCCCAATGGCTTAATAATTGCCTGAATTAGAAAGGAGCATTAAAGAAGGAGACAAAAAGGTTTCTTGGAACAATATTCCTTGTAGATGGATGGGCCAAGAACTAAAGAGGAAAGAAAGAGAATGTCATTGGCAGATTAACTTTTCAGGGCATACCATAAAGGGAAAGAAAATTGAAATTGAATAGAGAGAATAAAAGGAGAAGAGAAGACAGAAATACACATTGCATTAATCACAATCAGCCATCTTCCTTCTTGCTAGGGCTTCCTCTTCTTCTTCCTCTCTCAGGAACCCTAATACTGAAAAAGAGAAAAGGAAAGAAATCTCTACTGTTCTTCATCTAATAGAATAGAGGATCTGAAAGCTGCTCTTCATCACAATCTCTTAGCAGCCAGATCTCAATCAGTAGAAGTAGAAAGGATCTGACATACAAAAGCACCTGCAATTCATCACTATCTAAAGCAGGAGTTAATCAAGAGCAGTTCCTATGGAACATTTGATAGGTTGTTCTTCATACAGTCTTCTCAAGAATTTTGAGAATAGAATTCCTACAACTTTCTTCCTTTTCATTCTCTCTCATTCTGTAAAAGAGTTTTATTAATCCCTCTTCAAAGGATTCAGTGGTTCAAGATCTCCTTATCAAAAGATCTGGTGGTTCAAGATCTTCTTATCAAAAGATCTGGTGGTTCATGATCTCCTTGTCAAAATATTAGTGGTTCTAAGAGTCTCCTTATCAAAAGACTCAGGCACAGTGGTGCATCGCTACCAGGTGGTAGAAGAGGGGAGTACCCACATTTTGGGGATAATTTTCCGTGATGTCCATCATAGCTTAGATTTCATTTACTCCATTTACTTTCATCACTTAACTGAAGATTACTTATTCTGGGTTTTATCTTGGTAAAGCATAATACTTAGATTTTATTGTACTTGCACAAATATAATAGAAATAAATTTAAATCTTTATTCACCCCCCCCCCCCCCCCCCTCTAGAGGATTCTCAGAGGGACACTGTGCACTTTCATATAGCTCGGAAGAATGGCAGAAGTATGAAATGTGTGAAGCTGGCAGAAGGGACTACTGGAACAAAATCAAGATGTGTGATACTTCAGTGCCTACACATGCACCTCTCAGATATCACCCTAATCCTTATAACTACTTTGAAAGGAAAATGAAGAAACAGGCTGAAGCTGAGAAATCCAAGAAGGCTAGACCACCTGGGAAAGGCAAAGATGTTTAGAAGGATTGAAGAAGGATTCTAGCAATCACATGCACACTTATATGCTTTACATTTTTGCATCTAATATATTGTTAATGTATTGGACTGTTGTTAATCAATATATACAGTGATTAAGTGCTTAATTAATTGTTAATGATTATATTTGTTAGTAAGGTCTATCTATACTTGTAAGTTCTGGCTTCTTCAAATATGGGGAGATTGCTGGGTATTATGCCTTCAATGTCTCTAGATTTAAAGAAGGAACACAAGTATAGATAAGCTAAGTTGTTTTTGATGTCATGTTTAAGTTCGTGTTGTGATAGATACATTAAAGCTACATCACTAGTATCTAGACGATAATAGTAATAAAAATCACTAAGTAAAATATCGTCTCAAGACTCAGTAAATGAATCGTTGACAAAGATATAATATCGTCGAATCAGTTTCGATGATATCTTCTTGAAGAAAGCTTATCGTTGATAAGGCTAAGTTCAGATATCTCGACGATATCATCTTGAAGGAAGCTTATCGTTGATAAGGCTAAGTTTGGATATCTCGACGATATCGTCTTAAAGAAAGCATATAGTCTTGAATATTGAAGATAGCTTATAGCTGAGAAAGACAAAGTTCAGATGACTCGACGACATCGTCTTAAAGAAGATGTATAGTCTTAAAGGTTGAAGAAAGCTTATCGTGGATAGAGCTAAGATGTCTCGACGATATCGTCTTGAAGAAGAGGCCTAATCTTGAAGATTAAAAGACGTAACTCTTTAAGTCATGAAGAAAGGTTCATGTGGACAAACATCAGTTTGAAGATCTTATATTGTCTAGAAGATCAAGACGATATCGTCTTGAAGATAGCTATCAACTTGAAGAAAATTCTAAGTCATATAAAAAGGAATATCTCGACGATATCGTCAAGAATAAGTAATATCGTTGAGATATTATATAAAGTCTTGAAGAAGGATGCATGTCGACGATACTGTCTTGAAGAAGATATATCGCCTTGAAGATTGAAGATATATTGTATCTAAGGAAACATCTCGACGATATCGTCTTGAAGAGGTAATATCGAAGAGATATCAAGTAGAGTCGTGAAGAAGGAAGTATGTCGATGATATCATCGTGAAGAATATTCATCGTTTACACTAATCAAGACGATATCGTCTTGAAGGAATATTATCATCTTGAACAGTTGCAGAGCAATATTTAATTCGCAGACATTCTTGGAAATTGATATTCAGGGAATGTGCACGCTGCTTATCTTGCGCACAAATCAAGGAGTAATAAATGATATATTCTCTATAGAATATAGTCGCTGCATAGTATTTAATGAAGAAATTTATTATTTCTATATTCTGCAAATTCCAAGAACGGCCAGTAATTAATGATGAAATATTGACAATTCTGCAAGACGTTTCAAACGGGAAAATTGATTATGGAATAATCAACAAGTGGTTTTATGCAAAATGGCAGAGCAATATAAAAGGAGATATTTTTCATCTACAGTACACATTTTTGCTCAGTATTCTCTCTACAGTACACATTTTTTGCTCAGTATTATCATTAAATCCTTTATATCTTACTGCTAGTGGACCAAATATTATGTATGCAACATGTGTATGTGCTAGGTATCAAGCATGTCCTAAGGAATCTCATTACTCAACTGCAAAGAGGATCTTGAGATATCTTAAGGGCAGCCAAAATCTTGGCCTTTGGTACCCTAGAAATAATGATTTTGAACTGATTAGTTTTTTAGATGCTGAATTTGGTGGTTGCAAGAAAGATAGGAAGAGTACAAGTGACACTTGTCAATTCCTAGGAAGGAGATTGATTTCATGGAGTAGTAAGAAGAAGACAGTGTGACAATATCCATAGTTGAGTATGAATATATAGCTGTTGGGAGTTCCTATGCACAACAACAATGGATTCAGCACCAGCTAGAGGACTACAACCTCAAGGTAAGTCATTCTCCATTATATTGTGACTCGTCCAGTCTAATTTCTATTGCTAAGAATCATGTTTTTCATAGTTGGACTAAGCACATAGAAATTAGATATCATTTCATTAGGGAGCATGCAGAAAGTGAAGATATCTGCCTTAAATATGTCTCCACTAGCAATCAAGTTGCTGATATCTTTATAAAGCCATTGGATGAGGCTAAATTTAATTTCTTTAAGATTGAGCTAGGAATGCTAAATGTTGAATAAGTCTTTTACATTTCATAATGTTATTTCCTCAATATTGTTCATCATATATTTTATTTTGTATCTTAATCTCTGTTAGGATGTGTTAGCTACTTTAAAACACTTAGTGGTTTGTTAGGACTAAAAACAATCATACTTAAATGGTTCACTATTAGGCAGTGAGTTCAGCCAAAATAGCTGAGAAAGTTTCAACTGAACCATTGGGACATAGTAATAACCACTGAGACAGTCTCAGCGGTTATTACCATGTCCCAGCGATTTAACTTTCCATCTCAACAGATCCACTGAGACTGTCTGTTTTAATTAAATCAATTAAATTGATAAGATAAATCTGTTGGAGCTTCTGCAAAGTGATCCAGAATAAATCAACTAGTTAGTCTCATTGCCAACGTGATATGAGCCTATAGGGTTGCACATAAGAGTGTTTGGAGAAATTGGAGAAAAGATTGTGTTGGTCTTCCTCTTATTGGATATGAGTGAAGGACCAATCCTACGACTAATTTGAGTGTTGGTGGTTTGATTAATGGCTACTAGATCAAGTGTATATTGTATGGAGCATGTTGTACAACCCTGGTATTCGCCAGGAGATGAGCGGAGACTAAGGAGTCAGCAGGCGAGAGGAGCAAGAAGGAGGGCGTGACAGAGTCCCAATGAAGGCTCACAGTAAAGCGGGTGAGCCGGGCTCTCGCCAGCTGCTCACAAGGAGCGGGCGAGCCAGGCTCTCGCCAGCCACTTGCGGGAAGGCGAGCAGGTCCAACCCCTCATCGGTCGCTCGCAGGGAGATGAGTGAGTTGGGCTTCACAGTTCATGAGAGGGGGACCTTAGGGGGGCTCGCCCTGTAAGGGTCCAGGGGTACTTTTACCTGGAATCCCAAGGTGGTCTGCAGTTAGCCTTTCCAAATAGCGGAGTTTGGCTATTGGCAGGCCATTTTGAGCTGCGTACCGTAAAAGAGTAAGGCGGAATCCCGCTATTAGCAGACCGAACTGGAAAAACTATAAATTGACCTTGAAGGGCACCATTGGAGAGGATTGCAATCTCAGTTTTCTGAGCTTCTTCCTCCCTAGGTGATCTTGGCTTAGCTCTTAGGCTCTCCAAGGTGCCCAGTCTCAGCTTTGGCTTGGGAGGGGAAGCGCTTAAAGATCTTTCGGGTGTGTGGTGGGACCTCCTCGTTGTGACCAAAGGCATGTGTCCAGTTCTAAGTCTCCAGTCTGTTCCTTCCGAGGAATCAGTAAGGGTTAGCTGCCCCCTCATCCTTGAGGGCCCGAGCTCCACAAGGATGAGAAAAAAGAGAAAAATAAGAAAGAAAACACAATGTATCAGTGCTCGTCAGCGGACTGCTCGCTCTCGCTCCCCTCGGAGGGCATGGTAGGCATGAAAAGCTCTGGGATCACGTCCTCGAGGGTAAGCTCAGCCTCCTCAGCGGTGAGTAGACCAGCCCTTTGGAGAGTGCGGAAGGCGAACCTTGCCACATGGAGCGCTCCCTCTCGCATCTCCGTCTTCTGCTCCCGTCGCTTTGCCCTCAAAGACCTAGGGCTAGGCGGAAGAGTTACCTGCACCAATTCGAGATTAAGGGCCTTGAGCCCATCCACTTGCTTCTCCAAGGCGGTGGTGCGAGCGAGAAGCTCACTAGCGGTCTCGACATCCTGGACCAACCCCTCGTCAGTCGCTCGCAGGGAGATGAGCGAGTCGGGATTCATAGTTCGCGAGAGGGGCCCTTAGGTGGGGCTCGCCCAGCAAAGTCCACGGGTGCTTTTACCTGGAAGCCCCTGGTGGTCTGCAGTTAGCCTCTCCAAACAGCGGAGTTTGGCTGTTGGCAGACCATTTTGAGTTGCGTATAGTAAAAGAGTAAAGTGGAATCCCACTATTAGCAGACCGAACTGGAAAAACTATAAATAGACCTTGAAGGGCACCTTTGGAGAGGATGCTCGTGTTTCTGGAACAGTTCTGAGGTTAGCCTCTTCATAGTCTCGGGGTCCCGCGGGTCGCCAAGGAAATCGTCCATCTCCTCCGGCAAAGGAAGGGGGGATAACTCCTCCTCCCCAAACTCGAAGTCGTTGGAACTCTCGGGGCGATCTGCGAAAGAAAGAGGTTAACAATAAGAAGGGAGAGGCCGATTGTTGGACGGTCTAAGCCAATCAAGCGAGATAGAAGTCGCTTTACCAGGCTGTGGGAGAGAAGAGCTAGGCCGGCCCTGGAAGGGATTTCCGTGGGGCAGGGTCCCCGATTTGCCCAAGCACGAGGGAGGAGGTGCCACGCCCCCGCCAGGGACAGCGCGCATGAGCGATTTCCCGGGGTTCGTTTGGTATAGGGGGTAAAGCCCGGGACGGAGATGTTTATCACTAGAGGAGGCTGCGAGAGCGGTGGCGTGGCTTGCCTCCCAGGAGTCGTGAGAGGAGACTCTACGAACAAACAATCATCAGGACAGTATTGGGGGTCTGTCGAAGGATCGCGAGAGAAGGCTTACTGGGTTGAGGTGATTTCGAGTGGGACGGGGTGGCGTCCAGATCCATTATCTCCACGCCGCCTCCACGGGGGGTAGCGATGCAAGCGTCCTCTCGGGCCTCATCCGTCAAGTTCTCCAGCAGGCGTGAGCTCTGAGAGATAGAAGCATTAGCAGGAAAGAGGGAAGGGCCAGTTTATCAACTCAAATACCTGATCCGCGAGCAGGAGGTCGAGCGACGGGTCCGGGGCCGAAGACCCTTACCCCCTCGATTGTTGTCGGATCGACTTCGCCTTCAACATTTTAGGAGGAGCCAGCTTCGAGGCCCAAGGGGCGGGTCGGGCGAGGTCCGAGTGCTAGCTAGCTCGCGCCGCGTTGAGGCGTGCCCGAGTCTCCTCTGAAATAGGTATTTTTTATAACTACAATGCGAAGAAGCGAAAGAAGATGAAAGGAGAAGAGGGGTACTCTTCTGCCATGATCGATGATATTTATAGAAGTGGGCATGGGTCCCACCAAAATATTCTCACCACGTCATCAAGGATCCGGCGAACACCAGGGGTTGGACATTTCTTCGCGATCCTAAGGTAGCCTCGTGAAGAGCGGGGATTGTGTACAACCCCAGTATTCGCCAGGAGGTGAGCGGAGACTAAGGAGTCAGCAGGCGAGAGGAGTAAGAAGGAGGGTGAGCCAGAGTCCCAAAGAAGGCTTGCAGGAAAGCGGGCGAGTCAGGCTCTCACCGGCTGCTCACAGGGAGCGGGCGAGTCAGGATCTCGCCGGCTGCTCACAGGGAGCGGGCGAGTCGGGCTCTCGCCAGCCACTAGCGGGAAGGCGAGCAGGTCCAACCCCTCATCGGTCGCTCGCAGGGAGATGAGCGAGCCGGGCTTCATAGTTCGCGAGAGGGAGCCCTTAGGGGGCTCGCCCAGTAAGGGTCTGCAGTTAGCCTCTCCAAACAACGGAGTTTGGTTGTTGGCAGAACATTTTGAGCTGCGTATAGTAAAAGAGTGAGGCGGAATCCCGCTATTAGCAGACCGAACTGGAAAAACTATAAATAGACCTTGAAGGGCACATTTGGAGAAGATTGCAATCTCAGTTTTCTGAGCTTTTTCCTCCCCATGTGATCTTGGCTTAGCTCTCAGGCTCTCCAAGGTGCCCAATTTCAGCTTTGGCTTGGGAGGGGAAGCGCTCAAAGATCTTTTAGGTGTGTGGTGGGACCTCCTCACTGTGACCAAAGGTCTGTGTCTAATTCCAAGTCTCCGGTCTGTTCCTTCTGAGGAATCAGTAAGGGTTAGTTGCCCCTCATCCTTGAGGGCCCGAGCTCTACAGAGACCAAGTCTTAGTTTCAACATTTTTGGTGCGGTGAGCGTGGAGTGCAGCTAGTTCAAGAAAACTCTGAGAAAGAGACATGGCGGGAGACGACGAGCGAGAGGAGGACTTCGGCAGTTCGCCACCACCCGACGCGCCAGTAACGATGGAGATGTTGGATGACCTCAAGAGGGACCTGCTCGGGACTTTCCAGTGTGCCCTCGCCACAGCCCTTGGGGGTCTCGCAACCCCTACGCCCCAAGTGGCCCCTCCAGCTGGAGTAGGCGAGCACGCCCCGGGGCAGAGGCTAGGGAAGGACGCAATGTCCAAGATGCCAGAGCGAGACCTCGCGGGGCGGGAGCTCTTCCCCAGCCCGGCGAGTGCGGGTGGGGTTCATGCGAGTGTCGTCCCGGGAGGAGGGATCCTGGGTAGTGGGATCCTAGCGAGTGGTCCCTCGGCGAGTGCGAGACCAGGAGAAGCCGGTTCGGTCGGGGAGCTTGCGGGGCTAGTGGAGCAGGTCAGGTGCGTGAAGGGGGGAGTCCCTTCTGCGAGTTGGTGCTCTCGGGACCACTCCCCGAGGGGTTCATCGAGTCGGCCATGACTTAGTATACTGGCAAGGATGACCTCACTCAGCATCTGCAGTGGTTCGAAGACATGGTCTCTATCAGACCTATGTCTGACGCTTTCAAGTGCCGACTCTTCGCCACCACCCTGAAAGAGAAAGCAAGGGACTGGATTCACTAGTTGCCCTTAGGGTCGATCTATGCCTTCAAGGATTTGTGTCGCGGCTTCCTGCTGCGTTTCTCCACCTCGAAGAAGAGGAAGAAAGACCCCGGGGCGCTCTTCAACATCAAGCAAAGACAGGGGGAGTCGCTAGCTCATTATGTTGATCGGTTCAAGGAGGAGGTCCTCCTCATCCAGGAGGTGCTACGGTACACTCTCCAGCTCGTCTTCATAGTGGGGCTGCGAGAGGGGTTCTTCAAGATGGACCTCAAGAGGAGGGCTCCATTGTCTTTTGAGGAACTTATGGAGAGAGCGGTGGAGGAGATAGAAGCGGATGCAGCAAACCCCGAGTTCACGAAGAGGTTGGCACGGCTGAGCGAGCTGGAGGTCAACCATCCAAAAGCAAGGAGAAAAGAAGAGGTGAGGGCCCCAGAGGTGGGGTGGAGGCAGCAAGAAGGGGGGAGGCAAGGCCCGGGAAGGGGTTTCCACCAGGGAGGGGCAACTTCCAAGGAGGTCAAGGAAGACCCCACCAGCTAGGATGGAGGCAGGGCCTGAGGCCACCTCATCCCCACCCGCCTCAGCAGGCAATGGCAGTCTGTCGAGGGAGACCAGGAAGGGGAAGACGAGCGGGAGCCGAAGGAGCCGGTCCTAGGAGGAGGAATAGAGGGGTAGAGGCCGAGAGGAGGGGGCGGCATTGCCCTATTATGACTTCCACGAGGAGGAAGGTCACTCAATGGCCACCTGCCCTGAGTCCTTGGAGGTGAAGGGAGCCAGAGTGTCGGCGCCGCGGGAGCAGCGGGCGATAAGGATTGAGGAGGTCCTGTCTCAGGACGAGGAGGACGAAAGGTGTGAAGACCAATTCGATGTGGGGACCCGAGGAGGGATCGGGGTGATCCATAGGGGGTTAGGGATTGAGGCGACCCGGAAGACAAACCTCCATACCATCTATCGTCGCAGCATGGATTTGACGTCCCTAGCCCCTCCCCCAGTAGAGAAGATCTCGTTCACTCAGAAGGACATGCTGGGTCATGAAGACCCATTCTGCGATCGAGATCTTCACCGTCTCCCGGATCCTTGTGGATAATGGGAGCTCGGTTAACGTCATCTTCAAGAAGGCATTTGACAAGATGCAAGTGGAGGCACGGAGGGTGCTGGCCTCGGACAGCCCACTGTTTGGGTTCTCCGGTGAGAGGAAGAAGGTAGAAGGGGAGTGGGACTCCATGTAGTCTTGGGGGGCAGTCCAGGAATTTCCATTTTGTCATAGTGGATTCCCCAGCAGCTACATCGCCATATTTGGACGGACACTCATCAGTGTGCTCCGCTGCGTCCCATCCATCTTCCATTAATTCCTCAATTTCAATGCGGGAGGAGTCCAAGTCCGGATAAGGGGAGATCCGAAGATGGCCAGGCAGTGCTATGTGACTGTCGTGAACACCATCTCCTGGATGGCCGAATCAGAATAATGGGATCGGAAGATGGAGGATCCGGCGAGGCTCGAGGAGGCAGTAGAGGAGGAGAGAGTAGGAGAAGTTCAGGCCCAGGAGGAAGGGGCGGAAGAGAAGATGGAGGAGAAGAAGGATAGGAAAGAGGAAGAAGGCGAGGCCCGGGAAGGAGGGGCAGAAGAATTGATGGAAGTTCGGGAAGGAAGAAAGGAGGAGGAGTCTGAAGCGCTAGCTCACGGCGAGGAGGAAAAGGGTGACTGGGGGATCAGTCCCGGCTGGAGGCCGTAGATGAGATTGTGGAGCTCGAGGTCACCACCCAAGAGGGGGTGGTGGAAAAAGTCAAGATCAGCGGGGAGCTCAGCCCAGAGGAGCAGAAGCAAATCCTGGCCAGCGTGCAGGAGAATGTGGATGTCATCGCCTGGAGCGCAGCAGAGATGCCCGGGATCAATGTAGATGTGGCTTGCCATCGCCTCAACCTCGATCTCGGCACCCAACCCATCCGACGGAAGAAGAGAGTCATTACTGACAAGCTGGAAGGGCCTATCCGAGAGGAGGTGGGCAAGCTCCTCCAAGCAGGGTTTGAATCGGAGATCTAGTACCCAGGCTGGGTCTCCAATGTGGTTATGGTAAAGAAGGGGGGGGGGGGTAAGTGGAGAATGTGAGTTGACTTTTCTTTACTTAATAAATCATGCCCCAAGGATTGCTACCCCTTGCCCTGAATCGACGCGCTAGTTGACTCAACCGTCAGTTTTTCTATGATGTCTTTTTTTAGTTACTTTTTCAAGTTACCATCAAATCCGCATGCACCCCCCCCCCCCCCCCCCCCCCTCCCCCCCCCCCCCCCCCCCCCCACCGACATCAAGGATGTCTCTTTTATCACGGGGGATGGGTGCTATTGTTACAAAATGACGCCCTTCGGGATGATAAACGCAGGAGCAACGTACCAACGGATGATGGGCAGGGTCTTCCGAAAGCAAAAGGGCAGGAACCTGGAGGTCTATGTTGATGATCTCATGATAAAGAGTCGAGACCTTGAGTCCCACCTCCGTGACCTTAAAGAAACTTTCGGGACATTGAGAAAATTCAAGATGAAACTCACCCCCCAGAAGTGTGTCTTCGGGGCTAGCCGGGGAAAGTTTCTAGGCCACTTGCTCACCCCAGCGGGAGTGGAGCCTAATCCATACAAAGTCAGGGTCATCATAGAGTTGGGGTCACCAAGGAATGCGAAGGAGGTTCAGCAGCTAACGGGGAAGTTAGTCGGGCTTAGTAGGTTCCTCTCCAAGGTGGGAGAGAAGTGTGCACCCTTCTTTAAGGTGCTACGGGGGAACCAGAAGTTTGAATGGACCCCTGAGTGTGTAAAGGCTTTCAAAGCACTGAAGGAACAATTGACCCAAGCTCCATTGCTGCAAGAACCGAGATAGGGAGAGGACTCCGAGGCAGTGAGTTCAGTGTTGGTCCGGGAAGAAGGCAGAAGGCAACTCCCAATCTACTATGTTAGTCGAGTACTGAGGAAGGCGGAGCTTCGGTACCCCATCCTAGAGAAGTTGGCCTTTGCCTTGGTAGTTTCGGCCCGGAAGGTCCAGCCATATTTCCAAGAGCATCTGATCAAGGTGGTGACCGACCATCCCCTTTGCAAAATCATGGAAGGGGTGGAGTACTCGGGAAGGCTGGCCAAGTGGTCAGTAGAACTAAGTGAATTCGATATCGCATACGTTCATAGGTTGTCCATAAAGGCCCAAGCGATGGTGGACTTTTTGGCGGACTATGTAGCCGAGGTAGAGGAGTCCGAGCTACCCAACCCGGTGGCCTAGAGGAAGTTGGTCGACGGGGCCTCAGGAAAGCATTCCTTTGGGGGAAGGGTGGTTTTGGTAAGCCCCCAAGGGACGAGGATCTAGCAGGCAATCAATATTCACTTCCCCCTCACCAACAACCAGGCCGAGTACGAGGCAGTGATAGCAGGCCTACGGTTGGCCCGAGAGTTGGGAGTGCAAGAGGTGGAGGTCTCGACAGACTCCATGGTGGTGGCTTGCCAGGTTAGGGGGAGTTTGAGGTAAAGGACTCGACTCTTCAGTGGTACTTGAAAAGGTCAAGGGGCTCATAGGGCTGTTCCAGACCTTCGCGATCTGTCACATGCCAAGGGAGGAGAGTGGCGCGGCAGACCTCCTGGCCAAGTTCGGTCCCAGGGCAGGGGGGACGGTGTCGGACCTCTTCTGACCATCCATTGAGGAGGGGGAGATGATAGAGGTGGACCAGCGGGCGTCATGGATGGACCCTTTCATCACCTTCCTAGCATTAGGGAAGTTCCCCGGGGGAGATATGGATAAGCGGCGCTTCAAGTATAAATTGGCGTATTATTCCTTGCATGCGGGAGGACTAAACAGGAAAATGCTCTCGGGGTTCCTAGCCTGTTGTGTAACATCCCGATTCGAACTAGACCCCTTGTGAGCGTTTTTGGGTTAAACGAGTTGACTCGAGCTCTGGATGTACGGAGGGCCAGGCTTGCACCTGAGCCAGAGAAGTGCACTCGACGAACGCGGCGAGTACCATTTCTATTATTTGTCCCGATGGTTGCTGTATCGGGATCCGAGCCATCCGGAGAGCATAATTTGAGCAATAAAACTCGAAGGAAGCCTTGAAGGAATTATAGTGCGTACGTTAGCTCAAATGACATGGTTTTCAAATAGCGTATCTATTCAAGAAGGTGATACGTAACAAATGACCTTGGAGTTCACCCCAGACAGTTTTGTTAGACTCGTAAAAAATATACGAGTTCAATAAAATTGTCCGCGCTCGATTCCGATAAGAATCGGCGAAATTATAACGTTGCTTCCAAATAGCTGATTTACCCAAAAAAGTGCAATCGAACAAACGACCTCGCAACCCAATCAGCCTTATTAGACTCATCACAATAGTATGAGTTCAATGGATTTATCTGTTTGCGATTCCGACGTCGTTTGAAGGAGTTTTGACGTTTAAGTCAAATTAGGCCGTAAACGCTCCGGAGAGCGTAAAATGAGCAAACAAACTCGGAATTGATATTGGATCATTTTGATGGGTGCGTATAGAAGAGACGGTTGTAACGAGCCCTTCCGGGACAAATTCTAGGCTCTCTATTTTATCGTGCAAACATTTATTTGTTGATAACAATAATACGACTTTAATAATAATATTATTATTATTATTATTGTATTATAAATTATAATATATATATATATAAACGTAAATGTTAGGTTAGAAACTTACCAGAGCCCGATCTCCCCTCCTCACGTGCTTGCGCCGTCAAGCTCTCCATTTCATGGCCGGCGATCTCCTCCTCAGGCAAGCTTTTCTCCACGGCAGCCCCTTCCATGGTCGCCCCTCTACAAGCTCCGACCGCCTCTCCCATGGCCGCAGCACCCCATCTGCTCCAGATCTCCTCTCCACCTCTCCTCCCCTCTTCTCCGACGAGGTGCAGCACCCGAGGGCTCTAGATCTGAACATGCTATGCTCCATTTCAGCAACATGGCGGCCAAATCTCCTTAAACCACCGACCCTTCCTATTTTCACGGCAAGGTTGACGACCTAGAAGCTCCTTCCGGCGAGCTCTCAACTCCGGCGTCCGTCTCTTTCTCGTTTTCTTCCAAGGGCCAAGATGCCTCTCTCTCTCTCTCTCACTCTCTCACAAAAACCTATCCAGATCTCTCTTTCTCTCCATTTCGCTAGCTCTCTCTTTCTCTAATCCACCATGGCCGAGCTCCCCCTCGTGCTCAACTCCAAGAGGCAGCCATCTTCTCCATTTTCGGCGATGACACTCCAACCGAGAGCATTCTAGCTCTCAAAACAGAAGCAATGCCCTCTCTAAAAATAGGGCAGCGTACTCAAGAAGGACGACACCACATCGGCGACGATCGGCGAGATCCGACCACGACCGGGAGCAACGGACAAACGCCGCATACGCGGCTATTGGGTAGCATGCATGGACACTCGGTGAGCTTCCTCACCTCTCCTTTGGTGCTAGTTTCTTAGATCAAACTAGGCGAGATTTGTTAAATGTTTGGTTTATCGGAAGCTGTTTGGAAGTGGTAGTTAAATGTTTAATGACAATGTGGACACCCCTCTTAAATTTCATAATTTTCGGATATGGGCTTGCTGTGATTTGTCAATATTATGTTATAAAATTATTGTGTCGTAAGAAGTTATCATGATTATTCTGAATGAACTGAGATTTGGCGTAAACGCTCAAGATGCTAACCATGACATATAGTAGAAATTTTAGAGGTCTTGGGTTTGATATAGCCACTCGCTTAATCACTTGTTTGATAACGCTCTAGGACAATAAGTGTGTGCATGAAACTTTAGGCAAGTAGTGATTTGAACAGTGCTCCGATTTACATTGTATGTAAAGGTTATTATTATGATTCTAATATGATATTGGAGGTGATTGATCTAAATATTGGGGCAAATCATGTAATGAACCTAAAACTTGCTAATTGGAGGTCGTTTGTACATGTTCTCATGATGGTAAGACACGACTTGACTGTACTCGTAGAAATAGAATTCTTAACCGCCTACTTCATGGTTGATTCTTCCATGATACGGGACTTGTAAATATCAATGTTAGGATCAGCTTTTTATACACTCATACCAGTCAACTAATGCTGACTTATAAGACATACGAGTTGCCACTAAGAATATATTTATACGATGTCGAGATAAGCACCTGGGGATCATACTGTTCGTTATGTGTCGTTAAATGAATAACTACATTGTAAAACCACTCTTCTTACCCAAGTGTTCGGATGTGATGAACGATTGATGGCGTAGAATGAATTAGCATTTAAATATATATGTTGAATCTAACAGGGTTGAGTAAGAAATAACCCTTGACTAAAAGTAGAGCTTAGTCATTGATCTTTAGTTTTGAGGACATGATATTGTGCTCAAGTAGTCCTTAGGTTAGGTTCGTAGGAAGTGAAATCTCAGGACTTGTGTGTCTCACTGCTTAGAGTATGCTAACTCCCTACCGGTAGCATTGAGGGCTTGGTTTAGTGATTGGGATGGGTCGACATCCTAAGTTAATGTGGGAAAGGACTCGGTTTGGAGCCCTTGCATGCTTAAGAGCATGAGTTAGTCCTGCGAGCGGTAGGCTCGGGATATAAGGAAGGATTGGTATAGTCTGACAAGCAGTAGACTCAATATCCTATTGGGAGGACTGGGGTTGTCCTGCAAAGGGTAGGTTCCATGTTATATAAGGAGGACTGGTCAAGTCCTCCGAGCCAAGAATTTGGTGTTTCACTTAGAGGCATTGTTGTATCCAGATAGTACGCGGATACCCTGCGTGTTCTTAGGGGCGTACAAAGGTCTAGGTTGGGTGGTGTTACACAAGCCTAGAAGTGGGCAGCCCGGTCCACTGCCCTGTTGCCTCAACTAGGTACCTGAGCGGAGACTCGAATAGAGGGCTAGAGGTGGTGCTTACTAGATAATACGCGGATACCATGTGTGTTCTTAGGGGCATACGTAAGGTCTAGGTTGGGTGGTGTTACACAAACCTAGAAGTGGACAGCCCGGTCCACTGCCCTATTTGCCTCAACTGGGTACCTGAGTTGACACACTCGAACAGAGGGAACTACAAAAGGTCTGTACATACAGAGTCGTGTGCGTGAGTTGCATCATTGCATTGCACATCATGACATAGCATACTTGCATAAAACAGAGACCTCATCGCATAAATTAGTATGGTCTCTTTTATACTATGAGTTTACTTCTTGCCAGATCCCTTAGCTTATGTGTTTGTGTGTGTATACACATAAGTTAAGGTTACTTTTCTAGCTTCTTAGACTCTTTTATAATTGCGGGTGTATACTCACTTTGACGCTCGTTTATATACTGCTCGGTTTCATAGTTGCCCCTTGATTTATTATGATATAGTTGCCAGAAAGGTGCTTGATGTATATATATATACATATTGTTAGCTATTGATATATACTGTTAGGTTAGTAATACCTCCTTGTCACATGCATATTGTACTTATTGTTATATTGCAGCTTCTCTTTCTTTCCTCACATACGGTGCCTAAGAGTCGCCGGGGTGAGAGGATGGGAAGCCACTTAGTCTTTATGACTAACGGTTGTTACACCACTATTTTTAGGAGCACACCCAGCTGGAGCAGTACCGGATAGATCAGAGTGATATGACTTGGAGACATGTTGCAGCTTTTGCAACAACATCTTCTGATACGGTTGTGAGGGATTGTAGTTCTTGTTGTAGACTTCCGCTATACCTTATTCTTGTATATTTGGGAGCTCTTTTTGCTTCCTGTCGTTTATATTTTTTGTGGACATTTATTCTTTGTGAATCATGGACTCTTGAAATATTAAATTTATTGATGGGTTGGCAAATGATATTGGTAATAGCCAGCAAAATAGGCGTCTTGTGGTACAAGTTAGCCCGTGTGCTGACGCTACCGCAAGGCGGCTGTTCTGCGCATAAGACTTCCCTCGGCCGTGTTTTGTGTTCCGGGAGGGGAGTCTTACAAATGGTTTCAAAGCTCAACGATCCTGAGATAAAAGAAGTCCATTAAACCATGACACCACTCCTGCTCGGTCAATCAGTTTGAGGCCAAACTGATGCAGCGGAAGCTGTGGTGTGACCATATGGGATTCACTCTAAGTATGTCCACTAATCCTTAGAACGAGTGCCAACCTAACTAGGACACCACCTTATTTTGACTTACCAACATGTTTTATGGCGCATCCTTGTCTAGGAGTCGACCTCAGGATTAGACTTGGTCGAGGTATGTGATGTAGTCCTACGCTCTCCAATACACTCGCTACCTGGTAGATCTACGAAGAACGCGCGACTCAAGAAAAATGATGCAAATGCAAGCCACACAGTGCAAGTGCACCGGACTAGGCAAAGAGAAACGATTGCCACACGAAGGTCCGCTAATCCTCTAGAGATCTCCCAAGGGCGATAAGCCAATGTTCGATCAAGCAAAAAGGAACCACTCGATCCGATCAAGCTATGCGTTGTACCAAAAGAGATCCACCGAAAAATATCGATTCGAAAAATGGTAGATCTCTCCCAACAAAAAGCGGGGCTCGCTAAACCCCTTCGAATATTAAAATAACGGATGAAAAAAAATGCAACTTTCAATATGAAGAAAACCATGAAAAAAAATCAGTGATTCGAAGATCACGCCACAGTATTCCACCACAAGAAAAATCAAGAGAGAAAACACACAAGTGGTTTGTTCGTTACCCGCTTGAGATAGGATTAGCCTCAAGCAACACACTCGCCCGACCGTTTCTTTTTCGGATCCACCGGAGGCGCGTTGTTTGGAGAGGAATCCGTTCGCCGTATTGCTTCACCATATCCAAGATCCGCCGAATACCGCTTAGATACCATGGAGGAATCCGTAGAGAATGAAGAACCGTCCAAGGCTAGGAGAGAGGAAAGGTGGTGGGATAATTTCGTGGTAGAGAGGGGGCAGCTAGAGGGGAAGATCTCCAAGAGGGGAGAGTGGCCGGTGGCTAGAAGATGGAGGAGAGGAGGGGGCGGCCTCCCTTGGCCGAATCTAAGAGAGAGGGAAAGAGAGAGGGGCGGCCAAAGAGAAAGAGGGGGGAAAATCCAAGAGAGAGAGATTTAGGTTTCAAATTTTTATTTCATTCCTTGCCAAACAAATCCTCCAAAACATAGCCTTATATAGGCTTTACAATCACAGCGGCTAATCGCAGTCCAAATTAAAACAATAAACAAAACATGAAAAGTTCCAATAAATAAAATAAAGCGAGACCAATTTTAATTAATAATTATAAGGATAATTATTAATTAAAATATTCTTATTTTAAAAAGCTTGATAATATTAATTAATAATTATAATTAAATTATTATAATTATTAATTAATGTTCTTGTGTCGCGAACGGAGGTTGTAGCGGCGATGGCGTCCGTCATTAAAATCGTCGCGGTGATGGCGGCGCAAGTCTTTGGTTGGAGAGGCGTCGTCGTCCGCAAGCGTGCCGGTAGCATCCGTAAGCATCTCTTTGCTATCATCTTCTTGTTGAGGGCCGTCGTCTCCATCAATCCTCCCCCGCTCAAAAGTACTCATCAGCGATGAGTTGCGTTGGCGGTAGCGGTGGAGAAGAGCATCATCCAAAAGGGTCACCTCCGATTCTGGAAGCCACGACTCATCAGAGGCTGGACGGTCACGCCGGCGAATCAAGTAGCGGCGACTGGTACCACTGGGCGAGGAAAGCACTTCATCTCTAAGGATCCTGTCAGGAATATAAATGGTTCGGGGGAACCTTGGAAACACATTAGGCAAATAAGGAGAATTAATTCCGTCATCAACATTCAACGTACCTCCAGTGGGGACCGAAGAAGACAGCGATCCGGGCATAACCTCACCCCCACACCCATTAGACAAAGAAGTGGAACCAAACGGGCAGACCGATAAATCAAGTGGTGGAGAAACATACGGCGTTAAATCCGAAACATTGAAAATAGGGGAGATGCCCCAATCAGTGGGTAACTCCAAAAGAAATGCATTTTCTCCTAGTTTTTTTAATATTCGAAACGGGCCCGCTCGCCGATTAGCCAACTTTTTTATGGCGCCAGAAGGCATCCGTTCAGGGACAAGACGCACCATAACCAAATCTCCAGCTTTCAAATGGGATGCCCTCTTATGTACGTTAGCGTGAACTTGATAGGACGCGTATTGAGTCTCGAGCATGTCCTTCACGTGTTTATGTAATTCGAGAATTTGAGAGGCAAAATCTTGTGCTTTATAAAAAACTGAAATAAAAGCATTAAATCTGACGTTCTTCATGATCATGGATGGGTCGGCGTACCTACGAATTGATTTATTAACGGAGCCAGACGACATCCGCTCAGGGACTGACCGGACTAAACCCAAATCACTAATGAGACATATTTTAAAATGAAACACTAACGTCCTAGATACATGAGGAATGAACCCATGTGCTACATGACTTGACCCGACTGCGGAGGATAAGGGGACTAAGTCAGGTGGCACGGGAGCCTTATAATCAAAAATGATTTGAAAGGATTCCAACTTTGTAGCTATAATTTTATATTTTAAATACTCTCGCTTGGCATGAAGATATGCCAAGGAGAACCGCTCATCAAAAACCATAGAGTTGATCACTCCGGGATGTGCAAGGATGTGCGAGCGACACAACTCAAGAGGCCTTTCTATAATCATTAACGTGTGGAAATGAGGGTCATCAAAAGGCGGTGGGTAAATGCGTGCAAACGGGTGTGGTATATAGGTATGTTTAAGTGACACCACATCCAGAGGCACAATGGGCAAGGAATCAGAATCGGTCGTAGTCGAGGTCAAAAATGTAGGCGGACACGCAGAAAATTGAATAGTCAAATGTGATACGTAGTCAGATCTACGTGGTGTGGTGACTACAAAGTGAATGGACCCAGATGGGTCGGCTAGCACCAATTCATCATGTTTGGGTGAGTTAAGACTTCTTGGAACACCCACTAATTCATTATATAATTTTAAATCCAAGTTCATCCTAGGATGGGTAGTCGCACGAACTATAGCAGCGGGGTCTTTGGGAGATAAGAATGTTAAGAAGTTCATAACTTCGTTCCCAAGATTAGATTCAAACATGCCAGCACTCCCAAAGGGAGTGGTTTCGGGAGCACGATGCCTAGGACGATCCCAAAATTTATGGTCAACTAGCATAGGAAGGACAACCCAACAAAACCACTCATCTCGTCCCGCGGTGGTAACGGGTTCCATACCATACTTCAAGGTCGGGACCGAAGTAGGGGGGACCCAAGCAACCATAAATGGGTGACGGTTCAACGAGGGAGCTATCACTAGCATATGGTCCACTAGTGCAGAGAATGTGCCCACACAACTACTACCAACAGATAACGGATTGGACCACTTGTCCTCCCCACTAGAAGACACGGGAAACCCACTAGCCCTAATCCCGCTATCAAGAGTGTGAGGTGCTAATAAGGGTCGCCCCATCTCCTCGTCATTCTCACCTACATCATCAGAATCACTTGGCTCTATTTCAGAATTTTCAACAACCTCCGGAATGATCTCGGGATGACCAACAGGAGGCTCCCTAAAGCTAATGGGATCATGTAAAGGTTGACTAACCAGGGCAACCTCAGTCTCAGACACTAAGCCAATCGTGGGAGTATCAACATGGACAATATGACCTATAGGCAGGCTAGGACTAACCGGACTAGTCTCGGGTTTAACGGTTAGGCATAAAGTGTTCGTTTCTGAGGGCTAATACAGTCTATAGGCTGATTTTGACTAGTGGTGTCTACATCCATTTTTCGTTGCTAAGCATAGGGGTGTCGACTCAGCAGGGCTACAAATGTCCCCAGATGAGACCGATGGCTTCGTAGGCAGAGTGGACCTGAGAGATATAAGCCGACCTTGATGCATGAAGTCTAAGGTGTCATCGCGATCATCGTATATAATATCATGGCTAGCAAGCCAAGGGCGTCCTAACAACACATGGAAGTCCTTCATAGGAAGCACATCACACCAAACACACTCAGAATAGGCTTTGATGGTGAGGGGCACCAAACATCGCCTGGACACTAAGATAGTGCTCTCATCCAGACATACGAGACGATAAGGGCAAGGATGTGGCGCAGTGGTCATCAACATCCTAGATATTGCATTCTCCGTGATAGCGTTGGTATGGCAAACACTATCCACCACGAGCCTGCACCACTTCTCACCGTGTTTAAAATTTGCTCGAAATTGGTGTTTCGGGTCGCGGCTGAGCCTAATCACCTTCACAGCGTCATTCCGACCCTTACCTAACTCCTTTAAATTAGCCGGTGGTGCAGTTATTCGTGAGAGTGCCGGGTGATACCCCGGATTCAGCCTAGTAGTCATTACTAGTGAAAGTTCATGTGTTGACACGGACAAAATTATAATATCTCCAATTTTCAGGCCAACCTAACGTGGTCGAATCGAAAAATTTTCTGTTTTAATGTTGTTGGAAATAAGAGCAGGAAGCTACAAAAAAATTTTCAGATCTTTTTGATAAGTTTTAAAATTCCAAGGCTTTTACTAAATGCAGACCAATCCGAAAATTTCAGAAATTTGAATTTTAAATTTCAAAATTTTGAATTTTGAATTTTAATTTTGAATTTCAAAATTTTGAATTTTAATTTTGAATTTCAGAAATTTAAATTTTGAATTTGAATTGTGAATTTCAAAATTTTTAATTTGAATTTTGAATTCCAAATTTTCGAATTTTGAATTAGAATTGTTTTTGGAAAGGAATCGTGCAAGATTAATTAAGATTTGGTTGTTTTGGAAAGGAATCTTGCAAGATTAATTAAGATTTGGTTGTTTTGGAAAAGAATCGTGCAAGATTAATTATAGGTCGGCGTCCTATGGTAAGAAATAAATTAGGATAGTATCAATTAAGATTTTTTTTTTTTTTGCTGGAAAATAACAGATTTAGGATGTTAAACGTAGACCAGAACTTCTAAACAGGCTAAAATTTTACGGAAGTTAATTTTATTCTCGCTTAAAAACTAAGGTAAGTAAAATATTTTTTTGATTTTCTTGTAGAAAATAATAAGTAGAATATCCAGAAATTTATTTTTTGAATTTCGCAAAAAAATGAGAATTTTAGACCGCTATTCGCAGACCGACGAAATTTTATTTTTAATTTTGAATGCCAAATCGTGTGACGATTGTGAGTGTCGGCGTTCTACGACAACTTAAGGATTGCGTCAATTAAGAAATTGACACGAACCTCGCTTTGATACCAAATTGATGTAGGCCTACGCTCTCCAATACACTCGTTACCGGGTAGATCTACGACGAACGCGCGACTCAAGAAAAATGATGCAAATGCAAGCCACACAGTGCAAGTACACCGGACTAGGCAAAGAGAAACGATTGCCACACGAAGGACCGCTAATCCTCTAGAGATCTCCCAAGGGCGATAAGCCAATGTTCGATCAAGCGAAAAGGACCCACCCGATCCGATCAAGCTATGCGTTGTACCAAAGGAGATCCACCGAAAAATATCGATTCGAAAAATGGTAGATCTCTCCCAACAAAAAGCGGGGCTCGCCAAACCCCTTCGAATATTAAAATAACGGATGAAAAAAATGCAACTTTCAATATGAAGAAAACCACGAAAAAAATCAGTGATTCGAAGATCACGCCACAGTATTCCACCACAAGAAAAATCAAGAGAGAAAACACACAAGTGGTTTGTTCGTTACCCGCTTGAGATAGGATTGGCCTCAAGCAACACACTCGCCCGACCGTTTCTTTTTCGGATCCACCGGAGGCGCGTTGTTTGGAGAGGAATCCGTTCGCCGTCTTGCTTCACCGTATCCAAGATCCACAGAATACCGCTTAGATCCCGTGGAGGAATCCGTAGAGAATGAAGAACCGTCCAAGGCTAGGAGAGAGGAAAGGTGGTGGGATAATTTCGTGGTAGAGAGGGGGCAGCTAGAGGGGAGGAGAGGGGAAGATCTCCAAGAGGGGAGAGTGGCCGGTGGCTAGAAGATGAAGGAGAGGAGGGGGCGGCCTCCCTTGGCCGAATCTAGGAGAGAGGGAAAGAGAGGGGCGGCCAAAGAGAAAGAGGGGGGAAAATCCAAGAGAGAGAGATTTAGGTTTCAAATTTTTATTTCATTCCTTGTCCAAACAAATCCTCCAAAACATAGCCTTATATAGCTTTACAATCACAGCGGCTAATCGCAGTCCAAATTAAAACAATAAACAAAACATGAAAAGTTCCAATAAATAAAATAAAGCGAGACCAATTTTAATTAATAATTATAAGGATAATTATTAATTAAAATATTCTTATTTTAAAAAGCTTGATAATATTAATTAATAATTATAATTAAATTATTATAATTATTAATTAATGTTCTTGTGTCGCGGACGGAGGTTGTAGCGGCGATGGCGTCCGTCATTAAAATCATCGCGGTGATGGCGGCGCAAGTCTTTGGTTGGAGAGGCACCGTCGTCCGCAAGCGTGCCGGTAGCATCCGTAAGCATCTCTTTGCTATCATCTTCTTATTGAGGGCCGTCGTCTCCATCAGTATGTGAATACCCAAGTGGTTCAGGGAAGAGTTTATGGCAAGAGTATGTGCTCATGGCTTATGCTTTGATATTCCTACTACATTCATTAAGTGATACCATCATCTTACCCAAATTAATAGAACCATCCAGAGGAGAATTGATGTTTATAATCTACTAACTAGAGTGGTAAGAGACTCGTAAGTCTAATTGATAACTTAATACTCTCCATCTTGATCATAGTGAAGCTATTACCATGATAAATACCAGAGGTTGAATAAGAATCTAAATCTTAGAAGATGCCCATCTCTTTTGACTTGGTCACATGTTGACCCAAAAAAAAGTTGTTGTAAATGGTAGATCTAAAGGCCTAAAGAAAAGATTGTATCAGTAATCGTCGAGGTGAAACTCTATGTCGAGGATTTTATGCCCTAAGGATGTGTGCTTATAGGGGATGGATGTACTACGTTAGTGATCGAAGAGACTCTGCCCAAGAATTATTGTGGGCTTATCTCTTCATTTATTGGGCCAGTGTTACCAACTGGGGTTTCTCTGGGATTTGAGAATCTTCACAAATTTTCAACAATTGATATTGATGGTTCTTGATGAAGTAGTTCATCTTTGTCAAGGTGGACTACTAATGTCAAGTTGGGATCGATGAAATTTTACTGACAGAATAACAGATGGTAGTACTTCATGGATGAGTATTTGCTCCCTACTTTTTTTTTACTATGTAAATAAGAAGACGAGGAAAGTAGTAAGTTAGCCCTTTTGGTAAATATCTGTATCGATCTATACTTAACTTTTGATGACATTATAGCTTGGTACTTGATGAAAACATGTACCCTCATGATGATATAATGAAGTTTGTATATGTACGAGTGGTTTAATGATCAACCATCCCAGGAAGTTAGGAAATTCGCAATGACTTGTATGTTAAAGGGATGTTAGGGAAAATTAATAGATCCAAATCGACTAGTAAAAGGCCAAAAATGAATGTGGCTTCATTGATTCGACTACGTTTGATTTATGAAGATGACAAGGATAGTATGACTTGTTAAGTGATTTAAAAATCTCAAATGTTTATCATGGAATAAACATGTCATTAGCAATCTCTAGCGGCGATTGTGGGCAACTTTGGAGTTTTTACGCTATATACGAACAAGTAAGGGTCATGTGTAATATTATTGCCTTGGCAAGGTAGATTCCTAGAGGCTCGATATCATAACCCGACAATGAGACAAGGTTTAAGTTTACAGTAAGAGGCCCTTTAAATGGAACTATCTGGATCCCAAAAGAAATTCGGCACGAATTCTGAATTCGGTGCAAGTGTAACTATGATCTAGGTTGGACCAAAGTAATACCTGACTCGGTTCCTTGTGCTCTTAGAGGGAAGCGATAGATATACCTTCCTCTAAGCCTGCAACGATGGTTCGTAATATCACTAAGATAAATTGTTAAAACATCACAAGTCGAATAATTGTTGATTTTTGGGAATCATTGAAAATATAAATTTGCCCAAGCTTAAATTCTTGAGGCAATAACATCATGTTGGGGATTTATGGATTGAGATAGGATATCATCGTGGCAAGAGAGATGAGGTGAATGCGAACTCGATTGTTTTATGAACTAAAAAAAATGGTGAAAATTCTTGATGATTAAACACATGAATATTTTGCCATGACATGACATTGGAAGCATATTGACCCCATAAAACTTGAAATCAAGTGGATGTCATGTTAAGTTCTAGAAGATGTGTAGAATATATATGATCCTTTGGATACGGCAATGATGATCTCAAGAATCGAAGCACACATGTTTGATGATATTATAATCACTTTTAGAAAGATTCATGATTTTGGGAAATAAATTGTAATTATCAACATCAGATATAGTGAAATCACATGATAAATGTTAAGACCCTCCCTTATAGTGAGAGCAACTCGTGACTAGTATCGCGGTTAGAAGTAGTGCTTATTATCTACTGTTGGGGCAGTAAGAGATTTCTAAGTTTGATGTTCGTACCCATAATGTGATGCTCCTCACTGTAGTTTACATCCAATAAGATTGCGAGTCTAGAAAGTGACCATTTTGTAGTCGAGAACATGTCGACCCCTAGAAAGGTTGTTGAAAATGGTAGCTTTGAGGGCCTATAACACTTTAATAGGTCCCATGAACTGTTATTCAAGTGCCTTGTGGCAAGTGCTTATAGGGTAAAACTCCTAATCGAGGACGGCATGCCCATAGGGCCGGTGTGCATACAGGGGGTGAATGTACCATACTGGTGGTCGAAGAAACATAACTCAGGTGTATGGGGGCTAACCCTATTTCTTCGTTTATTGGCCTAGCTAATGGACCAACTGAGGTTTCACTGGGAGTTAAAAATCTTTGTAGACTGCTTCACTTAGCCTTGCTATAATGGTGTTTTCTCATCTAAGTCATTACAAGTCGACGATATTAGAATTAGGTACTCCTTGATGAATGAGCATTTTAAGCAAGGTGGATGATTAAACACCAAGTTTTGGATTACGTTGAGTCCCCTACCAGAATAACGGAGGTGAGTACCTAAAGGATGGTTATGTCTTCACTCTGATCGAACGTTATGCGGAGAAGTAGACCAAGGAGAAATGGTGATCTAAAACCTTTTGGGTTATACACCGAGTTTGTCGAGTTTTCATACATGAACTCCTAGATAAATCATATAGCTGGGTAATGGAGGACATGAATACATCATGTTGTGTGCCAATTAGGACCTTTGTGGGTAGCGTTGAGTAAAATTTAGCATGGTTTTAGATGGATGTCAATACTATATGAAGGATGTGATGATATCCTGATGTGATGGTAATGACTTGAGTTGGCAGTCCTCGAGTGCTGCTATGCACTAGTCGGATCCTGGCAAGTGCTTGGATGACTTAAGGACTTGGTGGTAGTCATTGGATTCTGATAGCATGAGTTCCATCATTAGAACCTCATGGGTGTGGTTAAGTGAAAACTTGAATCCTCTTGATAGTGTTGTAGTGCCTCTCAATGATCAATGGTTGGTTAGACGACCGCGTGACAAATTTTGGGGGACGCCTTGAAATTTGTTGAGTTGGAGTTGTATTTGATTGTTGATCAAAGATGTGTGTTTAAAAGTGACACATTTAGGATAATTGGTTTAAATCGTAGCACTCACAGTGCTAAGGTTTTGCAACGTGGTTGTTAAGTTAATAAATTCAAAATAGTGGTGTCTATGCACTGGTTTGCGTACATAATGTGATGATATTGTAAATTAAATAAAATTACCGAGGATGTGTGTTGGAGACTCATGGCAGGCTTGTTGGTTCATAGAATCTGTACAGCGATATAGATGTTGGTAGTGGTGGCCTGTTGCATCGTGGTTTTATAAATAAATAGCCTGCTTGATGTCGTTCACGCCAAGTCCTTGCTAAATGTCCCCTCGTATGTTGTGTGCTTGAGATTAAATCACAACATAATCAGTTAGACTGATGTAGTGTTTTTTGAAAATAGTGTGTGTCATTATTAGTTCGTATGACTTCACAAGGTAACAGTGCGCAAGCAATCTCGTTTCTATGTATAAATCGCAACAAGTGAGAATGCATATATAAGCTTGAAATTATTATGGCTGAAGTGCACATGAATGAATATGATGAGTATATTTTACTCTCATTCAGAAAATCCTCATAAACTCAACCTAATATTTCGGGGGCGAAATTATTTCTTCGTTTATTGGATTTGTAACATCCCGATTCGAACTAGACCCCTTGTGAGCATTTTTGAGTCAAACGAGTTGACTTGAGCTCTGGATGTACGGAGGGCCAGGCTTGCACCTGAGCCGGAGAAGTGCACTCGACGAACGCGGCGAGTACCATTTCTATTCTTTGTCCCGATGGTTGCTGTATCGGGATCCAAGCAGTCTGGAGAGCATAATTTGAGCAATAAAACTCGAAGGAAGCGTGCCGCCTTGAAGGAATTATAGTGCGTGCGTTAGCTCAAATGACATGGTTTTTAAATAGCGTATCCATTCAAGAAGGTGATACGTAGCAAACGACCTTGGAATTCACCCCAGACAGTTTTGTTAGACTCGTGAAGCCTATACAAGTTCAATAAAATTGTCCGCGCTCGATTCCGATAAGAATCGGCGAAATTATAATGTTGCTTCCAAATAGATGATTTACCCAAAAATGTGCAATCGAACAAACGACCTCGCAACCCAGTCAGCCTTATTAGACTCATCACAATAGTATGAGTTCAATGGATTTATCCGTTTGCAATTCCGGCGTCATTTGAAGGAGTTTTGACGTTTAAGTCAAATTAGGCCGCAAATGCTCCGGAGAGCGTAAAATGAGCAAACAAACTCGGAATTGATATTGGATTATTTTGATGGGTGCGTATAGAAGAGACGGTTGTAACGAGCCCTTCCGGGACAAATTCCAAGCTCTCTATTGCATCGTGCAAACATTTATTTGTTGATAACAATAATACTACTTTAATAATATTATTATTATTATTGTATTATAAATTATAATTTATATATATATATAAACGTAAATGTTAGGTTAGAAACTTACCAGAGCCCGATCTCCCCTCCTCCCGTTCTTGCGCCGTCAAGCTCTCCATTTCATGGCCGGCGATCTCCTCCTCGGGCAAGCTTTTCTCCACGGCAGCCCCTTCCATGGTCGCCCCTCTACAAGCTCCGACCGCCTCTCCCATGGCCGCAGCACCCCATCTGCTCCAGATCTCCTCTCCACCTCTCCTCCCCTCTTCTCCGATGAGGTGCAGCACCCGAGGGCTCTAGATCTGAACATGCTATGCTCCATTTCAGCAACATGGCGGACAAATCTCCTCAAACCACCAACCCTTCCTATTTTCACAGCAAGGTTGACGACCCAGAAGCTCCTTCCGGCGAGCTCTCAACTCCGGCGTCTGTCTCTTTCTCGTTTTCTGCCAAGGGCCAAGTTGTCTCTCTCTCTCTCTCACTCTCTCACAAAAACCTATCCAGATCTCTCTTTCTATCCATTTCGTTAGCTCTCTCTTTCTCTAATCCACCATGGTCGAGCTCCCCCTCGTGCTCAACTCCAAGAGGCAGCCATCTTCTCCATTTCCGGCGATGACGCTCCAACCGAGAGCATTCTAGCTCTCAAAACAGAAGCAAGGCCCTCTCTAAAAATAGGGCAGCGCACTCAAGAAGGACGACACCACATCGGTGACGATCGACGAGATCCGACCACGACCGGGAGCAACGGACAACCGCCGCATACGCGGCTATTGGGTAGCATGCATGGACACTCGGTGAGCTTCCTCCCCTCTCCTTTGGTGCTAGTTTCTTAGATCAAACTAAGCGAGATGTCGAACTCAATTGAGTTTATTTGAGAGCAAGTCATGGAGGGATGACTGAAATCTGTGTTCTGATTATTTATTCCGGTCACCTCCGGTCACCGATTCGCCGCCCGTCGATGCACCTCATATACGAGAAAGGGGCGGAGGTGTTGGTTGGTCGGATGGGAAATAAGGTGGCTGATGTGGGAGTTTTATTAGACTCCAGGTCGGGCAAATAACAGCCCCAGGCAGGAGGAAGAAGATGACCCGACGTTGTTCGATCAACACTTAGATCCGTGTAGTTTTTATTAGTTATTGGTAAATAACCTGTTTAGTGCGTGGCGAGGTAGGCGTACAGATTTATAGTATTTTGGTGGTTTACCGTGTTTGGTTTATAGGAAGTTGTTTGGAAGTGGTAGTTAAATGTTTGATGACAATGTGGACACCCCTCTTAAATTTCATAATTTTCGGATATGGGCTTGCTGTGATTTGTCAATATTATGTTATAAAATTATTGTGTCGTAAAAAGTTATCATGATTATTCTGAATGAACTGAGATTTGGCATAAACGCTCAAGATGCTAACCATGACATATAGTAGAAATTTTAGAGGTCTTGGGTTAGATATAGCCATTCGCTTAATCACTTGTTTGATGACGCTCTAGGACAATAAGTGTGTGCATGAAACTTTAGGCAGGTAGTGATTTGAACAGTGCTCCGATTTACATTGTATGTAAAGGTTATTATTATGATTCTAATACGATATTGGAGGTGATTGATCTAAATATTGGGGCAAATCATGTAATGAACCTAAAACTTGCTAATTGGAGGTCGTTTGTACATGTTCTCATGATGGTAAGACACGACATGACTGTACTCGTAGAAATAGAATACTTAACCGTCTACTTCATGGTTGATTCTTCCATGATATGGGACTTGTAAATATCAATGTTAGGATCAGCTTTTTATACACTCATACCAGTCAACTAATGCTGACTTATAAGACATACGAGTTGCCACTAAAGTAGAGGAATATATGTATACGATGTCGAGATATGCACCTGGGGATCATACTGTTCGTGATGTGTCGTTAGATGAATAACTACATTGTAAAACCACTCTTTTTACCCAAGTGTTCGGATGTGATGAATGATTGATGGCGTAGAATGAATTAGCATTTAAATATATATGTTGAATCTAACAGTGTTGAGTAAGAAATAACCCTTGACTAAAAGTAGAGCTTAGTCATTGATCTTTAGTTTTGAGGACATGATATTGTGCTCAAGTAGTCCTTAGGTTAGGTTCATAGGAAGTGAAATCTCAGGACTTGTGTGTCTCACTGCTTAGAGTATGCTAACTCCCTACGGGTAGCATTGAGGGCTTGGTTTAGTGATTAGGATGGGTCGACATCCTAAGTTAATGTGGGAAGGGACTCGGATTGGAGCCCTTGCTTGCTTAAGAGCATGAGTTAGTCCTGCGAGCGGTAGGCTCGGGATATAAGGAAGGACTGGGATAGTCTGACGAGCAGTAGACTCAAGATCCTATTGGGAGGACTGGGGTTGTCCTGCAAAAGGTAGGTTCCATGTTATATAAGGAGGACTGGTCGAGTCCTCTGAGCCAAGAGTTTGGTGTTTCACTTAGAGGCATTGTTGTATCCAGATAGTACGCGGATACCCTATGTGTTCTTAGGGGCGTACAAAGGTCTAGGTTGGGTGGTGTTACACAAGCCTAGAAGTGGGCAGCCCGGTCCACTAACATGTTGCCTCAACTGGGTACCTGAGCGGAGACTCGAATAGAGGGCTAGAGGTGGTGCTTACCAGATAGTACGCGGATACCCTGTGTGTTCTTAGGGGCATACGTAAGGTCTAGGTTGTGTGGTGTTACACAAACCTAGAAGTGGACAGCCCGGTCCACTGCCCTGTTTGCCTCAACTGGGTACCTGAGTTGACACACTCGAACAGAGGGAACTATAAAAGGTCTGTACGTACAGAGTCGTGTGCGTGAGTTGCATCATTGCATTGCATATCATGACATAGCATACTTGCATAAAACAGTGACCTCATCATACGCTGAGTTTACTTCTTGCCAGATCCCTTAGCTTATGTGTTTGTGTGTGTATACACATAAGTTAAGGTTACTTTTCTAGCTGCTTAGAATCTTTTATAATTGCGGGTGTATACTCACTTTGACGCTCATTTATATACTGCTCGGTTTCATAGTATCCCCTTGATTTATTATGATAGATTTGCCAGAAATGTGCTTGATGTATATATATACATGTTGTTAGCTATTGATATATATTGTTAGGTTAGTAATACCTCCTTTTCACATGCATATTGTACTTACTGTTATATTGCAGCTTCTCTTTCTTTCCTCCCACACGGTGCCTAAGAGTCGCCGGGGTGAGAGGATGGGAAGCCACTTAGTCTTTATGACTAACGGTTGTTACACCACTATTTTTAGGAGCACACCCAACTGGAGCAGTACCGGATAGATCAGAGTGATTGGACTTGGAGACATGTTGCAGCTTTTGCAACAACATCTTCTGATACGGTTGTGAAGGATTGTAGTTCTTGTTGTAGACTTCCGTTATACCATATTCTTGTATATTTGGGAGCTCTTTTTGCTTCCTGTCGTTTATATTTTTTGTGGACATTTATTCTTTGTGAATCATGGACTCTTGAAATATTAAATGTATTGATGGGTTGGCAAATGATATTGGTAATAGCAGACAGAATAGGCGTCTTGTGGTACATGTTAGCTTGTGTGTTAACGCTACCGCAAGGTGGCTGTTCTGGGCATAAGACTTCCCTCGACCGTGTTTTGTGTTCCGGGAGGGGGGTCTTACATGTTGTGTAGCGGAGGAGGAAGTCCTGAGCGTCCTGGAGGAAATACACTTGGGAGAGTGTGGTAGCCACTCCGGGAGCCGAACCTTAGAGGGGAGAGTGTTGAGGCAAGGCTACTTTTGGCCTACCCTCAACAAGGATGCGGCGGAATTAGCGAAGAAGTGCTCAAAATGTCAATTGTTTGCTCCTCTCCAGCTCTTGCCATCCCAAAGACTTCGAACCATCACAGCTCACAAGCCCTTTGTTATATGGGGTTTGGACTTGGTGGGTCCTTTCCCGCAAGCGAGTTGCCAATGAAAGTTCCTATTGGTGATGATCGATTATTTCTCCAAGTGGCTGGAGGTGAAGGCGCTGGCCAAGGTAGCGTCTCAAGTAGTTAGAAATTTCATATGGGGTGAGATAATATGCAGGCATGGACTCCCACTAGCCATTGTTACGGACAATGGGCCGTAGTTTTCCAGCGATGAATTCGTCAGTTTCTGCACCCAGCTCTACATAGATCTTCGGTTTGCGTCAGTCCACCACCCGAAAAGCAATGGGCAAGTTGAGGCGGCAAACAAAATTATCGTGAACTTGCTGAAGAAGAAGGTCGAGAACCTCAGGGGGAACTGGGTAGAGCAATTACCCTCGGTCCTCTGGCCTTGAGGACCACCCCAAACATGGCCACTGGGGAGACTCCGTTCAAGCTCTCCCACGGGTCCGAGGCCGTCCTCCCAATAGAGTTCGAAGTGAAATCCCCCAAAGTGGTCGCCGCGGGTGAAGGCGAAGGAGAATGGCTGATGGAGAATGGGGAGGAGCAAAGGTTATCTATGTGCCTGGTGGAAGAGCTCCGGGACTTAGCCACCGTCCGACAAGAGGAAGTCAAGCGGTGAATGGCTCGGTACTTCGACAAGCATATCCGAATAAAACAGTTCGAGAAAGGAGACTTGGTGCTAAAGAAGGTTGACACGGCCTGGAGAGGAGACGCGGTAGGAAAGCTCAATCCTAACTGGGAAGGGCCTTATATTGTAGATTAGGTGATCAGATCAGGAGGGTACCACCTCCAAGATGTGTATGGGGTACCCCTCGGCCTGGCCAAGAGCGGAGATGACCTAAAGCGATTCTACCCTTAAAATCTTTTGTAATCAATTGGCTATATGTTTGACTCATCATATATTGGTTCTGAAATTTTCTCTAAACAGGAGTTATCAAGTTCTTGTGCTGGATTGCCCCGGACGATCCCGCTGCCGGGCTTTCACTAGCCGGTAGGTCAGGTAGATATCGTAGAGAGGCTGACAAGGTAACAAGTTTTTGTGCTGGATTGCCCCGGACGATCCCGCTGTCGGGCTCTCACTAGTCGGTGGGTCAGGTAGATCTCGCGGAGAGGCTGGCAAGGTAATAAGTTTTTTGTGTTGGATTGCCCCGGACGATCCTGCTGCCGGGCTCTCACTAACCGGTGGGTCAGGTAGATCTCACGGAGAGGATGGCAAGGTAACAAGTTTTTTGTGCTGCCCCGGACGATCCCGCTGTCGGGCTCTCACTAGTCGGTGGGTCGGGTAGATCTCGCAGAGAGGCTGGCAAGGTAACAGTTTTTGTGCTGGATTGCCCCGGACAATCCCGCTGTCGGGCTCTCACTAGCTGGTGGGTCAGGTAGATCTCACGGAGAGGTTGGCAAGGTAACAAGTTTTTGTGCTGGATTGCCCCGGACGATCCCGCTACCAGGATCTCACTAGCCGGTGGGTCAGGTGGATCTCGCAGAGAGGCTAAGGTAACAAGTTTTTATGCTAGATTGCCCCGGACAATCCCGTTGTCGGGCTCTTACTAGCCTATGGGCCAAGTAGATCTCACGGAGAGGTTGGCAAGGTTACAAGTTTTTTGTGTCAGATTGCCCCGGACGATCACGCTGTCGGGCTCTCACTAGCCGGTGGGTCAGGTAGATCTCGCGGAGAGGCTGGCAAGGTAACATGTTTTTTGTGCATGATTGCCCCGGACGATTCCGCTGCCGAGCACTCATTAGCCGGAGGGTCAGGTAGATCTCGCGGAGAGGCTGGCAAGGTAAAAAGTTTTTGGGCTGGATTGCCCCGGACGATCCCGCAGTCGGGCTCTCACTAGCCGATGGGTCAGGTGGATCTCGCGAAGAGGCTGACAAAGTAACAAGTTTTGTGCTAGATTACCCTGGATGATCCTGCTGCCGGGCTCTCACTAGCCAGTGGGTCAGGTAGATCTCGCGGAGAGGTTGGCAAGGTAACAAGTTTTTGTGTTGGATTGCCCCGGACGATCCCGTTGTCGGGCTTTCACTAGCCGGTGGGTCAGGTAGATCTCGCGGAGAGGCTGGAAAGGTGACAATATTTCAGGCTGGATTGCCCCTGGCGTTCCCGCTGCCGGGATCTCGCTAGTCTGTGGGTCAGGTAGATCTCGCGGAGAGGCTGGCAAACAGGTTATTCATTTTAATGGGCTTGATTCGTAAAATATTTCAAGGCCTCGGCGGGGCGAGCCCTGGAGCTCGCTCGCGGGAAATGAAGAGCAGTAACGAATGGAAAATGCCAAGTCCAATGGTAATAGCGAGATGGCTAGATACGGTGGTGGCAAGGCTCGTCATGTCGGACCCTGGCTCGCGAGAATACTTGGAGAATTTATGCGCAAGGCCTAAAACTAGCGAGTCAGGGAGGTCCGCCGACACAGTGGCTAACGAGCTACATTGGTCGCACGCAGGGGTTGGGCGAGCGAGGCAGGGTTATGTCGATTCCGCTCGCAAGAACCCCCTCTGGGCGAGTCAGAGACACGAAACGGTCCACGCTTTACCCAGGCGCAAAAGCAAATAGGAGGTTTATCTAACGAAGTCCCTAAGCGAGAAAAATTATGCAAATGCCTTATTGGGTGAGTGCGAAGCAAGGTAGCAAGACAAAGTAAGAGCACGATGAAATGATGAACCTTATAACCATTGCAGATAAGAAATGTGCGGGCACGAGCCTGGCTAAATGCAAAGAGGCAAGCGCAGGTAAGAGTATGAGTACAAGCAGAACAAAATACATTCACGCGAGCAAGATAGAAAAGCAATTAAAAGATAGAAAAATATCCCTTGTTTCATTTCTCAAAAGTTCATTACAGGTTCAGTGGCGATCTCGCCAGCCAAAAAAAGAGAGAAAGAAGAGAAAAACAAGAAAGGAAACACAATGTATCAGGGCTCTGTGGGGACTCGACACAACCAACTCAGCCAAAAGCCCGAACTGTTGGTGAAGGTGCAATTTATCCTTTATAGAGCTGGTCACCCGAGCAGGATCCACGGGTCAGCCAGTTAGGACCACGGGGGACACGCCATTCTGCTTCGAATAGGGCAGCATGCCGGGGCAATTGCTGACCGCAGCTCAATAATCCCCCCCCCCCCAGCAATGACCCGGGGTTTCGAACCCGCGACCCCCTCTGATACCACTTGTGGGGACAAAACGCCCAACTCGACCAAAATCCTGGACTGTTGGTGAAGGCGCAATCGATCCTTTATAGAGCTGGTCACCGGAGCAGGATCCACGGGGCAGCCAGTTAGGCCCACGGGGGACACGCCCTTCCGCTTTGAATAGCGCAGCACGCCGGGGCAATTGCTGAACGCAGACCAACAGGCTCATCAGCGGACTGCTCGCTCTCGCTCCCCTTAGAGGGCATGGTAGGCATGAAAAGCTCCGGGATCACATCCTCGAGGGTAAAGCTCAGCCGCCTCGGCAGTGAGTAGACCAGCCCTTTGGAGAGTGCGGAAGGCAAACCTCGCCGCATGGAGCGCTCCCTCTCGCATCTCCGTCTTCTGTTCCCACCGCTTTGCCCTCAAAGACCTAGGGCTAGGCGGAAGAGTTGCCTGGACCAATTCAAGATTAAGGGCCTTGAGCCCATCAACTTGCTTCTCCAAGGCGGTGGTGCGAGCGAGAAGCTCACTAGCGGTCTCAGCATCCTGCGAGAAAGTGTTAGGGTGTGCAAGAAATAACAATGAGGAGGTAGGCGGGTGACCAGCGGGACTCACCATTCCGCCCTGGAGGCTGGCGACGAGGCCATCCGAGATGGCCAGTTTGTCTTTGAGGGTCGTCGCCTCCTCGATCGCGGCCTTCAACTCATCCTGAAGGCCTTTAGAGATTTTCTCCTTCTTCAGGCTCGCGATCTTCTACGTCGCGTCCTTTAGCTCGCGCTTGAGCTCCTCAGAGTTCCTCTCCATCTGGAAGTTGCGCTGACCCATCATATGGGCGAGCTCCAGAGAGCAGAGTTGGGACCGCGCGCTCTCGTGAGCGAGCATCCGGGAAGTCAGCGAGTTGAATTCACTCGAGTCCTCACGCCCATAAAGACCGAAAGAAAAAACGAAGGCATTACCGCCAATCACATCCTGCTCCACCTAGGAGGGGAGGATAGTTGATATCGAGGCTCGGTTGGCCTCCACGTTCCAAACCAGCAGGGGCGCAACGGCCTCGTCCAGATGCTTGGTACCGAGACCGAAATTCCGATCGCGCCTCAGACCCGACACCTTTGAGGTGTCGGGACCTGCCTTGGTAGACTCTCCGGCCGCTTTATCTGTTGGCAGGCTCGCCTGGTGATCTTCCCTGGGGGAAATATCGAGAACCTCCTTCCCTTTGACCGGGGAAAGGGTCTTTGTCTTCTTGGGAGGAGGCAGAGATTGCGATCCGCGGCTTGAGCGCGCGGGGTGCTTCTTGGGAGGAGGATCCGAGGTGGAGGCAGGCGCTCGGCATGCCTCGGCAGCGGAAGTGGCGAGGAGAAGGCTGGGCGAGATTGACCCAACCTTCGCGTAAGGGGGTGGAGCGAATGTCTCGCTCTCCTGCAAGTAAGCGGCGGTTCAAAATTAAAAGGGCAAAAAGCGAAAGAGAAAGGCTAAAGAGAGTGGATGCAAGTAAAACCTGCTCCTGGCGACACAGGAGGTAGCGAGTCGATGTTCCCTTGGAGGTAAGCTACCTCGAAGTTGGTCGACATGTACTTGAAAAGCTCGGCCTCATGACCGCTGAGCGCCGGGGGAGAGGTAGGTTATTTTGGTACATTGGACGGGGGAGAAGGGGACGTTGTTGAAAGGTCCCTTCACGATGACAAACTTCTGCAGCCAATAATGGCTTTTGTTGACCGTATCGTGGACCTTGACATGGATGCTCGCGAGAAAGGCGGTCCCGTCCATGTTCGCCCTAAAGGAGAACAATTTGCGGAAGACAGATAGGCTAAACTCTATCCGCTCCTCCCGCAGTTAGCATGTGAAAGCTACCATCATGGCGATAGCGTTGGGGGTCATCTAACCCGGGATCACGATGTAGTACTTGAACATCTGGAGGGTTAGCAGTGAGTGGTCAGATGGGGGTTTTTAGCGAGTGCGAAAAAAGGGAAAGTATAAGGACAAGCGAGTACCTAGTTGATCTCGGTCCAGAAGGGTAGTCGCTATCCCACCTCAAAGCGGGCCGTCGGGATGGCATGCTCATCCGGCAGAAGGAAGTTGATCGCATCCTCCTTTGTGGGGTGTCGGGCGAAAAACCCCGGTGGGATGTAGTTCTCTATAATTGAGTGATACTCGCCCTCCGTAAGCGAGCAATTGAGGAAGATGTGGTCGCAAAAGGCCCAGGCGCATTCAGCCCGGCCTTCGGCATCAACACCATCGCCTCCCATCTGCGTTCTGTGAAAAGAAAGGCGAGGACAAAGAAGAAAGCGTGCGAGAGAACGAAAGCAGGAAGGCAGAGGGAAGAAGGAGATCAAACGGTAGTTGGCTTTAAATGTTTGCCAAATTTATAGAAAAACAAAGGCGGCGGGGAGAAGTCGAAGCGTCAGGGGGTGCGTTTAGCCAAAGCGCGCCATGATGTACCTCGATAGGTGGACCACCCTCTTCTGTACCGCTCGCAATAATTTAAAAATCACGGACTCGCGTCTCATAGTAATATAAAGCAATATAGCGAGCAAGAAGAGCGGGCCCTTGTGGGTCGCACAATAGAGCAGTAAAAAGAAAAAAAAACAAGTGCTTATATGCGAGATAAGATAACTAGAAAAAAATTCAGATAGAGGCAGCCCGAGAGGGCGGGCGAGAGGAACTTGAGTCGCTCTCATTGTTCACAATATTTAAAAAGTTACAAAAAATAAAAAGAGAAGAAGGGGTGAGCCCAGTCGAAAGGGTGCGCGAGCGCGAGAAATATCAGTACTTAATCCACCTCCATCGACCTCTTCCTCGCACCCCCGAGCTGGGGGGTCTCGCAGGATAATGATACGCGCGGGCGGCGCGGACCTCGCATTGGATCAAGCGAGTGTGATCGTCCACCCACGCAAGGTGCACCCCCGGGGAGGTGGCCTCCTCGCGAGTATCCTGCAGCAGCCCGGCTTGGAGCCGTGCACATTCATCCCCGAGCGAGGCGATTTGCTCCTCGGCCGCCTCCCTGTCCTTCTTCACCTAGTAGTATAAGTCTTCCAGCATTCGCCCGTGTTTCTGGAATTGTTCTGAGGTTCGCCTCTTCATAGTCTCGAGGTCCCGCGGGTCGCCAAGGAAATTGTCCATCTCCTCCGACAAAGGAATGGGGATAACTCCTCTGTTAGAATTTTGATTTGAATCGTTTAGGAGTGAGCAGGAGTTGCATCAACTGAGTTATAGCCAAACAACCGCAATGCCACACAACAACACAAGAAACTTTATTGAATCACAAACTTAATTTACAGTGCGAGGTTTACATGGCGAGACATGATTCATAAGAATCACGAAGGAGGGAAGAACAAAACACCAAAAAACAAAACTAGCGGCTTGACAAGCAGAGACCGCACAGACCGCACAACTCTAGAGATCACCCGGCTTGACCTGAGACCGTGCGAACAGAAAATAGACAGACCGCCTGCACTGCAAGACTGCCACCTCAGACCGCACGAATTGGAGCTTATTGAATTGAACGAAGAACAGTTGTCGCCAAACCACAACTCAGATCGCCTAACCACTGAAGGTCGCTTGATCGCTGAGCTCGCTGCGAACAGCATAAGAACACCATTATCCAGTTCGCAGACAGACCACTGCCAAACTGTTTATTCAAGCCGCTGGGAACCACCAAGGAAGGAAACCGCAACCTGCTGACCGCAAACCTGCGAACACAACAAACAGTCAACTCGCTTCCGAGACCGTCCGACCTCAAAGTTGAGACCGCACGAATTAACCCAGGCTCTAGTTCTTACAGTTCTCGTTATGAATGACGGGCCATGCACCCCTATTTATAGGCGACAAGACGGATGTCGTCACCGCCACAAAAGAGATACAATCACCACCCGCCAGATCGTCAGCGGTCTCAAAGAGCAGACCGCGCGATCACACCACTTGGACGATCTTCCGTCCAAGACTGCATATCAGCAGGCAGACCGCGCACAAGCCGCGCGGACATGAGACCGCACACAAGCCGTGCGGACACAACACAATCCTTCCTTAGATTGCCAAGAGCAAATAAGGAGCATCTGGCCGACTCCAAACAAGTCGTCAGATCGCCAAGCACAAACCGCCTGGTCTTCTACAAAAGAGATAGACAATCCAAGCAGAACAACCTGGGACGAGACCGCAACAACCAGGAACAAACCGGTCAACCAGCAGACCGCCAAAACCAGACCGGCAGATCACCAATACAGACCGCGCGGTCTCTTCGGTCTCCCAATTTCAGACCACCCGGCCACCTTCTACTTCACTTCAACAATTTCAACACTCGCCCTTGAAGTGGGAAGTGGAAACTAGCCCAAGTAAACTCCGCAACCGAGTAAACGGTCCTTTCGCCAGCGGCTTTGTGAAGATGTCTGCAACATTGTCCGCACTTCGTACATGCTCGACCATAAGAGATCCTCCCAACACATTCTCACGAATGAAATGGTGCTCAATCTCAATATGTTTGGTCCTCGCATGACAAACTGGATTGTTAACCAGCTTGAGAGCACTCTCATTGTCCCCGCGTAGCATAGTGAGACCTCGAACCTCCTCATGAACATCCTCCACCAACCTCCTGAGCCAAATGGCTTCCTGAGCTGCCAAGGCCGAAGCCTTGTATTCCGCTTCTGTGGTAGATACGGACACTGAGTCCTGCTTTTTGCTGCACGAAGAAATAGCTGTGGTGCCAGTCATAAAGACAAAACCAGATGTTGATCTCCGATCATCCACGTCTCCCCCGTAATCAGCATCCATGTATGCAAGCAACTCCAAGCTTGACCCTCTCCTATATAGGAGACCCAAATCATAGGTCGACTTCACATACTTCAAAATTCCATTCGCCGCTAGAAGATGAGGCTTCCGTGGCTCCGTCATGTTCCGACTCACTTTGCCAACTGCATAAGCAATATCTGGCCTCGTGATGGTCAAGTAAATCAAACTCCCAACCAGAGCTCGGAACACCAACGGATCAGATAGAACTCTTCCCTCATCCTTCCAAAGTTTATGATGCTGTTCCAAAGGTATAGAGCTGCTTTTCCCTTCCTCCATGCCGAATTGTTGAACGATCCGCTCCGCATATCCAGCCTGAGAAACAAGCACTCCGCTCTCCCGCCTCTGAACCTCGAGTCCAAGGAAATGGTGAAGCTCACCCAGATCCTTCATCTCAAACCTGATAGCAAGCTCGGCTCTCAGCCTTGCTACTGCCTCCTTCGAGTTCCCGGTGACAATCATGTCATCCACATACAGCAGAACAATAACCCGAAGCGCCCCCTCCTTCTTGACGAACAAGCTAGAATCAGAGTCTGAAGCAAAGAACCCGCAAAATAGAAGATACTCCGCGATCTTCCCATACCACGCCCGAGGCGCTTGCTTCAACCCATGCAGGGCCTTCTTCAGTTTGCAGATGTAGTCCGGACAATCCTCTGAGATGAAGCCCGGCGGTTGGATCATGAAGATATCCTTGTCAATCTCTCCGTATAAGAAAGCATTCTTCACGTCGAGTTGCCAAATCTCCCATCCACTGGAAGCCGCCAAAGTAATAATAAATCGAACTGAAGTCATCTTTGCCACTGGACTAAACGTCTCATCATAATCTTCACCATACTGCTGTGAGAACCCGCGAGCCACAAGGCGAGCCTTGTATTGCTCGATCATACCGTCAGCTTTCTTCGTGAGTTTATAAACCCATTTGCATGTCACAGGGGTAATGCCCTTGGGCCTGGGCACTAGAGACCAAGTCTCATTCTTCTTGAGAGCATCCATCTCTTCTTGCATAGCAATGTCCCAATGCTTCACGCCTTTAGCCTTCTCAAAGCTTAATGGCTCCCTTTCATCCAAGGGACCAGCGAAGAAACATGAGATAAAGCTCACCATGATTCCTCCTGTGTATCGATCTGGTGGCTTGATAGTCCTCTTCGACCTCCTAAGAGGTTGCTCCTGACTGACCACCTCCTCAGTTGTTTCTTCTGTGCTAGCTCCTCTTCCAGACGAGCTTGGAGAATCGCTCCCCCTGCTTTCAGAACCTGAAGCCTCCATCTCAGAGCTTGACACAGCTGGAGCTCCTGGTGAAACAGGCAACTCCACTTGAAGATTTCCCGCATCTTTTCCTTCTTCATCAACCCTGCTCTCCGGTAGTTCAACTCCTGAACTCCCCTTGTAAGAAGTCACCTCATTGAACACCACATCCCGAGATACCACTGATCTCCATGTCTCAGAATCCATGCATCTCCATCCCTTCTTCCATTTATCATATCCAACAAAGACTAGCTTCCTTGCTTTTGCATCTAGCTTTGTTCGAAGAGCATCAAGAATATGCACATAACAGGTTGAACCGAACACCCGAAGGTATGCAACACTCGACTTCTCCTTGAACATCAGTTCGTGAGGGGTCTTCATGTTGATAGGACTTAGAGGCATTCTGTTGATGACATATACTGCACAAGACATTCCCTCCGTCGAGAAGGACTTTGGGATACTCTTGGCATGAAGCCGGCATTTGCATGTTTCCGTCAGATGACGGATTTTCCTCTCTGCAACGCCATTTTGCTATGGAGTATGGGCACAAGTGAGCTCTCTCCGGACGCCGTGCTTCCTGCAAAAACTTGAGAACTCACCAGAGGTGAACTCCCCGCCATTGTCAGTTCTCAATTTTTTCACCCGCAGGCCTAACCGACCTTCCACCAGATCCTTGAACTCCACAAACTTAGCAAAGGCTTCCGACTTCTCTTTCAGAAAATATACCCAGACATATCTGGTGTAATCGTCAATCAACACCAACATGTATCTGTTTCCTCCAAGGCTTGGGTGGCAGTTGGTCCCATCAAATCACTGTGAATGCACTCCAACGACGCTTTGCATCTTATTTGCGATTTATCAAATGGAAGTCAATGAGACTTACCAAACTGACATCCCGCATAAACATGACCGTCTCCATAGGAGGACAAGCTAGGCAAGCCCTTGACAAGGCCCCTTACCGCCATAGCCTTCAATTTGTCCATGCATACATGCCCCAACCTTTCATGCTAGATAGTCGCGCTATCATTTGTCTTCATCTTATCAACATAGGTACTTGTCGATAACACGAACAAGTCCTTCACCCGCTTTCCAACATGAATAACATCTCCCTTTATCTCTGGTTGAGTTTTAAGAAACTTCACTTCTGTTGGGCCAAACAGAACATGATAACCGACATCGACCGCATTGGTCACAGAGAAGAGATTCTTCTTCATACCAGGCACGTGATAAACACTCCTCAATGTGAGTGGACCCTTATCACTGCTCAGAGAGACAACACCTTCTTGTTCTACTACATGAACAGAATTGTCAGTTGTAATGATAACATCATTACCTGAGTAAGGTGCCAAAGAAGAGAACTTTGATTCATCCCCGGTGAGGTGATGTCCACACCCTGAATCCACGATCCAATCCTCTTCGAAGTTGATGGCAGCCAAGGCCTTAACGGGCATTGCCGTCATATTGGCCGCAAAGGCTCCTCCCAATCCAGCTTCATCAGACTTTGGCTTCTCCTTCTCTGCTGCATGTCCCGGCTGAAGATTAACCCGACAATCCTTCTTGAAGTGGTCGGTCTTATTGCACCTAAAGCACCTTGGTCCCTCTCCCTTCTTCTTCCCATCAGACTTAGAAGCATAACCTCTATCCTGCTGACCTGAAGTAGAGGGTCCATCATGACCTGGCTTCTTCTTCTCCCATTTCTTCTTCTTCTTCCCAGAGAACAACACATCACTATCTCCCCCAGAGATAGAAGTCCCCGCCATCTGTCTTGCCAAACTTTCTTGCGAAGCAAGCAAGTTCTCCAGCTCCAACAGAGATGGTTGATTTGCCCAACCCTGAACTGATGTCACAAAGGCAAGATACTCCTTTCGCAACCCGCGGATGATATGTCTCTTCAATTTTGCCTCTGAGATGGGCTCATCAGGGTCCAATGCAGAAATCTCTGCCGTAAGGTTCTTCATCTTGAGAAAGAAGGTAGAGATAGAAAGATCACCTTGAGAGGCCTTCGCCAACTCATTTTCAAGAAACTGTAGCCGAGCTACGTTCTTCTTATTGAACAGACCATCCAAAGATGTCCAAATCTCAGCAGCAGATTTACATCCAATGATGTGATCGAATAGCTCTGGTGAGATAGCCCTCTTGAGTGTGAACTCTGCCTTTACATTAGTCCTCCTCCAAAGTCTCACCTCTGCCATATTATCTCCTGCTAGAAACACTTCTTGTGTGTCTTCTCCTCCAACTATCTCCCATAGATCCTCGCCAAGTAAGTAACTCTCCATACACGACCTCCATTTCTTATAGTTAGTCGATGTGAGGATTTCAATACCAAGCCCTCTTGCGTATCCACCTTCCATGGCAATGTATGCGGTCTCTTCTTCACAAAGACGATGGCAACTCGAGTTGATCACTACTTATCCACTCCAGCAACCTTCCTCTGATACCATGTTAGAATTTTGATTTGAATCGTTTAGGAGTAAGCAGGAGTTGCATCAATTGAGTTATAGCCAAACAACCACAATGCCACATAGCAACACAAGAAACTTTATTGAATCACAAACTTCATTTACAGTGCGAGGTATACATGGCGAGACATGATTCATAAGAATCACGAAGGCTGGAAGAACAAAACACCAAAAAACAAAACTGGCGGCTTGACAAGTAGAGACCGCACAACTCCAGAGATCACCCGGCTTGACCTGAGACCGCGCGAATAGAAAACAAACAGAACGCCTGCACTGCAAGACCGCCACCTCAGACCGCACGAACTGGAGCTTATTGAATTGAACGAAGAACAGCTGTCGCCAAATCGCAACTCAGATCGCCTAACCACTGAAGGTCGCCTGATCGCTGAGCTCGCTGTGAACAGCACAAGAACACCATAAACTAGTTCGCAAACAAACCGCTGCCGAACTATTTATTCAAGCTGCTGGGAACCACCAAGGAAGGAGACCGCAACCTGCTGACCGCAAACCTGTGAACACAACAAACAGTCAACTCGCTTTCGAGACCGCCTGACCTCAAAGTTGAGACCGCACGAATTAACCCAGGCTCTAGTTCTTATAGTTCTCGTTATGAATGATAGGTCATGCATCCCTATTTATAGGCGACAAGACGGATGTCATCACCTCCACAAAAGAGATACAATCACCACCCGCCAGATCGCCAGCAGTCTCAAAGAGCAGACCGCGCGATCAAACCACTTGGACGATCTTCCATCCAAGACCGCAGATCAGCAGGCAGACTGCGCACAAGCCGCGTGGACACGAGACCGCACACAAGCGGTGCGGACACAAGACAATCCTTCCTTAGATCGCCAAGAGCAAACAAGGAGCATCTGGCCGACTCCAGACAAGCCGCCAGATCGCCAAGCACAAACCGCCTGGTCTTCTACAAAGGAGATAGACAATCCAAGCAGAACAACCCGGGACAAGACAACAACAACCAGGAACAAACCGGTCAACCAGCAGACCGCCAGAACCAGACCGGCAGAACAGACCGGCAGATCACCAATACAGACCGTGTGGTCTCTTCGGTCTCCCAATTTCAGACCGCCCGGCCACCTTCCACTTCACTTCAAAGTCGAAGTCGCTGGAACTCTCGGGGCGATCTGCGAAAGAAAGAGGTTAACAATAAGAAGGGAGAGGTCGATTGTTGGTCGGTCTAAGCCAATCAGGCGATATAGAAGTTGCTTTACCAGGCTGTGGGTGAGAAGAGCTGGGTCGGCCCTGGAAGGGATTTCCGTGGGGCAGGGTCACCGATTTGCCCAAGCCCGTAGGAGGAGGTGTGACGCCCCCGCCAGGGACAGCGCCCAGGAGCGAGTTCCCGGGGTTCGTTTGGTCCAGGGGGTAAAGCCCGGGATGGAGATGTTTATCACTAGAGGAGCCTGCGAGAGCGGTGGTGCGGTTCACCTCCCAGGAGTCGTGAGAGGAGACTCTGCGAAAAATAGTCATCAGGATAGTATTGGGGGCCGTCAAAGGATCGCGAGAGAAGGGTTACTGGGTTAAGGTGATTTTGAGTGGGGCGGGGTGGAGTCTAGATCCATTTTCTCCATGCCGCCTCCACGGGGGGTAGCGATGCGAGCGTCCTCCCGGGCCTCATCCGTCAAGTTCTCCAGCAGGAGTGAGCTCTGAGAGAAAGAAGTATTAGCAGTAAAGAGGGAAGGGTCAGTTTATCAACTCAAATATCTGATCCGCGAGCAGGAGGTCGAGCGACAGGTCTGGGGCAGAAGACCCTTCCCCCTCAATTGTCGTCGGATCGACTTCGCCTTCAACATTTTAGGAGGATCCAGTTTCAAGGCCTAAGGGGCGGGTCGGGCGAGGTCCGCGTGCTCGCTATCTTGCGCCGCGTTGAGGCAAGCCCGGGTCTCCTCCGAAATAGGCACTTTTGATAACTACAGTGCGAAGCAGCGAGAGAAGGTGAAAGGAGAAGAGGGGTACTCTTCAACATGATCGATGATATTTATAGCAGTGGGCATAGGTCCCACCAAAAGATTCTCACCAAGTCATCAAGGGTCCGGCGAACACCAGGGGTTGGACATTTCTTCGCGAGCCTAAGGTAGCCTCGTGAAGAGCAGGGATTGTGTACAACCTCAGTATTCGCCAGGAGGTGAGGGGAGACTAAGGAGTCAGCAGACAAGAGGAGTAACAAGGAGGGCCAGCCAGAGTCCCAAAGAAGGCTCGCAGGAAAGCGGGCGAGCCGGGCTCGAGCCGGCTGCTCACAGGGAGTGGGCGAGCCGGGCTCTTGCCAGCCACTCGCGGGAAGGCGAGCAGGTCCAACCCCTCGTCGGTTGCTCGCAGGGAGATGAGCGAGTCGGGTTTCACAGTTCGCGATAGGGGGCCCTTAGTTGGGGGGGCTCGCCCAGTAAGGGTCCAGGGGTGCTTTTATCTGCAAGCCCCTGGTGGTCTGCAGTTAGCCTCTCCAAACAGCGGAGTTTGGCTGTTGGCAGACCATTTTGAGTTGTGTATAGTAAAAGAGTCAGGCGGAATCCCGCTATTAGCAGACCGAACTGGAAAAAGTATAAATAGACCTTGAAGGGCACCTTTGGAGAGGATTGCAATCTCAGTTTTCTGAGCTTCTTCCTCACTAGGTGATCTTGGCTTAGCTCTCAGGCTCTCTAAGGTTCCCAGTCTCAGCTTTGGTTTGGGAGGGGAAGCGCTCAAAGATCTTCTGGGTGTGTGGTGGGACCTCCTCGCTGTGACCAAAGTTCTGTTTCTAGTTCCAAGTCTCCGGTCTGTTCCTTCAGAAGAATCAGTAAGGGTTAGCTGCCCTTCATCCTTGAGGGCCCGAGCTCCACAGAGACCAAGTCTTGGTTTCAACACATTTCGTCGGTATCACAAGGAGATTCGTCGATTAATATCGCGATGACTCGATGATTCGTCGATTGAAAACGTGATTACTCGACGAACTCATCGAGACGGTATCGTCGAGTGATATTGAGATGTCTCGACAACTCAAATTCGTTGAGTATGATTCGATGATTCGGCGCGATGTCTCGACGAACCTATATTCATCGAGTGGGATTCGATGATTCATCGTGATGTTTCGACGAATCCATTGAAAGGGTTTCGACGAATTCGTTCTGACGTTTAGAATGTTATCGTGATATCTCGACGAAGCCATCGAAAGGGTTTCGACGAATTCGTTGTAATGTCTCAATAAATCTTTTTATGCCGAATTTTTTCAGCTCCTATTTTGGATCTGCAGATATCGAAAACTTTATCTGCTTTATATCTATGGGTATAAATAGGCCAGATTTTAGGTTTTCTAAGTGTGTAAGATTGGATCTTATCAGTTGGCCGAGGTTTTACAAAGGGTTGGCGATCTCAACAGAGACAGAAGAGTTCCGCTCCTCTTGGTTCCCGCCACTTGACCGACTGTTGTCATCGCCGCCTCTCCCGTGTACGGATCTGGTAATCCGTGGAGACGCAGAGGGCTTTCTCCTTCTCCGACCTAGACCTTGTGTGACAAGGTGCTAGGGTTCTTCGGCGCTTGTGTGGGCTTCTATAGAGGTGTGGACTTATTTCTACACTAACTCCTCTGATGAGCAGTCCAATCTTGACAGAGCCGAAGGAAGCACAAAGGAAGGACTCTGAATAGTATTCTGATTCCTAGAAGAATTTTCTTAGAACATCTGATTGAGTATTGACTCAATTCCTCAAAGGTAATTTTATTATTGCTGTAATTTCTTGACTCATGGTCTTAGCAAGATCCATATGTCTCTTTTGGGTTGTTTTTGTATATTCCACTGCGCACATTTGATGTGACTACCACTAAGTAAAACCCAACAATGGTATCAAAGCTAGGTTTCTGTTATTTCTATGTTTTAGAAATTGTTCCCTTTACAATAACCATCTGTCTTTATGTTAGTTTGTGAAACTAAAGATATAGAGAGACGAGCTTGTCTACTGCTATAAATGGTGTTTGCTTGTGCTAACATCCGGTACATGTAAATCCTAAGATTTAGAAATGTTCTGAATATTCATATTTAGTCCATATCATCAAATGTTGATTGTTTTGTGCATCTGGAATGTATCCAGGTTATGCTTGTTATTTCTTTCATGATTGTGAAAAGTGTGCACATTGGATAAATGTTAATCAAGATTAATTGTCAATCAAACATCATGAAAATCCCTTAAAATAAATATTAAGTATTCGGATGTCTTCTGATGGATGACACTCTTCCTGCCTCGATCGATGAAATGTGGGATTGTTAAAGCAAGGTGCATTAATCTATCTTGGTAAGGGTGTGAGCAGATAATTGTGATATCCCACTGTCGACATCAGGTCCAGCTTAACTAGGTGACCTCAAAGGTTGAGTGTCTAGAGGCATAGGGTTGACATGCACCATATGATGGATATGAATAAAGAGTTATTTACCAACCATACAAGAGTTGCATAGTGATGCAATTGACAAACATTGTCTACCTAAATAGCCATATTGTGGGTGATCAGCCAAAGCTGACTTACGATGGTGGTGAAATACGGATCTTGTCCACTATGAAAGTAGCTCGCCTAAACTCTCCGAATTGATATTAAGGGTTATCAATTTGAATAAAATAGTGGGTGTTTTTAATAAAAGTCCTAATTAAAATAAAATGTATTTTGAAATATAGTACTAAAATATTTTACAAATTTATCTTAGAATTTCCATGGCAAATACATCACACACCACTTTGTCCCTGAGAGCCATCCTTGAGAAGGACAAGCTCAGTGGGACGAACTTCCTTGACTGGTATAGGAACCTGAGAATTGTCCTCAGGCAAGAGTGCAAGCTCTATGTCTTGGAAGGGAAAGCCCCTACAGAGCCAATTGGAAATGCTCGCCGAGCGGACAGAGATGCTTTTAAGAAGCATCAGGATGATACTCTAGATGTGGAATGTCTCATGCTTGCTACCATGTCCTCTGAGCTTCAGAAGCAACATGAGAGCATGTGTGGTTATGAGATAATCGAGAACCTCAAGAAAATGTTTGAGGGGCAAGCTCAACAAGAGAGGTTTGACCTATCCAAGGCATTATTTTGGTGCAAAATGGGAGCTAGAGACTCAGTTGGGACTCATGTACTCAAAATGATTGGGTATATAGAGAACCTTGAAAGACTGGGTTTTCCCTTGGGCCAAGAGTTGGTCACTGATCTGATCTTGCAATCATTGTCGGATAGTTATGAGCAGTTCGTCTTGAACTATAACATGAATGAAATACACAAGACACTACACGAGCTCTTAGGCATGTTGAGAACTGCCGAGAACAATATGAAGAAGGTCATGCCTACTAGCCCCATACTGATGGTGCATGAAGGTAAGGGCAAGGCCAAGGGATCAAAGAAGACGAAGATAGGATCTAAGTCTCATCTTGATCCCAAATCTTCTGCACTGAAAAGGAAAGGTATGTCGAAGGAAGGAAAGTGTCACCACAAATAATGAATGAACCAGAATTGGAACCTGTGCAAGGACTACGATCTGTTGTAGCTGGAGAACCTGCTCAAGAAACACAAATCCTACATAGATCTGGTAAACCTAGAGTTGAGCCTGAAAGATATAGATTTCTCATGTCTCAAATAGGTAGCGTGTTGCTTATGGATTATGGTGATGAGCCTGCAACCTACCAAGAGGCTATGAATGGACCAGACTCTGAGAAGTGGCTTGAGGCCATGAAATCTGAAATGGACTCCATGTATGCAAACCAAGTTTGGACATTGGTGGAACCACCTGAAGGGGTACAACTCAAAGGGTGCAAGTGGGTCTTCAAGAAGAAGACCGATATGGATGAGAATGTATAGGCATTCAAGGGCCGACTGGTGGCTAAAGGTTGTAAGCAAATTCATGGTATTGACTATGATGAGACCTTTTCCCCTTTTGTTATGGTCAAGTCTATCAGAATTCTACTTGCTATTGCTGCGTATTATGACTACGAGATCTGGCAAATGGATGTCAAAATGGATTTCCTTAATGGAAACCTCCTTGAGGAAGTGTATATGACAGAACCCGAGGGTTTGTATCTCTAAGTGAAGCCACTAAAATATACAAGTTGAATCAATCCATTTATGAGTTGAAACAAGCTTCTCGAAGTTAGAATCTACGTTTTAATGAGAAAATCAAAGAGTTTGGTTTCATCAAGAATGAGGATGAGCCTTGTGATTACAAGAGAAATAGTGGGAGCATTGTCGTTTTCCTAATATTGTATGTGGATGACATACTACTAATCGGGAATGACATTCCGACCCTGTAAGTTGTTAAGAACAGACTATGGGACTGATTTTCTATGAAAGACTTGGGTGAAGTGACTTACATACTTAGCATTAAGATCTATAGAGATAGATCGAATAAGTTGTTGGGTTTGACCCAGAGTACATACATTGAGAAGGTGTTGAAATAGTTCAACATGTTTGATTCCAAGAAGGGATTCTCACACATGACATATGGTGTAAGTCTCTCTAATCTCTCTAAGGACCAATGTCCTAAATCTTTGGAAGATAAGGACCACATGAAGTTGATTCCATATGCTTCGGCAATTGGATCAATCATGTATGCAATGTTGTGTACTCGACCTGATGTCTCATATGCTTTGAGCATGTCTAGCAGGTATCAGTCTGATCTTGGTGATGGTCACTGGATAGTTATCAAGAATATCCTAAAGTACTTTAGAAGAACTAAGGATGTGTTCTTGGTGTTTGGTGGAGAGGAAGAGCTCGTTGTAAATGGTTACACAAATGGTAGCTTCCAAATTGATAGGGACGATTCAAAGTCCCAGTCAGGTTTTGTATTTTGCCTTAATGGAGGAGTTGTAAGCTGGAAGAGTCCCAAGCAATAGATAGTTGTCAGTTCTACGACATAAGTCGAGTATATTGTTGCAGCAAATGCAGCAAAGAGGTTGTATGGATTAGGAAATTCATCGGCGAGCTAGATGTAGTTCCCAGCATTGTTGATCCCGTAGTTCTCTACTGTGACAACAATGATGCTATTGCACAAGCTAAGGAACCTAAATCTTATCAGCGCTCCAAGCACATACTTCAGCGGTTCCATCTCATTTGAGAGATTGTCGATGTGAACATTTGTAGAGTACCGACTGAAGAAAACATAGTGGATCCACGGACAAAGCCTCTTGCCCAAAGGAAGCGTGATGGTTATGCTAAATCAAAGGGTAGTAGATACCTGAATGATCATCTTTAGTGAGAGCCTTGTGGATTGTATGTTTGTTGGTTGTTTATGTTGGGTTTTCTATACCCCTTCATAAGGGATGACATATCAAATATGCGCAGCGGAAATGAACAAGAACAACCCAAAAGAGATCAACGGATCTTGCAGTTTTCATGATTCAAGAGAATAAACAAATAGAATACAATGTACCTTCGCGGGATTGAGTCAATACTCAACCAAGGTGCTCCAAAGATAAATCCGAAATCTGCCTTTGAGTTCTTCAAGGATCGAAATAGATCGATCCCTCTATAGAAGTCCACACAAGCAAAGGAGAACCCTAGCTTCTTGTCGTACAAGAACTAGGTCAGAGAAGGATGCTCTCAACGTCCCCACAGACTGCTAGATCCGATCCAAGGGAGGCGGCGACTGACAGCGGCGACAAGCGGCGGCGGAAGGACGATCGGCAGACGGAACGAGAACGATCGGAACACTTTCGTCTTTTCTCTTCGCAAAAGGGCTCGATCTTAAAACCGTCGTTTTTGAAGACCTAATCGCATGCCTTTATATACGCAAGGTATAGGAAAGGCTATCCGCAGATCAGAGGGAAAATCAGAATATATGTCCAGATTTACATTCGCCGAATTCGACTAATCAAATTAACCGAATTCGACTAATCACTATAACCGAATTCGGCGAAACCATTTCGACGAATTCGACTATATATAAATTCGGCTATATAAATTCGGCGAAACCCTTTAGCCAAATTTGTCATTAGCCGAATTCGTCTAAACCCTTTAGCCGAATTCGGTTAATGCCTTTAGCCGAATTATCTAGTGTAAATCTGTTCGTTTAAACACTTTAAACGATTTCCCTTTTGAGACATTCTCAACTTGATTCCAAGCAGTAACAGGATTGGTCCTTCACTCATATCCAATATGAGTAAGACCAACACAATCCTTTCTCCAATTTCTCCAAACGCTTTTATGTGCGACCCTATAGGCTCATATTGCGTTGGCAGCAAGACTAACTATTGATTGCTTTGAGATCACCTCAGAAACTCCAACAGTTTATTCATATGATGAATTGTGATTTTTATAATGTATTTCATTCCACATTTATGGCAAGTACTTTATTATGTCAACTGTTTCTATATGATAGATTAATTAGCATAATGAATGCCCTTGTAGTGTTTGCTTCCATAGGAATTCAAGTGCGTGACTTGAATGTGATGACCTATGTTTAAATGAAGCTTCATTCTTAAATGGTCCCTGGTCGAGGTATCATCATAGAAAATAGGGCGAGGATAGTACCATAAGACTAGCATGTGCGTTGACTGATGACCGATTCTCATAAGTCATGATATTGTGATATCAAGTCATCGCATGGTACTTGTTAGGAACAAGTTGTACTGGACATACCCACTACGAGACTACTTTGTGGATTGTTATATGAACGTTTCACAAGTAGGTCTCAAGTGACAATGGTGTTTGTGGTTCTTTGACCTGAAGTCACAGCATTCATCAAGTGAGGAAGAGCATACTTTGATGTCATCTAAAGTCTTCCTTGAGAAAGGTTGATGATAAGAATGGTTATTGAGTATGTTACGAATCATTTGGATGTTTGTGTGTGGACAGAAATGGAATTTGTCCTCATATATGACAGGAGTTGCATCCATGGGCCCATTGATGGAATGAGACTGAGAAATGCATGGCCATGCTGGGTTGAGCCAATATGTGATATTGAGCTTACCACTCTCTAATGGTCTATTCTAGATCAAGAAAGCAAGGGTTGGACTATTATGAGGGTGACACAGTCCATGCCTCTAGTTCAATCCGGATGTAAAGGACAAAGGGACGTAACAACACTGATATATTGGACACGAATAGGCTTGTTTGAGTTATGAACTCTTATTGTTTGGGTAGTATTGATGCATTGCCACGTGTTGCTCATTGTCTGTGAGACTTTTGTTGATACCTTCTAGATCAAGTGGGAGACTGTTGGAGCATATGCAAATGATCCGGAAGAAATCAAGCAGTTAGTCTCACTGCCAACGCGATATTAGTCTACAGGGTCGCACATAAGAGCGTTTGGAGAAATTGGAGAAAAGATTGTGTTGGTCTTGCTCATATTGGATATGAGTTAAGGACTAATCCTAAGACTAGTTGGAGTGTTGGTGGATCGATTAATTGCTCCTAAATAAAGTGTATATTGTATGGAGCAATTAATCAGTGTCATAGAGACATCTCAATGATTTCGTTGAGAGTCATCGTGATGACTCGACGATTCGTCGATTGATATCGTGATGACTCGATGATTCATCGATTGATATCGTGATCACTTGACGAACTCCTCGAAACTGTCTCGTCGAGTGATATTGAGTTGTCTCGACAACTCAAATTTGTTGAGTATGACTCGACGATTCGGCGTGATGTCTCGACGAACCAATATTCATCGAGTGGGACTCGATGATTCGCCGTGATGTCTCGACAAATCCGTTGAAAGAGTTTCGACGAATTCGTCGTGACGTTTAGAATGTTATCGTGATATCTCGACGAAGCCGTCGAAAGGGTTTCGATGAATTCGTCGTAATGTCTCGATAAATCTGTTCACGCCAAATTTCTTTTAGCTCCTATTTTGGATTTGCGGATAGCTGAAACATTATCGGTTTTATATCTATGGGTATAAATAGGCCAGATTTTAGGTTTTCTAAGTGTGTAAGATTGGATCTTCTCAGTAGGCCGAGGTTTTGCGAAGGGTTGGCGATCTCAATAAAGACAGAAGAGTTCCGCTCCTCTAGGTTCTCGTCGCTCGACCGACTGCTGCCGTCGCCGCCTCTCCTTTGTATGGATTTAGTAATCTGTGGAGTCGCAGAGGGCTTTCTCCTTCTCTAACCTAGACCTTGTGTGATAAGGTGCTAGGGTTCTTCGGCGCTTGTGTGGGATTCTATAAAGGTATGGACTTATTTCTACACTAACTCCTCCGACGAGCAGTCCAATCTTGACAGAGTCGAAGGAAGCACAAAAGAAGGACTCGGAATAGGATTCCGATTCCTAGAAGAATTTTCTTGGAACATATGATTGAGTATTAACTCAATTCCACAAAGGTAATTTTATTATTACTGTAATTTCTTGACTCATGGTCTTAGCAAGATCCATATGTCTCTTTTGGGTTGTTCTTGTATATTTTGTTGCGCACATTTGATGTGACTACCCCTAAGGAAAACCCAACAAAATCAACATATTCCCCTAAGGTAATTTATTCTCAATTACTATAAATAGAGCAATGTTAATTTAAACCCTAAACCTTAATCCAGCCGGCAAGACTAACTCCCCCCCCCCCCCCCCCCCCGTCTCAGCGAATCGTCTTTCTGATGCAATGACACCAAAGACTGCTAAGGATCTTCTGGAAGGATATGAGATAGTGAGAAATGGATTTCAACATGCTCCAAGGTAAATCAAGGATGTGATTCATTTACTGGATGCCCAAAGATTAGAATATCTGATGTCCGAACCATCCCCAATTCTGAGAACTGAAGTTCTAGAATTCTACAGTAATGTCAAGTTATCTCCCTCCAAATCTTCCTTGAAATTTAAGATTGGATGTGAAAGGATCAAGATAACCCCAAGAAGGTTGGAGAAAGCTTTGCAGTTGCCTTCATCCAACTGTGATGAAGAAGATGAAATTTTTGAAAGAATCAGAGATAAGGCACTGAAGTGGTGTGATTACAATGATGCTAAGACCAGCTCACTAAAGAGGAAAAACTTCAACCAGGGGGGAAAACTATTGGCTGACATTATTGGCAAAGCCATTCTATGCAAGCCAAGATCTCATGATACCATCTCCATGTATATGTTTGAGTTCATAATAAGGATCATTCTGCAGAAAAAAACCTCATAGGCTAATGTGATATTTCAAAAAATCAAAGAATGTATGCAAGCCCCAAACCTGGGTAGATTAATTTCTCTTTACCTCATTCACTCCTATCCTGACATTTTTGACAGTTCAAAGGGAACCAAGATTCATTATCTGAAAATAATGGATATAAAGACCTTGGATTGATTCATCAGGGTACTAACAATGAGTCAACCTTCTAAAGTGAATGTAAAGAGAAAGAGGTTAGTCAAGAGGAATAAGAAGACTGGAATGGTTAGTTCTAACTCTGAATCTGAAAACCAACCAGAAAATGTTTCTGCTCAAGTTGATCTTGGTTCAGAAAGCATTCAAGACAAAGATGAGCTTGATGGAGGAGATCATGTTGGAGATAAGACTGATGCTCCCAATACTCTGGATTTACCAGCTATTGATGATGTACAAAATGTGCCTAATGCATCAGAAGAAGTTGTTGAGGAGCAATTAAATTCTTCTGCTAATTTACAAAGTAAAATTGATAAGATCATTTCTAACATTGAAAGAAGAATTAATCTAATTCCCGATGATTCCCTAGAATTATTGGATTCAACAAATCAAGACAAGATGAATGCACCATCTGAGGGGAGCAGGAGAAGTAAACTAATGATGAAGGACAGAAGGATGTGCAGGAAGAAGAACATTCCACTGGTTCTGCAAATGATAATGATGATGATGATGCTGACTTCCTCGATGATATTGATGTTATTGAAGATACTGTTTATGAGTTTAATGATAAAGTTGAGGGGAGCCAACCAGGGTCCCTGCTCAGTGTAAGACCCCCCCCCCCCCCCCCCCCCCCCCCCGCCTCCCGGAACACAAAACACGGCCGAGGGGAGTCCTATGCCCACAACAGCCTCCTTGCAGTAGCGTCAGCACACGGGCTAACTTGTACCCCAAGACATCTATCCTATCGGCTAAACCAATATCATCATGCCAACCCATCAATAATAGAAAACAACATAAGCCATAGATTCACAAAAAGTAGAAGTGTCCTAACAATATATACAAAAGGACAGGTAGCTACAAAAGCAACTGCAAAATATCAGAGTATAGATTTGCCTCAAGGGCTACATCTCAAGCTCTCACTCACGTCGGTCACTGAAGGAAGGGATGGCACGGAAAGGGTCCTTGGAAGTAAACAGTGGAGCACCTGCGTACTAGACACAGAAGGGGTCTTAGGAAGTGAACACCAAGATCCCATCCCAAACGGTCAATGGCACGGAAAGGGTCCTTGGAAGTAAACACAAGGAGCCCAGCCCAACCGGCCAAGATCTGTCTGCCAGCTCCCGTCGGTGTGACGACTGGCGAGCCCGTAGATCAAGCAATCCTCCAACAAGGATCATTATGCAATCGTGTGAGGACTATACACACCCAAGTAATTCCCATGTTCGACCCATGCTATCAAGCCCCCAAGGAATCCTAACCAAGTCCATATCATAGTTACCATTACAAGTTCAATCAATGTTACATAACATATAAGGACCTACCAACCGGGTCCTTAACGAATACCTTAGGATATAATATATCCTATAATGCACACCAACCATCATTGCTCCTCATACCGAGTTGTCATAACTCTCGTGCATTGCATGTGTATATAAGGAAAATACTCTCTTTGATTCTATTGGACTACTTATACGTTTAATGTCACGTTTCCAAAATCCTTGTCTAAATGAGCATCTTAATATTTCATTTCAGCATAATAAATTATGACGACACATTTAGTTAAGGACTCATTTCGAAGCCAAATCCTCTGAAACTTCTACCATAGATCATAAATAATGCTTGAATCATTCCCACCAAATTTCGACCTCATTGTATTACACAACATTTAATTATGGTACTTTACATTTATATGATCCGACAGGTAATGGCATGCTAAATATGTATCCAAAAATTCTGAAACTAAATAGGGATGATCACAACATCATCAGGCACATTCCTACCAAATTTTATAAGCATCTGATTAACATTTTGAGAGAAATCGGTAAAACCTTAAAACTCTGTACATATTCATTAATGTTTACTAAAACAGGATTTTTGGGAGCTACAGACCACCAAAATTATTGTGCCACCCCATTCCGAAACTGTATCGCCAAGGGCTACAACTTTTGTGTTGAGCCCAAGGTCCAGATCTAATCCTAACCAATCTAAAATTGGGTTTGAACCCAGCAGAGTAAATCTGGACAACAAGTTGTGCTGTATATAAACCGGATCATTTTCTGCACGGCCATTTTTTATTTTACTTCCCTAGAGCTTTAGAGCTCCCCCGAAAATGCACAACCACTTGTTGGAAAGGTCTTTCTGAGGGCTGCAACTTTCGTGTTGAGCGCAAGACCTGAATGTGGCTTGATCATGCCTAAAAATAGGCCTGAAGCCCGTCGAGTGCAGAAAATAGATTTTTCACCAAGTTATAAAATCTGCACGGATCTCAAGACAGATGAACATCATCTATTCATCTTCTTCCACTAGCATACACATAAAATTTCACCTTCTCTCCTCCAATAATCCCTCATTAGACCACCGATCTTCACGAAATCAACTCCAATAACTTCATTTTGAAGAGAGGAGTAGATAGAAGACATTATTTCGGCGAACAACGCCCTAGAACGAAAGTTTTAGCGTGGTCTCTTCCTAGAAAACTCCATTAAACTCACCAATGTCAAGCTCTTTTGAGTCGACATCTCTCCAAAATCAGATCATAAGATTTAGCACCAAGGGAGAGGGGGCGGAAGCAACCTGATTTGCGGCGATCGAGTTTGTCTTTTTGGCGGCATGGTGGCAGTGATATCTGGTGATCTTGTCATTAGCTTTATTCTTCTTAGCTATGTTCTTCTAAGGAAAGAGGATGGCTGGTTTGGTCAATGGAGGAAGAAGAAGAAGACGTTCTGAATATTTTCTCCTATTTCTTACAGATGGCTTCTTGTCCAAGATTAATAAAAGAATCTGAATAATTTAATGTTCTTCCCATGCTCTGGATTGGACAACACTGCCACGTGTCATTATCCTATAGGACCACCTTGATTACAAGACATAAAATAGACTTTAAACAAGCCAGAAATCTCTTATCCAGTCGGCACACATCCTGTTAAAGATTTATGCCTTAATTAATGAGGAAGCATTTCCCATGCTTTGGAAGGACAGCCCAATGTCATGTGTCCTCCTCCTAGTGGTTAGGAGTCACTTCTTAGCCTTGGGAATAAGCAAAGATAAGGCACATGACTCTAGACTATATTTATTTGTGTAGACTTGATCTCTCAACTATATTTGGTTTATGTCAAGACTACATGGATCCTGTCAAGGCTATATGGATCCTGTCAAGACTACATGGATAAATTCTGTCAATACTACTTGAATTCTGTCAAGACTACATGTATTTTGTCAAGACAACATTTGGTTTCTATCAAGACTACATGGATCCTGCCAAGGCTGCATGGATCCTGTCAAGACTACATGGATCCTGTCAAGGCTACATGGATCCTATCAAGACTACATGAATAAATTCTGTCAAGACTACATGAATCCTGTCAAGGCTACATGGATCCTGTCAAGACTACATGGATAAATTCTGTCAAGACTACATGAATTCTGTCAAGACTACATTTGGTTTCTGTCAATACTACATGGATCCTGTCAAGAGTATATGAATTCTGTCAAGACTACGTTTGGTTTCTGTCAAGACTACATGGATCCTGTCATGGCTACATGACATCTATAAAGACTACATTTGGTTTCTGTCAAGACTGCATGGATCCTGCCAAGGCTACATGGATTCTGTCAAGACTACATTTGGTTTCTGCCAAGACTACAAAGATCCTGTAAAGGCTACATGGATTCTGTCAAGACTACATGAATTCTATCAAGACTACATGAATAAGTTATGTACAGGTCCGAAACTCGACGAATTCGTCGAGTGGTCTCAATGAATTTGTCGAGTGGTCTCGGCGATCGTCGAGACCCACTCGACAGATCGTCAAGACCAACTTGACTGATTGTCGAGATCAACTTGACAGATCGTCGAGACCAACTTGACGGGCCATCGAGACCAACTCGACAGATCATCGAGACCTATTCGGCGGATTCGTCGAGTCCTCTCGATGAACCGTCGAGATCGTTGAGTCTTCTCAACGGATTCGTCAAATCCTCTCGACGAACCGTCGAGACCGTCGAATCTTCTCAATGGATTTGTCGAGTCCTCTCGACAAATCCATCGAGACTATCAAGCTCACTCGATGGATTCGTCGAGTCCACTTGACGAATCCGTCGAGGTCGTTGAGTCCGCTTGACAATTTTGTCAAATCTTTTGTCGCATCGGTATTTTCCCGCTCAGGTGTAGCATGAGCACGAGTCAACTTATGAACACGTGTTCAAGGGGTCTAGCGCGAATCGGGATGTTCCACTCAGGATGAGATAATTCCATCCACCCTTATGTCTGAGACATCCACTCTGCTTGAGTGTGATGGTCAAGAGTTCCAAGAGAAGAGCTTACCAGCCGATCTACCTATAATATCTGAGCAATCTACATTTGTGTTATAGCAAGCTCATCCCTCTACATCTTCGGTCAACCTTCTGAGTTCAATCAAGTCTTTACTTAATGGTCAATTGTCTAAAAGAGGATACAGCTCATCTCAATAGCCAGATGACAAAATGGTTTGAACTGGCAGAAAATTCAGTTGTAGCTCACAACACTATTTTGAGATCAATGGACAAAAGTCTAAAGCTGTCAGAATCAGATATGCAATATGTCAAGAACTATGTCAGCAAGACTGATGAGGTGATAGAGAAAGCTTTAGATCATATTGAAGAATATGTGTGGTTCACAACAACAACTATGTTAGGAGAAGTTGAGAAGATGAAAGAAGATCTAAAATTTGGATTAGAAAATGCTTTTCAAGCCTTATCAAGCTCCATGATAGCAACCTCTCAAGATCTTGAAAAGAAGATAGTTGAAGAAGCCAGAAAGGGAGGAGGAAAACAATGTTGAGCAAGCTCTAAAGATTCTTCAAGGAACAAGAGTTGCACTCAACCTTCCTCTCCTAGATAAGTCTAGAACATAAGACTTTGATTTCCAAGCTCAAGCAAGAGTTGCATAGGATGCATGGCTTGCAGCTAGAAGGAAAAGAGAAGGGGTTTTGATGGCTGAAGAATTCATGGCTAAGAGTAGAGCTAATCAGTCTAAGGACCCAGATTATGAGTACTGAGTGATGACCAAAGAAGATAATAATAAATGCTTGGCTAAATCATGGACAGCTATGCAAAAATATTGACAGCATCTACTCAGCAGAGAAATAGGTAAAGCATTTGGAAAGAAATTCCTTAAGGGAAAGAATATTCAAAGAAAATCTTGTGAACAAAGACAATCCCAAAAGGATGCCCTCCAATTACTTTCCAAAGCCTTTCCTGTACTTCAAGAGGCAAGAGAACAAAAGAAAGATTGTTGAGATGGCTGCTGATGCTGCAAAGAATGTTGTTGGAGTTCAAGCTGAAAGCTCTAGTTCTTCTAAGAAGAGGAAATCTGAACAATAATTTAATTTTCTATATCCAAAATGTTGTATTAATGTTGTAATAAACTCATGTTGACATGTTAATTGATAAATTATTTGTTTTTCCCTTTTATATCTGAAACTTATGGTTATAGACAAATATTTTGTTAAGCTTAATATATGTTGTATGTTGTCTATATATGTTAACAATAATATTGTTATGTTTTCATGACTGCTTATTCTGCTCTCATTATATGTCTCATATGTTTTATTGTGTTAATGTATCTTAACATTGTTGTATGTTCTGCCCTCTTCAAATAGGGGGAGATTGTTAGGAATATTGCCCCTCAATGTTTCCTAGATTTGAAGATGCATCACATACAATGCTAAGTGCATATTGTATTTGATAAGCCATTTTATTTCATGTTTATACATGCTTAAGCTACTCCAAACCTTAAAATAGTATTGATTATTTCACTGTCAAGATCAGCTGAGATAATAGTCTGGTCTCAGCTGAACCGCTGAGACTCAGTTGTATTGCCGCTGAGAATGAAGACCGTCTCAGTTGTGCAGCACATAGAGGAAACCGCTGAGAAGGCCATCTATCTCAGCAGATCCGCTGAGACGCAGTTAATTCTACCGCTGACACTGGAGCCTGTCTCAGCCCATCCGCTGAGACAAATTCAAATATGAACGTTACTCTGGCGGGGTCTATTTTTTGCAAAAGTGACAAGAAAGCAAGATAAGATTTTCTATTCTTGTCCATGTTGTGACAAGGCATTCCTTAGAGCCGTTGAAGATTGCTGGAGTTATAAAAGAGATTGCTAGGTCAATGAAATAGTACTAATTTTTCTGTGAAGTCATCTCTCTCTCAAGTTGCAAGCAGATCAATCCAAGAGAGATAGCTAGTTCTTGATGATTCATTTCAAAAGAACAAGTGAATCTTCTTCCTTCTACTAAAGAGGGAGATCGGGTGGAGCAAGGACTGAAGGTCATATCTAGTTCTTCTCCAAGATAGCATTTGATGTGCTACAACAACAGAAGAACCAAGCTGAAGGTTTATCTGAATAATCTTCTGTTGTAAAAGTATTGTTAGCTATTGGGTGTTGACTTATCACCTAGAGGGGGGTGAATAGGTTTTTCAAATTTTTTCAATTCCCCTTTTTGGTGATCTTGTTTTATGGTTAGTAGATCTAGAGATTGAAGGGCACAGCACAGAAAACACACAAAGACTTATATAGGTTCCTCAAGACAGGGTGTCTTGAGTTGTCCTCTTTCCCTCTGCGCCTACCTAGTAGTGTGCTAGGCTCGGCAAACTCCGCCAATGTCTTTGGCCCGCAAGCCTTACAACTCAGACCTGCAAGTCCCTACAGCCTAGGCCCGCAAGCTCGATACTCAGGCCCTCAAGCCCTACACAGCATAGACCCACAAGTCTTGTCTGTAGCCTAGGCCCGCAAGCCCCTTCACTGCACCTGAGCCCGCAAGCCCGACAAGTTTGGACCCGCAAGTCCCTCTGCCCTAGCCATCAATCCTCACAGATCTCAAGCCCTAAATCTTGACGTACAGATCTGAAAACAGATCTTACAAGTTTGGCCCTCAATCCTCACAAAGAAAGATTTACAATATTGATCTTCTGCCTGATGGAGATAGGCTTCTTTTCTTGAAGAAGATGCTTTTGATTTGAAACTTGACAGTGCAAATCTTCTTCAAGCTTCTTGCTCTGCCGGATGATGACTGGCTTTCTTCCTTGAATGATTCTTAACAGTCGATGAGACTTGACAGACACATGAAGAACACAGGATGACCGTTTTGTTCATCCCTTCTTTTTTCTTTCTTCTTCACCGCCGCTTGTACTGTTGTATTGCTCGGCGGGATACTTTTTCGTTCTTATCTTGTCGTCACTTTTTCTAGGGCATCATTTTTCCCTTTTATAGGACGGATGAGCCACATAACCGTCGCTTATGATGTCCTTTACTGACTGACACCCATCCCTCAAGAACACGCATTGATTGGACAATCAGGCGGCGACATTACATGCTGACAGCACGTCTTACTACTTTTGAATTTTGTCTCGACGATATTTCCATTTTTACGACGACATGGACAATATCTCGACGACGGGACTTGTCGATGTCTTGAATTGGTTTCTTCTTCAATTCTTCATCAGATAGTGATATCTCGATGATACGGGACATCTCTTCTGCACTCGAGCTTAAGACGACACGAAGTCATCAAACTGATGTCGGCGAGATCTCTTTGTCTGCTCGATATCGTTGTAACCACCTTATCTTGTCGTTGACATGATTGATATCATTTCAACAGACTATTCTCCTTGAAACTGCCCGTCTTCATATGACTTTCTTTAGTCTTTTCGACGACACAGCTTCTTTTCAGCGATATCTTCGACATGGACTTTTCCTTTGTCTTTTAAACGACATTCATTCTGACTTAGCCTTATCGACGTCAAGGCTTATTTTCGACGACATTAGACATAGTCATCTTCTTTGCTTTTCCCATCATTTCAACGATGTTCCTATACTTGTCGACGATATGTCCAGCCTTTTTCGATGTATTATACTTCGACAAGTTATTCAAGTACTGGACATATTGTCTGATCTCTGCAAGCATGAACTAGATATGACATTAAATACAACTTGTACTTATCATTGAGCTGAGCACTTCTTCAAATCAGGAACACTGCTGGGCAATGTTCCCAATAATCTCCCCCTATTTGAAGAAGTCATAACCCTCTCAATGATAAAGTACATCTTAAGCAAATAAGCATATAATAATGACATTGCAGTTATGTTTGAGTGAACACAGAATTTAACAAATATCACTTCATATATAAATAGTGACAAATGTTTTAAAGTTTTTGACATTTCTACATTTTGCCCCTAGAGATTTAGCCATCTATTTCTTTGGTGCCCTCATAGCAGCTTCACTCTTTGCTTTCTTGGCACTGGCTTCCTACTCCTTTTCATCTTGTCTAGTGAAGTATTCAAATGGCTTGGGATGATACTTGAGAGGCTCAGGAGCATCAGTTGGGATTCTACCTGCTTGTTTGTCTCTTCTGTGACCTCTTCTTGACTCTTCTTGATCTTCATATTTAGCCCATTCTTGAGGACTGTATGCATTGTATCTCTCACCTTTATTAACTTTCACTCGCTCCTATGCTTTTAGAATGATGGATCTGGATTTGGGACTCCATCTTTCATAGTCAACCTTTTTCTCCATTTCCTCCCTATACTTTCTCTTCCTCATTTTTACTTCATCATTCTCCAGTATTTCCTTCTCTTTACCCTGATCATCAGTAGCATCAGCATTGTCAATATGTTGATCAGAAAGGTCAACATGTGAGTCTTCAGCAGGGTATTCTTCAGCAGGCTCATCAAAGTATAGAGGAGGAAGATTCATTGCTTCCCTGATGGTATTGGTGGTCCAGATGGCATGCTCACCACTGGAATTTATCATTGATCTCTCCCCCTTTATGACTTCTCTTGACATCTCCCTTTGGAGGTTCTCCTGAAGTACTAGTATCTTTTCTTTCAGCATATATATCTCTTTCTCCAAATGGTTCTTTGTCTCCAGAAGATGACTGTCTAGCTCTTTGCTGTGATGATCAAGTTTATCCTGGATATTTGTATTGTGTTCAGCCATCCACCTGTTGGTTACTATGTAAGCCTTCTCAATGTTGTTGCTGAGCATTATCTGATTGTCCCCTGAATCAGATAGACCCTTGTGAGTAAGTGTTGTCTCTTTGGCAGTGAATTCTTGCAGTTTCTTCACATCATCTCTTAGGCTTGCAGTTTCAGCAGATAATTCCCTTCTTAGTTCATTGATGGCAGAGGTAACATGACTTTTAATTTTTAGCCTTTGCTCTTCCAGGAGCATTTATATCTGAGGTAGTAGTGAAAACTCCACTAGCCTATTCTTTGGAGGTGAACTGGCTTGTCTTGGTTCCTCCTCTTCATTCACATCAATCATTGGAGATGAAGGACTTCTGATGGGTGACTGGTTTGACTCATTTTCCTTTTCAGGACTTGGCAGATCTCTACTAGTCTCATCAGCAGGATTCTCTTGGTTGTCTTCTTGGGGATCTTTACTTGGGTCCTCTTGGTCCACTGATCTAGAATGAACAGCATCCTCAGCCCCAATGATCTTATTGATCACTTCTTCCACTTGAGCAGGGATCTCACCATTCTACTCCCCCTCAGTCTCAGCATCCTCTTGCTCTGTTCCTGTTGTTACCATTTTCCCGGATCCCAGACTTAGGGCAGAGGTCTGGAGGGAGACATTCCTTTTATCTATAGGCACTTCAGAGTCAGACGAGTCTGAGTTGTTGCCTGATTCACTTTCTTCAGATGAGCTTTCTATTGGAGCCAATGTTCCGCATCTCTTGGTTTGAGAATAACAAATATCGTGTTGTATTTGATCTTGTATTTTGTGTGTTTATAGTATGCAGGTTGTACAGGACTATAGCTACGCATCCCTTTGAATAGTTTGCTGATTGGAAATGACTCTCTGGAAAGATAGCTAACGCCCACGTTAGTATTTAACGCCCAGCGTTAGCAAACCGCTGAGAAGGAAAACCGCTGAGATGCAAACTGCGTTCGACGAACTGGAAGCTGCGTTCGACGAACTCTGAAGGCGCTCGACGAAATCTGAAGGAAGCTGCGTTCGACGAACGAGGAGTTCCGTTTGACGAATTTCCTGCGCTCGGCGAACGTGCGCTCGATAAGCTATGTTCGACGAACGAGGAGCTCCGTTCGACGAATTTCCTGCGCTCGACGAATTTGCACTGGGCAAGCTGTGTTCGACGAATGAGGAGCTCCATTCGACGAACTAAGCATGTGCTCGACGACATTGCCCCGACAACTGTGAACTTGAAGCTCCGTTCGACGAAATTGATTCCATTCGACGAAAGTTGGTTCTGTCACGATCCTTGGCGGTTTGCACGATACTGACGGTTGCGGTTTTTCCGTTCGACGAAGGGTGCGTTCGACGAAGGTTCGTTTGACGAAATTTGTTTTCGTTCGACGAAATTTTGTTCAACCACGCTTCCGAGTTTATGCACGATCTCATCAACTGCCTCACTAACGCCGTGCGTTAACCTTAACGCATGCGTTAGCTTACGAGGCTATTTAAAAGTACAGCTCCTCTCATTCAAATGACAAGGAGATAATTCCAGAATTCTGATACTTTGGAGAGAGGTTCGTGTACAGGAAATTAAGAGATCTCCCTTGGGCTAACATGAAGATCTCAAGAAGATTTTGAAGGAGAAGGTCTACAACGCATATTTCAAACGAAGGACGATCGTTTCAAGAACGCCAACATCTACATCGACTTCGTCGTCACCTTCAGAATTTCTTAGGGAGTTTCTCTTTACTTATCTTGTAATCTTTTATTTTTCCTTTTGTATTTTGTGTGGAGAAATCGTTCGGTGAGAACGTCGGATTCCGGGAAGGATTCTGTGGGTAAATTCGCCTTGTGTTGGCGACTAGGTCCTTGTGAGGCTTAGGGGGTAATTCCCCGCCTTGTGTGTGGCGAGTAGGTCGAGGGTAGATCTAGGGGGTGGCTAGAGGCCTTATCTGGGGATAGATAGGTTATAGCCAACCGGTCCTTGGGAGAAGGACCGGTGAAACAACAAAAAGTGTTTTTACATATTTTCGCCTTGATTTCTAGCGTTATAGAAATTAAACATTTGTGTATTCAATTTATCATGAAATAAAATCATGTCTCTTAATGTTCTATTCAATTGATTTTATTTCCTCTTTGAGAATGTTTTAATTTATATTTCCATCAAAGTATTAAATTTAACATTTGTATAATTATCTTTGAAATACAATAATAATTTTCATTATCTCTGATGTTCTGGAATTGTATTTCATTTAAGATTTCATAAGTAAAATCACTGTGGCAATCTTTTTGTTCTGAGGAATATTCTCTGGAGAGCTAACGCCCAGCGTTAATACTTAATGCCAGGCGTTAGCAATAGTAAACAAAATGTTTGTTTCAATTATTTAAAAAGGTATCTTCAATATAATCTTATCTGGAATATTTAAATATATTTTCTTATAAAATATTCTGAAACTTCAGTTGCAAACTCTACTATTTTTAATTAAGATTTAAATTCCATAAAACCCTTATTCACCCCCCCCCCCCCACCCCCCACCCCTCTAAGGGCGCCGTAAGATCCAACACGTGGTATCAGAGCTAGGTTATTCCAATACGGCTTCACAACCGGGAATAATGGCGCTTCATGATCTCGCATCTTCTAGAGGGAATAATTTTTATGAAAATGAAAAATCATTATGTCCACCATTATTTATAGGTGAAAATTATAATGGGTGGAGAATACTTATGGAAAAATTTCTTAAATTCTTTGATATTGAAGTTTGGAATATTACAATTAAAATGCCCCCAAATATTTTAAATAAAAATGAAATGTTTTTAAATGCCAAACCAATGAATAGTCAATATTGTGCATTAGATCAAAATATTTTCAAACTTATTTATACACTTCCTAATGCTTATGAAGTTTGGAAATTTCTTGAGAATTCTTATAGTCTTCCTTCCGCAGATGATGAATATGAGCAATTCCTTATGGATCCAAGAGAAGAAGATAACGTCACAATATTGGACTCAATTGATGGCAACACATCAAGCAAAAGAGAAGATGGAAATTCAACTATGGAAGAGGAATGTGAAGAAAATGTCAAAGGAACCCTTGGTTCAAATCTTGTCTTATCCCATAGCAATGTAAGAAATTCTAAGTCCTCTCTCTTTGTAAGAAATTCTATTTCTACACTACATATGCTTAATATTGCTAAACGTAGAATTAAGAATTTGAAAAATGCTAATTTCAAACTACGTTTAGAAAATAAAACTTTAAAAGCAAATGCTAAAGTAGAATCAAGTATTGATGTGTTAAATTCTCATTCATGCCTTTAATTAAAAATGTTAAACCTTATTTTGATTATAATACTTGTAAAGAAGAACTCAAGGTTTTAGAAAAAGGACTTTTAATTTCAAAAGAACATAATGAAAATTTGATAAAAGAAAATGATAATTTAAAGGATAAACTAGAATCATTAAAATTGTTTATTGAAAATTTTTCAAGTAATAAAAATTCTCTTAACTCTAGTTTATTAAGAAATCTAAATTTAAAGAGCTTAACTTCATATTATAAGAGTATTTCTATAAGAAAGAGTGGAAATAAAAATCATCAAAATAAGAACCAATCATTTAAAACATATTGTAATCCACTCTTTCAACATTCAACTCTTAAGAAAGACCATCACTCTTATAAACTCTTAAAAAATCAATATAATAAAATTCATTATGATTATCAACATCAATGTATTTTGAAAAGTAATTTGAATAAACATAAATCCCAAATGAATTATTTTTCAAACAACTATCATTCCAAAAAGATGTCAAATAATCATAATATGAATTCAAAAGAAAAACAACCAAAGTATGAATGGAGGCCCAAAATTAAAAACGAAACACTAACTCCACTTGTAAAGGCCCATTCATCATTTTCTCTCCAAAAGCCAACACGATGTATTTGGGTACCCAAAGGAACCATCACACTTGGTCCCCTTTGGATACCTAAATCTCTCATTCACTAGGAATCATCGTATTGCATGAAGTAGAAATAAATTAAAAATGAAATATCATTACTCTACTTCATGATATGCTTAATTGCTTTTTCTTTTATTTGTTTTCTTATTTTTTAGCCAACACGCTAAGGTCACTTAGATATATTATGAAATATGACTTTTACATTTTAAGCATAATGTTTATTAAATCAAAATTGAATTAAATTGAACATAAAGTCATATTTTTTTTGTGATCTATCTTTCCTTTTTATATATTTTATCCTTTTTAAATCCATTGCCAATAAATGTCGTATATTATCATTATAAATTGAATGCTAAATTTTCTAAATGATATTATCAAGTTTAATGAAATTACTTTCAAAATTGGATTTAAATGGAATTTTAGGGGTCTTAGGCTAATATATTAAATGCGCAACTAATTGCATATTTGTCTATTTTTCGTTGTTGCATATAATAGCCCCTATATTGAAAATCAGAATCAAATAATATCAAAAACAATATGTTTTAAATCAAATATAGTAACTCTGTTGCTAACGCCAGGCGTTATCACTAATGCTGGCGGTAGCATATTTTTCTAAAAATTCTGATTTCTCTATTTATTATTTTCTGAAAAATTATTTTACTGTGTTAAGTATCATTGTATTCTACTTTCAGATAACCAAAACAATTTTGTTTGTCTCTTTAAAAGGATGAATATGATCTATATACACACCACCATGACCTATTAATATCCTATGCTAAAATTCACTATTATCATATATCATAATTCATGATCTATCAAGAATTATCATAAATCAAACTTAGGAATTATGAAATATATGATGGTTATTGGTATTATAGTTTCATATCTTATTTTGTGTGTGTAATTTATATCTCTATTGTTTGCATGTATCGCATTGTCTTTAGACCTAAGAATTAACTTGATATCAACAAGATGAAATCAAATAGAATTGTCACTTATTTCTAGGTCTATGAAAATTCAAAACTCTATGTATGAATACATGCAATTCAATTTTATATTTGTCCATCTTTACTTAGCTTTGCACCATGTTGTCCTAACTCATCACACTAGCATTATCACTTACCATAGGAAGAAATCAATATCCATGCTAGTTATATCTTGCAATGCTAAAGTAAATTATATCATTAAAATCTGAAAATCATATTTTCCTTTGTAGTTGTTTGCATGAATAAAACTTTTCTATGGATTTAAAATCAACAATCTTCGATAAAATTGTAAATCAAAAACTAATCATGCAATTATGACAGAGTTTATATATTTAAGGCTTACACGCTTAGTATGTCCATAATCATTAAACTTATGACTTGTGTCTCACAATAGCGAGGGCATAGGATTGTGTGCATTAGAGACCTAACCTCTAAGTCATGTCTTGTCCTTAACCGGGGAGGGTTCCAGTGGGGCCTTGCGAGGCACTGGGGGAAAGAGTGCTAGGTTGAGCGTCATCTTTTGTATGCATATGGGATTAACACCCCAACCTACAGCATGTGTGCAGCTCCTCATGCCCATCCGTCACTTAGTACGGGGCTAGAGTGTAGTCATGTTGTTGAGGTATCTTGATCTTAGATATACTTATATTATATTCATTGCATGAATATTATCTCGCTCTTTATACATAATTCATGCATATTTGTTTTGTTCTAACATTACATCTTGTGTTTGCATATTTTATTATTTTGAGCTTTAATGATTTTACAAAACAAAAGTACTTGAAAAATCACCAAAAACATGCTAAAAGAGCCTTCAAATCTAATCAATATACTCTGAAATTTCAACTGAAGAAAGGCCTCTTTATAATACAAATGAATTTTGAAAAACATTTTTCAAAATTTCAAGAAATGCAGTTCTGTTTTGGCGTTAAGAAGTTAACGCCTGGTGGTAGCTCCTTTGTTCCAAAATATTTTTTTTATTATTTTGAATTATTTCTGGTATTATTTTAATATTTTGTGTGTATTTTATTTCTCTGTTTGTAAAAAGTTTTCTATCTTTTTATTCTCTTTAAAACAAAATTTTATTTCTTTTAAAAATATATATATATGTATTTTCTCATACATTATTTTTGTTTATTTCTCTGGCATAGAATATCATTTACTGAAAGGGCTATTAAAGACTTCTATGATTTCCAGAGAATATACATAAAAAAACAAATACAAAATTACAAAACAATTTCAAAGAACAAAAATATGTTTTTCTTTATGTGTTTTTATTGTTTTTGTGCATATATAAAAAATTCAAAAATTTATAAAAAACGGATTGTTATTCATTGCCATTGTCAAGGATGATTAATTATATCAATTAAAGATTAAATACAATGTTTAATTTATCTTTCAAGTTTCTTTAAAGACATTGTTTTGTATTTATCATGCCTCGAATATTATCTTGTTATGTGCAATGAAATTGATTGTCGATAAACATGTGTAGAAATACTTAGCATGCCTCTAAGTATGAGTAATGTATTATGTTTTGATAATGATTCATTCACTCACTTATTTTTGATAACCTACATGTGATTACAATCTCATTCTTACATGATTATATAGTGCAATAACATAAATGATTAAAATGCATAAATAGATTACCTACACAACATTGAATTGGTTATTACAATTCTTTGTCTTTCATGCACTTATTCTTTAGAGAAATGTGGTTTAAAAAAATGTTATGTTTGTAAAACAAGTGAATTCGGAGTCCTTAGTCACTAAACTAAAAAGCAAATAATTAATGACAAGGAAAACTCCACCAAGCACTAATCACCCTCCTGGTAAGTCTTAATGAGCATTGTGAGGTTGAGCACCTTGGCTAAGAATTTTAAAGTGTCTTGTAGCAAATAATTTATACACCACTTCTCTTAGTACACCAGATCATAAAAAATTGAAAATAAAGCTAAAAAGTATAAAAGTGATCCCCAAAGTACTACTTTGCACCCTGATAAGTCTTAATAAGCATTATGTGTGCAGAGCACCTTGGTAGTTGTACTATTTATTCATGTGCATTGAAATAGTGTGGAAGTAATATTATTTGTGTACTTTAATGTTGTGTTATTTCATTATATATGTCATGTGTTTTTGATTGATTCACTTGTATACTTTATCAAAACACTATTTTGTACACATCATTATCTTTCATAAAACTTCTACTCATGAGAATTGGATCCTAATGCTCATCTACTCAAATCTCTACAAACTTAAGTAAATGCACTAGATAACTAAGCATGATCGCTACAATGTTTATGTTTACTTGAAATGCAAATTTTATTACATTATAGTTTGTGTATCTTTTCTTGATATTATGAAATCATGCTTGCAATTTTTTATCTTAATGGAATAGCATCTCTTCAATCTTTAACTCAAACATCAACTTTTCAAATTTAAAACTCATTATCCTTTATATGGTTTTATCTTCTAAAATGATGTTTTTGTTTAAGAGTGCTTATTATTTTTAACACCGTGTTTTCCTTTCAGCAAGTGGTATCTTAAAATAGAATGCTTACTTTATTATTTCTGTTATGTTGCTTACTACTTTATGTTACATCATGCTTATATTTTTTTTAACAAGTAGTATTTAACAAACTTTTGATTACATCTTATTTTTTCTTCTCGACATAAAATATATTACTCCTTACTATACATACTCACTTCTAAACCCTCTTTTGATTCTACCAAAAGGGGAGATTAAATTGCATAAATCTAATATTTAGGGGGAGTGCATTATAATAATATTAAATAAAAAAGGGTATATTTGTAGGGGGAGTAATCATATAGGAGGTGCATACACTATCATATGCTCGATCATGAAAATCCTTCAATAAGTGGTTCCTTACCTATCTTAAAAGATATACATTCATCCCTACCCACTTTTGTTAATAACAAAGGGGGAGAAGAAATTGAGAGAATTCTAGTAAAATAGATATTTAGGGGCAGTAAATTATAAGAGAACACTTATGGGGGGACTTCATATAGAAAGAGTATGCATTATCGCTATCAAATCTATCTTGCTCTTAACCTGTTATTCATGCATATCTTATTACCGCACTTATCTATAAACACAAATGGTTTTAAGTTCACTAATTTCTCATACAGGTATTTGTTATTATCAAAAGGGGGAGATTGTTGGAGCCTATGTTCCGCATCTCTTGGTTTGAGAATAACAAATACCGTGTTGTATTTGATCTTGTATTTAGTGTGTTTATAGTATGTAGGTTGTACATGAACTATAGCTACACATCCCTTTGAATAGTTTGCTGATTGGAAATGGCTCTCTGGAAAGATAGCTAACACCCGCGTTAGTAGTTAACGCCCAGCGTTAGCAAACCGCTGAGAAGGAAAACCGCTGAGATGCAAACTGCGTTAGACGAACTGGAAGCTGCGTTCGATGAACTCTGAAGGCGCTCGACGAAATCTGAAGGAAGCTGCGTTTGACGAACGAGGAGTTCCGTTCGACGAATTTCCTGCGCTCGATGAACTTGCGCTCGACAAGCTGCGTTCGACGAACGAGGAGCTCCGTTCGACGAATTTCATGTGCTCGACGAATTTGCACTGGGCAAGCTGCGTTCGACGAACGAGGAGCTCCGTTCGACAAACTAAGCCTGCGCTCGACGACATTGCGCCTGACAACGGCGAACTTGAAGCTCAGTTCAACGAAATCGATTCCGTTCGACGAAAGTTGGTTCTGTCATGATCCTTGGCGGTTTGCACGATACTGACGGTTGCGGTTTTTTCCGTTCGACGAAGGCGTGTTCATCAAAATTTGTTTTCGTTTGACGAAATTTTGTTCAGCCACGCTCCCGAGTTTATGCATGATCTCAGCAACTGCCTCACTAACGCCGCGCGTTAACATAACGCACGCGTTAGCTTCCGAGGCTATTTAAAAGTGCAGCTCCTCTCATTCAAATGACAAGGAGATGATTCCAGAATTCTGATACTTTGGAGAGAGGTTCGTGTACAGCAAATTAAGAGATCTCCCTTGGGCTAACATGAAGATCTAAAGAAGATTTTGAAGGAGAAGGTTTACAACGCATATTCCATACGAAGGACGATCGTTTCAAGAACGCCAACATCTACATCGACTTCTTCGTCACCTTCAGAATTTCTTGGGGAGTTTCTCATTACTTATCTTGTAATCTTTTATTTTTCCTTTTGTATTTTGTGTGGAGAAATCGTTCGGTGAGAATGTCGGATTCCGGGAAGGATTCCGTGGGTAAATTCGCCTTGTGTTGGCGACTAGGTCCTTGTGAGGCTTAGGGGGTAATTCGCCGCCTTGTGTGTGGCGACTAGGTCGAGGGTAGATCTAGGGGGTGGCTAGAGGCCTTATCTGGGGATAGATAGGCTATAACCAACCGGTCCTTGGGAGAAGGACCGGTGAAACAACAAAAAATGTTTTTACATATTTTCGCCTTGATTTCTAGCGTTATAGAAATTAAACATTTGTGTATTCAATTTATTATGAAATAAAATCATGTTTCTTAATGTTCTATTCAATTGATTTTATTTCCTCTTTGAGAATGTTTTAATTTCTATTTCCATCAAAGTATTAAATTTAACATTTGTATAATTATCTTTGAAATACAATAATAATTTTCATTATCTCTGATGTTCTGGAATTGTATTTCATTTAAGATTTCATAAGTAAAATCACTGTGACAATCTTTTTGTTCTGAGGAATATTCTCTGGAGAGCTAACGCCCAGCGTTAATACTTAACGCCAAGCGTTAGCAACAGTAAAACAAAAAGTTTGTTTCAATTATTTAAAAAGGTATCTTTAATATAATCTTATCTGGAATATTTAAATATATTTTCTTATAAAATATTCTGAAACTTCAGTTGCAAACTCTATTGTTTTTAATTAAGATTTAAATTCCATAAAACCCTTATTCACCCCCCCCCCCTCTAAGGGCGTCGTAAGATCCAACACTTTCTCCCTTCCTCTTCACATCCTCTGCAGTCTTCAGCTTCTTGGGAGACTTAGTTAGAAATTTCTCCCACCTTTCCAGTATCCTGATATCCATCCTTCTCATGTGATGGATTTTTACACCATACTTGTTGTCAAAGCTTTCAGGGTAAGATATCAGTAGAAATAGAGATAGCATTCTTCCCAGATTTGGAACTTGAAAGCTTTCTTGTATTCTCTTGAAGATGATCTGACCTCAGTTGTCTTCTTACTTAGGATTATCCTCGCCATAATCTCGAACATGGGCTTGGATATCCTATCATGCGACCCTACTTTACACAGGAGAGCTTTTCCTACAATATCAGCCATGAGTTTCCCTTGTTGATTAAAATTCTTTCTTTCCAGAGGCCCATAGGTCTTGTTGGAGTGTCCGCACCATGACAGAGCCCTGCTAAGGTCTTCCTGGGTGACCTTCTCATTTTCCTCCCCCTTGGCGTAGGTCTGCAACTAAAGAACCCTGGACAACCTCTTAGAATTAACCTTAACTTTCATCCCGTTGATCGAAATTTTCACGAATGTTCCTTTTGAGCCACCTTTGGCATTTGAGAAGAACTCTAGCACTTCTTTCTTTAATATCATTGTTGGCTCAGAAAGGGCGAACTCCAGACCGACGACGTCCAATAGCTTAATAGTGTCTTGAATCTCTTCTGGCCCTTCTGAGAAACCATTCCTCACTACTTCGCTTCCTTCATAGAGAAATCCTTCCTTCTTTGGCACTATTTCTTACTTGAGCTGAGAGGATTCTAATGATGTCGACTCGTTCACTCTTTGAAGGCGTAGAGAACACGACGACTTTTTAGGGCTAATGTAGAGAGTGTTTTAACCTTAAGACATCTTCTCTTATTTATAGTTTCGGGATTGGAATGCGAAGTGTCATTTGACAAAGGTCTGATTAACTTAGATTGAACGGTTGTGATCGATCAATTTCAGATCTTTTGAATGTTAGATCGACACTTAGGTATCGTCATGATCCTATATTGATATCGAGAAATCATTTCGACGATACCAATCACTATTTCGACGATATCATTTTGTGTTCAAAACGATATTGTTTTTGTTCACTCTTTTGTATGATCAGTGCAATGCTTTAGCAGTGTCATACACATGTGCTCCTTGAGTGACAGCTTTTGCTTACTCAAGTAAAAATTACTTTTACAACATGATAAGGATGAGGTTATGTATTGAACATTAATATAGTTACCTTCACCTTAGCTTTTGTTTCTTCTTGAGCTAGTTGCTCCCCCTTGATGTAATGTTTCTTTTATTTTAATTTTTAGCTCCCCCTTGATAAGTGCATCTTAGCAAGTGGTGAGGTTTTTCTTAGTCCAAAGTTATCCCTGGATCACTCATTGTCCAATAGCCTTATTTGCTTTTGATTGGCTACATGGACAATCCTGCAAAACAGATTTAATATCCCTTAGAAACCCAAGGTGATTTGGGTCCTAGGTTCTTGTTAGCTTAGTAAAGAATTCTTCTACTCACCTCTTCCTTTCTAGGAGGGCCTTCCTTTGCACTAGGCACACTAGGGTTGTGCCAACAGTCAATGGCAAAGTGTCCAACTTTACCACATCACCAACATTCATGGATGTTGTACCTTCTTTTCTGAACAATTTTTTAGGTGGGTGGAGAATCACAATGCGTATGTTCAGCAGAGAAGACGGCAGCATTCTTCCTATCTCTCTCAGTTAAGGGGTGACTAGCTGCTCTAGTATACTTATTTCTTCTTGACTTTATCTGTTTATCAGCAACAGATGTCAGCTTGGTAGCTGACATGGTGTTGGTGGCATTAGATATGGTCAAGTGAGAGTTGATTATACTGGTGCTACCAGCCTGCTTCTTATCTGGAAGAGATTGGGAAGGTGTTGCTCCTTTACCCTTGAAGGTGGGAGTTGAGGCACCAAACACAAATGGTCCATGATGGGCCATTTGGATTTCCTCATGGGGAGCCTTTAATGCACTCATTCCCATGCCCTTTCTCCTCACATAGTTAGGAGCATTTCCCAATCTATTGGAGCTTCCATTCATCCAGTGACCATGGACACTGTCCTGGTCATTCTTGTTAGAGGGAAGCACTACCCTCTGAAAGGTGGTATGAGGCTCAGCTTAGTTTTGTCAATTTCTCCATTCCCAGCATCTACTGCCCCTTCATTGAAACCCAATCCCCTCCTATTTCCATAGAAGGAGAAGGTGTCAATGATGGGCAGTATGGTTTTGGGCTTAGAGAATTGACCCACTAAGCTTCTTTCCTTAAGAAGATCATTCTCAAGTTTCCTAATGAGTTCTTCCCTTTGGTTTCTTTCATCATGAAGCTTGTCTATGATCTTCTTGAGCTCACAGGAATTAGTGTCCTCATTGTGGGACATACCCATTTCCTCATTCATCTCAGCCTTAATGTGTAACATCCCAGTGCGCGCTAGGCCCTCATGAGTGTGTTGTGTCACCGGGGGTTGACTCAGACTCGGTAGAACCCTAGGACCCCGAGGTGATCAGGTTTGAGTCACGGTCAGCAAGTGATGATTAATTTACTTACCCTAATTGGAGCTTATTCTTGTGTTCAGGAGCTGAGTTTGAGCTCGGGTAGGATGTTGGGGTAGTTTAGAAGAATTTGGTAAACTTCAAGACAATATCGACCTCCCATCCCGTCGATGGGCAGCAGCAGGAGAGTAAGTTGCTTTCTTTATGCTTTTAAGTCAAAATCGTCTCTATTACTTCCGTTCGACGAAAGTCGAAGGGGCAGCGTTCGACGAAAGTCGGACGGGCAGCGTTCGACGAAAGTCGGAAGGGAAGCGTTCGACAAAGTCGAAGGGGCAGCGTTCGACGAAAGTCGGAAGGGCAGCGTTCGACGAAAGTCGGAAGGGAAGCGTTCGACGAAGTCGAAGGGGAAGAGTTCGACGAAAGTGTAGTCGTTCGATGAAATTGCGCCGATCGACGATCGACTAAATATTGAGCGTTCGACGATCGTCGAAGGGGAAGCGTTCGACGAAAGTGTCGTTCAATGAAAGTGTTGCAGTGCAGTTCGACGAAAGTTGTAGTCGTTCGTCGACGAAAGAGCCGTCCAGTTCGACGAAAGTTGTAGCCGTTCGTTCGACGAAAGAGCCGTCCAGTTCGACGAAAGTTGTAGCCATTCATTCGATGAAAGAGCCATCCCGTTCGACGAAAGTGCGGGTCCTGTGTGGAGTTTCTGCTGTTGTCTTAAAGTGTTTAATTCTTGAGGCTAGAGGTGGAATTGTTGTCCAATAGGAAGCTGACGTTAGGACTTGGGGTTTCAATACATTGCTTAGGAAGTTGGAGTGCCATTAATGCTCCTAATTACCTATCAATTCAAATCCCATTAACTCTTCCCTATTAAACCAAAAGTGGCAGAACATGTATTCATCTTCTTCTTCCTTTCTTCTTCTCTTCTTCTTCTTCTTTTCCATTTTCTTATTTCACCCTAAGGGGTTTTTGTCCCTGGAGCTTTGAAGGAGCAAAGCTTGGAGAAGGATTGAGCTTGGCCAACTGTCGTCATGCCGCCGAGGAGACAACCGTGATCTTCGGCCGGAAATCAGGTGACTTCCGACCCCTCTCCCTTGGTGCTAGATCGTAGAGAAAAATTAGGAGAGGTGTTGAGCTCAAAAGAGCTTGGATTGTGAGTTAAAGGAGTTTCCTAGGAAAAGAACAAACCGGATCTTTCTTGTTAGGGCACTGATTGCCGCGAAAGTTCCTTCAATCACTTCTTCTCTTCAAAAGGAAGAGATAGGATTTGATTTTGTTGAAATCCATGGTCTATGGAGGGAGTATTGGGTGGGAGAATTTGTAATGACCTAACCCTTTGTTTTGGGGGAAGATGATGAATAGTTCCCTGTTAAGTAGGATGTTAATTTATTTATTAGGTGAAAGGATGAGGAGTAAATTCCCTGTTAAAAACCCATTGTTAAATAGGGTTGTAACTATATAATGGTGTGATAAAGGTGATGATAGCCCCTTGCTAAAGAAGTTCAAATTATATCATTTCACTTGGTTATTAATGGGGTAAAATTGTGCGCAGCTGGGTTCGAGCCAATTTTTAGGCTTGATCCCACTGGAATTAGACTTCGGGATCAACATGAAAGTTGTAGACCTCGGAAAGAGCTTTCCGAAGATAGGTTGCACGTTTTCTGAAGTGACCTGTAGCTTACTACAAGTCCAGTCGAGTGGACTGTCCAGAAAGCGGGAATGGGTTAAGTGCGTGCTGTTTTGCTGTCCAGATTTCTGTTGTTGACTTCGGAGCAGATTTTAGATAGGAACCACTTGGATTTGGGTTTAGGACTCAACATGAATGTTGTAGCCCTTGATGTTAGCTTTCCAAAATGGGGTGGATCATAATTTCTGGACAACTGTAGCACCCAAAAATCCAGTTTTAGTAAACTATGTCATAAGACTTTCGATCTCAGTATTTTGTGGATTTCTATTAAGATATTGGTTGGATGCTCCTGAAAATTGGTGGAGACATAGGTGATAACAATGTGTAGATCTCTGTTGAATTTCATAATTTTTGGGTAAGCAGTATTAAAGTTATTGCTGTTTCGTTTTATAATTTGAAGGAGATATAAATGCTGAATGTGAAGCCCGATTGGGCCGAAATTTTGTACGAGTCATGCACATGCTAGTATTGACCTGTGATAGTGATTTAAGATTTATATCTGTTGAGATGACTCCTTAAATAAACCTTCAATTGTTAGATTTAGGCGGGACCATAAACATGGCATGTGTGGTTGATGGTGAGGATAAATAACATTGACTATGGGCGAGGTTTAAATGTTTAGCAATATGTATAATGATCATATAATGGTGGAGCATTGTAAATACGTATTGTATAATACGATGAGGTCAAAATTTGGCGGTAATGATTCCGACATTTATTATGACTTATAGTAGAAGTTTCAGTGGATTTAGTTTTAGAACGAATCCATAATTAAGCGTGCCACTATAAAATATTTTGTTGAAAAGAGAGGTTAAGGTGCTCATCTGGACCAGGATTTTTGAAACGTGACGTTAAACGCACAAGTAGTCCTACAAGATCTAGTAAGGTAATTTTCATGTTAAACACACGATACTGCATAGAGTCATGGCAACTCGGTATGAGTAGCATTGATGGTTTGGTGTGGATTATACGATATGGTTATATCTTGTGGTGAACTGTTAAGGACCCGGTTGTTGGGGGTCTTGGATGCTAAATAACATCGGTTGAACTGTTATGATGTGAAAGGTAAGAAGGCTCCATCTGTGAGTCCCTGGGTGCTTGATTGCACGGGTGTGCACGGGAATTACATGAATGTCCATGGTTTACACATGTTGGTGTAATGATCCGGGTTGGAGGATTACTTGTGGCGGGTCTACGGGCTTGCTAGTCGTGACACTTACAGAAGTCGGCAGTTAGACTCTTGACCGGTTGGGTTGGACTCTTGATGCTCACCTACCCAAGTTTCATTCTGTGTCCTTGAAGGCTCAGCATGATGCGAGCAGTACGCAGGGCCTCCACTATGTGTTCTTAGCGTCGAGGCATACAGAGGCCTAGGACTGGTAGTGTTCATACCCTCCTAGTAGTGGAGGAGCTCATTCCACTGTCTCCGTCTGGCCACGATGGGAGATGCCTGAGTGGTTAGCAACCTCTCAAAAAGTGAGAACTGTTATGATGTGAAAGGTAAGAAGGCTCCATCCGTGAGTCCCTGGGTGCTTTGCACGGGTGTGCATGGGAATTACATGAATGTGCATAGTTTACACATGGTGGTGTAATGATCCGGGTAGGAGGATTACTTGTGGCGGGTCTGCGGGCTTGCTAGTCGTGACACCGACAGAAGCCGTCAGCTAGACTCTAGACCGGTTGGGTTGGACTCTGAGATGCCTGAGTGGTTAGCTACCTCTCAAAAAGCAAGAACTATAGGTCTATGTCGACATAGCAACTATGCATGGGTGAGTCATCATATCATAATCATTGCATTCATCATTCATAATCATAACATTGCACTGCATCGAGTCCATCATATAAATTAGTATGGGCTCTTTTATATGATGGGTTCCAACATGGAAACCTTAACTTATAAGTTGTATGGGCATTCATATAAGTTAAGGTACAATATGAATTACTTCTTCTGTGTTGTTTCGTTACTTGCTTATACTCTGTCATTGTCATATTACCTGTTAGATGTACTTCTTATACATTTGATACACTGCTGTAATTACATCCTTCCTTGTCACCTGTTTTTGCTACTACTGACTATATTGCAGCTTTTCTTCATTCCCTTCCACCTGGTGCCTTGGAGTCGCCGGGGGAGAGGATGTGAAGCCACTTAGTCTTTATGACTAACGGTTGTTACACCACTACTTTTAGGAGCAGCAGCGTACGACATAGGAGGACAGCCAGACCAGGGTGACAGTGCTGGTGATTACGATACCTTGGCTACCATCAGCGGCAGATTTGAGCGAGTGGTTAGAATGTAGCCTTAGGGCAAGTTTGTACTCTGATGATATACAGGAGCTTGTGTAGCATCCTGTCTTTCTTTTTGTACTGTTTGGACATTGTAACTTAATTGTGAATAAATGGATTCTATTGTTCTATTATTGATGGGTTGGCGCTGTTCAGTTGGTTTGGCCGGCAGGATAAGCGTCTTGTGGGGGAGGCTAGATCGTGTGCTGGCACTTCCGCAAGGCGGCTATCCTGGGCATAAGACTCCTCTCGGTTGTGTCTTGTGTTCCGGGAGGGGGGTCTTACATAATGTGTCTGAGTGATTCTAGCTCTTTAGCTTGCTTCCTAACAAGCTTCTTACTCTTTCTCAGAGCAACCAAGAGATCACCAAACTGTTCTATTAGATCAACATGGTTCTTATTGTTGCAAGAAGAGCAGTCTTCTGCATCATTTCCAGAAGATGAGCAATCATCTGATGCACTCTTGGTCTTCTTAATTGAAGCAGGTAGTAAAGGTGTGTGAGTGATGCATACCTGATCATAATGTGAGTCATCATGATTTTCTTCATCTGATAGAGCCATCAACCCATAGATCTCCTCATCCTCAGAGTCACGGTCTGAGAGAGTCAAGGGTGCTCTTATTCTTCTTCTGACAACAGAGCATTCTTCATCATCAGATTCACTGTCTGAAAGTATCTAGTTGTCTACCTAAATCACCTAGAGGGGGTGAATAGGTGATCTCTACTGCGATTGCGGAATAAAAAATTTTGCACAAACACAACAAAAAATCACAGCACAGAGACACAAGATTTATAGAGGTTCCCCAAGGGTGGGTACTCCTCTCTCCCGCTCTGCCTATCTAGCACTTCGGGCTAGCGTCGGCAACTTCACCAAAACTCGGATTTATCAACAAATCCTACACTCGGAGACTACGGCTCCTACAAGCTCGGAGACAACACTCCTACAACTCGGAAGATAAACTTCCTACAACTCAGAGTAAACAACTCCTACAACTCGGAGTAAACAACTCCTACAACTCAACTCGGAGAAAGATCTCCTACAAGAATCAAATAAGGTTTGAAACAAAATAAATTTCCTTTGAATCTCAACTGAGATTGACTTCAGATCTCGGAAAAACTGAGTCTTCTTCTTCCTTGAGAATAAAAGCTTAGATCTTCAAAGATTTCGGAAGAGAGGAAACTCGGCAAACCTGATCTGTCTAGGCCCTTTGATTTATTTGAAAAGATCTTCAATGGAGAAAGCAGAAATAAGATCAAAGGCCTTCTTATCTGAGAAATCTGATGCAGCACAAAGAGCGAGTCTTGAGAGAGGCGCAGAAGTTAGATCTCAGATTCTTGAATAGCAGCGATGAAGAATACGGCTAGGAAATTCTTCTCTTTTTTAGAATTCTGTTTGCCCTAATAAATAAAGATGTATTTATAGGGAAACCTCCAACGGTTTGAACGACAAACAAGGTAAGGTTGACACGTGTACTGTACATGTCGGCCAACCCTAATTTTGGAAAACGAAACTGAAATTTGAAATCCGTCTGTCCGTCATTCGTCGGGACTTCACGTGAACTTCCGACGAATTGACTTAGCCATTAAAAATGCTGAGCAAATCTTGAAAACTGACTTCTGTTTGGATTCATCGAGATTCGTCGGGAGTTCACGTGACATCTCGACGAATTAACTTGGCCACAGAAATTTCTTCTTCAGACTGGAAATTTGGCTTCTGTCTGGATTCGTCGAGATTCGTCGGGAGTTCACGTGACATCTCGATGAATTGACTTAGCCACAGAAATTTCTTCTTCAGACTGGAAATTTGGCTTGTCAGGATTCGTCGGGATTCGTCGGAACTTCACGTGACATCTCGACGAATTGACTTAGCAAAAATTCTTTTCTTCTGAAAACCTGCTCCACTTGAAAGCCTTCAGTTATGAGCATATGAAGTACACCCCAATAGAGAGATTGCACATGAACCAACACTTTGTTCTACACAATGAGGGATTACATTGTCTAGAACTGTGTTTGGTGATCCATTGCAACCTGACTTTGGTGTGCACTTAGCATTAAGACCTGTCACAACATACAACTAGAGAACAACATCAAATACATCTCAATTCAACTTAGTTCACAGGAACACTTCTTCAAATCAAGGTAATTGTAGCTACAATACCCAACAGTCAAGGGTGCTTTGATCCCTATACTTCTTTCTTCTTCAACATGAGAAGAGCTCCAGCTACTTTCACTTAAGGATCTGAACTTCCTGATGTCAGATCTTTTGACTTTCTCCATAGAGTTAGGATATGATAATCAGTTGATTTGATACACCCAAGAGCAGATTTGTTCAAGTTGTTAAGCTTTTCTTTGAACAACCTAGCTCTGATACCACTTGTTAGTTATTGGGTGTCGACTTATCACCTAGAGAGGGGGGAGGGGGTGAATAGGTTTTTCAAATTGTTTCAATTCCCCTTTTTGGTGATCTTGTTTTCTGGTTAATAGATATAGAGATTGAAGGGCACAACACAGAAAACACACAAAGACTTATAGAGTTTCCTCAAGACAGGGTGTCTTGAGTAGTCCTCTTTCCCTCTGCGCCTACCTAGCAGTGTGCTAGGCTCGGCAAACTCCGCCAATGTCTTCGGCCCGCAAGCCTTACAACTCGGACCCGCAAGTCCCTGCAGCCTAGGCCCGCAAGCCCCTTCACTGCACCCGAGCCCGCAAGCTCGACACTCAGTCCCTCAAGCCCTACACAGCATAGACCCACAAGTCTTGCCTGCAGCTTAGGCCCGCAAGCCCTTTCACTGCACCCGAGCCCGCAAGCCCGACAAGTTTGGACCCGCAAGTCCCTTTACCCTTGCCCTCAAGCCTCACAGATCTCAATCCCTAAAGCTTGACGTACAGATCTGAAAACAGATCTTACAAGTTTGCCCCCAAGCCCCACAAAGAAAGATTTACAATATTGATCTTCTGCCTGATGGAGATAGACTTCTTTTCTCGAAGAAGATGTTTTGATTTGAAACTTGACAGTGCAAATCTTCTTCAAGCTTCTTGCTCTGCCGGATGATGATTGACTTTATTCCTTGAACGATTCTTAACAGTCGATGAGACTTGACTGCCACTTGAAGAACACAGGATGATCATTTTGTTCTTCCCTTCTTTTTTCTTTCTTCTTCACCGCCGCTTGTACTGTTGTATTGCTCGGCGGGATACTTTTTCGTTCTTATCTTGTCGTCACTTTTTCTAGGGCATCACTGTTCCCTTTTATAGGATGGATGAGCCGCATAACGGTCACATATAATGTCCTTTACTGACAGACACTCATCCCTCAAGAACACGCGCTGATTGGACAATCAGGCGGCGACATTAAATGCTGACATCGCGTCTTGCTACTTTTGAATTTTGTCTCGATGATATTTCCATTTTTACGACGACATGGACAATATCTCGACGACAGGACTTGTCGATGTCTTGAACTGGTTTCTTCTTCAATTCTTCATCAGATAGTGATATCTCGACGACACGGGACATCTCTTCTGCACTCGAGCTTAAGACAACACGAAGTCATCAAACTGATGTCGGCGAGATCTCCTTGTCTGCTCGATATCGCTGTAACCACCTTATCTTGTCGATGACATGATTGATATCATGTCAACAGACTATTCTCCTTGAAACTTCCCGTCTTCATATGACCTTCTTTAGTCTTTTCGACGACACAGCTTCTTTTCAACGATATCTTCGACACAGACTTTTCCTTTGTCTTTTAAACGACATTCATTCTGACTTAGCCTTATCGACGTCAAGGCTTATTTTCGACGACATTAGACATAATCATTCTTCTTTGCTTTGCCCATCATTTCAACGATGTGCCTATATTTGTCGACGATATGTCCAGCCTTTTTCGACGATATTATACTTCGACAAGTTATTGAAGTACTGGACATATTGTCTGATCTCTGCAAGCATGAACTAGATATGACATTAAATACAACTTGTACTTATCATTGAGCTAAGCACTTCTTCAAATCAGGAACACTGCTGGGCACTGTTCCCAACAAGTATAACCATCAATTATTGTAAGAACATTCTTGTTCTGAGTTGTAGGATCTTTGTTCCTGAGTTTGTAGGGTTGAGTGCCTGAGTGGTAAGGTTGTAATCTCAGCCTGAGTTGTAGGGCTTCTTGATAGGCCTGAGGTAGGTGACTAGGAGAGTCACTGAGTTGTAGGAGTAGAGTTACTCTGAGTTGTAGGGTTGCTCGCCTGAGGTAGGGTTTTGGTGGAAACGTGAGAGATCCCGAGGGATCTGTGTTGTAAGCTCTTTGAAATGAGTTGTTGGAGGAGATTGTCTTGACTAACATACTGTTAGAAAGGTGTAGATGGGAAGTGGATGTACCCAGACCTTGAGAAACCACTATAAATCTTGGTGTGCTTCTGTGTGTTTGCTTCTACTTAGTTTAAACATCTAAATAGCTAATTATCTGTAGAAGAAGCCAAGAAACTTATTCACCCCCTCTAGGTGAGTTAGTCTACTACCAAGTAAACTATCACAAATGAAGATTAAGCTTCAACACCTAATCTCTTATGGATTCAACATCGTGAAATGCTTACAAAATCTGAATTCACTCTAAATTCCGCAATCCCCCAAAATGAACCCCATTACACTATTTATAGGCTCTCTCACACACAATGCATGACTTTGATTAGACAAAATGACAACATACGAATAAAAAAATAATGCATAGAAAAATATGAAAATACATAAACAATATCTTGTTAATGCTCTGAATGCGACGACAGGCTCAGACCGTCAATATGATAATCATAACCCATCATACGATGAGTGTAAATCAGAATGGGCTCCGAAATGGGTCATCTATCCCATGTACTATGGTCCCCTTCATGCCCCCAAACTTGTAAGCATCCATCTCCGTAGAAAGCAGATGGTCATATTTCTAGAGAAGACCAGGTGCACGTGAAACGAGTTCCTGTTATGATATCGATGTATCATCAATATTCAACTGCCATATCCAGTGGACCAAGTAACAAATAATGACGTAAGGTGTCGAAGAGACGTCATGCACCATAATATCTATTATACTTGCAATTGCCAAAGTAGGTGTAAGTGGATCCATAGAAAGCTGGATAGTGTGTTGAAGCTCAGTAGTGGGATCCGAGAATGGGCTTAAGTACTCATGAGGTTCATAATATGGAGTCAAATTCTCAATGTTGAATACATGATGGAAGGATCCTTGGTTTGAGTTGGGGATTTGGTGATCTTGCATCCCTTATCACAAAATACACATGTGTTTGTCCTACCATAACATGTGACATCTCAATCATAAAGTAAATGTCTACCCAAAAGTACATGTGTGACATCCAAAATCATGATGTTACACCAAACTCAATCTTCAAATGAGGCTAAGATGATAGATACAAGGCATCATTGAGTGACATGAACAACAATCTTATGCACCCAAATAACTCGATAAGGGTACGGGTGGGGTTAAGGTTTCACTCTCATACGCTCTTTTCCCTTATAGGAAACTATGTTTACACAACTCCCTGATGCAGAACGATGGGGCCCCACCGCACCCAGTGGCATCACACCAGCTAGCAGACCACGAACCAGCACGCCTGCCAAAAGGACTGCAGTCCTGGCACCCCAACTCATCTCCGCGCCTGCACGTCAGTTGGTGATAAGGCATGTTAGGAAAGGTTCTTATCAAGAAGGTCTGGGGATTGAGCCCCAGCCTCAACAAACCCGCCGTGCTGAGAACAAGCACGGAGATGGGTTGGCGTGCCTGGACTGCAATCCTTCTGGCAGGCATGTTGGTTCATGGTTCTCTAGCTGGTGTGATGTCACGGGGTGCGGCGGAGCCCCGACATCCTACATCAAAAAAGTGCAGGTCAGTTGGTGATAAGGCCAGTTAGGTGAGGTTCTTATCAAGGAGGTCTGGGGATCGAGCCCCAGTCTCAACAACCCGTCGCGCTGAGAACATGCACGGAGATGGGTTGGGGTGCCTGGACTGCAGTCCTTCTAGCAGGCGTGCTGGTTCGTGGTCCACTAGCTGGTGTGATGCCACGAGGTGCGGCGGGCCCCAACGTCCTGCATCACTCCCGCTGTCTATAACAAGCTTACATGAACCACCCAAACTAGGTAAATAAATATAGAAAGTGGTGCTGAATCTCCATTCCACATTAGTGCATGGAGTATGTAGCAAACTGCGGATAACACCTATTTTAAGCACACGATCTGCTTCATCCTCCCAACCCTCCTCAAAATCATGAAAATATCTTCTTCAGGTGGATGCACTGACTCATACTAGGGTCGGGGTCTTCTTAATTTAGTAGATTCTGTGTGGGATACTATGTCGGCCAACATATGACATATATCCTAACATCGTTAAAACTGGATTCCTCTAAAATTTGGGGGCCCATATGCAATGGATTTACCTTTCATGTCAGCGGGAGCACGAGTAAGCATGACTGGACTGGGTACCTACTAGGGAGGCCTCCTAGGCATGGAACTATCAAACTATACATTAGATCGCTTTGGACCAAAAGTGCATATGTATTGCTCATATTCAAAGGCGAACTGGAAAATCTGTTCGACTAACTCTAGGCGGCGGAGAATCAATTCCCTACGAATGTCGGTCCTTAAACCAGCCAAAACAAAAAGGCTATCACTATAAGTGATGTGCTCCCATCAGAAACGATGGGGATCTAAATATAAATACTTGATACGTCGCTATCATATGTCATAATGACGATAGATTTGCATATTTTTCTTATATAATGACAAGCACGCCTATCCTTTATAGTATATAATATGCGTATAATATCAATGTCATATTCCACAGGGTCCTTGTGAATACCTTCACTTTATTCCATTATTATATCTCAACTTATATGGATAAATGAGATAAGCAAGACATGCACAAGGATTCTGATTTCAAAACCATATGAAGATAACCAAATTATATTTCTATTTAGTGAAAATAGCTTACTGAGATGATGCATTAAAAATAAATGTTATTTACTCATTTTTAATATTTTCTCTCATGATTGTGGTTACTCTAGACCACTTGGGTTTCACACTACTCCGAACTCTTTGTTCCAAATAAACAAAGACTATCTTTAGGGTCATCTACTCGAGAATTCAACTCATTACATAAACTTCCCTAAAAATTACTTTAATGCTCTTTAAACCATAACCCTTGGGGTTTCAATCCAAGCAAGACATTGGCTTTCACTCTAAAATGGGAGACTTATATTGATCTCTCTCTAGAGATTTGCATCTAACTCTCTTTATCGGTAAGTGATTTTTTCATAAAACATCGCACTAAGTTCTTTGAAATTATGAGACTCGTAACTAAGCATTGTATCTCGAGACTACTACTTTAGTGCAATATTAAATGCAAGTAAATCATAGGAACACAATTCATGAGAAACGAGTAAAGATGAATGATATAGTATAATTTTATACCAATCCAAACTAGAAAAGTTTTAGTAAAACACTAGTATAAATATACTTGATGTATGTAGGATATGAGATAGAAGAGAAAGAGAATAAGGATAGTGTAGATCATACTAAATGAATGATCTTTGTGTGCAGTGTCTTCCTTCTAAATCTCCCATTCCTTGTGGTTCTTCTTCAAAAGTTTACGACATTAGAATGTTCAAATCCAACCACTTTTCTTTCGGAACAACTAGTCTATAAGCAGGAACCCATCAGTCAATTTTAGCCGAACAAGGCACATGGACACGACCCCATGAGTTGGCTGTGTAGCCCCAATTGCTGCGTCATTTAGATTGAAATGCTCCCAACTGCTACCATGATCATAACTAGCTGACACAGCCAAGTGACATGATCGTGTAGCTTGGTCGTGTAGGCCAAAAGTCACATATTCTTGCCCCAAACCACATCCAACTGCTGTACACGGCCATACGACATGATTTGGTCAATTAGCACGTGCATCTCTCAGTCTTGGGCTTGCAAAATCATTCAAATGTGCTCAAAATTGCCTCAAATTACTCGCGCCCACTCACATGTAACTCAAACACGCATTAGAAGGAAATAATCACATTAAATACTTGCTTTAATCATATTTTAGGTCTTTTAATTAGATAAAGTATAAAATAAAGTGTATATGATTAAACACCACAAAATACCTCACACTTGGGCCCTGTTTGGCGGAGCATTTTTTCTTCAGTGCGGTGGGGGGAACTGCCACATCTATTTTTAGGTGTTTGGCGCTATTATTGCGGTGAGCGGATGTGAATAATAATAAACCTTATTGTAAATAAGTACTTTAAGTTCAGTTTAAAATAAGTCAATAACTGACTTCCTTTAATTTTTTTAAAGTTTTAGATAATAGTTTTAGATGGTGATGTCCAGGCGTGTAGAAAAGGCCCGCCGGGCTCAGGCCGGGCCCCTGGGTCCGGGCTTTTTTGCTACCAGGCCCAGGTCGGGCCCTACTCAAATCGGGCCCAGGTCGGGCCCCTGCAATCTAAGGGGGCCTGCTGAGCCCACAAAGTCGGGCCCAAGCAGGCCCCAAAGAACATGCCTAGCTGCCATTTGGCAGCTAACTAGCTGCCAAATGGCAGTTAGCTACTGCGGACAACTGTCCGCCTAGCCAGCAGTCCACCCAACTTAAATGTTGGGCGGACAGCCTAACATTATGGGCTGTCCGCCCAACATTTAAGCGGGCTTTCAGGTGGGCCCGACTCGGGCCGGGCACCAGGCCGAACTCTAGCAAAATAAGGGGGCCTGGTGAGCCCCCTTAGGCCCGGGCCTAGTCAGACCTGGGCCTAATCGGGCTCAGGCCCGCGCCAAATTTGCATCTTGATGTCTAGTATTATCATTTTATTAAAAATGATAAAAAATATTTTAATAATAGGAGTGAAATATTATACATGACAAAAAATTAAAATATCAAATACTTGTTATCATTTTAACAAAATAATAATAGTAAATATCCATGTCGCGGCTTAACCATTAAAACCTAAATGAGGTTACTTTAGTAACATATTTCAAATTTAGTACAAATTTTAAGCCTAATATAAGAAAAATAAAAAGTTAGAAAACTATTTAAGAGCAGTCGTGTCCAAAAAAATTGGGCCCGGAGGGCCGGCCTGGGCCCGGCCCGGTAAAAGCCCGCCTAGGCCCGGTACCGGGCTAGCCCGCCCCGGGTCCAGGTCGGGCTCGGGGGCCTTACATGGCCCCCATATAGTTTAAATGCCCGACCCGGTGCTGACCTGGGCCGGGCCGGGCAAAGCCTGATTTTTCAGGCCAGCCCGGCCCGGGCATACTATTATGAGTCGTTGATCCCAACGGCTCCGCTGGCATGGCAACATTATTGCTGCCATGCCAGCAGCACTAGTAGGCTGTCGTTGGCAGCCTACTAGTAATAAGCCTAGGGCCTAGGGTAGGTAGCCTAGGCCCTAGGCTTATTAGAAAAATTAAAAAATAATTTTTTTTTATAAAAACCCCCTCATAACCGATCCCCCCTCTCTCTCTTCTCGCCACTCTCTCTCTCCAACCCATTCTCTCTCTCTCTCTCTCTCTCTCTCTCTCTCTCTCTCTTCAACTCATTCTCTCTCTCTCTCTCTCTCATGCGTCGAACATGACATCGTCATCCTCGGCGCCAGCGTCGTCTATTCAAACTGCGCATGGAGTGATGGAGCACAAACGTACGACGCCAATTTGGGAGCATTTCGATAAAGTTAAAGTCGGCGACGAATTTAAGACGAGGTGCAAATTATGCTCGAAGTTGCTGACCCTTACTGGCAACTCGACACTAGCAAGACACTTCAAGTCTTGCGTTTCGAAACAAGCTCCCGAGTCCAGTCATGCACAAATATCGAGAGCAGGGCAAATTTGGACGTACGATCAACTTCGGCAACGGGAGCTGCAAATGAAGAACGTCATCAGACGCGGGTTGCCGTTCAGCCACTACGACAACAAGGAGGTGACCAAATACATACATCAAGGGCTTCAACCAAAATATCAACAGGTTAGTAGATCCTCTCTTAGGCGTGACACTCTCAAATTTTATTTAGAAGCAAAACAATCTTTAATAAATTATTTTGAAAATTTTGAAGGACGTGTGAGTTTAACGGGTGACGTTTGGAGTAGTAGCATAAAATTAGAACTATCGTATATTTGTATCACTTGTCATTGGGTCGATCCCGTTTCATGGGATCTAAATAAACGTATAATTTGTTTTGAAGTCCCGCACACAGGTCAAGCAACATATCATATAATTATTAAATGTGTGCGAGAATTTAAAATTAAAGATAAAATTATGAGTATTTCTTTTGATGCTGCGAAGGATCACTTGGATGCTACAAGGATCACTTGGATGCTGCGAAGTGGAAACAACACATTTCATCGATAGAGGATAGCTCGTCGGATGTAGAAGACGAGATGAACGCAATAAATTTACGAGATGTTTAAGCGCGTCCCTGATAAAATATGTATTTTGTTAAATTAGTGAGCTTTTCAATTTTCTTTATTTAAAATTAACAATAATAATAAATTTGATTTCGGCATTTTTTTTTTCAAAATTTGATGTAAATGTGTAATTTTTTTTCCAATATTAATAAAATTTGATTTTTTTTTGTCTATCTCAAATTTTCATTTCATTTCGTTTATTGTAAATTTTTTTTAAAATAAAAGATATTATTTTAAAAAATATTATTTTAAAAAATAAAAAAATAATAAAAGTAAAAGGCCGGGCCCGGCCTGGGCCCGACCCGGCCTGGCCCGGCCTTGGGGGCCTTAACAGGCCCCCCTCCCGGGGCTGGTGCCTGAGCCCGGCCTGGCCCGGCCTTGGGGGCCTTAACAGGCCCCCTCCCGGGGCAGGTGCCCGAGCCCGGCTAGCAAGGCCCGGGCCCGGTTGGCAAAAGCCCGGGCCCTTCAGGCCCGGTACCGGCCCGACCCGGTCAGACTTTTTGGACAGGGCTATTTAAGAGGAATAACTGGATTATTTTGCCTAAGTAAAATAAAATAAAAGACATTTTTTTATATTTTAATTTTTTATTCATATACACAATTATTTATGAGAAATACTTAGGTGCGTTCTCTCACCTAGCTTTAGGCGGGAGATTAAATATAGTCGTATGATATGGCAATCCACGGTGGATCTGTTTCCGCGAAATACTGACAGTATTTTAAATTGAGAAATACAACAGTATTTTGATCAATCACGGAGAACCAACGGCTTGATGCGCATGAGCACCATGATCTTAGGTGAGAGAAACGCACATAAATTTTTTTGGCAAAATAGCTAAATCAGTCCCCAATGTTTAGGGTAGAATTTAAATTGGTCCCTAAAGTTTTGATTGTTTGAAATCAGTCCCCAACGTTTATAATTTTTTTTGAAATTGGTCCTATTTAACTTTTCCGTCCACTCTTTTAACGGATTGTAATTTTAGTTTTGGCTTTAGATGCTGACTAGGACATCTTGGCAGTATTTTATATTTCCTATTTTCCAAGTATGCGCTCAGACTTTGCTTCACCGATAAGGCTAGGTCATTTTTCCCGCTGGCTTTCTCTTTCGGCGATCCGGCGAGATTTCGCGAGAGACGGAGGAGCATTTGGCGAGAGACGGAGGAGCATTTGGCGAGAGCCGGCGACGGAGGAGCATTTGGCGAGAGCCGGCGACGGAGGAGCATTTGGCGAGAGCCGGCGACGGAGGAGCATTTGGCGAGAGCCGGCGACGGAGGAGCATTTGGCGAGAGCTAGATTGTTCTGCTCGGAGTTTTCCAAAGGTTGCTGCTCTTTCATCAATTCTAATCCCTGTCTTTACCATTGCTAGTTCTCATCATCACTCAAGTATGTTGTTTACTGTGTAATTGGAATCTTGTTTTACTTTGATGTGGAATGATTTCTATATCAGTTTGCTTTAAACTTTTTTTCATACAGGCAAATGGATCATTTTGATTACAGTGATGACGATGACAATTATTAAAGTGGTGATAGTGCTATGGATATTTTCCTAGTCAGCATTTAACTTATACCCAAAATTATAGAATCCGTTAATAAAGTGGACAGAAAAGTTAAATAGGACCCATTTCAAAAAAATTGGAAACATTAGGGAATAATTTCAAATAATCGAAATTTTAGGGACCAATTTAGATTCTATCCTAAACGTTGGGGGACTGATTTAGCTATTTTGCCAATTTTTTTCATTATTTATACAATCGTCTCATCTGCCTTCCTGCTCCAGTTGCTGCTGCTCTGAGTTCACTCTTCAACCGAAGCAGCAAAACGGCTCCTCAGAGAAGGAGAGAAAGAGGGAATGATCTCTTCTTCCCGGGCTACACGCAGAGGAGAATGAAGTTGCAGGTCCCATTTCTTCAGAGAAATACTTGGCCGAAATTCTTACGGTCTTCTTCCTTGCTCTCGTCTAAATTCTTCGGAGCATATCTAAGGTACATGCTTAGAAGATAATCCTTCATTTTTCTCAGAACATCCACGGAATCAATTTAATCCATTTTAACCGCGTTTTGGATCTGAAGTATGAAAATACTGATCCGAGCTGCGAGCTTTGTTTTCGTTGTCATTTTCCCTTGTGTGGTTACAAAGGCAACATGATAAGATTTGAACTCTCATATCTTTGTGCTATCAGTCTGCGCGATTCTGTGATCTGCTGCAAAGTGCATAGTGGAGTGAGAAAAATCCAGTAGGATGATTTAACCTAACAATTTCTTATTCGAGGTTTTCTCTCTTTCGCGACGTCTTCGCCTGACGGGACCCAATCTTCGATGTCTAAAGCAAATAGAAAGTCGGAAATCTTATAAAATACAGCGACCTTCTCCTTCGGAGCTTATCTGCTAGAGCTCGAATCCATAGTTCAATGCCAAGAAAATACATCAATGGTGGGTCCTTCACTTTTCCTTACTTGCAGGCATTATTCATTTCTTGGAACACGCAAATATTTCTTTACACCTGTCTTCCGTCTTATGGCCCATGCCCTTTACTTGCTTATTTCCCCTTTTATGATCCGATGCGAAGTTTTAAACTGAAAAATAAACAGTGGAGTGTGGCTGGAGTTGGAATTTCCATGCCGGAGGGATGGTATATTGGTATATATATCCCTTCCCGGCTCCTTACTTCAGCAGCACATGGCCACGGCTAGGAGACCGAGGGGATGAGACATGCAGCAATAGCCCATACATTTAATCAAGTCTCAATAATAGCACGCACAAACAGCGGGCATGTGCAATGTTTCTCCAGAATTTAAGTAATTTGTCTTCTCTTTTGGAAGTTTGTTTTTGTGCATTTTTCCGCTTGTTATACAGTATTGTTTGCCAGAAAAATTTCTGTGTTATTAAGGCATGGCGCCATGAGCTCTTGCTTATAACTTACTTTTACTGCTCATGCATGGAAGCAAAACTCTTTTGCATCTTTAGTTGTTTGGTTGGATGAGATCCATTGCAAGAAAAGAATAAAGTATAGGAGCCGTATGATTTGTTCTTCGTTCCATGTGATGAGACCCACTTCATAGTATTTATTTATAGAAACAGGGCCCATGCAGCACAAATTTGGTTTTCTTTCATGATTTCAAAAATATCGCACTTTGTTCAATTCGTTTGATTTTATCATAATGGTGTATAACATGTTTCTTTGAAATAAACACTCAATTTTCCTTTTATGTAGTTATATAGGTCGTATGTCTGATCACTTGTGGATATCTATGTTACCTTTTTCACCTGTTCAATTACAGTATAGGATTTAGGAGTATTCAGGCATTTGAACTGCTAGAACTATGATAGCTTTTCTGTTTCAGTTTCTTCCCAAAAGTTATTCAAATGGTTCAAAAGTTACTGAACTGACTGATTGTTTTATGTCGCCTCTCCTGCTTATATCAATGATTGACTGATTCAGCCAGATAGCAAGATGGCTTTAGGAAGATAATTTGCTATGGATCCCTAGGAGACTAGTACATAGTATAATGACAAGTGAAATTCAACAAACCTATTATGGATGGCAGCATGGAGAATTTTCTGAGCAAGAGGTCTCTCAGGTAGATTTCCTTTTCATTTGTTCAGTCTCTTGCAAATGTTTTGTTATATGCATGGTGATTTCATGTAGTTGATTGCTCATTAGCAGCCACAAGAGGACTGCTTCCTTTTACAACCAATGATTCTCTTTTAATTTATTTTATGTCAAAATGTTACTGGAATATCTTCGAAGTGCACAATGTTTCCCTGTCCATTCAGAAATGTATACTACAATTCTTCTCTTATGATTCCAGTACTAAATACAATTTGATTCTGTTATAATTCTACAAAATTTGATTCTTTTATAATTCTACAAAATTTGATTCTCTTATAATTCTACAAAATTTTCTGCTAGTTTGTTAACATAGACTATATCATATTGTCTGGGTTATGACTGAGCATATTATTCGAAACTCGAAAGTCACTCGGATATTGAGTAGAATCGGAGTCATTTACAATTGATTCGACTCAATTTGAGTCGATTTAATTTGACTCAAATCACATTTCGAGTCTATTTCGAGCCTGCCCTGCCTCACTCTAAATATGATTCGAATAAACTCGAATTGATTAAAATATTATGTACTTATTAACCTATTATTATTTTAAAATTAAAAACACTAAAGTCTAAACCTAAACTAAAGGATTAAAGTCTTAAAAGACTTTATTTACTCAATTTCGAGCCAACTCAATTTAATTTCGAGCCAATTCAATTTAATTTCGAGCCAATTCAATTTAATTTCGAGCCTACTCGGAATAAAAAAGGGCATCCCGGTGCACAAAGCATCCCCACACAGCGAGGGTCCGGGGAAGGGTCCCACCACAAGGGTGAAATGTAGGCAAACCTTACCCTGCATTTTTTCTAGAGGCTGCTTCCAGGACTCGAACCTGTGACCTTAAGGTCACACAACAACACCTCAACCGGTGCGCCTAGACTCCCCTTCTTCGAGCCTACTCGAAATAAAGGAAAAAATGCTAAATTTCAAGACGACTTGATTTCATTTCGAGCCGGCTTAGAATCAAGCCATTTCGAGCCGAGTTCGACTCAAAATTTTTGATTTCGAGCCGAGCCCAAATCGCTCGAGCTCGACTTGAAATCAGCCCTAGTCTGGGTCACACTGCACTCATTCGTTCTTTAAGAAGAGTTGGGGTGCTGGGTGGGGGGTGGGAGTGTTTTTAATGGAATGTTCTACCTATTGCTTTTTCCATCTTAGTACTACATATAAACTCATGATTCCTGTTTGGGCTTGCCTTGATGTTTTTCTTAATGTTTTATTATGGGTGCTGTTATTAGCAAACCCTTAATGGATGCTAGCAAACCAAAAAAACCGGCTTTATCAAATTTTCACCCTTTTTCATCTCCTAAAAAATAGCTACTAGCAAACCACTTTCATCCTGCGCTTCTTTCTCTTCGACGATTCAACCATCCTATATGCCTCGTCCTCACCACCGCCGACGCTGATGGACTCCGAAGAGGAGGGCCGCCCACTCCCATTCTCCACCCTCTTGCCGATCATATCTTCGCCGCCTGACTTCAACCGGAAGCCGCCCATCCAACACAAACTAACCCCTTAGAATTGGCCATGGAAATCACCAGACAACTAAAAACAGAGCATCTTTCCAAGTGCAGCAATTCAATTTCACACCCACCAACCCAACAAAACCATCACTTTGAAACGGTAACAAAATCAGATCTCTCTCATGGTAGTTTTGTAGATCCAGTACAAAACAAAGCATCTCTATTTCACCAGAACAGGACAGGCGGTTGTCGGCGGACTCGGCCTCGGGAGCGTTTTCTTCCGCTTGAAATCTGAAGAGGTTGGCGTAGCAGTGCGGCTGGGAAAGTTAGCGTTTTCTAGGGCCTGGACGCTGGACCGTGCAGTGTGAGACCCCGCCGCCGTGCGTTTTCTCCTGGCTGCGCGGAGGGGTCTGCTTCTTCTTCGCCTCTTTACAGAAGGTCATACAAGAAGCTCGTCCTGCTCCTGCGCTCCATCTACTCATTCCTTCCATTCCAACTAGATAGAGAGAGAGAAAGAGAGTGTGGAAGAGAGAGAGAGAGAACAGAACAGATTGGTTTAGCTTGGATGACGCTAAGCTCTTTCTCGCATATCTCGCCGCCGGTGTCAGAGAAGCTGGCCGAGAGGAATAGATTGACTCGAATGCACAACCATCGGAGTAGACATGGTCACCACAACAATTTTTTTAAGTTTTGTTGGTGGGTTTCTAGTAACAACTTGGTTTTCAAATAGCCATTCTTCAATTTTATGGTTTGCTAGTAGTAATGAGTTGATAGCATCCAAAATGGATTTGCTATTAACAACACCTTTTGTTATTATTCTTTGTTTACAGATGTATCTCCTTCCAAGTATGGAATAACTTAGTCCATTTGAACAATTTCAAATCATATTTATTTGATCATACCTGTACAACCTATATTCTCCGAGGGTAGGACCCGATTCAAGCCATTGAGGCAAAAAGTCAAAGTCAAATGTCAACACAGAGGACAAAAGTCAAAGGTTGAAGACAGCTCAGCAAGCAGAGGCAGCAGAAGGCCTGTGCGAGTATAGGCGAGCATGCGTGAGCAAGCCCTTTATACTCGCCTACGAAGCACGGATACTTAAAAATGCTTCGCGTATCGGCTCGAACGCGTATCAGATACGGGAAACGCCCGGAAACGCGCGAAAACGCGTTTCCGAAACGTTTCCTAATGTAGGAAGCTCAATATTTAAATTAAATAAAAAATTTAATTGGGAAACACGTATCCCTCTTGCGGGATACGCGTTTCCCGCAATTTTATTCACGTCGTCAGACGCGCAGTCACGCCTCATATTAAATGGTGGCTAACTCTTAGAAATAATTTCTTCTTCTTACAAAATCATTTTATTAATTTAATGACAAAGAAGATCTTGTTTATGTGAAGAGTTTGATGATCATCATTAAATATTATGATATTAATTCTCAATGTGTACTTGTAGGCCCAATCTTGACTCTTGAGTAATCTGTATTGATAATAAATAAATCAAACTAAAATGTGTACTTGTGGGCACTATAAATAATGTTTGTGCTTTTGGATACCTCAAGGAATAAATTGCATGAGTTATTCTTCATATTTTCTCTTCCTGCGATATCCAATACCTTCTCCTAGCCTAATCTTTCTCATTGTGCCTAAACAACATGATTGTGCGCCAATTATTTTTTATTGAATGTAGTGTCTGGGATGGTACCTTAGTTTGTTAATTGTATTTTTTTATATTAATTAATACTTATATTAAAAAAATTAAAAACATTTCCCGTATCCGTATTTTTTTAAAAATCACGTTTCCCGTATCCTGTTTCCGTCCCCGTGCTACATAGAATTACTCGCCAGGTGTGCGACCATAGCGGATGCTCGCCGAAGCCAGACGAGATTTCCTCAATGTCGCGTAGTCGTCAGGCAGGACTGGGCTATAAATAGCCCCCCCCTTTGGTTTTCCTATAAATAGGACCCCATGGGTACTTGGATTGACACCTTTTGGCTGAGCTTTCGGAACCCCACTTTCAAAGACTTGTCCCCCTGAGTTCTTGACCGTCACCCTCGACCGTCGTCCTGGATACTCGCCAGTTGGTGCCTTCCTCGTATCCTGCTCGGCCATCTTTGGTTGTGGAGGAGAAGTTTCTTCTGAGCTTCTGGGTACGTGGTGAGACCTCCCTGCCGCAGCACTTGGGGTCCTGTCGTTACCGTTCTAGTCCCTTCGCTGTGGCCAGTCAAGCCGTCTAGTCGGACTGCTGGACGAGTAGCCTCCGGCTGCATTGATCCGATTTTTGGAGTCGGGATTTTCCTGGCTTCAACACTTTAGTGCGGTGAGCGTGGATCGTAGCCTGAGGAAGAAAGTCTAGTAAGAAGGCGAGATGGTCGAAGTTGGCGACTATGAGGAACTGCTGGTAACTCGGCAAGGGGAGGCGAGTTCGTGACGCGGGCAGATTTCGAAGTGTTCGCACGACGTTTGGAGGAGACCATGCGAGCATCGCTTCTTCCTCACGCGGAGGGCACGACGACCTCGCCTCATCGCGTGACTCCGTCCGAGGATGGTGGCCCCCCTCGGCGAGCAGGGAAGGACCCGATGGAGGAAGAGCCGGAGCGACCAAGGAGGTCACAGTTCTATCAGCAGAGCTCGCAGGAAATCCGATTCCGCGAGGTAGATGACCAGGAGAGATCCCGTGATACTCGCCATTACGACGAGTATGGAGGGTATGCTCGCCAGGCTGAAGATCGTCGCCAGTCAGGTGGGAGGAGCCCATTCTGTGAAGAGATTCTTGCTGCTCCCGTGCCGGAGGGTTTCAGAGAGCCGGTGATGAGTTATTATTCTGGGAGGGATGATCCTGTCCGACATCTCCAGTGGTTCGAGGATGTAGTCTCCATCCGAACCATGTCGGATGCCTTCAAGTGTAGGCTCTTCGCCATCACTTTCCTGTGAAAGGCCAGAGACTGGTTCTACCAGCTGGCAGCAGGTTCCATCTACGACTTTGAAGACCTTCGTCGGGGAGTGACGATGCGATTCGCCACGACGAAGAAGAGGAAGGAGGCGACGACCCTCTTCTATCTGGTGCAAGGAGTGCGAGAGACGTTGGGGAACTACATCGACTGCTTCCAGGAAGAAGTGTTGGACATCCAGGAGGTGGATGACTTCACCCTGCAGCTTGCCCTGACGTTCGGCCTGAGGGAAGGTCTCTTCAAGCTGGAGATCAGCCGGGATCCTCCCATATTCTATGAAGAGCTTATTGAGATGACCAATAAGTTCGTTCAGGGGGAGGCCTCGAACCGCGGCTTCCTGGCCAAGCTTACCAAGCTGACCAGGGAGGAAGAAGAAGAAGAGAAAGTCCCCGTGCCCAGGAAGAAGGAGCCCCGAAGGCAGGATAGGAAGAGACTGGAGGATAGAAGGAGAGAAGAGCCCAGGAGGGAAGAGCCAAGGAGGCGGGAAGAGAGGAGGCCCATAGTGGCTCCGTAGCGTCGGGTAGAGGGGCATGGGACGATGGCCTGCCCAGATTTTTGGGAGGTCAGGAGGAGGCTAGCCGCTGGAGAAGTGGGAGGAGAGCCACGAAGGCTGGAAGCCCCTGTCGAGCCGGTGGCTGTGCAAGCCGCCACTCGAAGGAGGAATGAAGACAGAGTCGACCAATGGGGTCGAGGAGAAGTCATTTAGGGAGCAGGAGGAGTAGGAGGAGCCGCAGTAAGAGTGATCCACGGGGGAGCAGGGCTTGGAGCTTCCCGCAAGGGAATCCTCCATCAGATCTATCGCAGGAGTGTCGCCTAGACCTCACAGGCACCGCCCCCGTTGGAGGAGATCACTTTTTCGGAGGACATGCCAGGGAATGAGAATCCCTTCCATGATGCCCTCGTGATTCAAACCGCCGTGTAGGACTTCACCGTCGATCGGATTCTTGTAGATAACGGGAGCTCTGTGAACGTTATCTTCAAGAAAACGTTTGACGGGTTGGGAGTCGAGGCGGGAAGAGTGATGGCGCCAGATGGTCCCCTCTTTGTCTTCTCAGGAGAGAGGAAAGAGGTGAAAGGAGGGGTGGATTTGCTGGTGACCCTCGGTGGCACCTCGCTCAAGTGTCGATTCATCATCGTCGACGCCCAGAGCTGCTATAAGGCGATCTTTGGGAGGCCGCTCATCAATTTCTTCAAGGCCGTCCCATCCTCCTACCATTAGTGCAATAGTGGCCGACTTGCGTCTCGCCAAGGAGTTGGGTATCTAGGATATCCGAGCTTTTACGAATTCAATGGTGGTCCCGTCGCAGATTTGGGGAGAGTTCGAAGTGCGCGACACCATCCTGCAGAGGTACCTTGTCAAGGTGAAATAGTTGATTGGAGGCTTCCAGTCCTTCTTCGTCGAGCACGTGTTGAGGGAGGAGAACTCGGCTGCAGATCGTTTGGCCAAGTATGGGCCGAGGGCTGGAGGAACTATCACCGAGTTATTTCGACCATCCATCAAAGAAGGGGAGATGATGGAGATCGAACAACGCCCTTCCTGGATGGATCCGTTCGTGGAATTCCTGACTACCGGTCAACTTCCGACAGATGACAGAGATCAAAGGAAGTTTCGGTACAAGGCGGCGTATTATCTTTTGCACGGCGGCGAACTGTATCGCAAGACCATCTCGGGCCCCTTGGCTAGATGTGTTTCAGAAGCCGAAGTACCCCGAGTTCTGGAGGAGATCCATTCGGGAGAATGAGGTAGTCATTCAAGGACTCGCACTTTAGAGCAAAGAGTCCTGAGGCAGGGTTACTTCTGGCGAGCCATCCGGAAGGATGCTGAAGCTTTTTCCAAGAGGTGCCAGAAGTACCAGCTCTTCGCTCCTCTCCAGTTGCAGCCGACTCGTCAGCTTCGTTCTATTACTGCTCCGTGGTCGTTCGCCATTTGGGGAATGGATCTGATATGCCCCTTTCCCCGGGCTAGCGGCCAGAGGAAGTTCATTCTCGTCATGGTCGACTACTTCTCCAAGTGGATCGGGGCCAAAGCTCTGGCCAAGACCACCTCTTAAGTCGTGAAGAACTTCATCTGGGGAGAAATAGCTTGTAGGTTCGGGATCTCTCTCGCCATCGTCACCGACAACGGTCCCCAATTTGCCAGCTTAGAGATGGAAAATTTCTGCAAGCAGCTAGGGACAGATCTTCGATTCGCCTCTGTGCATCATCCCCAGAGCAACGGACAAGTGAAGGCCGCCAATAAGCTGATCATCAACCTTCTGAAGAAGAAGGTCGAGAACCTAAGAGGGAACTGGGCGGATCAGCTCCCCTCGGTCCTATGGGCTCTGATGACCACTCCTCATTCGGCCACGGGAGAAACTTCTTTCAAACTCTCTCATAGGTCCGAAGTTCTCATCCCTGTAGAGTTCGAAGTCAGAAGTCCTAGAGTGGTTGCGGCCGAGGACGGAGATGAAGAATGACGGCTGGAGAATGAAGAAGCTCAGAGGCTATCTCTCGACTACATAGAAGAGCTCCGAGGCCCAGCCTCAGCTCGGCCGGAACAGATCAAGAGACGAATGGCGAAATATTTCGACAAGCACGTCCGCCTCTAGCACTTCCAAGTAGGTGACTTTGTCTTAAAGAAGATGGATGCGACAGGAAGATCAACAGCCGTCCGGAAGCTTAATCCAAGTTGGGAAGGGCCCTTCATCATCCACGGTCATTAGCGACTGGTGGATATCGTCTGCAGAATCATGAAGGGGAGCTACTTGGGAACACCTGGAGCGGTGATGACCTGAAAATGTTCTACCCCTAGCGGGAATGTGTATATCCCCCTTCTGTAAGGATTATTTTGCTTCAATAAATTCCTCGCCCCCTGAAACATGGGCCGTGAGAGTTCTTTTTCTTTTCTTGTAAGTTCTTTTCGAAGTAGGTAAAATCGATCTCCACGATCGGTTTGGGGAACAGGCCTCCGTCTCGACTCTCGTAAAAATCCAAAGTCGGGTGGTGGGACAGAGCCTTGGGAGTGAGTTCTCCTAAGACCAAGCCTCTGCATTGACGGTCGAGATTAGCTCCCCCTTTGCATGTTGGCCGAGTAACCCCCCGATTGTACTTCTCATCCGACTGGAGAAATTATCAGAGGAGAGTCCGGACACCAACCCCCAACTCGACGAAGAGATGATCGATTTAACCGACCAAGAGACCCTTGAATAAAAGCGTCGTTTACCCTTAAAGGGTTGAAAGCTCGCAACAAAGCATAATCTCTCTGCATTTATTCCGATCATATGAGTTGGTGTGATTAATCCCCTCTGATTGATGAGTATCGGAAGAAAGATCTTCATCAGCATTCAGCAACGTGGTAGGATGGAGGCCTCGGGATGGTGTGTCCCCTCGGACCTCCCCGACTATCATTCCCTACTCGTCAGCATCCAACATCCAAGTAGGATAGAGTCCTCGGGATGGTGTGTCCCCTTAGACCTTCCCGACTGTCATTCCCTGCTTATTCTTCTTATTCCCATTACTACTATAGCGACATCTTAAAAAACACTTATCAGGTGAAAGTAAAAGTATTGAGAGTGTGCGTCCTGCGGGACCCCTCGAGTGTCCTTCACAGCTCAAGCATCATCAGAAACTTTGAAGTAGGCGATAATGCCTATAGACGAGTATCTACAGTACGAGCATGCAGGTGCGAGTATATCATATGTGAGTAAGGTATGATCGTCGATCGCATCAAGTGTCCTCCCAAGGTCTCACTAATCGTGACAGCGATCACTCAATCTCGCTTCGAGCCTATGACCCTAGCGAGCACTCATCGCGTTCGAACCTAAGAGCCTAATCGATATACAGGAAAGTATGCAGTATAAGATGAACATGTGAGCAAAAAATCTTTCTTTCATTTGTATGTTCTAAAGTATTACATACACAAAAGCTTTACATGTCCCTGAGCAATCAAAAAGGTGCCCTGATGACTAGGCCTCATCCTCGCCTCCATTATCCTCGTCATCATCTTCATCCTCGCCGTCGATGTCGACGTCCTCCTCTTCATCCTCACCCTCATCGTCTTCATCCTCGGCATCACTGGGCCTCGGAGAGGGAGCTCGCAGAGGAGAGGTGATGTAAACTCGTTTCAGAACTACTAAATAACGGTGCAAATAACTTTGGCGCGAAATAAAATTGGTATGCTCAATTACGTTAATGTGGTAACAACCCTCACGGTCTCCGAAAATCAGCGGGTTTAAGACACTTCGCTCCGTGGTGGTGGATAATACCCGTCCGCAATGTTATTTTTAAATTTCTTCCACGAAGATTTAGGACACGTTTGACGGAAAAAACGGCGAGACGGTGCACAACAAGAACGATGCTACCCCATTAATTTTTGCAAGTTAAAAATGGGCTGCATAAACCAAACACAAACGCTGGAATGGAGATTGAGTGGGGAGAGGGTTTCACCTTGGGTCCAAAAGGACCAACAGCGGATGGACTGGAGGAAGGATCGGGTGGAGGTTGCTGCTTCTGGTTCAGCAGGAAGTAGCGGCAGCCGGGCTCCAGACGGAAGGGAAGCCGCGGTCGACGTCTGGGGCTGAACGGGGGAGAGTAGCGTAGCAGGTTGGGAAAAAAGAAAACAGGGGAGAAAAGCCGGGCCGGACGGAAATAACGTCGCAGTCGACGTCCGGAGCGGGAGCGGCGAGACAGAGGATGGACGGGCTCGAAGGAATCACGACTGTTATCGACGCCGGCGGAAGAGAGTTCCGAAGTCGACGCCGGATCGAGAGGGGGAACAGCGGCCGGTGATCGAGCGGTGGAGGGGAACGGGCGCACAGCAGCAGGACTCGCGAGAAGTAGCGGCCGAGAGAATAGAAAGTTTCTCTCTCAGCCAACATGAAGGACCAGCCCCCCCTTCCATCCCTTTTATAGCCAATCCCAAACCCTAGGGTTCAATTTGAGAGATAATTAGTTATACGCAGCCCAATTGGATACATGCAGCCCAACGTTAAAATAAATAGGGGATAGTATCGTTCTCGCCACACACTCGTCACACCGGACCATTCATTTAGGGTCATGTGAGTTGGTCGGGTTCACATGCCGAACTACGGTACCAAAATAAAAGTTACATAGCATGATGCGAATTAAAATAGAAGATACAAATAACACGACAACAACAATAAGGAAACATGCGGGCCGCTAGATCGGCTAAATGCGGGTTACACCAATTCCCCCGGGGTTGAAGAGCTCGACTCCGGCGAGATGGCGTTCATGATGGCAATGGAGAGATCCGGGCGACGTCGCTGTAGCTCTTTGGTGCTGATCCAAGAACTGTCCAAGATGTCCCGTCCTCGCCATGTGACTAAATACTTCTGATATGTTCCATGGCGAGTCTGGAACTCACGAACGTCAAGGACTTGCTCGATCTCTTCATCCGTGGGCGTGAAGGTGGGTTGGAACCCCGTCTCGGTGCTCGACCCCAACGGTGGTGGTGGTATTGGAAGCTCGGGCGGGGAACCATAAAACGGCGCTAGATCGGAAATGTTGAAGATGGGGGACGTGCCGAACTCCAATGGCAAATCCAGAAGGTAGGCATTCTCCCCCAACCGCTTCCTCACCTGAAAAGGTCCGAAACGCCGCTGTTGGAGCTTATGATATGACCCTGTGGGAAACCTCTCTTTGCGGAAGTGAGCCAACACCCAATCTCCCTCGGAAAAGTGAAGTTCGCGACGGTGCATGTCCGCCGCGACCTTATACTTTTCGGAAGTTACCTGCAACTGTTTATGAATTGATTTATGCAGTAATTTAATTTGATCAATTAAAGTAGTAGCATCGAACGAGAGGCGCTCATGGCAAGGGAGGGAGTGACGATCCAAGAAGTGAGGAATGGGAAAACCATACACAATCTCAAATGGGGATTTTTGTGTGGAGCGGTTAACGGAATTGTTGTACGCAAATTCAGCTTGTGGAAGAAATAAATCCCATTGCTTAGGGTGTTCACCCGCCAAACATCGCAGTAAGTCTCCTAAACTCCGGTTGACCACTTCGGTTTGCCCGTCCGTTTGGGGATGATACGCACTACTAAATTTTAGCTTCGTGCCAAGTTTACTCCATAAAGTTTTCCAAAAATAACCCATGAAACGAGTGTCCCTGTCCGAGAGAAAAGTGCGTGGGACTCCGTGCAATCTAACGACCTCCCGAAAGAAAAGTTGCGCTACGTGTGCAGCGTCGGAGGTTTTCCGGCAAGGTACAAAATGGGCCATCTTGGAGAACCTATCGACTACCACAAATATAGCATCTACCCGGCGGGAAGTAGGGGGTAAGCCAGTGATGAAGTCCATGGACACTTCATCCCAGGGTCGCTCTGGAATGGATAACGGTAAGTACAGCCCGGTGTTTTGAGACTGTCCCTTGAATAATTGGCATGTGTGACACGACTGGACTAATCGAACGACATCTTTCCTCATATGTGGCCAGTAGTAGCGAGTGGTGGCGAGGTCCAACATCTTTGACTGCCCAAAGTGTCCCCCTAATCCCGAGGAATGCAACTCAGTGAGGAGTAATTCACGCAAAGGACCTCGGCAGATGCACAGGCGAGTGCCCCGAAATAGATACCCCTCACTCAGAATATAGTGGCCGGAACTGTCCGCACCCCTCGTACGGCATTCTTCCCAAATGGTGCCAAAGTCAGGGTCAGTAGCATAGGAGTCTCGCTGGGAATCTAAATCGGTGATCCTCGGCTGAAGTGATACGAGTAAATGGGCTCGACGGCTAAGGGCATCGGCCACTCGGTTGGTCACTCCGGGTTTGTGTCGAATGTGAAACGTGTACTCCTGCAAAAACGCAGCCCACTTCGCGTGGCGTCTGACCTCCTTTTGGGAGTTCAAATGTCGCAGCGCGTCATGGTCCGTGTTCAGCACGAATTCACGCTGGATAAGATAATGGCGCCAATGACGGAGGGCCTGAACGATGGCGAAAAACTCAATGTCGTAGGCCGAGTATCGAGTCTTTGCATCGTCAAGCTTCTCACTATGGAAGGCTACAGGACGGCCCTCCTGGCTCAAGACAGCTCCTATGCCAATGTGTGAGGCATCGCAGTCTACTTCGAATACTTTCTCAAAGTCGGGGAGAGCTAGCACGGGAGCGCTAGACATCTTCTCCTTCATGAGGAGAAATGCTGCCTCAGCCTCGGCGGTCCATGTGAATTGGCCCTTCTTGAGGCAATCTGTGATGGGGGCAATGTGGGTGCTGAAATTATGGATAAAACGCCGATAGAACGACGCTAGTCCGTGGAACCCACGGGCCTCCGTAAAGCTCCTGGGAGTGGGCCAGGAGATAATCGCCCTCACCTTTTCCTGATCGACCCGGATGCCCTCAGAGGACACTATGTAGCCTAAGAATGTGAGACTATCAGTAAGGAACGTGCACTTCTTCAGGTTGATAATCTGCCTATGCTCGCGTAAAATCTGAAGTACCTGGCGCAGGTAGGTGATGTGCTGATCCGCCTCGGTACTATAGATCAAGATATCATCAAAATAGACGACAACACATGTCCCGATCAGGGGGCGTAGAACCTGCGTCATCAATCTCATGAAAGTACTCGGTGCGTTGGATAGTCCGAAGGGCATGACCATCCATTCGTACAACCCCTCCTTGGTCTTAAAGGCGGTTTTCCACTCATCTCCGGGGCGTACCCGAATCTGATGGTAGCCACTCCTAAGGTCAATCTTGGAGAAGATCTTTGCGCCGCTCAACATATCTAGCATGTCGTCCAATCGGGGAATCGGAAAACGATACTTGACGGTGATCTTATTAATAGCACGGCTATCAACACACATTCGCCACGTTCCGTCCTTCTTGGGGACAAGAAGGGCAGGGACGGCGCAGGGACTAAGACTCTCGCGTATGAGCCCCTTTTGGAGGAGCTCAGATACCTGTCTCCTAAGCTCCTCGTGCTCTCGTGGGCTCATGCGGTAATGTGGTAAGTGTGGCAAACTAGCTCCCGGGACAAGGTCAATACAGTGCTGTATATCCCGTAGGGGGGGAAGCTGGTCGGGTAGCTCGTCCGGAGTGAGATCATGAAACTCTGCGACTAGTGGCTGTACTCGTGGGTGTATCTCAGTGGTAGGAGTGGGGGACTCTCTTCCCAGCAACATGTAAACTATACCCTCGTCCTCCACCTCTCGACAGAATTGTCGAGCGGTCATAATCATCGTGATGGACGGGTAGACGGTAGCGGGAGAGGCGGTGGAGGTGATGGTGGGTGTATGGTGAGTGAGAGCATCGGTGTGTGTAGCAGGAAGGGGTGGGAGTCGCCGTGGAACCAGGCTATCCTTCTGGGGAAGAAGAACAATTCGGCGGCCCTGGTGCTCGAAGGTGTAGGTGTTCCTGCGTCCGTCATGAATAGCATGCCGATCGTATTGCCACGGACGGCCCAACAGGATGTGGCACACGTCCAGAGGGGCGACGTGACACCACACAGAATCCGAGTAAGTGCTCCCAATGGAGAACGATACGAGGCAACGGTGCGTAATAACTATCGTGGTGCCGCTAGTGACCCAAGACAACTCGTATGCCCGCTCTAAAATCTGAGTAGTAAGCTTTAGTTTTTCCACCATCAGTTGGGAAACAAAATTTTCCATGCTCCCGCCATCCGAAATGACGGAACAGAAGTGCTCCTGAATACGAGCAGTGGTGCGAAAAATGTTGTGGCGCAGCCATGCGTCGTCTGTGGTGACGCGCGGACTCAAGAGGCTATGGTGCATGACAGAGACTAGATGTGTAGGCTGCTCGCCTTCTACTTCGTACTCGATCCCTGGTGTGACTGTCACGTCAGTAGTGACGTCCTCATCCCAAATCCCATACTCGGGCTCTCGGCCATCATCGGTCTCGACTATGGCAGTGAATCGGCGGCGGGGGCACTCAGACGACTTGTGTCCCGGCTCCATACATTTGAAACAACGAAAGACCGGGCGGGAGCCCTCTGCCTCTTTCCCCTTGGCGACAACAGGTGCTGTGCCGGGAGGAGTGGGGGCTGGTAGTAGGGGTCTATTAGGGTTTGGGGGTCTCGGAATGGTTGTCGGACTAGGCCGATCAGTGGAACTCAGAGGTGATGTGTGTGAGGCTCGGTCAACTGACCTCTGTCCTCCGGTCCTCTTCTGGAGGGCCTCCACACGTCGAGCGCGGCTGGAAGCCTCTCCCAAGTCTTGAAAGTCGTGCAGCTCTAACTGATCACGAATGGCGTACCGCAACCCGTTGAGGTAACGGGCCACCACCATGTGATCCTCCTCACGTAAGTCTAACCGAGCCTGAAGCGTAAGGAACTCGTCCGTGTACTCGTCCACTGTCGCAGGTTGTGGTACCTACGATACAGGGTCTGCAGAAAGTCCGTAGGGACATACCTCTTTTTGAGTTGAGTCTTGAACTCAACCCAAGTGGTGATGGGAGGTAATCCCATAGTGTAACGCATTCGCTCTGTTTGTCCCCACCAAGTGATGGCGGGTCCCTTCAGTTTTAAAGATGCATACTCCACCTGTTGGTGGGCAGGAGTGCGCTTCCAGGTCATGAATCTCTCTAAGCGCTCGCACCAGTCGAGACACTTCTCAGGCTCGAGGGTGCCTTCAAAGTCTCCGACATCAAGTTTGACTCCCGCATCCCACCTAGGTGCATGTCTAGGATCTTGGGGGCCTATGTCACCCGGGTTGTGTTCTTGGGGCATATGGTTCTGTGGTGCTCGAGGTGGCACCGCAGGTTGTGCAGGAAGACCCCCCACGTGGATAAGGCCCTCTATGTTGTTGACGGAGGTCCGCAGTCCTAGCATAACTTGGTTGGTGTCGCGCACGGAAGTGGAGAGTGTCGTGACAGAGGTGGAGAGTGTCGCGACGGCAGTCATAAGGTCTCCCATACGAGTGGTGAGCTCCGCTAACCCTCCCTCGACATTCGCCATTCTCGACTCCATGGATTAAATTTGGACCACAACCACAATTTAGAAATTCTGAACACCGATACGCTCGGCTATCCCACGATGAAAGTGAGATATCCCAGCAGCCACACCAAATTGATGTAAACTCGTTTCAGAACTACTAAATAACGGTGCAAATAACTTTGGCGCGAAATAAAATTGGTATGCTCAATTACGTTAATGTGGTAACAACCCTCACGGTCTCCGAAAATCAGCGGGTTTAAGACACTTCGCTCCGTGGTGGTGGATAATACCCGTCCGCAATGTTATTTTTAATTTTCTTCCACGAAGATTTAGGACACGTTTGACGGAAAAAAACGGCGAGACGGTGCACAACAAGAACGATTCTACCCCGTTAATTTTTGCAAGTTAAAAATGGGCTGCATAAACCAAACACAAACGCTGGAATGGAGATTGAGTGGGGAGAGGGTTTCACCTTGGGTCCAAAAGGACCAACAACGGATGGACTGGAGGAAGGATCGGGTGGAGGTTGCCGCTTCTGGTTCAGCAGGAAGTAGCGGCAGCCGGGCTCCAGACGGAAGGGAAGCCGCGGTCGACGTCTGGGGCTGAACGGGGGAGAGTAGCGTAGCAGGTTGGGAAAAAAGAAAACAGGGGAGAAAAGCCGGGCCGGACGGAAATAACGTCGCAGTCGACGTCCGGAGCGGGAGCGGCGAGACAGAGGATGGACGGGCTCGAAGGAATCACGGCTGTTATCGACGCCGGCGGAAGAGAGTTCCGAAGTCGACGCCGGATCGAGAGGGGGAACAGCGGCCGGTGATCGAGCGGTGGAGGGGAACGGGCGCACAGCAGCAGGACTCGCGAGAAGTAGCGGCCGAGAGAATAGAAAGTTTCTTTCTCTCAGCCAACGTGAAGGACCAGCCCCCCCTTCCATCCCTTTTATAGCCAATCCCAAACCCTAGGGTTCAATTTGAGAGATAATTAGTTATACGCAGCCCAATTGGATACATGCAGCCCAACGTTAAAAAATAGGGGATAGTATCGTTCTCGCCACACACTCGTCACACCGGACCATTCATTTAGGGTCATGTGAGTTGGTCGGGTTCACATGCCGAACTACGGTACCAAAATAAAAGTTACATAGCATGATGCGAAATAAAATAGAAGATACAAATAACACGACAACAACAATAAGGAAACATGCGGGCCGCTAGATCGGCTAAATGCGGGTTACACCAAGAGGTAGACTCCTCGACGAGTAGCGCCGGGATGATGTCCATCACAGTCAAGTTCATCGCCTCCGGCACCAGATGACCTTCAGCTCGCAACCTGCTCAGGACGACCTTCCCGGTTGCTCGCGCGATCTCTCGGCGAATCAGCGACATGTCGTCGCCGTGAATCCTGATCTTCTTCCCCATGGAGGAGCCCGCCTCCGAAGGTTGTTGCTCGGCAGGGCGAGTTTCCAGCTCGGCAATTCGGATTTGGGCGGCCTCCAAGGCTAGCCGAGTGTCCTCTAGCTCCTTCTTCATCTGCGACATCTTCTTCACAGTTTCGACTTCGGCAGCCTGCGAACATGAAAGGTAAATGTTAGATTTAATGGTCGGCAAAACGACGAGTATCATAAAGATAAAGGTATGAATAAGCGGCGCGCGAATACCTTATAATCCTTGCACTTAGCGGCTTGTGGCCCCAAGGCGAGGATGGTCTTCGCAAACGTCTTGATCTTCTGCTCATATTCGAGCAAGCGCCTCGCCGTCTGGTGGCTAAGCTCGACAGATCGCAGAAGCGAGCGAGAGGTTTGGTGGGCCAGATACTCGACGGACACTTCTTGAAGCGATTCGGCGTCTGTGCGACCATAAAGGGCGAACATCACGTCTAATGCCTCGCCTCTATCCTCCCAATCCTCCGACCAGGCGGGGAGGTTGGTGCTCAAAGTCACCTCATGAGCTTGCTCTGCCCAGGTCACCAGCGGACGACCATAGACATCCTTGCTTCGGAGGCCTTCATTGAAGTTCGGATGGCGGGAAGGCTCGCCAGCTTTTGAAGGGTCCGCCTTCGCGCCGAGGTCTCTGCTCGCGACCTGCTTCTTTCTCCTCGAGGGCTCTGGAGCCTTGCCCTTGCTCTTTCTCTTTTTTTGAGGACCCAACCTTCTCGCCGACGATCACCGGGTCATCAGGGACCTGCGACAGGTCAATGGGGGATGTCAGCAACCCCCCATCCTCGTGCGATGGGATCCCCGCGCCCCCTTGAGGAGGATCCACCTCCTTCGCCGTGGGGAGAGGCTCGCCCGGCAGAACGCGAGTAGCTCCAGAAGACAGAAGACAAAGGTTAGTCGCCATTCGAATACAAAGGTGCGAGTATAACAGATACTCGCTCAGTAATCTACCTTCACCCGGGAAGACCTCGGTGAGTACGTCTACTCGCCTCCGCCAGAAGACCACGGTGAGTACGTCTACTCGCCTCCGCCAAAAGACCACATCAAAGCGGCGACCTCGGAAGGAGTCGAGGAACTTCTCCCGAGGTCCCTCCAAGTAGGGAGTCGCGAAGACGTGCTCAGGTGGCTGGAAGGAAGTGCGAGGAATATCTTCGAAGTCGCCGCTGATGACGACTAGCTTCTCGCCCCATCGATGATTCTTGTTCGCTGTGCCGACCAGGGTGCAGACGTGGCTGCAGAAGAAGATGACGCCCTCGCCGGTCGCCATGAAGTGGAAGATCCTCCGGAAGACGGAAAGATCAAAGACGATCTTCTCTTCTCGCAAGAAGCAGAGGAACCCTATGATCATCGCCATGTCATTGAGATTGAGCTGGGCGGGGTCTATCCCGAAGTAGCGCAGAATTTGGCATAATTCTGGCCACAACCGTAGTCGCAAGCCCACATCGAAGTGGTGAATAGGGCAAACTATCTCGCCCTCCACGAAACTGTTCAACCGCTCGCTCTGGCGAGGAAGCCTGACCGAGTACCCCGGAGACAGGTACTTTTCCGAGAATTCGTCTAAGTCCTTTTGGCGCGAGATGGACTTCTTGAACGCTGTCGCCGCAAAGTTCCTCGCATGAATGGCGCGCCGAACATTGGCCTCATCAGCCATCTCGATGGAAGGAAAGAAGAGAAGGTCAGCGAGTATCAAAGGAGAGAAGGAATGAAATCAAAGATTCTCGCGCGAAGAAAGGTAAGGTCGCTGATAGCGTAATAAATACTTACCCTCTATTTATAGGCAAAGTCAAGCTGTGGGAGATTGGCTACCCCACCACGACTAGAAATAAGGGGGTAACGAGTAACAAGGAAAGTCGCCGTGTCCACGACGCGCGTCAAAGCCGTCCATCTTCAGCACGCGAGGACCTGCATTTGAATACAAAGCAACTCGCCAAATACACGCGACATTCTAGCAACAAATACTTACAAAAATAAAGAAGAAAAGAACCAAAGACATCATTGCAGAAAACAAAGCAATAAATCAAAAGCGAGATTTAATGCTCGCCAAATAATATTACAAGATCGAATGTTTTTTACAAACTCGCCAGAAGCGCTCCATTCAACATACAAGCAATGAAGGAAAGAAAAAGAAAGCTACTGGGGCCTTTGGGTATTCTCCTAAGGATCGAGAGGTTGTGGATATCGCCTGTCACGACCCGTCTCGACAAGAGTCAGAGTGCGCTTCAGGGCGGGCCGTGATGCCACAGGCATGGGCGGAAAGAAAACCATGCCCGCTAAGGCGGAAGCAGAGAAGCTGAATATAAGTTTGAAAATAGTTAATTTGAAGGAAAACAATGGATTTGTTGCGGAAACTTTAAAATATGATAGCTTGAACCAGGTGTACATGCATTTTAGTAAAAGATCAAGATACAAGTTCTGGAACAGAAATTTATGCAGTGAACATCGCAAATGAATGAGCATATAAAACATGTCAAATTCTAGTACATATAATATTTAACCTAGCAGTTGTCCATGAAACAAGAGAAAATGGCTGATCGTAATTACTACATAACAGAAATATCCGACAGTAAAAGAAATGAAACAAAAACACAAAATCTGAAGCTTGACGCAGATCGGCCTCAGAGAGCAGGCGGCGCATGCACGAGCGCTAAGGCAAATCCAAACAGAAGGAAAAGCCTCAGAACATTGAAAAACAACATTAGTAAAGCTAAATAAAAATACGAGCAGGAGAAACATAATATTTGTGTACCGCTTTTCATGAAGCAGAACTAACAAGACAGGCAAGCAAGTGAGACAAGCAGAAATATCTAGAATTATTAGACTACTCCGAAGTATAGCCTAAACATTTATTTTGCAACGACATAAGCTGTAATCGATGAAATGCGTAGGTGTTTACAATGGTGCACATAGTTCACACTCAAGTTCAAGTGTAAGTCTTACTAGAATAAGAGTATTTCTTGCTTACCGTGACCATGCAATCAAGACGATGCACCATCTAAACCCTAGCTTCCAAGATTGGCTTATGACACGCAGGACCTAAGTGATTCAGAAATTTAAGCTCGCTATGACCGGTCCTTTGTTCCAATTAAGGATTCAAGAGGGAACCCAAGTCAAGGAGTTTCATCAATTAAACCCTACCTTTCAATGTTAACTTACGTTATTAACGACTTAGCGCAGGATTTCGTGATTCTAGCATATCAAGACATGTAACCAAGATATTGATTCAGATATACAAAAGTAGATTTTACAAACGTGAAACGGGAGGAAATCAAGTTATAGAACGTTATTTAACCAAGTCTTGGAACCAGACAGGCATAAGAAACAAAGTTCGATGACCCAGAGAACTCGATAGAGAGTTTTGAAATTTGCGGATTCAAGTATTCACGAGTAATAAGATTACTATACAACATTTTCTAGGATATCCAGTATTCCTTTAGATTACGTCATTTCCAAGACACGAATATCTTCTAAATAACCATGTGTACGAGTCGAAGATTTTATATCGAGCACAATTCACCTAGTTGCTAGCAGGAATCTTAACATTTATTATTATAACAATTAATGTTCCTGCTCGAAAAGATCTACTAGTCTTACATTTATCCATCAAATGAGATGCAATTCATTTAAATAAAAATCCAATTAAAATCACTTTCGTTCACTAATTCATCTTCCAACAAATGAGACACAATTCATTTGCGTGAATATTCAAGTAACCATCATTCATGTTCACAACTCGTGTTATTTCAATCGCGTGAACCTCAAACTAAAAACAAGTCTGTTTAGGGATTCAAGGTCTAAATTTATTTGACGAAACGAGCATCAAGGGTGAATTCATATAACTATAAGAACAGACATGACAATTAAATTCAATGCTTGCAAGAGAGAGAGATCTCTACTTGCCTTAAATGAGGTTGAATCTGACGACGACTAAGCGGCGCAAGCAAAAGCAGACATCACATTTTGAACCCAATCAAGCACAACGAAGGCGACATAACATAAATTACTACGCTAATACAAGCATTCGAAGACGCGGAAAATAAACTACGGGGGTTTAGCAGATTTACCTCCCTCAAAAGTGAGGGGAGAAGAGATCACCACCCAGAGGCGGAGACTTGGCGGCGCTTGGCTAGGTGAAACCCTAATTCGGAGAGGGGATTTGGAGAGATCCCGCCAATTAGGGCGACGAACGACGCCGGGGAGTACGAATACCTAAGGATTTCGTGATTAGGAAGTGCACAAAATCTGAAATGCAAATTAAGCGCAGCTATAATCACAAAAGTTGCAAAAATAATCTAGGAGAAATCTGAATATAGGAGGAAAAGGAAGATCTTTACCCAAGGAAGTCAAATCGGGCCTCAATGAGGAGAGGGAAGGAAACCCTAGACGTTCCTCACGCAAAAACTCGGCCCAAACGGAGAGGAAGGGGTTGCCAGAGGGAGAAAGTTGCTGCCGGCCCTTGAAGAGGCTGCTGCCGACCTTGGAAGGGGAAGAGGAAGAGTTGTTGGCCCTAGGAGGGGGAGAAGCGGCGGCTGCTGGTGGCTGGAGGGTTGCTGCCCACGAGGAGGAGCGGCTTGGCTGCTGCGGCTTGGAGAAGGAGGAGGCGCAGGCCCTAGAGGCGGCGACGAGCGACGACGGCTAGCAGGAGGGAGGCGTCGTCGACGACCTGAGGGAGAGCAGGAGGCGGCGGGCTGCACACTTGCGGGAGACGGAATCGGGAGACCGGGCGGAAACGGGAGCCCTAGCTGGCGGCTTGCGGGATTTTAAAACAGGGGAGGCTGCTCGGGATTTAACAGAGGAGGGGAGCTGGGGTGCGGATAGATACTTACCTAAAAAAATAATAATAATGATTTGTTATTATTATTATTTCTATTTTAGGGTTGTTACATCGCCCGACCCAGCCCATGCTGCGTGCGCGCTTGAAATGCTCAAGGGTTAGCGACATCACATCCTCGCCCTGGCGCAGCTGATCTTCGATCCTCGCCAGCCTTCCCACAAAGCCCATGCTCGCCCGCATTCCGACCAGCTCGGCATGATGAAGCTGCTGACGATGCTCGATCCTCGCTATTCGACGCTCCAGATCATGGATAGATTGGAAGCGGGACTCCGCGCCTGCTAGCCGAGTCTCAAACTCTTCAAGCTTGGCGACTCGCACCTCCAGCTCGGTAAGGCGCCGATGAGGTTCGTTGATCGCCAAGCGGTCGACCTTCGCCTCCAGCTCAAGGTAAGCGTGAGCGACCATCTCTTGATACTCGTGGGGCGGGAGCCCGATAACATCGATCATCGCCCCCTCCCCCCCGACGTAGTGGCGCGAGCTGCAGAATAAAAGCAACTAGGATTCAACGACAAGCCCAACAAAAAAGAAACGACGACTATCAAAGAAGCGACCAGTTACCAGTCCTGCGAGATCGTCCCCGTCGAGGACTCATAACTCGGCGCGGAGAAGGGCTGCGGTGATCCCGCTGGCTTGCAGAAGATCCGCCGGGATGATCCCTGCTCGGAGGCACATTTCCCCGGCCGCGACCATCCACTGGTTGCCCTCCCCCTCTCGGGGAGAAGAAGACCGAAATCCCGCCGCGCCGCGAGGATTCTGTTGGATGGACCAAAGGAGCGGCTGCCGAGGATGGGCAATGATCGCCTTAAGTATTGGCAGGAGGCGGCAAAGAAGGCTGTGGCGGAAGACCACCCGCGGGCATTTACGAAGTACTCGCCGGTGCTGATCGCAAAGAAGCCGGCGGCGGTGGAGGTATACTGCTCGCCGGAGGGCCCCCTTGCTCGCTCGCCGGAGGTCGCGAGGTCTCATCTACGAGAGGCCTCTGGCCAGCAAACGCCGAAGGCGAGCTGTAGAGGATCTGCACCGAGCGACCAGTTCGCGACCCCGTCCGGGTTTCCGGTGCGACCATCGACGATGATCGCAGAGGAAGGACGTCTAGATGCTCGATCGGAGCTCCAGTAATCGGCAGGTCTGCAAATAGAGAAAAAAGTGTCAAAACCTTGCCAGAAACATCTGGATAGCGACAAATCTAGCAGGACGAGGAAGTGTCTTCTACCTCGCAAGGGAGCGGGGTCAGGGTGAGTCTGGGCCTGGGACCCAGTAGTGCTCGCCCCCGGGGCGGCCTTGGACGCGGAAGGCTCGGAAGCTGGCTGCTCGCCCTCATCGGATAGGCCCAGATTGTCGAGTACCTGCCGAGTGCTCGCGGAAGCCCCCTGTTGGTCGGCGGGAGGATTGGCGACATCCTCCGCGGAGGCGCGGAAGCAGGCTGCTGCCTCTTCTTTTTCTTCTTAGCGAGCTTCTTCCTCCTCTTGGATGCGAGGAAGTGGTCGAGCTCGTCCTGTTCGCGAGTACGTTTCTGAGGAGACGTCAGTAAGCCCAGAAGCACGGCCATATCCTCGTCAGCCTCCTCAGCAGCAGTGCGCGACATCTTATGCGAGTTCAGAAAGGCGGTCCAATAAAAGACCCCCCCTCTATATATAGAGTCCCAGAGCCAGCCAGGCGGATGCCGAGTAGACCTGTCTACTCGCCCGGAGCAGCTCGTCGAATAGGGGTTGGATGATTCTTTCCGAGCTACTGCGTTGCTCGCAAAGAGCAGAGATTGTATACAACCCATATTCTCCGAGGGTAGGACCCGATTCAAGTCATGAAGGCAAAATGTCAAAGTCAAAGGTCAACACAGAGGACAGGAGTCAAAGGTTGAAGACACCTCAGCAAGCAGAGGCATCAGAAGGCCTGTGCGAGTATAGGCGAGCATGTGCGAGCAAGCCCTTTATCCTCGCCAGGTGTGCGACCATAGCGGATGCTCGCCGAAGCCAGGCGAGATTCCCTCAATGTCGCGTAGTCGCCGGGCAGGGCTGAGCTATAAATAGCCCCTCCCCTTTGGTTTTCCTATAAATAGGACCCCAGGGGTACTTGGATTGACACCTTTTGGCTGAGCTTTCAGAACCCCACTTTCAAAGACTTGTCCCCCTGAGTTCTTGGCCGTCATCCTCGACCGTCGTCCTAGATACTCGCCAGTTGGTGCCTTCCTCGTACCCCGCTCGGTCATCTTTGGTCGTGGAGGAGAAGTCTCTTCTGAGCTTCTGGGTACGTGGCGGGACCTCCCTGCCGTAGCACCTGAGGTCTTGTCGTTACCGTTCTAGTCCCTTCGTCGTGGTCAGTCAAGCCGTCTAGTCGGACTGCTGGACGAGTAACCTCCGGCTGCATTGATCCGATTTTTGGAGTCGGGATTTTCCTGGATTCAACAATACCCTTCCTTTATCATTCTATTTATGATACTTCTCCTCTGCTTTACATACTTTTATCATCTTATTGTGCATGCCCTTATCATCTTAATCTCTTCTCTTCCACTATGTGATACATTCTTCTCATGCACTTTCACTATTATTTAGCATTTTCCTCTTCGGATTTTACCACGCTGCAAGAAGACACCTTAACATTGATTCTTTTCCTCCAGTCAACCTACTTGATTGATAATTTTGTATAGGCCGGTACTTCCATAATTTATTGTAGTTTTGAGGAAATTACCATCAAACATGTTGCATATTGATGGGTTCCCCATGACAAGAGAAGAACTGTAGCACCACCTTGGCACGTCAGGCCTACCACAATATTAACTTATTATTTTTCTTCGTATTAGTTAATTAGTTCATCCATCTTATTCTGCGTGCCATGGGAGTCTATATATAGGATTGTCATGTAACAGTTAAAGATCATTTATCTTGTATCTCATTGAGAGGATATGGACTTGTGCTGGGTGAAGAAACTAACCCTCAATTGTATTTTGGCAAAAGTATGTCTCTCTAAGGTTATTGCAACATTTTCTCTTTGTGCAATCTCTTGTTTATCCCCCTTCTCCTCTGTACACATTATTTTGTTCGACCTATCATAACAACCCGTTGTCTCTGCTGGCTGTCGGGATCGAACTTCTCCCACTCCCTTCGCCGAGATGGAAAAATGATCGGCTTCAATTCCACCTTTGATAAGTTCAATACTTCCCTCTCTAAACACAAAGACCTCCACGACTTCAGTCATCCTTGATGTCCTCCTCTCCTCCTTCACCTTCAACCCTTGTACCACTTACATCTGCCTCATGCACCATTTCTTTTCCATGCTTTGTTCTCTCCCCAGTTCCGCAACAAACATTCATGCTTTCCTTTACACCACATCCTATGTTATTAAAGGCGCAAGACACACCAAGGAGCAAATGGGTCCTGGAGCCTAGACGCAAGTTGCTAGCGCGCGCCTGACGCACATGTGGCGCTAAAATAAAAAGGAGAAGATAAAATATAGTTAATTAAATACAAAAACACATAAAATACATCTTCCACCATATCAACACACTAGAATTAATGTATTTAGTATCATATGAATCATATATGATAGTAAAATTCAAACTATATGATGTTAGAATCTTACATAACTAAAATAATAACTACCAGACTACTAGTTAAAGATCTTTGTAGCAATCCATAGGTCCTAAAATATAGATCATTTATTGCAAAGAAAAATTGAAAAAAGAAAGCAAAATACCAATAACTGATAACGTAACAGATCTCAACATAAAGTTCTCAACATATGAAGAGAAACATTGTAAAGCTCTCAACATATGAAGAGAAACAATGTAAAACGCTAAAGCTGGCAAGCAAATGTTACCTGGCATTCCAATCTAGCATTGAAGCAATCTCAACTTCAGTCCTGCTATCTTATCTAATGAAAAGCTTTGCTTTGCCATAAAATAAATTCAGATTAGTAACAAATTACCGCACTAGAATAATTCAAAGTAGTAACAACAACTAACAAATAAACATGTCACTATGTAAGTAAAACAAAAAAATGTAAGCATGTCAAAAGTTACCACGGATGCAATCTCAAACATCCAAAATAGAAAAGATGAAGGATCAATAAAATTTTACAACAAAAAATACATGGATCTACATATACGTAGGAAAGATGAAGAATCCATAAAATCTCCATATGCATGATCTGCAAAAAGGCAATTACAAAAAACATTTGTTAATTATGGTAATTATAGGTATATTGCATATATGAGTAGGAAATGCAAATAATTTATTACTCACCAATCTTCTTCTTCTTCGATGTCTTCATCATATTCTCCGCTGTCACTATGATCTTCTTCTTTATTGTACTTATCAGCTTCCTCATCCTCATTCTCGACCAAGGTTTTAAATGTCGGATGTCGGGGACATGTAGGATTGGGTTTTTAGATGTCGGATGTCGGTGACATGTCGGAGACATTTTAAAATGTCGGGCTCCTACTTATATTATAACTATAACATATTATCTTAGCCAATCAACTACATTAACCATTCATCTATTTTTATTTTTCATTATATGTAATTATGTATATTTCCATTTAATTTTGTTTTTGTTTTTTTGCAGGGATTTTATGTGCATTTTCAAATATGATGTTGACAATGAGCAAGCAAGTAACTAATAAGAAACTTTAGGTGCAGTGAATACCTTCCAATCGGGATAGATGATCTTGTCAATGACGATGTTGTGAATCTTTCCACCTATTCAAAAGTGTTTTCAAGTTCCAATTTCAAACATACCCCTAGACAATATGTACAAACAAAAATATGAAAATATATGACACATTATCTTACATGTTGAATATGAAGGAATAAGGATAAACTCAAGCACTTCATCCAATAAGGGTCTGAGATCAGGCTCCATTGTACTTGACCTTTGAAGAGCAACATCAAGTGAAGCATTTTCGGTTATTATCCTTAAAAAGCTATAATTAAAGATAAGGCGCAATGGCGACAAAGGATCCATATAGCCGACCCCACTATGGTGGGATAAAGGCTCGAGTGTTGTTGTATCCTTAAAAAGCAGAGAACCCATTTAATTTGGAATACAAATGAAGAAAAATGGAATGTTACCTTCCGAGGAATTTCATTTGACCAACCATTTCAACATTCAACATCATGTTAATTCATGCAAAATTAATGTGACTAATAGAAAAGTAGAATCATGCACTTCTCAATTCTCACATGCCCTATCATGCAAAAGTGTAAATAACAGAAGAAAGAACTAGTGAGATAAATAATAATAACCGCCATTTCAGCAATTACAACAAGCTATAACAATAACAATTTCCGACAGATCACATGCACAAACGCCAAAATAGATAAGCAAATGCAAAGTTGTAAGCAAGTTGATATCAGTAATAACCGCCATGTAGCAATCATCATCATGTCACCAAGACCTCATGTACTCCCGAATCCTGATGTCAATCTTATATCTAAAAGCTATCATATGTCACCAATAGCTCATGTACTCCTGAAGCCTGAAGCAAAAAGGAAAGAAAAAAGTATTAATTGAATATTTTATGTATAACATTAACATGTTACATGTGAGACAAAATCATACATCCTATTCGCTCTTCAGTTTCAAAATCTTCTTGTAACATATTGTTTTCCTCATCTTTCTCCATTGATGAAGATGATGTGTCAATGTTTAGGTCATTCTCGGCTTCCTCAATTTCCACTATTTTTCTTTTTCCTTTTGTCGCTTCAACTTTCTTTGATGTAGGCTGTCGATAACTCTTTCTTGGCTCTAAATTTGTATCCATACAATTAGTCACTTGTAGCCAAGTTAAACCTTCTCCCGGAAAAACCTCCTCATCTGCATCTTCTAAAATTTCAGCGGAATTGCCATTTGCCATCCACTCTGTGACTTGTCCTTCTTCAAAGTTTGCTGATGTAATAGGATCTCTTTTTGTTCCAGCAAATTTTGTCTTCAACTTTGCATTGAACTTCATGAATACTAGATCATTTAATCTCTTATGATCTAATCTATTTCGTTTCTTTAAATGAAGCTACAAAATATGAAAATCCAAAATTCTTAATATAGTTATAACTTATAAACATATAAACATTGCAAAATTAAAAAAGTAAAATAATTTACCATCTCAAATGTGCTCCAATTCCTTTCACAGTATTACCCTTACGGTAATGAGGGCCGGCGGCTAGAGAGAAGAAGGGAGGGGGAGGGGAGTTGAGAGAAGAGCTAGGGTTTGGGAGAGAAGAAAATAAGGGAGTAGCCCTTACCAATTCAAAATAGATGATCCAAAGATGATCCAAAGATGATCCTAATACAAGGTAGAGAATCCCTTATATAGAGTTCGGGATTAACATAAAGCAACATATAAAATAAAGCAAATAAAATAGGCCAAGGGGGCCGGTCGGCTATGCTGAACCGGGTTCCACCCGCCCGGTTTCCTCCTCCGGTTCACGTCCCTCTCTTCCCGTGCTTGCCCTCCTCGAGTAAACTTGGCAAGCCGGTTCCTCCGCATGCGCATCGGTAACAATACCTCCGTCGTGGAAATTTGCCTTGTCCTCAAGGCAATAATTTGGAAACTGCCGGCGGAAGTCGTCGCGCAGCATCCAAGTGGCGGCGGTGAGAGGCCGGTCGCGCCAGGCGACGTGGATCTCCTCTGGGGTGGTATCTCCGGAAGTATGGTGGTGGCTATCCACAATGGATGCCGGGTACAATGGTGTAGAGTCGTAGTGGGCCACGTCGGCTGGAATGTGGTCGGTGACTGGATGGTCGCCGATCACCCTTCGAAGCTGAGAGACATGGAACACCGGGTGGATGCGGCTAGTATCCAGGAGTCGAAGGTGGTAGGCGACGGCGCCGATGCGGCTGATAATCTCAAAAGGCCCGTAGAAACGAGGAGCCAACTTGGGGCAGGTGCGGCGTGCCACCGTGAGCTGGCGGTAAGGGTGGAGCTTGATGAATACGTGCTCGCCCACCTGAAACGAGAGGTCGCGGCGCTTCCGGTTGGCGAAGGTAGTCATCTTGGCTTGAGCGTGCCGAAGATGGTGTTTCAAGCTATCCAAGATAACGTCTCTGTCAAAGAGGTGGTCGGCCAAACTGGCCACGGGGCATTCACCCGGAAGGTACCGTAGAATGGATGGGGGAGGCCGCCCATAGACGGTCTCAAAGGGGGAGATGTTGGCGGCATGATGGTACGCGGTGTTGTAGGAGTACTCGGCCCAACATAGCCACTTCGCCCAGGAGCCGGGTCGCTCGCCAATGAAGCACCTCAAGTACGTCTCGAGACAGCGGTTCAACACCTCTGACTGCCCGTCCGACTGGGGATGGTACGCTGTACTCATCCGGAGGCGTGTGCCCTGGAGGCGAAACAAGGAAGTCCAGAAACTGCTAAGAAACAACGGGTCCTGGTCACTCACAATCGAACGGGGAAACCCATGGAGACGCACAATCTCCGTGATGAAGCTGTCCGCCACGGTCGCGGCTGTATAAGGGTGTCGGAGTGGAACGAAGTGGGCGTACTTCGTCAGGCGGTCGACGACCACCAGAATACAGTCAAATCCGTTGGAACGCGGAAGGCGGGTGATGAAGTCCATGGCGATGTCCTCCCAAATGCGCTCGGGGATCGGGAGAGGCTGTAGCAGGCCGCTAGGAAACATGGCCTCGTACTTCGCCTTCTGACATGGCAGGCAGGCCACCACATAGGCCTTCACCTGTCGTAGCATGTGCGGCCAGTAAAGGAAAGCAGCTATCCGCCTGTACGTACGGAAAGCCCCCGCGTGGCCCCCGGAAGGTGTGGCGTGAAACTCTGCAAGAAGCTGTGGAATGCGGGAAGACGAGGCGGAAAGGACGAGGCGGCCGCGATGAAAGAGTCGACCTCCAATGAGGGAGTATGATGGGCGGGCTGCGGGATCAGCGAGCAAGGCAGTGCGAATGGCGAGCAAATGGGGGTCAGCCTCAGCCTCCTGTTGGAGAATGGTAGCATCCTCCCACACCGGCCGCGAGATGGCGGCTAACTCCGGGGCGTGGGGATGGCGGGAGAGAGCATCGGCCGCCCGATTGGTCTTGCCAGACCGAAACTCGATGGTGAAGTCGTATCCGAGAAGCTTGGCGACCCAAAGCTGTTGAGTGGGGGTGGCGATCTTCTGCTGCAGCAGGTAACAGAGGCTGTGGTGGTCGGTGCGGATCACGAATGGCCGTCCAAGTAAATACGGCCGCCAGTGCTGGACCGCCAACACCAAGGCCATGAGCTCTGTCTCGTAGGACGATCGACTGCGCACCGCTGGAGAAAATGCCCTGCTGAAATAGGCTACGGGCCGTCCGACCTGCATCAAGACTGCACCCACACCGGAGCCGGACGCATCGCGCTCCACGATGAATGTCTGCTGGAAGTCGGGCATGGCCAGAACTGGCCCCTGAATAAGGGCGGACTGAAGCGCGGCAAAAGCCGCCATGGCGGCCGGCGGACAGGAGAACGGTCCATCCTTGGACGCCTTCAACAGCTGGGTGAGAGGACGGGCCAACCCACCGTAATCTCGGATGAAGCGTCGGTAGTATCCTGTCAAGCCGAGGAAGGCTCGGACGTCTCGGATCGAAGTCGGAGTGGGCCAGCGCGTCACTGCTTCGATCTTGTCCTGATCCATAGCCACGCCGTGAGCGGAGATGGTGTGCCCCAAATAGCTCACAGTCGTCGCACCAAACGTGCACTTCTTCCGGTTGGCGGTGAGGTGGTGGCGCCGGAGAGTAGCACACGTGTCCCGCATGTGAAGGAGGTGTTCCTGCCAAGAGGGACTAAAGACAAGAATGTCATCAAAGAAAACAAGCACATGCTTACGGAGGACTGGGCGGAAGATATCATTCATTGTCGCCTGAAAGGTGACCGGGGCGTTGGTGAGCCCAAACGGCATCACCAGGAACTCAAAGTGGCCGTCATGCGTGCGGAAAGCCGTTTTCGGCACATCCTCCGGCCGTACCCGGATCTGGTGGTAACCGACCCGAAGGTCGATTTTCGTAAAGAAAGCCGCCCCATGCAGCTCATCCAACAGCTCCTGAATGACCGGAATGGGGTATTTGTCGGGGACCGTTGCCTTGTTCAGCTCCCGGTAATCCACGCAAAACCTCCAACTGCCGTCCTTCTTGCGCACCAAAAGGACCGGACTGGAAAAGGGGCTAGCGCTTGGCCGGATCAGGCCGCCCAAAAGCATCTCGCGCACGAGCTTCTCGATCTCGTCCTTCTGAGTATGGCCATAACGGTAGGGCCGTACGGAGACTGCCGCTGAGCCCGGCTGTAGAATAATAGCGTGGTCGGTCGGCCGCGACGGTGGAAGGCCGGGAGGGGTGGTGAAAATCTCTGGAAAATCGGCAAGCACTGCGTGCATATCGGCCGGCAGCGGGGACACCGGCGAAGTGGGGGTGGACTGGAGTGTCCACAACCAGACGGAGAAGTCGATGTCGATGATGCGGGTCATCGCCCGGAAGGAAACCGGCGAGCGGAGGAGAGTGGAGTCACCGACCAAACGGCAAGGCCGGCCCTGGTGAAGGAAGGACATGCTCATGGAGGCCCAATTCACACGCACGTCACCCAACGTCTGTAGCCACGCCACCCCGAGAATGGCGTCGAGTCCCCCAAGCTCGAACATGTAAAAATCGGCCGTGATTGTGCACGGTCCCAAGGATAGGGTGCCCCCCTCACACTGGCCCAAAGTGGGGCGGCGACGACCATCCCCCAGGCAGACGGAGAAATCGGGGGAGGGATCGTAAGGCAACGCCAATTCCTGCGCTAGCTGCGCCGACAGGAAATTGTGGCTAGCACCACTGTCAATCATCACGATCACGGGCCGATTCTGGATCAAGCCCGCCAGCTTCATCGTGCGGGGCCCCGTACCGCCAACTGAATAGAAGGGTAGCTCCAACACGTTGAGCGGCACCCCCTCGGAATCCTGGGGTGGCTGATCAAGTACCGCCTCCGAAAGAGGGCCCTCCTCGGCCAAGGTGTCCTCGTCGCCATCAACAAAGAGAGCATGAAACTCCTTTACCGGGCACACGTGCTGCGGGGAGTAAGGTTGGCGGCAACGGAAACATAAACCGCGGCGGCGAAGGTCGTTGTAGTCGACGCGTTGTGGACCGTCCGGGCGTGGTGGGCGGCCCTGACCCGGCGGCTGCGCCCGCGGGCCGGCGGCCGGGGCCGGCATTGGCCGGAATGGGGGGGGGGTGCGGCCGGTCGAGGACCGAGGTCCGCTTCGACGGCCCTTGCGAGGTCGAGCGCTTCCGAGACGGTGCGGGGATGCTGAGTACGCAGGCGAGAGCGGATGTTGGGACGGAGGCCTTGGAGGAAGAACCCTAAGTAATGATCGGGCGGAAGGCCCGGAACTTGCGTGACAAGGGCGACAAATTCGTCGATGTAGGTGTCCACGGTGGACGATTGGCGGGTCGTGCAAGACGCTCAATCGCGGAACCGGTGTAGCGAGAGTCATAACAAACTCGCCTTCGTCGAACGGAACGGAACTGATTTCGTCGAACTCGCCTTCGTCGAACGCACCCTTCGTCGAACGGAAAAACCACAACCGTCTGGATCGTGCAAACCGCCGGGATCGTGACAGAACAAACTTTCGTCGAACGGAACAATTTTGTCGAACGGAGCTTTAAGTTCGTCGAACGCAATATTGTTGTGCAGGAGCTCAGTTTGTCGAACTCCAATTCGTCGAGCGGCCTTCACATTCCGTCGAACGGAATTTTCGTCGAACGCAGACAAATTCGTCGAACGGAACTCCAAGTTCGTCGAACGCAGATTCGTCGACCTCAACTCGATGACATTCCTCCTCTTGTTAACGCGGGGCGTTAACAGTTACCGCGAGCGTTATCTCTCTTTCGTCGACCGCAGCTCGACGACTTTGTTCTCGAAGACATTCCTTCTCAGCGGTTTTCTTCTCAATGGAAGTTAACGCGGGGCGTTAACAACTAACACGGGGCGTTAGCTCATATTCCAGAGAATCATTTCCAATCAGCAAACTATTCATAGGGATGTGTAGCTATAGTTCCTGTACAACCTGCACACTATAAACACACAAAATACAAGATCAAATACAACACGATATTTGTTATTATCAAACCAAGAGATGCGGAACATAGACTTCAACAATCTCCCCCTTTTGATAATAACAAATACCTGTATGAGAAATTAGTGAACTTAAAACCATTTGTGTTTATAGATAAGTGCGGTAATATGATATGCATGAATAACAGGTTAAAAACATGATAGATTTGATAGCTATAATGCATACTCTTTCTATATGAAGTCCTCCCCCTACATAAGTGTTCTCTTATAATTTACTCCCCCTAAATATCTATTTTACTAGATTTTTCAATTTCTTCTCCCCCTTTGTTATTAACAAAAGTGGGTAGGGATGAGTGTATCTTTTAAGATAGGTAAGGAACCACTTATTGAAGGATTTTCATGATCGAACATATGATAGTGTATGCACCTCCTATATGATTACTCCCCCTACAAATATATCACTTTTTTGTGTTTAATATCATTATAATGCACTTCCCCTAAATATTAGATTTATGCAATTTAATCTCCCCTTTTGGTAGAATCAAAAGAGGGTTTAAGAGTGAGTATGTATGATAAAGAGTAATATATTTTATGTCGAGAAGAAAAATAGGATGCAATCAAAAGCTTGTTAAATACTACTTGTTGAGAAAAATATAAGCATGATGTAACATAAAGTAGTAAGCAACATAGCTAACAAGATAAAGTAAGTATTCTATTTTAAGATACCACTTGTTGAAACCATGATGTTAAAAATAATAGACATGAATGAGCATAAGTGGTAAACTTAGCAAAGAATATAATAAGCACTCTTAAACATAAACATCATTTTTAGAAGATAAAATCATATAAAAGATAATGAGTTTTAAATTTGAAAAGTTGATGTTTGAGTTAAAGATTGAAGAGATGCTGTTTCATTAAGATAATATTGCAAGCATGATTTCATAATATCAAGAAAAGATACACAAACTACAATGTAATAAAATTTGCATTCCAAGTAAACATAAACATTGTAGCAATCGTGCTTAGTTATCTAGTGCATTTACTTAAGTTTGTAGAGATTTGAGTAGATGAGCATTAAGATTCAATTCTCATGAGTAGAAGTTTTATGAAAGATAATGATGTGTACAAATAGTGTTTTGATAAAGTATACAAGTGAATCAATCAAAAACACATGACATATATAATGAAATAACACAACATTAAAATACACAAATAATATTACTTCCACACTATTTCAATGCACACGAATAAATAGTACAACTACCAAGGTGCTCTGCACACACAATGCTTATTAAGACTTATCAGGGTGCAAAGTAGTGTTTGAGGGTTCACTTTTATACATTTTAGCTTTATTTTTAATTTTTTATGATCCGGTGTACTAAGAGAAGTGGTGTATAAATTATTTGCTACAAGACACTTTACAATTCTTAGCCAAGATGCTCAACCTCACAATGCTCATTAAGACTTATCAGGAGGGTGAGTATTGCTTGGTGGAGTTTTCCTTGTCATTGATTATTTGCCTTTTAGTTTAGTGATTAAGGACTCCGAATTCACTTGTTTTGCAAACATAACATTTTTTAAAACCACATTTCTCTAATGAATAAGTACATGAAAGACAAAGAATTGTAATAACCAATTCAATGTTGTGTAGGTAATCTATTTAAGCATTTTAATTATTTATATTATTACACTACACAATCATGTAAGAATAAGATTGTAAACACATGTAGGTTATCAAAAATAAGTGAGTGAATGAATCATTATCAAACATAATATATTACTCATACTTAGAGGCATGCTAATCGTTTCTACACATGTTTATTTACAATCAATTTTATTGCACATAACAAGATAATATTCAAGACATGATAAATACAAAACAATGTCTTTTAAGAAACTTGAAAGTTAAATTAAACATTGTATTTAATCTTTAATTGATATAATTAATCATCCTTGACAATGACAATGAATAACAATCCGTTTTTATAAATTTTTTGAATTTTTTATATATGCACAAAACAATAAACACACATAAAGAAAAACATATTTTTGTTCTTTGAAATTGTTTTGTAATTTTGTATTTGTTTTTTTTCTGGAAATCATAGAAGTCTTTAATAGCCCTTTCAGTAAATGATATTCTATGCCAGAGAAATAAACAAAAATAATGCATGAGAAAATACATATATATATATATTTTTTAAAAGAAATAAAATTTTATTTTAAATGAAATAAAAAGATAGAAAAGTTTTTACAAACAGAGAAATAAAACACACACAAAATATTAAAATAATATCAGAAATAATTCAAAACAAAAAAATATACTTTGGAGCAAAGGAGCTAACGCCAGACGTTAACTTCTTAACGCCAAAACAGAACTGCATTTCTTGATTTTTTGAAAAATGTTTTTCAAAATTCATTTGTATTATAAATAGGCCTTCCTTCAGTTGAAATTTCAGAGTATATTGATTAGATTTAAAGGCTCTTTTAGCATGTTTTTGGTGATTTTTCAAATACTTGTGTTTTGTAAAATCATTAAAGCTCAAAGTAATAAATTATGCAAACACAAGATGCAATGTTAGAACAAAAATAAATATGCATGATTTTAGAATAAGGAGTGAGATAATATTCATGCAATGAATATAATATAAGTATATCTAAGATCAAGATACCTTAACTACATGACTACACTCTAGCCTCGTACTAAGTGACGGATGGGCATGAGGAGCTGCACGCATGCCGTAGGTTGGGGTGTTAATCCCATATGCATTCAAAAGACGACGCTCAACCTAGCAATCTTTCCCCCTCAGTGCCTCTCAAGGCCACACTGGAACCCTCCCCGGTTAAGGACAAGACATGACTTAGAGGTTAGGTCTCTAATGCACACAATCCTACGCCCTCGTTATTGTGAGACACATGTCATATGTTTATTGATTATGAACATACTAAGCGTGTAAGCCTTAAATATATAAACTATGGTATAATTGCATGATTAGTTTTGGATTTACAATTATATCGATGATTGTTAATTTTAAATCCATTTAGAAAAGTTTTATTCATGCAAATAACTACAAAGGAAAATATGATTTTCAGATTTTAATGATATAATTTACTTTAGCATTGCAAGATATAACTAGCATGAATATTGATTTCTTCCTATGGTAAGTGATATGCTAGTGTGATGAGTTAGGACAACATGGTGCAAAGCTAAGTAAAATTAGACAAATATATAATTGAATTGCATGTATTCATACATAGAGTTTTGAATTTTCATAGACCTAGAAATAAGTGACAATTCTATTTGATTTCATCTTGTTGATATCAAGTTAATTCTTAGGTCTAAAGATAATGCGATACATGCAAACAATAGAGATACAAATTACACACACAAAATAAGATATGAAACTATAATACCAATAATCATCATATATTTCATAATTCCTAAGGTTGATTTATGATAATTCTTGATTGATCATGCATTATGATATATGATAATAGTGAATTTTTAACATAGGATATTAATAGATCATGGTGGTGATTGTGATTCATATTCATCATTTTTGTAAATTTTTTTTTTATTTTAATTTTTAGAATTTAGACAAAACAAATACAAGGTATTTGACAATAATGATAGTAAAAATAATTTTTCAGAGAAAATCTGAATTTTTAGGAAAATATGCTACCGCCAGCGTTAGTGATAACGCCTGACGTTAGTAACAGAGTTACAATATTTGATTTTAAAACACATTATTTTTGATATTATTTGATTCTGATTTTTCTCGATTATGATTTTTAATGTAGGGGCTATTATATGCAGCAACGAAAAATAGACAAATATGCAATAAGTTGTGCATTTAATATTTTAGTCTAAGACCCCTAAAAGTCCATTTAAATCTAATTTTGAAAGTAATTGTATTAGTCTTGATAATATCATTTAGCAAATTTAGCATACAATTTATAATGATAATATATGACATTTATACGCAATGAATTTAAAAAGGATGAAACATGGGAAAAAGGAAAGATAGATCACAAAAAATTATGACTTTATGTTCAATTTAATTCAATTTTGGTTTGATAAACATTAGGCTTAAAATGTAAAAGTCATATTTCATAATATATCTAAGTGACCTTAGCGTGTTGGCTCAAAATAAGAAAACAAACAAAAGAAAAAGCAATTAAGCATATCATGAAGTAGAGTAATGATATTTCATTTTTAATTTATTTCTACTTCATGCAATACGATGATTCCTAGTGAATGAGAGATTTAGGTATCCAAAGGGGACCAAGTGTGATGGTTCCTTTGGGTACCCAAATACATCTTGTTGGCTTTTGGAGAGAAAATGATGAATGAGCCTTTACAAGTGGAGTTAGTGTGTTTTTTTTAATTTTGGTTCTCCATTAATACTTTGGTTGTTTTTCTTTTAAATTCATATTATGATTATTTGACATCTTTTGGGAATGATAGTTTGAAAAATAATTCATTTGAGATTTATGTTTATTTAAATTATTTTTCAAAATACATTGATGTTGATAATCATAATGAATTTTATTATATTGATTTTTTAAGAGTTTATAAGAGTGATGATCTTTCTTAAGAATTGAATGTTGAAAGAGTGGGTTACAATATGTTTTAAATGATTGGTTCTTATTTAGATGATTTTCATTTCCGCTCTTTCTTATAAACATACTCTTATAATATGAAGTTAAGCTCTTTAAATTTAGATTTCTTAATAAACTAGAGTTAAGAGAATTTTTATTACTTGAAAAATTTTCAATAAACAATTTTAATGATTCTAGTTTATCATTTAAATTATCATTTTCTTTTATCAATTTTTCATTATGCTCTTTTGAAATTAAAAGTCCTTTTTTTAAAACCTTGAGTTCTTTAAAAGTATTATAATCAAAATAAGGTTTAACATTTTTAATTAAAGAGCATGAATGATAATTTAACACATTAAAACTTGATTCTACTTTAACATTTGCTTTTAAAGTTTTATTTTCTAAACGTAATTTGGAATTAGCATGTTTCAACTTTGAAATTTTACGTTTAACAAATTTAAGTACACGAAATGTAGAAATAGAATTTGTTACAAAAAGAGAAGATTTAGATTTTCTTACCTTGCTATAATTTCCGTCTTCTCTTTTGCTTGATGTTTTGTCATCAAATGAGTCCAATATTGTGATGTTGTCTTCTTCACTTGGATCCATAAGGAATTGCTCATATTCATTATATGTGGAAGGAAGACTATAAGTATTCTCAAGAAATTTCCAAACTTCAAAAGCAGTAGGAAGCGTATAAATAAGTTTGAAAATATTTTGATCAAGCGCACAATATAAACTATTCATAAATTTGGCATTTAAAACATTTCATTTTTATTAAGAATAATTGGGGGCATTTTAATTGTAATATTCCAAACTTCAATATCCAAAGTTTTAAGAAATTTTTCCATAAGTGTTTTCCACCCATTATAATTTTCACCCATAAATAATGGTGGACATAAAGATTTTTCATTTTCATAGAAATTATCCCCTCTAGAAGATGCGAGATCATGAAGCGCCATTATTCCCGGTTGTAAAGCAGTATTGGAATAACCTATGCTCTGATACCACGTGTTGGATCTTACGGCGCCCTTAGAGGGGGGGTAAATAATGGTTTTATGGAATTTAAATCTTAATTAAAAATATTAGAGTTTGCAACTGAAGTTTAAGAATATTTTATAAGAAAATATATTTAAATATTCCAGATAAGATTATATTGAAGATTCATTTTTAAATAATTGAAACAAACTTTTTGTTTACTGTTGCTAACGCCTGACGTTAAGTCTTAACGCCGAGTGTTAGCTCTCCAGAGAATATTCCTCAGAATAAAAAGATTGCCACAGTGATTTTACTTATGAAATCTTAAATGAAATACAATTCCAGAAAATCAGAGATAATGAAAATAATTATTGTATTTCAAAGATAACTATACAAATGTTAGTTTTAATACTTTGATGAAAATAGAAATTAAAACATTCTTGAAGAGGAAATAAAATCAATTGAATAGAACATTAAAGGACATGATTTTATTTCATAATAAATTGAATACACAAATGTTTAATTTCTATAACGCTAGAAATCAAGGCGAAAATATGTAAAAACACTTTTTGTTGTTTCACCGGTCCTTCTCCCAAGGACCGGTTGGCTATAGCCTATCTATCCCCAGATAAGGCCTCTAGCCACCCCCTAGATCTACCCTCGACCTAGTCGCCACGCACAAGACGACGAATTACCCCCTAAGCCTCACAAGGACCTAGTCGCCAACACAAGGCGAATTTACCCACGGAATCCTTCCCGGAATCCGACGTTCTCACCGAACGATTTCTCCACACAAATTACAAAAGGAAAAATAAAAGATTACAAGATAAGTAAAGAGAAACTCCCCAAGAAATTCTGAAGGTGAAGATGAAGTCGATGTAGATGTTGGCGTTCTTGAAACGATCGTCCTTCGTATGGAATATGCGTTGTAGACCTTCTTCAAAATCTTCTTTAGATCTTCATGTTAGCCCAAGGGAGATCTCTTAATTTGCTGTACACGAACCTCTCTCCAAAGTATCAGAATTCTGGAATCATCTATTGTCAATTTGAATGAGAGGAGCTGTACTTTAAATAGCCTTGGAAGCTACCTCGTGCGTTAAGGTTAACGCCCGACGTTAGTGAATCGTGTACGGCAGTTGCTGACATTGTGCATAAAGTCGTGAGCGTGGCTGAAAAAAATTCGTCGAACGGAACTGATTTCGTCGAACTCGCCTTCGTTGAACGCACCCTTCGTCGAATGGAAAAACCGCAACCGTCTGGATCGTGCAAACCGCCGGGATCGTGACAGAACAAACTTTCGTCGAACGGAACAATTTCGTCGAACGGAGCTTCAAGTTCGTCGAACGCAATATTGTTGTGCAAGAGCTCAGTTCGTCGAACTCCAATTCGTCGAGCGGCCTTCACATTTCGTCGAACGAAATTTTCGTCGAACGAAATTTTCGTCGAACGAAATTTTCGTCGAACGAAATTTTCGTCGAACGCAGGCAAATTCGTCGAACGGAACTCCAAGTTCGTCGAACGCAGATTCGTCGACCTCAACTCGACGACATTCGTCCTCTTGTTAACGCGGGGTGTTAACAGTTACCGCGAGCGTTATCTCTCTTTCGTCGACCGCAGCTCGACGGCTTTGTTCTCGACGACATTCCTTCTCAGCGGTTTTCTTCTCAATGGAAGTTAACGCGGGGCGTTAACAACTAACGCGGGGCGTTAGCTCATATTCCAGAGAATCATTTCCAATCAGCAAACTATTCATAGGGATGTGTAGCTATAGTTCCTGTACAACCTGCACACTATAAACACACAAAATACAAAATCAAATACAACACGGTATTTGTTATTCTCAAACCAAGAGATGCGGAACATAGGCTCCAACAAGGGGGGCTTGGGTGGCCGGTTGCTGTAAATGAAGGGGAGGAGGGGCTGGGTTGGCCTGCCTCTAGAGGAGGAGATATGGCTTGGCCGGCCAAGGGGTAGGGAAGGGAGGGAGGAGGTAGACCCGAGCTTCGCACCCGGGGTTCGGCTTCGGCATCGAGTTGACCAAAGAATGGGCTTCAATACTCCATTCTTCAATGCCTAAAATGAGAGCCCTTACCTGCTATTTATAGACTCTAGGGGATAACGAACGACTATGATTGACCGATCGTCCCGACTCAAAAATACATAAAAATACAACTTGAAACGAAAAATGAAAAGAACAAATAATATGACGATCGTCGATCCACATAAAATGCACGGTTCCGATTCCCCATCACAGTCCAAGTACACAGTCTATATAGAAAGTCCGGGGGCTCATAAGTAAATATGTCAAGCCGGATAAATACTAATATACAAAATAATGTAAATCTATAAACCTACTGAGCTAACAATAGGACTGATGATGTTGCTAGGGGTAACAACAATTCTCTGTAAGTCTTCTATCTCCATGTCAAGTCCACGTTGATGCCACTTCATAGCTCCTGGAACACTTGGGGGTGTCAACCGATGGTGAGGTTTAACAAATACTATACATATATGCTAAGTGGCTCCGCCTCTCCCCCTAAGCCCCTAATGTACTCAAGAGAGGCGGTAAACTGTCATGCAGTAAGTATCAGCACAATGCAATATATAAAGCAGTATGAGCAATAACATATTTTAAGAAATGTAGTAATAGAGTAATAAGAAGTACGACCATAAATAATGACAGTAAGTAAACACATTATTGTTTCTATCCTAGCGGTGTCCACAACGCATGTACTCTCGTATGCCAATTAACTAATATTAAGTAAAGAATGTCTATTTAAATAACCAATCATATAAATACGCTCATACGAGTTATATGATTGGGATCTTGAACAATCTAAACTACACTATCAAATATAACGAAACTATACATGTATCATCAAAACCAATCCAAGCTAAGCAAGCATATCCCCATCGGAGGAGTGTCACAACCCATAACCTACACGACTCATCTGAGTCACACTATGCAAATACAAATCACGAGCATCACATCCCAACATGCACACACACACACACAATGTTGGCATGATTCATCATGCACGATGTCGAGACGCTCACACCCGATCGTAATCGAGTACCAACTAACAACTGAAATCTCTTATTCGTTGGGTAGTTAGTCCCACAAGCACCACCATCGTGACCAAACAGTGGCAGTGACCCATCCTTGACACTTCTAGGGTACTTAAGCACAATCATTTCTAGGCCTTACATACAACTGTCTGAGCCCGTACTCATTCTTTGCCCAATTGACGGTATAAACAAAAGAACCGAGGTATAGCTTATGCCGAACTCCAGGTGGCTAACACCTAAACAAACAATAACTAGGTTAGGGCACACGCTGTCGTTCGACCATTATGCTATCCATGAGTCACTGTCCTAACCCTCCGGTGTGTGCCGCCGACAGGGCCAGTTGATCCGCCACATACATTCACATGATTATTATTTCACAAAGACAGAGTACACTATAATTCATTACCAACTAGGGGAGGCGATCAACCAACAACTCAACCCTCTCAGGAGAACTAATCATCCCCATATCTGCTAATATATAACCATGTTATTTGTTATATATGCACAACTACAAATAAGTATGGTAAAACACACTATTTCAATCCAGTTTCGAAAGGTAGTGAACTAAATTAGCAACTGATTCATTGATTTAGACATGCAACCATTTATATATCTTTAAATTACATCTACTCAAGTTCCTCAATCCAATCTCAATCGGTAATCATATTAACCGTATTCCATTCTATATTCGTCGAGGTCATCTATAAATTCATAACCTCGAGACTGCAATTATCATTTTGTACTCGATCCTGGTTTTATCATAATCGTCTAAACCTACTAATTATCCAAAATCTAAGTTCATTATTGTAGAAAAAGCTTAAGCTTGTATATTTCATGTATTAAATACAAGAAGAGAATACATATTTATAGGAGAGAGAGAGGAGAAAAATCCTATACACAATGTGAGACTAAAAGAGAAGGAGGAATACACTATTGGGCTAAAAAAATGGGCCTCTCATATGGGCCTTTCTAACACTCCCCCGCAAGCTGGAGCGTACAAATCGTAGGCGCCGAGCTTGGATAGGCACTGATGAAAGAGAGTACTGGACAGGGCCTTTGTGAGGACATCCGCAACCTGTTCAGTACCAGGAACATGCTTCAGTTCGAGCTTCTTCATTTGAACTTTCTCCCGGATGAAATGACAGTCTACCTCAATATGCTTTGTTCTTTCATGGAAGACCGGGTTTTTAGCAATATGTATAACAGCTTGACTATCACAGAAGAGGAGAGCAGGTGAGGGAAGCCTTATACCAAGATCCGTAAGGAGGCTTTCCAGCCATGTGAGTTCTGAAACCACAGATGCCATTGCCCGGTATTCTTCTTCAGCTGAGGAACGCGCAACTACCACTTGTTTCTTGCTTCGCCAGGTGATCAAATGTCCTCCGAAGTACGTGCAAAAACCACTGGTTGATCGACGATCATCTATGGACCCAGCATAATCAGCATCAGAGTATGCCACTAGTGTTGGAGTTGATGATGAGGTTTTGTAAACTAGTCCTTGACCGGGGGCTGTTTTGAGGTATCAAAGGATTCGTTCAACAGCCTGAAGATGAGAGCCCCGAGGGGCATGCATATACCGACTGACAATACCAACAACGAAGGAGATGTCTGGTCTTGTTACCGTTAGGTAGATTAATTTTCCAACTAGGTGGCGATAGTATTCCAGATTTTGTAACAGGAGATCGGAGTCAGAGGACTGAGCACGGATCTTGTGATTTACATCCATTGGAGTGTTAATTGGTTTGCAGCCGGAGTAGCCCACATCCTGAAGAAGATCGAGGCAGTATTTGCGCTGAGAAAGGACAAGTCCATCCGATCGTTTGGCAATCTCCAGACCTAGGAAGTAGTGAAGGTGCCCCAGATCTTTTGTTTGAAATACAGAGCTAAGATGTTGTTTGACCGCCTGTATTCCTTTTGAGTCATCTCTAGTGATTATGATGTCGTCCACGTAAACCAGCAGAAGAACAGTTCCCGTGGACCGATGGCGAGTGAACTGCGAGAAGTTTGCCGACTCCGAGTAAAGCCAATTTCTTGAAGAGCCTTGCTGAACTTGTCAAACCAATTCCGAGGGGACTGTTTGACACCATACAATGATTTTACAAGACGACAGACCATAGACTCCCCCGTGGTCTCAAACCCGGGAGGTTGCTCCATGTAAACAGTTTCGTTGAGATCGCCGTTCAGAAAGGCGTTTTTCACATCCAGTTGAAGTAAGGGTCATTGACGGTGTACAGCTACAGAAATGAGCACACGAACCGTGTTGAGTTTGTCCACGGGAGAAAAAGTCTCTTCATAGTCAATGCTTTGTTGTTGGGTGTAGCCACGAGCGACCAATCGAGCTTTTAGCCTGTCAATCGTTCCATCAGGAGCATGTTTGATGACATAGACCCATTTGCACCTAACCGGTTTCTGACCCGGAGGACGGGGTACCAGAGTCCATGTCTGGTTGGCCCAGAGAGCGACTATTTCCTCCTCCATAAAGGCACGCCAGCCAGGATGTTGCAGAGCCTCCTGCACAGAGTTAGGAATAGAAACAGAGGATAATCAAGTAGCAAGAGTTTTAAGAGGAGGAGAGAGACGATGTAGGGAAACATAGTTCGCCATAGGATGAGCGGTGGAATCTGTTACCGGATCAGCCGGGCGCGGAGTACCCGAGGTAGAGGCCGACTGCGTAGGAGCAACGGACGGAGGAGCGCGATGAGAGTAGACACGGATAAGGGGCGGCCTAGAGGGACCAGGAGCAGGAGTTGGTGTTGGAAGAGCTGGTGGCGGAGGTGTGTTAACAAGTATGGCCGGTCTCAGGATGGACTGTGTAAGAGGTGGTGGAGGAGAGATGGGTAGAGGACCAGAGAAGAACCGCTGATACTCACGGAAAGTAACGTCAGCCAAAACCGAGATTTTTCGGGTGGTAGGATTATAACAGACGTAGCCTTTTTGAGTACGTGAATATCCGACAAATACATGCTTGGCTGCCCTGGGATCCAGCTTATCCATGGATGGTCCCATGATGTGGACATAACAGGTACATCCGAAGATTCGAGGTGTAAGAGAGAAAGCCGGAGCAGAGGGAAAGAGAAGACTGACTGGAGTGGCATGGTGGAGGACAGAGGAGGGAAAGCGGTTAATAAGGAAGCACACAGTGGAGATCGCAAAGTTCCAGTAGACTTTGGGAACGTTCATGTGAAGCATGAGAGAGCGGGCTACATCAAGCAAGTGTCGGTTCTTCCGTTCGACAACACCATTTTGCTGTGGGGTGTAGGGACATGAAGTCTGGTGAACAATTCTGAATTTAGAGCATAAATTGGCAAAGTCATGGCTGGTGTATTTGCGAGCATTATCTGTGCGTAGCGTTTTGATAGTAGTTGAGAATTGTGTGCGGGTTTCAAGGATAAAGGCCCTAAAACACGAGGGAGCTCGGAGCGATCGCGTAGTAAGTATAACCATGTTGTTCGAGAATAATCATCAATAAACGTAATAAAGTATCGATAACCGGAGATATTAGTAACTTTATATGGACCCCACACATCAGAATGCAGTAAATCAAAAGGAGTAGAGCTCCGAGTACAATGTGCTGGAAAAGAAGAACGCGACTGTTTGCCAAAAATACATAAATCACACTGGAAAGCAGGAATAGATACATCGGGAAGTGCCTTCTGGAGGACTGGAAGCGGGGCATGTCCAAGACGTCGATGCCAATCAACAGAGGAGACAAAGGAGAGAACAGTGGGATAGTCGTCGAGAAGGTAGATTCCGTAACGTAGTTGCCCTTTACCAATGGTAGTCCGCGCCCGCCGATCCTGCATCAGAAAAGAAGAGGATGTAAATATGACGGAGCAATCGAGATCCGTAGTAAGACGGCTAACAGAAAGCAAGTTGAACGAGGAGCCCGAGACATGAAGAGCCGAGCGGAGAGAGAGGGAGGAGTTAAGAGATAAGTCAGCCGAGCCGGAGACAGGAACAGTCGCCCTATTAGCCACGATGATACACTTCGGATGAGGAGTAGCCGAGTACTTGGGTGGGCGTAGCGAGGTGATGTGATGAGTGGCACCAGAGTCCACTATCCAACTTGGACTGGTGGAGAGACAGGCGATACCTGTATTGGAGACGGAGGCAGAGGAGGACATCTGCTCTTGAAGCTGCTGGAGCTGTAGGCGGAGCGCCTCAAGATTAGTGCGGGAGGCAGAGGAGCTATCATCAGCAACAGCTGCAGTCGGACGAGGAGGATGACCATTTTTCTGGTAGCAGGTTGCCTCAAAATGTCCGTCTCGCCCACAGAAGGTACATTTTGGTCGAGACCGACCACCGCACCCCCTTCCCCGAGAGCCCGAGCGTCCACCACGAGCAGATGGAGGTAGGGGAAGTAAGGGGGCATTTGTCCGCTGGAGAAGGGTTGGGGAGGGTGGTGGAAGAGCATTCGGAGGTGCGGAGATTCGGAGGGCATGAAGCACACATCTGAGAGAGAAGGAGTAGTGGCTGAGGCAAGAACTTGAGCCCGAATGCTTTGCAGGTGGAACACGAGCCATGATCATGACAATGCAGACGGCTTCCTTCTGAGCCCGTTGAGCAGCGGGATCATTCGTAGAAGGCTGATGCTGGATCCAGGCTTCAGCCGGAGTCTTGGCCCGAGCAACAAAGGAGGTCATGTCGGCAGCCTCGACCGCATCTAAAGCCTGGAGATCAGTAATGATGTCGTAGAGGTGTTGGAGGCTGTCTTTGCCTGAGTACATGAATGGAGCTCATCCCACATAGCTTTGGCAGTCTCGTGATACATGGCCATTTGGTATAGCTCGCCATCCAGAGAATTGAGGAGCCAAGTCTGAACTCGACCGTCATTCCCGAGCCAGTCCTCCGTAAGAGGTGATGGAGGTGCCTGAGTAAGATGTTGCAGAAGGCCTTTGGACTGAAGAACCCGTCGGACCGAGTGCACCCACTGAATGAAATTTTTCTTCCCGGAGAGGGAGATAATGGTGATCCGCAGCTCGTCCCGGAGATCGGACGAGGAGTTCAGACGGGTTGCGGGAGAAGGAGCAGGCAGCTCAGTTGAGTCAACCGAGGAAGGCATTTGGAGGTTGCTGGAGGTTACTTGAAGGGCGCGGGAGAAGGCTGCTGGAACCGGAGGCAGACCGCTGGAACTGGCAGGCCGCACGAACTGGCAGGAGGTCGCTGGAACTGGCAGGCCGCACGAACTGGTGGCAGACCGCTGGAGGAGGTCGCTGGAGGGAGTTCGCACGAGATCGCGGGAGGAGGCCGCCCGGTCTGGCTGCTGGGAGAAGAGACCGCAGGGAAGAGGAGGTCGCACGAGCAATCAGAGGGAGCAAGCCGCACAATCGTCTTGAAGAGGCCGCTGAAAAGATCGCTGCAGAGAGAAGGTCGCAGAGAAGGTCGCTGCAGAGGAGGCCGCTGGGAGGAGGCAGAGGTATCGCCGCAGAGATCGCTGTAATGGAGATCGCTGCAATGCAGAGGAGGCTGTCGGGAGCTCGCTGCAATGGAGATCACTGCAGAGAAGGCAGGAGCGCGCACGAGATCGCTGCAATGGAGATCGCTGTAATACAGAGGAGGCCGCAATGGAGCTCGCTGCAGGAGTTCGCACGAGATTGCTGCAGAGGAAATCGAAGGCAGGCCGCAGGAGATCGCTGCTTAGAGGAGATTGCAGGCAGGCCGCAGGGGATCGCAAAGGAGCTCGCAGAGAAGACCGCAGGAGATCGCTGCTAGAGCGCTGCTGGGAGGATCAGAGGGGCAGGAATAGCGGGGCCCACTAGACTTAGGGGACGAGGCTATAAAAAACCGAGGAGAAGTGGGAAGGAGAGAGCCCGCGGGGGGGGGGGCGGGGGGGGAGCGGTCTCAGAAATGGGAGACCGCGAGGAGCTCACAGGGAAGCTCGTAAGGGGGGGGGGGGGCTGCGGTCACAAATTTTGGAGACCGCAATTGTGGACCGAAAGCTCTGATACCATGTAGAAAAAGCTTAATCTTGTATATTTCATGTATTAAATACAAGGAGAGAATACATATTTATAGGAGAGAGAGGAGAAAAATCCTATACATAATGTGAGACTAAAAGAGAAGGAGGAATACACTATTGGGCCAAAATAAATGGGCCTCTCATATTGGCCTTTCTAACAATTATATTTATTTTGGTCATCGGCCTCGCCTAAGCACTTCAAGGTTTAATATCTCTAACTCTAAACAAGGATTTGTAATTATCCACCTAATATACATCAATTGTTGGCGGAAACGACAATGTCCTTGGAAGACATCATGCCGTTGATTAAATATTATTGAAATCGGCGATGCTTCCTTGGTTCGACAATTCTACCTTAAATCTGAACTGTGTAAACAACAATCTTAATTTCATCTCGGATGGGCTCGTTACCACCGTCTCGTTGACACACATCCACCGAAACGATCTGAGGTCAATTCCGAGTTTGTTTGCTCATTTTACGCTTCCCGGAGTGTTTACGGCCCAATTTTATTTGAGTGTCAAAAAATCTTCTAATGATGTTGGAATCACATACAGATGACTCTGTTGGACTCGTATTGTCGTTACGAGTCTAACAAAACTGACTGAGGTCAATTCCGAGGTCATTTACTCAATTTTCACTTATTGGGAAAAATGTTACTTAAAACCGCGTCAACACGTCAAATTCTACGATTCTCATTGGAACGAAACGAACACTATTGAATTTGTATGGGTCATACGAGTTCAATGCAACTAACCAGAGTGGATTTCGTTACCCAAAGAGCCATTTCGGGGTTGTTACGTATCTCAAAATGACCTATTTCGGCCATCAGAATGCGGCGAAACAAACATCGTTAAGTGCGTATTGACCTTACGAGTGCAACGCCACTGATCGGAATCCATTATGATTTCATTTGCTCAAAAAGCCGGTTTGAGTCACTCTAGCTCAAGGATCACCGGGCCAACCCGGTCCCACTGGCCCCAAATAGGCTCATCGAAAGAGGTTTATTGAGCCAGCTAGGTCCCTAGGTGGTTCAATTGGTCGGGTCAGAATTTTGGGTTGTTATATCAGGGACGAGGATAATCATAATAGTATGAGCTTGAATATAGGTGGACTCTGGTCCCTCAAATAGAGAATTAGAGTAGCAATGACTACTATGATATGATATGGAGGCGAGATATATAATCTATTCCCATGTATTCTAAACTAAACTTGAACTTTGCTCTGATATCAATCTGATGTAGGACTATTCCATTATGACTACGAGAGATTTCTAAATGCAGACACAATTCCAATTACATCCCAAAAATTTAATCTTAATTGTTTTTCTCATATTTTCTCACTCATAGTTTCTCATTCTAAAAATATTCTCTAAAATATTTCTCAATGAGATTTCCCCTTTACAAATCTCAATCGTGATCCCCATCACGTTCTCTCTAAAAATCTATTCTTAATGGTTTTATCTCATATTTTCTCACTCATATTTTGTCATTCTAAAATTTCTCTCTAAAATATTTCTGAATGAGATTTCCCCTCTACAAATCTCTCTCTGACAGATTTTATTTCAGTCAATTTTTTCCGCTCAAATACTCTCTGGATAACTTCTCTTTATCAAATTTCTCTAAAAATCTCAATATATTTCTCTATGTAGAAATCTCTTTAAGGACTTTATCTCACTTGGAAACTCCCACTAAAGATTTTTCTCTTGAAATTTTCTCCAAAAGATCTTTAAAACGTTATGGCTCCCTCTCTAGAAATTATTTCTCAATTATTTTTCTTCTTCATTTCATGAATTTTTAATTGCCTACAGAGTTCCCCAATTCCATCCTTTTGAGGGGAGAATTGGGGCATTAAGTTTGTAGCCTAATTTCAATTCTCATGGAATTGTCTTAGATTCCAATTCCAAATTTGTTTATGCAACCTAATGATTGGAATTGGAATTTGGCTCTCAATTCCACCTATGGAGGCTCAATTCCGCCCAACTGAATGGACTGTAAGGTCAGATAGTACGCCATAGAAAATAATGTATGTTATATGCTGTCTTAAGGATTAAAATCATATATAGATAAATGCAAATAATTCTGTCAATATTTTCTAAGCTTTACCCAGAGATACTGTTCTGACATTGTTGCATTTGCTACTGCAAATAGGTACCAATTTCTATATCTCAAGGCATAGATCATGGCTCAATATCTTTTGGACGATTTGCAGTTGAGTCATTGTCATGGGAGAAAAGATCTGTGTTTGCTCACAATGAGCGCCAGGAAGAACTTGAAAAATTCAAATCCCCTGGTTTAGTGGCTCAAAAAAAGGCGTATTTTGAGGAATATTACAAAAAGATTAGGGCTTTGAAGGCTATGCAAAACCTGCAAACTGAGCTGTCTTTGGAATATGGTGCTGATGGTAGCATCTCTAGCCAAGCTGGAGACGATGATGAACCAGCATTTCCAATCACAAGGCCCATTGAAATGCCTGAAAGTATCAGTCAAGCTACAGTGGAAGAACTTTCAGTTGAAATTTCCTTTGAGAATGTGAATGTTGAACCTGAATACTTGAAACATGTTACAGCCACGGAAACATTTGATTTACAAGGACATTGTAATAATTCTCTTCAAATGCAAATGTCCGACCCAGAATCTTTGGCGCATAGTCTATCTATTGGAAGCTCTGAAAAGATCAAGCTGAATGAAAAAAATTATGCGGCAAAATTGACATACAAGAACGATACTAAGTTAAATATGAATCCTGACTCAACTCCCTTAACATGTTTGACTGATACCTCAATTTTAGATGTCATAGAAACATATTCTGTACCAGTTGATACTCCTGTTCTGGAGAAAAATAAGCTGAATGCCCCTATGCCGAAGGAAAACCCTATGCCAGCTCCCCTGTCAAAGGTACATACATGTCTGAGCTCCAGAAATTTTGTTACCATATAGTCAATTTATCTCAAATTTGATTAATCTTTTCTTTATCATTTCTCAGGAAAATTCTTTCTTTTGCTGTTGGCAAGTAAACTAGCATTTATTTTATATTAATATTGCTGGCATTTCATAAAAGTTATTTCTTTTATATATTACATGAAGATGGTAGCTTCATTAAGTCCTAAAATCCATTTGAGTATCTTCGGTTTGACAGAATTGGGACTTCAGAACTGGAATTGGGGGTTTAATTCAAATGAAAATGGCTCTCTAATTCTAATTCCAGGGCTCTAATTCCATCTAAACGAACGGAATCTTATGGTTTAACAAGTTATGCTTGTAGGAGTCATTATATTGTTGATCCTTTTGAGGATCTTAAAAACTGCATTACGAAGTTTTTGCACAAGGAGCAGCTGAGTGATGTATTTTCTATTATCCATTTTTTTTTTGTATATATAAGAATTACTGAAAAACTAAAATCTTATTAAAAACTGTTTCTTTTTTCTTTTATTTTCCATAGCTTCCGAAGAGGAGTTTGGGAAACAATATTGTCATTTGAAAAATTGTTCTGTCGAATAATATATATGCATTCTTTCAGGAATCAGCTACTTCAGCTAGATATATTTCAAAAAGAGTCCACGAATCCATGTCAGAAAGGACCAAGCTGTCATTGGGCTCGAAGCATTTACTCCAAAAAACTAGTGACAATACACATATTGATTTAACTTTAGGCAAGAAGACTTCTTGCAAACCCAGAAGCAGAGATATGTTCTCTGCTGCTTCTCATCGATCACCAACTGGATTATATAATAAAGTTGCTGTTGCAAGAACAGTTTCAGTTTCCAGGGAAAGAAAAGGAACCATACCTACAGACACTAGAGAACTCATTAGATCATCAAATGTTTTAAATAGATCTGCGGCAGGGAAATTTTATACAAAGGGAAATTTAAGAGTACAGGTCAGAATGCTTTCGTATCCCATAAGATCTTTGTTTTAACTCCTCATAAATGGATTTACCAAGAATAGTTCATTAATCTGTTGTATGATAATATTTTCACAAAAAATGTTGGTTTAGAGATTGTTTCTGCTTAAACTAAAAATAGTATTTAAACAAAGATACAATTTTGAGAATATGCTAAAAGAGAAAAAAATACATTTTGAAGAATATAGGTGTAGTTCTTTTAGAAGCTGCTTTATGATTTTTCAGATCTTCAGAAAGTATTTCATGTTTGTGCAGTTAATTTTTCTATACATCTCTGTAATTCTTGTAATAAATGAAATATCAAAAAGTGCATTCATTTTTAGTCAGTTATTGAATGGGTTTGCAGGGAGACAGAAGGGTGATGGCTACACAGAATACTGTTAAAAACAGAGCACTACAAAGTAAAAGGTTATTTATATCACTTTCTTTTTCATCATCTGAAAACATTACTTTATCATCGAGTGATTCAATTACTCTTTATTTTTCAAACGAACAGTATAGGTCATGAAGAGTTTGAAATGAACTTGGAAAACAAGCGCAAAATTGGCGAAAAAGGAGAGACAACTGAACAACTAACATCAAGGTGGGAACTCTTATCAACTATAAGCAAGCTTGCTTTATGACCATTACTCGTTTTACAATGACTGCTTGTTTATAAATTTGTTAGAAAAGCCCATATAATGGCCCATTCTGGAGCCCATTTATATTTTCTTATTTCTCTCTCTCTCTCTCTCTCTCTAGTCCTACATTGTGTATAAGATTTTCCTCTCTCTTTGTCCCTCCTATATAATTGTATTCTTACATTGTATTTGGTACATAGAAAGAAATATACAAGGTTCTGTATTTGTCTACATGGTATCAGAGCGAGGTTCTTATTTCTAACCGCAGTCTCCATCTAAACCGCGGTCTCATTCTAACCGCAGTCTCCGACTACCCGCAGCTCCTCTGCAGCCCGCCCCTCTGCGGTCTAACCGCCGCTCCTCTGCGGTCTCCCCTCCTACCCGCTTCCATTTTTTCTCGCTAGTGGATTCCACATCTTCTCCGCTCTCTTATAGCCTTCTCCGTCTGACCAGTGGGGCCCGCCTGCGATCATGCGGTCTTGCTGCTCCCAGCGGCCTCTCCTGCTAAGCCGCACTCTCTCCTGCTCGCAGCGCCCTCTGCCGATCTCCTCAGCTAGCCGCGCCCTCTCCGCTAGCCACGTCCTCTCCGATCGTGATCCCCTTCAGCGGCCTCTCCTGCTAGCCGCACCCTCTGCCAGCGGTCTCCTCTCAGCAAGATCGTGCGGTCTCCTTTTGCTTCTCCTCTAGTCGCAGACCGCCCTTGCCGAGCTCTCCTCTAGCCGCTGCTCTCCTCTAGCCGCTCCCTCCAGCGGTCTTCTAACCGCAGACCGCACCCTCCTCTAGCCGCGCCCTCTAGTCGCAGCTCTCCTCTAGTCGCAGACCCCCCTTGCAGACCGCGCCCTCTGTCGAGCTCTCCTCTAACCGTAGCTCCCTCTAGTCGCAGTGGTCTCCTCTCCTCTCCTACAATCTTGTCCTTCTCTCTGCAATGGGTTCCACCAGTGATCCCTCCGTGCATCCAGATGTGCAGACCACCACCTCTCCTGCAGCCCGCCTGCCTCCCACTCCTGAATTACGCGACGAGTTGAGGATACCCACCATCTCTCTCACTGGGAAGAAGAACTTCATTGAATGAGTGCATTCTGTCCGTAGGGTGCTCCAGTCTAAAGGACTTCTGCACTATCTCACTAGGGATGCTCCTTCTACACCTCCGGATGACTGGCTACGTGACGATGGTCGGGTTCAGACTTGGCTTCTCAACTCCCTTGACAACGAACTGTACAGAATGACCATGTATCACGAGACGGTCAAGGCAATGTGGGATGAACTCCATTCCCTTTACTCCGACAAGGACAGTCTACAACACCTCTATGATATCATAACGGATCTTTAGACTCTTGACACTGGCGATGCTGCCGATATGATCTCATTTGTTGCTCAAGCCAAGACTCTGGCCGAAGCCTGAATTCGACATCAACCGTCTACTACGAATCTCGGTGCCCAACGTGCTCAGAAGGAAGCAGTTTGTATTGCTATGATGATGACTCGTGTCCCACCTCATCTTCAGAGCATTCAGGCTCAGATTCTCTCGTCTGCTGCTATTCCTTCACTCTCTGACGTGTGCTCCATGCTGCTAAAGGTATCACCGCCTCCTGATACTACTGGACCTCCCTCACCGGCCCTCCTTCAGCATTCATCTGCACCATTACTACCCATCCCTCCTTCTGCTCGTGGGGGACGTTCAGGCTCTCGGGTACGGGGTCGTGGTGGCAGACCACGTCCTAAGTGTTCCTTCTGTTTTAGTACATTTTGATATTTGAGGCCCGTATAAAATTACAAGTGTTTCTGGTTATCGCTATTTTATCACGTTTATTGATGCTTATTCTCGAATGACATGACTATACTTACTTCGTGATCGCTCCGAACTTCCCCGAGTGTTCCGCACGTTTGTCCTTGAGATTCACACTCATTTTTCCGAACCAATAAAAACCCTCCGAACGGCTAACACTCGTGAATACACTAGCCATGAATTTGTCCACCTTTGCTCAGAATTTGGGATTATTCATCAAACATCCTGTGCGCCTATACACCCCAACAAAACGGTGTTGCTGAACGCAAAAACAGACATCTTCTTGATGTTGCTCGCTCCATCATGATTCAAATGCTGGTACTCAAGGCTTATTGGAACTTTGCGCTGTCAACAACATGCTACCTCATCAACCGTCTCCCTTCCTCCGTCCTTCATAATGCTACTCCATTCAGTCTCCTCTTCCCCTCTACTCCACCATTCTCTCTCACCCCTCGCATCTTTGGATGTACCTGCTACGTTCACTTACTTGGTCCGTCAACAGACAAGTTGGCACCACGAGCAACCAAACACGTGTTCGTCGGTTACTCCCGTACACAGAAAGGATATGTCTGCTACTCTCCTACTACCTGCAAGGTCACAGTCTCGGCTGATGTTACCTTCCGGGAAGATCAACCTTTCTTCTCCAACCAAAATCCCCCTCTTCCACCACAATCCTTACCTAGACCTATAATCCCAGTCACCTCCTCACCATCCCTCCCTCCTGTCCCGGCTCCCGCTCCCAACAAGACTCCTCTTCTCCGTGTCTATACTCGTCGCCTTCCTCGCTCCGTCGCCCCAATGCAGTCGGCGTCTACCTATGACACTCTGCAACCTGCTGATCCGACACCGACCTCCACCGCTCATCCCATGACGAACTATGTATCTTTACATCGCCTGTCCCCGCCGCTACACACCTTTGCTACTTCTCTATCCTCTATTTCTATCCCTAACTCTGTGCAGCAGGCTCTCCAACATCCAGGCTGGCAGGCAGCCATGGATGACGAAATGACAGCTCTCTGGGCCAATCAGACATGGGATCTGGTTCCTCTCCCTCCAGGCCAAACTACTGTTAGTTGCAAATGGGTCTTTGTAATCAAGCATGCTTTGGATGGGACAATTGACCGTCTTAAAGCCCGACTGGTGGCTCGTGGCTTCACTCAACAACAAGGTCTCGACTATGAGGAAACGTTCTCTCCGGTAGCCAAGCTCAACACAGTTCGTGTCCTTCTCTCAGTGGTTGTGCATCGCTAATGACCTCTCCATCAGCTAGATATCAAGAATGCCTTTTTAAATGACGACCTACAAGAAACAGTATACATGAAGCAACCTCCCGGGTTTGAGACCACGGGGGAGTCCCGAGTATGTCATCTTAAGAAATCCATCTATGGTATGAAACAATCCCCCCGGGCATGGTTTGATAAGTTCAGTAAGGCTGTTCGGGAGGTTGGTTTTACTCGGAGCTCGACAGACTTCTCTCTGTTCACTCGACATCGAACTACATGCACAATTCTTCTATTGGTATATGCCGATGACATCCTAATCACAGGAGATGATTCAAAAGGGATACAAGTGGTCAAACAGTATCTTGGTTCCGTCTTTCAAACCAAAGATCTGGGGAACCTCCGATACTTCCTTGGTCTTGAAATCGCGAGACGTCCTGATGGACTTGTCCTCTCTCAACGAAAGTATTGTCTCGATCTTCTTCAGGATGCTGGATACTCTGGATGCAAGCCAATTAACACTCCTATGGATGTCAATCACAAGCTGTGTGCACATGCCTCTGATGATGATCTTGCTCTTCCAAATCCAGAGTACTATCAATGACTTGTTGGGAAGCTGATTTACCTTACAGTCACGAGACCAGATATATCCTTTGTTGTTGGGGTTGTCAGCCGATTTATGCATTCCCCTTGAATGTCCCATCTTCAGGCCGTCGAACGCATCCTAAGATATCTGAAAACAGCCCCGGTCAAGGGCTGGTATACAAAACCTTGTCCTCTACTCCAACATTGGTTGCGTATTCTGATGCAGATTATGCTGGTTCCCTGAATGATCGGCTGTCTACTAGTGGTTTTTTAACCTACTTTGGGGGTCACCTGGTTACCTGGCGTAGTAAGAAACAAGCTGTGGTTGCTCGATCTTCAGCTGAGGAGGAATACCGTTCGATGGCATCCGTGGTTTCTGAGCTCACATGGCTTGAAAGTCTTCTTACTGATCTAGGAGTAAAACTCTCCTCACCTGCTATCTTACTATGTGACAGTCAAGCTACTATACACATAGCTAAGAACCCGGTCTTCCACGAAAGAACGAAACACATTGAAGTGGACTGTCACTTCATCCGGGAGAAAGTTCAAATGAAGAGGATATAATTGAAGCATGTTCCGGGTACCGACCAAGTTGCCGATATCCTCACCAAGGCCCTATCAAGCACCCTTTTTTATCAATTCCTGTCCACGCTGGGTGCCTACAACTTGTACGCTCCAGCTTGCGGGGGAGTGTTAGAAAAGCCCATATAATGACCCATTCTGGAGCCAATTTATATTTTCTTATCTCTCTCTCTCTCTCTCTGTAGTCCCACATTGCGTATAAGGTTTTCCTCTCTCTTTCTCCCTCCTATATAATTGTATTCTTACATTGTATTAGGTACATAGAAAGAAATTTACAAGGTTCTGTATTTGTCTACAAAATCCAACCAGTCGAGATGGATAGAACTTGAGAGAGTAATCTTTTCCGAGGTAGATTGATATGACTCATCATTGGGATGATTTATTAGGTCTACGGTTGTGAATTCTTTTCTCCACAAATCTCCTAGTTAATTATCTACGGTGATCGGAAAGCACTCTCTGATGAGGACGGTGCTAGGCTCATGTTTTTAGTCCTAGATTTTTGGAGTATGGTTGGATAATTGGAGGGTATATATATGATCAAGATCTCATGGTCTATCCTCCTGTGTAAACAAATTAAACTTAAATTTTTTAAATTGGAACTTAATTTGTCTTTGGAGTTGATCAATTAAATTTTAATTATGCCCTTTATCTTTTCACTGGTTCAGACAGATAGTTAATCATATTTTAAATGGTAAATATTGATAAGTGCTCCAAATCTAATTTTTGCTGCAAACATAAAAAAGTCATGTTAATATCTTTTCTTGATTATGTTTTCAGGTCCATCAATCTTCCTTCCAGAAATAATCCTAATCTTAATGGAGTAGCCAGTTGCAAATATGGAGGTTCATCCTGTGGTGATAAAAGCAAAAAGGTATATTTTTTAGTCTGGATATCAAATATCTGCTTCACTGAATTAACGTTGTGCCCAAGCCACCATCCTGTTGTTTTCCAATAAAAATATCCAGATCTGCACACTAATCCTAAGGATGTAGATACTACCACAATTTTGGTAATATTAATTATAGAAGAAATGTATTGTATAAGAAGCTCAATGCTAAAGCCCACTTCTATAACCCATTAAGAGTGTCGTTTCTCTTGTAAAGCTTTTTCTAGTCGAGGTTTCTTCCTGTCTTTTAGCAGCTGGAGCAATGGGTTCTGGAACAGTAGCTTCATCGGTGACCATGGGCTCACCTAATGGTTATGTTGTGAGACTTAGAACTGATGCCTGACATGTCTACCCCTCAATTTGTGTAGGGGTCAGGCTGGCAATGTGTTCTTCTTCTTCTGAAGAGCTTTTCTCATCTACAACGGCTCTTTTTCTTTTCACTGCACTCGCCTCCTTGGATTTCTTAGAAGCCTTGGAGAACACTTTCTCCCACCTTTCTAGGGTTCTTTATCCATCTTCTTCATGCAATGGATGGGAGCCCCCAACTTGTCTGGAATACTTGACAGCAGATACAGAGATAATAATCTTCCAAAATTTGGGGCACCGAAGCTTTCCCCAATTTTGTCAAATAGAATTTGAGCACAATTTGTCTTCTTGCTCAGAATGACCATGGTCATTATTTCAAACATCTCTCTTGAGATTCTGTCGTGTGATCCAGACTTGCAAATCAGTACCTTTCCAATTATATCTGTCAGAAGATTTCCTTTGGAATTGAAGTTTGCTCGCTTCAAAGAGCCGCAACATTCTCTCTCATGTCCACACCATTTTAATCCTTCAGAGTAGTCTTAATTGGATATCTCATCCTCTTCATCTTCTTCTTCAAAAATTGGCAGACGGAGTGCTCTCGTCAACCCTTGAACTGTAACCCTTAACAAGGTATTATTTACCCTTGTTTTGATGGCTTTGCCGGATGTGCTTATTTGGGGCTTGGAGTAGAACTCCACTAATTCTCTATGCATAATCATGGTGGGTTTAGAAAGAACATACTCAAGCCTGACCGCTGTTAGTAGTCCAATAACAGATTTAATCTCTTCGTCGACGCTGTTGAATCCACCTTTCCCAACTTCGCATCCTATATTGCAGTAATCTTCCCCTTTCTTTGGTTTCATTGCGAGAAAAGATGGAGAGTTGAAGGTCGCCGATGTCGTGCGTGACGAGCTTTTTGTTTTTAAATGATTAAGGCACATGAAAGTATAATCTATTTCTAAGCATTTACCCTATATATGTGTTTTATTTTAGGAATGTCAAAAATCGCGTACCTGGGTGCTTTTGCTAAAGCAATTGATCTTTAATTGAACGACTATGATGAAAAGATTCAATATTAGCCAATTTCTACGTGTCGAATATGCTTCATGATGATACGCCTTCAATGTCGGCTTGACAACCCTTCAACAAGGCCTCTATGTCGTATTGCATCCTCGACGACACAAACTTAATTTGCGATTTTCGTTCTTTTTCTGTTTAATCCTCTGCAAGAGTTTTGTTAGCATGCATATGCACAATAGTTATCAAATAAGAAAGCATTGATATGCTTACTCCAAATTCAGCATACCAAGCTCAAACTTAAAGAAATTGAATTTAGCTTCATCAAGGGGCTTAGTAAAGATATCTGCTACTTGACTGCCAGTGGGGTCATACTCAAGACAGATATCCTCTTTTTCAACATGCTCCCTCCCTAATGAAGTGGTACCTGATTTCAATGTGTTTAGTCCTGCTGTGTGACACATGGTTCTTAGTAATTGAGATAACACTGGAAGAATTACAGTACATGGCTGTTTTGCTGGTCTTGATGTTGTAATCTTCCAGCTGATGTTGTATCCATAGCAGTTGAGCACAACAACTCCCAACTGAGATGTATTCTGATTTAGCTGTTGAGATTGCCACCCTTGTCCGCTCCTTGCTGCTCCATGAGATCAGCCTCTTCCCTAGAAATTGACAGGTTCCAGATGTGCTTTTTCTGTCTTCTTTGCAGCCTGTAAAATTTGCATTTGAATACCCTGTTAGCTCAAAATCATTACTTCTAGGGTACCAAAGGCCAAGATTAGTGAGATTCTTTAGGGGAAGCTTGATACCTAGCACACACACATGAAACAAACATAATATCTGGTCTACTAGCAGTTAGGTAGAGCAGGGATCCAATGATACATCTGTACACAGACATATTGGTAGAGCAGTTAGGTAGAGCAGGGATCAAAAGGTTTCCCTTTCTCATTCTTGTCCATAGACATATTGGAACCCATTGAAGTCCTCATTCAGGTTGCACTCTATTCCAAATTTCCTTATAAGTTTCTTAGTGAACTTGGTCTGAGAGATGAATATACCATCCTCAGATTGCTTCACTTGGAGCTCTAGGAAGTATTTCAGCCCCCCATGTTGTTCATTTCAAACTTCTTTTGCATTAAATTAGCAAACTTCTTGCAAAAATTGTCATCAATAGATCCAAAAATTATGTCATCAACGTAAATTTGGACTAGCAAAATCTTGCTCTTTACTTCCCTTAGAAATAATGTCTTATCTATCTTCCCCCTTGAAAACTTTTTTTAATGAGTAAGCTAGATAAGGTTTCATGCCAAGCTCTAGGAGCTTGTTTCAAACCATATAAAACTTTCCTTAAAGAATAAACATAATCAGAAAAGTTAGTGAAAGAATATTAGGTTTGTAGTCTAAATCACCTAGAGGGGGGGTGGGGGGGGGGGGGGGGGGGGGGGGTGAATAGGCCTTTTTGATTTTCCTCAAACCACCCTAGCTTATTTCTGATTTCTGGTTTAAGCAAAAGATCAACCACACAGAAAGCACACAAGTATGTATAGAGGTTCCTCAAGACAGGGTGTCTTGGCTAGTCCTCTTTCCCCCTTCACCTTTCTAACAATGTGTTAGACAAGGCCAACTCCTCCAAACTCGGCTCAAAAGAGCTTACAACACAGATCCCTCAGGATCTCTCAGATTTTCTCAAACCCTACCTCAGGCACAGCAGCCCTACAACTCAGATCAGCTCCTGATCCTACAGCTCAGACCTCAGCAGGTTCTACAACTCAGACCACAACAGGTCCTACCTCAGGCTAAACAGCCCTACCTCAGATCAGCTCCTAATCCTACAGCTCAGACCTCAGCAGGTCCTACAACTCAGAGGATTCCTCCTCCTACAGCTCAGGCAATGAAGCCCTACAACTCAGATCAACAGATCCTACACTCAGGCCTTCAGCCCTACACTCAGAACCCTCGGGTTCCTACAAACTCAGACCAAATGGTCTTACAACTCAGGCAAAATGTCATACAGAAAATTGATTTAGAATTATTCTACAGTAGAGGTACTCTCCTGTAGATCCTGCACAGCCTGTGCTTCCTGTAGCTGAAGATGTTGAATACAACCACAATTTTGATCTTCCTCTTCAATAGAGTGATGGAAGATCACCTTGCCCCTTCTGGTGGAGGAGCTATATTCTTCTCTCTTTTTTTCTTCTTCTCTTTCAGGGAGCAGGAAGAAAATCGAGAGCAGCTGCCGTCAATGAAACAGTTGATTTTATTTTTTGCACGCGACGAAGGAGAGCTTCAAATGTGCCCTAGCATTTCCTTTTATCCATCTCTGATCTTCAACGACTCTTAGATGTCCTTCTGAGAAGAATGGGAGAAGCCGGTGGACCCCACACGGCTTGTCTGCAACTTGCCCTAGCCGCAGGTTCCGCCGCCCTACTTTTTCGTAGAGAAGGACTGCGCTCGACGAACGCGCTGCACTCTGCGTTCGACGAACTTGTCAAACTCTGCGTTCGACGAACTTGTCAAACTCTGTGTTCGACGAACTTGTCAAACTCTGCGTTCGACGAACTTGTCAAACTCTGCGTTCGACGAACTTGTCAAACTCTGCGTTCGACGAACTTGTCAAACTCTGCGTTCGATGATCTTGTCAAACTCTGCGTTTGACGATCTTGCCAAGCTCTGCGTTCGACGATCTTGTCTTGTCTCTGCGTTCGACGAGCGGCACTCTGCGTTCGACGATCTGCACTGTCTCTGCGTTCGACGATCTGCACTGTCTCTGCGTTCGACGATCAGTACTCTGTGTTCGATGAACGACACTCTGCGTTCGACGTACACCCCAATTAAGCCTTCTCAGCGACTCCTTCTTTGATCTCGTCTCAGCGGTCGACGAACTTAGTCCTTCGTTCGACGAACGACCTTCAGCGTTCGACGAACACGCTGATTCTCAGCGTTTGAAGAACTTATCAGCAGAGACATCTTCTTCTCAGCGGATCCGCTGAGACGGCTCCTCGTCTCAGCGGTTCAGACCCTTCGTCTCAGCGGTTCTGCTGAGACAAAACTTCATCTCTTTGTAGATGATTATTCACAACTAAGGGCATGTTTGACCCTTTCTTTTGAGTCACATGTACCTGTATATACTACACAAGTATAGCTTTATCAAATACAATATGTCCTTAGCATTGAGAGTGATGCCTCTTCAAATCAAGGTAATATTGAGGGCAATATACCCAACAGTTAGGAACAACAAAACCTGAATGCTGCTCTATATTTACTTCTTCCTTGATATCTCCATTGAGGAAAAAAGACTTCACATACATTTGGTACACCTTGAATCCTTTGTGAGTTGCATAGGCTAGGAGTAGCCTTATTGCCTCAAGTCTTACTACTGGTGCATAGGTCTGGTCAAAGCCAATCTCTTCTTCTTGTCTATATCCCTTTGCAACCAGCCTTGCTTTGTTCTTGAAGATGATGTCATTCTCATCTTGCTTGTTCCTGTAGACTCATTTGGTTCCAATGACATTCTGATGTTGAGGTCTAGGAACCAGTTTCCATACTTTGCATCTTTTGAATTGACTAGGCTTTTCTTGCATAGCCATAATCCAGGAAGGATCCGAATTTGTTTCTTCAAATCTCTTTGGTTCAATCTGAGAGAGGAAGCTCAGATATAGTGCTTCATTCTGATCACTTCTTGTTTTAACTCCTTGGCTTATGTCTCCAATTACTTGACTACTTGATGGTCTCTATGGTGCCTCCAAGCTGGTGGTAGTGTTCCTGAGTGTCAGCAGTTGCTGTACCAACTGGCTGGTGTCCAAGTGTTATTTCTTGTGCTTCTCCTTAGACTTGTTCTCCATCTTCAATGATCAAGTCTGGAGATGTAGACTCTTCTAGGCTTAGCTCTTTCATCTTCAAATCTGTTCCTGCAACATTAGAAGAACTAGACAAGCCTTGATGAATCATGTTTGTCTCATCAAATACAATATGTATTGTTTCTTCTACCACATGAGTTTTCTTGTTGAATATTCTATAAGCCTTGCTGTGACTACTATATCCAACAAAAATCCTCTCAAAACATTTTTCAGCAAACTTAGTTAGATAAGACTTACCATTATTTAGGACATAACACTTACATCCAAAGATTCTAAAGTAGTACAGATTTGATTTTCTGCCCTTCATTAGTTCATAAGGAGTTTTCTTGCGACTTTTGATAATAGAGACTCTATTCTGCACATGACATGCAATGTTGACAGCTTCAGTGCAGAAATATTCTGGTAGTGAAGAGTCACTCAGCATGGTTCTCCCAGACTCTATGAGAGTTCTGTTTTTCCTCTCAACAACTCCATTTTGATATGACGTTCTTGGAGAAGAAAATTCTTGAAGGATACCTTGTTCTTTGCAGAAATTTGTCATGAGTTCAGACTGAAATTCTGTGTCATGGTCACTTCTGATTTTGACCACAGTACAACTCTTTTCATTATGAATTTGCTTGACAAAGGATGCAAAGATATTCAAGCTATCAAAATTTTCTTAAGGAAGAACACTCAAGCATACCTAGAGAAGTCATCAACTATCACAATGATATATAACTTTCTTCCTAAACTATGAATTGACATATGACCAAATAAGTCCATATGCAATAAATAAAGACATCTTTCTGAATCTTTGGAACCTATGCTCTTAAATGTGGTCTTAGTTTGCTTGCCTATCTGACAGGCATGGCAAATACCCTCTGTAATGCATTTAAGATTAAGTCCATTTCTAACGAGGTTTTCTGAAAATAGTTTGCTGATTGTCTTGTAGTTCATGTGAGCAAATCTCTTGTGCCATTGCACACAAAGAGATTCTCTCTCATTTGCTACAAGACAAACAAATGTAGCTGAATCTAAACACAAGAAATTTAAACAATAAACATTACCACTCTCATTGCCTGATAGAATTTTCTCAAGATCAACATAATTCTTAATCAGACAGTTATCCTTTTGGAACTCAATGACATAGCCAAGATCACATAGTTGGTTTATGCTTATAAGGTTATGTTGCAACCCTTCTACATAAGCTACTTTTGTGATGGTGATTATGACATTGGTAATCATACCATAGCCCTTGATGATGCCTCTGTTAGATCCACCAAATATGACTTTGGATCCATCTTTCACAGAGGTAAAGTTCTTCAGAAGGCTTCTTGTTCCAGTCATGTGCCTGGAACATCCACTGTCCAAATACCAGATATGCATTTTGTTGGTCTTTGGACATACCTGCAAAAACAAACTATTTTACCTTAGGAACCCAAACATATTTGGTTCTTGGTTCCTGTTAGTTTTAACTGCCGAAAGCTTGACTACAAAACTATTAACAAACTTAACATTCCTTGCTCTAGGCACTGTTGGGTTGAACCAACAGTCTATAATACAGTGACCAATCTTGCCACAACACCAACAATCAAATCTATTACACCTCCTCTTCTGATTCACCTTTTGAATGGAGTGTTGGTGCTGATGATCAAAAGAGCAGGCTGCTTCACAACAAACATTTCTTGAGCTGTTCCTGTAGCTGTGCACAGATTTGGAGGTTGGCTGCATAGTCACATGCTTCACTTTAGGGACAGACTTTTGAGGAAGTCTTTCCCTTCTGCTGATGGTGCTGTAGAGCCCAGTACAAATGGCCTAAGATCCTTCATCTGGATCTCATCATGGGGTACCTTTAGAGCACTCAATCCAATGTTTGCTCGATTCTTTGGATTTTGTGGCTTAGTACCACTAGTAGAGCAACCATTGGTGAGGTATCCATATGTTAGATCTTGATCATATGTATTGGAAGGCAGGACAATTTTCTGGAAGATAGTTTTAGCTTGGGAGGTATCTTCCCTCTCCTTATTATAGCCAAGCCCTCCTCTGTATGGAGAGGAGAAACTATCTATAATGGGGAGAACAGGTTTAGACTTAGAGAAGCTTGCCACAAACTTTATTTCTAAAAGATGCTTCTCCTCCGCAGCCTTGATAGCTCTTTCCCTTTGAGCTAACAACTTGCTATGAGCTTCATACTTCTTTTGTAGTACAGTAAGCTCATAAGTCAACCTTGTTATTTCAATGGTTTTCTCATCCACCTGGGATTTGAATGGCTGAAGAATTCTTATTTCTTCAGCCCGAGCTTTGGCCAAGATCTTGCTTTTCTTCAGTGCTTTTAGAAGAGCACCATACTTGCTAATAAGATCATTATATTGATCAGCTAACTCAGAATCACTCTCATCATCAGCTGATGAGTTTGCTTCTATTTCAGCGACTCAATATCAGATCTTGAAATAGAAAGAAGAGCTTTGATTTGTACCTTATGAGGACAAGAGTTGTTCTGCTCTTTTTCATCAGTCAAAGCCATCAGTCCATGACTGATCTCATTTTCTTCTTAACCACTGTCACTGTCTGACAGTGATAGGGGTGCCCTTATTCACACCCCGACTGCAGGATATATATTCTCCCATTCTTCTTTTGAGACTGCAGTAAGCCCAATATAGGCTTCTTGCTCAGTTTCTGAAGAACTTGAGTTACTATCACTCAAGGTCTCGGGCTTCTTAGCTAGAAAGCTATTTTCATATTTCTTCGCCCTTGTGAGATCTTCTCTCATCATCTCTCTTTCCCTCATTTCTTTTGTCTGGACAGTCAGCTATGACATGTCCTGACCTGTTGCAGCAATAACATACAATATCAGTAGAAAATTATTTTTTCTGTTTAGATACATACCTGTCCCTTTTGGGATTATACTTTGCTCTGTCAGAACTGTTGTGATATCTCTTTGAGCTGGGGGGGGATGATAGTTTGTTCTTCCACTGCCTCCACTTGTTTAGCAGCTTCTTAAATTGCTTGGAGAATAAGGACAGTTCTCCATCTGGAAGTTCTGAGCCTGAAGTGCTGGTCTCAGACTCTTCTTCTTCAACATTTTTCTCCTTGAGGGTTGGAGAGTCCTTTTTGCTTCTCCTGTAGCTTTCAGCCTTGAAAGCCATAGTCTTTTCTCTAGATTGAGATCTAGAAGACTCTTCTTCTGCCTTCCTGGTGTTTAGCTGCATCTCATGGGAAAAAACAGCTTTCCATACAGATTTTGGGGTTGGATGTTGGCCAGATTCCCCGTCTCCCTTATAACACAGATCTTGATGTCCCACTCTTTGTTGAGGGATCTCAAGAACTTGTCGTTCAGATCATAGTTGGAGAACTCTCTCCCATAGTTCTTCAGTCCATTTGCTATTTTGAAGATTTTTTCATAACATTCAGCAATAGAGTCCTTTTCCTGCATGAAGGCCTCATATTCTTGGTTGAGGATAGATTTTCTGTTATCTCTTACCTCCTCAGTGCCTTCCATGTAAATAATTAATGAATCTCACATTTCCTTAACTGTTCTGCAGTGAATTAGATTTTGGAAAGTGGGGTCTTCTATGACACGTACTATTATGTTCTTAGCCCTTTTATCCATAGTGGCTAGAACAACATCATCCTTAGTCATCTCAGAGTATTTTCTTGGTACTTGTATGTTTGCATCTATAGTGGAGACTTTCATGGGGATGAAAGGTCCTTCCTTCACTGTTATGAAGATTCTAAGGTCAGATGCTTCCATGAACAATCTGACTCTCTCCTTCTAGATTCCAAGGTTCTCTTTTCTGCATATAGACAACTTCATAGAACTGAGCTCTTTATAGTTCTCTCCAGAAGTCATGGTGAGTAGACTGATTCCCTTATTGAGGATATTATTCAAGCTGTTAGGCTCTTTTTGAACAACCTGTCTCTGATACCACTTGTAAGTTGAGGGATGTCTAATCACCTAGAGGGGGAGGGGGGTGAATAGGTGTTTGATTGTTTTTCAAATATTAAAAGTCTAAGCAGATAAATCACAGAAAATCAAGCATATTGCACAAGTGTTTATAGTGGTTCCCCGATTTGGGTATGTCCACTTTCCCCCTTTACCAATCTAGCAGTGTACTGGACTTGGATAACTTCTCCAAAAACCCAGATCTATCAGATCTTACAACTCAGAGTCCACAACTCCTACAACTAAGAAATAACTCTCTATTCCCTACCTCAGATCCAATTCCTGGATCCTACAGCTCAGATTCAAGACTGAATCCTACCTCATGAACTGTGCAAAGTCCCCTACCTCAGATTTTTAACAAGGATCCTACAACTCAGATCTGAAAGATCCTACACTCAAATTTCCTAAGAAATCATACAGAAGAATATGTAAAACAATATTTTTACAAACGAATCTTAGACTCGGAAAATTTATCTTGTAAAGCTTGAGTCTTCTTGAAGCCTGTTACGGAAATGACTTCTTCCGAAATCTTCTTGCAATAGATGTTGACTTTTTGAATCGGCAAGATGATTGAATCTTTTCATCAGAAGAATAATATGATCGGCTTCAAAGAACTTGTTCTTTTTCTTGAGCTCTGAAAGCAAAAATGCACGTTGATGGCGGCGAGCTTTTCCTTCAGGAATAATTATGGAAATGATTGCAATCTCAAGATTAGGGTTTGCTGAAATCCTTCTCTCCTTTTTATAAGAACCTTTGATAGCGATCTCTTCCTCGGACCCCCTTTATGTCAGATATCAGCAGGGCAACTGAGAGATATCGCCGATACGCCGCGTGGTAACCTTAACGCTGGCGGTAACTTACTTAAACTTCGTATAAAAGCGATTTTCTTTCTCTTGAGTCATAGGACACGAAGTAGGGGGTTTCTAATCCGTCTCCGGTGCAAGGAGCCACTTACTTAAGAAAAGGAAAGAGAGAAAGTGCACCCCCTTGTTCAAAGAAGAAGAACTCCGGTAGAGCGTATATAAGAACAATAATCAGAAGACGATCGAGCGCCGAGGAACAAGAATCACAAGCGCCGATCGGTCACCGTCTCCGAAGAACAATCTTTTGAGGGAGCACTTGTTTTACATTGATAATTTTCTCTCTTGTATTTTTATCTTTTTATTACTTTGTGTGGTGGAAAATGGACCGAGGAGGTCGTCGAATTCCGGGGAGGATTCCGTGCGTAAATCGCCCGTGAGGGCGTCTAGACCGGGGAGGTCTAGCAAGGGCTCGAAGACCTTCGGGGAGAAGGGAGAGAGCCAACCGGTCCTCAGGGGGAGTGTCAGTATAGAAACCAAAAAGGAATTTCTATTCATCGTCTTCAATCTCCGTAGGGGTGAGCATAAAAAACTGCAAACCGCACAAACCGCCCGTACCGCACTGATTTTTTAAACCACACCGCGTAGTTTCGGTGCGGTGCGGTTTTGAACTCTTACAAACCGAGCGCGGTGCGGTGCGGTTTTCAGATCTTGAAAACCGCAAAAACCGCACTGCACCGACTAATTGCATATTTTCAATTTTCATGAACATGTGGCATATCATATACATCTAAATAAAAGTATAACTTATAAATTATTAATTAATAATAGTAATTAACTAATTATATTAGTGGATATAATTGATTTCTTGCTTTAGTTTGATTGTTCTCTATCGATTTATTGATGAATTTGCTGATTTATAAACTTTTGTTAAATGCAAATAGTATCATAATGATTCATCTAATTATAAATGTGTATTCACTAGCTTTCTCTTAATATTTCAATGTAGGAAGAATAAATAAAGCTACAATTATGTGAGTGTTGTGCATATCAATGACTTAAAACCATTCAGATTCATTACATTTTCATTTGATGTGTCATTTCATATGCAACTAAAGCAGTCAACTCATAAAAATTGTAGTATCTGAAGATCTATTTTTAGCTCGTGGTTGATTTTGTAGTATTTATATTTTAAAAATATATGTATTATACATTTTTTCATGATAATATAGCTCATGTAACTATATTTTTGCCCAAAATTTATATCTTATTTCATCTCAGAAATAGATTTCTTCGCTTCATGATATTGCAAGACCCCAAGGGTCTCTTAAATAGATGATACATAGGGGCATACTCGTAAATAACGACAAAAAACGAAACATATGTAAAGACGCACGACATACGATATGATATGACATAATTTAACAAAAATTAACAAAAAATAACAAAAATTCAATTTTTTTGAAAATTTGGTATCATACCACAAACTTGCATTACTATTTGTAATGTATTTGGCAAATAAATTGGATTAAATGCAGCCAAATTCCCCATCCACGAGGAAATACGACGGAAAGAGCTCCAAGATGGTGTCCGCTCTCCAACAGAATGGAAACATCAACTTTGACTCTGTTAAGGTCAGATTGAACGCCATCTTCTTTCTTTCTTTTGATGCAATTCTCTCAAGAAAAACATTTTGAGTTGGTGTATATCTTCTACCTGCTGTTTATATTTGCAAAATGCAATCAAACTTCGTTCTTCATGCTGAAATTTCATCACCATTTTAAAAACAGAAACAGGTGACCTCCGGAGCGAGGAAATCCTTCATTGGTGGGAAGAATTCAAGGTTTGCTGCTCCATCTGAGACTGTCTTTTTCTCTACTTTGTTTAACTACTCGCTGTTATCTTATGACTTCGCTCTCAACAGGCAGGAGATTCCGAGATGGCGATGAACTTCAGCTTGTTGCGGAACATCGCAATTGATCCTTAACATCTAATCACCTTATTCATTTTGGACAATTGAGATCAAATTTATTATGATTATTAAAATCTGTTTGGTCCCAGAGGTGTAAAACGATTCAGCTATTGGGTTTAATGACTCTCTACATTTACTGCTGCATGTAAAAAATAGAAGTACTAGTTGAGAGTTTTATGATGTTTAAAATCAGTGTTCTTCTAAGTTATATTTTTTAAATTAAAATGTAGAATGTAGTAAATTTTCATCAGTTAAAAATATGCTTTTGTTATGCGTAGTGTTATGCTGCCTAATAGAAACCTCAAAAAAGTCTTGATGAGGGGTCATTTATGTGATTTGTTGCTTTCATTTATGTGCTGTCTTCGAAATTGTGGGATTAAAGAGACGGGACCTCGAAATATTGACATAGAAAACCTTCATCATCATTAACCTCATCCAATATTTGGTGTTTTTTAAACATATTTGAGTTTATAGAAACAGGGAAGGAGAAAAGTAGAGCAATGAGCACTTTCGTCAACTAATTGTTTAGGTAAAAGGAGATTGCCTTTTGAGGCATTTTATTACCTTTCAGAACATCAAGAAAATAAAACATTTTGTTTTTTGAGGTATATAATTATTTTTGTAGTTAAATGCATTGTGTATCATATTTTTATGGTTATATATCATTTGTTTTATATGTTAATTTTTGTAGAGTTATCTTTCGTCGAAGGTTTGTTATTTTCATAGGTCTTCCTTTATGAGTCCTTATGTTGTGTCAAACAGCGACGGCTCTCTCATTACTTTGCAGTTATTCTTTGTAATCCTAAATTAAAATCTTTAGCATTGGAGCACCGACTGTGGTGTTGCTGTGTGACCTTGAGGTCACGGGTTCGAGTCCTGGAAGCAAACTCTTGCAAAAAGGCATGGTAAGGTTTACCTACATTTCACCATTGTGATGGGACCCTTCCCCGGCATCGCTGTGTAGGGATGCTTTGTGCACCAGTCCGCCCTTTTTAATTGTTAGTATTGTTTAAGTTTAAAGGGTATTTGTTTCTTGCAATCAGGTATCATATGTTATTGCATGGTGAATCTTATAGTTGAATCACATCATTATTAGGATTGATATTAGTCTTGGTCATTGACTGTGTGTCTTGCATGAATATAAAATTAGGTTAGTACTGAATCACATGTCATTATCCTGCGTCAGATTTGGTATCGAAGTCTTAGGTTTAGGTCTTCGGATATTCTATGCAGTGGTATGATCAATAGGTTATCCATTGAAGAACCTAGTAACCCTTCTAGCCAACCGACGAGCTTAGATATGGAGATGAAGTGTGGACTTTCAAAAGGTCATATTATATCAAATTGGTCATATAGACACTTTCTTAGATGCTTTTAGCACCCAATTAGAAATGTTGACTACTAGAGTCAAAGAGTTAAGAGATTTCTAGGAGTTCCGGTCAACCCACTTGGTCCGCGTGTCCTTACTCTACTCTCTCATAAGATGTTAGGAGAGACTCGTGATTTCAACGCCTTGGTGATTGTCCCTTTGGTGACCGCTCTTGTGACATTGACTCAAGGTCCTCCTATTTCTTTAAACAGTATTGAGCCCATTTATGATATACCTCAGAGAGCTCCTCAAGGTAAACCATCTTTGTTCCCAACCCCCTGCACAAGGATTATGTTGAACATTCAACATAGTTTGATTATGGTAGGGATGGGTACTACAACAATTATCCGGAACCTTGTAAAGGTCATCATATAAATTGATGACATCATGCGTAGAGTCAGAATTAATGCATAATCATTTGACAAACAGTTGGACTGAAAGGTATATACCGATTGCGTTAGATATAGATCATTACTTTAACCGACAAATGTTAGAATATGGTGGAGTTAGGATTGCAAAGCTGTGGCTTAATGGTCATCCTAAGATTTATTAGACTAGCCTAAAACGTATGATAGAGCGTGAGGATATTCGACCCATCTTATGAATGAGCAGACTTATATCAAATATGTTATAGGAGTAAGCTCCTCGATCAATTTTATGCTCTGCCACAAGGGACTTTATTTATTGTTGATTACATGACTTGATTCGATGAGTTAGTTGTGAGGAGTGATATTTAGGAGGAACACATTGCGACTGAATCCATCTTTTGATTTTGGCTTCATACCTAGACTAGATAAGTAGAGTTTATTCATCACTGTCTAACGTTTGTGGAGCATATGTTTCATCTCTCCCTTTAGTACGAGCATATTTAAGGTTCGTGTGATTGAGGCGAGCATATTCACAACCTTACAGACCTATCATTAGGAATCCTCTTCAAACCGAAGACACAACTACGCCTAGTTGTGTTTCCATAAAATGAAAAGCAAGGCCCCGACACTAAATCATCCCATCTTGTGTGATTTAATGATTTGGATATCAGGGCAGATGCCATATTATGACTAGTGCCCCACAAGGAATTTAGTCCTTGATAAGAAGGATGAGGTTGACCATGACCGTGTAGCACAGACTGAGGGAGATATTATCGTGATTACTGAGGATGGTTGGGGGAGCGATGTAGATAGAGCCCTTTGTTGGAACATGGTCTTCCGCATCTTCTAGGTTTGAGAATAACAAATCCTATGTGTATTTGATCTTGTGTGTTTAAGTGTGCAGGAAATAATGTCATATGACTCAAGGATAACATAAGAAGGTTGCCCCCCAAGTTCGAAGCCAGAATTCCAACATGTCCACTAGTGCCGACGGTAGCCTAGCGCAGGCGCTAGCTCTGATTATAGAAATTTCGGGAGGCAAGTATAGAAGACGATAGTGCCGAGCGGTAGCGGCTAACGGCTAGCGCATGCGCTATCTCGAAGCACATGAGGAAGGTCGACAGGGTTTCCTTGGAATGAAGATACGCACACGCAGAATATTGCCTAAACTAGGATATCGTCGACGCTAGCTCCAAAGCTATAAAAAGGACCCCTTGACTCCGTCTTCTTCATCCTCTCCCACTCCTAAATTCCAGAGCTTTGTGCCACATCATATAAAGGAAAGTTCAGAGAGATACTCCCACAAATTCATGAAGGCTTAAGGAGATCCGTGAAGAAGATTTCAACACGCTTCATCATCGTGACGAAAGACCGCATCAACTACGATCATACTCTGCGGGACTTCGTCTACTTCTTCAAGAGATCCACATAGGGAGTTTTTATATTGTTGTTGTTTAATTTCTTTACTCTTTCGTACTCGCGTAGTAAATTCGTCTCGTGTTGGCAACTAAGACTTGGTAAGTTTTATAGCATAAATTCACCTTGTGTTGACGACTAGGTCTAGGGTGTAGATTTAGGGGGTGCTCGAGGCCATATCCAGGGAAGGATTGGCTAGAGCAGCTTGAGGCCGTATCCGAGGAAGGATAGGCTAAAACCACCAGTTTGTGGGGATACGAGTCGGGATAGAAAATGAAAAAGTCTTTTTACTATTCGCGTTCGATTTCTAGCGTTATAAGAAGTCAAGTCTTGTTATCTTATATTTCATATTAATAAAAACACGTCTCTATTTTATTTCACTTAATTTGTTTTGGTTTTGAACTATTTCGATCTCTTATTATTTCAAGTAATACAAAATATTAAAAGTTTTTAAAACCCTTATTCACCCCCCTCTAAGGGCGCCTACAGATCTAACAAGTGGTATCAGAGCGGGTCTAACAACCAGGAATAATGACGTCTCATGATCTCGCTTCTACTAGTGGAGAAATTTTTTTTGATGAAGAAAAATCTCTTACACCACCTTTATTCGAAGGGAAAAATTATAAAGGTTGGAAATTTTTAATGAAAAAATTTATTAAAACTTTAGATATCGAAGCATGAAATATAGCAATTGTAAGATCAGCGGATGAAACAAATAAAAAGGAACGTCACCTAAATGCAAAGGCTTTGAATAATATCTTTTGTGCTTTATCTCAAGAAATTTTCAAATTGATATATTGATGCAACCCCCGCCGCATCCGAAGACGCGTGACTCCAACACGCGCCTTTATTTATTTCGTGCAGTCATTTATTTTCATTCATTTCATTTATAGTTCTTTATTTAATGTATTTCCCTTTCCTTGTTTCCGTTATTAGTTTCGGCTCACCGGTGTGACCGGCCGATGAGACCTTTAATAAAGAGGTCCGGTAATTTGAGTAATTAGGACGTAAGAGGCAAGCTTAATTTATTTAGCGAAGCGCATAAAATTAAACCCAAGAAATTACAACTGTAAGAGCTGTTATCAGTTTTGGAAATATTTCAAAAGGACGTATGAGCTGCTATCAGTTTTGGAGAAGAAAAACAAGGAAGTTTATTTTTCTGGAAAAAAATAATAAAAAAAGGAGAAGGAAATATTTCAAAGGATCCTATTCAGAGCCTATAAAAAGCCATCACGTAATGCCAAGAAGCAGGCTGAAAAATACAGAAGGAAAAGACGAATCTTTTTTCGTTGTTTTCCTTCTGTTGCCGGCCCGACTTCCGCCTCCACTGTGCTCTCCTGTTCAAAGACGACACCAGCGACAGTACCAGCCAGCCGACGGGCGACTTCCGTCAACATTCCGCTCGCCGTCGACCTCCTCCCTCAGCCTAGGTGAGGCACGGTCGAATCCCTCTCCGTTGATTGACGTCGACGCCGACGCCCTGTTCTGTCAATTAGCGACCAGTCCTGTTCATCGTCGACGCCTCCGCGATTTTGGACGACGTCGTGCCCCAGAGTCGTCGACCTCAGTTCTTATCCGACAGGTCCTTCGACTACATTGGACTTTGGAAGAGCCAGCTCTCGTCTGGGTAACCATCACTCGATTCATGCTTTCAAATAAAAAAAAATTTTATGCGTCTCAATAGAATATTGTTAAGCTTGCCCCGAATGTCCAAAGTTATTTTCTATTACCGTTATTTCATAAGTTGTTTTGGTGTTTTCCTTGTGGATGTGAAAATCTCGCAAAGTATTCAAGTCATTAGCGCTCGAGAGGTCTGCCTCTAACGATTTCACTAATTTTATTAACGTTCATTTTGACGAGCATAAGTGCACGCATGAAGCCTCGAATTTGGCCACTCGACCTCTCTCTTTAAAAGGTCAAAATCAAACCCCTTTTCAAACCCTAATTTTTTTAATTTATAACAAAAATTGTTAAAAAATTGTTAAACATATTTAAGTGTTAAAACCCTAATCCGAGTCTACATCAGTTTGGTATCAGAGGAGGTTTGATTCACTCATATCGCGAATCAACGATCCGGGTTTTCAAAAAAGAAATTATAAAATAACTTGCTAATATATTTTTTCTTCGAAAAGTAAAATTATTATTATTTTAAATTAAAATCAATTTAAAAAAAAATAGATAAGCGTGTCGATCATTTAGAATATAGTGTTGGGGACTTAGCCCAACGAATGAATGAACTAATGAAAGTGGTATAGACTATCATCACGGGTATGGGTAGTGTCACACACGTTATGAATGGGTTGCGTACTTCGGTTAATAATATCGAAGCCACCATACACATAAATCGCGCACCCGTGAACGAAGTAAACCCGAACCCTAGGCCACTAGAGCTTGCACAACCTGAGCCCGAACCCGAGCCACTTGACGAACCTCATGACCGTCCTCGTTGGGATATGGGAGTCAAGCTAGACGTTGGTGACTTTGAAGGGTACTTAGAACCCGAACGTTGTTTAGATTGGTGTGCCAAGATGGACCGCTACTTAGCTTGGAAGCAAATGCCCCGAGCTAGGCAGGTTGAGTACGCCACTATGAGACTTAAGGGTCCCGCGTTAGTTTGGTGGGAACAAATAGAGCGAACTAGGTTTAGTTTAGGCATGCCACCCATCACCACATGGGCAGGATTTAAGGAACAAATTCGAAAACAGTATGTGCCTCCTGATTACATGCAAACCCTATATCGTAGGTTCCACAACCTAAGACAAGATAAGTCAACGGTAGACAAGTATACAAACGAATTCCAAGTACTTCAGTCTCGCCTCAATCTCCGAGAGGACGATGACATGGTTGTCTCTCGATATCTGAACGGATTACACTATTCCATTAGAGATCAGCTAGAGTTATTTGATTATAAGGACTTAGGGGAGATATCAAGTCGAGCACAGAGGGTGGAGTCCTCACAGAAGCGGACATCCAGAGTTAGGTCTACTGATAGACCCACGTCGGGCGTCACCACTGCACCCACTACTAGGGCCTTGGATTCCCATCACCCTCCCATCACTACTGGGGCCCCCACTCCACCCACTAATCCCTCCAGGGGTAAAGAGATTATTGGGACTAAGCCCAACACTGGAGTATTCCGATGCATCAAGTGCATGGAGCCGGGACACAAATCATCTGAGTGCCCGCGACGTCACTTTGTCGCTATTATTGATTCCACGGATGGTCGTGAGCCAGAGTATGGAGTTTACGTAAATGAGTCTCACCCTGAGCCTGAGCATGAGCACGAGTCAGAGGATGTCGTAGAAGTGGAAGGCGAACACGCCGAACACTTAGTCTGCATCTTACGTTATAGTTTGATCACCCTTAGTGAGTCTGTGGAGGATGACCATAGAAGGCACGACATTTTCCACACTACTGCACGCATTCATGGACAGTTTTGTTCCATTATTATCGACAGTGGCAGCATGGAAAATTTTGTGTCTCAACAAACCTACAGCTTATCCGGAGTCAATAGTCATTGACTATGCCCGTCACTCATTTTTGTCTTGTAGAGTTTTCTATAGGGAGCACGTATTCGGATAGAGTTTTATGTCATGTTGTTGCCATGGATGTCTGTCACATCCTATTAGGGCGAGCTTGGCAGTACGACCAGCATGTCATGCACGATGGCACGAGGAACTCTCACTCCTTTGAGTATAATGGGCACACGGTTGTTCTTCTTCCCCAGAAGAATTGCCTGATACCAAGGGCCCACGAGAGGACCTCTATGCATTCTAGTTCACTCTTCACTAACCCCACCACATTACTGCTCACCGCACTCCCGTCTGAACCTCCACCTCGTGAATTAATTTGTGGCCTCGGTATGTTGCCCACACCACATTTATCGAGTCCTGACGTACCACCTGATATTTTTATATCCTCATACACTTTGTCAGACGAATATTCACTCTGCACACCCGACTCGGCCGATCTCCTACTTAGTAAATACACCTTTTCATCTCAATATCATTTGGTTATGCGCATACGTGTGACATTAGATCGGAATATTAAAAAAATTCTTTCTCCTTTGTGGAACATAATATGTGGTCAACTGAGAACCAAACTCGAGGATAGTAGCGCTTATCACGCTCTAACTAATGGGCAAGATAATGTTGTTGAAAGTAGTATGAGGGGCCTTCTTAAGCGTATAATTGAGGCGAATGCAAAGCAATGTGATTTTATCTATCCACAAGCACAACCCACATATAACAACTCTAAAAATCATACCCATAATAAATCTCCTTTCGAGATTATCTGTTCGCTTCTATTACACCATTTACATGATTATCACCTCCTCTATTTTCATGGACGTATTTCCTTCGGTGTGCAAGCTTATACTAATTTTGTAAAAGAGTTGCGTAAAATTATTACTGATAATTTGGAAGCAACCTTTGAACATTACAAATTCACGGTCGGTCGTTATCGCCATGAGCTGTACCTTTCAAAGGAAAATTGTGTGTTTGTTTATCGCAGGAAGATTGGCTCATTCCAAATTCCGAAATACATTGAGATACCTGTCGAAGACCCAGACATTCCCCCTGTTGTAGCACCAACAACGATGTCTGATCTCTACAGCACCGGTTTCTGCGAGTTCTCGCCGGGGTCGAGCCTTGTCAACCCCGGGGGAATTGATGCAACCCCCGCCGCATCCGAGGACGCGTGACTCCAACACGCTCCTTTATTTATTTTGTGCAGTTATTTATTTACGTTCATTTCATTTACAATTCTTTATTTCATGTATTTCCCTTTCCTTGTTTCCGCTATTAGTTTCGGCTCACCGGTGTGACCGGCTGGTGAGACCTTTAATAAAGAGGTCCGGTAATTTGAGTAATTAGGGCGTAAGAGGCAAGCTTAATTTATTTAGCAAAGCGCATAAAATTAAACCCAAGAAATTACAACTGTAAGAGTTGCTATCAGTTTTGGAAATATTTCAAAAGGACGTATGAGTTGCTATCAGTTTTGGAGAAAAAAAATGAAGTTTATTTTTCTTGAAAAAAATAATAACAAAAGGAGAAGGAAATATTTCAAAGGATCCTATTCAGAGCCTATAAAAAGCCATCACGTAATGCCAAGAAGCAGGCTGAAAAATACAGAAGGAAAAGACGAATCTTTTTTCATTTTTTTTCCTTCTGTTGCCGGCCCGACTTCCGCCTCCACTGTGCTCTCCTGTTCAAAGACGACACCAGCGACAGTACCAGCCAGCCGACGGGCGACTTCCGTCAACATTTCGCTCGCCGTCGACCTCCTCCCTCAGCCTAGGTGAGGCACAATCGAATCCCTCTCCGCTGATTGACGTCGACGCCGACGCCCTGTTCCGTCAATTAGTGACCAGTCCTGTTCATCGTCGACGCCTCTGTGATTTTGGACGACGTCGTGCCCCAGAGTCGTCGACCTCAGTTCTTATCCGACAGGTCCTTCGACTACAGTGGACTTTGGAAGAGCCAACTCTCGTCTGGGTAACCATCACTCGATTCATGCTTTCAAATAAGGAAATAATTTTATGCGTCTCAATAGAATATTGTTAAGCTTTCCCCGAACGTCCGAAGTTATTTTCTATTACCGTTATTTCATAAGTTGTTTTGGTGTTTTCCTTGTGGATGTGAAAAATCTCTTAAAGTATTCAAGTCATTAACGCTCGAGAGGTCCGCCTCTAACTATTTCACTAATTTTATTAACGTTCATTTTGATGAGCGTAAGTGCACGCATGAAGCCTCGAATTTGGCCACTCAACCTCTCTCTTTAAAAGGTCAAAATCAAACCCCTTTTCAATCCCTAGTTTTTTTAATTTATAACAAAAATTGTTAAACATATTTAAGTGTTAAAACCCTAATCCGAGTCTACATCATATATTATTTTTCTAGTGCATACAAAGTGTGGAAATTTTTTGAAGAAATGTATGATCTTCCTCTAACATGTATGGAACAAACACAAGAAGTGGAGAACATACAAGTGCAAAATTAAGAACTATAAGGAAATCAAATTCCCTTATTGTTTGCAATTCTATTTCTACTTTACAAATGCTACAAATTATAAAGCGCAAAATTAAGAAATTGAAAAATGCTAATTGCAAATTGCGCTTAGAAAATAAAGGATTAAAAGCAAAAGTTAATATAGAATCAAATTCTGATTTATGTAGTTTTACCCATGTCTTTTTAGGTAAAAATATTACACCTCGTATAGAATTTAATGAATTAAAAGAAAAATACAAGGAACTTGAAAAGGAACTTATTTTTGTAAAAGAACATAATGAAAAATTATCTTTAGAAAATTCATCTTTGAAAAGTAATTGTGCTACGTGCTAAAGTTATAAAATTGAAATCAAGGAGATGGATGAAACATTCGAGGAATTTAGAAATAACTATTAAACTCATATTGACTCTATTGTTTTCACTCTTAAAAATAACACAATAGCTTATAATAAAACTAGGCATAATCTTAAAATCAAGAATGATGAGTTAAAATCAAAAATCAACTTGCTTATGAAAATTATGAATAAAATTCACAACACACAAATTCACAAGATCAAGCAAACAAGTTGAATATGAATATGAACATCTTAAATAAGTCTAATAATGAGAGTAAGAAACTCAAAGTTTTTGTAAATCAAAAATCCAAATCACCATTATTTACAAAATCATGTTTCTCCCAACTTGAAATTAGAATTACACAAATTTCCTATGAACAATACTTTCAAAAATCATTACAATCATAATCTTCAAAATAATGATAATCATAATGGAAAGTTGATGCATAAGAATAAAATTAAACCAAGGTTTGAATGGAGGCCCAAAGCTTAAAATGAAATATTAACTTCACATGAAAGGACTCATTCATCACTATCTCCCCACAAACCAACACGTTATATTTGGGTACCCAAAGGAACCACCACACTTGGTCCTCTTTGGATACCTATAACTCTTATTCATTAGGTATCATCAAATGCATGAACAAAAATCTTTTCAAAATGAAATATACAAATTTTTACTTCATGATATGCTTCAATGCCTTTTTATTCTTCTTTTTGTTTCTTATTTTTTAAAAAACCATCATATCATGGTCATCTTATATATTATTAGAAATATGATTTTATCTTTTAAAGCTTAATAAGTTTATATATCAAATTATCAAAATTCAAAGTCATATTTTTATTTTTGATGACCTATCTTTCTTAAATTCATTGTCTATAAATATCGCATATCATCTACATAAATAGAATTCAAAATTTGTTATGTGATATTGAAATCACCAAAATATGATTGAATACCAAAATTGCTTAAACATCTCTCCACTTCATGTAATTCCAAAAAGTGTAGATAAGAACATAAGACAAATTTTGTTAACTACTAAAAGGGATTACAAGAACCAGATGAAGAGATCCAAAATTCCAAAAACATTATAATTAAAAATAACAGATAGCGCCGACGCCAGCTGGTAGCGCCGATGGTAGTGGAAAATGTTCAAAAGATGTCTTCAACTCCTGTATTATTACAAAACTCAAATATTAGTAACCCTAAGGACTTTCCTCTTCCTCTACTCAGTCTCATCTACCTCCTCCACACTAGGACTTGGTGACCGTCGTCTGCGACTCCTCCGAATAGAATGTCGTGGTGGATCCTATGTTGGGTTGTCCCATTCCCTCCACTCCGGTGATGATGGATTCAACTTTAAGGCCTTTATCATAAACTTCATCATCTTCTTAATGCCGGAAACATCCTTTTTTACCTCCGACACATCCTCCTCCACTCGTGTCAACCGCTCCCCCATATCTTCTCGAAAATGTTCAAATGAATCATCTCGAGTCTCTCGGGCTGACGCTCCTCGCCGGAGTGGTGGTGGAGTGGACGAAGATGGCTCATCCGAGAGTGATGTCGCTTGAAGGTACGCGGTGTTGTAGATGGAAGGAAAGCAATCCATCAAATATAAACCAATCTCAATAGTAGGGTACCTCTGTAGAATAACCTTCTGTATAATGGCACCAAGTGGGAGGTTGTTGTAGCGTTGTCGGGAAGGATCCTGCAGCTTGTATGTGTATCGAATCAATAAAAGTAGCAAGTCAGCCACATCAAATCTCTCCTCCTCGAGAATGAAATATGAGACAAGGCTGAGCTGCGCGGTAATATTCGTTGTATCGCCCAATTTTAGCAGAATGGTATGGCGTAAAACGTCCTGTACCATAAGGGCATCCACTGTACGCGTCGCCACCGAAGAGATCAAACTCTTGCATGCCCTCTGGAGGAGTACCAATTTCAGCTGAGTTCAATCCCTGCCAGCCCAAAACTTCTCAACGACATCCAACCTATTCGGGTGCTCTATAAACCCAAACACTTCCCTCAAATCATCAGGGGTTATAGTAACCATTTGTCCCTGTACCTGGGACTGCACACCTCCATCCAGACCTGCCTGAGATGGATCTTCCAAGTGCCTATAAAACTCTCGTACAAACTCTGAGGAAAATGACTCTGAAAGAAACACATTCGATACCTTAGAGGTTGCAAACAACTGCATAATGTGGTGGTGTCTCGGCAGGGAAAATTCCACAAAATATGGGAGACCCACAATTGCTGTCTCCACTGTCAGTCCTGCACTTTTTTCCCATAGATCCAGGTGCCATCTGTTATAATTGTATACAACAAGTTAAAATTAAGAATACAATACTAGTACCAGCGCTAGCACTAGCGCCTGCAGTAGCTTTCTGATCAAAAACACTAGATCTACCTACAATTCAATGTTCTCAAATCCTGACTTTCTCAAATGCCTAGATCCATGAATCTTATATGTGCTAGGCTAAAATAAAAACTAGAAATCGTCATAAAATTCAAAGTTTAAATCAAAAATCTTAAAAATGATGGAGATCTACCTTTGATCCAACCTTTTTGTAGATCCATCATCTAAGTCACTAAAAAAAATCTCCAATAGGTTTAAATCTTCATCTCAAACATCAAAATCAAATTTTCAAAAGAAGAATCATAAAAATGATGGAGATTTATCCTAGTTCCTTTCTTAAAAAACAAAAAAAAATCAAAACTTTTAGATCCATCATCTAAACCACTAGATAAGTTTTAAAATCTTCATCTCAAACATCAAAATCAAAATTTAAAACAAAAATCATAAAAAATGATGAAGATTTACCTTAGATCTATCCATGGGATGCGCTATCTGATAGGGTTTTTCGGGAGAGTTGGTGTTGCAATGGCCAAATCGACAAGGAGAAGGGGATTTATTTAAAGCAGCTCTAGCTCTAGCGCGGGCGGTATCACATGGTATTAATTTCTTGTGTTTGTAATCTTTTGAAAAATCCCTAAAAATATGCTCTTTTATTTTTACTCCTTATTTTTGCATTTCTATCTTTAATAGATTTTTGAAAAATTAAAATACAAAATTGCAAAAGCCAAAATTACAAAAAATATTTGTTTTCTCTTCTTTCCTTGTTTATTTATCTGACTTCTATTTCTATATGCAAAAATCAAATACAAGGATATAAAACAAAGAATTATCAAAAATTATTTTTTGAACTTAACTTTTCTATTTATTAGTATCTTACGTAAGGGAGATTTGGGATGTCACCCCATCACATCTCCTAGTACCGGTGCGAACCCCTCACAGGGTAGACCTCAGGATGTCTAAGATCAATTTTAAGAGTTCACACTTTAAATCAACATTATTTTTCAAAATATCAAAAAAATTGTACAGACTTTATTATGAAAATCAAGCATGGTTCAATCTATCATTTAGACCTACAATATTACAATTCATCTCTTCAACCTACTTTGAACATTGTGTTTATCATGCTTTGATATATATAATCACATGTGCATCAATTGTATTGAAAAAGTTGTGTAGAACCAAGCTTAGCACGTGCCTAAGTATGAGTAAATATTTTATGGTTGATAATAATATTTATTCACTCACCTATTATGTCAAAGTCTACACGTGCTTTTAATCTAAGAATGCTTGCTTTTGTATTGTAATTGCATAATGAATTAAAATTGCACAAGTATCTTACCTACACTACATTTATTTGCACTATTAAAAATTAAGAAAAGTGGTTGTGCTTTCAAAATTACATTGGTTTGCAAAACAAGTGTATTCGGAGATCTTTGTACACATCAAAAAATCATGAAATAAATTGACAAAGATAACTCAGCCAAGCACTACTTGAACCTCCTGATAAGTCTTAATGAGCATTGTGAGGTTGAGCACCTTGGAAAGAATAGTAAAGTGTCTTGTGCAAACCTTAGTTCTTTATTTACACCACTTATTCTTAAGTACACCGGATCATAAAAAAATTCAATAAAAAAAATAAAGTATGTGATCCCCCAAGCACTACTTTGCACCCTGATAAGTCTTAATGAGCATTGTGTGTGCAAAGCACCTTGGTAGTTGTACATTTTCTTTATGCATTGAAATGCGTGGAAGAAAAATTATTTGTGTTTTATTGTGCACTTTGTTGGATCTGATGGCGCCCTTAGAGGGGGGGGGGGGGGGGTGAATAAGGGGTTTACTGTTTTTGATATAACCTTACAGATTTTAAATAACAGAAATTTTTTTGCTCTGTCGCTAACGCCTGGCATTAAGAGTGAACGCCTGGCGTTATCTCTCCAAAAAAAATATTTTTATATAAATACTCAAAATGATTTTCTTTATGAAATACAATTCCAGAAAAACTAGATATACTGAAAAAGAATTTTATATTTCACAAAAATGATTACAAGGATAAAATTTCAATAACGCTTGAAATTATAGGCGACAACTTAAAAATCACTTTTTGTTTCTTCGCCGGTCCTTCCAAGGACCGGTTGGCTATAGCCTATCATGAACCTAAGAGAAGGTGTAGAATTGCACATTGGGGTGCTTTTAGCAAATCTTGGTTTCTTAGCCTGAGAGTGGCCAAAAGGCCTTAATAATCCAAGGTAACCTCACATTGACTCTATGACCATCCAAGAATAGTGAGTAGGTCACTAGGGACCCATGGGGTCAACCAATTTGGTCAAATTGGCTAAAGTCAACTTTAGGCCAATCTAGGTCAAACCTCCATGAATAAGGACAATTGGGCTCCAAATGATCAAATTGGACCCACCATCATATGGCAACCTCCCCTAGGGGACCTAATGGACCCAAAACACCCATCATAAGGCCACCAATTCGGGGGAAATTGGGCAAATTACTAAAAAGCCCCAAATTGATCTATTTGAGCTAAAACCCTAAATTGACCTTCAATTGACCCGTGGTGATCAAATTGATCACCCCTAACACTCTTAGACCACTTATGTAGTCTAATGGTTCCATATTGGACCCTTTGGATAAGCCAATTTCGAGGAATCGGGCAAAATTACAAATTTGCCCAAATTACAACTTATGCCCTTTATGGTTCAATTGGCCCCCAATTTGCCAAATTGACCTAGCACAGCCCTCCATAAACACAAAGGGAAGAAAATAAGACCTAATTAAACCAAAGTGCAAAACCAATTTTGAAAGGATAGGACAAAATCATCCAAATGCCCAAATTGCCCCTATAGAAAATTTGGTCCAATTAAGCCTCATATGACCTTCCCATGACCTACTTCTTCTTGGAGTGAGTCCATAGTGCGTAAGAGAGTAGTGTGACTCAAACACATTGAAAGGTGAGAGATTGGACCAAGCCCAAACCCAATTCCTTAATTTGGCCTATTTTTGATCAAGTGAGCTTGAACCTAGCCCAAGCCAATTAGATTTGGCTCAACCCCACATAACCAAGCCCACAAGGGGGTTGGTTTGCCTTGGACCCAATTAAGCCCAAGGGGAGGCTAAACAATGTGGTGGCCGGCCACCACCAAGGATGAATTCAAGAAGAATTCATGAAGGGGTGGCCACTTGTCCACCACTCCCTAATTCCTGGGTTGCTCTCAGCATCCCCAAGAGATTGCCAGCAAATTGGTGTGACCTGGCGGCTATTGAGAGGGGAGGGAGAAGAGAGCTCCACCAAGTGGCCGACCACATTAATGGAAAAGCTCCAACCCCTCAAATCAACTTGAAATTTCCCCTCACCTAGCAACAATTCGAGCTCAGGATTAATTTCCTGATGAGTTGGAGGCCTGCAGTTGGCTGGCTGGGGCGGTGACAACATAGGGGAGATCGCCGGGAATGGAAGCCAACAAACAAAGCCCCCTCAGCCCTGTCCACCCTTACCATTAGTTTCAGAATTGAGAAAGGAGGAAAAGCCCCCTGCTAACTGGAAGAATTGATCTCAGCCGCACCCAGTCGACCATGGATGCCAGAAATGGAAATCACGTCTTCCTCCGCCGCAACACCCACCGCCAAGGTCGCACTCTGGCAAGTTCCTTTCCTCCTCCTCTTGTGCTAGAGATCCTTCTCTTCTCCCATCAATTTCGAGCCTTATAAAGGCATCTTCAGTTTTCATTTTCTATGTTCCTAGCCAAAAAAATGAAAGGTGGCGCAGGCCACCTCCGGCCATCTCCAGCTGCGTTCTCACCACCAAACGATAGCCCCAGGCCGGGTGAAGGTGATGGCTTGGCCGTTTTGCCGGTGATGGCCGGAGCTCGCCGGAAAATAGCCCGCAAAATGGCCCAGGAAGAATGAATTGGAGCTGTCTGCTGGAGGTAGGAGACGATCTGCTAGCCGTCGGATTATATCCTAATTCTATTCGCAGACCAGAATAAATTTGTTATGTATTAAGTGTCACACTTTTACCCGAATTTTGTAAGCCGATTTTGAGGTCCTTAGAGGCTGAAAAATGAAAAGTGTCCAGATACAAAACTTATAAATCCTTGAGTCTACTTTATATAGAAATTAAGATCAGGCCAAATGGAGCCCTGTAGACCCTTGTAGGTCGGATTTATCGATACTGGTCCAAGTAGTGAACCAAATCTATTTCTGCATATTCCCACCTATTGGGACCTCACCAAGGCCTGAAATTTTGGGCATGGTTGAGACACATATAGAGGCATGTTCAGTATGAATGTCAGATTTTTAGGACAAAAATGTCCCATGGTTTTGGGAAAAATTTACTTTTCCATGTGACACATATATCTAGGGTTATACAAGGTCAAATCCACTCAAATCTTTGGTGGATGGTAGATTAGACCAAGGATAGTCCATGGCCAAAAATTGAGGTCATTTGGACTCATGCATGTTGAGATATCCAATATGCAAGATCTCTAGTTATGGTGAATAGTAACCCTTTAACCCAATGACCTATTTTGTGAAATTAATGGAGAAATTCTCCATGCAAGCCTCTAAAATCTTGCATGAGGATATACACTATAGATATGGGTTTCATAATTTTTGGAAATTATTTTCCTAAAGTTTTGAATTAAACAAAAATTGTCACACTTTTAAATAAATGAAATAACTTGAATAAAAACTTTAGGGATAAATCCAAAACTCTGGGAAATGGGTCTTTGACTTGAAAGGCTTATTTAGGAATTTTGTTGGAATTTTTGATCACAATTATTTCTCTGAATTTGATTTAATTGGTTAGGTCAAATTTATTCAAGTATGATATTTAGGTCTCATATGCATTTGGAAAATTATGAAATTATTCTAGTAAATTCCCTTGGTGATCTTATAGCCCTGTAAAGTTTCCCAGAATTTTTAGAAGAACTTTTGCAGTAGATATCATTTTATTAAAGAAACCCTTTTTTGTATTTAATTAAATTAATGGAGTAAATTAGATTGGAAAATTCCAAATCTTTGCCTGTAGTGATATTTTCATGTTATGGATCTCTGGTAATTAATTCAAAGCGTGTTGATGAATTTATACAGTAGTCACTTTACAAAACAAGTGAAAAACCTTTTTCTTATTTAATTCTGAAATTAAGAGTAATATAGTTCATAAAATATTGATTCTCTGGATTTGGTAGTATTATAGTGTGACACACCAGTAGTAATTATCTCAAGTTATTATGATGGAAATTTAGGGTATGTCCTTCACAAACCTTAGAAAAACCCTAAATCGAGTTTAATTTAATTATGGTGAAAAACAATTGTTGCAATTATTGATTCTCTGGATTTGGTAGTATTATAGTGTGACACACTAGTAGTAATTATCTCAAGTTATTATGATGGAAATTTAGGGTGGTCCTTCACAAACCATGGAAAAACCATAAATAGAGTTTAATTTAATTATGGTGAAAAATAATTGTTGCAATTATTGATTCTCTGGATTTGGTAGTTTTGTGGTGTAACAAACCAGTAGTAATTATCTCAAGTTATTATGATGGAAATTTAGGGTAGGTCCTTCACAAACCTTTGAAAAACCCTAAATAGAGTTTAATTTAATTATGGTGAAAAACAATTGTTGCAATTATTGATTCTCTGGATTTGGTAGTATTATAGTGTGACACAACAGTAGTAATTATCTCAAGTTATTATGATGGAAATTTAGGGTGGGTCGTTCACAAACCTTGGAAAAACCCTAAATAGATATTAGTTTAATTATGGTGAAAAATAATTGTTGCAATTATTGATTCTCTAGATTTGGTAGTTTTATGGTATGACAAACCAGTAGTAATTATCTCAAGTTATTATGATGGAAATTTAGGGTAGGTCCTTCACAAACCTTGGAAAAACCCTAAATAGAGTTTTATTTAATTATGGTGAAAAATAATTGTTGCAATTATTGATTCTCTGGATAATAGTTCAGGACAATTATGGCCTATGGTTAAAATCTTAGGTCATTTGGACTACTGCATATTGTGCTAAACCACTTGCATATCTTAACTTGGTAAAGGTGTGGTGTGCATATAGCACAAATGGGCAATATGTGTCCTTAGCTCTTTTTAGCTAGTGTTAGTCTCTAAATTTATAGCCACACCTATATGTTGAAATATCACATCACCTCTGGAAATATAGGAGGATTTATTCATGGAGTCTTTATAATGTCCACCCCTTATTAATGAGAAAAAAAGACATTTGTGTAGAGTCCAAGTAATAATCGGCGGATCATCCCGTCGATCGACGGGACTGGCCGTCAAAATGGGAATCGACGGGGCTTGTTGTCGATCGACAGGACCTCCCATCGATCGACTAGAACCCCTGTCGATTTTCCCCTTTTTCCCTGGGCAACCTTCCTAAACCTTAAATCATGTACCTATATTCTGGGAATAACTTTGTGATAACATTATACACTTGCTGGATTATCTTGAAATCTGATACATAGTCTTTTCTCACCAGTAGGAAGCTCTGAAAATTTTATTAGAATTAATCTTTGATTATATGACACGCTTCCTTCACAAAGTATGAATAGTGGTTATATCTTGAGAAATTTACAACCTGAAAAATACTTGCTGGATTATCTTGAAATCTAATACATAGTCTTTTCTCACCAGTAGGAAGCTCTGAAAATTTTATTAGAATTAATCTTTGATTATATGACATGCTTCCTTCATAAAGTACGAGCAGTGGTTATATCTTGAGAAATTCACAACCTGAAAAATACTTGCTGGATTATCTTGAAATCTGATACATTGACTTTTATCACCAGCAGGAAGCTCTGAAAATTTTATTAGAATTAATCTTTGATTATATGACATGCTTCCTTCACAAAGTACGAGTAGTGGTTATATCTTGAGAAATTCACAACCTGAAAAATACTTGCTGGATTATCTTGAAATCTGATACATACTCTTTTCTCACCAGTAGGAGCTCTAAAAATTTTAGTAGAATCAATCTTTGATTATATGACATGCTTCCTTCACAAAGTACGAGTAGTGGTTATATCTTGAGAAATTCACAACCTGAAAAATACTTGCTGGATTATCTCGAAATCTCATATATAGTCCTTTCTTATCAATATGAAGCTCTCAGAATTTATTTAGAATTACTAATTGATTATATGACCTGCTTCCTTCACAAAGTATGAATAGTGGTTATATCTTGAGAAATTCACAACCTAAAAAAATACTTGCTGGAATATTATAGAACCTTGTACATAGATTCTTGACATCAGTATGAAGCCATGGAAATTTTATCGGAATTATCAACTAAGTAAACTTCATACTTCCTTCACAAAGTAGTAATTGAATCATGATTTGAGAAATTATTTAACGAATTATAACTGTTGGAAAATTATAGAAACTTTGTACTTAGAACCTTGACATCAGTACAAACCTCTGGAGTTAAAGTGACCTCATACTTAGTTATTATCCATATAACCCAACTTGTAGACATGAGGTTTCACTCTAAGGTATGTCGGACTATGAATAGGAGAAACTGAAAACATAGATTTGGACCCCTCCCTTATGGTCACCACCCTTAGAGTTATCAACTCTAAGAGATTTGCATATGCCTAGTTAGGCTGGAGGATTAATCACCAAAGGCAGTTATCGGAAGTAAAGACGGGGGTGCATTTAGTAAAACTATAAATTCAGGAATTTGACAAGGACCAATTAGGGGAGGTGAAGAATGACTTAGCAGGAAGTGCAAATTGTGATTGAGAGATAACACAAGGAAATTAGTCGGTCACTAGGAATGACATGGTTTGGTGTTTAATAGAACACCGACACATGTCTGCCTGAGTCAAATGGTAATCCACCCTATGATTTTCGAGCAATTGGAGAGCAAATGGGCATACAAGAATGGGTAGCCACTAAAGAAAATTAATATCCAAGAAAGGGGAATTTGGGCTTCATCCACCATCACATTCCCTAGTACCATCGCGAGCCCTTCACCGGGTAATCCACGGAAAGTCCAGGATTCACCCCAAGATTCTAAGATCAACTAATAATCGACAAGAGTAGTAAAGTAGGAGAACTTGAAGTATAATCTACCTCCTAAATTTGGGAAGGAACAAAATAAGGACTAGGATAGTCCTGCGAGCGGTAGGCTCGAGCTATGAGGAAGGAATGGCATAGTTCTGGGAGTGGTAAGCTCGAGATATAAGGAAGGACTGGCATAGTCCTGGGAGCGGTAGGCTCAAGATATAAGGAAGGACTGGGTTAGTCCTGCGAGCGGTAGGCTCAGGATATAAGAAAGGGACTGGGTTAGTCTTGCGAGCGTTAGGCTCACTATATATTGCTTTGGGTTAGGACCTGCGAGTAGTAGTCTAGTCACTTTTAATTAGAGGCATTGTTGTATCAAGTAGTACGTGGATACCCTGGTGTGTTCTTCAGGGGCGTACAAAAGGTCTAGGCCGGGAGGTGTCATACTAGCCTAAGAGTGGAGGACCCGATCCACTACCCCTGTTTGCCTCAACGGGGTGTACCTGAGCGGAGACTCAAAAAAATTGGGATAGAGGTGGTTCTTACCAGATAGTACGCGGATACCCTGTGTGTTCTTAGGGGCGTATGTAAGGTCTAGGTTGGGTGGTGTTACACAAGCCTAGAAGTGGACAGCCCGGTCCACTGCCCAGTTCGCCTCAGCTGGGTACCTGAGTTGACACACTCAAATAGAGGGAACTACAAAAAGGTCTATACGTACAGAGTCGTGTGCATGAGTTACACCATTGCATTGCATATCTTAGCATAACATTCATGCATTAAACAGAGACCTCATCGTATAAACTAGTATGAGCTTCTTTATACGATGAGTTTACCTTAGTGCCAGATCCCTTAGCTTATGTGCTATTGTGTGTGCAATAAGTTAAGGTTATATTCGTAGCTGCTCTTTTATTATACCTGCTCTTTTACTTATATTGTCTCTTATTTATTATTTCCACACTTACTCTTGCTAGTATAGATTTGTAAACTATTATTATTAGTACTTTTATACCCTACTAGTCTAGACCCCTGTCACTTGCTTGATTCATTACCCCTTGATGTCCTCCACTTCCTCCTCTCGATCGGTGCCTAGGAGTCGCGGGGGAGGCGGCGAGGAATATGCTGAGTCTTATAGACTGAAGATCGGTGGACCTCATTATTACAGGAGAACCGGGACGGGCAGGATATCCCCCAGCAGGAGGAACGTGAGACAGTGACCAGACCTGGAGTCGGACTCTCTGCTGCTGCCGGGAGAGCACCGGTAAGCAAGACGCCTCATCTACCTACACTACACATCTACCCAGGACAGAGGGCAGAGTTATATGCTATTGAGGGCGTCGAACCGTGTGGGTGTTTGGATTGTTATATCTTTGGCAGGAGAGAGGAGAAGAAGAGGTAGTTAGATTGGGCTTAGGCCCTAGTTGTACTCTACTTTCATTTCCGCACTCTGATGTGTACTCTACCTTTATTTCCGCACTCTGATTAGTACTCTACTACTTATGATTATCTCATTTTGGACATGTACTTCTTATATTATGTGATTGTTGTGGACTCGTGCTTCTAGCTTATTCAATCTTATTGTGATTTGGTTGGCCTAGATAATGTTGAACAGCCAGCAGGATTGGCGTATTGTGGCGGCGACCATTTGGTGATATGGTGCCATCGCATGACGACGGTTCTGGGCGGTAAGACCCAGGAAAGAATGCAAAAAAAGAGGGTCTTACAAACGCCATCGTTAAGCATCGTGTACAACAGTTGCTGAGAGCGTGCAAACCGTCGGGATCGTGGCAGATCATGACTCAACACGGGTGTTAAGAGTCAACGTTGGCGTTGTCTCTGGCTTCTCGACGGATTCCTTCTCGACGACATTTCATCTCGACGACTTCTTCATGACGAAAGTTAACGCGAAGCGTTAACTACTAATGCGGGGAGTTAGCTCTCTTTTCAGAGAATCGTCATCCTGTTCATAGGGTATTTAACTATATTACCTGCACACTATAAACACAAGCAAGATCAAATACATAGTGTGATTTGTTATTTCTCAAACTAAGAGAAGTGGAACACAAGCTCCAACAATCTCCCCCTTTTGATAATAACAAATCCACTAATAAGAAATAAAATATAATTAAAGTAGTGTTTATAGTATATGTTAAATGTGATAAACATACATACTCCCCCTATGTGGATACTCCCCCTACATGAATGCATTTCCTAATGTACTCCCTCTAAATAAAAGATTTCTTTATTTCTTCAATTATTCTCCCCCTTTTATTATAATCAAAAGAAGGTGAGATTGAGTCATAGCAATATAAAAAAATATGCATTTAGTAGAGATAAGAGCAACTTTAGTATAAATAGTGAACACAGCGAAAGCAATTTGTAACATCTTGTAGAAATTGTAAGTACAAAATATAATAAGCGTTTAACTCAAAATATTTAGATGTTTTGAATGTTAGAAATAAAAGTTGCAAGTTCATTTGTAATTTGTAACAAAAAGTAGCAAGCAAGATTATAAAAATATCATGTAAAGATATGTTTACAATGCTAATAAAGTTGCATTCCAAGTATACATAAACATTATAAAGATCATGTGTTGCTATCTAGTGCATTTACTCATGATTGTAGAGAATAGTATAGATAAGTTTTTAGTCCAATTCTCATGAGTGGAAGTATTATAAATGATAATGATGTATTCAATAAGTGTGTTTTGATAAAGTATACAAGTGTATAAATCAAACCACATGAAACTATGTAATGTAAGAAGATGACTTGAATTGAACATAAACAACTTTACTTCCATAAATTTCAATGCACATATATTTTTTATTTTTATTTTTAAAGAGAAGTGGTGAGAATTTAGTTTGCACAAGACACTTTACACTTCTTTCCAAGATGCTCAACCTCACAATGCTCATTAAGACTTATCAAGATGGTGAGTAGTGCTTGGTGGAGTTAACCTTGTCATTCATTATTTGTTTTTTAGTTTAGTGACTAAGGACTCCGAATTCACTTGTTTTTGCAAACATAGATATTTTATTTTATATACCACATTTCTCTAATCACAAGTGCATGAAAAACAAAGAATTCAAGAAAGAGTTCAATTTTGTGTAGGTAAATTATTTATGATATTCAAAATAAGTTCTTATACTACACAATTATGCAATAAGATTTAAAACACATGTATATTAACAAAAAAGTGTAAGTGAGAAAATCATTATCAAAGATAAAAACTTTACTCATACTTAGAGGCATGTAAAAACGTTTATACACATGTAATCTATTATCAAAATTGTTTTTGCACATTTTAAGATGATATTCAAGGCATAATAAAATCAAAATAATGTTTTTAAGAAACTTGAAGGTTTAAAATAAACATTATAAAGAATCCTTAAGCAATATATATAATCATCCTTGAATTAAACATTTAAGCATAATTTTTTTTTGTTTTTAACTCTTAGAAGTAAATAAACAACAAAAATAAGAAAATCCTTTTTAAAAAAATTAAAACAAAATACTGCAATAAAATAATACCAAGAGTATTTCAATAAATCAAAAAAATTTTGAGCATAGAGGCTAACGCCAGGCGTTAGCTCTTAACGTCGAGACAGAACTCCAATTTTTGGCTTTTTGAAAAATCTTTTTCATGATTCATTTGTAATATAAATAGGCCTTCTTACTGTTGAAATTTCAGACATTATGAAGTTGATATGAAGGCTCTTTTATCATTTTTTTGGTGGTTTGTCTATAGTTTTTACATTTTTATTGATCTTTGAAATAAAAAAAATGCAAACAAATATAACAAAGTACATAAGAAAATTTTGATAGCTTTTTATAAGGATTATAGTGACATTTCTAAGACACCTAATTCTAACCTAAGCATGTGAAAACATGCATCTGGTAGAGGTTTGGTGAAAATGCCGGCGAGTTGTGATTCAGTCCCTATAAAGCTAATTTTGACATGTTCCTTCTTAATCTGATCTCTAATGAAATGATGTCGGACATCTATATGTTTCGATCTAGAGTGATGTACGGGATTGTTTGTGAGATCTATAGCACTCTTGTTATCACACTTTAATTCTATGTTATTTAGATGAACACAAGTCTTTTAACGTTTGGGTCATCCACTAGTCTTATGCACAACAACTACCTAGGGCGATATATTCGGCCTCTGTGGTGGAGAGGGCAACATAATTCTATTTCCTACTCGACCATGATATGAGAGAAGACCCTATAAAATGACATGTGCCACTAGTGCTCTTATAATCTAATGAACATCCTGCATAGTCCAAATCAGAAAAACCGTGTAGAATAAAACAATCATTATGAGGATACCATACGCCTAATCTAGATGTTTTGATTAGATATCTAAAAATACGTTTAACCGCTTTCAAATGTGATTCTTTTGGGTTAGCTTGAAATCTAGCACATAAACAAATAGAAAACATAATATCGGGTCTAGATGCGCTTAAATAAAGCAATGAGCCTATCATTCCTCTATATAATGTTTGATCAATAGAAATACCAGCTTCATCTTTTCCTAATTTTAGTGATGCACTCATTGGTGTATTAGCTTGTTTTAGGTTTTCAAATCCAAATCTCTTAAGAATATCATGAACATATTTAGTTTGACAAATAAATATACCATCTTGTTTTTGTGAGATTTGAAATCCTAGAAAATAAGTGAGTTCTCCTATCAAGCTCATTTCAAATTCATTTTTCATTACTAAAATTACTTTATTACATAACTCTTCATTAGTTGCTCCAAAAATGATATCATCAACATAAATTTACAATATAATCAAATCATTATCTACATGCTTAATGAAGAGTGTATTATCCGCACTTCCCATTTTATAACCGCGCTTTATCAAAAATAATGTCAATCTATCATACCAAGCACGTGGCGCTTGCTTCAATCCATAAAGCACATTTTCTAACTTATACACATGATTAGGAAATTTTTCACTCACAAAACCAGGGGATTGTTCTACATAAACTCCTTCTTTTATAATCCCGTTTAAAAATGCACTTTTAACATCCATTTGAAATAATTTAAATCTCTTAAAACTCGCAAATGCAAGAAATATTCTAATTGATTCTAGGCGAGCAACAGGTGCAAAAGTTTCATCGAAATCTACCCCTTCGATTTGTGAATACCCTTGTGCAACTAGTCTAGCTTATTTCTTGTAATTTTAGAGTCACCATCTAGTTTGTTTTTGAAAATCCATTTGACTCCTATAACTGGATGATTAGATGGCCTCTCTACTAAATTCCAAACCTTATTTCGTTCAAATTGATTTAGTTCATCATTAATAGCTAAAAACCAAAATTCATCATTTAAAGCAGTTGAAATGTTTTTTGGTTCTATTTCGGATACAAAATAAAGGTTTGAAAAAGACTCATGTAAAGAAGAACGAGTACTTACCCATTTTGATGGTTCTCCTATCACAAGCTCCTTTGGATGATCCTTAGTAAACTGCAACACGCTTGGAGGAACATATTCTACTTGTTCTTCTACTTTCTCCTCTTTTTCTTCTTCTTTTTCTCTAAGCGATTCTTCATCCTCATGCTCCAAAGGGGAAATGGGTTCGTCTTTATTTCCTGTATGATTAGAATCTACACAAGGAACAAACTCATCAAATCTTACATGTATAGACTCTTCAACTACTTTAGTTCTTTTATTATATATTCTATAAGCCTTGCTAGATGAAGAGTAACCAATGAAAATTCCCTCATCGCATTTTCATCGAATTTTCCTAGTGCATCTTTAGTGTTTAAAATGAAACATTTACAACCAAACACATGAAAATAAGATACATTAGGTTTTCTTTTAAAGTAAAGCTCATAATGTGTCAATTTTAAAATAGGATGAAGCATGACACGATTAATGATATAACAAGAAGTATTAACCGCTTTGGCCCAAAATGATTTAGGCAACCCATATTCACAAAGCATAGTGTGTGCTAGCTCTTGAAGGGTTCTATTTTTCCTCTCCACTACACCATTTTGTTGTGGGGTGCGAGGAGCAGAAAATTCATGTTTAATTCCTAAATCATTACAAAAAGAAGAAAATTTATCATTTTCAAATTCTCCTCCATGATCTGAGCGTATGCATTTAATTTTTAAATCAAGTTCATTTTGAATACGAATGCATAGTTTTGTAAATTCAAGAAATGCATCGGATTTTGAAGATAGAAATAAAGTCCATCAAAATCTAGAATAATCATCAATTATTACAAAAGTATATTTCTACCTCCTAGACTTGAAGTGCTAACTGGTCCAAATAGATCCATATGAATTAATTGAAGTGGTCTAGTAGTAAAAATTACAATTTTGCTTTTAAAAGAATTTTTTGAAAACTTTATTTTTGGCAAGGTGTACAAAGAGAAGATAAATTACCATTAAGCATAGGTAAACCTTTAATTAATTTATCATTTGATAATTTCAAAATAAGCTTGGTGCTAGAATGACCAAGGCGCCTATGCCAAAGTTCTAATTCTTCATTTTTAGAAATAAAGCATTTTAAAGAAGAATTTGAAAGATCATTAAAAGCAATCATATAAACATTATGCATCCTAGGTGCAGTGAGTACGACATCATTTGTTTTAGAATTTATAATTTTGCAAAGATTTGTAGATGATTCAAATAATACATTTAAGCCTATATCACATAATTGACTAATTGAAATTAAATTATGTTTTAAGCCATCAACAAATAAAATATTTGAGATTAAAAAAGAATCGTTACCCACTGTGCCGATGCCCATGATCCTTCCTTTTCTGTTGTCATCAAATGTCACCATCCCTCCTTTCTTCATCTCAAGGCTAAGGAAATTTGCTTTATTTCACGTCATATGTTTGGAGCATCCCGAGTCCAAATACCACACGTCCTTTTTGTCCTTAGCCTGCCAACATACCTAAAAAGGAGATGAGAGTAAAGATCCGGATACCCTAGAGGTTACTCCCATAGAATAGGTGGAAACCTTAGGCACCCAGATTTGCTTTATAACACTGCGACCATTTTTCCTACAAGAGTTTGAGGTGTGTCCAAATAAATGACATTTGGCACATGATATAAAAGGGGATGAGACCCTTTTTGAAGTTTTGGATAAACTCTTGCTGGAAAATGAGGTAACATTTGAATTTTTTAATTTATTATTAACAGAATTAATATTTCTAGAATTATAGCTAACGCTGGCGTTAGGAGTTAACGCCTGGCGATAGCTTCCAGATCCATATCTAAGGCCATATTTGGCACTTCCATGGCATTGGTTGGACAAGATCATGTCTAGAGATCTTTGCCCAACACCAAACTTCTTAATAGCTAAATTTAAATCATGAATAGGAGCTTTGAGTGCGGTGTTTTCCGTTACCAACATAACACACTGATTCGCAAAACTCTTCTTTCCTTCCTCTATTTGAGAAAGAGAGGTTTTTAAAGTTCTTTCTAAATCCCCCTTATCCTTAGTAAGAATTTCAATATTGGATTGAGATTTAAAAAGAGCTTCTTTAAGTTCTTTCACTCTTGCCAAGGAGTGATTGCACTCTTGGCAAGATACCTTTTCTTTCTGATGCGAGCAAAACTATATCCGCAAACGACAACGGCAAGTGTACCGTATCGAATGTAGTATAGATTATAAAAACCAAGGTCGTATTAGACTCGGGGCGGTTGAGTACTCTTACTTCGGAAAATCTCTATTATTTTATCGAATAAAACTTGTGGTTGGTTGGTTGCGAGAAAGAGAAATGGCTTATTTAAATTGATGAGTTAAAGGTTAGTACTCAACCTTGAATCACCTTGGGAAAATAAAATATAAAAAGAACAACTTCTAAATCTCTTAAGAAAATACTTGACCGTGGAGGTTCCCGATTTATGAACACACCTCTCTCGAGGATACGCTCAACTGAGTTTAGTTGATCAAATGAACTTTCGTTCTAGAATCAAAATCTAAAACTCGCCTTATCGTAGTGAACCCCTCTATTGGATTTGACTCCAATCCAGGAGAATTATGTTATCCTCGCTTGAGGAGTGCATTCAACTCTCTTTATTCTTGAAATGATCGTAGATTGCGAAAACAAAGATGAGAATTATATATCGACAATATAATCTCAATCCAATAATAGTTCAAGAATAAATCTAAAGTATTCTAAGGAAGAGAAAGAGAAGCTAGAATTTAAATCAAGAATTATATTTCTCTTGGATCATCTCGGTCGAGTACTAATAGAATTTAGCTACTCATAGAGATGGAGGAAACAATGAAATGAAAGAAGTACATAATGAAAGTTGAGAGAAAAATAAGAGAAAAAGTACTATTTTATTAATTAGCAAAAGAAATTACAACTAGAAAATTGAGAATTACAAGCTTGGGAAATAAAAATGTAAGAAGAAAAGGACATACAAGATCTACTAAAACATGAAAATAATGACATGAAATGAAAAGTCTAAGTCCTAAAAATTGCTCCCGAAGATTTGGAGAAGCTCCCTTTAAATAGGCAGAAATTTGATGTTACACGCCCTTGGTCACGCCCGTGACCAAGAGCGTGTAAGGAGCGTGATCGATGCTGGTGCGGAGAGGGCGCGTTCTGGCTTTAATGCAGGCGTTTCAGACGCGTCACGCCCTATGTCACGCCCGTGACCTGGGGCGTGTAATCTTCAAAAGTGGCTGCTGGCAGGAAAGTTCGGTGGGAAGGCGCGCTGGGCGAGTCATGCCCGTGGCATGCTGTCACGCCCTCGGTCACGCCCGTGATTGAGGGCGTGTAATTTTAATTGACGTGGCAGCGTGCTCCAGATGCATTTGCCGGGTCATGGTCGTGATATTGGGTCACGCCCGTGGTCACGCCCGTGACCTGGGGCGTGTACTTGGCGAACCTTTCAGGGAACGTCACCGGAGTGGCAGAAACATGTATGGAACACTGCGCAGGTTACACGCCCATGGTCACGCCCGTGACCTGGGGCGTGTAAATGCATTTTCTGCTCCAAATGTCCAGAAAACCTGAAAATATAAAATAAACATAAGTTAGCTTATGAAATTAACATAGGAAAGATTTATACGATATAATTTATAAAAATAACATAATTTCATAATAAAATTGTAATAATACTATACTAAAAGATGAGTAAATAAATTACTCATCAAACACCCCCATACTTGCTCGTTGCTCATCCCGAGCAAACCATTCTTCATAAGGGTAAGAAAAATTAATGCAAGACAGAATTATGAAAACTAGAGAGTAAAATGCGAAGTATTATGCTGGCATGCGTAGATATTTTAGTAAAAAGATGTTCTTGACATAAATACTAATTTATGAAATACTTCAAAAATGCATTATAATTATTTATTATCACTCTAAAAATGAGTCGACGGTCAATCAAAAAAGTTATGAAAAGGGAGAAAATAGCGTGATTGCTGAGATTTAAATTACTAGCGTAGACGCTCGGGGTGACCTCCAAAGAAATCCATCAATGTCGACGGCCATAGGCTTGCCCGTTTGCACTTTCTCCACTACACTTCAAACAAAAACAACACTATGGATCTTTAGGTCTTGAATGGGATGCAATTTAAGGCTTGGGTTTAAGGGCGAGGTGAAATATGATATATATGAAGGTGTATTCCACTTAATCGGAAAGTTTTGAGCTAAAATGACTACCACAAAACAAAGAAACTTGTACCCCCATACTCATTTTTTTGCTAAGGGAAACACTCTCATTCACCAATATTTATATCACAATTCGTCATAATTGGGATCATTCCAAGTATGCATGTGCATACCTAGGCCGCATATCATTATGAGATTTTTGCCTTTTGATATAAAATAATTCTTTTCAATTGATACCCATAATTTTTTCTTCATAGTTGGGATCATTCTAAGTATGAAAAAGCATACCTAGGATGCATATCACTATGAATTTTTTCTCTTTTTTAAACAACACCCAAATATATTTAATCATTTAGCTCAAAATTTCAAGTGTTCATTTGGGGTTTGGGATTTTTGGTTTTGGTGATGAAATGGTGAGGGTGGTCCAAATGAAGGTGCAAAGCTCAAAATTTGTGTGAACAATGGTAGTAAATCTAGGTTGGGTGCAAAGGCTCAAACTATCCAAAGAAAGGCCTAAATCATTTTCGTAAAGTTAATTTTGACTAAAGTGCACATGCTTCGAAAATAGCTTGAGGCAAGTTCTAGACATCGAGAAAGGACACCCTTTTGTTCAATTCGAGTAATAACTTTCTAACAATCTTCTACACACTCACCTAAACTACTTTTGGATAAGATCGGATTCGAATTAAAAGTAAAATAAATTATTACTACGCAAATTAATAAAACATAATTTTAGATCTATGCCAAGAATTTAATTTTACACCAACACAACTCAAAGACATGCATATGACTAGGAGCACTACATGAGTCAACAATTTTACTCAAAAGTTTCAAAAACTATTCTAGCACAAAATTATTTTTAGTCCATATGAAAAACAGTCTGCTTAGAACTTACAATTTAGCAAGTGGGCATTTCGATGAATAAAGAGAACATTTCCTAATAGATTTTTTTTGAGTTCTTGGACTTCCCAAGGTCAACCCGGTGAAGGGCTCGCAAGGTACTAGAGGCTATGATGGGAATTTAAGCCCAAAGCGTCCTTTCCAAGAAATTTAATTTCATTTTTTTTTTTTTTTTTTTTTCAAGTAAAACTACAAAGAAAGCTATGCTACACCCCCATACTTAAAATTAAACATTGTCCCCAATGTTTAAAACTAAGTATGAAGAAATCTTGAAAAAAAAAACTTTTAAAAGAAAAATAAATAAAATTAAAGATAAGCAAGGGGTGCCTCCCAAGAGCGCTTTCTTTTTCCCGTCTTTAAGCTAGACGGTTAGTGTTAGGAAAAAGGAAAATTAAAAGAGAAGTGAATAGGCAACTCCCCTAATTCACGCATAGGCGAATGTGTCGGCGTCAGTCGCACGGATACTCCTCCGTTTATCTTGTGATTCTTCTTTTGTCCTTGAATTTGAATGTGTAAATCCAAATCACCTATACATATCTAAAGTGATTTGGAAAAATTAAGATGAGCGGCATATGGATCATTGATTTTTTGGGGTGGCAACGGCTCATCCTTAACCTGAAAATTATTAGAATAAAGAGAATCACAAATAAACGAGTCAGAAAATTTTTCGCAAAGAGGAGGTGCTTGCGAAAATATATGATTTAGCTCCGGTTGTTCCTTTCTTAAAATAAAATTTTCTTTTGAAAAATCTAGTGCGTTACCAAGCGGAATAAAATTTTCGGACACAAAATTTTCATCAATTTTTGGTTTGATAGAAGAAATTCGCGAATATTCATGACAAAGAAAATAAAATCCGGGTGAAGTAGGGGAAGAAACTTGTTCTTCTTCTATTTCATCCGGGGTGCCCATAACTTTAAGAAATTCTTGGTAAAGTAATTTTTCTTCATCTTTGGTAAAAGAAGTTATGGGATTAATACATGAAACCACATGTTCCTCCATAACTAAATTATCCAAAGATGGAGAAAAAAATAGTAGAAGAAATAAAATTTTCCTCTAAATTTGGGGGGGGGGGGGGGGGGGGGGGGGAGTATCAAATTGATTCCGTAGAGATTCCCCAAAATTAGAGAAAGAAAATTGCGGCGCAAAAGAAGAAGAACAAGAATTCGGATCTAAAGATTTATCTTCATCGCCCCGAAAACTATCCGGGTGACCTTGCCACCAAGAATAATCTACTTCGGGGCTAGAAGAAAAATTATTAGAAGCCGAAAAATTATTCTCGTGAAAATTAGAGAAAACACTAGACGAAATAATATTTTCCTCTAAATTTTGGGGGGAAGTATCTATTTGAATTTGCTAAATTTGCCCAAAATTAGAGAACGAAAATTGCGGTGTATAAGAAGAAAAACAAAAATTCGGGTCTAAAGATTTATCTTCGTTGCTCCGGGAACTATCCGGGTGAGCTTGCCACGAGGAATAATCTACTTCGGAGCTAAAAGAACAATTATTAAATGCCGAAAAATTGCTCTCATTAAAATTAGAAAAATTATTTTCATCAAAGTTTGAAAAATTATATTCATTAAAAGATGAAAAATTATGATCATAATTATTATCAAAATTATTTGCATAATATTGAGGATAATTATTTTCATAAAAATTATTTTGAGAATATGAATGTAAATAACATTCCTCACTTTGATGAGGCGCACCACAATAATAACAACCAAATTGGCGCCTTCGAGCGGCTTGTAAGAGGTAAAGTTGGTTTCGAAGCTCGGCAACTTTAACGACCAATTCAGATTCTTTCATAATAATAATAATAAAAGAAGGGAACAACCTTTGTTGGAACATGGTCTTCTGCATCTCCTAGGTTTGAGAATAACAAATCCTATGTGTATTTGATCTTGTGTGTTCAAGTGTGCAGGTTTACTAGGTCCACATGACTCAAGGAGTACACATGATGACTGCCCCCAAAATTGAGGCCAAAATTCGAAGAGGCTCACTAGCGCCGGCGGTAGCAACTAGCGCCGGGCGCTAGCGTTGATGAGCGCGTTTCTGGGAGCTGTTATGGAAGGCGCTAACGCCTGGTGGTAGCGGATAACGCCGGCGGTATCAGTGAACACAGAAGGAATGAAAGCCTCGTTGCCGCGGATTGGAGATCCTGCCGCGCAAGAAGTTTCTTAATCAGGGATAGCGCCGACGGTAGCTACTAGCGCTGGCGGTAGCATGGAGCACAAGAGGCATGAAGCAATATGTTGTCGCGGATGGGAGATTCTGCCGCGCAAATTGTTTCTTAATCCGGGCTAGCGCCGGCGGTAGCGCTAGCGCCGGCGGTAGCGCTAAGGCTATAAATTGGATGCTTTGGCTCCGAATTCTTCATCCTCCTCCAATCCCAAACTCCAGAGCTTCGTGCCACAGCAGAGAGAGGAAGATTCAGAGCGATACTCCCACAATTCCATAAAGCCTTAAGGAGATCCGTGGAGAAGATTTCAACACGCGTCATCATCGTGACGAAAGGCTGCATCGACTACGATCATACTCTGCGGGCCTTCGTCCACTTCTCCAAGAGATCCACATAGAGGGAGTTTTTATATTATTGTCTTTTCATTTCATATCTTTTTTTGTAAACGGTAGTGAAATCGCCTCGTGTTGGCGACTAGATCTAGGCTAGGTCTAGGGGGTGCTCGAGGCCTTTCTGGGGATAGATTGGCTAGAGCGGCTTGATGCCGTATCTGGGGAGAGATCGGCTAAAGCCAACCGGTTCGTGGGGATACGAGTCGATATAGAAAACGAAAAAGAGTTTTTATTATTCGCCTCCGATCTCTAGCGCCATTGAGATCAAGTTTTGTAAAACTTAGTTAATATCAATAAAGCTTGTCTCTCCTTTTGTTTTACTTGACTTCTTGTTTTATTATTGCAATATTACAAAGTTTTTTCTAAATATAATCTAAAGTTTTTGAAAACCCTTATCACCCCCCCCCCCCTCTAAGGGCGCCGACCGATCCAACAACCTTTACTCAAATGAATGGAATTTTATAAATATTTTTATTATATTTTTTTTTGAAAAAAACAGGTTAAATTAGTCCCGGACTTCCCAAGATCTACCCGGTGAAGAGTTTGCAATGTACTAGAGGCTATGATGGGAATTCAAGCCCAAAGAGTCCTTTCCGAGAATTTAGATTATGCTTTTTAAGATTTTTTAAAAAATTTAAAGAGAAGGGGGAGAAGAAAGAGAACGATAAAATTAATAAATATTTCTTTTTTCGAAATATCAACCGTGTCCCCGGCAACGGTGCCAAAAACTTGATGCGAGCAAAACTATATCCGCAAACGACAACGGTAAGTGTACCGTATCAAATGTAGTATAGATTATAAAAACCAAGGTCGTATTAGACTCGGGGCGGTTGAGTACTCTTACTTCGGAAAATCTCTATTATTTTATCGAATAAAACTTGTGGTTGGTTGGTTGCGAGAAAGAGAAATGGCTTATTTAAATTGATGAGTTAAAGGTTAGTACTCAACCTTGAATCACCTTGGGAAAATAAAATATAAAAAGAACAACTTCTAAATCTCTTAAGAAAATACTTGACCGTGGAGGTTCCCGATTTATGAACACACCTCTCTCGAGGATACGCTCAACTGAGTTTAGTTGATCAAACGAACTTTCGTTCTAGAATCAAAATCTAAAACTTGCCTTATCGTAGTGAACCCCTCTATTGGATTTGACTCCAATCCGGGAGAATTATGTCATCCTCGCTTGAGGAGTGCATTCAACTCTCTTTATTCTTGAAATGATCGAATCGAAATCAAAACCTCTCAGTTATTAAATTGCGAAAACAAAGATGAGAATTATATATCAACAATATAATCTCAATCCAATAATAGTTCAAGAATAAATCTAAAGTATTCTAAGGAAGAGAAAGAGAAGCTGGAATTTAAATCAAGAATTATATTTCCCTTGGATCATCTCGGTCGAGTACTAATAGAATTTAGCTACTCATAGAGATGGAGGAAACAATGAAATGAAAGAAGTGCATAATGAAAGTTGAGAGTAAAATAAGAGAAAAAGTACTATTTTATTAATTAGCAAAAGAAATTACAACTAGAAATTTGAGAGTTACAAGCTTGGGAAATAAAAGTGTAAGAAGAAAAGGACATACAAGATCTACTAAAACATGAAAATAACGACATGAAATGAAAAGTCTAAGTCCTAAAAATTGCTCCCGAAGATCTAGAGAAGCTCCCTTTAAATAGGCAGAAATTTGATGTTACACGCCCTTGGTCACGCCTGTGACCAAGGGCGTGTAAGGAGCGTGATAGATGCTGGAGCGGAGAGGGCGCGTTCTGGCTTCAATGCAGGCGTTTCGGATGCGTCACGCCCTATATGACGCCCGTGACCTGGGGCGTGTAATCTTCAAACGTGGCTGCTGGCGGGAAAGTTCGGCGGGAAGGCGCGCTGGGCGAGTCACTCCCGTGACATGCTGTCACGCCCTCGGTCACGCCCATGACCGAGGGCGTGTAATTTTAATTGACGTGACAGCGTGCTCCGGATGCTTGTGGCGGGTCGTGGCCGTGATATTGGGTCACGCCCGTGGTCACGCCCGTGACCTGGGGCATGTACTTGGCGAACTTTTCACCGAACGTCCCCGGAGTGACAGAAACATGTCTGGAACACTGCGCAGGTTACACGCCCATGGTCACGCCCGTGACCTGGGGCGTGTAAATGCATTTTCTGCTCCAAATGTCCAGTAAACCTGAAAATATAAAATAAACATAAGTTAGCTTATGAAATTAACATAAGAAAGATTTATACGATATAATTTATAAAAATAACATAATTTCATAATAAAATTATAATAATACTATACTAAAAGATGAGTAAATAAATTACTCATAACTTTCCCTAATTGTTTAGATAATTTTTTGTTTTCTTTTAATAAAAGTTTATTTTCATAATTTAGAAGATCAATATCTTATAAACATTTATCAAAACATTTGCATGTTTGTAAATATTCAATATATAAATCATCATAAGTAGTAGGGAGAGTTACCTTAGTGTCGCTTTGGACACTGCTTTCTTCCTCAGATGTTTTGTTACTTTTTCCCATAAGGCACATATTTGCCTCTTCTTCATCGCTACTGGATGAGCCGCTTGAATCCTCGGAGGAGGAGTCATCCCATGTAGCCGCTTTTATGACCTTCTTCTTCTATTTTCCCATGTGCCGCTTTTCTTTACGCTCTTTCAGATATTTCGGGCACTGGCTCAGGATGTGTCCGGTCTTTCTACAATGATAGCACTCCGGTGGTGGTCGCTCATCATCGTCCTCGTCGCTACCTTTTCCATTCTTCGATGAAGATCCCTTCTTGATGAAGTATTTCCGAAAGGTATTTCTCCTTTCCAGATTTTTCATGAACCTTTTGAACTTCTTCACAAAGAGTCTCTCCTCATCCTCTTCATCATCATCTCCGTCAACCTCCTTCTTTGACTTCAATGCTAAGGCCTTCTTCTTTGGATCCAAGCTTTACTCTTGTTGTTAAATCTTGAGTTCAACTTCATGGGTCCTGAGGTTCCCAACGAGGCTCTCAATTTGGAGTTTCTTTAAATCGTGCGACTCCGAGATAGCTGTCACCTTTGGATTGAACTTTGGAGGGAGAGATCGTAGAATTTTTCTCACCAAGTCGCTATTGGAGAACACTTAATTTCCAAGTACTTTTGAGTCATTGACGATCTTGGTAAATCTTGTGTACATTGAATCAATGTCTTCATCTGCCTCCATCCGGAATTTCTCAGATTCAGATTCAAGTTGGAAAAGCTTTGAATCTTTGACCTGCGAAGTACATTCATGAGTGAGTTCTAATAAATTCCATATATCATACGCAGTTTCGCAAGCACAAGTTCTATTAAATTCCGTTCTATCCAAAGCACAAAATAACGCATTCATAGCTTTAGCGTTATTTTTGCATCTTAACTTGTCATTATCATCTCATCTATCTTTTGGTTTTTCCATAGTAATTTCTCCAACAACAATTGTTGGTGGAGAGTAACTTTGTTCTACCATACCCCAAACATCATTATTTAAAACAATTAAGAAACAACACATTCTTGTTTTCCAATAGTTATAATCAGTCCCGGTAAATAGTGGAGGTCTACTAATTCCTTGACCCTCAATGAAAGCATGATTATGATGCGCCATTATTCCCGATTGTGAAACCATTTTGGAATAACCTTGCTCTGATACCAAGTGTTGGATCTGATGGCGCCCTTAGGGGGGGGGGGGGGGGGGAGGTGAATAAGGGGTTTAGTGTTTTTGATATAAACTTACAGATTTTAAATAACAGGAAAATTTTTGCTCTGTCACTAACGCCTGGCGTTAAGAGTCAACGCCAGGCATTATCTCTCCTGAAAAAATATTTTTACAGAAATACTCAAAATGATTTTCTTTATGAAATACAATTCCAGAAAAATTAGATATACTGAAAAAGAATTTTATATTTCACAAAAATGATTACAAGGATAAAATTTCAATAACACCTGAAATTAGCTCTTGAGTAGAGGAAGAGGTGGGAGTCGTTTTTAAAATGAATGGTGGTCGAAATCCTAGATTTTAACATGGCTCATTCTCCATTTTGGCCATAGATTTTTTGAAATCAACACCTAAATTGTGGCTTGATTCTCATCACCTAATGATCTAGGATACTAGCACAAAGGGAGAGGAGGAGAAACCAGACCTTGTTTGGTATATATACCTTATTAGTCTTTCCACTTGTCACCTGCTTGTTCTTACCCCTTGTTGTTCTCCGCTTCGTCCTCCCGGACGGTGCCTAGGAGTCGCGGGGGGAGGCTGATGCGTGTCGGCAAGTGCACCGGTCGCTGTCAAGTAATGAATGTGGAGAGTGGCCTCCCCGAATGTCGGTCTCTTGAGGAATGCAGGTTGGGTGAACGAGACGCGTAGCGTGACTCTTGTTACACGAACGAAACACACAAGAAAAAGGGGGGTTTTGGTTGGTTTGTCCTAATCTTAACAACAGTAAAAGAGATGCGGGTCGAAAGCACTGCTTCGCAAGGTGAGATGGATGCAACTGCCGCGATGCCGTGCTTCGTGAGGCGGATGGAGTGTGTTCTAGCGCGAAAGGGTGAGGGTCGTAAACACCTCTTCATAACCGTCGTTAGCTCTTGCTAACACGGAACAAACACCTTGCGTGCGCGTGCGAGTGAGTGGAAATGGAGTGAATCACAACCGAACCATGAAGAACAACAAGGAAACATTCATTTCAACAAACAACATCACAATATTCGAGTTTACACAGCATAACGAGTACAATGGAAGAGAGAAGAAAGGGATAACCGATAGTGAAGACTAGCGGCCGTTCACGGCCGGAATGGTAGGTTGTCGGGCTACCTCCGGGCTCGGGTGGACTATGCTTCCGGCGTAGAGAGCTGTCACAATCTCCCTACGTAGCTCCGTCGTCTTCAACTTCAGGTTTCTTCTTCTTCTCACCGGGCGGAATGAGAGAATGGTTGCTTGGAGGCTTGCGGACGATGGAGAACACTCACGGACAATGGAGGAGGTCTTGGAATGGATGGAGGAGACTTCCCCTTGCGTAGAAGATGAAGTGGAGGCGTCCCAAGGTGGTGGTCGGCGGCGTACGGAACAGGAACTCCGCTCCCGGCGGCTTGATAATACCCTAAAATCGGAACAGGCGTTTATATAGGCGCTGAATTAAACACTGCGCACGGTCATTGGCGCACGACCAGTGGTCGTGCTCACTGGAATTCTGCGATTGTGCGCACTGCCTGGGTGGAACCTGCAAGATACGAAATTATAAAATAAAATGTTCGCACGACCAGTGGCGCACGACCGGTGGTCGTGCGCACTGGAGTTGATGGTCGTGCGCACTACAGCAAACAGAACTCGGAAATTAAATGGTAAGTGCGCACGAGCAGTGGCGCACGACCGGTGGTCGTGCGCACTGGCATTGATGGTCGTGCGCACTGCACCAAACAGAACTCATGAAAAAGGTGTTAAGTGCACACGATCAGTGGCGCACGACCAGTGGTCGTGCGCAATAGAACCGGCGATCGTGCGCAGTGTTCCTGTGCAGAATTGCACCGGGAACACTCGCACGACTCCTATTCCAGGCACAACCACAAATCTAGCCACTGGAAGTGGCACTTAACAGCGCATGAAAACTACTAAAGACAATAAGCATAAAATCACACCAAAGTGGGCCTAGAAGTGCACCTAGCATGGATTATCAAATATAAGCTATAACAAGGCTATAGTGCGGTGAATTGACTAAATAACGGCCCGGATGAGTCCATAAATGTGTATATGATCAGGACTCATCACACCCCCAGACTTAACTGTTTGCGCGTCCCGAGCAAACGAATCCGGCAGAGTGTGAAAACGATAATTAACATAGAGAATTACACAAGGGAGTACGGTGCGAAGTAACATACGCATGCGAGTAGAGATTCTAGCAGAAGGAGATTCTAACTATGCTAACTAATTTACATGAGTATTAAAGCGTAAGTAAAGATTTAGTTATACTCAGTTGGTGAATTATGAAAAATTTGACGATCATGCCCGGTGTGAAAGTGACAAGATACTGAGGCGGGTGTTGCAAAAGATCGGGGCTTAGGAATAACTCCGCTGAAATCCATCAACGTCGTGAACCATACGCTTGCCCGGTCACACTCTCTCCACGGTGCTAGCACTCTCGCAAGTCAAATCAGTAGGGCTTTTAGGATTAAGACGGGGCTTAGGTTACGGTATGATATTCAAAGTTAAACACGATGGCTACGCAACCCAAGTGAGCTAAAGAACGCAGCACCACTCAAGACCAACAAACAATGCTTGTGTGACACACCCCCAGACTTATCATGAAAACCAGGTGTGCACACGGCCTACTTCACAAATACCAACAGATTTTCTATTTAGCTCGGAAGGATTTTTTCCAAAATACTCTTTTTTTTTCTTTTAACATCTTTTACTTCTTTTATATATCCTCCGGTTGGTTCAAAATCAGCAGATAGACTTTATTTTCTCTTCATAACACAAAGATTCCACACACCACACAAGTTGAGAATTATGAGCGTAGTTTAAAACAATTTGGTTGCGGGTGTAGGATAGGCTTCAGGCTTTGGTTGATGAAGAGGAGCTGAACAAAGGATTGGTAGGCACAAATTTGGCTTGCAACGGTGAACGAAATGGACATGGAATAACAAAGCTCAAACTAGCCAAAGGGTGGCCTACATCATGTTTAACTCGACGAGTCGCTCTCACCCATGCTTCGAGAGTCGCTTGGGGCAAGTTCTTAGCCCACAAGAAAGGTAAACCTTCCTCCCGACTCGAGCAACACACGACTAGTAATCGCACACACACAACACCGGGTTATCGTCAATTCCATACAAATTCACCACTTGAGTATATTAAATCTAAATTTACGCAGAAATACTAAACATAAATTAGATGCATAAAGAAAATCTAGTTCTACTCAAATTCTACCATAACATGCGAAGTGACTAGAACACTACATGAGTCAACATCGCACTCCAAATAATAATTCCTACATTGACAATCTATTTCACATTCCGACAAAAATAGTTTAAACGGAACAACGACAAAAAGATAAGCACGCACTCAAGTGGGTGAAGTGGTGTGTGAAGCATGAAAACAATGACAACGATAAGGATAAATAAGAAACAACCTTCTAGTATGCAGTGCAACTCGTGCACAGTGGGTGACAACATACGCTCCCCCAGACTTAAGCTAAACAATATATCTAGAAATTTGAAGCAAAAGAAGGGGAGGAAGTGTTACCTAATGCTCAGAATTGAGCATACCAGACGATCGGCGTTTATGATCAAGAATAGTCCGCAGCACCCGCACCATCACACACAAAACCTGCAAGCACAAACTCAAAACAACAAATATGCAAAAGCTAAGCTAAAAGAAGTTAGATAAAAAACTACAAAATCAGGAAATCTGGGCTGTCTCCCAGTAGCGCTTTTATTTAACGTCCTTAAGCTGGACCAAATACCTGTATTAGCATTGTCTATAAAGTGCAGAACTTAAAAAGAAATGTTCAGAAGCAGTTCACCACATCAACTAAACACAAATCAGCTAAAAGCGCTCTTATAGTGCGCTTCTCCCGTAGCACGTAGGCGGGAGGTGAAGGCTTTAGGGCCAGCACCGGTACCATCCAATGCTCCCCTAACCTCCGCCCTCTTGCCACGGAGAGAGGCAGCACGAGCGTCGCGCAGAAGTTTTTCCTGTTTAAGTTTGGTGACAGTCGGAGACTGCCACCGTTGAGAATTCTCAAATTTCTCCCCTTTAGCGGTGGGTGGCGTCACTTCCGGTATCGCGGTGACCACCGGATCAGCCCAGGAGATGGAGCGCTTAGATAGTTCATTACAAGATTCACCACAAGAAGATAAATAATCAGCATCCCTAACTAAATCCAAGTCAACGTTTCCCGAACTGCAGTCTTACTCCTTCTCGGAGTCGAACTCTTTCCGGAAGTCAACCTCTTCTTCCTCATCCGACTGGAGCTCCTCCTTTCCTCCTTCACTTGTTTCTTGATCATGTTTCTTTCCTGCACAGCTTAGAAATTCATCAGAAATAACGAGAGGGGGGGGGGGGGGGAGTGGATGTGTCGGCTGTAGCTTCGAGGAGAGTGGGCTGCGACGCCTTATTAGGTAGGAGAACACAACTCGTAGCGAAGTCAAGGGTGGCGCCGCTCTCCTTCAAGAACGGCACGCCCAAGATAGGGATGGATTGATTTTCCTGGGGGCCCAACACCTGAAAGTCCGCGACCACAGTCGTTCCCTCAACTATTACTTCCACATTTCTCACTTCCCCCTCAGATTGGATAATTGTCCCGTTAGCAAGAATAAGCGATTTCCTTTCCTCCGTGTTCATCTCAAGTTGCAATTTCGCAACATCTTGCAGTGCAATGACGTTGCGGGAGGAACCGGAATCGCATAGAGCTTTTGTTTCAACCTTATTGATGGAACACGAAATCACCAACTCCCTTGGATCAGTCTCAACCACATTGCCAAGACTCTTCCCTTGATCTATTGGGTTCTTTTCAGTGTTGCTAGGAAGGGTCCCCTGCGACCGCTCGGTTAGCACTTGGGCCAATTGGCCCAACTGCGTTTCCAAGTTACGCAAGGATGCGGTTTGATTCACCATATTAGAGTTGGCCGCTTGCATGAACTTCTCCATCATTTCCTCCAAATTACTCTTTTTTTGGGTTGGGGGACCTTGGTTATAATCCGGGTGTGGTGGCCTCGGTTGGCTCCCAGAGGCGTAAGCATCGTTTTGATGCTGCCCCGGTGCCCATCGTTGGCCAGGCGTGTTTGGGTTCCACGAGAAGTTCGGGTGACTTCTCGCTCCCGGATTATAGGCGTTATTAAAAGGCGCCCCCTTGGATTGATTTCCTACATAATTAACAGATTCATTAAGAGTTAGGTGCGCGAAATCACCTGCCACGTTGTTCCCTGAACATTCATACGCGTGGTGGCCTCCGCCTCCACATCCTTCACAAGTAATGATAGCAGCAGGTGGGGATGGAGACGGGAGAGAGTCAACCATGAAGAGTCCTCGGCCGCTTCTTGGAGCGTTTCTCCCGGCAGTCCAGAAGGTGCTGTGGGAAGCGGTATCGCGCAGAATCCGAAGGGCCTCCTCAGGAGTGTGGTTCATCAGAGTACCACCAGCAGCAGCATCGACCATTGCCAGGTAGTTAGGCTCGATCGCAAAGTAGAACGTTTCGACCACATTCCAAGGTTGGAGCTCGTGGCCAGGCCAACGGCGAAGGAGATCGTTGAGGCGCTCCCATGCTTCAGCAAGGGTCTCTTGGTCAAGTTGACGAAATGTGGCGATCTCCCGCCGCAAGCTCACGACCTTGTCCACAGGATGGAACTTAGCCAGGAATTTGGATGCGAGGGCATCCCAAGTTGCAGCAGTCCCGGGCGGAATGGAATGGAGCCACACCTTCGCTTTTTCGCGGAGTGAGAAGGGAAACAGTCTGAGCTTGACTGTGTCGTCAGCAATCCCTGCGTAGTGGAAGGTTCCGCAAATATCAGAAAATTCTGCCAGATGCAGATGCGGGTCTTCGCTGGCCAGCCCGGAGAATTGAGCGTTGTTCCGGATGATGTTCAAGATTGCTGGCTTAATCTCGAACTGATTATTCATAATATTTGGCCCGAACCCCGGATACACACTCCCAACAGTTGGAGTGGTGTAGTCCCTCATCGTGCGGGGTTGAGGCCTAGCTGCCTCCTGCTCATTCCCAGGCTGATGTTCCCCCACGCCGGGCATTCTCGGATCAACATCATTTGGGTCTACCTGATCACCCATGGCCGCTTGCGCGGCAGCAGTGCGCCTTCGTGCGCGAGCGGTCCGTTCAATCTCAGGATCGAAGGGTACGAGTTCACCTGCGACCTGTCTCTGCATGCACTATCACAAACAAGAAAAATCAAAAACAACTGCTCGTATGACGACAGTCACAACACGGGACGTTACACGCCTGCATTCCCCGGCAACGGCGCCAAAAACTTGATGCGTGTCGGCAAGTGCACCGGTCGCTGTCAAGTAATAAACGTGGAGAGTGGCCTCCCCGAATGTCGGTCTCTTGAGGAATGCAGGTTGGGTGAACGAGACGCGTAGCGTGACTCTTGTTACACGAACAAAACACACATGAAAAAGGGGGTTTTTGGTTGGTTTGTCCTAATCTTAACAACAGTAAAAGAGATGCGGGTCGAAAGCACCGCTTCGCAAGGTGAGATGGATGCAACGGCCGCGATGCCGTGCTTCGTGAGGCGGATGGAGTGTGTTCTAGCGCGAAAGGGTGAGGGTCGTAAACACCTCTTCACAACCGTCGTTAGCTCTTGCTAACACGGAACAAACACCTTGCGTGCGCGTGCGAGTGAGTGAGTGGAAATGGAGTGAATCACAACCGAACCATGAAGAACAACAAGGAAACATTCATTTCAACAAACAACATCACAATATTCGAGTTTACACAGCATAACGAGTACAATGGAAGAGAGAAGAAAGGGATAACCGATAGTGAAGACTAGCGGCCGTTCACGGCCGGAATGGTAGGTTGTCGGGCTACCTCCGGGCTCGGGCGGACTATGCTTCCGGCGTAGAGAGCTGTCACAATCTCCCTACGTAGCTCCGTCGTCTTCAACTTCAGGTTTCTTCTTCTTCTCACCGGGCGGAATGAGAGAATGGTTGCTTGGAGGCTTGCGGACGATGGAGAACACTCACGGACAATGGAGGAGGTCTTGGAATGGATGGAGGAGGCTTCCCCTTGCGTAGAAGATGAAGTGGAGGCGTCCCAAGGTGGTGGTCGGCGGCGTACGGAACAGGAACTCCGCTCCCGGCGGCTTGATAATACCCTAAAATCGGAACAGGCGTTTATATAGGCGCTGAATTAAACACTGCGCACGGTCATTGGCGCACGACCAGTGGTCGTGCGCACTGGAATTCTGCGATCGTGCGCACTGCCTGGGTGGAACCTGCAAGATACGAAATTATAAAATAAAATGTTCACACGACTAGTGGCGCACGACCGGTGGTCGTGCGCACTGGAGTTGATGGTCGTGCGCACTACAGCAAACAGAACTCGGAAATTAAATGGTAAGTGCGCACGAGCAGTGGCGCACGACCGGTGGTCGTGCGCACTGGCATTGATGGTCGTGCGCACTGCACCAAACAGAACTCATGAAAAAGGTGTTAAGTGCACACGATCAGTGGCGCACGACCAGTGGTCGTGCGCAATAGAACCGGCGATCGTGCGCAGTGTTCCTGTGCAGAATTGCACCGGGAACACTCGCACGACTCCTATTCCAGGCACAACCACAAATCTAGCCACTGGAAGTGGCACTTAACAGCGCATGAAAACTACTAAAGACAATAAGCATAAAATCACACCAAAGTGGGCCTAGAAGTGCACCTAGCATGGATTATCAAATATAAGCTATAACAAGGCTATAGTGCGGTGAATTGACTAAATAACGGCCCGGATGAGTCCATAAATGTGTATATGATCAGGACTCATCAGAGGCGAGGAAAAAACTGGCTTAGTCTTTTCGACTAACGGTCAATTGTAACTGTAGGATTCTGAGGAGCCGGAGCAGCAGTATGACCAGCAGTACATGATGGTAAGACTTGAGGAGCAGTTTCCACGCAGCACCACTACTTAACGACAGATTGACAAGAGTTCAATAGATTCTGCATAGATGTAGAGTGAGAGAGTTGTTTTACTTTAATTTGTAAATGTACCGGGCATACGCCCTTACTCTCTTTCAATTATTGTACTCATTGTTAGACTTGCATTCATTTCGATATATAAACAGATATGTGTGATTGTGGACTTGGTTTATTTAATTTAGTTTACTTCTTATCTCTTGTTGGCCTGGTCGATCGTTCTTGTCGGCGGGATCAACGTCTTGTGGAGGAATCTAACTCGTGTGTTAGCGTCACCATAAGGCGGCGGTTCTAGGTATAAGATCCAGGAACTCTTCAGGAGCGGGAGAGGGATCTTACAACTGGTATGCTCAATTTGAGTTGGTGAGTCCAATTTGAAACAAATTGGCCTAGGTTGACTTGTGCACTTTTGGGGTGCTTATAGCAATTTTACAAGTTCAAGTTAACCTAAGATCTTACCATGACCTCTACTCACAACTCAAGTCCTAACCCTAACCCAAGGGGTCTAGAAGGAAAAGGGATGTTACACCTTAGAGGGGGGTGAATAAGGTTTTTAGACAGGTATTGGAAATTTAAATAAAATACTGCAGGAATGTGCGCACTGGAGCTAGCGCTGGTCGGTAACTCGACCGCGCGGCGTTAGCTCTAGAAACAACACAATTACAATACGAATATGTTTCGGGAAATGCACTATAACAACCAATATTTTCACTGTCACGACCCGTCTCGACGAATGTCAGAGTGTGCATCGGGCGGTCGTGATGCCACGGGCATGGCAGAAAGATTCCCATGCCCGCTGAGGCGGTTGAAGCAACATTTAAAAAAAAAGGAACTAGCTTTGAAAATAGTTATTTTTAAGTAAAAATTTTAGAGTTTTATAAAAAGTAAAAAAAAGGGGGCGGAAGCTTTTAAAGTTTTAAAGAAAAGCGGTGTGATTTTCATGCACATGCAATTCTTGTAAAATTCATACTACACACACAGCTGGAATGGAACAACAAAAAAAAGATGCAGTGAAAAACAATAATAATGAAATGTCATAGATAATATGATCAGGTACATCAGAAATATCCTAGGAGTTGTCTGGTATACAGGTGAAATGCCTTACCGAAACTAATACATGATGAACTGAAAGGACAGCAAAGAAAATTTAGAAACATAGAACCTGATGTAGGCTACTACAAAACTAAACCTCAAGTAGAGCTGCATCTGAACGACGAGCAACTCAGGGGGCAGGCGGCGCAGTCACGAAACCTAACGCAATTCCAACCCAAAAAGGAAAAGCCTCAGAAACTTATGATTCAACAGAAAACAAGTTAACCCATTTAACAAGTGAGCAGAAATAACAGGTATAATAAGTATTCATTTCATCTTGTAGCGGAGCTAGAATTTATACAAACAACTGAGTCAGCAGGACAATCTGAGGGAAAACAAAATAAGCTAGCCTACTTGAGAGTATAGCCTGAAATTTGTCATGTAATGCTGTAAGCCGTAGTCGTTGAAATGTGTAAGTGCTTTTGGTGGGCGCGCATGGTTCACACTCAGATACACGTGCAAGTCTTTTGGAAGGGTATTCCCGCTTGCCGTGACCATGCAAGCAGAAAAAATTTGCCCATTTAGACACTACATTTCAAGACTGCTTACTACAGACAGATTCTTAATTAACATTGCAATATGATTACCAGGTAACAGAATAAAAATCAAATTTTGCAAGTGAGAGGGCGCTCTCTACTTGCCTTAGGGTGGCGCTGAGACGAAAGGCGGCGACTAAGCAGCGCTAGGAAGGCCCAATGCTCAATTGAACCTGAACAAGACCCTATAACACACATATACGATTAACGAGATTTTTCAAGCTTGCGCAGACATTTGATAAGCGCTCCACACAACCAGCAAAGGGGTTAACAATTTTACCTCCCTCAAGGATGAGGGGAGAAGAGGCTACCACGAGCACACGAGATTTGGCAGCGCTTGGGCGACGGAAACCCCAAATCGGTGAGGGCTTGAGTGATCCCACCGCTGAAATCCGACGAGCAACATCGGAAATGCCAATAAAAATTGGGGTTATACGATAATACGGCAAGCTAGAGGAAGATCGACATAGCTACCTCAACTGAAGTGCGAAAACCCAACACAAGGACATTAGGGCAAGACTGAAAACACGAGGTTTGGAGGAGTTCCTTACCCAAGGAGACAAGATCTGGACTCAAACGTCCAAATAGGGGCGGATCCGAGCAACCCTATGTCGGAGAAGTCGGAGCCCTAGTAGGGGGGGGGGGGGGGGGGGCTTGCAGCAACTCTCCAGGTCCAAGGGTCGGCCTCCAGAAATGGAGAGGAAGAGGTGTGGTTGATGTCCATGAAAGAGGAGGGGCTGTCGTCGGCTAGAGGAAGAAAAGCAGAACCCGCCGGCCAACACACGAGGAGGAAACGCCGGCCCTAGGGAGAGAAGTAGGAGGCGCAGAGATCGGCGGAAAAATCAGGAGCGTGAGGGGCGCCGGCGCTATCTTGCGGGAGAAGGGCGACTTGCGGCTAGCGGGATGCTCGGGATCGGGCGATTCCTACGGCGCGCGTCTGGACCGGGAGGGAGTCCTAATCAGGATAACAAAGGGGCTCGGCTGAAATTAATAAAGGGGAACCCTAACCCCCTAATTACGAAAATGCCCCTATGCTATTATATATATATATATTTTATCCTAATTTTTTTTGTATACGGATTGTTCCCCCACTTAGAAAGTTTCGTCCCGAAACTCTTGAGGATTACCAGAATGGAGGCGAATAAGGCGGGGATTTTCAGATGCCAATCATTCCCACAAAATTTACATACGAAGACAAAATCTAACTGTGAGCAAAACGAAATAGAAATGAGGACAAGATCATGGGATTACCAAGATCAGGAGAAAAGGTGCGGATACTTGCCACGCATGTCAGATTCAAGTTCCCAAGTGTAATCTTCAGACTTGCCATGCATCCAAAGCACTCTGACCATAGGAATGGTTCTTTTCCGAAGCTTGCGCTCTTGAAACACGACAATCTTTGCGGGCTCGACCGGATAAGATAGATTGGTCTCAGGAATCACTGGAACTTCTTCAATGACACGGGCAGGATCATGAATGTACTTCCGAAGCTGACTGCGTGGAAGACATTGTGAACTCCGGCCAAAGAAGCGGGTAGCTCCAGACGATAAGCAGACCCTCCAACACGCTCTGAGATGGCAAACGGTCCCACGAACCTCAGGCTGAGCTTATGATGGTGGCCAAAACGTTTCACCCCAAGCGTGGGTGAAACCTTCAGGAACACATAATCACCCACAACAAACTCTAGCGGGCGGCGACGTTGATTATCATACTTTCTATGCCGCTCGATGGCACGACTGAGCTGAACACGGGTCTTCTTGGTAGCTTCTTCCATTTCCTGCAGGAGCTCAGGGCCCAACACAACCTTTTCGCCAATCTCTGACCAGTAGAGAGGAGTCCTACAATGACGCCCATACAACGCCTCGAAGGGGGCCATCTTGAGGCTCTCTTGATAGCTATTATTATAGGCGAATTCAACCAACGACAGGTGCTCGTCCCAAGCTCCTTTGTAATCCAGAATATAACACTGAAGCATGTCTTCAAGAATTTGATTGACTCTCTCGGTCTGGCCATCGGTAGTAGGATGATAAGCAGTGCTCAGATTGAGCTAAGTGCCCAAACCTTGCTGAAAACTCTTCCAGAAATGAGAAACAAATCTCGAGTCACGATCAGACACAATTCGTAACGGAATCCCATGAAGTCTAACAATCTCTGAGATGTAAATCTGAGCCATCTTCTCGGTGGAGTGGCCTTCCCTGTACGGAATGAAGTGAGCCGTCTTGGTCAAGCGATCCACTATGACCCAAATCGCGTCATGCCCTTTTGGAGTACGGGGCAGTCCGGTGATGAAATCCATAGAGATATCTTCCCACTTCCACTCCAGAATAGGTAGGGGCTGCAAGAGACCACCGGGATGCTGGCGCTGAGCTTTCACCTTCTGACACATCAGACAACGAGCGATGAAGCGGGCAATATAGTTCTTCATTCCAGGCCACCACACAATCTGTTTCAAATCATGGTACATCTTATTGTTGCCCAGATGGCCAGACGTGCGGGACTCATGAGCTTCTCGGCAAATGCTATCCAATAGTTCGGGGACTTCAGGAATGCAAAGGCGACCCCGAAAATGTAGAACATAATCCGAGATAGAGAAATCTGGGAGGGTCCCAAGTTCAACCTATCGGCGAATGCGCTGAAGTGCGGGATCAGACGGCTGCAAGTCCTTCACCTGCTCTACCCATAACGGACCAGAAAACTCTTCATGACTCTCGGGTGAGATGGATATGCCCATCTGATCGAGGTCATCAATCAAGGCTGCAAGGATAGCTGAGATGGGCGCACACACCGCTACAGAAGCATGTCGGTTCAACGCATCTGCGACTGAATTGGCTTTTCCAGGAACATACGTGAGCTGCAAGTCATAATATGCAACAAACTCGAGCCAACGTCTCTGACGAATATTGAGATCCTTCTGGACAAAAATATACTTCAAGCTCTGATGGTCCGTGAAGAAGTGGCACTTCACACCATACAGGTAATGTCGCCACAGCTTCAAGGCAAACACCACCGCGGCGAACTCCAGATCATGGGTGGGATAGTTGCGTTCATGAATCTTCAACTGCCTCGACCCATAGGCAATAACACGGTCATCCTGCAGCAGAACACAACCCAAACCAACTCCGGACGCATCAGTATAGACAGAAAAATCCAACCCCTCTGACGGAAGAGCTAACACTGGTGCGGAACATAAACGCTGCTTTAGCTCAGAAAAGGCATGCTCACACTGATCTGACCATTCGAACCTTGCATGCTTTTGAGTTAGCTTTGTCAGAGGAGCAGCAAGAGAGGAGAAATCCTTGACGAAGCGCTGATAATAGCCAGCTAACCCAAGGAAACTACGGATTTCGGTAGGGGTGGAGGGCTGCTTCCAGTCCATCACTGCAGAGATTTTGGCGGGGTCAACGGATAGCCCATCCCCTGAAATGACATGCCCCAAAAAGGCAACACGATCCAGCCAGAACTCACACATCGCCAACTTGGCATAGAGTTGGTGCTGGCGAAGAGTGGAGAGAGTGAGCCTAAGATGTGCATCATGCTCTTCGCGGGTCTTGGAATAGACCAGAATATCATCAATGAACACAATGATGAACTTATCCAGATATTCGCGAAAGACGCGGTTCATCATATCCATAAAGGTGGAGGGAGCATTGGTCAACCCAAAGGACATCACCAGGAACTCAAAATGTCCATACCGAGTTCTGAAAGCAGTCCTAGGGATGTCAGATTCCTTGATCTTCAACCGATGATAACCCGATCTGAGATCTATCTTGGAAAACACGGTACTGCCCTTAAGCTGATCAAAGAGGTCATCCACACGCGGGAGGGGATACTTGTTCTTGATTGTGACCTTATTCAGATCTCGGTAGTCAATACAAAGTCTCAAGGAACCATCCTTCTTCTTTACGAAGAGGACGGGGGCTCCCCACGGAGAAGTGCTGGGACGAATGTATCCAAGATCGAGCATCTCGTCCAACTGCAATCGGAGTTCTTCCAACTCGCGCGGGGCCATCCGGTAAGGAGCTTTAGATATGGGGCGCGTTCTAGGCTCCACATCAATAGAGAACTCTACCTCACGATCAGGCGGCATCCCAGGCAGCTCGGCGGGAAACACGTCAGGAAACTCATAAACGATCGGAATAGACTCGAGTGGAGGAGTGGCAGAATCCGAATGAGAAGCATAAACAAAACCAGCAATGCACCCTTGACTGAGAAGCCGAGTGGCGCGTACCGCATAAATTACCTTTAGATGGCCGCATGTCTAAACGTGAACACTGTAATCCATGCGGTCGATGCTGAGATTTACCCTCTTCGCCACGCAATCAAGCCTTGCCCTATACGTGACCAGCCAATCCATCCCCAAGATGACGTCGAACTCTGTCATATCCAGAACTATGAGGTCGGCGAAGACTTGCAACTCATCAAGCAGAATTGGGCAATTGGGAATGCCCCTAGATGAAAGGTGCAGATGCCCCGACACAGAAATCTCAAAAGGGACCTCAAGAGGCGACGTGGCCCAACCATGAAGGTCCACAACATGACGCGCAATAAAGGAATGAGAGGCGCCGGAATAAAAAAGAATCTGCATCCACTTGCTCCTGACTCTAAATTTCCCTAAAAGTGGGAATCATAATTGCGAATTCCAGGTTTATTCGGTACTAAAGCAAACAGCTTAATTTGCAGGAAAATTAAATAAACTTATACGTACCCTAGATGACGTCGGTAGATGCGAGTGCCTCGCCCTGAGAGATGACGTTCAGCGCAGCTTTGCCCCTAACTTGAACCCCTGGAGCACACTGTAGAGGCTGAGCGGGGAGCGAACCTTCCATCATAGAGCAGTCTTGAATATAATGACCAATTTGCCCACATCTGTAGCAGGTGTTCTGCTTACGGCGACAATCTTTCACTAGATGCCCTGGCCTCTTGCAATAATCACAGACTGCGGAGGCAGAGGCAAGCATCAACTGAGGCGGCTTAGCATGAACGTCCTTCTTTTGCTTCTTCAGGAGGGAATAACAGACCTGGGCCACATGACCCACCCTGTGGCAGAAAGCACACACCTCCTTGGACTTGGAACCCTGCTCCTGAGATGGAACACTTTTGCGCTTGAGGTCAGCTGCGGAGGCATTGCTGGTACCATGCTGGACCTTCTTAGCAGCGCGATCTAGCTCAATGTCCTCCACCTGCAAGGCGGCTTCCACAGTCTCCACGTAGGTGGTGGCGCCATGAGCTACCACATGCTGGCAGAAATCATGCCTGAGGCCCTTCACGAAACGACTGATCTTCTTCGACTCATCTGGCACGAATTCCGCGGCAAGGAGAGACAGGCGGGAGAACTCTATCTCAAACTCGGTCACTGTCCTGCCAAGCTGTTGAAGGGACAGAAACCACTCTGCCAATTTGTCCCGCTCCACAGAGGAGAGGAACTTCTCCGTATGCGCATCTTTGAATTGACCCCAGGTTAAAGAGGCAGAGTTGGGAAGACTGCGGCGCTGAAGCCACCAAGTGTAAGCATCCTCGGTCAGCTGGTAGGCCGCAAGGAAAACCATCTGAGCTTCAGGAACCCCAGCATACTCAAAGTGCTTCTCCATCTGGGAGAGCCACTCAGTAATGACGAAGAAATCACGGCTGCCGCTGAAGGACGGTGGCTTTAGCCTGCTGAACGCAAGGGTGTCCGCCATCATCATAGGAGGAGTCAGATTTGCCCCAAGCGAGGGCTCTAGATTGACGACAAGCGAGCCGGTCCCCGAACCGGGTATAGTAGTGGTAACTCTAGGAGGAACAATAGCTGCAGCTGCTCCTGAACGACCGGAACCAGAGGTTGGATCAGGAGTCTGGCGATCCCCCTCCAGGCGAGTGAGACGCTCCATAATCTCCCTCAGCACCTGGGCAGTGGCATCTCCAGTAGCTTCCCTTGTAGGAGGGGTAGCCTTCTTGCGTTGCGATCGCTTAGGAGCCATCTAAATGAAGACATAAGGAGAACAACTAAGGAAAACAGTTAAGCTACTCATAATGGTTGGGGAAAACAACAGTCCTAGTATCTTTTTGTCTATACTGTCGATTGCGTTCATCAAGTACTAGTTACAACATTTTTCGATGGACAACTCTAGGTAATGATCATGCAAATGCAATTGCGGCGATAAGGTCGCGTGCGATCGAAAACGATTTGAGAAATTCATGCATGTACAATCATCACCTGTTGTTCTTAGCTTAACACTCGTGCAATGAGTCATGATATGCATGCGATGTCATTATGCCTAAAATGCATTCCTAAAACAGCAAGAATATGTCATGAATGGATACACATGTCATGTTAAGCGCCCATATCACTTAACATGTCATGCATATTATGAACTAATGCCAACGCACTTGCAAATATTAAGCAACCCATACAATTTAATATTCGCAAGCGGTGTACAACCTAATGGAAGTTCATATGCACAAAAATGTTAAGTTTGCCCATAACCCCTTAACATTCATGTACATACTACTCATGCTTATGAGTGAGTGTGTGCATGCTTCGGCCTTGAACAACAGATAACGACACAGTGGGTGAAGGGATGATATATGCATGTATATTTTCTTCTTTAGGAGCAAAACTCCCTCTGATACCAACTGTCACGACCCGTCTCGACGAATGTCAGAGTGTGCATCGGGCGGTCGTGATGCCACGGGCATGGCGGAAAGATTCCCATGCCCGCTGAGGCGGTTGAAGCAACATTTAAAAAAAAAAGGAACTAGCTTTGAAAATAGTTATTTTTAAGGAAAAATTTTAGAGTTTTATAAAAAGTAAAAAAAAAGGGGGCGGAAGCTTTTAAAGTTTTAAAGAAAAGCGGTGTGATTTTCATGCACGTGCAATTCTTGTAAAATTCATACTACACACACAGCTGGAATGGAACAACAAAAAAAGATGCAGTGAAAAACAACAATAATGAAATGTCATAGATAATATGATCAGGTACATCCGAAATATCCTAGGAGTTGTCCGGTATACAGGTGAAATGCCTTACCGAAACTAATACATGATAAACTGAAAGGACAGCAAAGAAAATTTAGAAACATAGAACCTGATGTAGGCTACTACAAAACTAAACCTCAAGTAGAGCTGCAGCTGAACGACGAGCAACTCAGGGGGCAGGCGGCGCAGTCACGAAACCTAAGGCAATTCCAACCCCAAAAGGAAAAGCCTCAGAAACTTATGATTCAACAGAAAACAAGTTAACCCATTTAACAAGTGAGCAGAAATAACAGGTATAATAAGTATTCATTTCATCTTGTAGCGGAGCTAGAATTTATACAAACAACTGAGTCAGCAGGACAATCTGAGGGAAAACAAAATAAGCTAGCCTACTTCAGAGTATAGCCTGAAATTTGTCATGTAATGCTGTAAGCCGTAGTCGTTGAAATGTGTAAGTGCTTTTGGTGGGCGCGCATGGTTCACACTCAGATAAGCGTGCAAGTCTTTTTGGAAGGGTATTCCCGCTTGTCGTGACCATGCAAGCAGAAAAAATTTGCCCATTTAGACACTACATTTCAAGACTGCTTACTACAGACAGATTCTTAATTAACATTGCAATATGATTACCAGGTAACAGAATAAAAATCAAATTTTGCAAGTGAGAGGGTGCTCTCTACTTGCCTTAGGGTGGCGCTGAGACGAAAGGCGACGACTAAGCAGCGCTAGGAAGGCCCAAGGCTCAATTGAACCTGAACAAAACCCTATAACACACATATACGATTAACGAGATTTTTCAAGCTTGCGCAGTCATTTGATAAGCGCTCCACACAACAAGCAAAGGGGTTAACAATTTTACCTCCCTCAAGGATGAGGGGAGAAGAGGCTACCACGAGCACACGAGATTTGGCAGTGCTTGGGCGACGGAAACCCCAAATCGGTGAGGGCTTGAGTGATCCCACCGCTGAAATCCGAAGAGCAACACCGGAAATGCCAATAAAAATTGGGGTTATACGATAATACGACAAGCTCGAGGAAGATCGACATAGCTACCTCAACTGAAGTGCGAAAACCCAACAGAAGGACATTAGGGCAAGACTGAAAACACGAGGTTTGGAGGAGTTCCTTACCCAAGGAGACAAGATCTGGACTCAAACGTCCAAATAGGGGCAGATCCGAGCAACCCTATGTCGGAGAAGTCGGAGCCCTAGGAGGGGGGCTTGCAGCAACTCTCCAGGTCCAAGGGTCGGCTTCCAGAAATGGAGAGGAAGAGGTGTGGTTGATGTCCACGAAAGAGGAGGGGCTGCCGTCGGCTAGAGGAAGAAAAGCAGAACCCGCCGGCCAACACACGAGGAGGAAACGCCGGCCCTAGGGAGAGAAGCAGGAGGCGCAGAGATCGGCGGAAAAATCAGGAGCGTGAGGGGCGCCGACGCTATCTTGCGGGAGAAGGGCGACTTGCGGCTAGCGGGATGCTCGGGATCGGGCGATTCCTGCGGCGCGCGTCTAGACCGGGAGGGAGGCCTAATCAGGATAACAAAGGGGCTCGACTAAAATTAATAAAGGGGAACCCTAACCCCCTAATTACGGAAATGCCCCTATGTTATTATATATATATATATATATATATTTTTATCCTAATTTTTTTTGTATACGGATTGTTACATTCACCATGAAAACACAGCAGGTTATATAATAAACTATATAATAAAGATATCATTGAATTATACACCATAGTTTATGCAAAACTTAGATCTCCATGATGCCGGAAATCGGAGGCAATGAATTAGACAACCTTGGGTTTTCTATACCGGCCCTAAACAATGGATCGGTTTGCTCTCTCTCCCTTTCCTCCCAGGAATGGTCTTCGAGCCTCTCTTCACCTTCCTCCACGGAAGGCTCTTAGAGCCCCGCTAGATCTCCCATATCCAGACGTCCTCCCAGAATGATTTCTTACAAAATCCTTCCCGGGTTCCGTCGACCTCCCCGGTCGATTTTACTTCACTCAATGACAAAGAGAAAGATGAAAGAATGAATAAGAATGAGATAGAAACTATTGCTCCCTCAAAAACCAATATACTCCGTAGAGTGATCGGTGCTTCTGAATATCGTTCCTCTTGAACTTGATCAGCAACAGATAGTCATTGTAGACTATGCTCTTCAGAGATCTTCGAACTTGAGCGGATGGGCGATAGTTCTCTTTTCCTTGCAAGGAGATGGTGGTTCTCTACACCAGAGGCGGCCGAGGAACCCTATTCTAGTAAGTGTGCATCTCTCCTTTTAGGGAAAAGAATCGAGACCCTTTATAGCTGATTCATTAAAGTTACTATCGGCGGTAGAGTTACCGCGCGACAGTAGCGTCTTTACGCGCTTTCGCCAGCTATCCAACTCCAAATCAGGAAGGTGTCGTAGAACATTCTCTTGCTGTATTTGGATAGCGCGACGCGGTAGTCTTAGCGCCTCACGATAGTAGTCACGACGAATCCTTCTCGATGACATCAGAGCATCAAGTTGACGTAATCTTCTCGTTGATAGAGCTAGCACGTGACATTAGGCTAGCGCCCGCGGTACCATTCACGTCGATATTATCTCAATGCAATCGTCTCGATGTCATGGTCTCAAGTCGACGCTGGTTATCTCATCGTCATAGTTAGCGCCCGCGGTAGGTTAGCGCACGACGGTAGACTTCTCTACGACATCATCTCGACGGCGCATGTCTTCACATCGATAATTGACTTCACGTCGATAACAAGTCCTGTCGATATGGCTAGCGCCAACGAAAAGACTAGCGCCTGGCGATAGGTCAGAAATAGTAGAGTTCTCGACGTCTTCACACTTGTAAACCTGCACACTATACTCATGATATGAATGATCAAATATAGCATGAGATTGATATTGTTAAACTAAAGAGATGCATAACGCACATTCCAACAAGTGTTTCATAAGTTCACTATAGTATAAAAGGGTGAAAGAGATTTCCTCTTCTTGCTAGAGATCTTGATTTTTATTCTTCATAATATCTTCATTCCGCTTAAGTTAGAGATGACCAGGGGAGAGAAAGATATCAAGACTTCTGAGATCGAGAGATAAGGATTTCTTATATTAAATCGTCGCAAGATAAATTAAAGAATATTCGTATAAAATAATATCTTCAAACATCATCATAATAGACATAGGAAATCAGAAATACAAGACTGCTTTTCTCAACTGGCAAAAAATATCTTTGAAATAGTTACTTTAGCCTAAAATTTCGTTCAGAACTTTTGTTACTCTTTAAAATTACATCATTGGATTCACTTGAATTTAAAGAAATGGTGTAACTAGTATTTGTAAGCACTAGAATAGACATCTCTCAGTGGGAACGATCTCTACTCACATCTTATTACTTGATCGACACATGCACTTGCATTTAAACCATTTTCAGTGTATCACTTATTGTCGGGGATGATGAATGCAGATTATCAAAAGTTCCTCCTAGATTAGATTAGTCATATATTCACTCACTTAGGTGGTCTTATAACCAATCAAGAACATTGACCACTTGATTCAAGGAGTTAAGTCTTCTAGAAGTTCTTGTTAAAATTTTTGATTGGACCGTTTAGGAGTAAGCAGGAGTTGTATCAATAAGAGTTATAGCCAAACAACCACAATGCCAAAACCAGCAACACAAGAAATCTTTATTGAAATAATACTGCTTTACAATGCGAGGCATACATGGCGAGACATGATTCATAAGAATCACGGAGACGAGAAGAACAAACACACCAAAAAATAGAAACCGGCGGTCTGCCAGAAAGAGACCGCACGGATTGCAACAAAGGTTCAGGCCGCCCGGATTGTTCTGCTGTACTCCCAGACCGCTTGCACAGTCAGACCGCAGAAACACCTTGAGACCGCACGAACAGGAGCAGACAAACTGCACTGCCAGACCGCAATCTCAGCCCGCACGAACTGAAGCTTATTCAAATGAACAAAGAACTGAAGCTGTCGCCAGACCGAACTCAAATCGCCTAACCGCTGAAGGTCGCCTGACCGCTGAGTTTACTGCGAACAGCACAAGAACAATAAACCAGTTCGTTGACAAGCCGCAGACGAACTGTTTATTCGAGCCACCGGAAATCACCAAGGAAGGAGACCGCAACCTGCTGACCGCAAACCTGCGAACACAACAAACGGTTAACTCGCAACCAAGTCGCGCGAACTCAAACTTGAGACCGCAAGAAACTATCCGGGCTCTTGTTCTTACAGTTCTCGTTATGAATGACGGGCCATGCACCCCTATTTATAGGCGGGTGGACGGATGTCGTCACCGCACAAACCGGGATACAGTCACCACCCATCAGCTCGCGAACGGTCTCCAAAACCAGACCGCGCGAACACAGCACTTGGACAAAATTCAGTCCAAGACCGAAGTCAGCAGCAAGCCGCGCACAAACCGCACGGACACAGCGATCACCCTTCCTGAGATCGCCAACACAGAGAAGCAACTAGCCGACTTGAACCAAGTCGCCAGAATAGAAACCAAGCCGCCCGGTCTCATAGGTCAACCAAGAACAGACCGACTAGAACAAGACCGGAAACAACCCGCAACAGGTCGCCAGAACCAGCGACCTAAACCAAGAAGCAAGCTAGCCGATCGCACCAGATCGCCAGGAACAAACCGCCAGAGCACCAGCGCAGACCGCGCGGTCTCTGCGGTCTCCAGCCTTCAAACCGGCCGGACTCCTATCCACTTCACTTCAACAATTTCAACACTCCCCCTTGAAGTGGGAAGTGGAAACTAGCCCGAGCAACTCCCTTAACCGAGTAAACGGTCCCTTTGCCAGCGGCTTTGTGAAGATGTCTGCGACATTGTCCGCACTCCGAACATGCTCGACCTTAAGAGATCCTCCCAACACCTTTTCACGAATGAAATGGTGCTCAATCTCTATATGTTTGGTCCTCGCGTGACAAACTGGATTGTTAACCAGCTTGAGAGCACTCTCATTGTCCCCGCGTAGCATAGTGGGACCTCGAACCTCCTGATGAACGTCCTCTACCAACCTCCTGAGCCAAATAGCTTCCTGAGCTGCCAAGGCCGAAGCCTTGTATTCTGCTTCCGTGGTAGAAACAGACACCGAGTCTTGCTTTTTGCTGCACCAAGAGATAGCTGTGGGGCCCGTCATAAAGACATAACCCGACGTTGATCTCCGATCATCCACGTCTCCCCCATAATCAGCATCCATGAAACCATGCAACTCCAAGCTTGACCCTCTCCTATATAGGAGACCCAAATCAGAGGTCGACTTCACATACTTCAGTATGCCTTTAGCCGCCAGAAGATGGGTTTTCCGTGGTTCCGCCATGTACCGACTCACCTTGCCAACTGCATAAGCAATATCCGGCCTTGTGATCGTCAAATAGATCAAGCTCCCAACCAGAGCTCGGAACACCAACGGATCAGATAAGATTCTCCCCTCATCCTTCCGAAGCTTATGATGTTGCTACAAAGGTATAGAGCTGCTCTTCCCTTCCTCCATGCCAAATCATTTCACGATTCGCTCTGCATATCCTTCCTGAGAAATGAGCACTCCGCTCTCCCGTCTCTGGACCTCGAGTCCAAGGAAATGATGAAGCTCCCCTAGATCCTTCATCTCAAACCTGATAGCAAGCTCAGCCCTGAGTCTTGCAACAGCTTCCTTCGAGTTCCCGGTGACAATCATGTCATCCACATACAGCAGCACAATCACCCGAAGCACCCCTTCCTTCTTGATGAACAAGCTAGAATCAGAGTCTGAAGCAACGAATCCACAGAATAAGAGATATTCTGCAATCTTCCCGTACCACGCCCGAGGCGCTTGCTTCAACCCGTACAGGGCCTTCTTCAATTTGCAAACATAGTCTGGATACTCCTTCGAGATGAAGCCTTGCGGTTGAATCATGAAGATATCTTTGTCAATCTCGCCGTATAAAAAAGCATTCTTCACGTCGAGTTGCCAAATCTCCCAACCACTCGAAGCCGCCAAGGCAATAACAAATCGAACCGAAGTCATCTTTGCCACTGGACTAAATGTTTCATCATAATCTTCTCCGTACTGCTGTGAGAACCCACGAGCTACAAGGCGAGCCTTGTAACGCTCGATACTACCGTCAGCTTTTTTCTTCAGCTTGAAGACCCACTTGCAAGTGACAGGAGTAGTGCCCTTGGGCTTGGGCACAAGAGACCAGGTCTCATTCTTCTCGAGAGCTGTCATCTCTTCCTGCATAGCAATGTCCCACTCCTTCACACCTCTGGCCTTCTCAAAGCTCGACGGCTCCCTTTCATCTAAGGGACCAGCAAAGAAACAAGAAACAAAGTTCACCATGTTTCCTCCTGTGTATCGATCTGGTGGTTGAATAGTCCTCTTCGACCTCCTAAGAGGTTGCTCCTAACTAACCACCTCCTCAGCCGCTTCTTCTGTGCAAGCTTCTTTCCCAGATGAACATGGAGCATCGCTCCCCCTGCTTCCAGAACCTGAAGCCTCCATCTCAGAGGTTGACACACCTGGAGCTCCTGGTGAAACAGGCAACTCCACTTGAAGACTTCCTGCAGCTTTTCCTCCTTCATCAACCCTGCCCTCTGGTAGTTCAACTCCTGAGCTCCCCTTGTAGGAAGTTACTTCATCGAACACCACATCCCGAGAAACAATTGACCTTCGTGTCTCAGGATCCATGCATCTCCATCCCTTCTTCCGCTCATCATACCCAACAAAGACTAGCTTCCTTGCTTTCGCATCAAGCTTTGTTCGAAGAGCATCAGGAATATGCACATAGCAGGTTGATCCAAACACCCGAAGGTGAGCAACACTCGGCTTCTCCTTGAACATTAGTTCGTGAGGGGTCTTCATGTTGATAGGACTTAGAGGCAATCTGTTGATGACATAAGCTGCGCAAGACATTCCCTCCGCCCAGAAGGACTTTGGAATACTCTTGGCATGAAGCCAGCATTTGCAAGTTTCCGTCAGATGACGGATCTTCCTTTCGGCAACGCCATTCTGCTGTGGAGTATGGGCACAAGTGAGCTCTCTCCGAACGTCGTGTTTCCTGCAAAAACTTGAGAACTCACCAGAGGTGAACTCCCCACCATTGTCAGTTCTCAACTTCTTCACCCGCAGGCCTAAACGACCTTCCACCAGCTCCTTGAACTCCACAAATTTAGCAAAGGCTTCTGACTTCTCTTTCATGAAATACACCCAGACATATCTGGTGTAGTCGTCAATCAACACCAACATGTATCTGTTGCCTCCAAGGCTTGGGGTGGCAGTCGGTCCCATCAAATCACCGTGGATGCATTCCAACGGCACTTTGCACCTTGTTTGCGATTTGTCAAATGGAAGTCGATGAGACTTACCAAACTGACATCCTTCGCAAACATGACCGTCTCCATAGGAAGACAAGCTAGGCAAGCCATTGACAAGGCCCTTTACAGCCATAGGCTTTAATTTGTCCATGCCTACATGCCCCAACCTTTCATGCCAAATGGCCGCGCCATCGTTTGTCCTCATCTTATCAACATAGGTACTTGTCGATAAAACGAACAAGTCCTTCACCCGCTTGCCGACATGAAAAACTTCTCCCTTTATCTCCGGTTGAGTTTTGAGAAACTTCACTTCTGTTGGGCCAAACAGAACGTGATAACCGGCATCGACCGCGTTGGTCACAGAGAAGAGATTTTTCTTCATACCAGGCACGTGATAAACACTCCTCAACGTGAGTGGACCCTTATCACTGCTCAGAGAGACGACTCCTTCGTGCTCTACTGGATGAATAGAATTATCAGCCGTAATGATAGCATTATTACCTGAGTAAGGCGCCAAAGAAGAGAACTTTGATCCATCTCCGGTGAGATGATGTCCACACCCTGAATCAACAATCCAGTCCTCTTCATAGTTGATGGAAGCCAAGGCTTTAACGGGCATCGCCGTTATATTAGACACAAAGGCTCCTCCCCATCCAACTTCACCAGACTTTGGCATCTCCTTCTCCACTACATGTCCCGGCTGAAGATTCACTCGACAATCTTTCTTGAAGTGCCCGGTCTTGTTGCATCTAAAGCACTTTGGTCCCTCACCTTTCTTCTTCCCATCAGACTTAGGAGCATAGCCCCTATCTTGCTGACCTGAAGTGGAGGGTCCATCATGACCCGGCTTCTTCTTCTCCCATTTCTTCTTCCTCTTCCCAGAGAACATCACATCACTTTCTCCCCCGGAGATAGAAACCCCCGCCATCTGTCTTGCTAAACTTTCTTGTGAAGCAAGAAGGTTCTCCAGCTCCAACAACGACGGTTGATTTGCCCAACCCTGAACTGAAGTCACAAAGGCAAGATACTCCTTCCGCAACCCGCGAATGATATGCCTCTTCAGTTTTGCCTCAGAGATTGGCTCATCAGGGTCCAAAGCAGAAATTTCTGCCGTGAGATTCTTCATCTTGAGGAAGAAGGTAGAAATAGAAAGATCACCTTGAGAGGCTTTAGCCAACTCATTTTCAAGAAACTGTAGCCTTGCTACATTCTTCTTATTGAACAATCCATCCAAGGATGTCCAGATCTCCGCAGCAGATTTACATCCGATAATATGATCAAACAGCTCTGGTGAAATAGCCCTCTTGAGAGTGAACTCTGCCTTAGCATTCAACCTCCTCCAAAGCCTCACCTCTGCCATATTATCACCTGCTGGAAACACCTCCTGTGTGTCTTCTCCGCCGACTATCTCCCAAAGATCCTCGCCAATCAAATAACTCTCCATACATGACTTCCACTTTTTGAAGTTAGTCGATGTGAGGAGTTCAATACCAAGACCTCTTGCGAAACTGCCTTCCATGGCAATCAATGTGGTCTCTTCTTCACAAAGACGATGGCAACTCTAGTTGATCACTGCTTATCCACTCCAGGAACCTCCCTCTGATACCATGTTAAAATTTTTGATTGGACCGTTTAGGAGTAAGCAGGAGTTGTATCAATAAGAGTTATAGCCAAACAACCACAATGCCAAAACCAGCAACACAAGAAATCTTTATTGAAATAATACTGCTTTACAATGCGAGGCATACATGGCGAGACATGATTCATAAGAATCACGGAGACGAGAAGAACAAACACACCAAAAAACAGAAACCGGCGGTCTGCCAGAAAGAGACCGCACGGATTGCAACAAAGGTTCAGGCCGCCCGGATTGTTCTGCTGTACTCCCAGACCGCTTGCACAGTCAGACCGCAGAAACACCTTGAGACCGCACGAACAGGAGCAGGCAAACTGCACTGCCAGACCGCAATCTCAGCCCGCACGAACTGAAGCTTATTCAAATGAACAAAGAACTGAAGCTGTCGCCAGACCGAACTCAAATCGCCTAACCGCTGAAGGTCGCCTGACCGCTGAGTTTACTGCGAACAGCACAAGAACAATAAACCAGTTCGTTGACAAGCCGCAGACGAACTGTTTATTCGAGCCACCGGAAATCACCAAGGAAGGAGACCGCAACCTGCTGACCGCAAACCTGCGAACACAACAAACGGTTAACTCGCAACCAAGTCGCGCGAACTCAAACTTGAGACCGCAAGAAACTATCCGGGCTCTTGTTCTTACAGTTCTCGTTATGAATGACGGGCCATGCACCCCTATTTATAGGCGGGTGGACGGATGTCGTCACCGCACAAACCGGGATACAGTCACCACCCATCAGCTCGCGAACGGTCTCCAAAACCAGACCGCGCGAACACAACACTTGGACAAAATTCAGTCCAAGACCGAAGTCAGCAGCAAGCCGCGCACAAACCGCACGGACACAGCGATCACCCTTCCTGAGATCGCCAACACAGAGAAGCAACTAGCCGACTTGAACCAAGTTGCCAGAATAGAAACCAAGCCGCCCGGTCTCATCGGTCAACCAAGAACAGACCGACTAGAACAAGACCGGAAACAACCCGCAACAGGTCGCCAGAACCAGCGACCTAAACCAAGAAGCAAGTTGGCCGATCGCACCAGATCGCCAGGAACAAACCGCCAGAGCACCAGCGCAGACCGCGCGGTCTTTGCGGTCTCCAGCCTTCAAACCGGCCGGACTCCTATCCACTTCACTTCAACAATTTCAACAGTTCTGATAAAGCCACTCATCTTCTGGGAGACCCGACCCTACTCCCTTCTGAGCAGTTAGGAGAGAATCATTGTTTTGAAGTCTTGGCAACTATCTGTATGGTGACCATCCCTTGAGACATATTATGTCTACGAGTTCCCCTATCCATTTATTAAAGGATCACGAGCCCATTTATGATAGAACTCATAAATATCTCATGGTAGACCTCTGCATCATCAGGTAGGTCATCTTCATCCCCAGTTCCTGCACAGAAATCGTGTTTGCTTTCTAGAACAATCTTTTGGTGAGGATGAGGTTAACTCGAACCAAGTAGTGTAGATTGAGGGAGATTTGGCGTGATTGTCAAGGATGGTTTGATGTGCAATGTGGATAGATTCCTCAAGCTGGGGGTAGTAAATTGCTTATTGGCCCATCCTTGGGGTTCTCTATAAATGAGAACTAGCACACGTCTATTATATACACATATTTTCTTAGCTTAAGTGGTGCTCGCAAGATTTCCATTGACAACGAGGATTGTATCAATATAGTCATTTGTAAGGGCCTGAAGCATATGAGGTTGATGTTTGAGTCTCACCCTCATTCCTTACCATGTAGTTTAGATTAATATGATGTTGTTACAAGTTGTTGGATTGGTACACAATCTTAGAGGGGGAATGAATAAGGTTTTGCGCAGTACATATTATAAATGACAATTTATTACTCAATTTTAATGCTATAGTGCACAAGGGAGTATTACATATAGAGTTAAAAACAGTCATTTAAAAAATATATTGCCATCACAAATATATAAGAATAAACTAGGCAAAAAATATAAAATCAGTTCCTGAACTTTGGGTGTTTTTTAAAATCAGCCCCTAAACTTCTAAATAGTTGAAATCAAGCCCTAAACTATAAAAACCAAGCACTTTTAGTCCCAAAGACGGTTTTCGTTAACATAGCTAGCCGGTTTCCGTTAAAAGGCAGGTTTGCTGCAGCCAGGGGCATGCGTGTCGGCCATTGGCCCTCCTCCACCGGCGACGGTCCGACAAAGATGTAGAAATCTAGAACTCCTCCAATCACCTTATAAGTAATAGAGATGTCACTATAGATCACGTCCATCCCATTACTGTTAAGAAGCAACACTTCATGATCCTCCCTGTCAACGTTCCACAACGTAAGCTTTTCTATGGGTACCAACCGGAATGACTTTTGGGTGTGCTCGTCCTTGCCATACAGGTTTGCTCTATCAGCGAGCATCGACGACGAGATCTCCAGGTAGCGATCATTGAACAAGAGACTTCTGCCTTCAGTTCTGAAGAGGATCTCACGGGACAAGCGACGACTGAGGGTGAAGCCGAAGGGCGAGGAGCTGGTAAGAACGAGGACATGGTCTGAGTCGGGTGGGGAGAGGACAACATGTCCCATGGCTGCATCAAACCTGCTTTTTAATGAAAACTGGCTAACTTTTTAATAGTTTAGGGGTTGGTTAAAACTATTGTAAAGTTCAGAGACTGGTTTAAAAAGCACCAAAAATTCTAGGACTGATGCTCACTATATTGAACAATTCAAGATACCCGAAAATAGGATGATTTTACCAATTCTAGATTGCAAATCTAGTTGTCTCACTTGGAAAAACCACAATCACAAGATTAAAGTCAAAATGTGAAGATAATTTATGCTAAGATAACTCATATATGGTGGATTCTCCATTTTAATGAGCATTAAGACTCCATTTGGCGCGGCTTTTTTGCTCCGATGAGTTTGGACAAAAACACCACTACCATAGAATATATGTTTGGCATGACAACAATTACGCCACCACCAAGAAAAGAAAACTACTTTTGAACATAAAAGTGGATGAAGCTCCTTAGGTGAGGTCGGGCATTCATGAACGATAGTTCATAACCGTCGCATTCATGACCATCACCACCGTGCCAAATGGAGCTCATGTCAGTTGGAGAATTCTTGAATGCATTGACAATAGGGACTTCGGAATTTTTTTATCCATCTCCTTTCTTTCATGATAATGCTTTGAGCTTCAATGAAAAAGGTTCCTCATTTTTCTCCAACAATAGATTTATTACTACATCTTCAAGAGAAGAGGATGAAGATAGCCTTTTGAGATCTCCTTGGTAGTGTCATCCTCTTGTCCAAGGAGTAACATAAATCACCCTAGATGTGATAGAAGTCACCATGAATGCTTGAAGTCATTAGGTATTTATTGACTCCCAAATTTAGCTTATATTATAACCCCATCATATTTCTATGTGAAATCTTGTCTTCTATAGAACAAATCGGGTCCCCTATAGAACAAATTGAGTCCCCTATTCTTGTTGTTAAAAATCTCTGTTATGGAAATAATCAGGGGCTCGATTAGGAGCTGCATGCCAAATTCCTCCAAGTATGAGATCTGTCCCCTTTTCGTCCATGCTAAAAATTTACTTTCTAATGACACATCGCCTGTGAAGGACGATGATTACGCCATATGCTCATGTCCTCCAACCCGCCTTCATTCAAAACGATGCAAGATTCTGCATATCTTAGACATTCAACATCGTAGAATAATAATGGTAATGGCCAAAGATTTCATGGGGCTTTTCACATCAAACCCTAGGTCTTACTATGGGGCTCCAAGGGAACATAAAATACAAGCCCAATATTCTAGTCCTATATATGAAAAGTATGATTCAAGTACACAATGCCCGCATATCTACATATAGGACCAAATCTATAAATGAACCCTAGTCAACATCATCGGTTCAGTTGAATGACCTACCCTACTTCACCATAACACGCCTATGCTCAGAATCGTATGTTGATGGGATCTATCTACAATGATGAGATCACATGTCTGGAGTTACTAATGAATCATTGTCTCCATAGCCCCTCACTAATTAGTGAAGTTAGGATCACCACATGCAAAAGATGGAAAGAACACCAAAATAAATCAAATTCTAATACGAGATAAGAAGAGTCATTACCTTTGAAGCATACTTTCAAACCATGGATGATGAAGAGGATTGGGTCCCTTGTAGAGGAGGGTGAGCTCTCCGCAATGATGGAGATGGGCCGTAGATAAGATCATAGAAGCTCTGAGACCCTCCAATAATAATTCTCTTTATTCTTCTCCCTCTCTTCTTAAAACTCTAAATAAAATAGAAATGAAATGAAATGAGGCCCATTAGGTCATAAATCCAGTGCAAACCTGCCAGGAGATTCCCCAGTCCTTCGTAAAAAATATCCTCAAAGATCAAGGGATGAAAACAACTCACGGAATTGGTTTACGCTGATCACACACTCTAGGAACACGACATGTGCTCGATCATCTTATTAACTCGAAAAGAGTTTGGATCCATCATACGAGATGTGCACAAAAGTACACGACCTATGCTCGGGCACACAATGTGTGATCGGGGCGTGTAACTCTCTGTAAAACTATGAGATGCTATAGGCAAGGTTATACATGTGTGATGAAATGGCACAGTGTCTGTTCCACTGCAAGATCTGAGCACACGATGCATGCATAAGGACTATAACCCTAGGTTACTCAAGAAATGAAGCTCGAGGCATGCCTCGATTTAGTGCATGTATCAATAGAGTGACCCTGGCCCAAGTGAGTAAAATGGGGTGTTACCAACGTTATCAGGATCACGATCTGGATCGTAGGATCATACGGTCTGGACACGATCACAGACATTTTTGCATTTAAGATGTTGTAATTTACAACTGACTGGTGGGACTCATACGGAGATAATTGCAAATTGAAAAGAATTGTAAATTGGGTTCTATGTTTGGTATGTAGCTCTTTCAAATGTGAACACAATTGGAGTGCATATGAAAGAATAGGGAACCATAAATCTTTCCGTCTATATGTAAAGCCTAACATTGGGGGTTCACAGAGCAATAAGACTATTATAAAGATCTAACATTATAATAGAATGAGGGATGAAGTAAGGTACTCGCAAAGGCCCCGCGGAATATGACCTTGATGCAAACTTTCATATACTACACACGATAGATGCACTTGTCTAAAAAGTATGCATTTTTATCTGCATCAATATTTCAAGTATGACGTGTCACACATCAAGTTAAATATAAATTTATGCATTGATACATCCAAAATCTCCTATACAACTATTATAGCTGTGCTTTCCTAAATGAATGCAACCATATCACTAGCTTTGGTGTGATCAGAGCGTATCAATGACCTATGTGTCCTCAATGCAAATAGTCTTGACTTCTGTTGATAGCCTATGGTACAACCTTTCTCAACATAGATATGTGGAATAAATTGTGAAACCCATCGAGTTCATTTGATAGTGCAAGGTAGTTAGTGTTTGGAAAAATCCCTTAGGAATTAATGAAATAATGATATGTTTTGGAGTTAGGCGGTTGATGTCATAGAACTCCTCAAAATATTAGGTGAGGACATAATTAACTCTAGTTAATGGTAATCCTTGAAGACAAGCAAGGCTCTACACTCTATGATTGTTGGCCGACAATCATTGACCATTGATCAAGGCGCTCAACAATCGTTGATCTCAAGTATATCTCAAGGATTAATGATCATTGATTGTTGATTGTTGTTTTGTAGCTCATAGATTCAACTCTGAAGAAGCAAGCCCAGTGATCTACGGTTATTGACCCTCGGCAGTTGATCGATGGCGTCTCATTTAACTCTTGAAGATTTGAAGAAGCAATCACAATGATCAGCGGTCATTGACCAGTGACTGCAAGCATCACTCAATGATTTTTGACCGATGACCCTAGATCAAAGTAAAGGCATATCAAAGTTTGTTGATCATTTTTATGTGATCATTATCCACCAATCTATCCAAAGAAGAGTTCATGATACACACGATTCATTTTTATAATTTAAATAGATAAAATGTGTATTTGTAGGCAAGTGCACCTATTGTGTGTAGTATATGATTAATTTATATCAATGTCATATTTCATAGGGCCTTCGTAAGTACCTTCTCTTCATGGCTTCTTCCTTAGCAGCTTCCTTTCCTTTTTTGTTTCTGTTTTTGCCTCTCAAAGTAGTCAAATGGCTTTGGAATGTATCTTCGAGGCTCAGGAGAGGCATACTTAGGAAGTGGTCTAGGTGAATACTTGTACTGTCTCTTATAAATTCTTCTTTTGATTTCTTGTCGTTCATGTTTTTTCCAATCTTCTGAAATATAATATTTCTCCTTGTCTTTTGCCATCTTTGCCAAATTTCTTCCAGGTCCATAAAATGATTTCTCTTGATTCAGGACTCCAGACTTCAAATGTAGGGTCTTTCTCCCTTTGTTCTCTTCTCCTTTTTGCACTGGTCTATGCTTCAGATAATTTTCTCTTAGAGATTGTCCTTGGCCTGGGCTCGGGCTCTCCCACTATCTGAACTTCTTCAACATCATCATAATACTGCTCTAAGGGCTGATAGAACTCTTTTGTAGGTTGATGAGTCCTGATCATATACACTTTTATGGACTCATCTGGGCCATTTATTTAGTCAATTCACCGCACTATAGCCTTGTTATAGCTTATATTTGATAATCCATGCTAGGTGCACATCTAGGCCCACTTTGGTGTGATTTTCGTGCTTATTGTCATTAGTAGTATTCATGTGCTGTTAAGTGCCACTTTCAGTGGCTAGATCTGTGGTTGTGCGGGAATAGGAGTCGTGCAAGTGTTCCCGGTGCAATTCTGCACAGGAATACTGCGCACGATCGTCGGTTCTATTGCGCACGACCACTGGTCGTGCGCCACTGATCGTGTGCACTTAACCCTTTTTCACGAGTTCTGTTTGGTGCAGTGTGCACGACCACCAACGCCAGTGCGCACGACCAACGGTCGTGCGCCACTGCTCGTGCGCACTTATCATTAAAATTTTGAGTTCTGTTTGCTGTATTGCGCACGACCACCGGTCGTGCGCCACTGGTCGTGCGAACATTTTATTTTACAATTTCTGTCTTTGCAGGCCCCGTCCAGGCAGAGCGCACGATCACAGGATTCTAGTGCGCACGACCACTGGTCGTGCGCCAATGACCGTGCGCACTGTTTAATTCCAGCGCCTATAAAATCCGCTGCTCGCGATTTAGGTCAGATCGATCGTCTTCTTCCGCCGTTTTCCGCCCGGTTCCGCCCAGATTCGCCCCTCCATTGCCGCCCACCATATGGAGGTGCTCCGGGCTTGCTCTTCACGCCAATCTTGAGCCGGAGTTTCCTCTCGCCCTCCTCCTTCATCCAAGAGCTCCAAAGGAAGACCTAGCCGCCATTACCATCAAGCAAGAGGAAGTTTGCAACCTTTACCGGATCGTGACACGAAGAAGACGGGTCCATTGGAGAGTCGTGACAGCTCTCTCTACCCCGGACGTAGTTGCGGACCGAGCTTGGACGCGGATTGACAACCCGGCGATTCCAACCGTGAATCTCCAACGAGCCTTCGGATTCGGTCGATTTCTTGCCTTGTTCTCTTCTTATTGATTGTTGTAATAGTTAGATCTTTTGTATTTTGATGAAGAACACTATAAACCTTGCTATTTAAAGTTATTTCATGTCTATGTGAAATACCCTTTTTGTTTATTTGTGTGCTTGAGGTGCGCCCCATTCCATCCTCCATCCCGCCATCACGTTCGTATGCCGCACTAGCAATTGCTAGTGGCGTGCTTGTCGAAGAGGTGCTTGCGACCCTCACTCCGCTAGCCTACTCGTCCATCCGCCTACCGAAGCGTAGCATCGCGGCCCGTATTCCATCCCGCCTAACGAAGCAGTGCGCTCAAGGCCTGCACTGTTCGATTCCGCTTGCCTACTCGCCCATCCGCCCTTTCGACGCAGCGCGCTCAAGGCCTGCCTAGTCTCCATCCCGCCAAGCGAAGCATTGCACAGCGGCATTGCATAGGAGTAGTTGATAGCTTTTATTTTATTTTCCAAAAGCCAACCCAACTCCCCCGCATTCCATCCGATTTAAGGACTTCAATCTCAAGTCCTTCCTCGAAACCTAACTCCACCTTACTGTGTTCCTCAAGAGACCGACACTCGGGGATTTTCCCCATTATTATTACTTGCGCGACCGGTGCACTTGCCGAATCATCGCATCAAGTTTTTGGCGCCGTTGCCGGGGAACACAGTCGTGTGAGTTTTCTGGAGAGGGAGAATCTGAGAGAGAAGCCCTTCCATTTGTTTATCGCATCTTTTGTTTTATTTCTGTTCTCTTTATTCCATTTTCTTGTTTTATAGTAGGTTGCTTTAGTAAATTTTTGTTAGGTGTAGTATTTCGCACAATAGTGTTCTTCTTTTTGAATCGTTTTATCTTCTCACTATGTGGGCACATCTCAATTTTCGTTGCCGTTGGTGTGGAGCTACCTCCCACTCTAGTGATGAATGCCCCACGGAGAATAGTAGGCATACTTCTTATAGCCCAGCATATGGAGCACCTACTTCGTCTGGTACTCCATATGGTGCGCGTAAGTCTTATGGCTACTCTGCTGAGCCTTTACCGTCTTACTTCTTTTCGGCCTCATCCCCCGCTGTGCCAAAGAAGCCTGCTAGGCAGTGCCAGTTTTGTCGGAGCACAGATCATGCCCTGAAGGATTGTGCCAAGTATCTTCGCCAATTGGACGAGGATGATGAGCCGGATATCCGGATCGTCCCAACTCCTAACTCTGGCGGCACACCTTCAACATCCGGTTATGTGTCTTTGTCACCTTCACATCTTGAAGGGTATGGCATGGACACGGTCACCGGATGTGCGGTTGATCTATGCACCGACATTGCTGAGCCTATTCTCCCGGTGCATCCACCACCTCTAGTGGATTCGATTCTTTGTGAGGAATCGGTGCTCGACTTTTATCCGAGCACTACTCCTCTCCCTGTTGTGCATACTACACTCGTCTCTGACGACATTGTTGATGATGTGTCACAGGAGGAGGCGGTTGATCTGAGTGTTGTGCCTATTCCTATGGAGGAGGACAACCTTCTAGGTGAAGAGGAATTTTCCTCAGCACCGGTGGAGGAAGTCCAAATCCTAAGCCTGGCCACCGTTGATCCCGCCGAATCTTGTAGCACTGATGACAATGCAAACATTATTTTACTTACCCAACCTGATGGGAGTGAGACCGGGATCACTCCCCCGATTGATGTTTATTTATGTTCTTCGTCTTCTTTATTTCTTGATCCCCTTCCTTCACCCGAGCCTGTGCAGGTTGAATCTTCACAGGTACTTTAGGAGGACTTGGAGCTTTTTGCACAAGTCAATGATGAGAGCATCCTCTCATGTGAGGAGGTTTATTCCCCCTCCGTAGAGGAAGCTCCACTCATTGCCTTCTCCTCCTGCGGACCTGCTGCGGACGATACCTTGCTGGGCAAGGATAATTTTGGTAAGATGAGTGAGGACCAGGCCTCCTCCTCTTCTTACTTTCTTTTCCCTCTACCTGTGATGGGCAGGTTTTATCTATATTCGGGTAGAGGCATGACTGTTCTTTCTCCGTATAGGTACCCGCTACCTACACGCATATTAGAACAGTTACCTGTCCACTTTTCTTTTCATAGGCCCATTAGCTAGAACTGTACAAATGCCAAATAAGTCGTGCTGGGAGGACAATAACCCCAGTAGTTATCTTTCTTTTCCTGCATTCTTATTTCTTCCAATCATGTTTAGTTAGTAGTACTTTCTTTTCAGTTTTCTTTTGTCTTTGTTTTTGCGGAGCTGACCCCTGCAGGTATCTTCTCTGGATGGCGGATGCTGCAGTTTAGTCGTGGTTTAAACGCCAATCTTCTGGTATGCTCACTTGCTGAGCATTGGGTACTCTCTTCCCCTAGCCCTATTTTGATTTTCCTGTCATATATTATGCGGATTGTTTAGTTTAAGTCTGGGGGAGAGTAGTTTTGTTCACCCACTCACGTGCACTCATACATAGCATGCCAGAAGTATTTTATTTTCAGTTTTATTATTTGTTAATTTTCATTGCACACCACAGCACCCACTTGAGCGCGTACTCATCTGTTTGCTTGCTCTGTTGCGAATTTAATTCTTCTGCTTATTTGGGAAAATCTAGGTGATGGCTTAGGACTATGTAGCAGAGTAAAATGTTGACTCCCGTAGTGCTCCTAGTCGAGTGCTCGGTTGCATAGAAATTTGTGTAGATTAGACTTCTTTTTATACTATGGTTTTATATTTTTCTCTATTAGTGTAAATGTTGTTTACTCTACTCAAATGGTGAATCCGGTGTGAATCAAACGGTAGCATAGGGATGTGTGTAAACGATCGCTAGATTCGTATTGCTTGAGTCGGGAGAAAGGAGAATCTTTCTCGGTGGCTAGAACTTGCCCCAAGCGATTCTTGAAGCATGAGTATACGGTTAGTCAATTGCGTGAATGTGATATAGGCCATCATCTTGGCCCGGTTGAGCCTTTGTGCCATTCCTATCATCACTTCCTCGCTAGCCCAGTTGTGCCTACCCCATTCTTTTGGTTCAGCCCCACTATTGTTCACCAAAGCCTAAACTCCAATCCTAGTCGCACACCCAAAAAGCAAGCATTTTGTTTATATTTCAAATTGGTGGTGTTGATTGTGGTAGTACATTGTGAAAATGTGGTTGTGCATCCTTGAAAATTTGCTGAAATTGTTAAAGAAAGAAAAAGAAAAGAAGAAAAAGATTTGAAAAGAAAAAGAAGAATGAAAAGTTTAATTGAAAAAAAAAATCTGTTTGAGATTTATATTTGGGAGTAGGCGGTGCACACACCCATGCGTCTAAGTCTAAGTCTGGGGGTGTGGTGCATCCGCGTGTTTTGTGGCCACTTGGATAATGTTATGCATTAGCTCATTTGGGTTTAGTGCTTTAGCCGTCGTTTTTATCTTTGTTTTACCTCACCTAAACCCAAGCCCCATTTAAAACCTAAAGTCCTATTGATTCACGCATTTGAGTCAAACCAGTGCCGTGGAGAGAATGTGTCCGGGCAAGCCTATGGTCACCGACACCGATGGATTTCGGTGGAGTTTATCCGGCATCCCAATCTTGAGCAATGCTCATCTCAGCGCTTCGTTTACTTTCTCCGTATGCATGACCAAATGATTCACCGTTGTTCACCATTTTGAGTAGTTGTAATATGCTTTTACTCTTTTAGAAATATATAGACTATTTTTATAATCAGAAATCTTCTCTACTATTCTTCTTATGCATGTGAGCATGCGACTTCGCATGGTACTCTGTATTGTAGTTTTAAGCCATCTACTTTTCTTTCCCCGTTCGCTTAGAATTTGTTTGCTCGGGACGCGCAAACAAGTAAGTCTGGGGGTGTGATGAGTCCTGATCATATACACTTTTATGGACTCATCTGGGCCATTTATTTAGTCAATTCACCGCACTATAGCCTTGTTATAGCTTATATTTGATAATCCATGCTAGGTGCACATCTAGGCCCACTTTGGTGTGATTTTCGTGCTTATTGTCATTAGTAGTATTCATGTGCTGTTAAGTGCCACTTTCAGTGGCTAGATCTGTGGTTGTGCGGGAATAGGAGTCGTGCAAGTGTTCCCGGTGCAATTCTGCACAGGAACACTGCGCACGATCGCCGGTTCTATTGCGCACGACCACTGGTCGTGCGCCACTGATCGTGTGCACTTAACCCTTTTTCACGAGTTCTGTTTGGTGCAGTGCGCATGACCACCAACGCCAGTGCGCACGACCACCGGTCGTGCGCCACTGCTCATGCACACTTATCATTAAAATTCTGAGTTCTGTTTGCTGTATTGCGCACGACCATCAACGCTAGTGCGCACGACCACCGGTCGTGCGCCACTGGTCGTGCGAACATTTTATTTTACAATTTCTGTCTTTGCAGTCCCCGTCCAGGCAGAGCGCACGATCACAGGATTCTAGTGCGCATGACCACTGGTCGTGCGCCAATGACCATGCGCACTGTTTAATTCCAGCGCCTATAAAATCCGCTGCTCGCGATTTAGGTCAGATCGATCGTCTTCTTCCGCCGTTTTCCGCCCGGTTCCGCCCAGATTCGCCCCTCCATTGCCGCCCACCATATGGAGATGCTCCGGGCTTGCTCTTCACGCCAATCTTGAGCCGGAGTTTCCTCTCGCCCTCCTCCTTCATCCAAGAGCTCCAAAGGAAGACCTAGCCGCCATTACCATCAAGCAAGAGGAAGTTTGCAACCTCTACCGGATCGTGACACGAAGAAGACGGGTCCATTGGAGAGTCGTGACAGCTCTCTCTACCCCGGACGTAGTTGCGGACCGAGCTTGGACGCGGATTGACAACCCGGCGATTCCAACCGTGAATCTCCAACGAGCCTTCGGATTCGGTCGATTTCTTGCCTTGTTCTCTTCTTATTGATTGTTGTAATAGTTAGATCTTTTGTATTTTGATGAAGAACACTATAAACCTTGCTATTTCAAGTTATTTCATGTCTATGTGAAATACCCTTTTTGTTTATTTGTGTGCTTGAGGTGCGCCCCATTCCATCCTCCATCCCGCCGTCACGTTCGTATGCCGCACTAGCAATTGCTAGTGGCGTGCTTGTCGAAGAGGTGCTTGCGACCCTCACTCCGCTAGCCTACTCGTCCATCCGCCTACCGAAGCGTAGCATCGCGGCCCGTATTCCATCCCGCCTAACGAAGCAGTGCGCTCAAGGCCTGCACTGTTCGATTCCGCTTGCCTACTCGCCCATCCGCCCTTTCGACGCAGCGCGCTCAAGGCCTGCCTAGTCTCCATCCCGCCAAGCGAAGCATTGCATAGGAGTAGTTGATAGCTTTTATTTTATTTTCCAAAAGCCAACCCAACTCCCCCGCATTCCATCCGATTTAAGGACTTCAATCTCAAGTCCTTCCTCGAAACCTAACTCCACCTTACTATGTTCCTCAAGAGACCGACACTCGGGGATTTTCCCCATTATTATTACTTGCGCGACCGGTGCACTTGCCGAATCATCGCATCATAGGTCTGTACTACTGTTCTGGGGGGTTGATAAAAGGTGTTGGGCTGATATATTTGAGTATCTCTTATAACTTGATTCAACTCATTAAGTAACCAGAATGCTCTTTCACGTGTCATATTATCTCCCTTTCTAACTTCTTCAAAAGTGTTCTGTAGAATCTTATCCTTGTACTTATCCAATTTGTGAGACAAAAATTGATAGAGAAGTCTTGGCTATCCTTAAAAACTGATTAGAGAAGTCTTGGCTATCCACAAATTTCTATATGGTTTCCTTCTTTCTTGCAGTGATTTTCTCTATGAGAAAGAAGTGGACTCTAAAGTTCATCCACTATCATCTGATGTTCATGATGGTTATTCTTCAGCTTTTCATCCAGATAATTTAGAGCTTTATAGCTATTGCAACTGCAACAACTACTTTAATGAACCAACTAGTGATTTGAGAATTTATGTGGTCCGTGTTGTTCATTACAACATCCAGTTTGGCAGAAACTTCTTCCTTGACTTTATCCAGAACCTTATCCACGTAATTTGTAAAATATCTCATCTACTCCCCTAACAATAATCTCATCTGATCTAAGATGGGGCTGGAGGCTTCTTATTGTGGTCAGGAGGCAGAAGTTCTAGGGATATCTTATTCCATCTGATTCTCCTTTATTCTAATAGCTCATTCTAGCAAGGAGTCGTCAAAAACTTCATCAGGGGTGTCTGGAATATAAATAAGACTTGCACCTTTATCTTCCACCCTAACTTCTTTGCCTTCAAGAACTACCAACTCCCTGCATATATTCTCAGGTTCTTGGGCATTCAGCTCCTGATGAGCTTTTCCCTTACCTGCATCATCAGAAATAATTGGGTCCTTTTGGACATACGACTCCAGATGCGTCCATTCCTTAACCCTATCATCCTCATTATCAGAACAGTATTTTAAATGCTCATCTAGGGCAGATGACTCCATGTTGTTGGATTGGTAGGCGCCCTTAGAGGGGGGGGGGGGGTGAATAAGGGTTTTCAAAACTTTAGTGATATTTTTAAAACCTTTGTAATAATGCAAGATTAAGACAATAGAAAGTCAAGTAAAATAATTAAAATAAAGTAGAGACATGATTTATTAATATTAAATACGGTTTTACAAAAGTTGACTTCTATGATGCTAGAAATCGGTGGCGATGAATAGTAAACTCTTTTTGTTTTCTATCCGGACTCGCATCCCCACGAACCGGTGGCCCTAGCCTATCCTCCCCGGATTCGGCCTCAAGCCGCTCTAGCCAACCCTTCCCCGGATGTGGCCTCGAGCACCCCCTAGACCTAGCCTAGATCTAGTCGCCAACACGAGGCGAGTTTCCCCCTAAGTCCTACCCAGACCTAGTCGCCAATACGAGGCGATTTCACTAACTGTTTACAAGAAGAATATGATATGAAAATAAATAAAAAAACTCCCTTCTGAAGTTGGAGGCGAAGATCCACTGTAGAATAAGCGTTGTAGAAGCAGACTTCGTTTGGATCCGGCGTGATGAGATTCTCCTTCAGAAGTTTGCAAAACTTTGGTAGGACTTCAACTTTCGGCCAAGATAGCCTCTGGAATTCTAGCACTCTATCTCTCTATGATATCTCTCTGATGTGTGTCTGAAACGAGAGGAGAGGAGTCCTTTTTATAGACTCAGCGCTAGCGCATGCGCTAGTGCTACCGCCGGCGCTATCCCATATTAAGTAATATTTTGCGCGCGAGAATATTTAATCCGAGGAAGCAATTTCGCCATTCCTCTTGTGCTCCGCGCAACCGCCAGCGCTATCGGCTACCGCCAGCGCTATCCCATATTAGGACACATTCTGCGCGGCAGAATCTTCAATCCGAGGAAACAATTCCTTCTTGCCAACTGTGTGCGTCGCTACCTCCTGCGCTATCGCCTACCGCCAGGCGTTATCTCCTTCCATATGTGCTCCCGGAATTGCGCTATCATCGCTAGCGCCAGGTGCTAAGTGCTACCGCTGGCGCTAGTGGGAGACTTGGAATTGCTGGCTCAAAATTGGGGGCAACCATCCTTGAGTCATGTGGACTTTGATTTCCTGCACACTTAAACACACAAGATCAAATACACATAGGATTTGTTATTCTCAAACCTAGGAGATGCGGAAGACCATGTTCCAACAAACTCCCCCTTTTGACAATAACAAATCCTTTAATGATAAATCAGAGCATTAATAAATAAGCATGATGAAACTATATTTGTGTGTGTGTGAGAGTGATGACTTAGGATAATTATTGATTTTAGCATTTAGAATTGCTCCCCCTAAATACATGATGCCCCTAAGTGAATGCTCTCCTAATATGTAAGCTATCATCTTAATTAAGCATTATAGTTTGATAGTAGATTAATTTTTTATCATGTTAGTTCTCCCCCTTTGGTTATTAGCAAAAGTGGGTAAGGAGACACCACTAAAAAGTTGATAATAAGATAAAAGCATGATCGAGCTTGTAGAGAATGAAATGAGGAGTTGTAGAATTATTTTCATTGAAATAGATCAGAGTTTGAGTATCAAAATATTTTCATAAATCAGAGTTTGTAGCATAAATGTAAAGTTGCGGAAGACTTAGAAAAATATAAGCAAACATCTTTTGTAAGACAAGATAATTAAAAATATATAGGAGTTTAATTTTATCAAGAAGATGTTTTGTAAACATTTTAAAATCAGTAATAAATTAACCAAGCATGAAATGATGATATCAGAAAGATAGTACTACAATGTTATGTTAATTCATAGTTTCAAAACACTAAATATTGTAGAGAGCATGCTAGGTTATCTAGTGCATTTCATAAGTAAAGAATAGTATTGAATTAGCATTAGGATCCAATACTCATGAGAAGAAGTGTTATGGAAGATAATGATGTGTACATAAGTGTATTTTGTAGTAGAGTAAACACATGTTTTAATCAAAAATACAAGTAATATGTAAAGTAAGAGCACAATAAAACACAAATAATTTTACTTCCACAAACTTCAATGCACAAAAAAAATGTACAACTACCAAGGTGCTTTGCACACACAATGCTTATTAAGACTTATCAGGGGTGCAAAGTAGTGCTTGGGGGATCACATAGTTTTATTTTTCGAGATTGATTTTTATTGTGATCCGGTGTACTTAAGAAGAAGTGGTGTTTATTTTAAAAGAAAGTTATGGTTTGCACAAGATACTTTACTATTCTTTCCAAGGTGCTCAACCTCACAACGCTTATTAAGACTTATCAGGAGGTTCAAGTAGTGCTTGATGGAGTTATCTTTGTCACTTTATTTTATGATTTTTGTCTTGTACAAAGTTCTCCGAATACACTTGTTTTGCAAACCAAGATAATTTATGAGAAAGATAACCACTTTTCTTAATTTTTAAAGTGCAAATAAAGGTTGTGTAGGCAAGATACTTGTGCAATTTTAATTCATTATACTATTACAAAACATACACAATCATTCTTAGATTAAACACATAAGTAGACAATGCCAAAATAAGTGAGTGAATAGCGATCATTATCAAACATAAAACATTTACTCATACTTAGATGCATGTTAAGCTTAGTTCTACACAATTTTTAAAAGATACTTGATGCACATATTAATAGATATATCAAAGCATGATGAAAACAATGTTCAAAGAGTTTGAAAAGATAAATTGCAACATTATAGAAGTTCTAAAGAATAGATTAAATCATGCTTGATTTTCATAGGAAAATCCATACAGTTTTTTTTGTGATAGTCTTAGTGTTTTATATTTTTGTATTTGATTTTTGCAAACAAATAAAAGCATATTTTTGTAATTTTGGCTTTTGTATTTTTGTATTTAATTTTTGAAAAAAAATGACAAACAAAAACAAAAGGAAAAACATTTTTTTTGTAATTTGGTTTTTGTAGTTTTGTATTTGATTTTTCAGAAATTAAAGAAAAAACAGAAGTGAAAAACCAAATAGTAAATATAGATGAGTATATTTTTAGGTATTTTTCAAAATTTTAAAAGCACAAAAAAACAAATATGCACGCTAGCGCCGGCGTTAGCGCTAGCGCGGGAAACAGTACACGATTTCTTATGATTTTGAAATTTTTAATTGTTGATCTTGATTAAGTGTCCCAATAGTAGTTTCATGCTGAAATCTCAGATTTTTAGGAAATGTTTTCGATGTTTAAAATATGCAAAATTGTGTTTGTGAATGTGCTTAAACTTGAAAGAATTGGGACACATAACACAAGTCGTAAGAAACTGAATTTTGCATCACTAAGCAGCACAAACAGTGGATAATAATTGAGGAATTTTATAGAGTTTTATTTTCTTGAAAAAATCAGAAGGGTGCGATACCGCGGGCGCTAGTGATAGCGCTGGCGCAATCGACCCTTTAGTTAAATCCCGATCCCTTTTTCATTTTCGCCATTTTCATTCACCCTCTCCGGTAAAACCCTAGAAGATGACCCAGCCCACGCGTAGATCTGAGGTAAATCTTCATCCTTTTTTTTGTTTTTTGTTTTAAAACTTGATTTTGATGTTAGAGATGAAGATATTTGAGGTTTTAGGTGGATTTAGAAACTAGATCTACAATGGTTGATTTTCTTCAAGATTAGTGTTTTTATGAGGATTTTGGTTCTGATCTTAATTTTTATGTGGATTTCTTGCATCTAGTAATTTAGGATCTGAAAGTGTTTTATTTTTAAGGAGATTTTTACTATTTTAGATGTGAGGAGTAGTGTCGGCGCTACAGTAGGCGTTATTGATAACGCCGGGCGCTATTGATAGCGTTGGCGCTAGTAACGGTTGCTTAATTTTTTAAATTTTTCTTGTATGTGCAGATGGCACCTGGATCTAAGGGTAAGAAAACAGCAGAGCTGGCCGTGGAAGCAGCTGTTGTAGGTGTTCCATATGTCATAGAGTTCAACTTGCCACGCCACTATCACGTCATGCAGTTATTTGCTACTTCTGAGGTGTCGAATTTATTTAGTTATGATGGATTTTCTTCGGAGTTAGTGCGGGATTTTTATACACACTTGGAAGACCCATCACAGACCAGGCTGGATGGAGGAGTGCAGTCACAGGTGCAAGGACAAGTGGTGACCATTACCCATGAACAACTGAGGCTCGTATTTGGATTGTCCCAGCATCCAAATCGGTTGGAGATTGTGGAGAAGTTCAGGGTGGACAGAGATTGGACTCAGGTGAACATGGTGCTACATAATAAGGAATGCAGAAGTCTGATCTCGTCTGTGTCTACACTCACCGTGGATGCCCTAGTTGTTCAGGATGTATTACGCCACACAATTATGCTGAAGTTGGGTGACACAGCAAAGGTCACAGCCCAGCTCAGTTATGTCACTTATTTTATTTTGGAGGAGGAGAAGTTCGATGTGGTTGACTTATTACTTTCCCTGATTCGCTATTCCTACAAGTTGCGGCAACCTTCCCGTCAGAGATACAATAACTTGCCCCTGGGCGGCATCATACAGCGGGTGATTCAGATTACGTATCCTTCTATTAAAATGGGTTTCTACTTGATAGATTGCTACCCTCCTATCTATAGTACTTCTCACTTGCGAGCATCATTCATCCCGGATGAGCCATCGACATCTACTCGACCACCACTCCGGCGAGGAGCGTCATCTCGAGGGGCTCGAGATGATTCATTTGGGTCATTTCAAGAGGAGATGGGAGAGCGGATGGCAAAAGTGGAGAAGGATGTTTCAGGGATAAATAAGATGGTGAAGTTTATGATCAAGGCCTTAAAGCTAAAACCCTCAACACCGGAGTAGAGGGAGTGGGACAGCCCAGATCAGGAGCCGCCCCATCATTCGACTCGGAAGCCTCCCAGAAGACACTCCCCAAGTCCAAGTGTGGAGGAGATAGATGAGGAAGAGTAGGTAGGAAAGTCTGAGGGAACGCATTTCAGTTTTGTAATAATACGGAGTTTGAACCTATGTTTTTGGATGTTGTTTGATTTTGTTATCTTTGGATGTTTGATCATTTTATCTGATCCTTCTTTGGTAGTTTTGTTTTATGTTTCATTTATAATTTTTGAAGTCATGAAGTGGAGATGTTTAGCATATTTTTGAAATCCTAAGATTAGATAATTTAATACCTCATAGAAGATTTTGAAGAATATATAAATAATAACTAGGTCGCCAAAATAGGATATGATTTTGAATTTTGATTAATTTTATAGGCATATTAAACTTTAAGAGATAAGATCATGTTTCCTATAATATACGATGATCATAGCATGATAGCCATTAAGAGAAATAAGAGAACAAAAATTAGAGCATATCATGAAGTAGAATATTTGATAATTTTTGATTTCTACTTCATGCGGATGATAGGGTATTATTGAATGAGAATTTTAGGTATCCAAAGAGGACCGGGAGTGACGGTTCCTTTGGGTACCCAAATACTACGTGTTTGCTTTTGGGTAGATAGAATTGAATGGGCCATTTTGAGTGGAGTCAGTGTTTCGTTTTTAATTTTGGGTCTCCATTCAAACTTTTGTTTAATATTATTTTTATGAGTCAAATTTCCATTGTGATTGTTGAAAATATTTTTCATAGGAAATTTGTGAACATTTACTTTTATGTTGGGGAAATGTTGATATTGTAAATGATGATGATTATGGTGTTTTGGAATTTCGTTTATAGTTTGTTGATGTCTTTTATTTCCATTGTTTGATTTATTACGTTTTGAGAAATTATATTCATCTTGCTTTTAGATATATCTTGATATTGTGAATATATGTTTTGTGAATTTTTCTTTATGATTTCCTTAAGCAACCAGATTTTGGCATTTAATTCATCATTCTTAGTTCTTAAATTATGTCTAGCTTTATTATAAGCAATTGTGCTATTTTTAAGAGTTGAAACAATTGAATCTATATGATCTTGATAATTGTTTCTATATTCATCAAATGTTTCATCCATCTCTTTAATTTCAATTTTATATTCTTTACACTTAGCACAATCATTTATCAAAGATGAATTTTCTAAATATAAATTTTCATTTTGTTCTTTTATAAAAATAATTTCTTTTTCAAGTTCCTTAGATTTTTCTTTAATATTATTGCAATCAAGACAGGGTTTTGTATTTTCAATTGAAGTGACATGAGTAAAGCTAGATAAATCAGATTTTGATACTACTTTAACTTTTGCTTTTAAATTTTTATTTTCTAAGCGCAATTTGCAATTTGCATTTTTTAATTTCTTAAGTTTGCGCTTTGTAATTTGTAGCAATTGTAAAGTATAAATGGAAGTACAAAAGATGGGATTTGATTTCCTTACATTGCTTTTGGGAGAGGCATGATTTGAACATATGGTTTGTTTTAAATCTTTTTGGCACTCCTCTTCCGAAGACAGTACTTCTTCTTTTCCATTTGATGTGCACTTCATGGATCCGTCATGAGAGGAGCATTCTTGAAGACTTGTGCAAGCTTGCATATTCTCCGGTTCTTGCGATTGTTCCATACCTGTAGAAGGAGAATCATACATTTCATCAAGAAATTTCCATACTTTGTATGCACTAGAAAAATAATATATTAGTTTGAAAATATCTTGAGATAAAGCACAAAAAATATAATGCATAGCTTTTGCATTTAGGTGACGCTCTTGTTTATTTGATTCGTTCGCTGGTCTAACTATTGATATATCCCATGCATTGATATATAAACTTTTAATAAATTTTTCCATTAATAATTTCCACCCTTTATAATTTCTCCCTTCGAATAAAGGTGGTTTAGGAGATTTTTCTTCTTCATAAAAATTTACCCCACTAGTAGAAGCGAGATTATAAGACGCCATTATTCCCGGTTGTTAAGCCGATTTGGAATAACCTGGCTCTGATGCCACTTGTTGGATCGGTAGGCGCCCTTAGAGGGGGGAGGGGGGGGGGGGGGTGAATAAGGGTTTTCAAAACTTTAGTGATATTTTTAAAACCTTTGTAATAATGCAAGATTAAGACAATAAAAAGTCAAGTAATACAATTGAAATAAAGTAGAGACATGCTTTATTAATATTAAATACGGTTTTACAAAAGTTGACTTCTATGACGCTAGAAATCAGTGGCGATGAATAGTAAACTCTTTTTGTTTTCTATCCCGACTCGCATCCCCACGAACCGGTGGCCCTAGCCTATCCTCCCCGGATTCGGCCTCAAGCCGCTCTAGCCAACCCTTCCCCGGATGTGGCCTCGAGCACCCCCTAGACCTAGCCTAGATCTAGTCGTCAACACGAGGCGAGTTTCCCCCTAAGTCCTACCCAGACCTAGTCACCAACACGAGGCGATTTCACTAACCGTTTACAAGAAGAATATGATATGAAAATAAATAAAAAAAACTCCCTTCTGAAGTTGGAGGCGAAGATCCGCTGTAGAATAAGCGTTGTAGAAGCGGACTTCGTTTGGATCCGGCGTGATGAGATTCTCCTTCAGAGTTTGCAGAACTTTGGTAGGACTTCAATTTTCGGCCAAGATAGCCTCTGGAATTATAGCAGTCTATCTCTCTATGATATCTCTCTGATGTGTGTCTGAAATGAGAGGAGAGGAGTCCTTTTTATAGCCTCAGCGCTAGCGCATGCGCTAGTGCTACCGTCGGCGCTATCCCATATTAAGTAATATTTTGCGCGCGAGAATCTTTAATCCTAGGAAACAATTTCGCCATTCCTCTTTTGCTCCGCGCTACCGCCAGCGCTATCGGCTACCGCCAGCGCTATCCCATATTAGGACACATTCTGCGCGGCAGAATCTTCAATCCGAGGAAACAATTCCTTCTTGCCAATTGTGTGCGTCGCTACCGCCTACCGCCAGGCGTTATCTCCTTCCATATGTGCTCCCGGAATTGCGCTATCATCGCTAGCGCAAGGCGCTAAGTGCTACCATCGGCGCTAGTGGGAGACTTGGAATTGCTGGCTCAAAATTGGGGGCAACCATCCTTGAGTCATGTGGACTTTGATTTCCTGCACACTTAAACACACAAGATCAAATACACATAGGATTTGTTATTCTCAAACCTAGGAGATGCGGAAGACCATGTTCCAACACAGGCGAGTCTCCCCCTCAACTGTAACTATCTATGACATGACTTGGTCATCCAATTTGGCATCTATATCTATAAGATTTGGGGCTGTCTTGGTAGTAGGTTATTTAGTTGGCTCCCCCTCAATGTCTGTAGTGGGTTGATCAATAACAGGCTCCACACCCAGGGCTATAACTACCTCTTCTTTTTCTTCCAAGTCCTTTGCAACATCAGAGGTCTCACCTCTTTCTTTCCTTATGGTCCTGGGGATACCATTCTCCTATCTCTCCAATGATTTTAGATCAGTCTTTTTCAAATAATGGAGAGGGGCTCCCAAGGTCTCATCTACCTTGTTCTCAAGGGTGCTGCAAAGATATAAGCACATGATTCTACCAAAATTAGGAGATTTGATGGGCTCCTTTATCTTATCAAATAGAACCCTTCCCCAGTCAGTCTTTTTCCTTAGTATGACACTGGTCATCAAATTAAACATTTCCTTAGATATGCTGCAAAGATCAGCACTTTGCCAATGATGTCGGCCAGACGTTTTCCAACTTGGTTCATTTTGATCTGGTGCAATGAGCAATAGAGTTTATCGGTGTTTGCACACCATTCCAAAGCTTGGGCAGTATCTGAACTATTGATTTCATCTTCGTCTTCATCATCTGATAAGGCATTCATTTTGAGTGCTATATTCAGACCTTTGGCAGTTATCCTGATGAAGGTTCCGACGACATTAGACTTGATGGATTTGACAATTACATTAACATAAGCATTATGGTAGAACTCCATGACCTCTCTATTCATGAATGTGATTGGTTCTGATAAAACAAAATCTAGACCGACTTCGATAAGCAGAGCAATCACGACCTTTACACCATCATCAGCTCCATCAAGCCCTCCTCTGACGAGCTCACCACCGATGTTGAACTTCTCCATTGGCATCTTAGGAGCCTTTGCTACCAAGGCTGGCAAATGCTGGGGCGAGGAGCGGCTCTGTCAACTGAGGCAGCACGCAAGGACGAAGAAAGCGGAGAGGCGCTCAGTTTGTCGAAGGGATGTGATTAGGGCAAAGGCGCATGGTAATCTTATATGCAAAATTTGGAATGCCAAGAGGCGCGTATCTTATTGATGAAGGTGGACCGATTGATTTACTTAATTCAAGGATCAATGGTTCAGATTAGAATCCAGTAAATTATGGTACCATTCACATATCCGGATCAAGTTCGGTAGACAAAAGAATGATTGAACTGTGTCGACCATGCTTCCAGTCGATAAGAATTTTTGTCGACTATGTCTCTAGTCGATATTTCATGTACTTGAAAATTTTCTGCATTGAAATAGTTAGAGCAGTATGTGTCGACTAGATGTTTGGGCAACACAACATTTTAAAAAAAACTAAGTACTAAAAATTTACATAATTAAGCAGTTCAAACTAGGATAAATCAGAAAAGAATACTAAGTGAGAAATAAATTACTAAAATATATTTAAGTAAAACTAAGAAAATAAATATATTCTATATTTAGCATACCAAGTTCAATTTTGAAATAATTAAACTTTGCTTCATCTAGAGGCTTCATGAATATGTCTGCTATCTGCTTCTCTGTAGGCACAAAATCCAAGCAAATGTCATCCTTCTCCACATGCTCTCTGTTAAAATTTTGATTTGAACCGTTTAGGAGTAAGCATGAGTTACATCAACTGAGTTAAAGCCAAAACAACCACAATGCCACGCAGCAACACAAGAAACTTTATTGAAACACAATCTTCATTTACATTACGAGGCATACATGGCGAGACATGATTCATCAGAATCACAGAGACGAAAAGAACAAAACACACCAAAACAAATTTGGCGACTAGACAAGCTGAGACCGCACAGACCGCTCGACTCCACAAGTCGCCCGGCTTGACCTGAGATCGCACGAATAAAAACCGGACAGACTGCCAGCACTGCAAGACCGCACCTCAGACCGCACAAACTGGAGCTTATTGGAACGAAGAACTGAAGCTGTCGCCAGGCTGCAACTCAGATCGCCTAACCGCTAAAGGTCGCCTGATCGCTGAGCTCGCTGCGAACAGAACTAGAACGAACATAAACCAGTTCGCAGACAGACCGCTGCCGAACTGTTTATTCTAGCCGCTGGGAATCACCAAGGAAGAAGACGGCAACCTGCTGATCACAAACCTGCGAACACAACAAACAGTCAGCTCGCTTCCGAGACCGCCCGACCTCAAGGTGAGACCGCACGAAATAACCCAGGCTCAGTTCTTACAGTTCTCGTTATGAATGACGAGTCATGCACCCCTATTTATAGGCGGGTGGACGGATGTCATCACCGCACAAACCAGGATACAGTCACCACCTATCAGATCGCCAGCGGTCTCATAAGGCAGTCCGCGCGATCAGACCTCTTGGACGATCATCCGACCAAGACGCAGATCAGCAGATAAGATCGCGCACAGGAAGCGCGAACACGATACCGCGCACAGGCCGCGCGGTGACAAGGGTACTCCTTCCTTAGACCACCAGGAGCAAAATAGGAACCATCTGGCCGACTTAGAACAAGTCGCCAGATCGCCAAGCACAAACCACCCGGACAGGCGGTCACACATATGAACAGACCGCCCGGTCTTCCAACAAGGAAGACAGACCAACCAGCACACCAGCTCGGGAATAGACCGCAGCTACAAAGGACAAACCGGAAGAACCAGCAGACCGCCAGAACAAACCGGCAGAACCAGACCGACAGATAACATACACAAGCCGCCCGGTCTCGGCGGTCTCCCAAAATCAGACCACCCGGACTCCTCCACTCCACTTCAAAATTTCAACACTCCCCCTTGAAGTGGGTAGTGGAGACTAGCCCGAGTAAACTACGCAAACGTGTAAACGGTCCCTTCGCCAGCGGCTTTGTGAAGATGTCTGCGACATTGTCCGCACTTCGAACATGCTCGACCAAAAGAGATCCTCCCAACACCTTTTCACGAATGAAATGGTGCTTAATCTCAATATGCTTGGTCCTCGCGTGACAGACTGGATTGTTAACCAGCTTGAGAGCACTCTCATTGTCCCCGCGTAGCATAGTTGGACCTCGAACCTCCTCATGAACATCCTCTACCAACCTCCTGAGCCAAACGGCTTCCTTAGCTGCCAAGGCCGAAGCCTTGTATTCCGCTTCTGTGGTAGATACGGACACCGAGTCCTGCTTTTTGCTGCACCAAGAGATAACTGTGGGGCCCATCATAAAGACATAACCAGACGTTGATCTCCAATCATCCACGTCTCCCCCGTAGTCAGCATCCATATATCCATGCAACTCCAAGCTTGACCCTCTCCTAAATAGGAGACCCAAATCAGAGGTCGACTTCACATATTTCAGAATCCCTTTCGCCGCCAGAAGATGAGGCTTCCGTGGCTCCGCCATGTACCGACTCACTTTGCCAACTGCATAAGCAATATCAGGCCTCGTGATGGTCAAGTAAATCAGGTTCCCAACCAGAGCTCGGAACACCAACGGATCAGATAGAATTCTCCCCTCATCCTTCCGAAGTTTATGATGCTGTTCTAGAGGTATAGAGCTGCTCTTCCCTTCTTCCATGCCAAATCGTTGAACGATCCGCTCCGCATATCTTTCCTGAGAAACGAGCACTCCGCTCTCCTGCCTCTGGACCTCGAGTCCAAGGAAATGGTGAAGCTCCCCCAGATCCTTCATCTCGAACCTGATAGCAAGCTCAGCTCTCAGCCTTGCTACCGCCTCCTTCGAGTTCCCGGTGACAATCATGGCATCCACATACAGCAGCACAATAACCCGAAGCACCCCCTCCTTCTTGACAAACAAGCTAGAATCAGAGTCTGAAGAAAAGAACCCGCAGAATAAGAGATACTCCGCGATCTTTCCATACCACGCCCGAGGCGCTTGCTTCAACCCATATAAGGCCTTCTTCAGTTTGCAGACGTAGTCCGGACGATCTTCTGAGATGAAACCCGGCGGGTGGTTCATAAAGATATCCTTGTCAATCTCTCCGTATAAGAAAGCATTCTTAACATCAAGCTGCCAAATCTCCCATCCACAAGATGCCGCCAAGGCAATAACAAATCGGACCGAAGTCATCTTTGCCACTGGACTAAATGTCTCATCATAATCTTCACCATACTGCTGTGAGAACCCGCGAGCTACAAGGCGAGCCTTGTATCGCTCGATCGTGCCGTCAGCTTTCTTCTTGAGCTTGTAGACCCATTTGCATGTTACAGGGGTAATGCCCTTAGGCCTGGGCACTAGAGACCAAGTCTCGTTCTTCTTGAGAGCATCCATCTCTTCTTGCATAGAAATATTCCACTGCTTCCCGCCTTTAGCATTCCCAAAGCTCGATGTCTCCCTCTCATCCAAGGGACCAGCGAAGAAACATGAGACGAAGCTCACCATGTTTCCTCCTGTATATCGATCTGGTGGCTTGATAGTCCTCTTCGACCTCCTAAGAGGTTGCGCCTGACTAAACCACCTCCTCAGTAGCTTCTTCTGTGCAAGCTCCTCTTCCAGACAAATTTGGAGCATCGCTCCCCCTGCTTCCAGAACCTGAAGCCTCCATCTCGGAGCTTGACATAGCTGGAGCTCCTGGTGAAACAGACAACTCCACTTGAAGACTTCCCGCAGCTTTCCCTGCTTCATCAACCCTGCTCTCCGGTAGTTCAACTCCTGAACTTCCCTTGTATGAAGTTACTTCATCGAACACCACATCCCGAGATACCACTGATCTCCGTGTCTCAGGATCCATGCATCTCCATCCTTTCTTCCGCTAATCATACCCAACAAAGACTAGCTTCCTTGCTTTCGCATCTAGCTTTGTCCGAAGAGCATCAGGAATATGCACATAGCAGGTTGACCCGAACACCCAAAGGTGAGCAACACTCGGTTTCTCCTTGAACATCAGTTCGTGAGGGGTCTTCATGTTGATAGGACTTAGAGGCATTCTGTTGATGACATAAGCCGCACAAGACATTCCCTCCGCCCAAAAAGACTTTGGGATACTCTTGGCATGAAGCCAGCACTTGCAGGTTTCCGTCAGATGACGGATCTTCCGCTCTGCAATGCCATTTTGCTGTGGAGTATGGGCACAAGTAAGCTCTCTCTGAACGCCGTGTTTCCTGTAAAAACTTGAGAACTCACCAGAGGTGAACTCCCCACCATTGTCAGTTCTCAATTTCTTCACCCGCAGGCCTAACCGACCTTCCACCAGCTCCTTGAACTCCACAAACTTCGCAAAGGCTTCCGACTTCTCTTTCAAAAAATACACCCAGACATATATGGTGTAATCGTCAATCAACACCATCATATATCTATTGCCTCCAAGGCTTGGGGTGGCTGTCAGTCCCATCAAATCACCGTGGATGCACTCCAACGGCGCTTTGCATCTAGTTTGCGATTTATCAAATGGAAGTCGATGAGACTTACCAAACTGACATCCAGCACAAACATGACCGTCTCCAAAAGAGGACAAGCTAGGCAAGCCCTTGACAAGGCTCCTTACCTCCATAGCCTTCAATTTGTCCATGCCAACATGCCCCAACCTTTCATGCGAGATAACCGCACTATCGTTGGCCTTCATCTTATCAACATAAATACTTGTCGATAATACGAACAAGTCCTTCACCCTCTTTCCAACGTGGATAACATCTCCCCTTATCTCCGGTTGAGTTTTAAGAAACTTCACTTCTGTTGGGCCAAACAGAACGTTATAACCGGCATCGACCGCATTGGTCACAGAAAAGAGATTCTTCTTCATACCAGGCACGTGATAAACACTCCTCAAAGTGAGTGGACCCTTATCACTGCTCAGGGAGACAACACCTTCTTGTTCGACAGCATGAAAATAATTATCAGTCGTAATGATAGCATTGTTACCTGAGTAAGGCGCCAAAGAAGAGAACTTTGATTCATCCCCAGTGAGATGATGTCCACACCCTGAATCAACAATCCAATCCTCTTCGAAGTTGATGGCAGCCAAGGCCTTAACGGGCATCGCCGTCATATTAGCCGCAAAGGCTCCTCCCCATACAGCTTCATCAGACTTTAGCTTCTCCTTCTCTGCTACATGTCCCGACTGAAGATTAACCCGGCAATCCTTCTTGAAGTGGCCGGTCTTATTACCCCTGAAGCACCTTAGTCCATCTCCCTTCTTCTTCCCATCAGACTTAGGAGCATAACCCCTATCCTGCTGACCTGAAGTAGAGGGTCCATCATAACCCGGCTTCTTCTTCTCCCACTTCTTCTTCTTCTTCCTAGAGAACAACACATCACTATCTCCCCCAGAGATAGAAGTCCCCGCCATCTGTCTTGCCAAACTTTCTTGCGAAGCAAGTAAGTTCTCCAGCTCCAACAGAGATGGTTGATTTGCCCAACCTTGAACTGAAGTCACAAAAGCAAGATACTCCTTCCGCAACCCGCGGATGATATGCCTCTTCAGTTTTGCCTCCGAGATGGGCTCATCGGGGTCCAATGCAGAAATCTCTGCTGTGAGGTTCTTCATCTTGAGAAAGAAGGTAGAAATAGAAAGATCGCCTTGAGAGGCTTTCGCCAACTCATTTTCAAGAAACTGAAGCCGAGCTACATTCTTCTTATTGAACAGCCCGTCCAAAGACGTCCAAATCTCAGCAGCAGATTTACATCCGATGTTGTGATCAAACTGCTCTGGTGAGATAGCCCTCTTGAGAGTGAACTCTGCCTTAGCATTCGTCCTCCTCCAAAGTCTCACCTCTGCCATATTATCTCCTGCTAGAAACACCTCTTGTGTGTCTTCTCCTCCAACTATCTCCCAAATATCCACGCCAAGTAAATAGCTCTCCATACATGACCTCCATTTCTTATAGTTAGTCGATGTAAGGAGTTCAATACCAAGCCCTCTTGCGAATCCGCCTTCCATGGCAATCTAAGTGGTCTCTTCTTCACAAAGACGATGACAACTCAAGTTGATCACTGCTTATCCACTCCAACAACCTTGCTCTGATACCATGTTAAAATTTTGATTTGAATCGTTTAGGAGTAAGCAGGAGTTGCATCAACTGAGTTAAAGCCAAAAAAACCACAATGCCACACAACAACACAAGAAACTTTATTGAAACACAATCTTCATTTACATTGCGAGGCATACATGGCGAGACATGATTCATCAGAATCACGGAGACGAAAAGAACAAAACACACCAAAACAAATCTGGCGACTAGACAAGCTGAGACCGCACAGACCGCTCGACTCCAGAAGTCGCCCGGCTTGACCTGAGATCGCACGAACAGAAACCGGACAGACTGCCAGCCCTGCAAGACCGCACCTCAGACTGCACGAACTGGAGCTTATTGGAACGAAGAACTGAAGCTGTCGCCAGACCGCAACTCAGATCGCCTAACCGCTGAAGGTCGCCTGATCGCTGAGCTCGCTGCGAACAGAACTAGAATGAACATAAACCAGTTCGCAGACAGACCGCTGCCGAACTGTTTATTCTAACCGCTGGGAATCACCAAGGAAGAAGACCACAACCTGCTGAGCGCAAACCTGCGAACACAACAAATAGTCAGCTCGCTTCCGAGACCGCCCGACCTCAAGGTGAGACCGCACGAAATAACCCAGGCTCAGTTCTTACAGTTCTCGTTATGAATGACGGGTCATGCACCCCTATTTATAGGCGGGTGGACGGATGTCGTCACCGCACAAACCAGGATACAATCACCACATGTCAGATCGCCAGCGGTCTCATAAGGCAGACCGCGAGATCAGACCTCTTGGACGATCATCCAACCAAGACGCAGATCAGCAGATAAGATCACGCATAGGAAGTGCGAACACGATACCGCGCACAGGCCGCGCGGTCACAAGGGTACTCCTTCCTTAGACCACCAGGAGCAAAATAGGAACCATCTGGCCGACTTAGAACAAGTCGCCAGATCGCCAAGCACAAATTGCCCGGACAGGCGGTCACACATATGAACAGACCGCCCGGTCTTCCAACAAGGAAGACAGATCAACCAGCACACCAGCTCGGGAACAGACCGCAGCTACAAAGGACAAACTAGAAGAACCAATAGACCGCCAGAACAAACCGGAAGAACCAGACTGGCAGATAACATACACAAGCCGCCCGGTCTCGGCGGTCTCCCAAAATCAGACCGCCCGGACTCCTCCACTCCACTTCAAAATTTCAACATACCAAGTTCAATTTTGAAATAATTAAACTTTGCTTCATCTAGAGGCTTCATGAATATGTCTGCTATCTGCTTCTCTATAGGCACAAAATCCAAGCAAATGTCATCCTTCTCCACATGCTCTCTAATAAATTGGTACTTGATCTTTATGTGCTTGGTCCTACTATGAGAAATTGTGTTCTTGGCAATAGCAAAACATCAAGGTCTTTTTGATCTTCAAGTTGTAGTCCTCCAGTTGATGTTGAATCTACAAAAGTTGGGCACAACAACTTCCTGCTGAGATATACTCTGACTCAGCAGTTGATATGGCCACACTAGTCTGTTTCTTGCTACTCCAAGAAATGTGTCTTCTTCCCAGGAACTGGCATGTACAAGATGTACTTTTCCTGTCTTCTTTGCATCCTCCAAAATCTGCATCTGAAAAGCCTATAAGCTCTAAGTCATTACTCCTAGGGTACCACAAGCCAAGATTAGGTGTACCTTTCAGGTATCTCAAAATCCTCTTTGCAGAAGTATAGTTAGATTCCTTACGATTCACCTGGTATCAGGCACATACACATGTGAAAAATATTATATTTGGTCTACTAGCAGTAAGGTAGAGCGGAGATCCAATGATGCTTCTGTACAAGGTTTCATCAAAAGGTTTTCTTCTTTAACCCTTGTCCATATACACATTTGATCCAATTGGAGTCCTCATAGAGGTTGCACTCTCCGTTATGTATTTCTTGATTAGCTCTTTAGTGAACTTCGTTTAAGAGATGAAAATTCCATCTTCAGATTGTTTCAGATGGAGACCCAAGAAATACTTCAGCTCTCTCCCATGCTGCTCATTTCAAACTTCTCTTGCATCAAGTCAACAAATTTTTTGTAATGTTTTTCATCAGTAGATCCAGATATGATGTCATCGAAATATATTTGCACCAATAATATTTGGTCTTTGACTTCCCTAAGAAATAATGTCTTGTCTATCTTTCTCCTTGAAAACTTGTTATCATTAAGAAAACTAGATAGTGTTTCATACCAAGATCTGGTTCTAGTTTCAACACAAATAAAGCTTTTCTCAGAAAATAAACAAAATTAGGATGAGTTGGATTGACAAAACCTGGGGGTTATTCTACATACACTTCTTCCTTAAGATCTCTATTAAGCAAGGCTGACTTCACATCCATTTGATATACCTTGAATCCTTGTCAGCAACATATGTTAGGAACCAGATAGCCTCTAGTCTTGCAACTGGAGCAAATGTCTGATCAAAATCTATACCTTCTTCTTGTTGGAACACGCTTTCCACATCTCTTGGTTTGAGAATAACAAATCCCATTGTATTTGATCATACTTGCCATGTGTTTATAGTGTGCATGATCTTCTGTTCTCATGTCCCCATAAGTTCGAGAAATAAAGACGACGAATTCCCTACCAGGTCAATGCTCTAGTGCTAGCAACGGCGTGCTAACACTACCGCTAGCGGTAACATGTGCAGATTTGGAAAATTCATCGAAAAGGAAACATTCATCGAGAATGGAAGGTCGTCGAGACTGAATATGACAAATCTTACAGCGCAGCATTAAGGCTAACGTCCGGCGGTAACTTATGGAAGTCTCGCGATCATGGTGCTAATTGAGGAGCAGAAAAGGAAGGAGATCTGATGGCTGGGAATGATATATACTAATGCAGCACGTTAGCATTACCGCGGCACGGTAGGAGGGGATACCATTTCTGGAGCCAAAAGGTTGCTAAAAATAGCTCGATCCGCATGCCAGATTGTTACCTAAAGAGGCTACCGCCCGACGGTAGGATCCGAGTCTATTTAAAGAGTGGCCCGCCTCCGTTTTGATCGGCTGATTAGCTGATTTGAGAATTCATCTAAACCACAACTCTTGTAACACCCTCCTCGTTACATAGAATATTGCAGTAGGTCCGGCCGGGACCCCACGCCATATTAAACAAACAGAAGAGCGCGTTACTTAATTAGTTTTAACTAGTTTATAAGAAAACCATTCCAGCACACAGAGTCACACAACAGAAGCATTTATTAAATTGAGGTAAAACCAGTTTCCAACTTGTCCACTTTAACAAATAGGAATGAAAATACAACAAAGTTTGTTTATAAAATGTTTACATCAAAAGTGGCTTCCAAACATCGGCACGCAGGCCAGCCACACATGAAAAATAGTTAACAAAACCCTTTGGCCTTCGAGGGCCAGCAAAACTCAGTAGCTGGGGTTCCACCCCGCTATTTCCCGCTCGTCTCGTCAGGACCTGTGCAAACAATTCCACCAAAGAGTGGGAAACCAAGCAACCGGTCAGCTTTAGCTGACCAAGATTATAACGACCCCACCCCATTCTCGGGGCAGTGGTACTCCTTCCCTGCTGGCAAGAGTTAGCAACATATATACACATATATCCGCAATCAACACCAGCGTAGGCTTTCACAGCCATCTGCTTCGTGCTCTCAAGGCACACTTTGGCATACTCCCCGAGTTACGCCTCCACGCTAAGTCTAATTTCAACTTAGACAAATATGAGCTTTACTATCAGGGTCGCCTCGTCCTACAGTTCCTTTTCCCAACATTCCCTTAGTGAAACGGAGGTGCGACCTATTCACTGACTGGCTATGGTACAGGTTCAGATCAACTAGGTCTGTGCTCAATCATCGCGATCAACTCTGCATGATGCGGGTAAGCTTTCACCTTGTGCCTGTTACTCGAAACTAGGCTCTCCAGGCCCTTCATCTTCTGTTGTGCGCACCCAGTGCTGCACATGCATCACTGGTCTCGACCAAGAGCTAACGCCATCATTACGGTTAACGCTGGGCGTTAAATAACAGAACCCAGTTCTGCTAACTTTTTCCTGGTATTTTCTGGAAAATCCCTCCAGAACTCCTTGCTGCACGTCTCAGTACTCAGAACAAAAAAAAAACACTGCATATGACATGGAGTTTTCTCCGACACGCAACAAGCAATAAACATCACCAATCCAGACCAACCTGTCTAGATGGGATTCACACAGCATGCCTATGTCCGTACCTCAAATCCAGACTCTATATGCAATTCCTGTGGGGATAACATCAACCCACCGGAAGAACCCATCTACTAATTAGTAGAAGTCTTCCAAATAATATGCGAATCAACGGACGCACATGTCCAAAGATTAGGGAGAAGAATCGTTACCCTTGGTGCTCGTTTTAATGCCATGGAACTGAGATTCTACCGGCTGGAATTTGCTGAACCAGCTTCCTCTCCACGGATTCAATCGATGGCACAAGCACGCAAGCAGTCTCCTCCAAAGGATTGCCCTCGGTACAACGAACGGCTAGTCCAAAGTGACCTCCTTCCTTCTGATCTCGACTTCCTTGCCTTAGGAAATAGACTAAAATCAGACTTTAGAAGGGAAACTGACTTGGCTGCCTTATATATATATATATATTAGAGCTAACTCCGGCGTTAGCTTCTTAACGCCGGGCGTTAGCCCAAAGGCGGTACATCCGGTCTTATCCACAGTCGCTTAAGGAATCGATGGGAAACCTAACATTGGTGTTAACTCTAACACTAATCGAGTTGCGATCCCATCAATCAGGTTACGGTCCCGTCGATCGGTTTGCGGTCCCGTCGACCCATCGATCGGTTTGTGATCCTTTCGATCGACCTTCGATCCAGTCGATAGACCTTTGATCCCGTTGACTCGTCGATACGCCTAAGTCTTCTTGAACTCTAACGCCTGGCGTTATCGCTAATGCCTGGTGCTAGCTCTCAGACTTCACCTCATTTTGAATTCAGTGCACTTGAAACCTGGGGTCTTACAATTCTCTCCCCTTAAAGAAATTTCGTCCCGAAATTTTAACAATGCAAAGAAACAAAAAGATACAAAATATAACTTGTACCTCAACGGAACAATTCGGGGAACTTGTTACGCATGGTTTGCTCACGCTCCCATGAAAGCTCCTCACGACTGCAATTGTTCCAGCGACTTTAACCATCTTGATCAGATTATTCCGCAGCTGCTTGACATCAATGTCTTCGATGCAAATAGGAGTGACCATCGTCTTCAGCCCATCATCGACCGACACTTGATTCACCCCAACACCTGGCTAGGCTCTGGCATAGATTTCCTCAGCACAGAGATGTGAAACACATCGTGCAAACCTCTCAGCTCCGTCGAAAGAGCGAGTCGATAGGCAGCTTCACCAACACGGTCCAGTATCTCGAACGGTCCAAGGTATCTCTGACTCAGCTTTTTCAAGCGTCGAATCCTTGACACACCTTTGAAAGGCTTGATCTTGAGATACACCCAGTCGCCCACGACGAACTTAACATTTCTGTGTTTGGCATCGTAATATTTTGCCTGCCTATCTTACGCCACCAACAATCTCTCCCGGATTGTTCGGATAGTCGAATTCGCATATTCGACTTCTTTTCGCTTAAACAGCTTCGTCTCTCCTGTCTCCGCCCAAGCCAAGAGAGTACGACAAGCTCTACCATAGAGGGTTTCGAAGGGCGCCATCTTTATACTTGCTTGATAGCTATTATTGTAAGCGAATTCCCACTTTCTACCAAAGTCCAGGACGCACATGCAGAGCATATCCTCCAAAGTACAGTTAGTACGTTCAGTCTGTCCATCCATTTGAGGGTGGAAGGTAGTACTAAACTTCAACTTTGTACCCAACAACTGGTGGATTTGCCTCCAATCGTTCGAAGTAAAGCGCCCATCTCGGTCACTTACGATGCTACGGGGCACACCGTGCAATCATACAATGCTATCAACGTATAGCTTTGCTAACCGTTCCACTAAATCGTCCTGCCAGTTCGGAATAAAGTGGGTTACCTTCGTCAAGCGATCTACGATCACCCAAACAACATCATTCCCACCCTGCAATCTCGGCAAACCGTGCACGAAATCCATAGAAATGTCATCAAATTTCCATTCCGTAGTAGGCAACGACTTCAGGAACCCATCAGGTTTCTGACATTCGTCCTTCACAAGTGCGCAAGTATTACACTTTGCCACGTAAAGGGCGATTTCCTTCTTCAAACCTGGCCACCAAAACAGCCTTTTCATATCTTGGTACATTTTTGTGCTCCCTGAGTGAACTGAGTACTTTGTAAAATATGCCTCGTACATCAATTCCTCCCGCAATTTGCCCACATTTGGGACGCACAACCGACCATCTTTCCACATAAGACCGTCGACCAACACAAACTCTGCAGCAGACCCAACTCCAGTCCTTGCCAAGTAGCGTTGCATGCTCGAATCAAGCTCCAGGGCCCATCGTATCCTGTCCGCGAGGTCATATTGCACCTTCGTCCAGTTCAAGCACGCACTCGCACTAGAACTCCTCTCCACACAAGAGATCTCTAAGGCTTCCAAGTCACTGATCAGACGCGAATCATGCATCTGAATCAAGCTGGCCTGTGCAGAAGCTCTCCGTCTCAAAGCATCTGCGACAACATTTCTCTTCCCGAGAGTATAGTGTATATCGAAAGTATAGTCCCCCAGGAACTCCATCCACCTTCGCTATCGCATATTGAGCTCTTTCTGATTTAACAGATACTTTAGGCTCTTATGGTCTGTAAAGATATCAGCCTTCACGCCATACAAGTAGTGCCGCCACAATTTCTGAGCGAAGATCACGACCGCCAACTCCATGTCGTGGACCGGATAATTCCGCTAATGCACTTTCAACTGGCGAGAGCCATAAGCTATCACTTGACCATTTTGAAGAAGTACACAGCCTAAGCCGCTCCCTGATGCATCGCTGTATATTTCATAGCCTTCTGTACCACATGGAAAACACAGGATTGGTGTCATGGTCAGACGACTCATTAACTCCTCAAAAGCTCGTGCACACGCTGGTGACCAAACAAACTTCTGATCCTTCCTTATCAAAGTTGTGAGAGGAAGAGCAATCCGCGAAAAGCTCTCCACGAAGCGCCGATAGTAGCCGGCAAGTCCAAGGAAACTCCTGACTTCTGCTACTGTCGTCAAAATGGGCCACTCTTGGATAGCAACTATCTTCGCTGGATCCACTGTGATACCCTCGCCACTAACAACATGACCAAGGAACTCCACTGAGGCTAGCCAAAACTCACACTTGGAAAACTTGGCATACATGTGACTTTGTCGCAGGGTCTCCAAAACTACGCGTAAATGAATCGCGTGTTCTTCCGATTGAGAGTATACCAGAATATCGTCAATAAAGATGATCACGAACCGGCAAAGGCACTCTATAAAGGTCCTATTCATCAGATCCATAAACACTGATGGTGCATTCATCAGTCCACACGGCATAACAGTAAACTCATAGTGCTCGTAGCGGGTACTAAATGACGTCTTGGGAATGTCGCACTCCCGAATCCGTAACTGGTAGTAGCCAGACTTAAGATCCAACTTCGAATACACCGTTCATCCGACTAGCTGATCAAACAAGTCATCGATTCGAGAAATTATATACTTGTTCTTCTCGGTCAGCTTGTTCAATTCACGGTAGTCTATGCATAGACGCAGACTTCCGTCCTTCTTCTTCACAAAGAGGACTGGAGCACCCCAAGGGGATATACTTGGGCGTATATAGCCTTGCTCTAGCAACTCCTGTAACTGAACCATCAACTCCGCCATCTCCTTTGGCGCAATCCTATATGGAGAGTGATGAATAACAAATTATGCATATTTTTAGTATCATTTCTAGCCTAATTTTGGGTAATTTTGTACATATTGCTTTTAAATCATTGAAATAATCACTTCTTTTTTTTCTTTTGTAAAAATAAGTAATTATATATATAAAAGAATAAAATTTTGAAATATTATTGTATAATAAATTTATTATAAATATAAAATATATATATATATATATAATATATAATATAAATAATATAGTTATATGTATGTAAATAATAAGTATAATAAATAATCATATATTTATATGTAAATATAAATGAAAAATAGTAATAATAATATAAATAATATAAAAATAATATGCATGATAGATAAATAGGATGAGAAAAAAAATATATATAATAATATAGTAGTATTGTATATTAATACCATAATAATAATGAATAATAAATATATCATAAATATAATAAAATACATATATGTATAATATATGTATATGTATAAATATATATGTATAGTATATAAACTGTAAATAATAATAGTTATATATATATATAAAAATTAAATATAAACATATAAATGACTATGTAAATTAAATGAAAATAAAATAAAAAAATAAAAATATCTGTGTAATTATAATAAGTATAATTATTGCTCTTTGTATGTTGAAGGAGCCACCTGGCTCATTGGTTAAGCTCTTTGCTTGTTGCGCTGCCGGCCCGGGTTCGAATCCAGGCGCCACCAGATTTATTTGAATTAAACTCCCACCTTTTTTCTTTTAAATTCTGATGCTAATATTATATATATAATATATCCCCCTATATTGTAGAAGACCGCACTTGCTCCAGTGGACCTGACTCTGGCTAGCCTGTTTGAGGTTGTGGGTTCGAAACCACGCCAACCCCATTTTGCTGGAATTAAGCCCCGCTGCCCGCGCCCTGCTGCCCCGCTGCCCGCGCCCTGCTGCCCTGCTGCCCCGCGCCCTGCTGCCCTGCTGCCCTACGCCCGCCAGCTCAACCTGCCAGCCCGCCCTGCTGCCCGTGCCCTACTGCCCGCGCCCGCTGCCCTGCCTCCAGCTCAGCCCTCTAACCGCACCCCAGGCCACCTGCTCTTCCAGCTGCCCTCTTTATTAGATATTTTAAGTTTTTTTGCCTATAAATTAAGAGGAATTTTCTACTATCATGGGTTCAAAATTTTAAGAGCTTTTTTCTTGAGATCTTGATCCAATCTTTTGTTGTTTTCCTAGTTTTTGTGTTTAAGTAATTTTTGCACTCTTTCTCTCTCTTGTTTTGTAATCTTTTTATTATGGAAATGAAATAGATTTGTTTTTTGAAATTTGTCTCTCTTTGTTTTGGTGGAAGTGTGTGTGTGTTCTTCTTCTTTTTTTCTTTTTTTTAGTTTTTTTTGTTGTTGTTATCTTAATTAGTTTTCCTTTTTAATTTGGGTGTGTGTGTATGAGAGTAGGTTACTTATTTGTATTTTTTTTAATTTTAGATGGTTTCATATTAAAGTGTGTGTGTGTGTATGAGTATAGATTTTGTTTTCTTTAATTTAGATTTTAATTAAAGTTATTGTGTGTGTGTGTGTGTGTATGAGTATAGATTTTGTTTTCTTTAATTTAGATTTCAATTAAAGTTAGTGTATGTGTGTGTATGAGTATAGATTTTGTTTTCTTTAATTTAGATTTCAATTAAAGTAAGTGTGTGTGTGTGTGTGTATGAGAATATATTTTGTTTTTTTTTTACTTAGATTTCATTTCAAGCAAGGGTGTGTGTGTGTAGGTGGATAAATTTTGTGCTTTTTTTTGTAATTCAATAACTTTCATTTCCGTCACGCATTTATTTCCCGCCTATCCATTTGGATAGGACTCGTCACGCATTTATTTCCCGCCTATCCATTTGGATAGGACTTGTCACGCATTTATTTCCCGCCTATCCATTTGGATAGGACTCGCTCACGCATTTATTTCCCCTCTACCTATTTGGGTAGGGATCACATTTCTTTAATTTCTGCAATTTACCGCTTTCATTTTAATTCCGTAGAGTGCGTGAGTTTTCAATTAGTGCGTCTTTTGTTTTTAATATAATTGCTTTTTGCTAATTCCGCTAACCGCTCAATCGCTTAAAATCGCCGTAGTTATCATTATCGCTTTATAAAACTCTAAAAAAATCTAAGCAAAACTACTTTCTAAATTAACGTTTTCGTGCTTTCTCGCTTTTTATCGCAATTATCGTTAAACGCACGCCAACCTTACACAAAGCTATAAAAATCAATTCAAATCTCTTTTTAATAAAATAATAGCGCGCTCCTAAGAAGTAGAAATAATCGATACGACCTTGGAAAAATACGACCTTGATATTTCAAAAGAAATATCCTATTCTACTATCGATAAGGTCCACTTGCCTTTATTGATTTTAGTCCGGATAATTATATAAACCCAAAAGCTTTCTCTCAAAAGCAAATTAAAACTCTTTTAAAAACACTTAGAAAATTGTTGCAACAAATCTTTGGTTGTTGCAACTAGCTCAAGGTAAAAGAGGTTTTAAAAAGGAAACTATCATTTACAAAATTGTTGCAACAAATCACAAATTGTTGCAACAACATAACATATTCAAAAAGCTTTCAACTTTTATTTCAACATAAGCCCTTTAAAACCCCTACTTAGCTTTTGGCGACGCGGCCAAAGAGTAATCGTCGATATTTCGAAAGAGGAAAAGGTCGTTACTTCTATCTTTCGATAGGATAACGGGTAATTTCTCGAAGTAGAATTACTCGCGGGACTCTTCGAAAACTCCGCCGAATTCTAATAAAAGAAGAAAGAAAGGCTTTACATTAATTTAGCTTTTAAAACTAAAAAATCTATCAAGTTTTTGGCGCCGTTGCCGGGGACTTGTATCGTTATTTTGAAATAGGAAACGCTATTAATTTTATCTTATATTTCACCTCTCTATCAATTATATATTTTACTTTCATCTTAAAAACAAAAAAATTAATTAAGAAAAAAAAAACCTATCTAAGAAAAGGAAAATCCTAAATCTTCAAAAAAATATTGATATATCTCTTTTCTTTTTTTACTTTCCCTCTTATAAACACATATTTGCAAAGTTTAAAACCTTTTGCAATTATAAACCTTTTGTATATATATTTACAAACATACATATATATGTTCATATAAACCAAACAAAACAAAACCTTAAAAATTACCCAAAATATATATATATAGCGATATTTTCTACTTACGAAAAGAAAATCAAGAAAATATATTTTCCCCTCTTTCTTTCTTTCCTTCTTTTTCTTCCTTGTAAAAATATTTCCAAAACAAAAACATCAAAAAAAATCTATAAAAAGAAAACTCTTTCTTCCAAAAAAAAAAATTTAATTAAAGAATAGTGTATGACCCGAGGAGAATCTTCGGATAATCCGACTTTACCTTTTGATCCCGAAATCGAGCGCACGTTTCACGAGCGCTGCCGATCTCGTAATCAAAATCTACAAATAGATCCTGAAGAATCCGTCGGCGATATACATATAGGCGTAATGGGCGATCCTAATCTAAATGCGGCCCCACAACGGACCATGGCCTATTATGCTAGGCCAAATTTAGAGGATACAGGATCGAGCGTTACCCTCCCCGCGGTAGCTAATAATAATTTCGAAATCAAATCCAGTATAATCCAAATGGTACAACAGTCGATTCAGTTCGACGGTTTGCCAGATGAAGACCCAAGCCAACACCTTTCAAATTTTTTAGAAATTTGCGACACCTTCAAGATTAATGGCGTCAGCGATGACGCCATTCACTTGCGCTTATTTCCCTTTTCCCTGCGGACAAAGGCTAAATCGTGGTTGACTTCTCTTCCGAGAGGGTCCATAACCACGTGGGCCGAATTGACGGAAAATTTTCTAACTAAATATTTTCCTCCGTCAAAAACCGCTAAATTATGCACGGATATAGCCTCCTTCATTCAATTCGATTCCGAGTCTCTCTACGAGACTTGGGAGCGGTTTAAGGAATGCCTGCGTAGGTGTCCTCATCACGCGCTACCAACTTGGCTACAGGTACAAACGTTCTATAACGGCTTGAATTTCTCAACGAGACAGATGATCGACGCAGCCGCCGGGGGAACGTTAAACAACAAAACCCCGGAGGCCGCTCAAACTCTGATCGAAGAAATGGCCATGAACGCATACCAGTGAAACGTGCCAAGGTCGCGTCCTAATAAATCGGCTGGTCTTTTTGAAGTGGATGCCACTACTTACTTAACCTCGCAGGTAGAGCGGCTAAGTAAGCAAGTGGCGGGGATGACTGCTTTCTCCTCCACTCCTGCTTGGGCTAATAATCCTAATAATAATAATAATAATTTTAATAATCCTAATAATAATTTTAATACTCATAATAATAATAATAATCTAAATAATAATAATATCGAGGAGTTGGTGGAGTACGTTGGCAATCAAGTACGGGCGCCCTTCAATCCTAATAACAACCCTTATAGCAATAACTATAATCCGGGTTGGAGGAGCCACCCGAACTTCTCCTGGAGTAATCCTAACAACGCGCAACGCAAGGATTTCCGCAAGGATATCTGCAAGGATATCCCCAAGGATTTCAGCAGGGCTTTCCGCCTCCACCTCCAAAACCTACTCCGCTCGAGGAGATTTTTACAAAATACATAGCGTCCAACGAGGCAAATATCCGGAATATAACCGGATCGCTAAAAAATTTAAAAATGCAGGTTGGACAGCTCGCTAAAATAATCTCCGAGCGGCCACTTGGAGCATTGCCAGGAAACTCGGAGCAGAACCCGCGTGAAAATGCCCACGCCATTACCCTTCGCATCGGCAGGGAGGTCGACTCCCCATTGCGGGCTGAGCGTCAGGTAACTGTTTCGCCTCCGACCCCTCCACCCTTGTCTTCAATTTTATTAGAAAAGGAAAAAACATTAGCGCCGGGCGTTTCGAGCCCGCAAATTCCTTACCCCGCAAAAATTAATAAAGAGAAGGAGGACGAACATTATCAAAAATTTTTACGAATATTAAAACAAATTCAAATTAACGTCCCCTTCTACGAGGCACTCTCTCAGATGCCGAAATATGCGAAATACCTTAAGGAGCTCCTTTCTAATAAAAAGAAGCTCGAAGGTATTTCGCGTGTTTCATTAAATGCGGAATGCTCGGCGGTCCTACTTAATAAATTGCCGCCAAAACTAAACGACCCGGGAAGGTTTTCCATCCCGTGCCTTTTTGGCAATCTATTAATAAAATACGCCCTAGCGGACCTGGGAGCGAGCATTAATTTAATGCCCTTCTCCCTCTTTAAAAAACTAGATTTGGGTGTTCCCACCCCAACGAAAATGAGCATCCAACTCGCGGATCGCTCGATAAAATATCCTATCGGGGTAGTGGAGGACGTTCTGGTCAAGGTTGACAAGTTTATCTTCCCGGTAGACTTCGTCATCCTCGACATCGAGGAGGACGCCGAGGTACCAATTATCCTCGGTCGCCCTTTCCTCGCGACCTCCCGAGCATTAATTGATGTGAGTAACGGTCGCCTCCTCCTTCGGGTAGGGGACGACGAAGTTACCCTTCATATTAATCCTTCGATGCGAAACTCTTTATCGAACGACGATTCCTGCTTTCACTTAGAATCCGCGTTCGAGGATGAGTGTTCTTCGCTTGCAGAATTACTCGCTTTAACATTAGACGATCCAGATCTGGCAAACCTCGCCCCTTTGGACGAATTGCCGCCAGATTCACCTTTCGAGTCTTTTAATTCTAAAAATTTAAAAATCACAACTTCTTACGAAGAACCCCGGTCTTGGAGCTTAAGCCACTCCCCGATCATTTAAAATACGTTTTTCTCGCCGCGGACTTAAAACTCCCGGTTATTATTTCGTCTTCTTTAACCAATTCGGAAACCTCCGAATTAGTTAAAGTTTTGTCCACGCATCGCCATGCAATAGCATGGCAAATTTCAGATATTAGGGGGATAAATCCCTCTTTTTGCACGCACAAAATTTTCTTAGAAGATAATTCCCGCAAAACCATCCAGCCTCAGCGACGACTTAACCCGAATATGCGGGATGTCGTTAAGGCTGAAGTAATAAAACTCCTGGATGCGGGGATTATCTACCCTATATCCGACAGCACGTGGGTTAGTCCCATTCATGTCGTGCCAAAAAAGGGCGGTCTAACGGTAGTGGCAAATCAAAACAACGAATTAATCCCAACCCGTACTGTTACGGGTTGGCGGGTGTGCATCGATTACCGAAAATTAAATGATGCCACCCGAAAAGACCACTTTCCGTTACCGTTTATCGATCAAATTCTGGAGCGACTTTCGGGTCATCCATATTACTGTTTTCTCGATGGTCTTTCGGGGTTTTTACAAATTCCTATCTCCCCCGAAGACCAGGAGAAAACTACCTTTACGTGCCCCTTCAGTACCTTCGCATACCGAAGGATGCCATTCGGCCTCTGCAACGCGCCAGCTACATTTCAACGATGTATGCTAGCGATATTTGGAGAGCTCGTAGAGGATATTATGGAAGTCTTTATGGATGACTTCTCGGTTTTTGGAAGCTCCTTCCAAAACTGCCTCCAAAATTTAGATCGAGTCCTCCAACGATGCGAAGACACGAACCTGGTTTTAAACTGGGAAAAGTGTAATTTCATGGTTCGAGAAAGCTTAGTTCTCGGCCACAAAATTTCTGAAAGAGGGATGGAGGTCGACAAGGCCAAGGTCGAAATAATTGAAAAACTCCCCGCGCCCTCAAATATAAAATCAATTCGTAGTTTTCTTGGCCACACGGGTTTCTATAGGTGGTTTATTCAAAATTTTTCCAAAATAACAAAACCGCTAACCCACCTCCTGGAGAAGGAATCTCCCTTCATTTTTGATAGCGCGTGCGTAGAGGCATTCAATGCCATAAAAAATAAACTTATCCATTCTCCCATTTTGGTGGTGCCCGATTGGACCCTTCCGTTTGAGATTATGTGCGACGCGAGCGATATAGCGGTAGGGGCCGTATTAGGCCAATGCGTAAATAAATATTTTCATCCTATCTACTACGCGTCCCGCACGCTCACGGCCACACAGGCTAATTACACGACAACGGAAAAGGAACTCCTTGCCGTCGTCTTCGCCATAGATAAGTTTAGGCCCTACGTCACGCTTTCTAAAATTATAATATTTACCGACCACTCCGCACTTAAATATTTATTAGAAAAAATGGACGCTAAGCCCCGCCTTCTTCGATGGATCCTCCTATTACAAGAATTCGATTTAGAGATCCGGGATAAGAAGGGGGCCGAAAATTTAGCGGCCGACCACCTTTCTCGTTTAGAACACCCAATCGCGGAAGCGCTCTTCGAACCGGAAATCGATGATCGATTTCCCGAGGAGCATCTTTTAGCTTTAAATAATTTAAAAACTTCTCCCTCGCCTTGGTTCGCAGACTACGCCAACTATTTAGTTGCGCGGGTGCTCCCGAAAGACTTTTCAAAACAGCAAAAGAAGAAATTCTTTTCTGATTTGAAAATTTACTTTTGGGAGGACCCTTTCTTATTTCGCGTCTGCGCGGACCAAGTCGTGCGGAGATGCGTTTCGAGCGAGCAGGGTGCGCAAATTTTGTGGCACTGCCACGAAGGGCCGACCGGGGGGCATTTAAGCCAACCGGACCGCGCAGAAGGCGCTGGAGGCGGGCTTTTATTGGCCCGCTCTCTTCAAAGACGCTCACACTTTTGTGAGCACATGCGATAGCTGTCAACGGTCGGGTAACATCTCTCGTCGCGACGAGATGCCCCAAAATTTTTATTTAGAATGCAAAATTTTTGATTTATGGGGGATAGATTTCATAGGCCCCCTACCTCCTTCATATACAAATCGCTACATTTTAGTGGCGGTCGACTACGTATCTAGGTGGGCGGAAGCGCAAGCTCTCCCCACCAACGATGCGAGAGTCGTCGTCAAATTTCTTGAAAAATTATTTTCTCGCTTTGGTGCGCCCCGTGCGATAGTTAGTGATAGGGGTACACACTTCTGCAACGCCCAGTTTGCAAAAACATTATCTAAATATGGCGTCACGCATAAGCTCGCCACCGCCTATCACCCCCAAACGAGCGGCCAAGTGGAGGTAGTAAATCGGGAAATTAAACGCATATTAGAAAAAACCGTTTCAATAAATAGGAAGGATTGGGCAATTAAATTAGACGACGCGTTGTGGGCATATCGTACGGCGTACAAGACCGCAATTGGTTGTACGCCTTATCGATTAGTCTACGGCAAGACGTGCCATTTGCCCGTAGAATTAGAGCACCGCGCTTTTTGGGCGTTAAAGCTTTTAAATCTCGATCATAATTTAACCGCCGAAAACCAAAAATTCCAATTAAACGAACTCGATGAATGGCGTGCGAACGCCTACGAGAGTAATAAATTTTATAAGGAACGCTCTAAATTTTACCACGACCGAAAAATTAAATTTCCAAAATCATTTGCGCCGGGCGATCTCGTCCTCCTATATAATTCACGTCTTCGTCTTTTTCCGGGGAAACTAAAATCCCGTTGGTCCGGCCCCTTTCAAGTGAAAGAGGTTTGGCCATACAGGACCGTCCTTATAACCCACCCGGAAAAAGGCGACTTAAAAGTTAACGGTCACCGACTAAAACTCTACCACGCGGGGGATCAACTGAGAGGGAAGCTAAATTCCATACCCCTCCCCCACCTCTAAAAAGATCGTACCCCGCCAACGCGTCAAGCTACGAGACGGTAAACAAAGCGCTCGTGGGAGGCACCCCCATATTTATCTCATTACGCTCTTTTTTTATTGTTCTTATTTACATAAAAAAACAAATGAGGAAATAAATTTTAATTTCAAAACAAAAAAAAACTTAAACCAAAATATAATTAATAATAATAATAAATAATAATAATAAAACAAAATGAAGAATAAAATTAATAACTATGCATATTTTAACTTATCATTCTTTTTCCAAAAGGAAACATAAAACAAAATAAAATAATGCAAAAACTTTAAAAAAAAAATCAAAATTTTTTTTGGGAATTTTAAGATAAGACAATAGGAAGTTTCTCAACGTAGGATTACTCGACAGACCCGAGAGGGGATTTTTGTCGATATTTCGAAACGAGAAAACCCTGTTGCCTTTACTTTTTTATTTCTCTTATTTCTTCCTTGCTTTTTATCTTAAGGCTTTTTCTTTATTTACTTTATTTTATCTTTCTTAAAATTTTGATATATTTTAAAACATGCATATTTCAAAATTAAAACCAAAAAAATAAAATAAAAAAAATATATAATATAAATAATAAAATAAAAATGATGATAAAAATTTATTTTTATCATACCCCAAAAAATATATATGATCACATATATATACTTTTAACTTCTTTTATACGTATTTTATTCGTGTTTTGTACATTTCGGAAAACTAAAACAAACCAAAAAACAATTTTGTATATATTCGTGGAGTTCCTTTTTATTTGTAACTATTCTTGTATATATTTTTTCTATTTTGTAATTAAATCTTCACATTTTTTGTAAATATTTTCGTTCCTCACACTTAACTTCAACATTGAGGACAATGTTGGCTTTAAGTATGGGGCGTGTTTTCCCTCTTTTTGTAATTATTTTTGCCCCTCTCATATTAGAAAAAACAAAAACAAAAATTTTATGAAAAATTTGTTACAACATAAAACTTATTTGTTATAACATAACAAAATTTGTTATGACATAAGAAAATTATGTTGCAACATCTTTGTCCCTCTTTGCATTTTTGGCCCCGTCGCCGCGGTGCTACCCCCGATATTCCGAAAGCGGGAGTGATCGTTACTTCCATCACCTCGACAGGTGGGATAACGATTTAGCTCTTCGAAGTAGGAGTACTCGCCGGACTCCTCAAAAACGCCCGCCGGAATCTAACCAAACACAGGCTACGCAGGAACGTAATCGCAAAAGAAATTCATCAAGTTTTTGGCGCTGTTGCCGGGGACCGAACCCGGGTCACCCGCGTGACAGGAGGGAATACTCACCAATATCATTTTTTTTCTTAAAAAACTAAACAAAAAAAAATTTAAAAAACCCCAAAATACCAAAAATATGTCATTCCTTATTTTTATAAATTTTAAGAAATCCATCAAGTTTTTGGCGCCGTTGCCGGAGATTTTTGTTGATATTTTGAAAAGAGAAAACTCTATTGATTTTATCCTTACTTTTTTTTCTCCTTTAACAAAAAAGAAAAACCAAACAAAAAATTTAAAAACCTCAAAAGCACAAAATAATATTTCATTCCTTATCATTTTTTTCTTTAAAAAACTAAAAAAAAAATTTTAAAAACCCCCAAAACACCAAAAATATGTCATTCCTTATTTTTATAAATTTTAAGAAATCCAAAAAAATCACAAAAAATTGAAAAAACTTTAAAAAGCTCACACCAAAAAATTGTGTCTTTCTTTCTTTCTTTTTACTTGTTTTGTTTTATTTCCTATAATTTTTGTTTATATAAATAAAGTTTGTAATATCTTTTTCTATAAAAAAACAAAAAACAAAAAAAATTTACAAAACTCCTAAAAATGACAAAATTTTGTTTTGTATATTTTTGTTTTGTTTTTTTGTATATAACGAAAATTTAGTTTTTGTTTAAACATATTTTGCAGGTATTAATCCGGTCATCCCGTCTCCAAATCAGGGACGTGCTTTTTCCCCCTGCTATTTTCTTTCTTGTATTTTTCATGCTTTTATACATATCGAATTGTTCCTCATACTTAATTTCAACATTGAGGACAATGTTGACTTTTAAGTATGGGGGTGTTTCCCTCTTTTTGTAATTATTTTGGTCCCTCCCATATTAGAAAAGCTTAAAGAAAAAAAGCTTCAAAAAAAATGATGATTTTTTTTATTCTTTCTTTTCTTTTGTTTCTTTATTAATGTATATATAGATATAATTTGAAAAATAAAAAAAAATTGAAAAAATTTTTTACTTAGAAATTTGTTATAACAAAATTCACAAAATTGTCATAACACCAAAAAAATTTTATTTATGTTTTTATTTTCCTTTCTTTCTTTTTTTTTTTATTTTTTCTATCTATATGTATTTTGTTACAAAAAAAATTTAAAAAAATTCCAAAAAAAAAGATCATAATAAAAATTCAAAAAAATGATGAAAAACTTATCCAAAAAAAATCCAAAAATAGAATAAAACCCCAACTTGGCTTCTTATAACTTTCAAGGCTAGTCGATTTATTTTTAAGCATTTTCATTATCTTTGGTTTGCTTTTAGTTCATTTTATCATAGTTCGTAAGATTTAAATTTTCAGAGATTTGGTTTTAAAAAACACTCTATGAATTCAATTTAATTAGAGAATTTCTTTTAGAACTACTTCTCGTTAGTTTTAAACCGCTACTTGTTGTATTATGTTAGAAAAAACAACCTTAAACTCTAAATTATTCATACTTCAAACTTTTGGAAGCATTGGAAAATTGTATCTACTTTATCGTGCTCTCTAAATTTTTGATTTCAAATCTAGAAATTTCTTTTTAAACCCTCTTTCCTCTTAGCCTTTTTCCTGGTAATCATTTAAAAGATCTTATGTCAATGAGAATAAGATTTCATTCTGTAAACATAGGCACCCAATTTTATTAAAAGAATTTATGACATGGGAATAAAAAATTCGTTCCCTAAACAAATACATTGGGTTATTTTTGAAGATTGAAAAATTTCATTATGGGAATAAGATTCCATTCCCTAGCCACTCTCAAATCCAAAAAAAAAAAATTAAGTAGGGCGAGAGGATAAAATCCATCACCCTAACTCAAGAATCATCTTCTCCTACCAAGTTTTCCCCTTACCCCTTAGCCATTATAATTGAAACCTAGAAAAAAAAATTGGGAAAGCAATATTTAGTAGTTTTTATTCTTCATTAGAAATTTCATAACAAGTTAAAGTTTTATAATTCTAGTTTAATTTTGTCACCAACGATTGCAATATTGTTTGCCATTTAGCTAACTTAAAGAGGTCTTGCTGGCTAAAATATGTTGCTCTTTTTAAGTCATTTTCATAGCTTAGGATTTACCTCTTTAAATATCTAAAATTAACTTTAAACTTACTTTTTGATTTATTTGAAGTTTTAGTGAACTAGAAATTTTATTAATGTCTTAAGAGTATTTTTCGTACTTTTTCTCTGGAATAGCAAAAGCTTAAGTATGAGGGTATTTGATGAATAGTAAATTATACGTATTTTAGTATAGTTTTTAACATAGTTTTAAATAATATTGTACATATTTCATATAAATTATTGAATAAATGATTTGTTTTAGATAATTTTTATATTTATATATTTATATGTAAAAAAGGAACTATTTAAGTATGTAAATATATATAAAGTATTTAAATATATATGTAAATAAGTATTTTAATATATATGTATATATATAAAGTATTTAAAAATATATGTAAATATTTATTGAATATAATTAAGTTAGTTATTGAATATGTATTAATATAAAAATTCTGTGAATTTATATATATATATAAAATAATATAGTAGTATAGTATATTAATAACATAGTAATAATAATGTATAATAAATATACATTATTATACCCGCGCCTTTCTGTTCGGCGAACAGCGAGCTCTTTCTGTTCGGCGAACAGCGAGCTCTTTCTGTTCGGCGAACAGCGAGCTCTTTCTGTTCGGCGTTCGACGAATCCCTCTCCGCGTCTCAGCGTCCGATCAACTCTTTCTGTCCAGGCGTTCGACGAAACCCTCTCGGCGTTCGACGAACTCTCTCAGCGTTCGACGAACTCTCCGCGTCTCAGCGTTCAACGAACTCTCTCAGCTTTCGACGAACTCTCAGCGTCTCAGTGTTCAACGAAATCTCTCTGTCCAGGCGTTCGACGAATCCCGACCTGCTATCCGCAGCCTGCAACCTGCCAGCTCACATTCCAGCTCATTCCAGCTCACTCCAGTTGACCTGCCAGCTCGCAACTCCAGCCCTCCAGCTCAACCTGCCAGCCCTCTATCCGTACCCTGTTGGAACATAGTCTTTCGCATCTCCTAGGTTTGAGAATAACAAATCCTATGTGTATTTGATCTTGTGTGTTTAAGTGTGCAGGAAATCAAAGTCCACATGACTCAAGGATGGTTGTCCCCAAAATTGAGGCCAGAATTCCAACATGGCCACTAGCGCAGGCGCTAGCGATGATTAGCGCGATTCTGGCAGTGTTTTTAGAAAGAGCTAGCGTCCTGCGGTAGCTACTAGCGCTGGCGGTAGCGTGGCTCACAAGAGGCATAGAGCAAAATGTTGTCGCGGATTGAAGATCCTGCCGCGCAATATGTTACTTAATCAGGGATAGCGCCGGCGGTAGCGGTAGTGCCGGCGGTAGCGCTGAGGCTATAAAATGGACACTTTGGCTCCGTCTTTATCATCCTCTTGAGATCCAGAATTCCAGAGCTTCGTGCCACAGTATAGAGAGGAAGGTTCAGAGAGATACTCCCACAAATCCATGAATGCTTAAGGAGATCCGTGGAGAAGATTTCAAAATGCTTCATCATCGTGACGAAAGACCGCATCGACTACGATCACACTCTGCGTCTTCGTCTACTTCTCCAAGAGATCCACATAGAGGGAGTTTTATATTATTGTCTTTTTCATTTCACATCCTTTCTTGTAATCGTTTAAGTAAACTCGCCTCGCGTTGGCGACTAGGTCTGGGTAGGACTTAGGGGGAAACTCGCCTCGTGTTGGCGACTAGATCTAGGCTAGGTCTAGGGTGCTCAAGGCCACATCCGGGGAAGGGTTGGCTAGAGCAGCTTGAGGCCGAATCCGGGGAGGATAGGCTAGGGCCACCGGTTCGTGGGGAAGCGAGTCGGGATAGAAAACAAAAAAGAGTCTTTTTCTATTAACTTTGATTTCTAGCTTCGATAAGAGATCAAGTTTTGTAATCATGCTTCTCAAGTTAATAAAATCATGTCTTTACTTTTACTTCACTTGATATGTCTTGATCTTCTTTAGTTTAATAATCAAAGTTTTTTCTAAAATATTCAAAATATATTAAAAGTTTTTAAAACCCTTATTCACCCCCCCCCCCCTCTAAGGGCGCCTACCGATCCAACAAGTGGTATCAGAGCCAGGTTTTATTCCAATCGGCTTAACAACCGGGAATAATGACGTCTCATGATCTCGCTTCTACTAGTGGGGTAAATTTTTATGAAGAAGAAAAATCTCTTAAACCACCTTTATTCGAAGGGAGAAATTATAAAGGGTGGAAATTATTATAAATTTAGATATCAATGCATGAGATATAGCAATAGTTAGTCCAGCGAATGAATCAAATAAACAGGAACGTCATCTAAAAGCAAAAGCTTTAAATAGTATTTTCTGTGCTTTATCTTACGAAATTTCAAAATTAATATATTGTTTTTCTAGTGCATACAAGTATGGAAATTTTTTGAAGAAATGTATGATTCTCCTTCTACAGGTATGGAACAATCACAAGAACCGGAGAATATGCAAGCTTGCACAAGTCTTCAAGAATGCTCCTCTCATGACGGATCAATGGAGTCACATTAAATGGAAAAGAAGAAGTAATGTCTTCGGAAGAGGAGTGCCAAAAAGATGCAAAAGAAACTATATGTTCAATTCATGCCTCTCCCGAAAGCAATGTAAGGAAATCAAATTCCATCTTTTGTACTTCTATTTCTTCATTACAATTGCTTCAAACTACAAAGCGCAAAATTAAGAAATTAAAAAATGCAAATTGCAAATTGCGCTTAGAAAATAAAAATTTAAAAATGCAAACTACAAAGCGTAAAGGGCATTTTTCGCTCGCGCAGTTATTTTCCGCCATAACGACCATTTTTTGCCCGGACGCACATTTCTCGCCCGGGCGCGATTTTTTTGCCCGGGTGCGTGTTTTTCGACCGTGCGGCTGTTTTTCGCCCTGGCAGCTGTTTTTCACCCGGATGCGCATTTTTCGCCCGAGCGGCTATTGTTCACCTGGACGGCCATTTTTGCCTAGGGTGCGCGTTTTTCGCCCGAGCACGTGTTTTTTGCCCGGGAGCGCATTTTTTGCCCGGGCGCACGTTTTTCGACAGTGCAACTGTTTTTCTCTCGGGCGGCTGTTTTTCGCCGGGATGGACATTTTTTTGGCCGGACGCGCATTTTTCAACCTACGCGCGCGTTTTTCACCCAGGCGCCCGTGTTTTGCCCATGTGGCCATTTTTTGCCCGAGCGATCGTTTTTCGACCGGTCGGCCGTTTTTCACCCAGTAGTCCGTTTTTTGCCCGTGCGGCCATTTTTCGCCAGAGCAACCAATTTTTTACCGAACACGCGTGTTTGCCTGGACACAGGTTTTCACAACCATTATATTTCAATATATTTATTTAAAAAGCAGTTTTCAAACAATTGTTCTACCGAACAACTTAAATGAAAAAGCTATGTTCGATCATCACTTATGCAAAGACTCTCCAAACAGTATGCAACTCTCTCATAAGAGTTTTTCTGAAAGCTCTATTCAATCAGCAGATTTTTCATCCGCTAGAGCTGTCCCAAACAGAGCCTAAGTGGGAAGTATGTGACCAAATAAGAATTGGGATTTGTTTAAGAATTTCTACAATGAAGTAAGTTTATATAATCCCCTCTGAGCACAAAACGGTGAATTCAATATATCAAATAAAGTATTGAAAGAGATGGTGATTTGGAATATTAATTATTTCATAAATGTTACTACTACTACTCTTATAATAAAATCTATATTATGGTGAAGTGTGCACCAAGATAGCTCTTTCTTGTATGTAGAGGGGAGAGTCAAGAGACACTTTTCTAAAATTCTTTAAATTGATTGAACTCTAATAAATAGCTTATTTTTTGCCTTCAACGCCATCACAACCCTCTCCCTCCATTTCCACCACTCCAAAACGCCTCCGCCGAAACAAAGAGAGCATTTAAGGATGATAATTCTGGCCAACGGAAACATCAATATTGTGTAACAGGTGGAAAAAGAGAATGCAACTACAGATAATATTCAAAAACGCTCCAATAAGTAATCATGAACAAGAAGAGATGGGGACACCACAACAAGCAATACAAAGAATTCAAAAAATGGTTCATTTTTGTACACTGAATCCACCAATTTATGAAGCTGATGTCTGTTGTATCACCTATACAAAGAAAGGAAGAGATTAATAGGAATGTGGAAGCTCAAATAGATGAGTATGCATGCGTTTATCCAGTATCTTTACCTTTATAAATACACAAGAAGGTTGCTCTCTATTAAGAGAAATTAATGGTTCTGATTCTGGGATCTAACTCTGCATCCAAGAGAGCAATAAATGATCGGAGGATCATCGAGACGACGAACAAAAAAGTATCTAGTACAAACAAAAAGTAATTGCAGTACAAACAGAAAGGGGACGTAGAAAATATGATACGACCAAAAAGTGGTAGGACGAACAAAAGGTATTTGCAGCACGAACAAAAGGTACCATTTATTGTTCCCCCAAGACACTGAGTTAGGCATGAGCATCAGACATAATAATTTCAAATCTACTAAGGTCTCAACCCTCCAAGTACTTCCTTGCCTGCCACTGCAATCTTGAAGGATTTTGAAAGGATTTTGAAAAGACCATCTGGGTTGTCTGCATGCACCTGGAAGCAATAAAGAGATGTGAGCCTTAAATTGTTGAGGCCCCAATGAGATAAAATATAAACAATGCATATTATGAACTGGAATATGTTTAGATTCCATGATGTGAGGAGCCTGTAATAACAACATGAATACAAAATTGAAATGAAAGAGAAGTATTGAGTCGATAACTAACCCAGTGTCCAGCATCTTCAAGAACATGCATCTCGACTCCACCTCCCTGATCTGAAGCCAACTCCTCTGCAGCATGAATCCTTTGTAGATCTTCGAGTGCCCATCTGTGTAAGCTTCGCTCAGCTTTTAAGAAATTCATGTGAACTCCACGGGGAACATTCTCCACGATTCCCCTGCACGGCATTGTTTAGTTAGTACTTTGATATTGCCATGCTGCAATGCAACGCCAAGCACGATAAATTATTAGGTCTGCACACCAAGCCTACCCGTGTCTCTACGATATGAAATGCAACCATTTTTACTTGAAAAATGAGAATTGTAAATTTTATTTTGATCGAAAAAAGGTCGTATTTCGTATCCCGTGCACACGCAGAGACTTAGTATTGAGTGTCCAATAATTTCCCGTCAAAAACATACAGGTTAGTTAAAGACATACCAAAGGTTGGTAGTCTCATATGATTTGTACATCTCAGAAATTCCATTAAGGTCGAACACCCATGAAAACCCGAGAGATCTTCCTGAATTAGAATTTCCCATGGGCTTGAGGCTTGTCACCACCCACTGCATAAATAGCACAAGCAGATGGAAAGATTATTTAAGATGTGACGTAGGGTAAGGCGCTAATGAACACCTAAGGCTAGATGCACGTGCAAATGCAAATGTCCGGCGAATTCAAACTGGCAAAATAATATTTATAAACCATAACTAGATGTTTCCACAATTGAATTAAAGCAATTTAAAACCAAGGTAACAAAGAGAAGCGTATGAGCGCGAGAGTGCGCGAAATCAAATATCTAATTGAACAAGCAAATACAAAGACCAAAACAATTGAAAACAAAGTCTATAAACAACTATCTCTCAAGTAGAGAACAAACACATGATCCAACAGTAAATAAATCAACAAACAAACCTTGAACTTTGCAAACAATGTAGAGGGGAGGGCTGTCGGGGTGGTAAGAGCACAATCCGAGACTGATTTCAGACTTTAAAATGTAGCCCCAACTGCTGGACAGCGAAGGTGAATGCTGGAACGAAGTTGTAATACCGGGAACAGAACCCAAAGTGGCAGCAATCAGCAACAACAACAGTTTTTTGACTGTCCAGGGACCTGGACAGCAAATCTGACTATGCAGGGGTGTTTTGGGTGACTGGCAGCAGGCTTCAGGCGGTTGGTGGTTGAGGGAGAGGCGTGGGATGCTTGGGCAAGATTGCTGGGCTGTTTGGGATGTCTAGACAGCAACAGTTGATTAGGAGAGGTGGGAAATGAGTGGAGAAGTGACTGGTTGGGGAGTTCTGGATGTGGTAGGGGACGGGTATGAAGGGGAGGTGGGGTTAGTGGGTGCTGGAAATGAGTGGGATGTGGTTCAACATGTGGTTAGGAGGTGGGGGAAGAAGGTGTCGGTTGAGGTGGATAAGTTGGCTGGAATTTAGGAGGGAGAAGTGGGAGGGGGCCTGCTGTCAAGGAGAGTGGGGGAGTGGGCTGAAATTAAGGAAATGGTTCCTTTAATTTAGGTGTAGTGGGTGGTTATGGTGGTTAGGTGGTGGAGGTGGCTAATGGCTGGAGATGGCCGGAGGTTGTTGTCGGTGGTGGTGGTGGTCGCCGGAGATGTGTGAAATAGGTGTGGGAGGTGTAGGGGAATCACCGTAGGTGGTCGGTGACGAACTCCGGTGATCGCCGGAGATGTGTTTGTGGGGTATTGGGACTGTTTTTGTGGGGGAAATGAAGGTGGTGGAGGGGGGAGGGGCTTGGGGTCCGGCTTTATGGGTTGTAGAGGGGGATGATGGGAGGGGGGGGGGGGGGGGGGGGGGGGGGGGGGGACGGTGGCTCCACGGCAAGGTGCAGGAAAGAAGGAGGCTGACTGTTTTCAGGGGAGGAGGGGGTGGATGGCCGGCTGTAGCTTGTGGTGGAGGAGGACGGGTGGATGGCCGGCTGTAGCTTGTGGTGGAGGAGGAGGACGGGTGGATGGCCGGCTGTAGCTTGTGGTGGAGGAGGAGGGGTGGTGGATTGGTCGGCCACTAGAAGGGGAGTAATGGCTTGGCCGGCCAAGGAGTGGGGAGGGAAGGGCAAGCCCGGGCTTCGCACACGGAATCGGCTTCGGCACCAAAGTGATCAAGGATTGGCTTATAGACTCCAATCTTCAATGCCTCAAATGAGAGCCCTCACCCTCTATTTATAGTTTTCTAAGGACCAATGAACGGCTATGATTGGCCGAACGCTATGACTCAAATAAAACATAAAATTACAACTCAAAATAAAAAATGACAAGAGACAAAAATACAAAGTTCGTCGAGCCGCTCGAAATGAGTGGTCTCGATCATCACTGCGCCCGTGTTCGTCGTGAGTAGACCCGAACGCGTCGAGCGGGTTGCTCCCCATCAACTCCCCCCATCTCAGAATCATTCATCTCCGTAGAATGAAGATGATCATAATGTCGTCGTAGGGCGGGGGCGAGTCTCTCGAGCTCTGCTGCAGAAATCCAGGTATCATCGGTGAAGTGGCGGCCTTGCCAATGGACCAAGTAGCGAATTCTGTTTGGTGCTGGTACAAGTTCATGGGCCACGATCTCCGTAATGATGTCAAGCGGGCTGGTAGCTGAAGAAGAAGGAACTGCTGAAGGCGATGGAACTGCTGCGGACAATGGAACTGCTGATGACGACGGGACTGCTGCGGGCAATGGAATTGCTGATGGTGGTGGAGCTGCTGTCGACAAACGAGGTGCGGGAACTGGAGAAGCCGAAAGATCTGTCGGTGCCGAGGGCTCAGGTGGGAATGGAAGTTGGGTGGTAGGCGAAGACTGTTGCTGAAGAGGTGAGGTGGAAGGAGGTAATGGTGGTGACCGGGGCTGTAGTGGAGCGGTGGATGTAGACGGAGGCTGAGAGGATGTAGTGGTGGAGGGCGAAGGGTGCATATAATCATGCGGCTCAAAGTATGAAGTCAAATCTTCAAAATTGAATACAGGTGAAATCCCCATACTTGGCGGGATATCCAGTTCATAAGCATTTATTCCAATTCGTTTCAACACAGTGTAAGGACCCATTCGCTTAGCATTCAATTTTCGAGCAGTTCCTTTCAGGAACCTCTCAGCGCGTATACGAACCATCACTTGTTCTCCTTCTTTAAAGCTTTTCATTCTCCTGTGGCTATCAACATACGATTTATAAATATCATTATTGAAAGAAATCTTTCGCCGGACCAGTAGAACGGCTGATGGTAGAATACATGAGTGCCCGGTTAGGGCATACACAAATATATATATATCAAAAAGTAAATACACCAAAATAAATCTAATTTCAACTCTCCCCCTCAAGTTGGGAATATATATTGATCATTCCCAACTTGTTTGTGTTGTCCTTGAAGTTGTCGCTATATAAACCCTTGGTGAAGACGTCCGCAAGCTGATCGGATGAGTTCACAAACGGTGTGCAGATATCCCCTTTGTCTAGATGATCCTTGATGAAATGTCTATCAACTTCCACATGTTTAGTTCTATCATGTTGCACTGGATTGTGCGCAATACTGATGGCGGCTTTGTTGTCGCAGTAAATCATGATAGGATTGTTCCCCTGAAAGCCAATGTCCCGAAGGAGAGTCCTCAACCACAATCCTTCACAAACACCTTGTGCCATTGCCCTATACTCTGCCTCTGCACTTGATCGAGCTACCACATTTTGCTTCTTGCTCCTCCACGAAACGAGGTTGCCACCCACAAAAGTGCAATACCCAGTAGTTGATTTTCTGTCATCTTGGCTACCAGCCCAATCAGCATCGGTAAACACTTCAACTTCTAAAGATTTGCCGTTCCTGAAAAGGATCCCACGGCCGGGTGCCTTTTTGAGATATCGTAGCACTCTAAAAGCCGCCTGCTGATGACGAATGGAAGGAGAATGCATATACCTACTGAGGACCCCCACCGCATACGTAATGTCGGGGCGAGTATGGGACAGGTATATGAGACGTCCAACCAAACGTTGGTATTTTGAGACATCTACCTTTTCTCCATTAGCATCTGCATCAATTTTGTGATTAGCCTCAATGGGGGTGTCCACGGGTGCGCACCCAAGCATCCCAGTCTCTTTAAGAAGATCTAGAGTATACTTCCTTTGGGAGATGAAGATCCCTTGTTGAGACCTAGCCACTTCAATTCCCAAGAAATATTTCAACTTTCCCAGGTCTTTAACTTCAAACTCCTTGCCCAGTTGTTCCTTCAAGTAAGTGATCTCCTCCATGTGATCCCCGGTAATGATGATGTCGTCCACATACACAATCAGAATAGAGACCAGGGCATCTTTCCTCTTAATAAAGAGTGTGTGATCAGCATGACTTTGAGTGTACCCAAGTTGAAGCATGAACTTGTAAAAACGCCCAAACCATGCTCTCGGAGACTGTTTCAAGCCGTACAGAGATTTTAGAACTCGGCACACCTTGCCCTTGGACCCCTTGATAACAGAGCCCGGTGGGGTATCCATGTATACCTCCTCCTCCAGATCACCATTCAAGAAAGCATTCTTGACATCTAGCTGAAGTAGTTCCCATCCACGACTTGCAGCAATAGAAAAAAGGACACGGATCGAATTCATCTTAGCAACCGGAGCAAAGGTCTCCTGGTAGTCAATGCCCTGGGCCTGGGTATATCCCCGAGCCACCAAACGAGCTTTATACCGCTCCACAACACCATCTTGGTTTTGTTTAACTGTGAACACCCAACGGGATCCGACCGTTCGCTTCCCTGGAGGAAGGCTCACCAGCTGCCATGTTTTATTCTTGTCCAGGGCATGCAATTCCTCCTCCATTGCCGCTTTCCATTCAGGTATCTGAGCAGCCTCCTGCCATGTCTTAGGAATAACAATAGATGAGAGGGAAGAAACAAAGGCTTGATGTGCCTGAGAAAGGTGATCATAACGAATGTAGTTGGCAATGAGATGTTTAGTGCTACCCTTCTTACCTATAAGGCGAGCAAGAGGAATATGGAGATCGTCCTCAGAATCTGGGTTGGAGGCATTCACCGGTACTGGCGGGACATCTTCAGCCTGCACATGCTCAACAGTCGGGGGACGACGGGAGTATGTATATATGATCGGAGGAGCGGAGGTAGGAGGAACAGGAGCAAGAGGCGGTGTAGGGTCAGGTGGAGGAGTAGGAACAGGATGTGGATGAGCACAAATCGGAAGCGGGGAGTCGGTTATCTCGGCATCTGTACAAATCATCTCCCCCTGACGAGGACCAAAGTACGACTCCCCCTCACGAAAGGTGACATCAACGGTACAATAATACCGACGTGTCGGGGGGTGATAACATCTATACCCCTTGGTGGTAGAGCAATACCCAACAAAAACACAGCGAAGGGACCGCGCATCAAGTTTATCACGATGCGGGGTATGGACGTGGACAAAACACACGGAGCCGAAGATACGAGGGTGAAGGTGAGAGGTGTGGACAATGTGTTTTTGCTCTAGACGAGAGAGAGGCGTAGCAAACGAGAGAGCATGGGACGGAAGGCGGTTAATGAGATGCGCGGCGGTAAGAACAGCATCCCCCCAATAGGATTTAGGGAGGTGCATAGATAGAAGTAAGCACCGGGCCACCTCCAGCAACTGTCGATTCTTCCGTTCGGCCACCCCATTTTGAGTGGAGGTATGGACACATGTAGTTTGATGAATTATACCATGGTCCGCAAGATAAGCCCCAAAGACACCGCGATCGTCATATTCCCCACCATTATCACTACGTAACACACGTATTGTGCCTCCGAATTGTTGGACCACCATCTTATGAAAATTTTGAAAACAAGAAAGAACATCACTTTTCTTTTTAAGCATATAAAGTCAAGTAGTGCGAGAGTAGCAATCAATAAACGTCACAAACCAACGAAATCCAGATAAAGAGATAACGGGGGATGGACCCCAAACATCAGAGTGAATAACATCAAATGGATACAGACTAGGGACAGACAAATGAGTAGAACGACACCGAACATGTTTAGACTGCTCACAAGCATCACAAGAAAAAGACGGAAGTAAAGGAGAAAAAACAGGAAACAATTTAGCAAGATATAAAGGTGAAGGGTGGCCAAGGCGCTGATGCCATCGTCGAAGATCGTCAAGGGTCGGAGATCTGGTGGAAGATAGGGCACTGGGAGAAGACTGGTTCAGCAAGTACAGGCCGCCGACATTCCTACCACTGCCAAGTGTCCGCCTCGTAGCCAGATCCTGAAAAACACAAACATCAGGAAAGAATGTCACAGAACAGTGTAAAGAATTAGTCAAGTGACTAATAGAGAGTAAATTTCGGGGAAAGGAAGGGACATGTAAAACAGAGGAAAGTGATAGGTCAGGAGAACATGAAACTGTCCCTTTACCGGCAATGGCAGAGAGGGAGCCATTGGCAGCAATAACCTTATCACGACCAGAGAGGGGAGTATAGGAGGTAAAACCTGAGGCAGAGCCAGTCATGTGGTCGGTCGCACCTGAGTCGATTATCCAGTCAGAGGGTGTGGAAGACACGGCATGAGCACTGGACAGACCTGAAGTGGCAACAGCAGCATGAGAGGTAGGAGTAGAGTCTGTGTGAGAGCACAACAGGCGTCGGAAGGCCTCTAACTCAGCAGTAGACAGGCTTCCAGAAGTATCATCCAGAACAGCAGTAGAGTGAGCAGAAGACTGAGAGCGGCCATCAGAAGAGCGACCACCACCACCACCACGGTACCCTCCTCGACCACGGGTACTAGAGCCCCGACCACTTGGAGCAAGGTGCGGGTGCAAACGAAAGCAGGAGCTTTTGACATGTCCAGTCTTCCCGCAATGACTACAAACAGGGGAGGGACCACGAGTCATGCTTGCCAGAGCAGAGTGATCGGTAGCAGAACCAAGGGTAGCAGAACCAAGAGTGCGACGGCGATTCTCGTCGCTGAGGAGCATGCTGAATGCCTCCCGAAGGGAGGGAAGGGGCTCACGATGGAGGATGTGCAGACGAACAGCATCAAACTCCATGCTAAGGCCCATAAGGAAGACATGAACACGGAAACGGTCTTTATCCTTCTGAAGGGCCACCGCATCAACCGTACAAGCGGCAGTAAAGGTACTAAAGAAGTCCAACTCCTGATAAAGGCGCTCAAACTCAGAGTAGTAGGCGGCAACAGTTAAAGACCCCTGTCGCAATTCCAGAACGCGGCGAGTGAGCTCATAGACCTGCATCGAACTGCTTGCCTGGGAGTAAGTATCACGGGCTCTCGTCCAAATATCATATGCGGAGTCCAACAGCATGTAGCTGCGATACACCTGAGGGGACATCGAATGAAGCAGCTACGAGACGACCAAAGAGTTGTCCGCATCCCATTTGCGCCATGCGGGATCGGAACGTGACGGCTCAACAATGGAACCATCAATAAGACCATACAACTGGTGGCTGCGAATCGCATGTTGTGCCGCCCTAGACCATTCCAGGTAATTGGTCCCATCCAAGGCGACTGTAGTAATCTTCAAAGACTGGCCATGACTCCGAGGAGGATCACCCGAGAAACGATGCGAAGCATCAACCGGAGGGGCCGTAGATCCGGGAAGAGTACCGGATTGAGACGAGGGAGAATGTGTGGACGGATCCGGGGTGGAATGATCTCCCATAGAGAAGGAAAAAAAAACTGAAGATCTCAAGAGGGAAGAAGGAACATCCACCGGGCGCAAGCTAAATCTGAAGGACGAAGAGAGCACCCGATGATGGAAGAGGGGCGTCGCCGGCAGCCCCCATGGAGGACAAATCGGCAAGCCGAAAGGGACGGCGGAGCATCAGGCGGCCGAGATCCATGAGACGGCGGAGCATCAGGCAGCCCCCATGAGAGGATGCGTCAACCGAAGGAGAGAAGATCGGCTAACGCATCAGGCGGCCGAGATCCAGCCGACAGGAGAGCGGCAAAGCAGCCGAGCGGGCGAGCGGGCGGCAGCGGCCGAGCGGGCGAGCGGGCGGCAGCGGCCGAGCGGGCGAGCGGGCGGCAGCGGCCGAGCGGGCGATGCGAGCGGCGGAGGACGAGCGGCGAGAGGACGAGGTCGAGCGCGAGCGGTTCCTGTGCTCTGATACCAAGTAGAACGGCTGATGGTAGAATACATGAGTGCCCGGTTAGGGCATACACAAATATATATATATCAAAAAGTAAATACACCAAAATAAATCTAATTTCAACTGGACCGACTCATGTATACCATGTATATGCCTAAAGAAGGACTCAGCCGACTCACTGGGACGGGACTCTATAGGTAGGGGAATAAAATCTATCGGCTTCCTAGGCTCATAACCTAGGACTACCTGAAATGGACTCAATCCTGTGGTCCTATTCACCGAACTAGTGAGTCGGCTGAGTCGTACAATGAATATGGAATCGTGCTTGCGTAGGGTGCGTGGTAATCCTAGCACAAAGTCCATACTAATATCCACCCAAGGCTGGTGTGGTACTGGCAGTGGTGTATACGGTCCCGTATTTTGACGTGATCCCAAGGTTGTCAGGATCGAGATCCTAGGTGGGATCGTTTTGGGGGTTGGATCGGATCGGATCGTAGGATCGGATCGGATCGTAGGATCGGATCGAGGATCGTAAGATCCTACTAAAATCATAAAGTAAGACTTTAATGTTGAAATTGAAGTTGATATCACCCAATTATATCAAAAATCAATACAAAAAGACAATCATAAAAGCAATAATTGGACAATTCAATGATACACCAGTAACTATATTGCCTAGCATTTGTATATACTAACCAAAAATGTAATAAAAATATTACAAGCTATAAAAAAACTTAAAAAGATTCACTAACCTTGATGAAAAGTGATGTTTCAATCTATAGTGCAAGGTTCAAGGTTAAATTTTGTGCCTGCAAGGTGATGTTTCAATCTATATATCCCGCCCGATCTAATTACAGAACAATACTTACATTGCACTTTTTTAGTTGTACTATCAATCTCGATCCCATGCTCCCAACCTGGATCACTTCTAGAACCAGATGCATTCTTTCGGGACTTTTTCCCAACGGGCTTCGAACCAGATCCGGAAGCAGACATCTACAAGACAAGAAAGCATTTAAAACTCATATAAATATAATTCCTACCCAACAAATAAGAAGTTAAGAACCACTATTTACTTGTAAGAGTGTAAGATGCCGGAAATAGGCAACATTTTCTGATGCTAAAGCAAAAATAATTGCTGAAATCATGATTTCTGTCCAATTTCTGGATGATTTCAGCCCAGAAATCATCCAGAAATCTGGATGATTTCAGACCAGAAATCAACCAGAAATCTGGATGATTTCTGGACAGAAATCATCCAGAAATCTGGATGATTTCTGTCCAGAAATCATCCAGATTTCTGGATGATTTCTGGGTTGATTTGTGGGGGTTGATTTATTTCTGGGGGTTGATTTGCAGGAGATAAAATGAAGGTCAAAGTTCGAACTGCAGTTACGTTGAACTGCAGTTAGGTTGCAGAGGGCTGGAACCCTCGAACTGCAGGAAGAAGAAGAAGAAGAAGAAGAAGGACTTACAGTGGGAGCGGGAGAGGGCAGAGCAGCGATCGAGGGCAGCCGGCTGATCGAGGGCAGAGCAGCTGATCGAGGGCAGAGCAGCGATCGAGGGCAGAGCAGCTGATCGAGGGCAGAGCAGCGATCGAGGGCAGCCGGCTGATCGAGGGCAGAGCAGCGATCGAGGGCAGCGACAGAGAGAGCAGCGATCGAGGGCAGCGGGAGAGAAATAGGGCATCGGGACAGTTGCGGCGACTTTTAAACTAAAACGCACGGATCGTGGAATCGTATAGGAATCGCGATCCTAACGATTCCACGATCCGGATCGCGATCCCACGTGGACGCGCCCAGATTTCGATCCGACTTAAGATCCGGATCGAATTGTAAAATCTGGATCGTAGGATCGTGCGATCCTACGATCCAGATCGCGATCCTGACAACCTTGCGTGATCCCTTAGCCGTCTGGCAGATGTAGCAATGCCGGACAACTCGCGTAACGTCCCTCTTTAGGGAGGGCCAATAAAAACGATCTTCCACCAGTGCGATGGTCTTATCCCTACCAAAGTGGCCTGCTGCACCACCGGTATGCATTTCCCAAACAAGATGATCTCGGAGGGATGTCCGGGGAATGCATAAAAGTGTGCCGCGAAATAAATACCAGTCGGTAATCGAATAATCAAGAATGACCTCAGGTGGGTCCTGGGATAGAGCGGAGTATATCTCTGCAAAGTCTGGGCATGATGCATACTCAGTGATCAGATGCTCAAATCCCGTGACCACAGTGGAAAGGGTGTGAAGTAGGCCCACCCGGCGGCTAAGTGCGTCCGCGGGTTTGTTCTCAACACCCGCTCGGTGTTTGAGAACATAGTGAAAGTCCTGCATGTACTCTATCCACTTGGCGTGTCGGTGACTTAATTTTTCTGGGAGTCCAAATAACGTAAGGTCTGGTGGTCTGAATATAACACGAACTCTCGTGGGAGGAGATAGTGTCTCCAGTGCCTCAATGACAGCACTATCGCATAGAACTCCCGGTCATAGTTGGAGTACCTCTGTCGGGCATCATTCAGCTTCTCACTGAAGTAAGAAACTGGATGACCCTCCTGACTGAGTACTCCTATGCCTACGGGAGAGGCGTCACAAGCAACCTCGAAGGCTCGACCAAAATCAGGTAATCGAAGTCTAGGAGCCGTGGTGAACTTCTCCTTGATGTCCTCAAATGCCCAAGTGGCGGCAGGTGTCCACAGAAAATCTCCCTTACGAAGGCAACTCGTATAGGGGGCCATGATGGTGCTGAATCCTCTGACAAAGCGTCTATAAAATGTGGCCAACCCGTGGAAGCTTCGAGCCTCGTGGATATTCGTGGGGATTGGCCAATCTCTGATGGTCCTGACTTTGTCAGGATCTACGGACACGCCTGAGGCAGAAATGATAAACCCTAGAAAGTGTACAGACTCAGATAAGAAGGTGCACTTCTTCAGATGGATATAGAAGTGCTCCTTTCGGAGGATATCGAAGAGTAATCGAAGGTGCGTGAGGTGCTCTCCCTGAGTCTGACTGTAAACTAGGATATCATCAAAATAAACTACGAGGAACTTGCCCATGTATGCGCGGGATCTGAGTCATCACGCGCATGAAAGTGCTAGGGGCGTTGGATAGCCCAAAAGGCATAACCAACCACTCGTACAACCCAACCTTCGTCTTAAATGTTGTCTTCCATTCATCACCCTCTCTGACTCTGATCTGGTGATACCCGCTCCGAAGATCAAGCTTTGAAAAGATCTGGGCACCTGGCATGGTGTCAAGGAGGTCATCGAGTCGAGGAATGGGGAATCGATACTTAATTGTGATCTTATTGATAGCACGACTATCTACGCACATACGCCAGACACCATCCTTCTTAGGGGTAAGAATGGCAGGAACGACACATGGACTCAAGCTTTCTCTAATAAACTGCTTTCGCAGTAGGTCAGCGATCTGAGTCCGGAGCTCTTCGTGCTCATCGGGGTTCATACGATAATGAGGAAGATTCGGTAGATATGAACTCGGAACAAGATCGATCGCGTGTTGTATATCTCGCAGTGGGGGTAGCTCATCATGGAGCTCCTCAGGCATAATGTCATTGTACTCATCTAGGAGGCGTCAAACATCAAGATGGACGGACTCTAAGTCCACAATGCCTTCCATAGTCTGAGAAGCAGCAACGACGTAAATGAGGCCGGTGTCTAGACTCTCCCTGGTGAACTCACTACGACGCAGGATATGTACAGGTCTAGGGGCACCTGTAGTAACTAAAGGTTCGACCCTCCTCTTTGAGGGATCTCTGGGTTGGGCTGGAGACAATGTGATCTTGCGGCCCTTGTCAAAGAAAACACAAGTGTTGGACCGTCCATAATAAGTCATGTCTCTATCATAAAGCCAGGGTCTGCCCAGCAAAACATGTGCAACGTCCATGGGAATGACGTCGCACCAAACTCTATCCTCGAAGGAGGCGAGCTGAATCGGAACCTGACATCTCTGGGTGACCTGGATCGATGTTTTATCTACCCAAACAACACGGTACCGATGTGGATGAGGCTCTGCCTTAAGTTTCATACGCTCAAGCCCCTTTTGGGCTATAATATTCAATGTTTTAAATGTCGGCCGACATGTCCTGTTTGAACCAAAAACGACTTGCATAATGAAAATTTTAAGGTTATGGCGTTTTTCATTATGTCGGCCGACATAACCGATTAAATCTGATATATCATCCGCCGCCGACATTTCTAAATGTCGCCGACATTTCTAAATGTCGCCGACATTTCTAAATGTCGCACGATCAGAGATTTCTCTACGTTTATTCTCCGTCCTCGCCGTTGGAATGGTTTTTGCTAGGTTTTTTCCCATTTTATTGATTGCACATTTCCGAGCATATGGATTATACTTGATTTTTACTTGTCTCCTTCCAATGCTTTCTTCTTGCATGCTTTATGTATGGAGTATCAGTTGCGTATTTGATTGCTGAAATTTATTCCATCAAGTTTTGTCATTGTCACCAAGCCTGCCACATTTATTCTTAGTATTGTACAGTTAATTTGCATGATTATATGGAAGTTAAAAAAACCATTATTTAATGCAGTTTGATATCTAAATAGTGTTTGTCATTTTCGTTTCCAACAATGAGGAAGAATGATAAAATAATTTTCAACATTTAAGTGCTTAAAAATGAAAATAATAAATGGAGATATACATACAATGAAAATAGATACATGGTTAGAAGATAATGATGATTGAAGATAGATTTGAGTATTTTGGAAATAATACAACTAAGTAGAAAATGTGTCCATTGAATAGAACAAATTAATGTAGTTTATAGAGCTAATATAATATGGTATAACTTATAATATAAATATATTTTAGGAATCCGACATATTAAAATATCCCCGACATGTCTCCGATATCCGACATCTGAAAACCCAATCCGACATGTCTCCGACATCCGACATTTAAAACATTGATAATATTCACACAACTACCACTATCGATGGCGAGTTTGCAGGGCCCACCTGCAGTCGGGAAATAAGTGTAAAAGATAATGGTCCGCTTCCAATCCTCATCGACACGGGGGGTGTGCAGTTAGCGGCGGATGACGCCCAACTCAAGTGCTCGGTCGGCCTCGTCCTCCCAACCTTCTTCTATGGCCATGAAGATCTCCTCCTCAGGTGGTTCTACGGGATCAGATAAAAGGTCAGACTCCTCAATAAACAGATTTCGTGTGGGGCATTGCGCCGCCACATGGCCTCTACCCTGACATCTATAACACTAGATCCCGGGCTTCGGGGGCCTGGTGGTAGTGGAGGCGGCCCTCGTATCTGTGGGAGTATGGGGAGGAACGTAAGGGGTGGATCCCTGCTGTGGGGGCCTCCTAGGGGCAGGACCATCAGACTGTGAAGTAGGTCGCCTCGGGCCTGTAGCGCGGAAGTACTGCTCATACTCTAAGGCGAGCTGATAGATCTGCTCGACTGTCTCTAAGCGATGATGAATGAGCTCTCTACGACTGTCTGCCCTCAGTCTGGTCCTAAAGCGGGAGGCCGTCATGATATGCTCCTCTGTGACATCACTCCTCACAACAAGCTCATCAAATCGAGTCATGTACTCGGCTACAGATAGGGTGCCCTGTCGTAGGGTCAGGAGCTGCTCTAAGAGCTGGCTACGATACGAAGCGGGTAGGTATTTTTCTCTAAGTTTCTGCTTCATATCGACCCATCGGGTGATGGGGTCAAGGCCCTCTCTATCTAGGGAGCGCTCCAAACTCGTCCAGTAAACTTTGGCATGCCCAAGTAATTTCATCTTGGCAAACCTTACTCACTTCTCATTGCTCATCTCGAACCAGTCAAAATAGTTGTCCATTTCTAACAACCAATCGCTAAACGCCTTAGGATCTAACTGCCCGACAAAGGATGGGGCATCGATCCGAATACGGCGGGTAATATCATCCGCATAACCTCTGGGGGCATCATAACGACCCATGTAGTCATCTCGATCATAATAGTATCGAGCGTCTTGACCGTGATAACCTCTACGAGGTGGGTATTGTGGCGGAGGCTGCTCCTCTGGGCGAGGAAGAGCTCGACCTCCATTGGGGTTCCTATAACGATCGTTGGCTGCCCTTGGGGCCTCCTGGGCGGGCTGGGGAGCCTGTGCAATTGGGTTGTTGAATATTCGATCTGGGGCGTAGGCAGGAGTAGGAGTTCTTTCTCTTTCACGACGACCCTCTCGTTGGACATCTTGTGGCCTAGTGGACCTTACTGGACTGGGAGACCTACTGGACTCTAGATCCTCTACTCTAGTGGTGAGGTTTTGAAACTGCTCCGTAATCTCGTGCAATTGTGTGCCCACTTGATCGAATCGATCCTCCAAAAATTTTTGGAGATTGGACATAAACATATCAGTGTTAGGACTAGTAGTGGCCTGACTGTGTTGAGGCGTGGACTTCGACATCGCTCGTCTATATGCCTTACCGTTACGTAACATGCAATGCAGCCCAACCTGGCTCTGATACCAATCTGACATAGGGTAAGGCGCTAATGAACACCTAAGTCTAGATGCACGTGCAAATGCAAATGCCTAGCGAATTTAAACTGGCAAAACAATATTTATAAACCATATAACTAGATGTTTCCACAATTGAATTAAAGCAATTTAAAACCAACAAACAAAGTCTACAAACCACTATCTCTCAAGTAGAGAACAAACACATGATCCAACAGTAAAGAAATCAACAAACAAACCTTGAACTTTGCAAACAATGTAGAGGGGAGGGCTGTCGGGGTGGTAAGAGCACAATCCGAGGCTGATTTCAGACTTTAAAATGTAGCCCCAACTGCTGGACAGCGAAGGTGAATGCTGGAACGAAGTTGTAATACCGGGAACAGAACCCAAAGTGGCAGCAATCAGCAACAGCAGCAGTTTTTTGACTGTCCAGGGACCTGGACAGCAAATCTGACTATGCAGGGGTGTTTTGGGTGATTGGCAGCAGGCTTCAGGTGGTTGGTGGTTGAGGGAGAGGCGTGGGACGCTTGGGCAAGATTGTTGGGCTGTTTGGGATATCTAGACAGCAGGAGTTGATTAGGAGAGGTGGGAAATGAGTGGAGAAGTGACTGGTTGGGGAGTTCTGGTTGTGGTAGGGGACGGGTATGAAGGGGAGGTGGGGTTAGTGGGTGCTGGAAATGAGTGGGATGTGGTTCAACGTGTGGTTAGGAGGTGGGGGAAGAAGGGGTCGGTTGAGGTGGATAAGTTGGCTGGAATTTAGGAGGGATAAGTGGGAGGGGGCCTGCTGTCAAGGAGAGTGGGGGAGTGGGCTGAAATTAAGGAAATAGTTCCTTTAATTTAGGTGGTGGAGTAGTGGGTGGTTATGGTGGTTATGAATGGTGGTGGAGGTGGCTAATGGCTGGAGATGGCCAGAGGTGGTTGTCGGTGGTGGTGGTCGCCGGAGACATTTTCCGGTGATTGCCGGAAAACCCCAAATGATGGAAATAGGTGTGGGAGGTGTGGGAGGTGTAGGGGACTCACCGTAGGTGGTCGGTGACGAACTCTGGTGATCGCTGGAGATGTGTTTGTGGGGTATTGGGACTGTTTTTGTGGGGGAAATGAAGGTGGTGGAGGGGGAGGAACTTGGGGGCCGGCTATATGGGTTGTAGAGGGGGGTGATGGGGGGTGGCGGTGGCTCCACGGAAAGATGCAGGAGAGGAGGGGGCTGACTGTTTTCAGGGGAGGAGGGGGTGGATGGCTGGCTGTAGCTTGTGGTGGAGGAGGAGGAGGGGTGGATGGCCGGTTGTAGCTTGTGGTGGAGAAGGAGGACGGGTGGATGGCGGCTGTAGCTTGTGGTGGTGGAGGAGGAGGAAGGGTGGTGGATTGGCCGGCCACTAGAAGGGGAGTAATGGCTTGGCCGGCCAAGGAGTGGGGAGGGAAGGGCAAGCCCGGGCTTCGCACCCGGAATCGGCTTCGGCACCGAAGTGATCAAGGATTTTGGCTTCTAGACTTCAATCTTCAATGAATCAAATGAGAGCCCTCGCCCTCTATTTATAGTTTTCTAAGGACCAATGAACGGCTATGATAGGCCGAACACTATGACTCAAATAAAACATAAAATTACAACTCAAAATAAAAAATGACAAGAGACAAAAGTACAAAGTTCATCGAGCCGCTCGAAATGAGCGGTCTCGATCATCACTACGCCCGTGGTCGTCGTGAGTAGACCCGAACGGGTCGGGCGGGTTGCTCCCCATCAAGATGAAAAATCATGAATCTCCTTTTTTTGCACAACAAGAAAGAGACTTTATTTTTAGCTAATAATAACAAAACAAAATAACACCAGTTTTAAATCCACCTGAATGTTTAAGTATTTAAAAGAAATTGAGAATGATCTATTACTTTATAAAAGAAAGTTCTCATTGTGATGCAACATTAGGGCATCACAATTTATCCCTTACTAAACACGTTTTTTAAAGGGGGCGGGGACATACTGCTAAAAGGGATATGAATACTTGTACTAGAACATAAAAAGCACCAAATACAATTGCGAATAAAATTAGCGAAGATGATGTTGTCGGAGTACACTCACTCCTTGCATGGCTTCGACCTTTGTTGATACGTGGCTTCCCATCGTGGACCCGTAAAATCTACCCCTTCTCCTACTTGATCCTTCAACATTAACTTTATATGCTCATCTACATGGTGCATTTTTAACCTTCATTGTACATGCATACTGGCAACGGTGCACCATGTACCAACCGTACAAAAAATATCTATGATGGCATGCGGCAGAGTGAGGGACAAAGAGCAAAGAGAGGATTTTTAATTTTCTACCGATCTTGAGATAACCTAAATGCAACTACCAAAATAAACTGTAAATTATTTAATGAGTTGGGAAATAAAAAGGGATCGGACAACTAGCATTAGCCTGATAGTTTCACCGTTATAACATTACACCATACAAAGTTTTTTCTTTCTTTTATGTGTGTATGCGCGCATGCTCAGGTGTGTGTTTTTTCTATGGATTTAACTGCAAATATGATACAACATCGTATTTATTTTGTTGGAACTGTGACGTGTCGCTAAGATAATTTCTGAATTATGTTTTATGTTACCTGTGCAACTTCTAAAGAGAATCCCTCCTGAACAATAGCAGAGACAACTTCCTGCTTCGAGGAAACCTACAAAAAAGTGATATTATTCAGCACCAGAAAATGCGATTGTTGGTATTTTAAACACAACTCCAGTGCAGCTATTAAAAGAATCCCTCTTGAAAAATAGCAGAAACAACTTCCTGCTTCGAGGAAACCTACAAAGAAGTTATCTTACTTAGCACCAGAATATGTCATTGTTGGTATTTTAAACACAATACCAGTGCAGCTATTAAAACTATTTGATTCTGTGATACATAGAGTTTCTTCTGCAAAGAAAACAAATAGCATAATATTCCAATTCCTAAGACCCTGAATCTTTCTCCTGATAAAATTATAGAGCAGAACAGTGAGCTCAAGTGCATTCGAGTAACAAATAAAAATGCCACAAGGATGAACAGAAATTGATCACCTAAAAGAGATGGAAGTGATTTCCATAAAATATTGAGGATCTCTAACATTATTAGGAACTTTAAAAATATGCTGCACATGTTCTAAAACCCATTAGAGCTACTTCACGGCAGCAATGATTTTTTTCTCATTGAACTTTTAGATGGGGAGCCATGGCGCAACAGTTGAGGTGTTGCCGTGTGACCTTGAGGTCACAAAAATGCAGGGTAAGTTTGCCTACATTTCACACTTGTGGTGGGATCCTTCCCCGGACCCTCGTTGCGTGGGGATGCTTTGTGCACCGGGCTGCCCATTTTTATTGAACTTTTAGATAGTCATTCTCCTAAGTAGTGAAAAAGTAAGAATAAAAGTGCAGTAAAATTCCACAATAGAAAGCTCCACATTAAGATAATACCTCGCACTATAATGTATCTGGCAGTAGTAAGAGAAAACATGCCAATACCCCACTAAAAGAACCATTTTTCTTTAAAACAAACGTATATTTCAGAAACGGTAAGAAATGACCGCCAAATTACACGGACAAATGGCTAGAGCATATGTGTAAGATGGAAGGAAGTAGAATATAAGAGCAGCAACAAACAAGGTGGCTAGATGGAACACATTTCACATAGAAGCACAAAACAGAAATTCAAGCACTGATCAGAGTTCATATATCTAGAGTACAGCAATGTTAATGATGTACACCAATCATGGAGAAATTTGAGTTACTGATGTTGGAATTAAAAGCTAAAATGTTAAAAGCAGTGAAGCTGTAATAACACTTGGATTTGGTGGGAACAGAGGAATCATAAATGTGACAGGCCTTTTGAAATAGGTATGCCACCAACATATCCATGAACATTGACAATGTTGAGCGATAGTAAGCATAGTAGAATCACACGTGAGAGAAAATGCATTTTTACTAGCAGCTATACAATAAAGAATAGCAACTACAAGGTTAAGAAGCAACAAACATGTGATGTAGGATATCATGAGCACCTCACAAGCACACCATCAACGTGTCCTAGTCTGTATCATGTATCTTATTTGTGTTCCCGGTCACGAGTGTCATGCACCTGTGTTATCAAGTCATATGTGTGTATATATTTTACTTTAATTTATGTTACCGAGTCATATGTGATGTCATGGTCAATGTCAAACGAGTTTAATGAGTCACATCAGATTCATGTATATAACACTAAGCGTGGGCTAAGCTAAACCCTCCTAAGATAATTAACTAAAATCCCCTTTGACATTGTTGAGCAATGCTGTTTACCAAATCATCATTGGGGCCTCAACATCATTCTCCTTGACTTTCCCTATCAGCCATGGCTTCCACCTCATTCCCATGGGTTCCACCACTTCAACTAACAAACCACCTCATCACTATGTCCACCCCCCTAACTTTATCCTCCTTCCTAATTCATAACCGTAGGTCACCTGCATTGTACCACCCCCATGAAAGCTCACTCACTTAGCAGGCCTCAAAGCCATACTTGTCGGCCACTCCAACTACTCATTTTATTGACACCTTCCCCATCCTTCAAAACAATTGTTCCTAGCTGGCCGTCACAATTGTAACCATTTTCAAGCTCTTCACTCCTTCCTAGCTGGCCGTCACACTCTCCTCATCGATGATATTGTTGGCTACCATTTCCTCTTTGTAACCAGCCACACCATGAACTCTCCTACATTACTAGCCATTACATATATCATAACAACCCACAACTTCCTTCCCAATTTCCTTTTCTACCTAGGTCAATGTTACAAATAACAGTCTTCTTATGCAATGAAAGGTTGTCGATAGTTTATTGCATGCAGCAAGACAGTTCCAGTTCAGTTGTCGATAGTTCCTGTAATTCCTGTAGTGCCTGCAGTTCCGCCTCAGCACCGTCAATTAGATGTGGATCTTAAGAAATTCCTAGAATTGAAGCCGCCACCGTTTAGAGGAGGTTTACCTCCGCTCGAACCGAAGATTGGATTTTGCGAATGGAAACAATTTTTTAAGTAATGGAGTGCCCGAGAATAGGAAGGTGAGTTTAGATGCGTTTATTTTGGAAGGGGAAGCGAAGCGATGGTGGAATAGTATCATAAAGAGAAAGTATGAAGTTCGTGGTATGCCAGTCATTACTTGGAAGGAATTTCTGCAGGAATTAGCGTCGTGGTTTGTCACGAGATCTGAGAAAAGGTTGATAGACGATCAATTCCTCCGTTTAGTTCAAGGAAGTAAATCAGTATTGCAGTATGAAGCAGAATTTACGAAGTTAGGTTATTATGCAGACTCCTTGATTGCAACAGAAGAGGATAGGTGTCGTCAGTTTCAGCAAGGTCTTCGCGATGAAATTCGTGCTCTCTTGGTACCTGTGGATATCCTTGAGTATGGAAAATTAGTGGAAAGAGCCAGGATGGTTGAAATAAATGCAGAGAAATCTCGGTGGAGACGTGAACAAGTCAGAAAGAGGTGTAGAGAAGGTCTGAATAAAGAAATGACCGAAAACGTGAGCGAGCCGCAGTGGAAAGAGAGGAAGGTATCGCAAACTGCGCCTGCAGCAAGTAGCGATGTATCCCAGGCATCCCAGACATCACAGGCATCCGTAAAATGTGTAAAATGTGGAGGGAATCATAAAGGAGAATGTCTTGCGGGCGTTTGTTTCTATTGTCGTCAACCAGGGCATAGGCGAGTCGATTGCCCAAAGTTGAATCAAACTAAAGAAGGTACAATGAGAGAAGCTCCAAGGCCTCCGCAGCAGAAGCTATTCCAGATCGGAGCTGAATCGTTAGCGTCCACCCCAGCACAAGAAGAAGCAGCTCCAGAGGAGCGTAGTATCGAGCCCCGAGCTTTCAACTGATGCCAGCCTTGGGAAGGAAGGAAGTGAAACCGTCTGTATAAGGATAATGTCATAAACCTTGTGTGGTTTTGCTTAACAATATCTAAATTACACGTACTCTTGACTAGATCTTTGGTTTCAAATGGAGTTGTTTTTGTGGTTTTTATTAGAAGAAATGTCGTGCTGCTGTCATTTTTGAGGGCAAAAATTCTTTGAAGGAGGGGCGATTTATAACGGCCTAAAACGTTTAAGCGACACCGAAAGAGAAGTAAAATACTTAATAAAATTCCTGATGATGAAATAACGTTAAATCAGTGTCGAGACGACGTAAGTTTTGAAGTTTTGAATTTTGCGATGATTTTGCGACGCTCGTTTCGTTTTAAGTTTCATTTTATTTATTTCTTTTTGATTGGTACTAGTAGTTTTTGTAAATGGGTTTTATGGTGGAAGTGAAGTGGCTGAATTGATTGTCATTAGTTTTTGGTTCTGGGCTATTTTGGGCTGGCTGGTTCTTATAGTCCCAAATGCAAATTATTATATTAAGCCTAGCTTAAAGCTTAGGCGGTGGATTTGTTGGGCGGCACTTTTATTTGCTACCGCTGGACTTATCCTAAGAGGACCTCATTCTTGCTGCTGCCTGGACTTTCTCGGGTCGGGATACTGCTGCTCTTCTCCTTCCTTCTCGGTCGACAGGCTGTGATCTTCTGCCCCTTGTGCCGCTGCTCCCTACTTGTGCTGTTGCAAGTTCAGCGTGTCCTGCGGCTGCTGTTTGGCTTGGTGGTGACAGCTATTTGATCTCCCAGCTTGGTACTGTACTATGAGCCTTCTTCCCCTTCTCCTCACCACCTCTAGATTAGATATATTTTCATTGATATGCACCACCTAGGATTTCATATTTGGGCTTTTACTTTTGCTAATTTGGCTTTGTGTTCTCATGGGAATTAGGGGTTTTCCTTTGTAGGCCGGGTAGAGTTTTCTAGTTTTGATCATTGAATTTTATACCTTAATTCCTGCATTGGATTTTGAGGGGTTTCCTCTTGTTCCCTATTGGCAGACGGCTGTGTTGGTTCCCTATTGTTGGCTTGCTGTTTTGATAGGGTTTTGCCTTAATTTGCCTTAGAATTGGAAGCCTTAGGTTGGCTGTTTTGGGTACTGTTGCTGGCTACTTTTGGTGGTGCAAAGCGGCTGTTGTGTGGGCTCATGAAATCTGTTTTAAATTCCCTTTGGTGGCTGTCATTTGGCTACTATTGATACTTGTGTGTTGGCTGTCAATTGGCCGCTATTGATACTAGTGTGTGGGCTGTTGTTAAGAGTTGTGTTGTGGAATGCAGTTGATCTTTGTTGTGGGCTGCTGTTTGGGGTTCCTGTTTGGTGCTGTTTGGGCTCCTATTTGTGATGTTTTGATGGGGGAAACTCAATTGATGGCTGCCCTTTTTGCTGGCTGATTTTACTTGTGTTGTCCGGCTATTTGGAAGGGGTTTTACCTCGATTTGAGCTGCTGTTAACAGCCCTTGGTGCTACTGTTTCAGCAGCCCTTGGAGCTGTTAATAGCAGCAAGATTGGGGTTGTTTTTGCCCCTTTAGTGCGGGTTGTAATTTATGCTACCTCTCTTGGGATTTTGAATGAGCTGAATGACTGATTAGAAGAATTTTTGCTTTCGTTTGAGTCACCCAAGCTTATCTTTCCCTAGGCAACTCCTATCGAGTCGTAGTTGTAATCGTAATAGGAAGTAAATCGCAACTAATTCGTGACAAAACCCTAAAGTAAATGATTTCAGTGATACTGCTGAGGATGGCGTCCGGAGATAGACCCGATGAAAATCCTGATACAAATAAAGGCAAAGGAAACGTGGTGAGTACTTATTTCTTTAATGCATAGCTTTGAATTATTTTCAATATAAGTATGATTCGATTTTTTATACTGAAAGTATTTTAGTAACTGTGCATTTACATGAAATTGAAATAGTTCGAATTTTGAACCACTGATAAATCCGAGAATCGCTAGAAGATGTTGAATTGGCAAGAACATGAATAAGCGATGAAAAAAATTCTGAGGGAAATGTTTGAATAAGAACATTATATGATTAACTAAGAATATTGCATCGATGCATCAGAAATGATAAGGGTTAACCCAGTAGACGTAGTGGGGGTGTGAATACTCTACGGCGGAATGTTTTTGAGTTCTATTTGAGGTCGTTTAAGGCCAGAGGCCGTTGAAGGCCAAGAGGTCGTTGAAGACCAAGAAGGGATGTATGTACAGCAACCCTTATGATTTCCTAATTAAATCAAACTAAAGATAAACGAGAAAGTTGATTCAGAAAGTGAAAACAAATTCAATGAGCTGTGCTTCGAAAGAATATGAAATCTGATTCCGAAAGTGAAACTGAATTGATGGAATGTTTGATACGAATGAACGAAATGACTTTTAAGAACTAATGGATAGATCAAATACCAGAACTTGAAACAGAAACCATTGTTGTACGAACACTGTAGTTACTGTTAATGATTATTCCTGATACGTTATTCCTTATTTAGAGCATTGTGTACACTGAAATGGAATGGGGTCATGCAGCTCTCATTTCTTGTTTCCTCATTAACCGTTTACCCTCTTCTACCATTCGGGGCAAGAACCCGTTCTCTTCTATATCCAACTTGTACACATTTTCCCCTACCCCACGTGTGTTAGGTTGTACTGCTCATGTCCACGCTCCTGCATCTGGTCGCGATAAACTCTCTGTTCGCACTACCAAATATACCTTTGTGGGGTACTCTCCAACTTAGAATGGCTATCGTTGCTTCGAACCTATCACCAAACGTCAATACGTCTCTACGGAGGCCACTATTTTTGAGTCTACCCCTTACTTTCCAAAGACGACGGAACTCTTACTCTCGAAAACAATCCTCCTCTCTCAACCACCTCTCCCCCTCCAACCTCTGTTTCATCGTTCCATATCATTCATGTTCCTTATCCTGATATCCCGCAGCTAGCCCCAAGTTCGACACACGTCCCTCCATTTACACCCATTTCCATATCATTATCGTCGTCGTCCTGCTTCCACACATATCCTCGCTCCTTCCACTCTAGAGTCCCCGTAGACAACTCCCAGGCTAGCGCTCTCCTCTTCGAAAGGTTCCCACACTTCAGTAGACTCAGACCTGGATCTTCCCATTGTTTTAAGCAAAGAGGTAAGGGAGGAACACAACATCCTCTTACTAATGTTGTCTCATATGTCAATCTTGGTCCCTCCTGCACCAAGTTTGCATGGACACTCTCTACTACCACCGTTCCTGCTACACACGAGGAAGCTATTCGTATACTTTGCTAGAAAGTGACCATGCATGAGGAAATCTCTGTCTTAAAATCATGAGGTCTTGGACTCTTGTCCATACCCCATCCGAGGGAGATGTTGTCGGGTGTTGATGGATCTTTGTAATCAAGTTTTTCCTAGACAGCATTATGGATCGCTACACGGCTCGGCTAGTTACTATGGGGTTCACCCAGACATATGATGTTGATTTCTTTGACATTGTCTCTCTGGTTGCTCGTATTAGTACTATTCGGGTCCTCTTCTCCGTTGATGTCAATTCGAATTGACAAATGTCTCAACTTGATGTCAAAAATGTCTTCCTCTACGCTGACTTTCACGAAGAACTCTATTTGGAGCAACCTCCTGGTTATGTTGCTCAGAGGGAGTCTCAGGTGTGAGCTTCGAAAGGCCATTTATTGTCTCAAATAAAGCCCTTTAGCATAGTTTGACAAATTCAATCAGGTCGTCTCTACTAGTAGTTTCTCCCGAAACAATGATGATAACTCTCTTTATACGAAAAATCAACCATGGTCTGGCTATTCTCGTTGTCTATGTTGACGACATTCTTCTTACAAGAAATGACTCCTCTAAAATAGAGAAAACCAAGAAACACCTTTTGGAAATTGTGCGACGCAATAACTCCGTAGTTCTCTCTCAGCGCAAGTATGACCTAGATCTACTCAATGAAGTCGGTCTACTTGGAATGAAATATTCTTGGAATCGCATGCCTATGGGCACTAACAAACTTTGGGATGTGATATACCATCTCCTACATGATATTACTCAATACAGACATCTGGTTTGTAAACTCATCTATCTTACCGTAACCAGATCTGACAACTCCTATGTCGTAGGGAGGATCAGTCAATTCATGCAGGATCCGAGAGTGTCACCTGCAAGATGCTTTAAAAATATTTGAATGCATCAAAGGGGCTCTAAGAAAAAAACTGTTGTTTCAAAGTAACAATTATCTACGCATTAAAGCATACTCTGATGCAAGCTATGCAGATGATAAAGGAGATTGAAAATCCACTTTTGAATTCTACACATATATCATGGGAAATCTGGTCACATGGAAAAGCAAGAAACAAGTAATAGTTTCCAGGTCAAGAGTCGAAGCTGAATACAGAAGTATGGATCAAACTGCTTGTGAGTTGAAGTGGTTGAGAACACTTCTAAAAGACTTGAGAAAAATCTATGAATATCCGCTACCAATGTTTTGTGATAACAGATCTATTATCTACATATCTACAAAAATAGTGTTTCATAAAAGAACAAAACATATTGAAGTTGATTGTCACTTCATTGGAGAGGAAATCATCAAAAATAAATATGCACTCTGTTTGTTCTTTCAGAAAAAGAGGTTGTCAGCATCTTCACTAAACCTGTTTCTTCCTCTTTTTCGAATATTTGTGTCAAGCTGAGAATGATTGATATATATGTTTCAGCTTGAGGAGGAGTGTTAAAGCCCAAAGTTAAAAGCTCAAAAAAAGACCCATTACATTCTCTTTCTTTATATTTAATCTCACATCTCTAAATGTAAATTCTTCCTCTTCCTCTCTCTCTATATAAAGAGGGGAGCTCTCATGTAATATTTAGATTTTTTTTGGAATAATATTATTCAATATTTTAAATTCTCACGTAATACAAACAAAAATCTAAAACACTTTCTTTGGTTACTTTTGTTGTTATCTCTGAAAGCCCAAAACATACAAAAAATATAGAACAAAAAAATAAAACATTATATATATATAGTTATGATGAGCATTATGTATATAGCTTCATGTGATCATCTTCATGTTTGATTTGTGTCGTGTCCATATGCTATATTGTAGATGTTTATTATGTTTTGTAATCCTCTATGTATATGTCAATATATGTAGTAACATGTTTGTTTAAGTATATCTCTATGTATGTGTGACGGTTTATATGAAACAATATTCTCACACATCTCACTTATCATGTTAGCTACAAACTTTAATAATTTTGCTTACGTGTATGTGTAGTATATAAGTCAACTCTTTATTATGCACGGATAAATATTCTACACTCCATCATATTGCTTTTATTTGATCCATGAATATTCTTAACACAAATTCAAGAGAAGTGTGGGCTTATAATCGTTTGTACACAAGTGACAGTGTATCTGTTTATGTGGGCATATTTCACTTAACTCGGGACACTTGTTATCATAAACAAAAAAAATAACTGCAAACATAACAAGGAACACCCCCAAGCACTACTCTTCCACCTAATAAGTTTTAATATTGTGAGGTTGCACCTTGGTATGAATTATTTTGATCTTGTGCAAACAGTCTTAAATAACACGATATGTTCTTTTTGGTACATCGGATCACTACTTTTGCGTTGTTGCCTACAACATGTATCTCTTATGCTATGTGATTTGTCAAGCACTACTTTGTATCTCTGATAAGTCTTAATAAACATTATGTGTGTGAAGCATCTTAGTCGTTGTACTTGTGTGTAAAGAAGTGGTGAAAGTGATTTTACCTTGCATAGTGATGATGCAAGTGTACAAATCATTACATAGTGACGTATAATCTTATTTTAGAATAACATAGTTCAATGCTCTTTTTTTAGAATAATAAATTTTGATAAGTCGCTATAATCAATTTGCAAGTTTTTCAAAGTGTGTCGGTACAGGTATATGTGCGGATACAAATGATAGCGGATAAGTTAAGAGAGCGCAATGAAGATCTAGTGATTGGAAAATAACACTACCGCCGACGGTAGTAGATGCTGTCGGGCGGTAGTGAAGGAAAAACTTCCTTATCAATCTGCAAGCTTCCTAGAAGGCTTGGGACAAACTAGACGAAACTATTGTGCATACTAACTAGGTGCTAGCCTCCGTGATAAAATCGGGAGTTAAATTTGACTGATAGAAAAATTGCATACTATTGTGCATACTACCTAGGTACTACCTAGGCGCTAGCCCTGGCTCCAAGAAGGAAGGCACACAACAGACAACATGGGATAAAATTGTACACTACTGCCCGGTAGGTAACTGACAGTGCTGACAGTACCTCCCATAATATTTCAAGATTCTATGAATGCGTGACAAATTTCTTTCCAAGATACACTTTTCAAGAGGAGGTTCGCCCTGACCATCTTGGGGCACTGAAGAACTCCCTTCCTCTCATTTCAAAGGATCAAAAGGAAGAAGATGTCACCAAGGATCATTCGAGTGAAGGACTTGCAAGGGAACAAAGTAAATCTTCTACCAAGCCTTCATCTTCTTCCTGCATAATCATCGGTTTATGAAAGTTTTCATATTTAGTTTAATCTTTTTCATCTTGTATTTTCACTGAATATTTCAATATCTTCTTTTATGGTAATAATGTGAATTATCCGTGGTGATGGCGACTAGATCGTGGTAGATCCAGAGAGTTGAATTCACCTTGGTTGTGACGACTAGTTCTTGGTTAGATATAGGGAGTGAATTTGCCTTGGTTTGGCAACTAAGTCTTGGGTTTAGATCTAGGGTCTTAAGGCAAATATGGGGGTAGATTTGCTAGGTCAACCTGTTTGAGGTGCGAGTCGATATAGAAAACACTAAGTTTTATTATTCATCGTCTTTGATCTTTGTGTGAAAAGATTCATCTGTCTTAGTTTATGAATTAAAAAAACTTTTGATTATTTTCAATTTAATCATCTCTAAGTTTTATATTTCCGTTGCACATTGAATTGATTTATGGAAGAATTTAAGAATTAGACAAACATCTTTTTCAATTTACCTTCGCGGGATTGAGTCAATACTGAGTTCCAAAGCCTTGTCGAACAAGACAAAATCTGAGTTCCAAGAACCGAAATGTATCGGCTCCTCTACAGCGATCCACACGAACGATGGAGAACCCCAAAGCCTTGTCGAACAAGGAATGGGTCAGAGTAGGAAGCTCTCAGCGTCCCCACGGACTGCTAGGTCCGAGACAGGGGAGGCGGCGACCGTCGGCGGCGGAACTCGGCGGACGGGAAGAACGAGAAGCCCTCTTGCGGAACTTTTCCGGACGGCTGTTCTCGTCTAAAATCGTGAAGAAAGGTTCGGTCTTTCCGTGTCTTTCGAAGACCTAATCGCGTTCCTTTTATACGCAAGGTATAAAACAGGCTATACGCAGACCAGAGGAAAAACAGAACATTTCTATCTAGATTTACACATTCGCCGAATTCGACAATTCGACTAAACAATATAACTGAATTCGACTATATACAATAACCGAATTCGTCTATATACTATAGCCGATTCGACTATATAAATTCGGTTATATGATTTCGTCGAAACCATTTCGTTGAACTAACACATTTCGGCTAAACCCTTTAGTCGAATTTGTTACAGTTCGGCTAAACACTTTAGCCGAATCAATATCGCCAAATTTGATTAGTCGAATCAACATAATTCGGTTAAACACTTTAGCCGAATTTGACAAAGTTCGGTTAAACCCTTTAGCCGAATTTGTCTAGCATAAATCCATTCGTTTAAACCCTTTTAAACGATTTCCCATTGAGACATTCTCAAGTTAATGCCAAGCAGCCACAGGATTGGTCCTCCACTCATATCCAATATGAGTAAGGCCAACACAATCTTTTCTCCAACTTCTCCAAACGCTTTTATGTGCGACCCTATAGGCTCATATTGCGTTGGCAGTAAGACTAACTGTTGATTACTTTGAGATCACTTCAGAAACTCCAACAACTACAACCATTGTCGTCAGTACGGTCACAAGCGGGCCCATGCCCAACACTCAGGGACCTACCTCAGCCACATCAGCAGTACCAGCATCCCCGCCCACCCGCGGGACCTTCACGAGGTCGTGGTCGAGGCCCTCCTGGCCGACCACCACTGAGGCCCTCCGAACACCTGTACTAGTAGAGTCGAGGGCTTATGTCCTTGATCTAGAGAGAGGTCCCGCACCGGCCGACGTGGTGACAAGTACGCAATTTAATTTTGTTGAATTTATTTCATATCGTCATCTTAATTTAATATGCATTTGTCTCTCAAGAAAGGGATTTTATACAATGTTAAATGTTAATATGCAATCAACGTAAGTATCGTGATGCTGAACGACCACCTGGCAAGGACCCTTTTCGACATGGGTGTCTCACACTCTTTGGCCTCTTCAAGCTTCATTCTGGAAGAGAGACTAGTGCATTAGTGGGATGATGAGTCGCTCCGAGTTGACAGTGACGGCGAAGAAGAGGTGTCGATTCATGGCGCAGTTAGATGATGCACTATTCCTGGTCGAGGCGGCGATTCTATGACTTGTTGTGTTCAACCTCATACTGGGCATGGATTGGCTGACGGCGTACGAACCACAGATCGATCGCAGGACGAGGAGGTCATGTTGATGCAACTACGCATTCCACCTTTTCACTTCCAAGGTATAACGTCTGCACGTCATATTTCTACTTGTGCTACTCAGGAAAACAAGGTCGTACGATAGGGTGGGGATGCATACGCCGTTTATCTATCATGAGTGGATGGTTATTGGGGAGAGATTGGAGATGTCCATATAGTACGAGATTACCCTGATGTATTCCCAGGTGTACTCTCAGGATTACCGTCGCCCCGTAGCACAGATTTCGCCATTAAGCTTGTACCAGGAGCAAAACCAGTGTCCCGAGCCCCGTACTGCATGACACCAAAGGAGATGGCATAGTTCAGGGTGCAATTGCAGGAGCTTATGGAGTCAGGATTTGTGCGCCCTAGTTCTTCTCCTTTGGGTGCCTAGTCCTCTTCGTGAAGAAGGATGGATCGCTGAGACTGTGCATCGATTATCTGGAACTGAACCGTCTAACGGTTCGGAATACGTAGCCGCTGCCGAGGATCGAGGACCTGTTTAATCAGATGCGAGGGGCACCCGCCTTTTCGGAGGTAGCATTTTTAGGGCATGTGATCAGTAGCCACGGGATTGTAGTAGATCCGACAAAGGGTGCCGCAGTGAGAGAGTGGTCACGGCTGAAATCGGCGGGCGAAGTTTGCAGTTTCCTGGGATTGGCTGGCTATTACCGGAAGTTCATGGAGGGCTTCTCCCGCATTGCCTTGCCATTGACTCTGCTGACGAAGAAGAACGCGTCGTTCTCCTGGTCACCAGAGTGCGATGCAATCTTCGATGAACTCAAGGCTCGCCTTACATCAACACCGATCCTGACTATTCCAGATTTATGTTGACGCGTCACTCCGAGGATTGGGGTGTGTTCTGATGCAGCACGAATAGGTAATCTTTTATGCATCTCGACAGTTGAAGGAGCGCGAGAGGAATTACCCTGCACACGATCTCGAGTTGGGAGCAGACGTCTTCGCCCCGAGAACATGGAGGCATTATTTATACGAGGCGAAGTGTGAGGTCTTCTCTGATTACAAGAGCCTGAAATACATATACCAGCAGAAGGATCTCAACCTGAGACAGCGACGATGGTTGGAGTTCCTATGTGATTACTAGTTTACTCTGCACTATCATCCAGGGAAGGCGAACGCAGTGGCAGATGCTTTGAGTCGATGACGACCTGCTGTGACATGTTGAATCAGTGGCAATGAGGAGATGATCGGATCTTTTGAGAGGCTCGGTATTTTGGTAGTAGCTCCTCAGGTCAGGATCAGAAAGGAAGCTCTTTTGCATTGGATAGAGGCTGGGCCAGAGCACACGTGGACATCTTTAAAGTCGGACATCCGAGATCGGATCCGGGCAGCTTTACCATATGATCGACATCTGTCGAAGATCATACGGTCCCTCTCAGCAGCCCCCAGGAGGAATTTATATTGTATGATGGGATACTCTACTTTAGGTCTAGATTATGTACACCAGATGGGGACAATTTGAGGCAAGAGATCATTAGGGGGGCTCATGATACGAAGTATTCCATTCACCCAAGTATCACTAAGATGTACGTAGACCTCCAACGTATATTTTGGTGGTCTCGGATGAAGCAGGATGTTATTTCATGTCTCCCACTGTAGGACACGTCAGTTGGTGAAGGCCGAGTGTAGGAGACCGAAAGGACATTTACAGCCGTTGCCGATTCCTGAGTGGAAGTTCGAGGGCATCTCTATGGATTTTGTGCACGAATTACCACGTTCTCGGTCAGGGAATGACTCCATTTGGGTGGTAGTTAATCGTCTAACGAAGGTAGCTCGGTTCATTCCGAACCGGTAGACTGATGGCATCGAGGTTTTAGTACGACTCGACGTCGAGCAGATGGTCAGATTTCATGGAGTTTCGAAGACCATTGTGTCAGACATAGATGGTCGCTTCACGTCGAGTGATTGGCGGAGGTGCATGCCTTTTTAGGCTCCAGATTTACTTTAAGTACCGCCTTTCATCTGCAGACCAACGGGTAGACAGAGCGTACGAACCGCATTGTGGAGGACCTCCTCATGATGTGCATAATGAATTACGAGGGACCTTGGGAGAGGATGCTCCCCTTGATTGAGTTCTCCTACAACAACAGCTAACATGTCAGTATTCAAGATGACTCCCTTTGAGGCTCTTTACGGCAGGCGAAACCGCACTCCGTTGTCGTGGGTAAAGGACGAGGACAGTTATGCATTGGGCCATGATTACATCGACGAGAAGGCAGGTTCTGTGAGACTGATACGGGAGCACATGTTGGAGGCACAGAGCAGGAAGGCAAAGTACTGCGACGCTAGGCACCAGTGAGTGAAGTTTGCAGTGAGGGATCAAGTGTTCCTGAAGATCCGTCACATGCATGGAGCATCTTGAGTCCGTGGGCATAGGAAGCTGGACCCTCTTTACATAGGACCATACACTATCCTGGAAAGGATAGGATCGGTGGCCTACCGTCTAGAGTTGCATGTTGAGCTGAGTGGACTGCACAATGTGTTTCATATTTCGTCTCTGCGGAAGGCCCTGATACGCCCTGAGCAGAGAGTTCAGACTGTTGATTTACCTTTTCGAGCGGATAGATCTGTGTTGGTAGAGCCAGTTCGCATTATTGACACCTCAGTCAGAAGATTACAGAGCAAGGATGTTACAATGGTTAAGGTTCAGTGGATAAACTATGGAAAGAGGAGCATTCTTAGGAGCCAGAGGATTTGATGCGAAAAAAGTATCAAGGACGGTTTCCTTCAGTTACTTTTCGCTCTCACCGTTAAAACCCCCTACTTCACGCATATTTTTTGGGACAAAAATCCTTTTTAGTTTTATTGGATTGTCGCATCCCACTTTTCAACTGAACCATCTAGGAGTCTAGCTGGTTCAATTGACTCGCGATGAGCGGTCTAGTCGAGTCTAAGTGACTAATTACTCAATTATGACCTAAACCTACAGGTTTCTCACGAGCTAATAAATGACCTCATATATCACAGTTAGTTTCGATAGACTCGTAAAGTCTATATGAGTCCAACGGAGTCAACCGCACTCAATTCCAATGAGTATTGAAGAATTTGACGTCTTGATGAAATTTTAAGTAACGTTTTGTACCCGAAAAGTGGAAATTAAGTAAATTACCTCAGAATTGATCGCAGTTGATTTCGTTAGACTCGAAAAATCTATACAAGTCCAACGGAGTCGACCGCGCTCAATTTTGATGGGTATCGAAGAATTTGATGCGTCGACGCAATTTTAAATAACGTTTTTACCCAAAAGGTGGAAATTGAGTAAATGACCTCGGAATTGACTCCAGTCAATTTCGTAATGCTCGTAACGGCAATACGAGTCCAACGGAGTCGTTCGCATGCGATTCCGACAACGTTAGAAGGGTTTTCGATGTTCAAGTAGATTGGGCCGCAAACGCTTTGGGGAGCGTAAAGTGAGCAAACGAACTCGAAATTGACCTTAGATTGTTTCGGTGGGTGTGTATCGACGAGAAGGTCGTAACGAGCCTGTCTGAAACAAATTTCGAGATCCCTACAACATTCTACGCGCATTTGAATGGAAAATTAGGTCGGTTAAAGTGGAGAGATGGGTCTGGGATCTTATGTGATCGTTAAGTACCATTAAAGCTTATAGGCAAGTTTTACCATATTGCAATTAGACCAGCGATGCTCTACGGTTCTGTGTGTTGGGCAGTGAATTACGCAAATGAGCAAAAAATGGGAGTTGCGGAGATGAGAATGCTTAGGTGGATGTGTGGACATATAAGACTAGATAAAATTAGGAATGAACGTATCAAGGATAAGACAAAGTGACACCAATTGTAGAGAAGATGGGAGAAGATCGATTAAGATGGTTCAGAGGCGCACAAAAAGACCATTTGAGGCACCTATTAGGCGTTGTGAGAGTTTAGCTACAAGGTATGTTTAATGGGGGGGGGGGGGGGGGGGGGGTAGACCAAAAAGACTTGGAATGAAACTATAAGGAAAGACATGATGTACTTTGGCATTAGTGAGATTATGACTAAAGATAGGGCACAATGGCGACAAATGATCCATACAGCCGACCCCTACTATGGTGGGATAATGGCTTGAGTGTTGTTGTTGTATAGGTTATAAGCTTATGTTAAAACTTACCTTCTCCCAGCCGCCAAGATCACGACGCGCACCTGCAGCCGACGGAAACGAAACGGACCAGCGACGCTCCTTCCCCTCCTCCGACCGGCGATCTCCTTCATTCTCCGGCGATCTCTTTCTATTCCTGGTGAGATCTCTTTGAAACCAAGCTCGGAGCCGCTCCAGTCAACTCCGGTCATCTGCAACACAGATCCGGCCGAGCAACCTTCATCTCCTTGACCACTGGCGACCTCCTAGCCGGCGGTTTCCACACCAGAGCTCCAAATCCTACGCCGGCAAATCTCTCTCTGTTTTCAGGCGAGCTTCCAGCAAAACCAACAGCCCTCTCCTTCTCCAAGGGAAAAAATCCATTTCCAGCGAGCTTCTCCAACAAACTGTCGTCTCCCCCTCAGTTTTCCGGCAAGATCCACTCTAAAACTGAGAGCCTCCAGCTCTCCCCCTCTTTTTCCGGCGAGTTTCCAACGACAACACTCTCCAAAACAAAGGACTCCTCCAACAGCGCCTGAAATCTCTCCATTCTCAGTCGAGCTTTCCTCTTTCGAAGCTCACCTGAGAATTCCCACTCTCCAAACAGTCTGGCGACTTCCACCTCTTCAAAACAGAGAGCAACCTTACTCTTCGGTCAACCAGGGCTATCCTGGTTCACAAAAGTTGGGACTGACTGCGACCAAAAGTTTCTTATCTAGCGGTCGGGACAGGAGAAATTAAACCTAAGGTGGATGGAGAACGCAAGAAAGGATTGTCTGTAAACAGGATCTCGCGAGCTACAGTGAGGAGGTCCCTCCACTAACCCGGAAGTATATAGAAACTTCCCCTCCTAAATCAGAAATGTGCTCGGCACAAGGGAGGCACAGAGAGGTTTTTGAAAACCTTAGGGGGGGGGGGGGGGGGGGGGGGGGGGTCAACGTGCCTTCAACTTGTGCCCTGTGGGTCCTATTTATAGGCAATCAAGGGGATTGGATTTATATATGGGTTGCAAATAGCCACCCCTCCCTCTGAGATACTGGGTACCTGGCTCCTGGCGAGTTTGTTAGTTATTGCCTTCTGAGGTCTCCTTTGGCGAGGTCGCTTGTGACGAGGTCACTGAGTTAGTGAACTTTTACTGGAGATCTCGCTTGTTCAATAGGCGAGTTCATGAGTTCTGGCTTGGTGAGCTTGGTGAGCTTGTCGGTAGTATAGGCAAGTTCTTGAGCCTCCTTGCCCGGTCTTCTTGTCCTTGCTTCTTTGGGTGATGACCACTTTTCATAGGTAGGCAGAGCATGGGCCTACCTCAGTGAATATGGGTTGTACAACACTCAAATAGGTCGACGCCCCTTCAACGATTCCCGACGAGAACTGATCCGGCAAGATCTGATCCGACAAGATCCGACTATGGACGTCAGCGACGGATAAATTCCTCCTACACTACTATTGGGTAGCATGCATGGACACCCGGTGAGTGCTTTCTCAACTCCTCAAGAGCATAGATCTTAGGTTTCAATTTATTAGATATTTTCCTGAAAAACCTTATTTTTCCGGCGACCCACGGACACCCGAGCTTAGTCCTACTCGGGGTGGTCGTGGATCACTTAGGGTGGGCCTTACGGTCCCTCTCCGCGAGTTTCAAGGCGCGGAACTTACGATCATAAATAGCATTGAATCGCGCGAACAAAATAACGACGATCGCATCGTAGAGAATAATATTGAAATGCACGATCGAAATAACGAGATCATGCGGTGGAATAGAATATTAAATCGTGCGATCAAAATAACCACGAATCATGCGGTAAAAAATAATGACCGCTGCGGTGAAATAACGATGGATCATGTGATGAAATCAGCGGTGATCATGCGATGGAAATAATCGGTGAAGCTTACGACGGAGAATAAAACAAGGTTGCGGAATATATAGTCGGACTTCGGGTAGAATAGTAGAAACAACGCAGATAACATCACCTATTACAATAATATTTAATCAACGACATGATATTCTCCGAGGTCATAGCTGTGTCCGACAACTATTGGTGCATATGAGGCGGATATTCACAAACCCGGGTTTAGGTCTCGGAAGTGGATAGGATACCTAAACTGATGCGCTTATCGTACTTATATCAAATTGTATATACATAACAAATTAGCCTGATTATGGATTGACAGAGGTGGAGATGTTTAGTTCTCTTTAGAGGGTCGAGTAACAGGTTGATCGCCTCCCCTAGTTGGTACATTAAATTGTAGGGAACTTTGCCTGTATAAAATGAAAATTTGTGTGAATGTATATGGTGAGTCTATTGGCCCTGCCAGTGGCACACTCCGGGGGGGGGGGGGGGGGGGGGGGGGGGGGGGGGTAGGAGAGTGACTCGTGGATAGAGTCATGGTCGAACGACATCGTGTGCCCTAGCCTAGTTTGCTTAGGTGTTAGCCACCTAGAGTTCGACATGAGTTATACTTTGGTTCTTTTGCCTACACTGCCAGTATGGGCAATGAATGAGTACGGGCTCGGAGAGCCATACGTAAGGCCTAAGGAAGATTGTACTTAAATACCTTATAAGTGGTTAGGGCGTGTCACTGCCACTGTTTGGCCACGACGATGGTGCTTGTGGGCTTAGCTACCCAACGAACAAGTGATCCCAGTCATTAGTCTATACTCGATTTTGATCGGGTGCTTATGTTTCGACACTGTGTTTATTAATCTATGTCGACATAGTAGATTTGTGCACTTGATTGATAGGATGATGATGATATGGTGTGTGTGCGTGTAGTTTGGGTATTGTTCTCGTTACTACTATGAGTGCCTTGTTTTAGTTGGTAGTTTTCTCTTACTGTTAGCGGTTAGCATCGTTGGGTGCGTGAGTGTGGACACCACTAGGTTCGAAATAGTAGATTATAATATTTGCTTGATTGATATATACATATGTTGATAGTATGCTAGTTGAACTTTAAATTTCTTACTATGCATATGAGTATTACACTATTACCATATGTTATTATTGTATACATACTGCCTGTCAATTTCTTTAGTGTGGTACTTCCCATCCTTTGAGCGTTCGGGCTTGGAGGGAGTGAGAACAACACTCAGTCTTTTTGACTGGCGCTTTCATGTTGAATAATTTAGGAGGAGACCCAGCTAATGTCGAGGCAGTCGGAGCTCCAGGATCATGACTTGCCAACTAGGCAAGAGTTGACGACAATAGTTTCCCATCAGGAGGTTGTAGTTTTGTTTATTTCTTTTTCTTCATGGACTGTATGATTCGTTGAGGGAAGTAGTCCGGGATCTATTTTGGACTGTACGGGCCATCGAGCCCTCTTTATTGATTCATGCATCGTCTCTTCCTTTTATATACTCTGAGGTACTGCTTACTTGTTGTAGAGAAAAGTCAAAGCTTGTATGTATTTCTTATATGTCTAAATACAAAGAGAGAGTACATATATATAGGAGGGAGAAAGAGAGAAAGATTTCTATACAAGATGTGGGACTAAAGGAGGGAAGCTTAAATGGGCCCAAATACGGGCCCTCTACATGGGTTTTTCCAACACTCCCCCGCAAGCTGGAGCGTACAAGTCGTAAGAGCCAAGCTTGGACAGGCATTGATAGAAGAGAGTGCTGGATAGGGCCTTTGTGAGGACATCCGTCACTTGTTCGGTACCCGGAACATGCTTTAACTCTAGCTTCTTCATTTGAACTTTCTCCCAGACGAAATGACAATCTACTTCAATGTGCTTTGTTCTTTCGTGGAAGACCGGGTTCTTGGCAATGTGTATAGCAGCTTGACTATCACACAAGAGGAGAGCTGGTGAAGGAAGTTTTACACCAAGGTCAGTCAGAAGGCTCTCAAGCCATATGAGTTCAAAGACCACAGATGTCGTTGCCCGGTATTCTGCTTCAGCTGAGGATCGCGCAACAACAGCTTGTTTCTTATTCCGCCATGTAATCAGGTGTCATCCAAAGTATGTGCAAAAACCACTGGTTGACCGTCGATCGTCCAGGGACCCAGCATAATCAGCATCAGAGTATGCCACCAATTTTGGAGTTGAAGATGATGTTTTATAAACCAGTCCCTGACCAGGAGCTGTTTTGAGATATCTAAGAATCCTTTCGACGGCCTGAAGGTGAGATCTTCGAGGGGAGTGCGTGTATCTGCTGACCATACCCCACAGCAAAGGATATATCAGTTCTTGTTACCGTTAGGTAGATTAATTTTCCAACAAGACGAAGATAGTATTCTGGGTTCTGTAGTTGCAGATCTGAGTCGGAGGCTTGAGCACACAGTTTGTGATTGACATCCATTGGGGTGTTAGTTGGTTTGCAGCCTGAGTATCCCGCATCATGAAGGAGATCGAGACAGTACTTCCGCTGAGAGAGGACAAGGCCATCTGGTCTTCTGGCGACCTCCAGACCCAGGAAGTAGTGAAGGTGACCCAGATCCTCTGTCTGAAAGACAGAGCTAAGATGTAGTTTGACTGCCTGTATTCCTTTTGCGTTGTCTCCAGTAATTATGATGTCATCCACATAAACCAACAGAATAACTGTTCATATTGCCTGCTGGTGAGTGGACAAGGAGAAGTCTGGCGAGCTCCGAGTAAAGCCAATCTCCCGAAGAGCTTTGCTGAACATGTCGAACCAGTTTCGAGGTGATTGTTTGAGACCGTAAAGAGACTGCAATAGACGACAGACCATAGACTCTCCCGTGGTCTCAAACCCGGGAGGTTGCTCCATGTAAACAGTTTCATGGAGATCGCTGTTAAGAAACACATTCTTAATATCCAGCTGAAATAAGGGCCACCGACGATGTACATCGACAGAGATAAACACACGAACAGTGTTGAGTTTAGCCACCGGAGAGAAGGTCTCTTTATAGTCGATATCCTGTTGCTTTGTGTAGCCACGAGCAACCAAGCGAGCTTTCAGATGGTCAATTGTGCCATCAGGAGCTGTTGGGTTTTCTATACATCAAATGTAGATAGCATATCACATATGCTCAGCGAAAATAAGGAACAAGAATAACAACCCTCAACGTCTCCCACAGACAGCTAGGTCCGACGACAGGGAGAGGTGGTGGCGGCGGCGGGATCGACCGGTCGGAACTCTTCCGTCGGAAGCTTCCGTCGCTCTCTCTGGTTTCGCAAAAGGGAATCGCATTTTTTTAGGTAGAATCGCATTCTATTTATACCCAGGCGAGAGAGAAAAGCTATCCGCACACCCAGGATCAGAAATGGAGTAAACAGAATTCGCTGACTGATTATCATTTCGTCGAGTAATCATGAATTCGTCGAGTCATGAATTCGTCGGGTAACAAACAATTCGTCGAGTAACAATCAATTCGTCGAGTGATGAATTCATCAGGTTCGTCGAGTAATCATGGATTCGTCGAGTAATCATGGATTCATCGAGTAATCATGAATTCATCGAGTCAACACGGATTCGTACATTCGACGAACTGAGGTAAGAGCCGTCGAGACATTCTCGACGACTCGTCTCGAAAACTTGTCAACACGCTCCATACAATATTCACAATACCTGTGGAGCATTCAGTTGACTCAACCCAACTCCAATAAGTCATAGGATTGGTCCTTCACCCATATCCAATATGAGTAAGGCCAACACAATTCATCCACCAACTTCTCCAAACACTCTTGTGTGTGACCTCATAGGCTCATATTGCGTTGGCAGAAAGACCAAATACTTGATCACTTCCAGATCACCTTGGAAACACCAACAGTCTCCCACTTGATCTTGAACGCACCAAACAAAAGTCTCACAAACAATGAGCGACATCTAGCAATACATCATTGCTACCAAAGCAATAAGAGTTCATAACCCAACAAGCCTGTCTTGACCAATGTATCACTGTTGTCATGTCCATTTGTCTCTTACATCCGGATAGAACTAGAGGCATGGACCGTGTCACTCTCATAATTGTTCAATCCTAATTTCCTGATCTAGAATAGACTGCCTGAAATTGGTAAGCTCAATATCATATATTGACTCAACCAAGCATGGTCATGCATTTCTCAGTCTCATTCCATCAAGGGGCCCATGGATGTAACTCATGTCATTAGGAGGACAAACTCCATTTCTGTCCACACACAAACACTCAAATGATTCGTAACATACCCAATAATTACTCTTATCATCAACCTTTCTCAAGGAAGACTTTAGATGACATCAAAATACGCTCTTCCTCACTTGATTAATGTTGTGACTTCAAGTCAAAGAACTACAAACACCATTGTCAGTTGAGACCTACTTGTGACACGTTCATATAACAATCCACAAAGTAGTCTCAAGGTGGGTCTGTCCAGTACAACTTGTTCACTAACAAGTACCCATGTGATGACTTGATATCACAATATCATGACCTGTGAGAACCGATCATCAGTCAACGCACATGCTAGTCTTAATGTATCATCATCACCCTTTAACATCTAAAATGATACGCCGACTAGGGACCATTTAAGAATGAAGTTTTTTGCTATACATAGGCCCTCACATTCAAGTCACGTACTTGAATTCCTATGGAAGCAAACATTCTAAGGGCATTTATTATGCTAATTAATCTATCAAATAGAAACTATTGACATAACAATAAGAACTTGCCATAAATGTAAAATAAAAAACACAGTACAGATCATATTTCATCAAATGAATAAACAATCAACAAACATACAATCCACAAGGCTCCCACTAAAGACGATCATTCAGGTATCTAATACCCATTGATCTAACATGACCATCATGTTTCTTTTGCGGAAGAGGCTTTGTCAGTGGATCCGCTGTGTTTTCTTCAGTCGGTACTCTGCAAATATTCACATCTCCTCGATCGACAACCTATCGAATAAGATGGAACCGCCGAAGTATGTGCTTGGAGCGCTGATGAGATCTAGGTTCCTTAGCTTGGGCTATAGCACCATTGTTGTCACAGTAGAGAACTACGGGACTAACAATGCTAGGAACTACACCAAGCTCACTGATGAATTTTCTAATCCACACAGCCTCCTTCGCCGTATTTGCAGCAGCGATATACTCGGCCTCAGTCGTAGAATCAGCAACTGTCTCTTGCTTGGAACTTTTCCAGCTTACAGCTCCTCCATTAAAGAAAAATACAAAACCTGATTGGGACTTTGAATCATCCCTATCAGTCTGGAAGCTAGCATCTGTGTAACCCTTTACAACGAGCTCTTCCTCTCCACCATACACCAAGAACATATCCTTAGTCCTTCTCAAGTACTTTAGGATATTCTTGACAGCAATCCAGTGACCATCACTAGGATCAGACTGATACCTGCTCGTCATGCTCAAAGCATATGAGACATCGGGTCAAGTACACAACATTGCATACATGATTAATCCAATTGCCGAAGTATATGAAATCAACTTCATGTGGTCCTTATCTTCCAAAGATTTAGGACATTGGTCCTTAGAGAGACTCACACCATGTGACATGGGTAAGAATCCCTTCTTGGACTCAAGCATGTTAAACCGTTTCAAAACCTCCTCAATGTATGTACTCTGGGTCAAACCTAGCAACTTCTTCGATCTATCTCTATAAATCTTAATACCAAATATATAAGTCGCTTCACCCAAGTCCTTCATAGAAAAGCAGTCCTCTAGCCTGTTTTTAACAGCTTGCAGGGTCGGAATGTCATTCCCGATCAGCAGTATGTCATCTACATACAATATCAGGAAGACTACAATGCTCCCACTAATCCTCTTGTAAACACAAGACTCATCTTCGTTCTTGATGAAACCAAACTCTTTGATTTTCTCATCAAAACGCAGATTCCAACTTCGAGAAGCTTGTTTCAATCCATAAATGGATCGATTCAACTTGCATATTTTAGTGGCATCACTTGGAGATACAAAACTCTCGGGTTGTGTCATATACACTTCCTTAAGGAGGTTTTCATTTAGGAAAGTCATTTTGACATCCATTTGTCAGATCTCGTAGTCATAATACGCAACAATAGCAAGTAGAATTCTGATGGACTTGACCATGCCAACAGGGGAAAATGTCTCATCATAGTCAACACCATGAATTTGTCTGAAACCCTTAGCTATCAGCCGGCCTTTGAATGTCTGTACATTCTCATCCATGTCTGTCTTCTTCTTGAAGACCCGCTTGCACCCTATGGGTCTTACCCCTTCAGGTGGTTCCACCAAGGTCCAAACTTGGTTTGTATACATGGAGTCCATTTCAGATTTCATGGCCTCAAGCCACTTCTCGGAGTCAGGTCCATTCATAGCCTCTTGGTAGGTTGCAGGCTCATCACCATGATCCATAAGCAACACATTACCTATTTGAGACACGAGAAATCCATATCTCTCAGACTCAAATCTTGGTCTACCAGATCTACGTAGGACTTGTGTTTCTTGAGCAGGTTCTCTAGCTACAACTACTTGTAGTCCTTGCTCAGGTTCCAATCTAGGTTCATTTTCAGTTTGTGGTTCTTGAACTTCTTCAAGTTTAACTTTTGCAGTCTTTCTGGATAAGAACTATTTCTCCAAAAAGATGTCTGTCCTTGCAACAAACACTTTGCCCTCGGACGGCAGGTAGAAGTAGTACCCTTTTGGTCTCCCTAGGATGCCCCACTAGATAACATTTATCTGATTTGGGTTCCAGCTTGTCAGGCATTTGACGTCGCACGTATGCGTCACATCCCCAAATCTTAATGAAAGACATACTGGGATGCTTCCCAGTCCACATCTCATATGGTGTCTTTTGAACCGTTTTCGTTGGAGCGCGATTTAAAGTGAAAACAGCAGTCTCTAGAGAAAATCCCCAAAAGGAAACGGGCAAGTCTGCATGACTCATTATTGACCATACCATGTCCAACAAAGTACGATTCCTGCTTTCAGACACACCATTATATTGAGGTGTTCCGGGCGGAGTGAGTTGTGATACAATACCACATTCTCTCAGATGATCACGAAACTCATGACTTAGATATTCGCCACCTCAATCAGATCGGAGTGCTTTTATCCTCTTTCTCAGTTGGTTCTCTACTTCGTTCTTAAACTCTTTGAACTTTTCAAAGGTTTCGGATTTGTTCTTTTTAAGAAACACGTATCCGTATCTACTGAAATCATCAGTGAATGTAACGAAGTAGTAGAACCCACCTCTGGCCATAGAACTCATGGGTCCGCATACATCACTATGTATCACACCCAAGAGATCATCAACCCTCTCATTACAACTAGTGAAAGGGGTTTTTGTCATCTTTCCTAATAAACATGACTCGCATCTCTCAAAAGATTCATAATCGAATGAGTCCAACATTCCATCTATATGGAGCTTGGATATGTGTTTCTCATTTATATGGCCTAAACGACAATGTCAAAGATACGAAGGATACGAGTCATTAGTTTTTAGTCTTTTAGTATTTTCTATGTTATAGATTGGTTGATCTAAGTTCAAAACGTATAAGTCATTAAACAGTTGGGCTACACCATAACAAACATCATTCATAAATATAGAGCAACTATTGTTCTTAATAATGAAAGAAAATCTCTCATGTCTAAACATGACACAGATATAATGTTTCGAGTTATGGCTGGAACAAAATAACAGTTATCTAATTCTATTACAAACCATGTGGGCAAAAAAAGACGATATAATCATACGGCAACGGCAGCAACTCTTGCTCCATTTCCAACGCCCAGGTCTACCTCTCCTTTACCCAGCAATCTTCTCCTTCCCAGTTATTGCCTTACCACAATGGTGGCACTTCCCTTCCTTCGCCAAGCCTTTGTTCTTCAGTGCTGAAGACTTGGGATCAAGATATGACTTAGGTCCTACCTTAGTCTTCTTAAATACCTTGGTCTTGCCCATGCTTTTATGCACCATCAATATGGGGCTAGCAGGCTTGACCTTCTTCATATTGATTTCAGCAGTTTTTAACATGCCTAGGAGCTCGGGCAGTGTCTTGTCAATTTCATTCATATTGTAATTCAAGACAAACTGCTCGTAACTGTCCGGCAACGATTGCATGATCAGATCAGTGGTCAACTCTTGGCTCAAAGGAAACCCCAGTCTTTCAAGGTTTTCTATATACCCAATCATCTTGAGTACGTGAGTCCTTAATGGGTCTCGAGCTCCCATCTTACACTGAAACAGCGCCCTGGATATGTCAAACCTCTCTTGGCGAACTTGCCCTTGAAACATTTTCTTTAGGTGCTCGACCATCTCGTAACAAGTCATGTTCTCGTGTTGCTTTTGAAGCTCAGAGTTCATGGTCGCGAGCATAAGACATTCAACATCCAAGGAGTCATCTCCATACTTCTTATAAGCATCTTTATCTGCACGAGGTGCAGTGGCGGCTGGCTCCGTGGGGGGGTCTTCTTCCAAGACATAGAGCTTACGCTCTTGCCTGTGAACAATTCTCAGGTTCCTGAACCAGTCAAGGAAGTTAGTCTCATTGAGCTTGTCGTTCTCGAGGATTGCCCCTAGGGACAAGGTGGACTAAGAACCACTTGCCATGGATATTCTACAAGGAATTTTGCAAAGTAAAATTTTAGTACTATATTTTAAAATACATTTTTATTTTAATAAGGACTTTTATTAAAAGAGCTCTCACTATTTTAATCAAATTGATAACCCTTAATATCAATTCGGAGAATTTATGCGAACTACTCTCTTAGTAGACAAGATCTGTATTTCACCAACATAACGAGTCCGCTTTGGCGTTACTCTCATAATGCGGTTATTTAGGTAGACAACACTTGCCAATTGCATCATCATGCAACTCTTGTATGATTGGTGAATAACTCTTTATTCGCATCCATTATATGATGCATGTCAACCCTATGCCTCTAGGCACTCAACCTTTGAGGTCACCTAGTTAAGTTGGACTCGATGTCGACAGTGGGATATCACAATTATCCGCTCGCACCCTTACCAAGATAGATTAATGCATCTTGCTTTGACAAGCCCACACTTCATCGATCGAGGCAGGAAGAGTGTCATCCACCGGAATGCATCCATATACTTCATATTGAAAAGGGATTTTAAGATATAATCGATGAACATTTCATCGTGATTAACATTTAATCACAGTGCACATTCACAAAATAGAAATATAACATTCGCAAATCAAATGCATCCCCTATGTGCACAAAATCAAATTATCAACACTTTTGATAAGAGGGGCTAAATCTGAACACTTAGAACACTTCAAAATCTCCAGATTTACATGCATTGGACACAAGCAAAACAACTCCACTTATGCAGTAGACAAACTCGTCTCTCAATGTCAGATTCAAAATCTAAGACATTTGATTTCACAAATCACTTTGAGGGACGGTTACTGCAAATGAGAAACAATTTCTGAAACAATGAAATCGCAACGCAATCACATGCGTTCCTGACGGGGTTCCAAGGGGCCGCGCCCCTGGCGGGGTCTTAGGGGCAGAGCCCCTAACGGGGTCCAAGGGGCAGCTCCCCTGGCGGTGGTCTCGCTGACTGATCAGTGAGCAGGGTCAGAGCCCTTGCGGGGTGCGGGGAAGAGCCCCGACCAAATTTTGAAAAACACACCACGGAAAACTCACAAAATACGTCAAAATTGATGCTTTAGGAAGAAATCTACACATTTAGAACGCTTCTAAATTTCTAGATTTGCACGCACGGGATCGCAACCTGGCTCTGATACCACTGTTAGGTTTTCTATACATCTAATGTAAATAGCATATCACATATGCGCAGCGGAAATAAGGAACAAGAATAACAACCCTCGACGTCTCCCACGGACTGCTAGGTCCGACGACAGGGAGAGGCGACGGCGGCGGGATCGACCGGTCGGAACTCTTCCGTCGCTCTCTGGTTTCGCAAAAGGGAATCACATTTTTTTAGGTAGTAGAATCGCATTCTATTTATACCCAGGCGAGAGAGAAAAACTATTCGCACACCCACGATCAGAAATGGAGTAAACAGAATTCGTCGAGTGATTATCATTTCGTCGAGTAATCATAAATTCGTCGAGTCATGAATTCGTCGAGTAACAAACAATTCATCGAGTAACAATCAATTCGTCGAGTAACAATCAATTCGTCGAGAGATGAATTTATCAGGTTCGTCGAGTAATCATGGATTCGTCGAGTAATCATGGATTCGTCGAGTAATCATGGATTCGTCGAGTAATCATGAATTCATCGAGTCAGCACAGATTTGTACATTCGACGAACTGAGGTAAGAGTCGTCGATACATTCTCGACGACTTGTCTCGAAAAATTGCAAACACGCTCCATACAATATTCACAATACCTGTGGAGCATTCAGTTGACTCGACCCAACTCCAATAAGTCATAGGATTTGTCCTTCACTCATATCCAATATGAGTAAGGCCAACACAATTCTTCCTCCATCTTCTCCAAAAACTCTTGTGTGTGACCCCATAGGCTCATATTGCGTTGGCAGTAAGACCAAATGCTTGATCACTTCCAGATCACCTTGAAAACCAACAGGAGCCTGCTTGATAACAAAAACCCATTTACACCCAACGGGTTTCTGTCCTGGAGGACAGGGTACCAGAGTCCATGTCTTGTTAGCCCAAAGAGCAGCCATTTCTTCCTCCACGGCGGCGCGCCAGCCAGGATGTTGCAGAGCCTCCTACACAGAGTTAGGAATAGCAATTGTGGACAAAGAGGTAGCAAGTGTCCGAAGTTGGGGAGAGGCGATGTAGGGAAACATAGTTCGCCATAGGATGAGCGGTTGATTCTGTTACCGGATCAGCCAGACGCTGAGTACCCGAAGTCGAGGCCGACTGCGTAGGGGCAATGTGAGTAGGAGTGCGGCGAGAATAGACACGGATAAGGGGTGGCTTGTAGGGGCAGGAGCAGGAGTTGGGGAAGGAAGAACCGGTGTGTGAACGGGAATGATAGGTCGTAGGACAGGCTGTGGGAGAGGTATTGGTGTAAGTGTGGGTACTGGAGCAGAGAAGAATGGCTAATCCTCCTGAAAGGTAACATCCGGCGACACAGACTTTTCGGGTGGTAGGAGAATAGCAAACGTACCCCTTCTGTGTACATGAATAGCCAACGAAAATTTGCTTGGCCGCCCTGGGATCCAGCTTGTCCGTAGATGGTCCCAGGATATGAACGTAACACGTGCACCCGAAGATTCGAGGTGTGAGGGGAAAGGCCGGAGTAGAAGGAAAGAGGAGGCTGAAAGGAGTGGCATTGTTGAGGACGGAGGATGGGAGACGGTTAATAAGAAAGCAGGTTGTGGAGACCGCAATGTTCCAATAAACTTTGGGGACGTTCATGTGAATCATGAGAGAGCGGGCAACATCAAGCAAGTGCCGGTTCTTCCGTTCAGCAACACTATTTTGTTGTGGGGTGTAGGGACATGAAGTCTGGTGAATAATCCCGAACTCAGAACATAAATTGGAAAACTCGTTGCTTGTGTATTCGCGAGCATTATCAATACGTAGCGTTTTAATGGTAGCGAAGAATTGTGTGCGGGTTTCAAGGACAAACGCCCGAAAGATACGAGGGAGCTCAGAGCGATCACGAAGTAAGTATAACCACGTGACCCGAGAATAGTCATCAATAAACATGATAAAATATCGAAATCCAGAAATACTAGTAATTTTATAAGGTCCCCATATATCAGAATGTAATAGATCAAAAGGAGCAGAGCTCCAAGTACAATGTGCGGGAAAGGAAGAGCGCGGTTGTTTGCCCAAAATACAAAAATCACACTTGAAAGCTGGAAAAGATACATCGGGAAGTGCCTTCTGGAGGACTGAGAGGGGAGCATGTCCAAGACGCTGATGCTACTCAGCAGAGGAGACCGATGAGAGGATAGTGGGAGAGTCGTTGAGAAGGTAGAGCCCGTTACGTAGTTGTCCCTTACCAATGGTAGTCCGCCGATCCTGTATCAGAAAAGAAGAGGATGTAAATGTTAGGGAGCAATCCAGGTCAGTAGTAAGACGACTAACAGAAAGTAAGTTGAACGGGAATCCCGGAACATGAAGAGCCGAGCGGAGAGAGATGGAGGGGCTAAGAGAGAGGTCAGCCGAACCGGAGATCGGAACAGTTGCCCCATTGTCCACAATGATACACTTCGGATGAGGAGCATTCAAATACTTTGGTGGTTGTAGCGATGTGATATGATGAGTAGCACCAGAGTCCACTATCCAGCGTGGACTCGTTGAAAGACAGGTTATACTTGGATTGGAGACGGAGGCGACGGAGGCAGGTGGGGATATCATCCCTTGAAGCTGTTGGAACTGTAGGAGGAGTGCGTCAAGATCGGCGTGAGAGACGGAGGGGCTGTCATCAGCAACAGCGGCAGTCGGACGAAGAAGATTACCAGGCTTCCGATAGCAGGTTGTCTCAAAGTGTTCACCTCGCCCACAGAAGGAACATTTTGGTCGAGAACGACCACCACGCCCCCTTCCCCGAGATGTCGAACGTCCACCACGAGCCGGTGGAGGCAAAGGAAGTAAGGGAGCAGGAGTGTTCTGAAGAAGGGCTGGTGAGGAAGGAGCAGGAGCCGCCATAGGTGCTGAGGTTTTGAGGAGCATGGAACACACATCAGAGAGGGAAGGAGTAATGGTCGAGGCCAGAACCTGATTTCGGATGCTTTGCAGGTGTGGTGGAACACGAGCCATGATCATAGCAATGATGACAGCTTCCTTCTGAGCTCGTTGAGCAGCATGATAATTGGTGGAAGGTTGATGCTGGATCCATGCTTCGGCCAGGGTCTTGGTACAAGCAACGAAGGAGATCATGTTAGCAGCCCCGGCCGTATCTAACGCTTAGAGATCTGTGATGATGTCGTAGAGATGTTGAAGGCTGTCATTGCCCGAGTATAGAGAATGAAGCTCATCCCACATAGTTTTAGCAGTCTCATGATACATCACCATTTGGTATGACTCACCATCCATAGAGTTGAGAAGCCAAGTCTGAACTCGGTCGTCATTCCTGAGCCAGTCCTCCGTAAGAGGGGGTGGAGGTGCTTGGGTTAGATGACCCAGAAGTCCCTTAGACTGAAGAACTCGCCGGACCGAGTGTACCCATTGGATGAAGTTCACTTTGCCTGAGAGGGAGATTGATCCGCAACTCATCACGAAGTTCTGGAGGCTGACCCGAGCGGTCTGGCGGAGGAGGGGCATGCACCGTGGTGGAGTCCACAGATGATCCCATTGAAGAGAAAAAAAACAGGAAGGCGGGAAGGCGGGCTGTAGCGGACTGAGACGGCAGGAGCAGGTCGCTGGGATGAGGCCGCTCGGTCTGCGAGCAGAAGGAGCAGTCTGCGAGCAGAAGGAGACTGCTCGGTCTGCGAAGCAGGAGGAAGACCGCTCGGCTGGGAGTTCGGTTGGAGGGAGAGAGCTCGCTGGAGCAGTCTGCGAGCAGAAGGGAGACCGCTCGGTCTGCGAAGGAGCAATCTGCGAGCAGGAGCAGTCTATGAGCAGAAGGAGAGCTCGCTGGAGGGAGAGCTCGGAGGGAGACCGGATCGAGCAGGAGCAGTCTGCGAGCAGAAGCAAGGAAGGGGCAGCGAGCTCAGGACTAAGGTCGAGCGGGCTGGAGAACAGATCGAGCGGACTGGCGAGCAGATCGAGCGGCTCGATGAGGTGCGGTCCTTGACAGGTTGCAGAGCAGAGCTCAGCCGAGCAAGGTCGAGCGATCTCGAGGTCGGGCGATCGCAGGGAAGGACGAGTGGGCTGTTTGGCGGACTCGAGTGCAGGTCGGGAGACCGTTGGGACAGAGCTCGAGCAGCCTCGAGCAGGAGACCGCTGGGAAAGGGAGCTGGGAGCGCGGTTTTCAAGAACAGAGTAGAGCCGAGGACTCGAGGGACAAGGTCGAGCGCGAAAAAAAAAATATTTTACGCGTAACCTAGCTCTGATACCATGTAGAGAAAAGCCAAAGCTTGTATGTATTTCTTATATGTCTAAATACAAAGAGAGAGTACATATATATAGGAGGGAGAAAGAGAGAAAGATTCCTATACAAAATGTGGGACTAAAAAAGAGAAGCTTAAATGGGCCCAAATACGGGCCCTCTACATGGGCTATTCCAACACTTGTCTTCCGCATTTATTTCGGCATTTATATGTTGGGCGGAATGATTTTTGGTTATTCTCTTAGCACCGTGATCGGACCGGGTGGTTGAAGTGTATAACGGGGGAAAGGGCGAGACGTCCGTCTCTATGCTCTCGTTAGCCACTTCGATCACGCAGTTTGGTCACGGTGTGCGATAAGGCCCACTTCCGTGCCTTTTTCAGAATGGGGATCTTACAGTATGGGTGGTTGTTTTCCTGCACCAAACAACATAAGTCGCACATTCATTCGGCCAAAATGGTCACTTCTGAAGGATGGAATATAAGAACAATTTTTGAATTGAAGAGCATTGGCCATATTGGTAGACACATTGATCAATAAAACATGTAACATTCAGACATTGATAAATAAAACATGTAAACTCAAGATGTTTACCTCCTGTAGGATTAGAACTCCGGCATAGATAACATCTAGGAAGGTCATGAGAATTTTTGAAAGCCAAATCTGAAAGACTCTCGTAATACTAAATATATTTAGCATAATTGTTCCTGTTAGATACACTGTACATTCATATTGTAGATATAGCTTAGGATCACATTGGGTGCCAATGTTGTGATCACCCTCTCATGTATATATATGTATACTCTATTGTTGAGATATCGAAAATACATACATCATTTTTTCTTTTTCTATCATGGTATTAGAGCCGATAGGTTAGGGTTTTCGCTTGCGTCCGCCGCTCCTGCTCGTCTCGCCGAGCCCGTCCACCGCTCGTCTCGTCGAGAACGTCCGCTGCTCCCGCAGCCCATCGGACACCGCCAGCCTCCTCCACTGCCTCCCGAAGGTTTCTCGCTCGCGTCTGCCGCTCTCACTCATCTTGCTGACCCTTCCCGCCACTTTCGCACGTCTCGCCGAGCCCGTCCGCTGCTCCTGCAGCCCACCGGACACTGCCAGCCTCCTCCGCTAGCTCCCGCAGCCCCCTAATACACCGGCCTCCTCCGCTACCTCCTGCAACCCGCCGGACCCAGCCGGCTTCCTCCGCCAGCCTCTCTCGCGTTCCTCTTGATCTAGGCATCCTCCTCTGTCCTCCATTGGTTCGATGACATCGCCTCACTCCTCATCTAAGCGTCCTCCTTCGTCCCCTCTCACGGTTCTAATGCTCATACGCCCCGAGTTCGAGCCTGTTCGTGTACAGCTTCTGCACCGGGATCCTCCGTCGTCGCTCAACGATACCTTGGCCTTGCTGATCGCTGAGGAGACTCGTCTCCACTTCTTGGACACTGTTACTTCTCTTAGTGTGATGTTGCATGTTGTTCTGGCTGCTCCCTGTTGCTCAGTCCGGTGCTCCTTGTCGCCCGTCTGTCCGCCGCCACTACTACTGTCAACGCCTTGGTCATGTCAAATCTGAGTGTCGCAAGCTTCAGAGGGCTCACAGTCTGGTCAGCAGCGTGCTCCTAGAGCACCTTCAGCTCAATTTTCTGCTCTTGCGTGTTCACTCTCTGTTTTTGAGCTTGCCCAGCAGATTGCCCAGCATCTCTCTCACGGTTCACTGCCTCGCTTCTCCGCCTCTGTGCTCCCACCGGATGCTTCTGACGCCTCTGCCTCTCAGTCGGTTGCCTCTGCCTCTCAGCCAGCTACCTCTGCCCCTGCAGGTATCTCTCCCTCTGACTAGTTGTTTGACTATGGAGCCTATTTTCACATGACCTATGATGTCACCCACCTCTTGTCATGTCAGTGTCAGCCCGTCCCCTCTGACCTTAGGATCATGATAGCAGATGACACAATTCTCCACATCACCAGCAGTGGCCTCCTTCATACCAGTCATTTCCATATTCCCGATATTGCCTATATATCCAAGTAAATCTTATATCCGCCAACCAACTCACATCCCACGTTTGTCTTGTTATTTTTGATGAGTTTGTGTGTCGTGTGCAGGATCGTCTGACACGGACACTCCTTGGAGCTGGCATTCGTCGTAGCGGGGTGTACGTCCTTGATAGTCTCCATCTTCCATCCACTCCATCGTCACTAGTGGCTTCTACCCTTTGCCTTCCTTTGGTAGGCCACTTTCAGTGGCACCACCAGCTCGGTCATCCCAGTAGTTCGCGTCTAGTGTATCATCAGTCATGGTTTCCTAGGTCGTGTTTTTGTTGATCGATCTCACTCTTGTACGGGTTGTAAGGTTGGTAAACAACTACAACTCCCCTATCAGTCTAGTGAGTCTAGATCTCAGCGTCCTTTTAATTTAGTTCATTTCGATGTATGGGGTCCCATACCTTTTGAATCAAAGGGCGGACACCGGTACTACGTTCTCTTTGTTGATGACTATTCTCGTTATAGTTGGGTCTACTTTACGCATTCTTGTTCTGAATTTTTTCAGATTTATGTTACTTTTTCTGTTATTGTGCGCACCTTGTTTCTGCTTGCATACATATTTTCCGTTCTGACTTAGGGGGGGTACCGCACTCATGCTTTTTGCGATCTGCTAGCTACCCACGAAACTCTCCCTCAGCTTGCTTGTCCCGGTGCTCACGCTCAGAATGGCACCGCCAAAAGGAAGCATCGCCACATTATTGAGACAACCCACACCCTCCTCATCTCCTCCCACGTTGCTCCTCACTTTTGGGTTGAGGTTGTTTCCACTACTGCCAACCTTATTAACCTACAGCCTTCCACTTTCCTTCAGGGCCAAAATCCTAGTGCGTGTCTATACTCTCGACCCCCCCCCCCCCCCCCCTATTATGCTCATCTTCATATTTTTGGCTGGCGGTGCTATGTTCTACTCCCTCCACGTAAGTACCAAGCTCTCTGCTCAGTCTGTTGTTTGTGTCTTACTTGGATACTGTACTGAGCATAAGGGTTATCGATGTTATGACCATGTTGCACGTCGACTTCGCATCTCACGTGATGTCACCTTTGACGAGTCTCACCCATTTCTTTGTGTCCTCTGCCCCATCGACCTCGCAGTCATCTGTTACTCCCTCTGATGTGCAGTTTCTCACCCTCACATCTACTCGCCCCATGTATCTTCTCCTTCGGTGTGTCCACCTCCTGTTCCCTTGTCGCAGTCTACACTGTCCCCAACCTCTCCATTCTCACCACCTCACTCATCCCCTTCATCACCCACTTCTCCCTCTGATGAGCTATCCATTCGAGACTGTGTCCCTCCTCTTCTATATCACTACATTCGTCGTCCTCCTTCTGTTCCCTCACCTCCAGTGCCCCCAGACTCAGTGCCAGTCTCCTCCAGCGAGTGTCCAGTGGATGATCCTCCTGCACGTCGCTACCCACTTCATGAGAGACATCCTCCCAACTGCATTAGCCTTGCTACAAAACCGCTAGACCTGCCAGCCATTCCGGTTACTGCCTGTGGTACTCTAGAGCTGACTTCCTACCGTGAGGCTGCCCAGATACCTGAGTGGCAGGCTGTCATATCTGCTGAGTTGGAGGCACTTGAGCACACTCGTACTTGGGAGTTTGTTCCTCTTCCACCCGGTGTTGTTCCTATTACTTGCAAGTGGGTCTTCAAGGCCAAGAACCGCTCATATGGTTCTGTGGAGAGGTACACGGCTCGGCTTGTGGCTCATAATTTTCAGCAGGATCAGGGACGAGACTATGATGAGACCTTTGCTCTGGTCTCCCACATGACTACTGTTCGTACTCTTATTGCAGCTGCAGTTCTTCGCCACTGGTTTCTGTTCCATCTCGACGTGAAGAATGCCTTTCTTGACGGCAACCTTCAGCAGGAGGTGTACATGCTTCCTCCTCCCGGTCTCTACTCCCCTCCAGGCCTTGTCTACCGCTTGTGGCGAGCTCTTTATGGTCTCAAGCAGGCGCCCCGCGCGTGGTTTGCACATTTCAGCTCAGCCATTACAGCTGCCGGTTTTCAGCCGAGTCCATATGATCCAGCCCTGCTTGTGCACTCCTCTCGTGGCCAGACTCTTCTGTTACTTTATATGGATGATATGATTATTACTGATGATGATCCTTCTCGTGTGGCCCTCGTCAAACATCACCTTCAGCAGTAGTTTTAAATGACTGAACTTGGCTAGCTGAGCTACTTCTTGGGCCTTGAGGCCACCTCTACAAACAATGGTTTTCAGCTCTCTCAGCGACATTACACATCAGATCTCTTAGCTAGGGCTGCTCTCTTTGACTCTCACACCGTGGACACCCCTATGGAGCTTCACCTTCAGCTACGTCCGGATGATGGGGCTCCACTCTTTGATCCTTCGCAATCGCCACTTTGTTGGGAGTCTCATCTACCCCACTATTACTCGGCCCGACATTGCCCATGTTGTTCATGTGTTGAGCAAGTTTGTTAGTGCGCCTACCTCCGTGCATTATGGTCACCTACTGCGGCTCCTGCGACATCTCCTGGCAACGACTTCATGTGGTCTCTTCTTCTCCATATGTAATTCTCTACAGCTCCGTGCTTACTCGGATGCTACCTGGGCCAGTAATCTTGTTGACCATCGATCCGTCACTGGTTTCTGTCTGTTCTTGGATTCTTCACTTATTGCATGGAAGTCAAAGAAACAGGCCGATGTTTCTCGTTCCAGCACTGAGGTTGAGCTTCAGGCCATGACTACCACTGCTGAAGATATTATTTGGCTCCATTGGCTTCTTGAGGACCTTGGTGTCTCTTCTCTAGATCCCACTCCACTCCACTGTGATAACACCGGTCACATTCAGATTACTCTGAACCCGGCGAATCACTCTCTTTCCAAGCATATCGGGGTGGATGCTTTCTTCCTACGTGAGCAGTATGGTCGTGACACCCTTGCTCCTTACTTTGTTTCTTCCAAGCAGCAACTTGCAGATTTGATGACTAAACTACAGACGCGGACCCATTATATTTATCTATTGTCCAAACTCTCGGTGTATGATCCCCCGTGAGTTTGAGGGGGTGTTGATATACTGCACATTCATATGGTAGATATAGCTTAGGCACACCTTGAGTGTTGTGATCACCCTCTCATGTATATATATGTATACTCTATTGTTGAGATATCGAAAATACATCCATCATTTTCTCTTTTTCTATCAATTCCAACTCAAAGATGTACTGAATAGATAAAACTATTAGATAATTTACATACACAATGAAACAACTTCCTTGCCAAAAAAAAAACAATAACAATATTTGAAATTAATACATTTATTTTAAGCTTTTATGACAAGAAAAAAGACTAGTCTACCCGAAAACAATATGTAGTAAATATTCTTATAGAAAATTTAACGAATTTAAACTACGGGGAAAATGATATCCAATAAACTGAAGAAATAAATATGATGAAACTAGAAGATCAGTCAAGTTAATGAGTTTACCTGCTTTGGCATTCTTTGCAGGAAAGAAATCAATTCACCAGGATGGTCTTCACCGTCACCACCTGGACGAACCCTCCCAGGAGTAGCATCAAGGACCCAAACCTTTAACCAAGAAGAAACTAACAGTAATGTAAGCACATTGTTTCGATAAATATAAGTCATGTCTTATAAAACTTGGCATTAAATGTACTGAAACAGATGTCATTGCAAGTTCTTACCCTAACAGGACGTGCAAGAGGCTTAGCAGCTTGTTCTACCATACTTAGGACAACTAAAATTAAGATTAGGAAAAATAATAACATATTTAATCCTAACAATTTCAAAAAAAAATTTGTTGACAGTGATTGGTCATTTCAAAAAAGTTAAACATGGAGTTGACATTACCTTTTCCACCAAAGCTGTGTCCAACTAAGACTCGAGGAGTTATTCTGAGCAGCCTCACCTATGACATACAAAACTACATTCAAATCAATGTCCCTTCAAGCAGAGCAATAAGATAGAGAAGTAATTAAACAAGAACATTAAATAATCAAAAATATACTTGAGGTGTAAATATTTTCAAAGATTTGCAGAGATAAAATCCTAAAGAACATCTTATAAGCAGACTTGTTCCACATTTGATATACATAGAGAGGATTCTAAAATAATTCCTTTTGGTTTCTTTTTTTGATCTTAAGGAAATAAAAAAGTGAACCACTAAAATATAAGCAAGAAATCTACCAATAGTTCATTTGTGTCTGCTGACAGAATAGAGAGATAATTAGAATTTCACACCAGATATGGGTATTGATGGATGCATTCATTCATGTACAAAATGAACGGGATGTAAGGAGCACGGGGAGAGGAGCTTTTAGTGAAATGAGCATTCTCGGGCTTGATTTGAAAAATGGAGTATTAGAGTTAATCCTCAGTGCGGGAGATGTGACGCTAAATGGCTCAAATTCAACGATGTTTACCGGTCAAAAGCTTATATTGTGTTTTGATATAAAACCTTGGGAGGGTTTGTTTTGTAATTCTTTAATTTAGGATTTAGATTTAAAATTGTGTGGGGGTGGATTTTATAACATTGCATTTTAGCGTTGGCTAAGAAGGTTGGCGGTTTGGTGGAATAGGGATTCACTAAATCCAGAAGAAACGAGAAGAGTAAAACATCGGAGAGCCGAGCAACGCATGGGAAGGTTCAGCCCTTCCAATCTATTACGTGTCCTTTTTATGACGTTATTAATTATTTCATAATATGTATTTATTTTGTCTTAGAGTCGCGCTCTTATATGATGCCGATATTTATGTCGTGTCCTTATGAGGTGTCTTTTTTAGTCGCATATCCAAGTTTGTCGTATTTCCTTTGGCGTTCTTTTCTTTAGTGTCGATTGTAAGTCCTATTTAAAGGACCCAGTGGGTCTTATATTGGCATGAATGAATAAAGAAAGTCTATTTCCCCAAACCCTGAAGAGATCTTGGAAGCTCTATCTCGAGCACGCCCCGCTTAGGCAGCCGCGGTCAAGGCTCCGTAGTATTTCCGTCACCATTATCTCCACCTCCGGCCACTCCTCCGACAACGTCCAAGTAGGCCCCTAACATCTTGGTATCAGAGGCATCGGTCCTTGTACACCGACGCACAGTCAACTTGATCCTTCACGCATCTCCTCCAGTGGCACAAAATTTTACTCCCATCGAAGCGCAGACAACTTCCGTTTGATGTTGCTTCTGCATTGGGCCGGCGTCATCTTCCGCTTCGGGCCAATACCGCGCCTCTTCGACAACTTCAACAGAACCCTCGTCGCCTCCAGCACGTCTTCCCCGATCAACCCACGCAAGCACTCACCAAGGCTCCCTCTCCGACAGGATCGTCGCACGCAACGTCGACATCTGCAGCTACTCCTTCAACCGTGATCACCAGCATCAGCGCGTCTCGTCCGTAAACTCCTTCCGAGCCCCCGATCTCCATAACCACATCGACACGGAACGACGCTCCACCGACGCCGCTAAAGCCACTCCATCAATCCCGCACCGCTCCATCAATCCCGCTCGTTAGGGTCTACGCGTGGGGCTTTATTTCCCTTTATGCACATAAATTTAATTCCTTTACTGCGCATAGGAATTAATTTCAATCAAGGGCATTATTCTGGGGGGAGTGTTTTCTTCAATCATTGGGAGACGACGTTGATCTCGCGGCACCTCCCAAACAACCACCGCCGAGCACTCTAGCTGTCCTGTCACCCTCTCCTTGTCCCGTGCTACCTCCATCCTCAATATGGAAGACATCATTAGCTTCCAGGCTCTTGGCGCTCGCATTAAAATTGAGATTCTAATGCCGTTTGAGGATCTTTATAACAAACAACTCCGAGCCGCCAAGGCACGGCCATCGCTTCCTCCGTCAGCCCCTGCTCCGCACATCCGGCCACCTCGCCGCCAGATCAGTTCCTTCTGTCGATCGTCCTTCCACAGCTTCCAACGCCAGACACAGCCACGCCACCGCTCTCCATTGTGGTTGTTCTTCCACCACCAACTCATGCAGGCTCCACCCCGCAGTCTTCGCCAACGGCATTGCCGCCTCGTCAGTGGCCACCAGCCCTGTCAGCCCCTTTGGATTCAGTACTTCAGCTGACCATACCCAAGTCGGCACCGCAATTGCTGATCAACGCCGCTCCTTCTCCTGTCTGCAACAATCAGGGACCTCGTTCAACCCGTTCACTGCCATCGTTTATGCCCCCGCTAAAGCAACACGATGTCGGGAGTTGTTCTGGCGGGAAATCGAAGAGCCAGATGATCAAGCAATGTCAGTCTCGTTCGAGCTTGAGGACAAGCTCAATTTGAAGGATGGAGGAGATATTACGTGCCTTTTTTATGACGTTAATTATTATTAATTATTTCCTAATATGCATTTTTCTGTCTTAGAGTCGCGTCCTTATATGACGTCGTTATTTATGTCGTGTCTTTATGACGTGTCCTTTTTAGTCGCATGTCTAAGTCTGTCGTATTTCCTTTAGCGTTCTTTTCTTTAGTGTCGATTGTAAGTCCTATTTAAAGGACCAGTGGGTCTTGTATTGGCATGAATGAATAAAGAAAGTCTATTTCCCCAAGCCCTAAAGAGATCTTGGAAGCTCGCTCTTTCGAGCACGCCCCGCTTAGGCAGCCGCGGTCAAGACTCCGTAGTATTTCCGACACCATTAACACCACCTCTGGCCACTCCTCCGGCAACGTCCGAGTAGGCCCCTAACACAATCTTGCTCTTATTGCTCAGTATCCAACCACGAGCGGCCTTATCCGAAAAGTGGTAGTCGACCTTATCTTCTTCGATGGCAAGTATCTCAAGCCGATCTAGTTATTCCCGTATTTGGAAATTTGTTGTCCCAATTTTCCCCAGGTGGTGTTGGAGTAGTGGATGTTGGAGTAGTGTTTACAGCAATTTTGTGGTTTGGGGACACTTGTCAAGTTCTTAGGATATTCCTTTTTATATTACTCATATATGGCCGTTGTGATGATTTGCTAATCATTTGGAGACATTTTTATTTTTTTTTTAGATTTTCCAAGGCTGTTCTTTGAAGGACAGAATTAACACTGTGTTTTAACCAGTTTGGTAAATTGACAGTGAATTTGAAGGAGGGTATGCAACCTAGTTTATCTGCTTGATGTTTTGGAGCTGTTGGTATCAGTATTTTATAGGGCTTTGGCTTCTGAACTTGAATTTATGGACAGATTTTTAGGTGGAGTTCTAGTTTTTGGGCGATCATTTGTCTCTCTTAACCAAAAAAGGAAAAGTCGGGTTTGGTTCACTTGAGTTAAGAGAAAATTAATTCAAGGAATTGAAAATAAAGGTGTTTTAATTTATGTAGATTGACAAAAAGAAGAAATTAGAATAAGGACCCCCGAGTTTAAAGTTCGATCTTCCCATATGAGTTCATAGAGTGGCTCCAATGCATTGAGCATATCTTTGAATACATAGGCTATTTAGATGAAGAGAAACATAAGAAGGTTATCTCAAAGCTAATCGAGCATGCTAGTCCCTGGTGGAAGAACCTAAAGGCTCAAAGGAGGCATGAAATCAAGAGGAAACTAAGGAGTTTGAAAATGCTAAAGTGCATGACGACGAGACATTTTGCTCCATACGGCTAAGGTTTTGGACCCATTATTGTACAGGCCTTTAGATGTTGTTGCTGCTAGGACCATGGTTGTTAGGATCACACGCCGGATCATAGATCGTAAGATTCTACAATCTGGAAATGAGAAACCGATCTGGATCTCATCAAGGATCGATTTTGGTTACTCTTCAAGTAGGATTGCGATCTGGATCGTTATCCTAAGAACGATCATACATATCTGGATTGAAATTAAAGGATCCAAATCTAATTAAATCGGAATCTGCATTTTAATTAAATCCAATGACCAAAATTTTCTTCTGCACCCTTAATACTAGTAATCTCACGGCTGCAACCTTAATCACAAGCCCCCCCCCCCTCCCCCCCCCCCCCCCCCCCCCCCCCCGCTTTAACTGTTCGGCACTTCCTTCGTCCTCCTCGCTTACAACTTGCCTCCAGAACACTTCCGGCTTGCCTCCGGGACACCCCCAGCTAGCATCCAACCCGACGACCTCCAGGTGCATCTCGGACTCCAAGTTCCTCGTAGCGCTCCTCTACCGGCCCTTCACCTTCATTCCAGCAACAGGCAGGTCCCTAACTCCCGCTCTTTGTTCCATTACAGTTTAGAATTTTAGATATTTGTTTTGGGATTTTCAAGTACCAATACAAAAGTCCTGAAAGAATGCTTTCAGTTTTACAAATGATTCGAGCTAGGAGCATGGGGTTTAGACTGATAATGTGCCTAGAAAAGTGCAATGTAGTTGTTCAATTGAAACTTTATTTTATTGTTTTTTTTTTGTATTAATTGAGCATTTAAATAGTTGATACAAAGTTTAATTTAATATTTTAAGAGTCAATTTATGAATTTTATAGGATCTTACAATCCTACGATTCGATCCGATCTGATTCAACCTCAAAACGATCCTACCTATGATCTCAATCCTAACAACCTTGCGTAGGACACGCCATCAATTTTAACATATTAGGGAAACCCAACATAAAATGGCTTATGTAGCTATAGTAGGTTCATGTAGGGGTGATACAATGGACAATACTTGTACATTTGGTGGTCAGACTCCAATTTCTATCAGTGTGATGCTTCTCTCTTGAGCTGTGAATTTACATCTGAGGCGGGGAAGGATATCCAAATAATGAGATTAGATTATGGGGGCTTGCATGAAGATCTGAAGACCAATGAAATTATTGATGATGCGGCTAAAGATAGATTTGAGCTTTTTGTGATTGGGGTTGATGCATGTGAGTTTTGCACAAAGAATTAGTTATGAAGGACCTCGAATCACTTGTGGATGTAACTGATGAGCTTGAGAAAGTTGTTGTGGTTGTTGCATAAGTGATAATATATTAGATCGATATAGTAGCGATGGATATTGTTGATGCTAAGTTCTTCCTTTCACTCTTCATCATCTTGAGAAAGATCAAGATCTGGCAGACAGTTGCATTTGTGGTTCGACTAATGTTGTGGTGACCTCACTGGTGTGGTAGGTAATAATGAATTGTTGTCGAGGAGATTTCTGATGATTTGGGGGGCAGATGACACCAAGGAGAGGAGCAATATTATTGTGTCTTTAATATGGGACTTGTCTATGCTCCAGAAGAGACAGAGTTAGTTGAAGGTGTTATGTCAAAGTCAGTTGACTTTCTGTTGTCTCCTTATTCAAAGGGGTTTGTAGCGGTGGTGGCATTTTGGTTCCGTTGTTCTAGAGTAGTCGTCAAATTGAGGGTACCGAGTCCCCTATGACTGACACCATTTTTCTTTTTGATGGGTCGTTCTTTGTTGATAGAGATTCCATTGCACCAGTTCATCGGTCTGCACCCTGACAGTGCGCGACTTCATTATGGTTATAATCAACTTCAAAAATACAAGCATGAAGATTTGATGACAATAATGCATTATCCATCTTATTGGTGCAACATTAACCGCACAAGATAAATAAAATGGATCACCATCATCATCATCACAACTATTTAAGATAAGCTTTATGAATCCTTATTTCCCATTTATTCTCCTGAGTGGTTTAAGAGGGGTTAAATAAATCCCACCCAAATCATTTAATAAAAAATAGTTGTGCATCATCAGTGTATGCATTGGCAAAAACGTTGTTCAAAAATATTCCATGACAAATGTAAGAAAATATGCATGAAACAACAGAATAACATTTGTGAATTACTTACAAGTTGCAAAACATCCAAGGCAGCAGAAGTAACAGTGTGTGGTTCACGTTTCTTAATTAGAGCTGAATCACCGTGGCAACGTAAATCAACTAAAAGAAACTGAAAGTAAAATTAAAAAACACTTAAATGCATAACGATCTATTCTGTGAATGCTAAGTTCATTTCAAGAGGAGATGATTAGATATTCTAGTTATATATACCTAATTAAGGGGAACTGAAATGAAGAATTCAGTAAAGGATATACCTGCCACATGGGAAATTCTTTTGACAATCTCCTTGCAAAAGAGCCTGAGAAGTTGATCATAATAGATCAATAACAAGATAAAAAAGTTGAACTGGTACATGAAATTCATTAATAATGGAATTGACTATTTATAGGTGCGCCTCTTTTCATCTGTAAACATGCCTCAAAGCAACAAAACAGTGTTGGATTACAAATTTAGTTATATTTTGATGGTAGTTGTTAGAAAAATCCATGTAATAGGCCCATATACAGGCCCATTTAATCCTTCTTCTCTTTAGTCCTACACCATGTATAGGTTTTTCTGTCTCACTCTCTCTCTTATATATATGTATTCTTCCTTTGTATTTGTACATGTGAAAATATATATAAAGATTTGGGAATTTCCAACATGGTATCAGAGGTCTGCGTTTTCCGTTCTGAAACCGCGTTCCCAATCTTGTCTGCGCGGTTTTTTTAACCGCCCTCCCCTCCTCCTGTGCGGTCTGCATTTTGTGAGACCCCCCCCTTCTTCTCCTCCCCTATTTCCTTCGTGCTCCCTCCTCTTTATATCTTTTCCTGCTCTCTTCCAACTGGGACCCACCGCTGCCCCAGTTAGCTGCTTCTCCGGTTCGTGTTCAGATCGCTTTCCGCTGCTTCTTCTCGCGTCAGATTGCGCGACCTCAAGCGTGACCTCCAGCTCGCCAGCTCGCTGCCTTCTCCATCGCTGTCTTCTTCAGATCGCGCTGCTCGCAGCGATCTCACTCGTCGGCCTCCTCCTCCCAGCGCGATATGCTCCTCCCAGTGGCCTCCTCCTCCCAGCGGCCCCTCTCGACGATCTCGCACGGTCTCGGCTATGCTCGCTCGGTCTCCCTGATTGCGCCGTTCTCCTCTGCTCGCGGTCTCCATCTCTAGCGGCCTCCTCTCGTCCAGCGGTCTCCTCCCTGCTGCCCCGTTTTTTCCCGTCGGCTGCTGCCAGCGAGCTCTTCAGCCGTGCAAGCTCTCCAGCGAGCTCTCCAACTGTGCGGTCTTCCTTGCTCTCAAAGGCCCTATCCCAGCGGTCTCCCTCAGCGACCTCCCAGCGGTCGACCGCGCATTCCTCAGCGACATCTCTAACCGCAGACCGTGCGACCTCCAGTTCTCCATTCGCGCTGTCTTCTTCTCGCGCCAGCCCCAGCTCGCCGCCAGACCGCGCGACCTCCAGCTTGCCGCAAGGTCGCCTCAGTTCGCTCTGTCCGCGCCTGTGATCGCGCGGCCCCTCCTCTCGGATCCCTCTTGCTGCTCCGTTCGGTTTCATGGGTTCCTCAGTCAATTCCTCTGAAGTGCCTGCTGCTCGTGGAACTCCTTCTCCCGAACTCCGTGATGAGTTACGGCCTACGAATTACCACTATTTCCCTGTCTGGAAAGAAAAATTTTGTGCCTTGGATGCACTCCGTTCGCCGGGTCCTTCAGGCAAAAGGACTCTTACTTCATCTCACGCAGGCACCTCCTTCCCCTTCTACCGACGATTGGCTGCGGAATGACGGTCGAGTTCAGACCTGGCTTCTCAACTCCATGGATGGCGAACCCTACCAAATGGCCATGTATCACGAGACGGCCAAGGTTATGTGGGATGAGCTTCATTACTTGTATTCAGGCAAGGACAGCCTCCAGCACCTCTATGACATTATTACTGATCTCCAGGCCCTGGATACGGGTGGGGCTGCGGACATGACCTCCTTTGTTGCTCGTGCTAAGGGTCTTACTAAAGCATGGATCCAGCATCAGCCATCTACCACTGATCTCGCGACTCAATAGGCTCAGAAGGAAGCCGTCTGTATTGTTATGATGATGGCCCGTGTTCCTCCACATCTGCACAGTGTTCGGGCCAAGATACTCTCCTCCACTACCACCCCTTCCCTCCATGATGTTTGCTCTATGTTACTCAGAGTAACTCCTCCCTCTGAGACTCCCACAAGTTTCTCCCCGGCCCTTCTTCAGCAGCCACTTCTTCCCACTCCTGGTTCTTCTCGTGGCTCCTCCACTAGGGGAGGCCGCCACCCGTCTCGCGGACGAGGACGTGGTGGTCGCTCAACTATGCGTTGTACTTACTGTCACCGAGAGGGACATCTTGAAGCCACATGTTACCGCAAGCATGGCCTGCCTCCTCACCTTACTGCCTCTGCCTCCGCTGGAATGCCTTCAGAGGAGTCTGTCTCTCCTACCAACCAAGACATCAATGAGCTCCGCACCCAACTCCAACAGCTTCAGGGTGCTCTCAACCGCCCTGCTGCCACCGCTGCCTCATTCTCCACTGAAGGTATAACCTGTCTTTCTCAGAGCCCCCACTGGATTGCCGATTCCAGTGCTACTCATCACATCACCTCCCAGAGGCCCCCAAAGTATATACAGTCGGCTCATCCTAAGTTCATCACTGTTGCTAATGGCGACACCACCCCGGTCTCTGGCGCAACTGACCTTCGCCTCACTCCAACTATCCCTCTATCCTCGGTTCTTCATGTTCCGGGCACTCCCTTCAATTTACTCTCTATTAGTCGTCTAACGCAGGAACTTGATTGTTTTGTTACCCTCTCTTCTTCATCTTTTGTTGTGCAGGATCGCCGCACGCGGAATATCATTGGTAAAGGGCGGATGGAAAATGGATTGTATCTCATGGATATCCAACCTATCACTCTCTCTGCTATCTCCACCACTGATTGGCATCACCGCCTTGGGCATGCTCCCCTTCCAGTTCTCAAGAAAGCTCTTCCTGGTGTTCCCTTACAAGAGTTTACTTGTGAATCCTGTATCTATGGCAAACAACATCATTCGTCTTTTCCCCCAACTTGTACCCGGAGTAGTACTCCATTTTCTTTAGTTCACTCTGATATATGGGGCCCCTATAAAGTCCCTAGTATTTTTAGATACCGCTACTTTATGACATTTATTGATGATTACTCACGGCTTACTTGGTTATATTTACTGCGTGACCGTACAGAATTAACATCTGTGTTCCGCACCTTTATTACTAAGATGCGTACACAGTTCTCTACTCCGTAAAAAATCATCCGAACTGATAATGCTCGTGAGTACACCGGTCGTACCTTCTCCAATCTTTGCTCCGAGTTTGGCATCATCCATCAAACCTCCTGCGCTTATACTCCCCAACAAAATAGAGTGGCCGAACGCAAGAACCGACATCTCCTTGATGTAGCTCGGTCCCTTATATTCCAAATGCAGGTACCCACCGAATATTGGAACTTTGCGGTTTCTACTGCCTGTCATCTCATCAACCGCATGCCCTCATCCGTCCTTGCTTTCGCCTCCCCATTCAGTCTCCTTTTCCCCTCCACCTCTCCTTTCCCTCTCACACCCCGTGTCTTCGGTTGTGTTTGTTATGCTCATCTCCTTGGCCCACCTACCGACAAACTTGCTGCTCGCGCCGTCAAGTATATGTTCGTTGGTTATTCACGAAATCAGAAAGGTTATGTCTGTTACTCTCCCACCGAAGGCAAACTAGTGGTCTCGGCTGATGTAACCTTCTCTGAGGACCAACCATTCCACTCCCCTACCTCTCACTACTCTCCCTCTTTCCCGACTCCTCTTCCTAGACCAGCCATCCCGGTCACGACTCCGTATCTACCACCAACTCCACCTACGATTCACATCCCTCCCGTGGCACCTCCACCTCCTCTGCGTGTTTATACTCGCCGAAAATCCAAGGATGCTCTCCTACAACAGTCTGCTGATGCTAATGACATTCCGACAACGGCTGATCCAGCGATCACCTCTACGGCTCATCCCTTGGCCAACTACGTATCTCTACATCACCTCCCCTCCCCCCCCCCCCCCCCCCTCTCCAACAATTTGCCACCTCTCTTTCTTCTGTTTCTCTTCCTAACAATGTGTAGGAGGCTCTTCACCATTCAGGCTGGCGGGCAGCCATGGACGACGAAATGACATCCCTCTGGGCTAACCAGACATGGGATCTGGTCCCCCTTCCTCCTAGACACTCCTGTGTTAGCTGCAAATGGGTCTTTGTTATTAAACATGTTGCTGATGGCACCATTGCTCGCTTGAAAGCTCGCCTCGTTGCCAGGGGTTTCACACAGCAATAAGGACTCGATTATAAGGAAACCTTCTCCCCGGTGGCTAAACTGAACACTGTTCGTGTCCTGATCTCCTTGGTTGTTCATCGTCATTGGCCCCTCTATCAGCTCGACATCACAAATGCCTTCCTTAATGGTGATCTGCAGGAAGTTGTCTATATGCTCCAACCTCCCGGGTTTGAGACCACGGGGGAGTCCTTGGTCTATCGTCTCCGGAAGTCTATATGTGGTCTCAAACAGTCACCGAGCGCTTGGTTTGACAAATTCAGCAAGGTTGTTTGTGATATGGGATTCACTCGCAACACGGCTGATTTCTCTCTATTCACCCGTCATCGGTCAACCGGCACTGTGATTCTTCTTGTATATGTTGATGATATCCTCATCACTGGCGATGACACAACATGGATACAATATGTTAAACAACAGCTGAACTCGGCATTCCACACAAAAGACCTGGGAAATCTTCGATAATTCTTTGGGCTTGAAGTAACGAGACGACCTGACGGTCTTGTTTTATCCCAACGAAAATACTGTATTTGTTGGAACATGGTCCTCCGCATCTCCTAGGTTTGAGAATAACAAATCCTATGTGTATTTGAACTTGTGTGTTTAAGTGTGCAGGAAATCAAAGTCCACATGACTCAAGGATGGTTGCCCCCAATTTTGAGCCAGCAATTACAAGACTCCCACTAGCGCCGGCGGTAGCACTTAGCGCCTGGCGCTAGCGATGATAGCGCAATTCCGGGAGCACATATGGAAGGAGATAGCGCCTGGCGGTAGCCGATAGCGGAGGCGGTAGCGACGCACACAGAAGGAAAGGGAGAATTGTTTCCTCGGATTGAAGTTTCTGCCGCGCAAAACATGTCCTAATTTGGGATAGCGCCAGCGGTATCAGGCGCTAGCGCTAAGGCTATAAAAAGGACTCCTCTCCTCTCGTTTCAGACACACATCAGAGAGATATCAGAGAGAGGTAGAGTGCCAGAATTCCAGAGGCTATCTTGGCCGAAAGTTGAAGTCCTACCAAAGTTCTGCAAACTTCTGAAGGAGAATCTGATCACGCCGGATCCAAACGAAGTCCGCCTCTACAACGCTTATTCTACAGCGGATCTTCGCCTCCGACTTCAGAAGGGAGTTTTTTATTTATTTTCATTTCATATTTTTCTTGTAAACGGTTAGTGAAATCGCCTCGTGTTGGCGACTAGGTCTGGGTAGGACTTAGGGGGAAACTCGCCTCGTGTTGGCGACTAGATCTAGGCTAGGTCTAGGGGGTGCTCGAGGCCACATCCGGGGAAGGGTTGGCTAGAGCGGCTTGAGGCCGAATCCGGGAAGGATAGGCTAGGGCCACCGGTTCGTGGGGAAGCGAGTCGGGATAGAAAACAAAAAGGAGTCTTTTTCTATTAGCTTTGATTTCTAGCTTCGATAAGAGATCAAGTTTTGTAATCATGCTTCTCAAGTTAATAAAATCATGTCTTTACTTTTACTTCACTTGATATGTCTTGATCTTCTTTAGTTTAATAATCAAAGCTTTTTCTAAAATATTCATAAGATATCAAAAGTTTTTAAAACCCTTATTCACCCCCCCCCCCCCCCTCTAAGGGCGCCTACCGATCCAACAAGTGGTATCAGAGCAGGTTATTCTAAATCGGCTTAACAACCGGGAATAATGGCGTCTCATGATCTCGCTTCTACTAGTGGGGTAATATTTATAAAGAAGGAAAATCACTAGCATCACCTCTATTTGAAGGAAGAAATTTTAAAGGATGGAAAATATTAATGGAAAATTTTCTTAAAGCTTTAGATGAAAAAGTTTGGAATATCACTATTAAAAAGCCACCTAGCGTATTAAATAAAAACGAAATGGTTTTAAATGCAAAATCTATCAATAGTCTATTTTGTGCGTTAGATCAAAATATTTCCAACCTCATTCATACTTTTCCTACTGCATACGAGATGTGGAATTTTTTTGAGATAACTTATGATCTTCCTCTTGCAGGTATGGAACAAACACAGGAAGAGAAGGACATACAAGCATCCACCATTATTCAAGAAAATCTCTCTTGTAGCAAAACCATGGAAATCATGGAAATTGACTTAGCCAAAGAGAGCAATTCATCAAGAGAAGATGAAAATTCATCTATAATGAAGGAAGGCCTAGAAGACGACAAAAGAACGTCATGTTCACATCTTGCCTCTTCCGATTGCGCTGTAAGAAAGTTTAATTCCTTATCTTATTTCCATATACAAAAAATTGATAAACGTAGAATGAAGAGATTAAAAATTGCTAATAAGAGATTACGTTTAGAAAATAAAACTTTGAAAGCAAATGTGAATGAAGAATCCAAAAAGAATGTGTTTGAATCTCAATCATGCTCTTCATTTGAAAACTATACACCTTATTTTGATTATAATAATATTAAAGAAAAATTCAAGGATTTAGAAAAAGAACTTTTAATTTCAAAAGAACATAACGAAAAATTGATAAACGAAAATAATATTCTCTCTTATAAACTAGAATCTTTAAAATCACTCTTTCAAAAAGGATTAAATATTTTTAAATATCTTATTTCTTGTTTATCATCAAACATGTGTAAATCTTCTACTAGTATGTTAAAACATATTAAACATGCACCTAGTAGAATGTTTAATCACACAAACATAATGAATTCTAACACACATTATGTATCTCCCAAATTAAATTATAATGTGCACAAATCTCCTATGAAATATAATTTCAAAAGTGATTATTATTTTAAACCTAAGTTTAATGAATATGGAAATTTGATGCATAATATTAAATCAAAATATGAACGGAGACCCAAAATAAAAAATGAAACATTAACTCCACTTGAAAAAATTCGTTCATTGTCGTCTCCCCAAAAATTATCACACTATATTTGGGTACCTAAAGGAACCGTTACACTTGGTTCCCTTTGGATACACAAATCTCTCATCTACTAGTATCATCCAAATGCATGAAGTAGAATATTTTCAAATTGAAATATACAAATTTCTACTTCATGATGTGCTTTAATGTCTTTTCTATTTTTTTGTTTTCTTTTTAAGCTATCATGTTATGGTCATCTTATATATTATTGGAAATATGATTTTATCTCATAAAACTTTATTAGTTTATAAAACAAATTGATCATAATTCAAAATCATATTTTTATTTTGATGACCTATCTATCTTTCTCAAATTCATTGCCTATAAATATCTTATATTATCAATATAAATCAAACTCTAAATTTGTTATGAGATATTTATTTAAATTAATGAAATCATGAACTTCAATTTGGAACTTAGAATTCATAATGACTAGGAAGTTTTATATTATCATAATTTATATATTATTATTAAATCTAAATGCTTTGTATGCCCATGATCTAAACCATCAATATTGTTCACCTATCAAAAATCACATATATATATTCAAAATTCATAACTAAAAAGAAAATCGCCAAAAGGCATTGAAAGAATTTACCATCATAATGAATATTGAATTCACATGCACCACCATGATGTATTGATGTCCTTTGTTAAAATTCTCTAAAATCATATATCATAAATTCATATCAAGAATCAACTAAAAATAACTATTTCTATCACATTTATATGAATTATATGATGACAATTGGTACTATAATTGCATATCATGGTTGGTGTATTTTGTGTGCATTGTAATTTATTTCAAGTTTAGACCTTAGAATCATCTTGATATCAACAAGACCAAATCAAATAGAATCTTCACTTCATTCTAGGTCTATAAGTTTAAACACTATCAAACTTTGGCATAACAATAATCTCAAATTTATCGTACTAACATTATCACTTAAAGAATATTTATATCTATGTTAGGTTTTATATGTTAGGACATATCCATGTTGCTATTTGCAAAAACATCATCTCATACTTATCAATAAAATCATGCATATATGTTCAATCATATCTTCTTTGTTTGCATATCCTATAATATTAAGCTTAAATGGTTGTGCAAAACTCAAGAATTAAGGTTTAATGAATATGGAACTTTAATGAATGTGAAACCCATGTACTAAAATTTTAACTTCCGCAACTTTTTGCGATTTCTTCTCGTCTCATCACTTCATTAGACAGGCCTTACATTGCAAAAACATAAGTAAGAAAAATCGGAAGCAAAATCGAAGAAAATCAAGGCTATTCGATCAAAATAAGCACTCTCTGTGAGCTAACGCAGGCGCTAGGATCTAACGCCGCGCTAGCTCGAGTCTCCGATTTTCTGAAATTTTAAAATTCTAAAAAATGCTTAAGAATATATTAATCTATATGTACTACTCATTTTTGCAATTCCGCATATAATTGATTTTTGAAAAATCAAATACAAAAATACAAAAGCCAAATTACAAAAAAAATATATGTTTGTCTTTGTGTTTTTTGTCATTTATTTAAATTCTATTTCTAAAAGCAAAAATCAAATACAAAAATATAAAACAAAAAAAAAATCAAAAATTGTTATTTTTTTGAACTTAACTCTTCCACTTACGTGTATCTTGCGAAAGGGGGATTTGGGCTATCATCCCATCACATCTCCTAGTACCGGGCGAACCCCTCACAAGGTAGTCCTCGGGAAGTCCAAGATCAATCTTATGAGTTCAAACTTTAAATCAAAATTATTCTTCAAAAATACTGTATGAACTTCATTGAAAATCAAACATGACTTAATCTATTATTTCGAACCTCTATAATGTTGCAATTTATCTTTTCAAACTACTTTGAACATTGTTCTCATCATGCTTCGATATATCTATTAATATGTGCATCAATTATATTGTAAAAATTGTGTAGAACTAAGCTTAGCATGCCTCTAAGTATGAGTAAATGTTTTATGTTTGATAATGATCTTTATTCACTCACTTATTTTGGCATTGTCTACATATGTGTTTAATCTAAGAATGCTTGTGTATGTTATGTAATAGTACAATGAATTAAAACTGCACAAGTATCTTACATACACGACATTTACTTGCACTTTAAAAGTTAAGAAAAGTGATTATGTTTTTTATAAATTATATTGGTTTGCAAAACAAGTGTATTCGGAGAACTTTGTACAAAACAGAAATCATAAAATAAAGTGACAAAGATAACTCCACCAAACACTACTTGAACCTCCTGATAAGTCTTAATAAGCGTTGTGAGATTGAGCACCTTGGAAAGAATAGTAAAGTATCTTGTGCAAACCATAATTTTCTTTCAAAAACCACTTATTCTTAAGTACACCGGATCACAATAAAAAAAAATCAATATAGAAGAATAAAATTATGTGATCCCCCAAGCACTACTTTGCACCATGATAAGTCATAATGAGCATTGTGTGTGCAAAGCACCTTGGTAGTTGTACATGTTTGGTTGTGCATTGAAGTGCGTGAAAGTAAAATTATTTGTGTTTTATTGTGCTCTTTACTTTACATATCTACTTGTATTTTTGATTAAAACATTTGTTTACTCTACTCAAAAATACACTTATGTGCACATCATTATCTTCCATAACACTTCTTCTCATGAGTATTGGATCCTAATGCAAATTCTATACTACTCTTTATTTATGAAATGCACTAGATAACCTAACATGTTTTCTACAATGTTTGGTATGTTTTGAAATTGTGAATTAAAGTAACATTGTAGTAATCTCTTTTTGATAACATTATTTCATGCTTGGTTACTTTATTGTCAAACTTAAAGATTTTATTTGAAAAATGATTTACAAAAACATCTTCTTTTTGAAATTTAATTCATATATCTTTTTATGGATCATCATTGATTACAATAAGATGTTTCTCGTATTTCGATAAGTCTTCTGCATCATAACCATATAATTGTTTTACCTTGCGCTTTCATGCTTACTTAAAGTCTTTTATTTTGTGTGCATCATCACTTGAATCTTAAAATTCCTCCCTTTCAACAAGTGGTAGACTTGCATGGTAAACTTTATATTGGTTACTCTAAACATGAATATTTTTTTTTGCTAAAAACTCTGATTTATTTCCATGAAAATATTGCAATGCTAAAACTCTGATTTAGTAATGAACTTCAAAATAGTTATGTGAGTGCTTTCATAAATTCAAATAAAAATATAAATCCTTAGGCTATGTCATTAGATTTAAAACGCTTAAATGTTTCAAATAATTATTATCCATGACTTCATATCTCACCATAGCGGGGGCGTAGGGTTGTAAACATTAGATAACCTTATCTCTAGTCATGTCTTGTCCTTAACCGGGGAGGGTTCCAGTGAGGCCTTGCGAGGCACTGGGGGGAAAGAGTGTTAGGTTGAGTTTTGTCTAGTGTTTGCATATGGGACTAACACCCCAACCTACGGCAAGTTTGCAGCTCCTCATGCCCATCCGTCACTTAGTACGGGGCTAGGGTGTAGACATATTGTCTGGGTAGTTTAGTTACTTGGAAAATACTACATTTTTTTTGCTTAAAACTCTTATATAAAAAAGAAAAAACTAACATGATAATATTTAGTACTTAAAGCTAAAAACTCTGATCTATCTCTATAAAAATTATTCTAAAACTCCTTATCACTTCCTTCTCTACAAGCTCGATCATGCTTTTATCTTATTATCAACTTTTAAGTGGTGTCTCCTTACCCGCTTTTGCTAATAACAAAAGGGGGAGAACTAACATGATAAATATTAATCTACTATCAAACTATAATGCTTAATTAAGATGATAGCTTACATATTATGAGAGCATTCACTTAGGGGGAGCATGTATTTAGGGGAAGCAATTCTAAATGCTAAAATCAATAATTATCCTAAGTCATCACTCTCACACACACACAAATATAGTTTCATCATGCTTATTTATTAATGCTCTGATTTAACATTAATGGATTTGTTATTATCAAAAGGGGGAGTTTGTTGGAACATGGTCTTCCGCATCTCCTAGGTTTGAGAATAACAAATCCTATGTGTATTTGATCTTGTGTGTTTAAGTGTGCAGGAAATCAAAGTCCACATGACTCAATGATGGTTGCCCCCAATTTTGAGCCAGCAATTCCAAGACTCCCACTAGCGCCGGCGGTAGCACTTAGCGCCTGGCACTAGCGATGATAGCGCAATTCCGGGAGCACATATGGAAGGAGATAGCGCCTGGCGGTAGCCGATAGCGCAGGCGGTAGCGACGCACACAGAAGGCAAGGGAGAATTGTTTCCTCGGATTGAAGATTCTGCCGCGCAAGACATGTCCTAATTTGGGATAGCGCCAGTGGTAGCGCAGGCGCTAGCACTAAGGCTATAAAAAGGACTCCTCTCCTCTCGTTTCAGACACACATCAGAGAGATATCAGAGAGAGGTAGAGTGCCAGAATTCCAGAGGCTATCTTGGCCGAAAGTTGAAGTCCTACCAAAGTTCTGCAAACTTCTGAAGGAGAATCTGATCACGCCGGATCCAAACGAAGTCCGCCTCTACAACGCTTATTCTACAGCGGATCTTCGCCTCCGACTTCAGAAGGGAGTTTTTTATTTATTTTCATTTCATATTTTTCTTGTAAACGGTTAGTGAAATCGCCTCGTGTTGGCGACTAGGTTTGGGTAGGACTTAGGGGGAAACTCGTCTCGTGTTGGCGACTAGATCTAGGCTAGGTCGAGGGGGTGCTCGAGGCCACATCCGGGGAAGGGTTGGCTAGAGCGGCTTGAGGCCGAATCCGGGGAGGATAGGCTAGGGCCACCGGTTCGTGGGGAAGCGAGTCGGGATAGAAAACAAAAATGAGTCTTTCTATTAGCTTTGATTTCTAGCTTCGATAAGAGATCAAGTTTTGTAATCATGCTTCTCAAGTTAATAAAATCATGTCTTTACTTTTACTTCACTTGATATTTCTTGATCTTCTTTAGTTTAATAATTAAAGCTTTTTCTAAAATATTCATAAGATATCAAAAGTTTTTAAAACCCTTATTCACCCCCCCCCCCCCTCTAAGGGCGCCTACCGATCCAACAGTATTGACCTCCTTCAAGATGCTGGATACTCTGGGTACAAGCCTGTGGACACTCCTATGGATGCAAATCACAAGCTCTCTGCTCATAGCTCTGACTCCGACCAACTGCTTACAAACCCCGAATACTATCGACGCTTGGTCGGAAAGCTAATCTACCTTACGGTGACACGACCGGACATCTCATTTGTTGTAGGAGTAGTAAGTCGGTTTATGCATGCTCGTCGGACATCTCATCTTCAAGTTGTTGAGCGTATTCTTAGATATCTAAAGAACACTCCCGGTCAAGGACTGTTGTACAAACCATCTACCTCTCTATCTCTTGTCGCGTTCTGTGATGCCGACTACGCAGGATCTATTGACGATAGGCGCTCCACCACTGGTTTCTGTACATACTTCGGTGGACATCTCATTACCTGGCGTAGCAAGAAACAGACTGTGGTTGCTCGCTCATCTGCTGAGGCTGAGTACCGGGCCATGGCAGCCGTTGCGTCTGAATTAACCTGGCTTGAGAGCCTTCTAAACGATTTAGGTATAAAACTCTCATCTCCGGCAATTGTTCTTTGCGACAGTCAAGCTGCAATACACATTGCCAAGAATCCAGTCTTTCATGAACGAACAAAGCATATCGAAGTTGACTGTCACTTTATTCGGGAGAAGGTCCAGTCAAAGAAGATAGAATTGGAGCATGTTCCTGCTACAAGACAGGTTGCTGACATCCTTACTAAAGCTCTCTCCCGGCCATTATACTATCAGTTTTTGTCCAATCTTCGCGCATACGACTTGTACGCTCCAGCTTGCGGGGGAGTGTTAGAAAAATTCATGTAATAGGCCCATATACAGGCCCATTTAATCCTTCTGCTCTTTAGTCCCACACCATGTATAGGTTTTTCTGTCTCACTCTCTCTCCATTTAATCCTTCTTCTCTTTAGTCCCACACCATGTATAGGTTTTTCTGTCTCACCGTGTATTCTTTCTTTGTATTTGTAAATGTGAAAATATATATAAAGATTTGGGAATTTCCAACAGTAGTAAAAAAAATTGTTGTGCCAGAGTTATTGAACGCATCATTTAACAACATATAAGTGCATCCCACGCGTCAAAATCTGGTACACACCCAAACTTACAACCATGTGAGTTGAGGGCTAGTGGGATGACAAATGTCTAAGGGAGCATAAAAGAATACAGCAAAGAGAGAGAGAGAGAGCTGTGTGAAATTCCATTATGGGAAAGAATGAGTGATGGGGACATAATGGGTTCAGATAGGGACAATAAAAATTATTACATTTTGTAATCAATCATGAGTAAGAAGAAGCTTGGGCATTTAGAAAAATAGCAAGGCCAAGGATGAATATAAGTTTAAGAATCAACTCATAAGGGAAAAAGTATAGAAGGCTAATGATGGGAAAATAAATACTAGATGAAGCTGCATAAATCAGAAGAGCATGGACAATACCTTCCAAAAAACAATTATCATTAACACAGACAGATATTGCACACCTATTCATGAAAAGAAAATGATCTAAATTTCATACAAGGACATCGTTATTCATTTGTCAATCTTGAAACTTCTTTTCCTGCTCTAGTTCTATGGAAAGGACGTATATAATTTTCAGATGATGGGCTTAAACAACTAAGAATCATCCTAGTTCAAAGAAAACATTCAGATGTTCTAAGAAAATCCTTGCCAAAAGAACTGGAATAAACTAAACCACCTTTTTGAGAAATTAAGAAACTGGAAACTTGTTTGTATGAGAATATTCATGAAAGTATGAGACCATTGACATATTATCCATGCCTTCGACATATACAATGTAATATGGATGGGGAAAATGCAACACAATGAAAAATTGAGGTAATGTACCCCAGTTCTTCCTTCCGCCAAGAATGCCATGGAGGAAAACAGCAGTTGGTGGATCGGGTACAGATTTGTCAGTAACAGAATTCCACCGAACCTGCAAGTAGGAGATTGTAACATATTTCAATGATTGATCTCAATCCATCCACATATATTAACAGAACATAGCTTGGAGAATGATTCTATTTATTTAATGTAGAAATAGAATTGATTTTACAACTGAAAAGATGAAGATATTAACAATGCAGAGATTTCAAAATTCAACACAGATTTCTCTATCCATGCATAGAAGAAGCTGCATGAAGTATCCTTACATACTAGAATACCTTCTAAAACTCCAAATTAAACAGAGGTTACATAGCTATTGGATCCAAGTGTTTCTGTTCCATTTAAAAAATGCTTCCTTACCATTAAAGCAAATCTGACACAATTCAAATTTATAAGACCACGACATTAAACAGGTAACTATCATTTTAAAGTGGAAGGCCTGTAAGGCACTAAGAACACCTAGATAACTTCCAACTGTTACGGGCCAGCCGTGACTCGTAGGAAGCTTTGTCGAAGAGGTGGTTGGAGGTGGAGTTGGTCGAGGTGGAGAACTCTATGGAGCCTTACCACGGTTGCATAAACAGGGTGTGCTGGAGAGGAGAGAGCTACCACAATCTCACAATAGAGACAATTTGAGAGACTTCAAATCTTGTTTACCTTCACTCAAACATGACATACCTTTAAATAGGCTTACATGAAACTAAAAATTTAACCAACTATTAATGACTCATAATAACAACTACCAACAACCTATTAATGACCGTAAAAGCAACCATAGTCTCTGAAAAGTGTAAAAGCAACCATAGTCACTAATAACTAACAACCAACATAATTAAAGCGACTCAAAGGATAACTAGGCGCGACTACATGTAACATCACTCAAAGGAAAATTAGGTGCAGAGGACTGTAACACCAACCACCAGACCTATAAGTTTTGACATGTTTAAGGGGGAAAAGGATATTTTGGATGAATGGAAACTTAGCCAAAAAGCTATACTTAGATGTCAAAAAAAGAATTTGGTATATAGGAGAAGTTTCGCCAGAGATATCTCATTTTTCAATGCAACCCTCGGAAGATGTAAGTTTATTGAATTCTATTCCTGGAATTCAAATTGTTATTCACTAAAAAAACACTGAAAATTCTTGTCACGAAGCTTCTAGAAAGATAATTTCATAGAAGACAGATCTACTTATAGGCAAGCTATACTAAGCATGTGGCAAGCCAACAAAACCCAGGTTTTTGATAACCAACACCAATACTAGAATTTCAATTGTCATTCGGCACAAGAAAACTGAAAATCTGTTGAAGTCAAATTCTTGTCACGAAACTTTCTAGAAATATAATTTCATATAAGACAGCTCTGCTCAGCAGCTAGCTATACTAAGTGTGCAGCAAGCCTACAAAGCTTAGTTTTTTCATTGCCAACACCGATAGTAATTGATGCCAGTTCACAAAATTAAAGGAAATAATAACAAGATATATTATATTTTATGATATATATAGGGTCATTTACCGGGACATCCTCTCTAAGTTTGCTAAATTACAGGTTGCACCCCTCTTACTTTTGAAATTACAAAAACCTCCCCTGTAAGTTTACATTCCATAACATCCATGCACAAAAATAGCCCCATAAAGATATACTCCGAGGGGGTACTATTGTGCATGGATGTTATGAAATGTAAAACTTACAGAGGAGGTTTTTGTAATTTCAACAATAAGAGGGGCGCAACCTGTAGTTATGCTAACTTCCAAGGGAAGTTTTGGTAATTATTCTGTTAGCTTTATTAGCATTAGGTTAAATATAATTATGTAACCACCTCTTATATAAGAGGCTCTATTCACGCTAATAATATAATTTTCAGCCAGTTTTCACAGTTCGTCAACATGGTATCAGAGCCATGACCTAAAACCACGCCTCTTGCTCTCGCCGACTGTCTTCCGCCCGCCGCCGCTCCTCGCCGGCTTCCTCTCTCCCTTCCGCATCCAACACTAGCCCTCCTCTCTTTCTTGTCCCTGCACAGCGGCGGCTCCATGCATCTCGTGCGTCGGCCAGACAGCGCTGGCTGACGGGATGTCCTCCTCGTTGGATTCCGCCGGTTCGATTGACCTCAAACTTTGGGAAAAGTTTTGCTTTCGCATGCTTCTTGCTCTACTGATTTTTTAAGAGATTCTAACGGTTGGATGTCCCCCAGATTCAGATCTCGTGTTTTTTGGTCCAAGAGGAGGAATGCTTCTAACTCTCAAATGAAGTCATATCTCCACTCCGCTCTTTGAAGAAGTGTTCTCCATTCCCCTCCACCGTTGTCTTGGAAGAGTTCTTTTTTTACATGTAGGAAGTGACGGATTCGGGCGCCTCCATGACCCCCGCTGGATCTACCCGGCCTGGCTTGGATCACAACTTCTCTCAGATCACTATGATCTGACTGGATGATACTAATTATCTCTCGTGGTCTCGCTCCATTACCTTAGCCTTAAAGAGTCATCGTCAATTTGGCTATATCAACGGTGCCACCAGTACTCCGGCTAAGGACTCTGCAAATTGGTCTCAATGAGAGTCAGAAAACTCTTGTTATATCCTGGCTCACGAATTCCATGCAGGAATAAATTGCCCGGAACTACCTTTTTCTCGACACTGCTGCTGATATCTGGAAACGTGTTGAGGCTACCTATTCCAGGAAGGGGAATGCTGCCCAGATTTACCAGTTGTGTCGCAAGATCTTCTTCGTCAGGGCGATCGCCCTCCTTCGGCTTACTATCTTGAGTTTACTCAACTCTATCAAGAGTACGACCACTTTGACTTTCTCGTCATGGTCTGTAATGTGGATGAACTCTCACTACTGACTCACATGGACCGCAATCGGGTGTTTAAGTTTTTACAAGGGTTACATAGAAATTGTGATCAGATTACAGCCTAGATCTTGGGATGTGTCCCTATTCCTTCACTTCCTGAGGCTTACAACATTATTCAACTAGCTAATTCACACATTATCTAATAAATGTAATTTTCAATAAAAATCTATTGATGGGGAAAACAACAAAAAAATCTTAAAGAAAATTCAAATGTTAATTCAAACTTGCGTCTAATAGAATTCGACGCACCGTTGATTTCTACTCAACGCCAGCTTCGAGAGCTGTCTGGGATAGTTAATTCGACTAGCACTTGACGCGGCGTCAAATTCAAATCGACGCATGCGTCGATTTAAAAGTTGCTGCATGAATTCGAAGTCACGTCGATTTCCACTCGACGCAACGTCGACTTTTCAAGCGCGCGCAGACCTTGCTTCTAGAAGCAACTTCGACATATTTTGGCGCACTGAATCTACTTCTTTTCGACGTTGCTTCGAGTATAACCCTAAGTTACGACGAATCGCCTTCTTTAAGCAACACAGACGTTAGATCATTTCACGCTTTCGAATTTTCTCTATGTTGCTCTCTTGCTTTCTTGCGTTCGTGTTCCCATTTCTTTCTCCCTTCCTAGTTTGTTTTTGCAGGTACTCTTATAAGATTAAATGGCTCCTCCAAAGGTGAATTCAGGATTCGATGTTGACATCGAATTGTTTAACGCTATTGCAGAAAATTTCAAAGGAATTTTGGGTCTCTTCCAAACTGCAGGACTCACAAAACTGATTTCTACAAGGAGCAAGATATATGATATCGAATTGACAGTATCTGAACTTACAGCGGCAGAAACTCAACAAGCACTACAAATCATGAACTTCAACAAAGAAAAGGCAATCAATCTGAAGAAGAATGACTTCTCGGAAGAATACAGATTTCTAGCACACATAGTAGGCAAAGTATTACTATGCAAAATCTCTGCGCATGATGTCATCCCAAAACAGCAGCTGCAAATAATGGGGGCTCTGGTTCTGAACAAAAGAATCAACTGGGGAAAATGCCTCCTAAAACTAATTAGTCACAAGTATGCTCACAAAGAAAATGCATACATGAGGATTATGAGTCAAGTACTATATCACCACTATCAGTGGTGTGCAGATCCAAAGGAGTGTTCATTCCTCCTGGAAAAGGAATAAATATAGAGATCTTCTCCAAGTGGACCCGACAAATTCTGAAACCTGGTAAACTTTCACCATCTCCTCCATCTCCAGTTGCTGAAGAACGGGAAACAAATCATCCAGCACAGATCTCTTCCCTACAACCACAATCTACCACAACTCCGGAACCTAATCTTACATCCATCCTTTTTGCTCCTCTAGAACAAGATCATCCTCAACCAACTCCTCCTATTGACATAACAACTCCTCCTATTGACATACCAACTCCTCCTATTGACACACCTTATACCTCCCATACTATACATCTTTTTGATATTAATCAGACAATATCTAAAGCAGTGGATCTGGCCACTGGGACATTCTCTGTCTTGCTACAGACTCAGTCAAGAAAGTTTCAAAGGAAATACTCTCAGATGAAAACTGAACTAAAAGAAACAAAGGAGTCAATTCAGGCAACCAACACACTGATATCCTCCTCCAAGATAACAAGATCTTTCTTAACCTCACTTTTCAGTAAGGTTCAGAAGGGGGAGACTGTTCAAGAGGAGAAAGTGTCTGCTCAAGAGGAGGAGATTGTTCAAGAGAGGGAGACTGCTACAGATGTTTCAGTTCCTGCTCCAGAAAAGCCTGCACAAATCCAGGGGGAGTTGTCTGCATCAACTCAGGGGGAACTCCTCACAGCTGATGAACAGATCATAAAGGAAGTCACTACAATTGCTCGTGAAGTTGTTCACATGGTTGAAGATGTTGCATCACTTTAGGGGAAGCTGCACAAAGATGCTAACAAATCTACTGAGGAGGAGAAAAATGCTGACAGTCTGCTGAGGAGTCTCTCATATTTCCATAAAGATATGTGCTAACACATGTTTTCTCAAGAAAAAGGAAAGCTTCTCCGAAAGATCAGTAACAATCAGCTGAGAAGAAAATGAACAACTACTCTTATAATTCTTCAGTGCACATATCTGAGATACAATTATGGTGGACAATCATTTCATTATTCAGAAGTTTCTTAAAATTTCATTTTAGAAGATTCTCAATTTATGTTGACATTTTCTTAACATATGCTTTTATGTACACTCTTTTATTTTTCAATATGTTGAAATCACTTAAAAAATCTGTTAAATTTGTCTAAGATAAATAGAGGGAGATTGTTGGGAAAAACATCATCTGGATTTATCTTACAAATTATGTAAAAGTGATCTCATTCTAGGATTTATTACCCATGTTGTATAGTGAGGGTAATATGATCTTTAGTTGTCTTAGGATGACATACTCACATAGTCACATTAGAGTGTCAAAGTCTAGTCAAAAGGAGAGCAAAATCCAGCCGAGTTAATTCTGCGTCGAAAAAAATCGACGCAGCTTCGATTGAAAGTCGAAGTAACTTCGAATAGAAGTAAAGATAACTCAGACTGGCAGTCGAAGCATCATTAGAAGTCAACGCAGAAGGCAGAGTTTGAAGTCTACATTTTTCATCTCGACGGATACGTCGATAAGAAATTGACGCAGCGTCGATAACAGAGTTCAATTCAAAGTTGAGGAAGATTTCAAAGCTGCTTTTAATAGTATTCAGAGGTGCGTCGATAAGAAGTCAGAAGTTATTCGACGCAATGTCGAATACAGTCACAGTTTTGGAAAACTTCCTGGAATAGATTCTGATGCTTATTCAGAAGATATATATGGAAGATATTTGAATTATAATGGGTCGCACATGAACAAGAATAGAAAATAATTCCATAGATTCAATAATGATGAAATTGGAAGTTATGCAAAGGATTTTGACGGGCTGTCAACACAAATAGAAAGAGAGCAATAATTCCCCTCGGACATTCGAACTGGAGAAGGATCAGAAAAGAAAAGTCATTCATCTCCATTCGACAGAAGATTATACGTACAGAATTCAAAAATGACACAACAATTCTGATTATTTAGCTCTCTCTCTCTCTTACAGCATACACGATAAATCTCTGTACAGAATATTGTACAGAATATCAAGTAGGTTGGGATAACCAATAAAACAATGAGCTCAACCTTCTAAAATGATTAATAGATGTGTTGAAACCGAGACTTGCGAACAAGACTTAGTCTCTGTGGAGTTCGGGGCCCTCAGCTAGCCGAGGGGCGACCAATCCTTACTCCTCCCAAGGGAGAGCTCTAGGTTGAAGGTGTTGGAACTAGAGACTGGACCAAGGGCTTAGTGGGGAGGTCCCGCCACATACCCGGAAGCCCCTTAGGAACTTCCCCTCCCAAGCCACTACTAAGCTTGGGCACCACTGGAGGCTCTCCTCACCCCCCTAGAGAGACTTGGGGAGGGAGAGAGAGAGGGAGAGAACTAGCCAAGAATCAGCTCCTCTCAAATGGTGCCCCCTTGGTCCTATTTATAGGATTTTTATAGTTGGGCTGCAAATAGCCGAAAACTGGTCTGCCAGATTACCAAAATACCCTTGAACTGGGCTGCAGATAGCCAAATCCCGCTGCTCTTGGACTGCGAATAACCAAAACTGGACTGCGAATAGCCAAATCCCGCTACTCTTGGGCGCTAAACGCAGACCGCCTACCCGGCAAGGTTCTGGGCGAGCCGGAGGCCTCTCGGCCCTCCCAGCTCGCCCCCACAAGGGTCTGGGCGAGCCGGAGGCCTCCCGGCCCTCCCAGCTCGCCCCCACAAGGGTGTGGGCGAGCCAGAGGCCTCCCGGCCCTCCCGGCTCGCCCCCACAAGGGTGTGGGCGAGCCGGAGGCCTCCCGGCCCTCCCGTCTCGCCCCCACAAGGGTGTGGGCGAGCCGGAGGCCTCCCGGCCCTCCCGGCTCGCCCCCACAAGGGTCTGGGCGAGCCGGAGGCCTCCCGGCCCTCCCGGCTCGCCCCCACAAGGGTCTGGGCGAGCCGGAGGCCTCCCGGCCCTCCCGGCTCGCCCCCACAAGGGTCTGGGCGAGCCGGAGGCCTCCCGGCCCTCCCGGCTCGCCCCCACAAGGGTGTGGGCGAGCCGGAGGCCTCCCGGCCCTCCCGGCTCGCCCCCACAAGGGTCTGGGCGAGCCGGAGGCCTCCCGACTCGCCCCCACAAGGGTGTGGGCGAGCCGGAGGCCTCCCGGCCCTCCCGGCTCGCCCCCACAAGGGTCTGGGCGAGCCGGAGGCCTCCCGGCCCTCCCGGCTCGCCCCCACAAGGGTGTGGGCGAGCCGGAGGCCTCCCGGCCCTTCCGGCTCGCCCCCACAAGGCTCTGGGCGAGCCGGAGGCCTCCCGGCCCTCCCGGCTCGCCCCCACAAGGGTGTGGGCGAGCCGGAGGCCTCCCGGCCCTCCCGGCTCGCCCCCACAAGGGTGTGGGCGAGCCGGAGGCCTCCCGGCCCTCCCGGCTCGCCCCCACAAGGCTCTGGGCGAGCCGGAGGCCTCCCGGCCCTCCCCGGCTCGCCCTCACAAGGCTCTGGGCGAGTCGGAGGCCTCCCGGCCCTCCCCGGCTCGCCCTCACAAGGGAACAGTCCTGGGATGCGCCCCTCAGACTCGACTCCCTCCAAATGCTCACCCCTCCTCCTCCCGGGGTCGCGCCATTTGGAAATATTGGGCCTAAAAATATCTTGGGCCTCGGGGGCCCACTCGGCGAATACAGGGTTGTACACAATCCCCGCTCTTTTCGAGCGTGGCTCACGCTCGGAAAGAAATGTCCAACCCTGCATATTCGACGAGTGTCGCTGGGAATCCGGTTATTGGTGATATCTTGGAAAAGCCACAACGCCTCCCCGAGAGGTCCCCCAACCTTGCCGGCTAGCGAGAGCCCGGCTAGCTGAGCCACCTCGGGGAAAAACACAGCCTCCCCGAGAGGCCTTCCTACCCTGCCGGCTAGTGAGAGCCCGGCTAGTGGAGCCACCTCGGGGGAAAAACACTTAGCCTCCCCGAGAGGTCTTCCAACTCTGCCGGCTAGTGAGAGCCCGGCTAGCGAGACCATCTCGGGGGAAAATACATAGCCTCCCCGAGAGGTCTTCCAACTATGCCGGCTAGTGAGAGCCCGGCTAGCGAGACCATCTCGGGGGAAAAATACATAGCCTCCCCGAGAGGTCTTCTAACTATGCCGGCTAGTGAGAGCCCGGCTAGCGAGACCATCTCGGGGGAAAAATACTTAGCCTCCCCGAGAGGTCTTCCAACTCTGCCGGCTAGTGAGAGCCCGGCTAGCGAGACCACCTCGGGGGAAAAATACTTAGCCTCCCCGAGAGGTCTTCCAACTCTGCCGGCTAGTGAGAGCCCGGCTAGCGAGACCACCTCGGGGGGAAAAATACTTAGCCTCCCCGAGAGGTCTTCTAACTATGCCGGCTAGTGAGAGCCCGGCTAGCGAGACCATCTCGGGGGAAAAATACATAGCCTCCCCGAGAGGTCTTCTAACTATGCCGGCTAGTGAGAGCCCGACTAGCGAGACCATCTCGGGGGAAAAATACTTAGCCTCCCCGAGAGGGCTTCCAACTCTGCCGGCTAGTGAGAGCCCGGTTAGCGAGACCATCTCTGGGGAAAAATACATAGCCTCCCCGAGAGGTCTTCCAACTCTGCCGGCTAGTGAGAGCCCGGCTAGCGAGACCACCTCGGGGGAAAAATACTTAGCCTCCCCGAGAGATCTTCCAACTATGCCGGCTAGTGAGAGCCCGGCTAGCGAGACCACCTCGGGGGAAAAATACATAGCCTCCCCGAGAGGTCTTCCAACTCTGCCGGCTAGTGAGAGCCCGGCTAGCGAGACCACCTCGGGGGAAAAATACTTAGCCTCCCCGAGAGGTCTTCCAACTCTGCCGGCTAGTGAGAGCCCGGCTAGCGAGACCACCTCGGGGGAAAAATACTTAGCCTCCCCGAGAGGTCTTCCAACTATGCCGGCTAGTGAGAGCCCGGCTAGCGAGACCACCTCGGGGGAAAAATACATAGCCTCCCCGAGAGGTCTTCTAACTATGCCGGCTAGTGAGAGCCCGGCTAGCGGAACCATCCGAGGGGAACTACAGCACCAAAGACTTATCACCTTGCCAGCCTCTCCAGAGATCAACCTGAACCCCCCCGTCTAGTGAGAGCCCGGGAGCGGAATCGATCTGGGGCATTCTAGCACCAAAATGTCAAACCTTGCCAGCCTCTCCAGAGATCAACCTGAACCCCCCGTCTAGGTGAGAGCCCGGGAGCGGAATCGATCTGGGGCATTCCAGCACCAAACGTATATCACCTTGCCAGCCTCTCCAGAGATCAACCTGAACCCCCCGTCTAGTGAGAGCCCGGGAGCGGAATCGATCTGGGGCATTCCAGCACCAAACATATCAAACCTTGCCAGCCTCTCCAGAGATCAACCTGAACCCCCCGTCTAGGTGAGAGCCCGGGAGCGGAATCGATCTGGGGCATTCCAGCACCAAACATATCAAACCTTGCCAGCCTCTCCAGAGATCAACCTGAACCCCCCGTCTAGGTGAGAGCCCGGGAGCGGAATCGATCTAGGACATTCCAGCACCAAACATATATCACCTTGCCAGCCTCTCCAGAGATCAACCTGAACCCCCCGTCTAGTGAGAGCCCGGGAGCGGAATCGATCTGGGGCATTCTAGCACCAAAATGTCAAACCTTGCCAGCCTCTCCAGAGATCAACCTGAACCCCCCGTCTAGGTGAGAGCCCGGGAGCGGAATCGATCTGGGGCATTCCAGCACCAAACATATATCACCTTGCCAGCCTCTCCAGAGATCAACCTGAACCCCCCGTCTAGTGAGAGCCCGGGAGCGGAATCGATCTGGGGCATTCCAGCACCAAACATATCAAACCTTGTCAGCCTCTCCAGAGATCAACCTGAACCCCCCGTCTAGGTGAGAGCCCGGGAGCGGAATCGATCTGGGGCATTCCAGCACCAAACATATCAAACCTTGCCAGCCTCTCCAGAGATCAACCTGAACCCCCCGTCTAGGTGAGAGCCCGGGAGCGGAATCGATCTGGGGCATTCCAGCACCAAACATATATCACCTTGCCAGCCTCTCCAGAGATCAACCTGAACCCCCCGTCTAGTGAGAGCCCGGGAGCGGAATCGATCTGGGGCATTCCAGCACCAAACGTATCAAACCTTGCCAGCCTCTCCAAAGATCAACCTGAACCCCCCGTCTAGGTGAGAGCCCGGGAGCGGAATCGATCTGGGGCATTCCAGCACCAAAACATCCAACCTTGCCAGCCTCTCCAGAGATCAACCTGAACCCCCCGTCTAGGTGAGAGCCCGGGAGCGGAATCGATCTGGGGCATTCCAGCACCAAACATATATCACCTTGCCAGCCTCTCCAGAGATCAACCTGAACCCCCCGTCTAGGTGAGAGCCCGGGAGCGGAATCGATCTGGGGCATTCCAGCACCAAAACATCCAACCTTGCCAGCCTCTCCAGAGATCAACCTGAACCCCCCGTCTAGTGAGAGCCCGGGAGCGGAATCGATCTGGGGCATTCTAGCACCAAAATGTCAAACCTTGCCAGCCTCTCCAGAGATCAACCTGAACCCCCCGTCTAGGTGAGAGCCCGGGAGCGGAATCAATCTGGGGCATTCCAGCACCAAACATATATCACCTTGCCAGCCTCTCCAGAGATCAACCTGAACCCCCCGTCTAGTGAGAGCCCGGGAGCGGAATCGATCTGGGGCATTCCAGCACCAAACATATCAAACATTGCTAGCCTCTCCAGAGATCAACCTGAACCCCCCGTCTAGGTGAGAGCCCGGGAGCAGAATCGATCTGGAGCATTCCAGCACCAAACATATCAAACCTTGCCAGCCTCTCCAGAGATCAACCTGAACCCCCCGTCTAGGTGAGAGCCCGGGAGCGGAATCGATCTGGGGCATTCCAGCACCAAACATATATCACCTTGCCAGCCTCTCCAGAGATCAACCTGAACCCCCCGTCTAGTGAGAGCCCGGGAGCGGAATCGATCTGGGGCATTCTAGCACCAAAATGTCAAACCTTGCCAGCCTCTCCAGAGATCAACCTGAACCCCCCGTCTAGGTGAGAGCCCGGGAGCGGAATCGATCTGGGGCATTCCAGCACCAAACATATATCACCTTGCCAGCCTCTCCAGAGATCAACCTGAACCCCCCGTCTAGTGAGAGCCCGGGAGCGGAATCGATTTGGGGCATTCCAGCACCAAACATATCAAACCTTGCCAGCCTCTCCAGAGATCAACCTGAACCCCCCGTCTAGGTGAGAGCCCGGGAGCGGAATCGATCTGGGGCATTCCAGCACCAAACATATCAAACCTTGCCAGCCTCTCCAGAGATCAACCTGAACCCCCCGTCTAGGTGAGAGCCCGGGAGCGGAATCGATCTGGGGCATTCCAGCACCAAACATATATCACCTTGCCAGCCTCTCCAGAGATCAACTTGAACCCCCCGTCTAGTGAGAGCCCGGGAGCGGAATCGATCTGGGGCATTCCAGCACCAAACGTATCAAACCTTGCCAGCCTCTCCAGAGATCAACCTGAACCCCCCGTCTAGGTGAGAGCCCGGGAGCGGAATCGATCTGGGCATTCCAGCACCAAAACATCCAACCTTGCCAGCCTCTCCAGAGATCAACCTGAACCCCCCGTCTAGGTGAGAGCCCGGGAGCGGAATCGATCTGGGGCATTCCAGCACCAAACATATATCACCTTGCCAGCCTCTCCAGAGATCAACCTGAACCCCCCGTCTAGGTGAGAGCCCGGGAGCGGAATCGATCTGGGGCATTCCAGCACCAAAACATCCAACCTTGCCAGCCTCTCCAGAGATCAACCTGAACCCCCCGTCTAGGTGAGAGCCCGGGAGCGGAATCGATCTGGGGCATTCCAGCACCAAAATATGTGTCACACCTTGTTAGTCATAATATTGCATGCAAGAAAAAGAAACTAAGAAAACAAACCATCGCATTACGTGGATTTACTGGTACAAGCGTTTTTGGTCGCCACCACTTAGCTTGGGATATCCTTTCTTTGCCTCCAACATCCTAGGGCCTGTCCTCCTCGATCCCCTTCGGTCAGTGTCGTTGTTGCATCGGACCCATTGCCTCCCTTATTTCCAAAAACTCCGGGCAGGTGGATGTCGCGTGACCTTCTTCCTGATGGAAGTCACAGTAGGATAACTCCACCCTACCCCCTCCTCTTCCTCCTCTTTCTGCTTTCCTGGCTCTCCTCCTTCTTCCCCCGCCAATCGCAATAGTTTGCGGAGGCGGTGGAGGGGGTGCCCTTTGTCCCTGCCTCCACCTTGGGAGGTTGGATCTTTTCCTCTTGAAGTTCCCCCCTCCTTGCTCTCGCGGAGTTGACTTGCTGGCCTCTGCGCTTGTCGGGCCATTGGGTACCCGCCACCCGAGGTGGCTTCGCCCATCGACATTCACTCGACTCCTTCTGGGGCGGGGCGAGTGGGGGCCGGTTGCCTCCCCGTTCGCCCCCCTTTGGGGCTGGGCTAGAAGGGGCGGGGCGAGCTGGGAGGGCGCCTCCCTCCTGAGCTCGCCCCCTTGCAGGGGCGGAGCGAGCTGGGAGGGCGCCTCCCTCCTGAGCTCGCCCCCTTGGGGACGGGCGAGTGGGGGTATAGCACCTCCCCACCTCCCCTCCACTGGTACCTCTTTCTTGGACTGCTGGCCGAGAGTTCCCTCCTCCACCTGCCGGGGTGGGATCTTCGGACCATCTCCTCTTCTGCCTCCGACTATTATGGCGAAAGCACCCTGGACGGTATGTAAGACCTCTTGCTTGAAATTTTCGAACATCTCCAACGTCACTTCAGCCATCGGGGGTTGTGAGTGACCTGGGTCGGAACTTCCTCCACCTCCATCCATGGAGCTCATCTTGAGAGTTTCTTGAATCGGTCACACTCCACGCTCACCGCACCATGTGTTGAAACCGAGACTTGCGAACAAGACTTAGTCTCTGTGGAGTTCGGGGCCCTCAGCTAGCCGAGGGGCGACCAATCCTTACTCCTCCCAAGGGAGAGCTCTAGGTTGAAGGTGTTGGAACTAGGGACTGGACCAAGGGCTTAGTGGGGAGGTCCCACCACATACCCGGAAGCCCCTTAGGAACTTCCCCTCCCAAGCCACTACTAAGCTTGGGCACCACTAGAGGCTCTCCTCACCCCCCTAGAGAGACTTGGGGAGGGAGAGAGAGAGGGAGAGAACTAGCCAAGAATCAGCTCCTCTCAAATGGTGCCCCCTTGCTCCTATTTATAGGATTTTTGAAGTTGGGCTGCAAATAGCCGAAAACTGGTCTGCCAGATTACCAAAATACCCTTGAACTGGGCTGCAGATAGCCAAATCCCGCTGCTCTTGGACTGCGAATAACCAAAATTGGACTGCGAATAGCCAAATCCCGCTACTCTTGGGCGCTAAACGCAGACCGCCTACCCGGCAAGGTTCTGGGCGAGCCGGAGGCCTCTCGGCCCTCCCAGCTCGCCCCCACAAGGGTCTGGGCGAGCCGGAGGCCTCCCGGCCCTCCCAGCTCGCCCCCACAAGGGTGTGGGCGAGCCAGAGGCCTCCCGGCTCGCCCCCACAAGGGTGTGGGCGAGCCGGAGGCCTCCCGGCCCTCCCGTCTCGCCCCCACAAGGGTGTGGGCGAGCCGGAGGCCTCCCGGCCCTCCCGGCTCGCCCCAACAAGGGTCTGGGCGAGCCGGAGGCCTCCCGGCTCGCCCCCACAAGGGTGTGGGCGAGCCGGAGGCCTCCCGGCCCTCCCGGCTCGCCCCCACAAGGGTCTGGGCGAGCCGGAGGCCTCCCGGCCCTCCCGGCTCGCCCCCACAAGGGTGTGGGCGAGCCGGAGGCCTCCCGGCCCTCCCGGCTCGCCCCCACAAGGGTGTGGGCGAGCCGGAGGCCTCCCGGCCCTCCCGGCTCGCCCCCACAAGGGTCTGGGCGAGCCGGAGGCCTCCCGGCCCTCCCGGCTCGCCCCCACAAGGGTGTGGGCGAGCCGGAGGCCTCCCGGCCCTCCCGGCTCGCCCCCACAAGGGTCTGGGCGAGCCGGAGGCCTCCCGGCCCTCCCGGCTCGCCCCCACAAGGGTCTGGGCGAGCCGGAGGCCTCCCGGCCCTCCCGGCTCGCCCCCACAAGGGTCTGGGCGAGCCGGAGGCCTCCCGGCCCTCCCGGCTCGCCCCCACAAGGGTGTGGGCGAGCCGGAGGCCTCCCGGACCTCCCGGCTCGCCCCCACAAGGGTGTGGGCGAGCCGGAGGCCTCCCTGCCCTTCCGGCTCGCCCCCACAAGGCTCTGGGAGAGCCGGAGGCCTCCCGGCCCTCCCGGCTCGCCCCCACAAGGGTCTGGGCGAGCCGGAGGCCTCCCGGCCCTCCCGGCTCGCCCCCACAAGGGTGTGGGCGAGCCGGAGGCCTCCCGGCTCGCCCCCACAAGGGTCTGGGCGAGCCGGAGGCCTCCCGGCCCTCCCGGCTCGCCCCCACAAGGGTGTGGGCGAGCCGGAGGCCTCCCGGCCCTCCCGGCTCGCCCCCACAAGGGTGTGGGCGAGCCGGAGGCCTCCCGGCCCTTCCGGCTCGCCCCCACAAGGCTCTGGGCGAGCCGGAGGCCTCCCGGCCCTCCCCGGCTCGCCCTCACAAGGCTCTGGGCGAGTCGGAGGCCTCCCGACCCTCCCCGGCTCGCCCTCACAAGGGAACAGTCCTGGGATGCGCCCCTCAGACTCGACTCCCTCCAAATGCTCACCCCTCCTCCTCCCGGGGTCGCGCCATTTGGAAATATTGGGCCTAAAAATATCTTGGGCCTCGGGGGCCCACTCGGCGAATACAGGGTTGTACAAGATGAGCCCTAAAGATTATCGGATTAAACTGGCTAACCCTAATGGGCTCAAGCTCAGTCCATAAGCACAATAATCATTTAAATGCATTTTTGTATAAATCTAAGTGTTGAGCAGGAAAAAAAGACGCTGATATCTATGTTGAGTGTGACAAAAATGAAAATGACAAGATAGTTGTGCCAAAATTAAAAAAAAAAAGATAAATTGATGAATGATTAAATTATAGAAATAATAAGAGTGATAATCTACCGGTGATAAGATCATAGGATAATAAAAATAAAATAAATCTTGGTGTTTTGAGAATGTACAAATAAAGTAAAATTAGATGATTTTGGGCATGTATAATGAATGTTAGAAAGAACAATAGAGTAAATAATGATCATTTAAACATAACTCAATTGAAAAACAATAGAATTACATGCGTATAGGTACCATATATATATTAAAAAATATGTTGAATGTATAAAGCATGCCAAAAGACCATGCGCCCATGATAAAAGATGAACTGAATAAGTAAGCTTAGTAACTTCATATGGAACAATGTATCAGAAGCATGAGATTTCTATGAAGTAAAGTTCTGCACTTTTCAAAACAAGTAAAGTGGCTGATAGAGGAATAAAGAAATGGTGTACATACAAGACTTCCTTGAACCAGCTCATAAGCCTGCAAAAACACACAATAAACTTGCTGCATTAGTAAACTGTAAACTTGAGCAGATAGTGCATCGAAGACAAATAAATACTGGAACCAGTAAATGAGCTAAATCTACTATTATATGAACTAAGAGCTTGCTTACATGTGCAAGGCAGTAAGAAGAGATGGAAATGACTAAATGGAGCTACTTCGGCTGTTTCGTGACAGAGGGAAGTAAAAAGTTATTTTTCCCCATGAAATATAATATTTCCAGCCATATGACTTAAATCTAATATGCTTCAAATTTACCCAAAGTGGTTAAATATGATACTCTTACTGCTGGGGATCACGTCACACAAGGTACACAATGATGGAGTCATTCATTTTGTGTGGATCGACAATCCATGATTTTCAGTTTTTTTTGTGTTTTGAAAGCAGTCATGATCGGAGAATCATCATTACCTGTGGCGGCTCCTAAGTCTATATATAGAACACATGGCTCATTTTCTGGGTATTGAAAGTTAGAGAGAAAAAGTTAGTCGGCCCCACCCCACCCCACCCCCACCCTCTCTCCCTCCTCCATCTCTGACCACCATTAGACTGGCCCACAACCACCCCCACTGCCTTCCCCATAACTACCTAGTAACCAACCCCACTACCCCATAAGGCCATAACTCCTGACAAGTACCACTTAACCACCCTAAATTTCGCCCACTAACTCTGCAAATCCGGAAATTAATTCCTTGTCACACACACACGCGTCCATCTCACACACACACACGTCCATCTCTCACACACACACGTCCATCTCACACACACATACGTCCATCTCACACACACACACGTCCATCTCACGCACACACACGTCCATCTCACACACACACACACACATCTCTAAAAGTTAACTCCCCAGCCTACTACTGGTCCCCACTCACAATCCCTCCCTTCCAGACAACCAAACGAACCCCCCTTCCAACCCACTTCCTCTGTCAAGTAAACTCACTTCCAGGAATTCTCCAGGCAGCCAGCTACTTGCATTGTATCCCTGTCCCCAGCCCAGAAGTATAACCTGAAACCAAAGCCAGCCCCGGGAATCTGTTCCAGCACCTCCTCACCCCACCTGAGAATCTCCAGAAAACTATGAGACTTGCTGAACCCCCATTCTCTGCTCTAATCCAGTTCAGGACAGCCATAATAATGAATTTCAGGCCTTGGAATGTCAGGCCAGTACTTGAAATCCCATTCCAGCTCTCAAATAGTCCAGTCCAGCCCTCCGAATCCCCTCCGGAAGTCCATATTCAGTCCATTGTTTCTCCAGCTATTGACATCTCATCAGACATCCACCGAGTCATTTATCCTATAATCATTGTGAGTTTGTCTGTGGTTATAATTTCTTTTGTGTTGAATGTATGTTAATTCATTGCTTCTACGAATATTGGTTTGTAATTCAAGTGTCTAAGTATTATGTGGCTTGCTAGGCTTAGTTCGCTAACATGATTGTTTACTCCACTCTTGTTTGTGTACCATTTTACTTTCTTCCTTACTAGAAACTCTATTTGAATGAAATTATTATGCAATATTGCTTATAAGTTCTTCTGTTGTAAGTGTAATTATCGGATACACGTCTCATTCATATAGTCAGTCACTTTAGTCTCCTGAAACCCTCACTAAAACTTACACAACGTCACTTCCTTGCAAAACTTGTCATCGCTCAGGCATGCACACATATACGCATTGTGTACATAAATACATAATTAAAACATGAATGCCTATATATACAGAGATACAATATATATATACATATATATACATATATATATACATATATATATATATATATGTTAGAAAAGAAACTAGAAAAATCCATGTAATAGGCCCATATATATAGGCTCATTTAATACTTATTCTCTTTAGTCTCACACCATGTATAGGTTTTTCTTTCTCACTCTCTCTCCTATATATCTGTGTTCCGCAACTTTATAACTGAAATGCGTACACAATTCTCCATTCCCCTAAAAGTCATCCGCACTGATAATGCTCGTGAGTACACCGGTCGCACTTTCTGTAATCTTTGCTCCGAATTTGGTATCATACATCAAACCTCCTGCGCTTATACTCCCCAACAAAATGGGGTAACCAAACGACAGAACCGTCATCTTCTTGATGTTGCTCGGACAATTATGTTTCAAATGCAGGTACCCACCGAATATTGGAACTTCGCGGTTTCTAATTCTACTGCTTGTCATCTCATAAATCGTATGCCCTCGTCTGTCCTAAACTTTGCCTCCCCTCTCAGTCTTCTTTTTCCCACCACATCTCCTTTTCCCCTCACACTACGTGTCTTCGGCTGTGTTTGTTATGTTCATCTACTTAGTCCACCTCACGACAAACTTGTTGCTCGCGCCGTCAAATACATGTTCGTTGGATATTCCCGAACTTAGAAAGGATATGTTTGTTACTCTCCAACTGAGAACAAGTTATTGGTCTCAGCTGAGGTCACCTTCTCTGAGGACCAACCATGCCACTCTCCACCCTCTCATTCCTCTCCACCATTTCCGCCTCCTCTTCCTAGACAAGCCATCCCGGTCACGACTCCGTCTCTACCACCAACTCCGCCTTCAATTCCCATCCCTCCCGTAGCACCTCCACCTCCTCTACGTTTATATACTCGTCAAAAATTCAAGAATACTAACATACAACAGTCTCTTGACGCCAATGACATTCCAACAACGGCCGATCCAGCGTCCACCTCTACGGCTCATCCCTTGGCCAACTACGTATCTCTACATCGCCTTCCCCCCCCCCCCCCCCTCTCCAACAATTTGCCATGTCTCTTTCCTCCATTTCTCTTCCTAACACTGTGCAGGAGGCGCTTCACCATCCAGGTTGGCGGGCAGCCATGGACGACGAAATGACAGCCCTCTGGGCTAACCAGACATGGGATCTGGTCCCCCTTCCTCCTGGCCACTCCCGTGTTAGCTGCAAATGGGTCTTTGTTATTAAACATGTTGTTGATGGCACCGTTGATCATTTGAAAGCTCGCCTCGTGGCCAGAGGTTTCACTCAGCAACAAGGACTCGATTATGAGGAAACCTTCTCCCCAGTGGCCAAACTGAACACTATTCGTGTTCTTATTTCCTTGGCAGTCCATCGTCATTGGCCCCTCTATCAGCTAGATATTAAAAATGTCTTCCTCAATGGTGATCTGCAGGAAGTTGTCTATATGCTCCAACCTCCCGGGTTTGAGACCACGGGGGAGTCCTTGGTCTGCTGTCCCAGGAAGTCTATATATGGTCTCAAACAGTCACCGCGTGCTTGATTTGACAAATTCAGCAAGGTGGTTTGTGCTATGGGATTCACTCGCAGCACGGCCGATTTCTCTCTATTTACCCTCCATCGGTCAACTGGTACTGTGATTCTTCTTGTATATGTTGATGATATCCTCGTCACCGGCGACGACACCACGGGGATACAATATGTTAAACAACAGCTAAACTCGGCATTCCAGACAAAAGACCTGGGAAATCTTCGATACTTCCTTGGGCTTGAAGTAGCGAGACGACCTGACGGGCTTGTCCTATCCCAACGGATGTATTGTATGGACCTCCTTCAAGATGTTGGATACTCTGGGTGCAAACCTGTGGACACTCCTATGGATGCGAATCACAAACTGTCTGCACATAGCTCTGACTCCGACCAACTGCTTACAAACCCCGAATACTATCGACGCTTGGTCGGAAAGCTAATTTATCTTACGGTAACAGGACCGGACATCTCATTTGCCGTAGGAGTAGTGAGTCGGTTTATGCATGCTCCGCGGACATCTCATCTTCAAGTTGTTGAGCGTATTCTTAAATATCTAAAGAACGCTCCCGGACAAGGACTGTTGTACAAACCATCTACCTTTTTATCTCTTGTAGCTTTCTGTGATGCCGACTACGCAGGATCTATTGACGATAGGCGCTCCACCACTAGTTTCTGTACATACTTCGGTGGACATCTCATTACTTGGCGTAGCAAGAAACAGACTGTGGTTGCTCGCTCATCTGCTGAGGCTGAGTACCGGGCCATGGTAGCCGTTACGTCTGAGTTAACCTGGATTGAGAGCCTTCTAAACGATTTAGGTATAAAACTCTCATCTCCGACAATTCTTCTTTGCGACAGTCAAGCTGCAATACACATTGCCAAGAATCCAGTCTTCCATGAACGAACAAAGCATATTGAAGTTGACTGTCACTTTATCCGGGAGAAGGTCCAGTCAAAGAAGATAGAATTTGAGCATGTTCCCGCTACAAGACAGGTTGCTGACATCCTTACTAAAGCTCTCTCCCGGCCATTATACGATCAATTTTTATCCAAGCTTGGTGCATACGACTTGTACGCTCCAGCTTGCGGGGGAGTGTTAGAAAAGAAACTAGAAAAATCCATGTAATAGGCCCATATATATAGGCCCATTTAATCCTTCTTCTCTTTAGTCTCACACCATGTATAGGTTTTCTGTCTCACTCTCTCTCCTATATATATGTATTCTTCCTTTGTTTTTAAGACATAAGAAATATATACAAAAGTTTATGGGGCTTTCCACAATATACATATATATATACATATATACATATACATATATATATATTCAGCAGAGGCCGACCGAAGATGGCATTGTAACTGCCCAGTGCGTCCACTACGACGAAGGTGGCGGGCCTTGTCACTCCTCCCATGGTTACCGAAAGCGTGATGCTTCTATTTCTTTTCTCTCCCCGGAGAACCCATAAAGGGGTCTGTCGCTTGCTCGGAGCGCCTTCCCTGTCTTTATTGCTTCAAATGTTGTCTTGAATAATACATTGACCGAACTACCGGAGTCTATTACAATTTAGTCACTGTGTAGTTTTCTAAAACTGCTTTGACGACGACCAAGTCGTTGAAGGGGTTGGCAGTTTTGGGGAGTTCATCTCGGCTGAAGATGACGTCCCCCGGAGCGGGGCTGAAGAGGAGGTTGCGGCGACTTCTTGGCGATAGAGCTATGATATGCTTCTCTTTCGAGAGGACTCAAGTCTGAACCCTCCATGGATACAATGAACTCAGCCCAAGTGGCCTTCATTGTCTACTTCTACACATTCATCTACACAATTAATTTTACTGAGGGAGCCTTCGTCATCTGCCTCGATACATTCACTTTGGGTTGGATGATAGATTTTGACGACTTGTTGCTTTCCTTTGCTCGCAATGGGCTCGGCGGCCGGCGTGTTCACCAACCCTTGCAGTTTTCCCTCCTTAAGCATCCTCTTCACCAGGATGTGGAGGGCTCGACAGTCGTCGGTGCGATGGCCTCTCTCTATGGTATTCGCAATACAGATCCGGGTTGCGATTCAAGGAATCGGACTTGAGGGGAAGGGGGCTCTTGAAGTCGGGTCGTCTTTGGAGAATCTGCACGACCTCCCCCATGGGAACATTCAGTTTGGTATATGTTTCTTGTGAATCGTCATACATAGCTTGAGTGGGATAAGGTGGAGGTGGAGCTCGAGACCCCGAAGGCTGGTGAAGGTGAGGGGCGTGCTGGGGAGGAGCACGCCTATTTCTCGGAGGGGGAGGAGGTTGTTGAGGCCTCATTTGACGGAATTGCTGGTGGGGGAGGTGAGGACAGTGATGGAGGAAATTTCTTCCACATTGCGCCTATGGCGGAAGGAAATCTCTACGAGGAAAATTTTGTTGACGCCGGGGTGAAATAGGTTTGACAGAAGAGGTTCCTTTTCTCTCTTTGATGGTTTCTGAGATGGAGGACATGATATCGCGAGCGATGGCCTCCCCTTCAATGAAGTGGTTGGCTATGTCGATGAGTTCTTGGTAGGAGTTAGGCGGCTCCCTTCCCACTTCGAATTTGAACAGGCTTTGTTGGAGGTCGCAGGTAAATGTTACTTGATACATCGAGGGGTCCACATCGTGGATTCCCGGGATCTCTTCTTGAAAAAGGTCGATGCACTGGGCTAGGGTTTGTTGGGGCCTTGGACGATCTTGAAGAGGGTCACAGGACCACTCTTTCGTGTCCTAGAGGTTGCGAACTTCAGCATGACCTCTCGCCGCAGATCTGCAAAAGAAGAAACCGAATCAGGGGTAACTTATAAAACCACTCTCTTGCCTTACCATCGAAAGACGTGGCGAGCAACCAGCACTGAATCTCATCGGTTAAGGTTCTCATGGAGATCGCAGATTTGAAAGCTTGAAGATGGCTTGCGGGATCCTCCCTTCCCGAGAAGCGGGGGAGGTAAGGCTCTCTGAATCCTTATGGAACAGCTTCCCAGCGAACTTTTTTCAGTGAACGGAAAAGACTTCTTTTTCAAAGGCCCGGGAAGGGGCAGCATCTCCCTGGAAATTAAGTTCCCTTGTCGGGCTAGAGTTCGTGCCCTCTCGAAAAAAGTTACAACGGGCAGCGGCGAACTCTTCTTCTTGTGGTCGCAGGGGCGGCACTGTCACGGGTTCTTGAGGGCGGACAAGAGGAGTTGCGGCACTCCGGTCTGTGGAGCTAGCTGTTGGGTTAACTGAGTAATCGCCTGCATCATGGCGGTCATCTGTTGCGGGGTATCCCTTCGAGCTTGCTCGAACCTAAGCTCGAGCGACTCTAGAGAGGTCGCAATCTCCGGACCTTGGCGCGACCTGTCGGATTGATGATGGAGGTCGCGGTCTCCCATCTTGACAGGACTGATTCTTCGACCAACTCTGATCTGAAGATCGCGTGTTTGTTCAGTTGAGACAAAAAGTGTCCTCGACAAAATCCACTCTAAACAGGGGGCGAGAAGATTGAGAGTGGCTGTTTATTTTGCGATCGAGCGGGAGAGAAGATTGTCGCGGACAGCTACACCAGATTTGCCCGCAGCGGCGAATACCAATTGCTGCGAACAGTACTATTAATTCAATGAACATTACAGAATAATGTCCACGCTAACTAGGGAGCTCTCAATATCCTGAGGCTCTAGATCCAAGGTCGCGGTGAGTTTTTGTAGTTGAGGCCCGATTTGGATCTGAATGGCTGCCCCATCAGGGTACTGCTCACCCCTATTTATAATAGTGGGGTGTTGCCCGAACGGGCAGTTCTACAAGAATGCGGGCTGCCCGGGTTACATGAGGACCGGGCAGAGATGATAGGTTTACATAGTGTGCAAATAACAAAAAGAGGTCGTGAGCGCGGTCACTGGGAGCGTGTCTGTGTTGTCTACCGAGGTTGTATGACTTAGACCTGTCGGGGGGGCATGACCTACGCAGTCACCGAAAGCGTGTCCGCGCTGACCGCTCGATTAGGGCTTCATTCTTGACGGGCCACTGATGGCTGCAGGATCCGGGGGCAACATACACCACTATATCTGTATGAATTTAACAATCATGCAAAACCCATATGGGAATCTAACACGCACATAATATGACATACCAGAGTGTCTCATTGTGAATCGACATATCACACAAACGACGTGTTAAAACGTAAGGGCTGGACAATAGCGACTCACATCTAAATAGTTATAGTAATAATTTTTATAAAGCGGTCTATGTACCTTAGGCCCTAGCAATGTACAAATAACTCGAGAGTTCATTTATAAAATTAAAACTGTTGAAACCCTAATTTCCTAAGTAATCATGTATTAAAATTGATGAGCTACAATGCTTCGGTTATAATATTACGCTATCCATACTTCACCTTTTAATACTCAAGAGTTACTTGAGTCATTGTTTGAAATTATAAATTTTATTTTCAGTTGCAGGTTAGAAGGGGAGCCTTGGTGCACCGGTTAAGGTGTCGTCGTGTGACCTTGAGGTCACGGGTTCGAGTCCTGGAAGCACCCTCTTGCAAAAATGCAAGGTAAGGTTTGCCAACATTTCACCCTTGTGGTGGGACCCTTCCCCGGACCCTCGCTGCGCGGGGATGCTTTGTGCACCGGGCTGCCCTATTTTCAGTTGCATATTGGTTATTAGTGTGATATCTCTCTCCCTAGCGTGCATTTAGGATTCCTGGGGAAAGAACGTCCTTGTTCATCAGTGGAATGACCCATTTTTATGGGATTTCTTTTCATGAAACTCAGGTCAAAAAATTAGCATAGGTTGATCTAAGGGATGATGTATTGCAGGCGTATTATGTTATCGTGTTATTAATTATTTTTCTGACTTTTTAGTTTCTATTATATATCTATATATGCTAAATGTTTTATCCTTGTATAAGATTAAACTTTAAATTCAAAAATTCCAGTGATTATTTTAAGACTAATAGATGGCTCTATGATTAGTTGTAGAGGTACTCCCTTTAGCCCTTAGTATCGGTATATTTTTCTATTGTTAAGTTCAATTTTATTTATTTAATTACATGGTATTGTTGCCATTTACATATATTTCTTGTTTACATCATAACACAGATGTTGGTTGAGGTTTTTATAAAACTAATATGGCTGCCTATGTAACACGGGGACGGAAACGGGATACGGGATACGATACGAAACGGATACGGGAAACGTGATTTTTTTAAAAATACGGATACGGGAAACGTTTTTAAATTTTTTTTTTATTTTTTTAATATAAGTATTAATTAATATAAAAAAATACAATTAACAAACTAAGGTGTCATCTCAGTCACTGCATTCAATAAAGAATAATTGGCGCACAATCATGTTGTTTAGGCGCAATAGGAAAGATTAGGCTAGTAGAAGGTATTGGATATCACAGGAAGAGAAAATGTGAAGAATAGCTCTTGCAATCTATTCCTTGAGGTATCCAAAAGCACAAACATTACTTATAGTGCCTACAAGTACACACATTTTAGTTTGATTTATTTATTATCAATAATGATTACTCAAGAGTCAAGATTGGGCCTCCAAGTACACATTGAGAACTAATATCATAAGATGTAATGATGATCATCAAACTCTTCACATAAACAAGATCTTTGTTAGAAGTTGGTTTATTATTTAGGTTAATATTTAGGTCAAGCTTGTATTTTGCTCTCCCCTCCATATAAAGGAGAGGCCCCTTATTCTAAAGAATGAATGGTCTTTTTCCATCCAACATGGTATCAGAGCCAATGCGGGTGACCTAGCGAGCTCGGTTCGTTCCGTCGGCTTTCCGTCGCTCGTCAGCGATCGTCTCCAGCGTCGTCTCCAGTCGGCATATCTTCCAGTCGGCGTATCTTCCAATGGCGTATCGTCAACAGTCGGCGTATCTTCCAGCAACTCCAGCGGCGTCTTCAACAGCGGTCTCCAGCGGCGTCTCCAGCGTCCGTCCAACAGCGTCTCAAGCGTTCGTCCAGCGGCGTCTCCAGCGGCGACCTCCGGCCGTTTTCTCGTTCGTGCCCTGGACGCCGGTTGTATGTCCGGGTGAGCTCGATTTCGGCGTCCAGCCCTTCATATGATGGTTTTCTTGGCTCGGCGCTTCGTCGGGCTGGCGCATCCTTGTCTCTTTCTATGAGCGGGGCTTGAAGATTCTCTTTGTGGGTGTTGTTTCTTCCTCCCGTGGTTTCTATCCTCGGGTCATAATGTCGGTAAGTGTTGACTCCACCCCGCTGTCCTCCGGTTCCTCTCCAGCTTCCAACATGGGCTCCAACAACCCTATCCATGATCATGGGACTCCTCAGATCACGACCATGAAACTTGACGGCCTCAATTACTTGTCGTGGGCTCGTTCCATCACTCTTGCCCTCAAGAGTCGGCGTATGTATGGCTATGTCACCGGGACTACTGTTGCTCCAGTGTCGACCTCTCCCGAGTGGCCTCAGTGGGAATCTGAAAACTCTATCGTGATGTCATGGATGCTCAACTCCATGCAGGAGTCCATTGCCCGGAATTATCTCTTTCTTGACACTGTCGCCGACATCTGGAAACGTGCTGCAGCCACCTATTCCAGCTGTAACAATGCTGCCAAGATCTTTCAGCTTCGTCGTAGGATCTTTATGCTGCGCCAAGGCGATCGCTCCCCTTCCTCCTATTATTTGGAGTTACCCAGTTATATCAAGAATATGATCACTTCGATGCGATCACCTTTGTCTCGCCAGAAGATGCTGCTCAGGTTCGGGCTCGTGACGATCGCAATCGGATCTTTGAGTTTCTCCATGGGTTGCACCGTGACTTTGACCAGATCAGTGTCCAAATTCTTGGGAGATCACCTCTCCCGTCCTTGCCAGAGGTTTACAGTCTTGTCCAACACGAATTTGATCGTCGTCAGACTCTTCATCCTGAGCCTTCTACTGATGGCTCCGCTCTTGCTGCTCACTTTTGTCCCAATGGGCGACCTCCTCGGGATTATCCTCCTAAGTCTGGTGACAAGGATTATCTGATTTGTGACTATTGCGGAAAGGCTCGCCATACCAGGGACACTTGTTTCAAGCTTCACGGTTTCCCTCCATCTAGGGGTGGACCAGCTACCCGTGGTGGTCACGGCCATGGCCGTTTTCAGGGGCGTGCTTCTCATGGACCATCGGCCCATCTCTTTGATGCTACTGATGATCAGTCCTCTCTTGCAGCCCCTTCGGCTCTCTCCTCCGATGAGATTCTTGCGTTTCGGCGTCTGATGCATGGACAGTCCTCAGAGGTGCCTATTTCCTCCTCATATGCCCATCAGGGGCCTCCAGGAGCTCACTCAGCTACCAGTCATTCCTCCACCCAGTGGATCATTGACAGCGGTGCCACTGATCATATGATCGGCACTGCTTCAGGTTTTGTCTCCTACTCCCCTCTGTCTGGACGTGACAAGGTGAGTATTGTTGATGGTTCTTTTTCCTCCATTGCTGACAAAGGAACCATACCATGCTCGTCCCTCACGCTCTCCTCCGTCCTTCATGTTCCTAAATTTACTTGAAACCTGCTTTCTATTAGTCAGTTGACTAACTCCATGCATTGCTATGTGACTTTTTTCCCTTCTTCTTGTGTTTTTCAGGATCTGACGACGGGGAAGGTGATTGGATCTGGTAGATTGCGCGATGGCTTGTACCTATTTGACCCCTCCAGTTCGGCATCTCCTCCTCCGCGTGCTCTTCATGTCGCTTCTCTGTCTGCTCTAGATTCCTGGCACTGTCGGCTTGGACATCTCTCTATCCCTGTTATGAAATTATTGTTACCTACTATGTCTATTTCTACTCTTAAAACTTTTACCTGTGATGTATGTGAACTGGGTAAGCACAAACGGGCTTCTCTACCACAAATGTCCCCCTTGTGTGCTACTCCTTTTGAGATTATTCGCTCTGATGTTTGGGGCCCTAGCCCTATTGCTTCTATTTCTCGGTTCAAATGGTTCGTTACTTTTATAGATTGTTCTTCTCGATGCACCTGGGTCTACCTTATGAAGAGTAAATCTGAGGTTTTTCCTTTATTTCAACGTTTTCATAAAATGATTACCACTCAATTCAACGCTACTGTGAAAATTTTGCGAAGTGACAATAGTCGAGAGTACATTAACTCTCAATTTCAACGATACCTGTGTGACTTGGGTATCCTCCACCAAACTTCATGTGCCTACACCCCTGCCCAAAATGGGGTTGCAGAGCGGAAAAATTGACACCTTCTTGAGGTTGCTCGTTGCATGTTACTCAAAATGCATCTTCCCAAATACTACTGGGGTGATACTGTCCTCACGGCTACGTATCTTATTAACCGTCTCCCCACTCGTATCCTTCACCATAAAACCCCGTTTGCAGCTCTCAGTATTACTCCTATTGAGCTTCCTCCTCGTATCTTTGGTTGTGTGTGTTTTGTCCATGTGTACCACACATCCAAACTTGATCCTCGTGCGCTTTGGTGTGTCTTTATTGGCTACTCAAGCACTCAAAAAGGGTATAAGTGTTTTCATCCGCAGACTCGCAAAACCTTCATCTCCATGAATGTTACCTTCCATGAGTTCGAACCCTATTACGGGAGCCCTCTTCAGGGGGAGAATGCAACCGTGGAAGAGAGCTTCCATGCTACCCCTTTACCAATCTCTCCTCCTTATCAGCCATCCACTACTCATCAGCCATCCATCTCCACTCCTCATCAGCCATCCATCCTTGTTGTTCCGCTGTCTATTACTCCTCCCTTACAGGTATATACTCGTCGTCGACGAGGGGGCACAAATGGTCAGCTCATGCACAATATACCAGAATCCACGCCTGACCCGTTAACTGGTCCTCAAGGCAACTGTGTTTATACTCACCACCCCTTATCTATGTATGTGACTTATGACTCCTTGTCTTCTCGACATAGAGTCTTTGTCACCACTTTGTCTTCCATTTCCATCCCTTCCTCATGGCAGGAAGCTCTGAGGCATCAGGAGTGGAGAACGACTATGGAGGAAGAGATGGGTGCCCTTGAGAAAAATTGCACATGGGACCTTGTCTCCCTTCCTCAAGGCAAGACAGTGGTTGGATGTAAGTGGCTTTTTTCTGTTAAACAAAACTCCCAAGGGTTGGTGGACCGCTACAAGGCCAGATTGGTGATCAAGGGATACACCCAAACGGCAGGGATTGATTATTATTATTAGGAGACCTTTGCTCA